>CM060918.1:82390128-83842628 GCA_030737875.1 Allium sativum
TCGGATTTGTTTTTGCTTTGAATGAGTTAGGTCAAATTCTACCTGACCTGAACCATTTGAGGGGTCTAATTTTTCTTCATATATTTACTTTATTTGCTATTCTACTAGGTAAAAATTTGATAAACAGTAATGGTAACATGTTTTTACTAAATGGATAGATTATGCGCAAATATTTCTAGTTGAAAACTATCGAGAAGCCACCGGAGGCAGTATTTGTATATTTCATTCTATATTTGATAGACATCTTTTGTATAAAGATGCACTTAAACTTAATAAAGTTATATTACATTTGCTACTAAAATTTTATTACATTAGCTACTACATTCACATCTAGAGGTGAGCAAATGGTTTGTTCGGTTTGAAACCATTTAAAAATGTTAAAACATAAATAACCATTCACGAAACATAAACCGAACAACCAAACTGATATTTTTTGGAACCAAAACCAAGCGAACCAATAATATTTGGCTCGGTTTGGTTGGTTTATTTGGTTTATCTTAAAATGAAACAATTCTTCGAGTTGTTGACATAACATAGGATTAAAACAACTAATTGGGTTCATAAGATGCAAATATTTTACAAAACAAACCTTTCTTCTGAAAAAGTTGATATGAAAGTAAAGAAAAATAATATTGTTACGAAAATATTATAAATAATAGCTTTGTTGGAGGTAATTTTTCATCTTTAATATAAATAAATTTTTAAAATTTGGTCTACTTGATTGGTTCAGTTTTCAAATATTAAAATCCAAACCCGACCAATAAGCTAAAGTAATATAAAAGTGAAAACTATAACCAACCAATTTACTTACAAAACAAATCCCAACCAATCGAACTCAATTGATTTGGTTGATTTAAATGGATTTGACCAATAAATGCTCGCCCTTATTCATTTTTGTTGTCTATACATATAACCTCTCTAAAGAGCTGACTATATAAGGTTTTATATTTACTCTGTGACCGGTTAAACTTCGATTTTATGAACTATTGAAATGTGGTTAGTTATGAAAGAATTTTGTTCAAAGCTACTAGAAAATATGGGATCATTACTATTATTGTGATTACTCTGTTACAATTGTATTTTTAATTATTTTTTCAATAATACTGCCTATAGATACACAATAAATTTGGAAGTATTATGGATGCTATATATTTTTTCGTTTAGCAATGAGTGAAACATGTAAGTTGTGAAGAACTTCAATATTTTATTCTTAGTATAATTTTCAAAACTGTAAATAATTTGTATTTTTCAAAACCATAAATAATTTGTGTTTTCCACTTAAAACGTATAAGCTATTTTGTGTTTTTTTTTGAAAAAATAAAGGCTTGATATTACAAATATTTTTAGTAGTTAGAGTTTGAGTGCACCACTTTTAGATTATGGATGCATGGATGGACTAAATAATTTTTTCATTTACTTTTTTTCGGGTTTCCTTTTATACTAAAATATGCTTGTTAACTAGCTATATATTGGTTTGGACTTATTCACATGGGACTAAGACTATAAATTTCAGTAGCTAGTTCAAAGCTCTTTTGTTTATTTCTAAGAAGCAAAGCCTTGATCTAAGTTCCTTAAAGTTTGTGAATAGAGCAGGGTCTTATTTTGGTTGCTCCCTTGTGCGTGATAGAATATTAATCGTTGAAATTCTACTATTTGAATGCATTTTGATATATTGATTTGTCGTGATTTTAATTCTCTTAATGATTGTCTTTGTGTTCTTTCTATAAAAGCAGAGTCAATTGTATGAGTTCTGGTGTCTACAATTAAATTTAAAGTAAGGCCTATTTTAATTATTCTAAGTGTTACTTACAATTTATATAAGTTATCAATAATAAATAGATGAACAAAAAAACAACACATTTCATATTCTTCCTTTTTTTTTGAAATAAAGAAATATATACATCAGAATTGGAGAAAAAACGTCTTTTTATGGTTAAAAAACATCCAAAAGTGTTTTAAAACACCCCATTGAATCAAAACAAGCCACTATAAAAAATGAAAACAAAATCAACAAACTACAATGAAATTAATACCACAATATATGGGATAACCAATAAAATAAAACACTCTATGCCTGATAGGAAGACCACTTAGCAGGCTAGAGCTTACGGTGCACCAGACCCTAGTTCCCAAGCTGAGAACCCACCGCCAACCTTGTTAACGACTAGAGAAACTGACTAATAAAGCAATCCAAATTTCTAATCCGACACTGGCTTCCCTAGTAGACATGACTAAGTTACAAATTAAAATATAAATTGTATACCATGCCAAAAGGGGATGATGAACTGCAATTACCATCCACAAAATTGCGATCTACATCGTAGAAACTGAAAATAAAAATTTAAATTTCACAGACAGTTATAAAAACCAACCAACTTGGCAACTAAAACCAGTCTCCACTCAACCATCAAAAAGTGCAGATTAGACAATCTTTTTCATGTCATTTACATATGATTCTCTCATTTCTATACTTCTTTTCAACTCCACCCTTACCATGTAAAAATATACAAAAAAAGTATGTAAGTTAAGTATCTTTGTGCATTAACTTGGCTATTCGCTCTGATCATCATCATGGCAAATCAATATAGTATCATTCAGCCACTTCAGCATTTGATCATCTACGTCATTGAATTCATTATCGTCCTTTTTTGGGATTCAGCAAGATTTGAGCCATAAGATTCCATCAATTCAATTTGTTTTCCTAACTAACCGTGATGAGGAGGTTATGCTCCATTAAACTTTTTTTTTCTTTTTCTTTCTCAAACATCTATGGTTAAAAATTCTAAAAAAAATGATATGCATCAACTACTTTGTGAAAAAAGAAAGAGTGTATCTATTGAGGTTGAGGTCAAGGAGATTAAGAACATAGGAAAACAAAACAGGCATCATGTTGGAGAGCGTACCATGGATTGCACAAAAAAAGGAATTGTATATGTAACGACCCGGGGATTTCATGATCCTGGTTATCGACATAAACTCAATGTCGAGTACCCAAGCATGGAAACACCAGATAGTCGATGAAAGAAATTAGAGGGTGAGATAGATAAGATAGAAACTTAGAATAGAAGAAGAAGAAGAACACACAACATCAGAGTAAATACGAATCTCACAGCGGAACGAACAACATATAATAGATACATAATTTTGAAATAAAATCAGTATATGTATATAGTAACATTATCATAGTATACCATTTACAACACAGCGGAAATAACTATAGCTATATAATCCTGAAGCCTCCTGCTCCAAGCTCTCCAAGTATATCTAAAAAATCCTGACTACTTGACTGCCCGTACAAAATTAGTCACCCAAGAGTTTAGGGAAAACAAAACAAAACAAACTCTGGGTCAGTCATGGGACTGGTGTGAGTAAAATAGTTTAAAACAGTTTGAGCAATTAAACGATATCTCATAAGACCACGCCGTATAACGAAACGGGTTTTTCCCTTATGAGAATCCAAAACATTCTTTATATCAAAATTCTTTTGATATTATGATAGTGTCTATCAACCACAATATAATAATCGTTTAGCAGAAACGCTTTCATCTCACGTTCTACATATATAGTATACAGTAAAAACCGCGAGCACTTATTTGGATAATAGGTTACCAACTATGACAAGGTATGGAAACACCTTCCGATATTGTACCTCTAGAGAGGAATACACTGGGTTCAACAAGAACATCTTGCAACCCTGCCACACATGACCGACCACTCATTTCACTTGAGTGTATCGAATGTATATCACCAACGTTTGGGATCAGCAACCGTTACCTGAATGAGACAACATCGAATAGATTAAAGAATGAAATGAATATCTCTAGATAGGTGATAATACACCGTAATGGAAGCAACCCACGTAGCCATGCTGCCTACCCGATTTTTGTCATTTCCCGATTGTGAGGCTAGAGGCCACACTTATCTTTGACAGATCACATAATTATTCACATTGAATGTCACATCGTCATACCCACCAAATCACAAATTGATTTCCCCAAAAATACTACAGGTATACAGCTAAGAGAAACGGATTCCACCACCAAACGTAAATACGTTTAAAGAGATCAACTTACACGATCTATTAAATATACTCTATTAGACATTCTTCCATACTGGTTGTCCTGGGACAGGACAAACCAAAGGTACTATTCGGTAAATAGGACAGCCCTTGCATAACTCCGTCTTCAATTATCTTCATCATATTTGATCGTAAAGCTAATACCCATGCAGAGTGGTTTTCAGATAATGAATCTTATCCTGGTCTCTCTGTATTGACGATGTAAAAATGGTCAAAAACTTCGATTGTCGGTGAGTTAACTATCAAAGAAAAACACGTGTGCAAACAACGATATTATTTCCAGATGGAAATTATATCGATCAATCATCATTTAACATTTTTCTCTTTAGTTCAAAAATTTATTCATTTTTCATCTCCTATTTCCATATACTCAACATTTCTTATTTTCTAATTTTAGAAAATGTACCTTATTAACATTGGAAAACATTTCCATTTCTTACTTGGAAAACATTTCCAAAACTCCTTCATTTGGATTTAAACAGATGTTTAAATAAAACATCGCTATGCCAACTCAAACCATTGCCTTCATTAACTAAATTCACTTAACCAACCTTCACTATCGAACCTTAACCATTCCTTATTTAAAAATGGAGTCAATCAAGTTGGAGTATAATTACCTCTCAGACCTTAACTGAACAACATTTCCAACCTCGAAATAGACAAAGTTCTCCTTTTAAATCTTTAACAAACTTCCTTACGTAACTTTCGGATTCTATTTACAAATCCACTTCTTTATTGAAAACACTGATTATAACTATAGCGTTATAATCCCTACTTCTAAAATATCTAACTTCAAAATATAACTTTTATTTATAACTTTGGATAAATAAACAAATAACAATTTATTAGTAAATAAATAAATCTTGATTAAAAACAGAAAGTGAATAGTACTTTCCCGAATTCGATATAATCGAATTTCTACGTATAACTCTCTTTCGAATAATCTTTATTCGATAACTCCTTTCGAATGAACTATATTCGATTAACTCTATTCGAATAAACTTTATTCGATAACTCCTTTCGAATAAACTATATTCGATAACTCCTTTTGAATAAACTATATTCGATAACTCCTTTCGAATAAACTATATTCGATTAACTCCTTTCGAATAAACTATATTCGATTAACTCCTTTCGAATAAACTATATTCGATTAACTCCTTTCGAATAAACTATATTCGATAACTCCTTTCGAATAAACTATATTCGATAACTCCTTTCGAATAAACTATATTCGATTAACTCCTTTCGAATAAACTATATTTGATTAATTCTAATCAATTAACTCTTTTTGATTAACCCTATTAGATTAACTCACTAATTCGATTAACACTAACTCCATTAACTTTAACTCGATTAACTTTATTCGATTAACTTTAATTCAATTAACACTAACTCCATTAACTCTTATTCGATTAACTTTATTTGATTATCTCTAATTCGAATAACACTAACTCCATTAACTTTAACTTCGTATTTCAAAATAGTATCCCATTTCCAAATTCTATTTATACCTCTATTTATAGAATTATTCATACGAAATCTTTTTTTTATTTCTAACACTTAAATCACATTTATAATTCCCTTTATAAATGCTAAGTTCACATTCCATTTCAAATATCGGTGTTGAAACCGATTCTACTTCTCTATTTACGTTCTGACTTATATATTCCATTTATCACATGATAAATGTTTTATTTAATTTACAAAACATTACTTATAAATTAATCTTCTCCGTTTATCTGTTAAAACAGATTTCTATTAAATATTTACTTTAAGTCCTTATCATGTTATAACCGTGCGTGAAGTACGGGTCTAAACCTTCCTAATGTAAAATTCTCTTTTTATAAAATTCTATTCGTTTTACAAATATTTCCTTTTATATTTGTTTTACAAATATTTCCTTTTATACTTGTTTCACAAATATTTCTTTTTATATTTGTTTTACAAATATTTCATTTTATAATCCTATTTATTTTCCAAATAAATATCCCTTATAATATCTTATTTATTTTCTAAATAAATATTCCTTTTAAAAAATCTTTTGATTTTATAAATATTTCCTTTTATAAAATCTTTCGATTTTATAAATAATTCATTTTATAAAATCCTTTGATTTTATAAATATTTTCTTTCCAATATATACTTTGAAAATTCCCTTTATACATTCCATTATTTCTTATGGTATTTAAAATACCATATAACCATGATCAATATCATCCAAACACACATAATCAACAAGAGATTATATATCACATCATATATCACAATATATGAAACAGAACAGTGTTTTAACTATTGAGGAATCCAGTTGGATCCCTCCAACATGTTTCCCTGCATTCATAGATGTTAAACAATGTAATAACATCAGTTTCATTTCGATATGAAATATTTTGATAAACAGAATCAGTATTTGATTTACGATTTATATATATCGTTACCTATAATTTCAACCAATACATAAGCAATTCAACCAAACAATCATCACACAATAGTCAATCAGCATTTATCATTACTAGAAATACGTTAAAAAAATATGAACTGGTAGAGTTGGTGAGTTTTACTCACATTGGATGGTTATCGTTAAATAACGATTAACTATCATTGATTTAGATAGACGTTTTACTTTGCGGTAAATTATAACAAGCTCCAATCCACTCCCAGTCGGTTCCATTGTGAAGCCGCCATCCATACGATCCCATCAGATCTTGTTTTACTGAATTCTGATAACGGACGGATAAGTTATGGATATTATAACTTAATACACTATTTATTTTGGAATTTAACTTAGATTTATATGTCCTTTTGGGCTTTTACCTTACACATCCGGCCCAACTCCACTAGCCTACCCGTCCGAACACTCCTCCTTCTCTAAATACACATAGCGTTCTCCTGTATCCATCAGGACATTGCCGCAACTTCAACAAACCAATGCAACTTCCATGCTCTATCATAAATCAAAATAAGACCACCAAAAATCATCTCGTTTTATACGCTTTCAAACCATACCAAGATTGTAAACTTTGAACCCCCCATTTAAAAACCTTCTGCTCCTTTTCCGGTTCAAATATGAGAATAAAAACCATCACCATTTTTATAAATCTGAACCCGTTCAACTACAGTATTTCATCTTCTTCATCCCACACAATTTCACACTCTAGGATTGCCACTTTCACCATACCCGTACTCCTCAAACCTCCACCGATTTCATCAACAAAAAAACTGAATAGTCCATCCAACTCTCCTTCAAATTCTCCATACCGCAAGAACTAAACTCGAATGCACTACTTTGAAAGCGATTCCAGCTCCTGTATCACCATTTCAGCAATTCCATCTAACCCTATCCGCCCCCGTTCTTGCACAAAAACTGAAACCAACAACATCATCTTTCTTCTCTTCACGAGACCGTCCTTCCCATAACCTTCGTTCCAAACTCGACATCATCCCTCAAATTTCCATCGCACAACTTTTCTCGCACCATACAGGAAGTAGTGCGATAGTTTTTAATTTGAAAAATTCCAAAAAAATCCTACGAGATCCATTTCTCGAATCAAATCCCAAAACCACAAATTTCTCTAACCCTAACACATGCGCATTCTACGCTGTGTATTTCCTACGAATAGGAACAGGTTCGAACTTAACAAAAGGTACACAAAAACGAAGAGCAAGAGATGAGGGTTTCGAAAATATATATTTGAGGATTTAAGGAATTTTATTTGCATTGTTCTTGATTTATGAAGAAGGAAATCTCACATTTTCCTTATTTGTTTTGTGGCGGCCTTTATCCTTTGACCATCAGAAGGAATTAGGTTTAACAATGGGTAGGTGGTGTACTTATAGGAGTGGGTAGCTTAGGAGTTAAGCTTTGTATTTTTAAATTAGTTTATATTTGATTTTTAACTCTATTTATCATTAAAAAAAATTCCTGTGACCACATACAATATTCAAAAATCATGAAAATGGACAAAAAACTAGAGTTTGACATTACGGACCTAATGAAACTTGTTTCATCAAATTCCGACTCCGTTTGCTCACACGACGTATTTTTAACCGTCAAAATACTGGCTGTTTTTCACATTAAAAATCCTTACGGCCACACACTGACTCTAAAAATTACAAAAATTGAAATTTAACAATAATTTAATATTGCGGATCCAACAATATTAGTTTTGTCGAAAAACAGAGGTCGTTTGCAAAACTGGCTATTTTTAAAGCTCTAAATAAACCCTTTTTAAATATATTTAAAATTAATTAAATTAAATATTAATAAATTAATATTATCGTATATATATTCACAATATAATATCATACAACTCCAATTGGATTTATAACTCGATATTCAAATCCCGGTTGAATCGATATTCAATTTATATTGAAAAATCCAATTATAATATATATAAATCATTATAAATTATAAAGGAATTCCATAGCGACTTTTCAAAAATTTGATTTGTTCATAAATCAAAATCTACACGATGAAATCTTGATTTTTCTCTTCCATTAGAAAAATATACTTCACCAGCTCAGAACGTTTCTTGTTTCACAGAAATCCGATTTAAAACGGCTTCTGTATATTCGTTTAAAGTTCAAATCGCCAAATTATGAACTGCCATGCCATTTCGAGCTTGATTATAATAATAATATAATTTATACGTTCAACCATCGTTAATTAAATATATTCGTGATCGTAATTCAATTTTAAACTGAATCATATAGTTTGAATTGTCCAATTCACACAATATTGCCATTTCAGCTAATTCTGATTATTTCAGAATTAAATATATTATTTAATTATTATATTAATTAAATATTCAGTATTATTTAATTCAATGACCATTTAAAACTCTAAATCATATTTTAAATAATTAAATTAATTAATTATTATACCGTAAAAATACGGGACATTACATTCTTCCCCTCTTAAAATAATTTCGTCCTCGAAATTGCTAAGGTAGAAAATAAACCTTATTGACTGGTTAGAAATTATTTGTTCACTCCCTAATTTCATTTTTAACTGAACCAATTTAAGTTCAATTAAATATTTGTTCATTCCTACTAACGAAAATTTTCTAACACCTTAACTTTTCGAATTTTTTTGCCAGCACCTCCTTTGTACTGGTCAATAGCTCAAACTCCAACTCGCCTCTCTAGGCCTTCTTCAACCCAAAAGAAAATCAAACAGCCAAGTGGCTTGCCAATTCTTCTCATCAAAATCTCAAACCCATATATAATATAAACTGGCACCTTTTTGTAGGGCATATCGATATATCCCTTCCATGTGTTACCAATTCTGCATATACCAATGTCATCCCAATTATTCAGTTATACCCCAGCCAAATTTTTATTTCAAACCAATGTTACATTCTTGATTTTTAAACTCATAACTCCTTAACCCAATATACTTAATTTATCCACTCAATTCCATTCCAGATTATTCTCTAATCAAATCTAATTCGATATTTTCTATCTCAATTCATTTTCCACTTAACTGATTTTAATCCAAATAATCTTCCCAAGGGATTTTCAAATAGTTTAGCTTTTCTAAAACCAGATATCCCCTTTCCGGATTCAAAACAACTTGCTTTTCACAAAACAATTCAAAAACAAAATCTTTGGTAGTAATCCGCCACTTACCAACTCAAAAATGAACACTAATGATGTCGCGATTCATCATCAGAGTTATTTCCCAGCTATCGAAGTGAGTTCAATACTATATCACTTTCAAAAGCAGTTCTAAACACTTCTATTTTGAAATAGATTTCAAAATATTATCCACAATGCTTGTAAAACAATTTAAAATCTCCTAGGATTTTAAAATTCTCATATATTTAATCCAAGTCCATTTATAAACACCTTTTCACATTTTCGGAGTTTTAATTCCAATTCTGGTTTAAATTCAGATTTAATTTCATCTGATTTCATATACTACACTTGTATGAATTCTGATTGGTTATTTACATAACCATTTAATCTATAATCTTACTCGATTATAATAACAACCAATATATCCAATATATTATAATCATTCCAATATAAATCCTTTATATCAAAATATAATTTGGGTAAAATTATTTCGTTTACCCACTTTTCAAAACATACCGTGTCGGTTCATCGTATTCAGGTGTTTATAAACCCCTGCCGATACAGTGGATCAAACTGATTAACCAGAACCCATAAACAACTCAACCAATAAATCTCCATAATATAAAACCATTTTATATCAAATAACAAACACGTTCACTCATATATATACACTCAACTCAATCTAGGGCATTACTAACCCCATCTCTACTGAGTCACGCCACAGAGCCAAGGTAATTACTTAACCTTAAGCTCTGATACCACTGCAACGACCCAGGGATTTCGCGATCCGGGTTATCGACATAAACTCAATGTCGACTACCCAAGCATCGGAAACACCGGATAGTCCATGAAAGAAATTAGAGGGTGAGAAAAGATAAGATAAAAACTTAGAATAGAAGAAGAAGAAGAACATACAACATCAGAGTAAATACGAATCTCACAGTGGAATGAACAACATATAATAGATACATAATTTTGAAATAAAATCAGTATATGAATACAGTAATATTATCAGAGTATAACACATACAACACAGCGGAAATAACTATAGCTATATAATCCTGAAGCCTCCTGCTCCAAGCTCTCCAAGTATATCTGAAAAATACCGACTACTTGACCGTCCGTACAAAATTGGACACCCAAGAGTTTAGGGAAAACAAAACAAAACAAACTCTGGGTCAGTCATGGGACTGGTGTGAGAAAAACAATTTAAAACAGTTTGAGCAATTAAATGATATCTCATAAGACCACGCCGTATAACGGAACGGGTTTTTCCCTTATGAGAATCAATAATTGTCTTTATATTAAAATTCGTTTGACATTATGATATGTCTATCAACCACAATATAATAATCATCTAGCAGAAACGCTTTCATCTCACGTTCTACATATATAGTATACAATCAAAACCGCGAGCACTTATTTGGATAATGGATTACCAACTATGATAACGTATGGAACCACCTTCCGATATTGTAACTCTAGAGAGGAATACACTGGGTTCAACAAGAACATCTTGCAACCCGACAATACATGACCGACCACTCATTTCGCTTGAGTGTATCGAACGTATATCACCAACGGTTGGGATCAGCAACCATTTCCGGAATGGACAACATCGAATAGATTAAAGAATAAAATGAATATCTCTAGATAGGTGATAATACACCCTAATGGAAGCAACCCACATAAACATGCTGCATGTCCGACTTTTGTCATTTCCCGGTTGTGAGGCTAGAGGCCACGCTTATCTTTGACAGATCACACAATTATTCACATTGAATGTCACATCGTCATACCCGCCAAATCACAAATTGATTTCCCTAAAAATACCACCGGTATACAGCTAAGAGAAACGAATTCCTCCACCAAACGCAAATACGTTTAAAGAGATCAACTTACGCGATCTATTAAATATACTCTGTCAAACAATCTTCCATACTTGTTGTCCTGGGACTGGACAAACCAAAGTTACTATTCTGTAAACAGGACAGCCCTTGCATAACTCCGTCTTCAATGATCTTCATCATATTTGATCGCAAAGCTAATGCCCATACAGAGTGGTTTTTAGATAATGAATCTGATCCCAGTCTCTTTGTATTGATGACGGAAAAATGGTCAAAAACTTCGATAGTTAGTGAGTTAACTATCAAAGAAAAACACGTGTGCAAACAATGATATTATTTCCAAATGGAAATTATATCGATCAATCATCATTTAACATTTATCTCTTTAGTTCATAAATTTATTCGTTTTTCATCTACTGTTTCCATATATTCAACATTTCTTATTTTCTAATTTTGGAAAATATACATTATTAACATTGGAAAACATTTCCATTTCTTATTTGGAAAACATTTCCAAAACTCCTTCATTTGGATTTAAACAAATGTTTAAATAAAACATCGCTATGCCAACTCAAACCACTACCTTCATTAACTAAATTCACTCAACCAACCTTCACTATCGAACCTTAACCATTTCTTAGTTAAAAAGGGAGTTAATCAAGTTGGGGTATAATTACCTCTCAGACCTTAACTGAACAACATTTCTAACCTCGAAATAGACAAAGTTCTCCTTTTAAATCTTTAACAAACTTCCTTACGTAACTTTCAGATTCTATTTAAAAATCCACTTCTTTATTGAAAACACTGATTATAATTATAGCGTTATAATCCCTACTTCTAAAATATCTAACTTCAAAATATAACTTTTATTTATTACTTTGGATAAATAAACAAATAACAATTTATTAGTAAATAAATAAATCTTGATTAAAAACGGAAAGTGAATAGTACTTTCCCGAATTTCATATAATTGAATTTCTACGTATAACTCTCTTTCGAATAATCTTTATTCGATAACTCCTTCCGAAAAACTATATTCGATTAACTCTATTCGAATAAACTATATTCGATAACTCCTTTCGGATAAACTATATTCGATAATTCCTTTCGAATAAACTATATTTTATTACTCCTTTCGAATAAGCTATATTTGATTAACTCCTTTTGAATAAACTATATTCGATTAACTCCTTTCGAATAAAATATATTCGATAACTCCTTTCGAATAAATTATATTCAATAACTCCTTTCGAATAAACTATATTCGATTAACTCCTTTCGAATAAACTATATTTGATTAATTCTAATCAATTTACTCTTTTTTATTAACCCTACTAGATTAACTCACTAATTCGATTAACACTAACTCCATTAACTTTACTCGATTAACTTTAATCGATTAACTTTAATTCGATTAACACTAACTCCATTAACTCTTATTCGATTAACTTTATTCGATTAACTCTAATTCGATTAACACTAACTCCATTAACTCTAACTTCGTATTTCAAAATAGTATCTGTAACGACCCGGATTTCGAGCAACTTTGGTTAGCGACATAAGCACGATGTCGATAACCAAAACATCGAAAAATCCTGGTAATTAGTGAAAGAAATTAGAGGGTGAGGAAAGATAAGATAGAAAATTAGAATAGAAGAAGAAGAAGAACACAACATCAGAGTAACACGAATCTCACAGCGGAACGAATAAATATATTTCATAACATAACTTTGAAATACAAATCTGTACTTGAATATACATATCATTATCAAAGTACAACACTTACAACACAGCGGAAATAACTATAGCTATATGATCCTGAAGCCTCCTGCTCCTAGCTCTTCCAGTATATCTGTAAATCATGACTACTTGACTGCCCATACAAATTTAGGCACCCAAGAGTTTAGGGAAAACAACAAAATAAACTCCGGGTCAGTCATGGGACTGGTGTGAGTAAAACAGTTTAAAACAGTTCAAGCAGGTAATCGATATCTCATAAGACCACGCCGTATAACGGAACGGGTTTTTCCCTTATGAGAATCCAAAATAACTTTATATCAGAAACCTTTTGATATTATAAAAATGCCTATCAATCACAGTATATATAATCATCTACTAGAAACGCTTTCATCTCACGTCCTACATATATAGTATACAATCAAAACCGCAAGCACGTATTGGGTAATGGATTTCCAACTATGATAAGGTATGGAACCACCTTTCTCTAGTGTACCTCTAGAGAGGAATACACTGGGTTCAACAAGAACATCTTGCAACCCGGCCACACATGACCGACCACTCATTTCGCTTGAGTGTATCGAATGTATATCACCAACGGTTGGGATCAGCAACCGTTTCACGAATGGGACAACATCAACAATAGATTTTTAAAAGTAAATGAAACTCTAGATCAGGTAATTATACACCCTACTTCGGTGCGACCGACTTAGCCATGCTGCCTGCCCGATTTCTGTCATTTACCGGATGTGAGGCTAGAAGCTACGCTTTTTCGTCACACCAGATTCACTTTGAATGTCACATCGTCAAATCCATCAAATCACCGATTGACGTCCTCAACCATACATTACGCGTTAGCTAAAAGAAGTTTCCTTCTCCGCTTCCACTCTTGGTACAGTTGGAGAAATCAATATACGTGATCGTCTGGACATACTCTGTCAGACATCCGTCCATACAAGTCATCCAGGAACAGGATGAACTGAAGGCACTATTCTGTAAACAGGATAGCCCTTGCATAACTCCGTCTTCAATTTCCTTTGGTATATATGATTCGCAACGCTTATGCCAATACAGAGTGGTTCTTTGGATAATAATCCAACCGGTCTCTCCATATTAACAACGTTAAAATGGTCAAAACTTCGATAGTCTGTGATTTAACTATTGAAGAAAACAGGTGTGCAAACAACGATATTATTTCCAAATGGAAATTTATATCGATCAAACATCATTCAACATTTATCTCTTTATTACATTAATTTCTTATCTCCTGTTTCCCTATATTCAATATTTCTATTTTTCTAAATTTGGAAAATATACGTTATTAACAATGGAAAACATTTCCATTTCTTGTTTTCTTTATTAGAAAAAATTTCTGGTTTCTTGTTTGGAAAACATTTCCAAAACTCCTTCATTGGACTTAGACAGATGTTTAAACAAACATCGCTATGCCAACTCAAACCATTTCCTTTACTGTCGAACCTTAACTATTCCTTAGTTAAAAACGAAGCCAATCAAATTGGGGTAGAACTACCTTTCAATCCTTAACTGAACAACATTTCTATCCTTGAAATAGGCAAAGTTCACTTTATATTCCTTTTACTAACTTCCTTACTTAACCCTCATTCGAATAACTATATTCGATTGACTCTTTTCACTTAACTCTATTCGATTAACCCTTATCAATAAACTCTATTGGACTAACACTATTGGATTAACTCTATTTGACTAATGCTATTGATTTACTCATTTCACTTAACTACTTTCGAATAAACTATATTCGATAACTCCTTTTACTTTCTTCGAATAAACTATATTCGATTAACTCCTTTTTACTTTATTCTCTAATCGATTAACTAACATCGATTAACTCCTTTTACTTTATTCTCTAATCGATTAACTAACATTGATTAACTCCTTTTAACTTTAACTCTAATCGATTAACTAACATCGATTAACTCCTTTTACTTTATTCTCTAATCGATTAACTAACATCGATTAACTCCTTTTAACTTTAACTCTAATCGATTAACTCCTTTTAACTTTGACTCTAATCGATTAACTAACATCGATTAACTCCTTTTAACTTTAACTCTAATAGATTAACTAACATCGATTAACTCCTTTTACTTTAACTCTAATCGATTAACTACATCGATTAACTCCTTTTAACTTTAACTCTAATCGATTAACTAACATCGATTAACTCCTTTTAACTTTAACTCTAATCGATTAACTCCTTTTCGAATAAACTATTCATTTATAAAGATTTACTTTTAGTAACGGTTCTTCACTTTACAAATGATTTCCTTTTATTCTAACTTATCCTTTGATTTTATAAATATTTCTTTTATAAAAATTCTTTTCCTTTTCTATATAAAATCCATCGATTTTATATAAATAATTCATTTTCAAAATACACTTTGAAAATCCCTTTCCCCATATCCAGTATTTCTTATGGTATTTAACATACCATATAACAACGATAAATATCGTCCAAACACACATAATCAACAACAGATTATATATCACAATATATGAATCACAGTAAAATAATTGTTGAGGAATCCAGTTGGATTCCTCCAACCTGTTTCCCTGCATCACAGATGTTAAACAATATAGATAACATCACTTTCAGTTCCATATGATATATTCTGTTAAACAGAATCAATATAGAAATACAACTAACTGACTAGTAGTTCAATCAAACAATCAACACACAGTCAATCAGCCAATATTTAACAGTTCTAGAAATACAACATGAAATTATAAACTGTTCAGAGTTAGTGAGATTTACTCACATTGGACGATCATCGTTGATAACGATAATCATCGCTTGATTTAGACGGACAATTTATTTCACCATAAATTGTAACGAGATCAGATTCACTCCCAGTCAGCTTCATTGTGAAGCACTCGTCCATACGATCCCAACGGATCTTGTTTTGCTGAATTTCGATATCGTATGAGTAAGTTGCACTTAATACAACTTAATATACGTATTTACATAGTTTTAAAATAATTAACATGAATTTGGTTTAACACTTGGGATCACCCTCTTTAAACTAGGCCCATACCCACTTTTGAAATGCCCAGACCCGCCCCTTAATTGCTTCCTTCTTCACCGAAATAAACCCGCTCCCAATCTCCTGTAACAAATCGGTTGACCACTTCATTGACCACCTATACCACCCCCTCCGTCCATCGACAACCACCGCCGAATACTCGTTCAACTCAGCATCCAAGACCGCACCCTCTCCACATCACCGTACTTCCTCCGATGTCCCCCCTCTGGTTGCGACGGATGTTGCCTCCCAGATGAGGATCGACAGTTTAGTGCCCCAAATTCCACCAATAACCCACACGAGCCTCAAAGCTTCACGGGAAATCCAAATCTGAACTCGAATTTTAACATCAATGCCTTAATCGATAGAAACCCGCAACCCTAGGTCGATCGTGACCTCGCTGGGTATTTTGCAGCGAACAGAAGAAGGATCGAACTACCAAAACCTATGTAGAAAAGAAGCGCATCATTCGGTGATCACAGAAATATGTATTCAATGATTTTAGTATTTTTATTTCAATTGTTTTGGGTTTTTTTTGCTGCTGTGATGGGGTTTTATGTGGTTATATAGCGGTGTTTGGGTTGGTACCAATTGTGGCTGTGAAGACATGAGGCTTGGCCTTCAAATTGACGAAGAAAATAGTTAGGATATTTTTCTTTTTAATTTTATATTTTATATTATCGATTTTCTCCTTGTATCTGACTTCTAAAAATCCATGCGACTACATATGATACTCAAAAATCACCAAACTGGACATGTAGCTAGAGTTCAACATTACGGTCCCAACGAAACTGGTTTCGTCGAATTCCGACTCCGTATGCTCACACAGCGTATTTTTAACTGTCAAAATACTGACTGTTTCTCACTCTAAAAATCCGTACGGTCACACAGTGACTCTAAAAATCACGAAACTGGAAATCTAACAACTATTTGACATTGCGGATCCAACAAAATTAGTTTCGTCGAATTCCAACTTCGTTTGCAAAACCGGCTATTTTTAAGCTTTGGATGACCCATTTAAATATATAAATATATTTAAATATAATTAAATTAAATATAAATAAATTTATATTATCATATATATTCACAACAGAATATCATACAGCTCTAGAATATTCCTCTATGAATTTCTAACTTGATATTTTCTGTAACACCCCGTAATTCTATGACATTAAGATTCTCAAATTAAAGTATAATTAATTTTTAAAAGAAAAATTAAAAGAAAAAGATCCATGCAGTTGTTTAATTTAAGTATTGTAACTAACATGAAAAAAAAGAGGTAAGGAGAGAACAATAATTATTATTGTTCTAAGACTTATTAACAAAAGCCTCTGTAGCTCAGTTGGTTAAGGCATTGGATTGGTAGCATGGAGGTCGGGGGTTCGAACCCCGGCGGCGGCATAATTTTTTATCATTGTTTTAGAGAGGGCCAACTAAACATGCAAATATATGTACGTATACAAATTCAAAATTTGAAAGAATAAGAACGTACGTATAAGGAAATAAAGAAAAAATATATATATACATATGAGAAATATAAATATATATATATATATATACAAAAATATATGTATACGAAAGATAAAATTCAAGATAAGGCTACAGTTAATGAAATATGGCAACATCATTTGAATTTTGAAAATAAAATGAAAGTTGTGCGTATATATATATACGCGTAAAATGGTCGTTAGTGGAATTGTATACATATAAGAATATTTCATGTGAATAAAACAGTTAAATAAATTCCAGAAATTCGAAAGTTTGAAAATCAAACTTTTACGCCAAAATAGCTTGTGGGACCCAATGCTGACTCAGCACTGCGTATATGATAAGGTTTGGCTAGATTCATCTACGTACCTGGACTATTTTCTTAACTAGGTTCAATGCTGACTCAGCGCTGCGTGTACGATAAGGTCTTGAGCAGCTATATAAACAGCCCTAGTCTTCATTCTCTTTGCACCAATTCTCTTCTATCCTTATGCTGCTAAGATTCATGGCTTCTTCCCCTCTTCTAAATTTTCTTAAATAAATAAAATAAAATATGATTCAAGACGAGGAGATGCTGCTAAAAGACTTTTAAGGAGGGATTCAAATCAAAGTTTCAAGTGAAGAATTCAAAGGCTAGCTCAAACAAGTTTCAAGCAACGACGCACGAATCATAGCCACGCTTTCCTTCTTTTCTAGATCTATTTTCTGTAAGTTGGTTATTTCTAGATCTGAATATTTTGTTTTATTTGTGACATGAAATTAAAGGAATAAAGGAATATGCCAAATCTCTCTCTCTCTCTTCGAATCTGTGTTTATACTCTTGGACTGAATTAAGAACTGTTATGATTCGAGGATAAATAAGACTGTAACCGTGACTATGACTATAGAACTGTGGCCTTTGAAAGCATATGCCTTTGGACTATGACATAAGCCTTTGATTTTGGGACATATAAACATTGCCTATGACAATGACTTAGGACTATGGGAATTATTTTCCCTTTTGGACTATGAACATCGCCTATATTGCCTATGACCATGGACATTACTTATGACTAAGAACATAAGCCTTTGAATTGGACATAAACTATTGCTTATGACATAATGAGGACAATTGTGATTTTGACACCCATGATTCATGATTAGGAAAATATTGCTTTAGTTTGGTGATTGTGAAATTGGGTCTAAACCCAATTATTTATTCTACCTGTTCCTTGGTTTTTTTCTTTGGTTTTAAGACAGTGGGAATTTACCTATTAAGTTAGGTCTACCCACGTTCTTGAACCTATTTTGCCCATTCTTTGGTTTTAAGACAGTGGGAATTTACCTATTTAGTTAGGTCTACCCATATTCTTGAACCTACATTGTTATCCAAACCTTTTTATGCCAATTATTCCTTCTTGTCATTTTGATTCATTCCCTTTTTATCTACGAATCTAGATTTATTTATAATCTAGGTTGAATCACGATTATTCGAACGGTGGGAATGCGATTTGGGGAAAAACATGGAAATGAATATGAACGTAATTGTAAACTGGGAAATTGGCATAATTTGGAATATGTATTATGACATGCATATTAAAATGAAAACGGGGAAATTTGACATGGATTAGGGAATATGTGATTTTGACATATTAAATTTAGCGTTAGTAAGTAAGCTAAATTTTAGGCATAAAATGTAAACTAGAAAAATAATTCTAGTTTTGCCATAAATTGTGAATTAGGATGTTAAACCAAGATTGGGTTAATTAAGGTTGATTTGGAATAAGTATATTAGCACAATTTTGAATTTATTCATAATTATGAGCAATTGTCATGTTTAGAATAAATTATGGTTAGCGACACTAAATTTGGTATAATTTACATACCAAAAAGTATAAATATGATAAATAAGAGAGAATGGGCCATAATAATAAATGTGACAATGTACATTAAAAGAGTAGTAATGAAATAAGTAAATTAGGAGTAATTTACTTATAGAATTCGTCATAAATGTTAAATTGTTCATTTACCACAAAATATGTAACTTGGTTAAATTTTGGCCATAAATTATAAACTAGGATATTTAATCTAGTTTCGGCAATGAAATAGGAAATGGCTTAAACTGCATGTTGGGTTAGGACTTGGGCCTAGAATATAAGTATACTAGTAGGCTTGACAAATAAATATAGGCCAAATTTGTTTAAAAGGGGAAATGGGCTTTTGAAATAAATTGTCAACAATTTATAAACAAAAGAAAAGTATTTTGATAACACCCCTTTTTATAACACATAGACCAGAAGGTTCTAGGGTGACAGAGAGGATAGTGTCTAGGCTTGGGTTTGGAAAATACAAGTTTCCTGCCCTCCCTGGCTATCCCTAACTGATCCGAAGGACGGGATGGTTGTTTTCAAGACCAGATTTGGAAATTAATCAAAAACCCTTTGAACTTAGAAAACATGAATATGCCTAACCCGAGGTTAGACTGAGTTGCGGTGTAAACCTGCCCGGAACCGACCGGCACATCCAGTAACCGCAGCAATATCTGTCTAATGTGAGAGGTTGCGGCTTTAATTTATTAATTAAAGCTAGAATGGGAAGGTTAAGGAACACTTAACCAACTTAGCACAGTTAAAGCTAGAATGGGAGGATTAAATCCATGGGAATACTTAGCCAAATTAACATGTTGACTAGACTAGAAGGTGGGGTTAAGTAAAGTTAATACACTTAGCCAATTTAACATGTTAATTAGACTAGAGGTTGGGGTTAAGTTATACACTTAGCCAAATTAATATGTTAGATGGACTAGACCATAGGGTTAAGTAAACTTGAATGCTTAACCATCAGAATATGATAAATGAATAGGGTTAAGTAAAAAGCGTAAAGGGATAACACTTAACCAGTGTAATAGGATAAGGGAAGAGGATTAAGATAGCTTCAATCGACTAAAGACACTTAACCAACCCAACCTGGCGAGAAAGAAAACTAAATAGTAAACCTCAGTTGAAAAAGGGACTAAGTAGTAAACTTAGTTAAGAAAACAAGGAATTTGGAAACTAAGTGGTAAACCTTAGTTAGTAGAACTAAGTAGTAATTCTTAGTATAACACGAAGGAGCGGACATCCATATGGTTTTAAGAAGGCTCCAACGAATTGGGTTACGAAGCCCGAGGCTTTGGGGGGGACGTGAGGGTACTCTTGGTATCCCTCTGTGAGGCTGCAGATGATCATCCTGGGCTCACAGAGGTTAAGGTCTGCGTTAGAAGAACCGAGGGTATGCCTTGGTTGCAATATATATATGTGGCAACCTAAAGACTAGGATGGACCAGCGTGATTCGGCGAGAAGACGGTAGCCCTGTGATAGCAACTCGTCGTCTACCATCCATCTTGAGTCAATCGAGATACGTGAAGCGGAAAGGCGGAGAACTCCAAAAGACCATATACTTGCTATCTAGTTATGGTTGCGGATGGCCATAGGATAGTGGGGCACCGGGGGCCGGCGTATAGTTCTCATTTTTACAAGGTGTGCCTTTCATTAGCTGAGGGAGGGGTCAAGTGGGACCATAGCCACTGGAATAAAAACAGACCTTAACATCTGCATCGGCAGATATCTGAAAGCTCCCGACCGAGTTCTGTATTCCTTGATTTGCCCTGTCACAGGACTCGGATCGCACATTACAGGACATGTGCATCTAGACAAGCGATAACGATTCGCGATACATGCGTGGGGAAGCCTAGGAACATATACCACTCTAGGTAGTGTGTCCTAGACTTGGGGGCATTGTTCGACAGGTAGCGTAATCCCTAGTTGGACTAGGTGGCATAAACCCTGAACTCGAAAAGCGTTCAGCAGATAGCGTAAAACTATAGTTAAATCTAGAAAGCACTTGATAGAAAACCCTAGACTAGATCTAGGTAATAAATAATAAATGTATGCCTGAAGGCAATGGAAACTACAGGGGTTGGGATCACGTTATCGTTACTAGTTGAACACTAGTTAGGTGGTGAAGAGATATAGAAACCAGTATAACAAGGAAATAGCGAAGCTGCGAAAGTATTAGAGCGTATCCGGTCATCTTAGCATATCTTGTGACTACCTTGTCTAATCTTCTTGACCTTAACGTCATGGTGTAATCTTGTATTCAGTTAATTCATGTCGTTTTGTTTTTCCATGTTCACATGCTAGAAGTTACTGAACTTACTCAGGCTTTATGTATGACTCTGTTTTTCTTTCGTCTTCTTTCCTTCCGTTCCCCCCCCCCCCAGGTAGTTGAGGAGGGAATAGTGTAACTCAAGATTAGACTGGACCGTTGCTCTTTCCCAGCTTGAAGATTTGACGAAGCTGTCTTTGGATTCTCTTCCAGATGCTATAGCTGGCTCTTGCTACATTGGGGAATATATAAATGTATTTTCGTGCTTCTTTATTTTATAAAGACAGATGATACTCTGATATTGTAAAAGAATCTTGTACAGACTATTTTATCAATAAAGCAAAGTTCTATTTTCCACTGTTTAATAATTTGTCTGTCTTGTAATTTATCTGCATCTTTTACCCAAAATGCTCCACAGAACTTAGTGCATTCCCTTTGTGAGTGACACTAACGGACGTGGGGTGTTACACGTGGTATCAGAGCTGAAGGTTACTGGATCAGATAAAAGATTTGAAAAATTATTTTCAAAAGGTTTTTAAAGAAGCATTTTTAAAAGAAAGGATTTGTTTTAAAGGCATATTCCCCAAAGCCATACGCATTGTCTTCTCTTCCTCTATTTGAATTCTTGTCTCCTTCTTTCTTGACTCTCTGGGGCTCCTGGATTTCTGGGAGGTAACCTCATCGAAGGGAAAAGTAGTGCCCGGCTTCCATCCATAGCCGTAGTTGTTTCATCTACAGGCAGTTTTCTTTCGAAGCTTATAGGGTTTTCCGGACGATGGAGGCAGTTTTCGAGAGATTTGTCAACATGACTACACACGGAAGGGGGATGAGGAGTTTGGCTATGGAGCACAACCCAAGCATAAAGAATTCATGGATAGGGACTTGGCTCACCAAGGAGGAAGGAGTTATAAAGCGTAAGACAAGAGGAAGTAGCTTTTCTATGATATAATAGGGCATATAATTAAGGACAAGAGCAAGAACGAGGAACGAGATTTTCATAAGGGCAAGAACCTACTTTCGCCACCAAGCGTACCTAGGAGAAAGGTAGTAAAAGTTCTCTTGGAAGAGTCTAGTTTTGCTATTCGTACTATTTCCTTTGGTTTTATCGCTTCGCATTTGTTCGTATCCACTTCCATAGTTGAGTCTCTGCACCATAGTACGTGTATAGTAGAAAGATCCCACTAGAGTCTCAAATCCAATTGGTGGTCCGACCAGTTTTTGGTTAGTAGGGATTTGAGGATAGCTATCGAGTTTGCTTATATCATCTCACGTAGATCGTCTAAATTCGGAGAAGATATTCCTTGGATGCTTGTCTGATATTGGTTTAGGCCTTTGGGGCTTGTACTTGAGGAATGTCGAGTTCGGTTTGGATGGTTTGCGTGAAAGATGAATAGTTGTGGTAGGTACTCTAAAAAGTACGGAGTGATCTTTTGACTCTCATAGTTATGGCGTGATGGATAAGCTAAGAGGGAGGCCTCTAATCATCTTAGTACATATACTTGGCGCCGTGATTGACATCTGTTTATTTTGGAAATGGAGATTAGGAACTTCACAATCGTGAAGATAAATTGGTTAAGATACAGTGGAGTAAAGCTCAAGAAGGCTAGATACTAGCAACATGCCCTTTTTCCTTAAGGGTGCATCCTTGATTTCTCTGTTTAGGAGCTTTACGCGTAGTTGTTTCTCTCTTTCCAAAGTATATCCTCTAGGTCGTATCTGCGATTCTTAGGTAGAAGCCAATGGATGTAAACATGTATTTGAAACATGTTATGGTTGAATGGTTGCAAGTGGTTGCAAATGGTTGCTCGTGGATGCATATGCATACGTATTAGGCACTAGATCAAGTTCGGACGCTCTCATATTGCATTTACATATATGCATTTGTTTATAAGTTGAACTTAATATGATATCATATGGACGTTGCATATGGATGAATGGATGTGCACGCATGTAGTATTTACATGACTAGGGATGTTTGCATGCATGATTGGACGCATGGCACTACCATGATTTGCATTAAGGAGGTCAACTGAATCAGTAGACCGCCTGATTATGCATTAGATAGAGACATATACACACACTATGCATATGAACATGAAAGCATTATAAATCTTTTAAGGACAATGAATGCCTGTGATTGAATGGTTGAGTAGATGGGTGATTGGATGGTAGGACACATTCTTCCTAACTTGAAGATTTCGGGGACGAAATCCTTTTAAGTGGGGGAGAATGTAACACCCCGTAATTCTGTGACATTAAGATTCTCAAATTAAAGTATAATTAATTTTTAAAAGAAAAATTAAAAGAAAAAGATCCATGCAGTTGTTTAATTTAAGTATTGTAACTAACATGAAAAAAAAGAGGTAAGGAGAGAACAATAATTATTATTGTTCTAAGACTTATTAACAAAAGCCTCTGTAGCTCAGTTGGTTAAGGCATTGGATTGGTAGCATGGAGGTCGGGGGTTCGAACCCCGGCGGCGGCATAATTTTTTATCATTGTTTTAGAGAGGGCCAACTAAACATGCAAATATATGTACGTATACAAATTCAAAATTTGAAAGAATAAGAACGTACGTATAAGGAAATAAAGAAAAAATATATATATACATATGAGAAATATAAATATATATATATATATACAAAAATATATGTATACGAAAGATAAAATTCAAGATAAGGCTACAGTTAATGAAATATGGCAACATCATTTGAATTTTGAAAATAAAATGAAAGTTGTGCGTATATATATACGCGTAAAATGGTCGTTAGAGGAATTGTATACATATAAGAATATTTCATGTGAATCAAACAGTTAAATAAATTCCAGAAATTCGAAAGTTTGAAAATCAAACTTTTACGCCAAAATAGCTTGTGGGACCCAATGCTGACTCAGCACTGCGTATATGATAAGGTTTGGCTAGATTCATCTACGTACCTGGACTATTTTCTTAACTAGGTTCAATGCTGACTCAGCGCTGCGTGTACGATAAGGTCTTGAGCAGCTATATAAACAGCCCTAGTCTTCATTCTCTTTGCACCAATTCTCTTCTATCCTTATGCTGCTAAGATTCATGGCTTCTTCCCCTCTTCTAAATTTTCTTAAATAAATAAAATAAAATATGATTCAAGACGAGGAGATGCTGCTAAAAGACTTTTAAGGAGGGATTCAAATCAAAGTTTCAAGTGAAGAATTCAAAGGCTAGCTCAAACAAGTTTCAAGCAACGACGCACGAATCATAGCCACGCTTTCCTTCTTTTCTAGATCTATTTTCTGTAAGTTGGTTATTTCTAGATCTGAATATTTTGTTTTATTTGTGACATGAAATTAAAGGAATAAAGGAATATGCCAAATCTCTCTCTCTCTCTCTTCGAATCTGTGTTTATACTCTTGGACTGAATTAAGAACTGTTATGATTCGAGGATAAATAAGACTGTAACCGTGACTATGACTATAGAACTGTGGCCTTTGAAAGCATATGCCTTTGGACTATGACATAAGCCTTTGATTTTGGGACATATAAACATTGCCTATGACAATGACTTAGGACTATGGGAATTATTTTCCCTTTTGGACTATGAACATCGCCTATATTGCCTATGACCATGGACATTACTTATGACTAAGAACATAAGCCTTTGAATTGGACATAAACTATTGCTTATGACATAATGAGGACAATTGTGATTTTGACACCCATGATTCATGATTAGGAAAATATTGCTTTAGTTTGGTGATTGTGAAATTGGGTCTAAACCCAATTATTTATTCTACCTGTTCCTTGGTTTTTTTCTTTGGTTTTAAGACAGTGGGAATTTACCTATTAAGTTAGGTCTACCCACGTTCTTGAACCTATTTTGCCCATTCTTTGGTTTTAAGACAGTGGGAATTTACCTATTTAGTTAGGTCTACCCATATTCTTGAACCTACATTGTTATCCAAACCTTTTTATGCCAATTATTCCTTCTTGTCATTTTGATTCATTCCCTTTTTATCTACGAATCTAGATTTATTTATAATCTAGGTTGAATCACGATTATTCGAATGGTGGGAATGCGATTTGGGGAAAAACATGGAAATGAATATGAACGTAATTGTAAACTGGGAAATTGGCATAATTTGGAATATGTATTATGACATGCATATTAAAATGAAAACGGGGAAATTTGACATGGATTAGGGAATATGTGATTTTGACATATTAAATTTAGCGTTAGTAAGTAAGCTAAATTTTAGGCATAAAATGTAAACTAGAAAAATAATTCTAGTTTTGCCATAAATTGTGAATTAGGATGTTAAACCAAGATTGGGTTAATTAAGGTTGATTTGGAATAAGTGTATTAGCACAATTTTGAATTTATTCATAATTATGAGCAATTGTCATGTTTAGAATAAATTATGGTTAGCGACACTAAATTTGGTATAATTTACATACCAAAAAGTATAAATATGATAAATAAGAGAGAATGGGCCATAATAATAAATGTGACAATGTACATTAAAAGAGTAGTAATGAAATAAGTAAACTAGGAGTAATTTACTTATAGAATTCGTCATAAATGTTAAATTGTTCATTTACCACAAAATATGTAACTTGGTTAAATTTTGGCCATAAATTATAAACTAGGATATTTAATCTAGTTTCGGCAATGAAATAGGAAATGGCTTAAACTGCATGTTGGGTTAGGACTTGGGCCTAGAATATAAGTATACTAGTAGGCTTGACAAATAAATATAGGCCAAATTTGTCTAAAAAGGGGAAATGGGCTTTTGAAATAAATTGTCAACAATTTATAAACAAAAGAAAAGTATTTTGATAACACCCCTTTTTATAACACATAGACCAGAAGGTTCTAGGGTGACAGAGAGGATAGTGTCTAGGCTTGGGTTTGGAAAATACAAGTTTCCTGCCCTCCCTGGCTATCCCTAACTGATCCGAAGGACGGGATGGTTGTTTTCAAGACCAGATTTGGAAATTAATCAAAAACCCTTTGAACTTAGAAAACATGAATATGCCTAACCCGAGGTTAGACTGAGTTGCGGTGTAAACCTGCCCGGAACCGACCGGCACATCCAGTAACCGCAGCAATATCTGTCTAATGTGAGAGGTTGCGGCTTTAATTTATTAATTAAAGCTAGAATGGGAAGGTTAAGGAACACTTAACCAACTTAGCACAGTTAAAGCTAGAATGGGAGGATTAAGTCCATGGGAATACTTAGCCAAATTAACATGTTGACTAGACTAGAAGGTGGGTTTAAGTAAAGTTAATACACTTAGCCAATTTAACATGTTAATTAGACTAGAGGTTGGGGTTAAGTTATACACTTAGCCAAATTAATATGTTAGATGGACTAGACCATAGGGTTAAGTAAACTTGAATGCTTAACCATCAGAATATGATAAATGAATAGGGTTAAGTAAAAAGCATAAAGGGATAACACTTAACCAGTGTAATAGGATAAGGGAAGAGGGTTAAGATAGCTTCAATCGACTAAAGACACTTAACCAACCCAACCTGGAGAGAAAGAAAACTAAATAGTAAACCTCAGTTGAAAAAGGGACTAAGCAGTAAACTTAGTTAAGAAAACAAGGAATTTGGAAACTAAGTGGTAAACCTTAGTTAGTAGAACTAAGTAGTAATTCTTAGTATAACACGAAGGAGCGGACATCCATATGGTTTTAAGAAGGCTCCAACGAATTGGGTTACGAAGCCCGAGGCTTCGGGGGGGGACGTGAGGGTACTCTTGGTATCCCTCTGTGAGGCTGCAGATGATCATCCTGGGCTCACAGAGGTTAAGGTCTGCGTTAGAAGAACCGAGGGTATGCCTTGGTTGCAATATATATATATGTGGCAACCTAAAGACTAGGATGGACCAGCGTGATTCGGCGAGAAGACGGTAGCCCTGTGATAGCAACTCGTCGTCTACCATCCATCTTGAGTCAATCGAGATACGTGAAGCAGAAAGGCGGAGAACTCCAAAAGACCATATACTTGCTATCTAGTTATGGTTGCGGATGGCCATAGGATAGTGGGGCACCGGGGGCCGGCGTATAGTTCTCATTTTTACAAGGTGTGCCTTTCATTAGCTGAGAGAGGGGTCAAGTGGGACCATAGCCACTGGAATAAAAACAGACCTTAGCATCTGCATCGGCAGATATCTGAAAGCTCCCGACCGAGTTCTGTATTCCTTGATTTGCCCTGTCACAGGACTCAGATCGCACATTACAGGACATGTGCATCTAGACAAGCGATAACGATTCGCGATACATGCGTGGGGAAGCCTAGGAACATATACCACTCTAGGTAGTGTGTCCTAGACTTGGGGGCATCGTTCGACAGGTAGCGTAATCCCTAGTTGGACTAGGTGGCATAAACCCTGAACTCGAAAAGCGTTCAACAGATAGCGTAAAACTATAGTTAAATCTAGAAAGCACTTGATAGAAAACCCTAGACTAGATCTAGGTAATAAATAATAAATGTATGCCTGAAGGCAATGGAAACTACAGGGGTTGGGATCACGTTATCGTTACTAGTTGAACACTAGTTAGGTGGTGCAGAGATATAGAAACCAGTATAACAAGGAAATAGCGAAGCTGCGAAAGTATTAGAGCGTATCCAGTCATCTTAGCATATCTTGTGACTACCTTGTCTAATCTTCTTGACCTTAACGTCATGGTGTAATCTTGTATTCAGTTAATTCATGTCGTTTTGTTTTTCCATGTTCACATGCTAGAAGTTACTGAACTTACTCAGGCTTTATGTCTGACTCTGTTTTTCTTTCGTCTTCTTTCCTTCCGTCCCCCCCCCCCCCAGGTAGTTGAGGAGGGAATAGTATAACTCAAGATTAGACTGGACCGTTGCTCTTTCCCAGCTTGAAGATTTGACGAAGCTGTCTTTGGATTCTCTTCCAGATGCTATGGCTGGCTCTTGCTACATTGGGGAATATATAAATGTATTTTCATGCTTCTTTATTTTATAAAGACAGATGATACTCTGATATTGTAAAAGAATCTTGTACAGACTATTTTATCAATAAAGCAAAGTTCTATTTTCCACTGTTTAATAATTTGTCTGTCTTGTAATTTATCTGCATCTTTTACCCAAAATGCTCCACAGAACTTAGTGCATTCCCTTTGTGAGTGACACTAACGGACGTGGGGTGTTACATTTTCAAATCTGGGTCAACCCGATATTCGATTTATATTGAAATTCCTTTTTAAAATATAAACAAATCCTTTATAAATTATAAACGAATTCCACAGCGACTTTTCTAAAATTTGATTTGGACATAAATCAAAATCTACACGACGAAATCCCGATTTTTCTCTTCCACTAGAAAGATATACCCCACCAGCTCCACACGTTTCTTGTTTCACAAAAATCCGGCTTAAAACGAATCCTGTACATTCAGTTGAAGTTCGAATCGCTAATTTACGAACTGCAGCGCCATTTCGTGCTCGATTTTAATTATATTATAATTCTACGCTCGAACTGTCGTTCAAATAATATATTCGTTATTCTAATTCAATTCTAAACTGAGTTAAATATCACAGATGATCCAGTTCACACCATATCGCCATTTTAGCCAATTCTGATTATTTCAAAATTAAATATATTATTTTAATTAAATATTCACCATTATTTAATTCAACGACCATTTAATTCACTATATCACTATTTATATAGTTAAATAAATTAATTATAATACCCTCTACGAATGCGGGTCATTACAATCTTCCCCACTAAAAATAATTTCGTCCTCGAAATTGCTAAGAGGTAGAGGACGACCCTATCGACTGGTTAGAACATATTTGTTCACTTCTGTAACAACCCGAAAATCTGGGCCAGTTTAAAATTTTTATTTTGGCAATTTTAGCGAATTTTGAATATTTAAAATAGATTATTTTAAATGATTTTGACGAGAAATTTATTTTGAATATAATTCGAACGTATATATTTATACGCGTCGTCGTTAGAATATAAATATTTATATATAATTATAAATAGAATTGAAAATGACGCGGTAGTTCGATAATTCGATTTCAAACTTCAATTGAATGTACCGGGTGCAAATCAATCCGGATTTTACTGAAACCAAAAACATTAGGATCTAATTGATAATATCTTTCCAACGAATCCGAAAAATCAAAATTTCATAGCGGGAATCAAAAGATATGTCCAGTTGAAAATTCTGAATAGTCGCTTTGGAATTCAAGCCCTTAAAAATGGGAATTTTGCAAACGACCTCGAATTTCAACGAAACCACTTTTGTTGGATCCGCAGTGTCAAATTATTGCTAGGTTTCAAATTTCATAATTTTTCGAATCAATATGTGAGCGTGGCGAAGGAAAACGCGTTTGACCAGTTTAAGTTGATTTTAATCGACTGGAAAATGGCCATTTTTCAAACGATCTCAGAATTCGACGAAACTAGTTTTGTTAGGACCGTATCGTCAATACGAAGCTAGAAAATATTTTTCTGGAATTTTTCTAGTTAGTATGTGACTCCGGTAATTTGAAACGTACGTTTAAAATTCAATATAATGATTTAAATGTAATGATTTACATTTTAATTTTGATGAAAACTGATCTCAACAGCCGAATTGGGTTACGAAACATATCCCATTGCGTTCGGAATGGGGGTATTTAGCTGGGGGCGACAGTCGATGGGTTTAATTTGGAGTTCGTGATATAAAACAAGTAAATTTTGAATAAAATAATATAAAATATATTATTATATAACCTAATTTTCCACTAAAACCCTAGGTCATTTTCAAAATTGAACTGGCCGCCGTCAGCCTCTCAACGAGGGGCGATTACGCTCCAGACTTCTTCGTTAATCTCCCTCTAATCCACGCATAATCCCAGTAATTCCCAAAAGCAAAATGATAGAGTGATTCAGGATCTATCAATCCATACGGTGGAGATCGAAATTAAGGTCATATTTTCCTCGAAATTTGTGCTTAAAGCACCGCCGTTCTGGCGTGATTTATGGGCCACGATGGAGTTTGAGTTGACCATGGCGGCCAGAGGTGGATGAGGGCGTGGAGCTCTTCGGCGTCAAGGGTTTGGATTGGGGGCTGGCGTCTCAAATTGAGTGCGATAGGAGGAGGTTGGAGCCGAGTTTGTATCGGCTGTGTTCAAAGGAAGAAGACGATGAATACCAACAGGAGGCGGCCAAATTTTTTCTAACTAAGGTTGATTAAAATTTAGGTTAAATTAAATATGGTTAATCACTCATTTATGTATTCAATTTTTGAATGGCCGCAATTGTTTCATACGAAAACAGAATGGGACCAAATCAAATGTGTTGGAATCCTCTAAACGGGCTCTTCAACATAGAGCAGACCAGAGCAGAAAAGGAGTCAATGGTGATTTTTGACTAAATTAAACGAACAGTTTAATTTAGTGAAAAACAATTTCTGAAACCGATCAAGGTGAGAATTCTCTCACTTTAAATTTTCTGTTCAGTTATTTATTTCATAACTGCATATATGAACTGTTCCCCGTCGTCCACAGACCATGGACGACTTGTTTGGTTGTATTCTGTGTGAAAATATCGAATATAGTGAAACTGAAAATATTATATATAGTGAAACTGATAATATTATATATATTAAAAGTGAAAATATTATATATTTATGAAACTGAAAATATTATATATAGTGAAAGTGAAAATATCGAATATAGTGAAAGTGAAAATATCGAATATAGTGAAAGTGAAAATATTATATATAGTGAAACTGAAAATATATGTATATATATATATATATATTGAAAGTGAAAATACGATATATATATGAAATGAAAACGACGTATATATGAAATGAAAACGATATATATATGAAATATGAAAACGATATATATATGAAATATGAAAACGATATATATATGAAATATGAAAACGTATATATATGAAATATGAAAACGTACATATATGAAATATGAAAACGTATAAATATGAAATATGAATTCAAATTGAATAAAATAGAAAATGAATTCGAATTGAATAGAATAGAAAATGAATTCGAATTGAATAGAATAGAAAATGAATTCGAATTGAACTGAATAGAAAATGAATTCGAATTGAACTGAATAGAGAATGAATTCGAATTGAACTGAATAGAATATGAATTCGAATTGAATAAAATAGAAAATGAATTCGAATTGAATAGAATAGAAAATGAATTCGAATTGAACTGAATAGAAAATGAATTCGAATTGAACTGAATAGAATATGAATTCGAATTGAATAAAATAGAAAATGAATTCGAATTGAATAGAATAGAAAATGAATTCGAATTGAACTGAATAGAATATGAATTCGAATTGAACTGAATAGAATATGAATTCGAATTGAACTGAATAGAATATGAATTCGAATAGAATAGAATAGAAAATGAATTCGAAATGAATTGAATATAAAACGATTTCGAAAAGAATTGAAAACGATTTCGAAATGAATTGAATATATAGCGATTTCGAAATGAATTGAATATATAGCGATTTCGAAATGAATTGAATATATAGCGATTTCGAAATGAATTGAATATATAGAGATTTCGAAATGAATTGAATATACAAAGATTTCGAAATGAATTGAATCGAATCGAAAACCAATTTGAATTGAATCGAATAGAAAACGACTTTGAAACCAATTTGAATTGAATCGAATAGAAAACCAATTTGAATTGAATCGAATAGAAAACAAATTTGAATTGAATAGAAATGAGAAACCAATTTGAATTGAATCGAATAGAAAACGACTTTGAAGCCGAATTGAATTGAAAACGAATTCAAAATCAATTGAATGCGAAATGAAATGAATTCAAATTGAATTGAAATTTGAATTGAATAGAAATGAATTTTAACACGAATTTATAAAGAAGAATTCAATTTTGCTTTGAATTGAAATGGAAGTTGAAATGAATTTTGAAAGGAATTTAAAACGATTTATAAAATTCGTTTTAAATAGAAATCGACGAAATATATATTATATATATTATATATATAATATAATGGCCTGAATAGAACGCGCCGCGCCGCGGCAGTTCGTGAATTTCGACCATTTATTTCAAACGGACATTACGGGAGATCCGACCGACGGATTCTCCTAAAACCGGAACCGTTGGATTCGTATCAAAAAGAGCTTTCTAACGATTATTAGAAATTCAAAATCTAATGGTTGGGTTTGGAGATACGTCCAAATCAAATTTGAAAAAGGTCGCTGTAAGTGCAGTTCGATGGCCGTTGATGGAAATCGACTGTACGGACCTTGGTAAAATTATTAAAAATAGTAATAATTTGTGTAAAATCATAAGAAATGATTTGGGAAAAATTGGGATGAAAAATCCCATATTTGAAAAGATAAAAATAGATTTTTATCGAAATGAACTAGTTATTAACTAGAAAAATAATCCAATAGTTAAAAATAAATAAATTGGATTAGAGTTAAATTGAAATTATCTTTGGATATTTTCGATATTGGATTCCGTGATTATACCGATATTGTGATGGGAATTTGGAAGATTTCGATATCGTTATTCCCGATATGATATCTGTTGGTTTCAGGATTTGATGTTGAATATAAGTCGATACTCTCTCTATTCAAAAACTTATATTTAATGTCAAATTTGATTGATTGATGGTTTGGATTGTGCTCGACCAGTTTATGAGCAAAATATGCTTTTACATTTAACATTGGGTTGGGTTGAAAATATCTGTGTGCTAACGCCTTGTGAAACACTTCACGATTTGACGATAAGGTGTTTAGCGATGTTGTGTTCATTTCAAATTTAACGAATGGTTGTGAAATGATATTTTTCTTAAGTGAAAAGAAATGTATTCCCGATTTTGGACAAGGAATGTTTTATAAAAATGTTTTATAAAACAGAAAGGATTTCGAGGCCCAAAACCCGATGATTTCTAAAATGATTTAGAAATGTATTATATGTTACATTGTGGTTCATCGCGTATTTGATTAGTTGCTATTGATGATGTATCTGTTTGGTGGCGGAGAATTTATTCTTTTGCTTAACACCCTTCTTTGAGACGTACGAGCTCAAAGGTTATGTGATTAATAGTGACTGATCGTATGCGTGAATTACTGATGTGAAGTACTTTATTTTGAAAGTACTTGTGATTATTACGTTGTGAAATGATTTTCCCTACTTCGGGATATGAAATGATTTAGTATGTGGCTAAAGAGTCGGGTAAACCTGAGACTAAAAGTATGGGTGAGAGGGCGGTGTATGCTCTCCATGTGTGGGAGGTGCATCGTCGGTGTAGCCTACTCCTATGTGGGGTAGGTGCACATATATATATCGAGTTGCGAGGTGCGTACCCTTTGCCTTGTCGATGGGGAGCACGATATTTGGTTGCATACTTGTTTGTATGCATTGCTATGTTTTGGAATGCACATTTCCAAATGATTTGATTTGAGATCCCGAAGTGAAATCTACTTTAATATAGAAAGTTAGATATGTATTTCAAATGATTTGAAATAAGAAATCGGGAATAAAATCCAAAGGAATAATTTCTGTAAATTGAATTGGATTTAGAAAAGGGTGCGTTTTTTAGAGGTCCCTATTAAGTTTCAAAATATAAAAAAAACCCGGTCATAAACTTATTGTAAATTAGGTCCCTATTTTCTGAAAAGTCATCAAAAAAATATGAAAAAAATATAAAAAAATCACGATAATTCGTATTTAAATTAAACATGTACTCGCCCAAAAATTCAGATCATAATAAAATCAAAACATGCATCAAAATCAAAAAAATACAGAAAACAACGAAAAATGCAGTAATTTGCATCAAATCATGCACATATTTGGAATACTTGCATTCATCTGTGCAAGTATTTCTCTGTTATATTTTTACATGCAATACTTGCATACATGTGTGCAAGTATTTAAAATAGTTGCATACATGTATGCAAGTTTCTGCACACATTTTATTTTCACATGTAAATACTTGCATACATGTGTGCAAGTATTTCAAATAGTTGCACACATGTATGCAAGTTTCTGCATACATTTTCAACTAAAACAGCTTCAGAAATACTTGCATACATGTATGCAACTATTGGCAAAAGTTGCATACATGTATGCAACTATTTGCAAGTTTTAAATTCACAATACATCCCTATAATTAATGTTTTCTCTGTAAACCCGCCCCCTATTTTAGCTGCCGCCTGGAATCTTCCGCCTGCCACTTTCCATACCTCCGCCTCTTTCGTTTTCTGTCCAAATTTTCAGGCGCTATCACTTAAAAAAAAAAAAAATTCTAAAATCTATAAATATTCTCGAAAGTCCACAGAAATTTAAAAAAAAAAAAGTTGCATAAATGTATGCAACTTTTACGAATAGTTGCATACATTTATGCAACTATTCGAATACACATGCATATATTTATGCACGCCTGTTTGAAAAATTGCATACATGTATGCAGTTTTTCTATATAACTGCATACATGTGTGCATATATGTCAAAATACATGCAAACGTGAATAAGTTGCACGTAGGTATGCAGTTTTTAAATAAATGCATCAGCAGATGCATGTTTTAACAATATGTGCATACATGTATGCATTTATACTGCAGTTTTGACGCAGATTTGAAATAAATGCATACATGTATGCAACTAATCGATTTATATGCATGTTTTGATGCAATTTACAGCATTTCGTTGATTTTCTGTATTTCATGACTTCGACGTTGTTTTTAATGTTTTTTTGATCTGATTTTTTTCACGATTAATTGTTTTAATTAAATACGAATTTACATGGTTTTTTAATATTTTTTTTATATTTTTTTATATGTTTTTGAAAAATAGGGACTAAATTTACAATAAGTTTATGACCGGATGTGAGCCTAATTAAGTTTCGTTTTAGGGATGTGTGCCTAATATTCACTTTAGAAAATCTAAGTGTAGTGATTAATCTAAGTGGGTAGATTGGGATATTGCATGTTGATTGATGCATAGTAGATCCATATATCTATATTGATTGTTGTTTATACACTGGTATTCATGGGGGTAAACCCGTTCCGCGTTAGCGGCGTGGTCCCGTGATATACCATATTGTTAATTAAGTTAATTATAACTGTTAGAGTTTCTCACACCAGTCCCATGACTGACCTTGTAGTTTGCTTTTCCCTTGCGAACTCGGGTGCCCCTATTTTCCACACGGGCAGTCGAGTAGTTTTATTTTGCAGATGTATTGAGCAGGATTCTGGATTGAAGCTTTAAGCTGTGTCCAGGCATTTACAGTCTTCCGCTGTGTAGTTTATATTTCCGCTGTGCACTGTTTTACATTTATGTAAATTTATCTTCCGCTGTGTATTATTTCGATATACTCTGATATTCTGTACTCTGGTGTAACATTATTATGATGTTTATAGAAGTCTTCTGTTATTTATTCTGATGTGTTGTATACCCAAAGTTAGTATATGCGGGATTCGAACGGTCTTGGTCGGTTTAGCGATCGATTAGGTCCGGGCGAAATCCGTATCGTTACACGTGGTATCAGAGCTTTGGTTAAACTCAAATCTTTGGGGTACAACTCGTTAGAACAGAATAAAAGACTCATCAGAGGTAGGATTAGTAATATCCTATGAAAGAATCCTCATTAGAGATAGAATCAGTAGCATTCTAGAATGAGTGACTCATTAGAGATGGGGTTAGAAATGCCCCAGAATGAGTCGAGAGTTATTTGTTTATAAATAACGTATTTGTGATTATATATATAATCTGGTTTTAGAAAATATGATTTTAAATATATAAAATTATATATTTGAAAATATAATCAATTAATTGATTGATGTTTGTGTTGTTTGTTTATTTGTTTGATAATTTTTGAACCATTATGCCTAATAGAATCAAATATTGAACTGTATCGAAAATTGGTCGCATTTGCTTGCATATACATGTACTTACATTGAACAGGTCATAGCAAGGAAGCTAGAGCAGAGTATAAAATTTGTTTGCCCGACAAATAGGTACATGTTTACTACATAATTTACTGTTTTGTTTGGGTGATGATGATTTTATGAGCCTATTGGCTAGCCGCTTGGCTTTTTCTTTTTCTTTTTGAGATTAGAAGGACCGGGGAAGCTATTTGAAATTCCCCGATGCAGGGGAGGTTATGGCGAAATTTTTCGAAAATTTAGGGTGTTAGCCAAATTTTTGAAATTTTGAAAATTCTCAGAAACTAAAGGGTTGGAGAATGGAAGTCAGACCGAACGTAGAGTTGATTAATCAAACCACTTTCGACTTTGTTCCTTTTCGGGGACGAAAAGTTTTAAGTGGGGGAGATTGTAACAACCCGAAAATCTGGGCCAGTTTAAAATTTTTATTTTGGCAATTTTAGCGAATTTTGAATATTTAAAACAGATTATTTTAAATGATTTCGACGAGAACTTTATTTTGAATATAATTCGAACGTATATATTTATACGCGTCGTCGTTAGAATATAAATATTTATATATAATTATAAATAGAATTGAAAATGACGCGGTAGTTCGATAATTCGATTTCAAACTTCAATTGAATGTACCGGGTGCAAATCAATCCGGATTTTAGTGAAACCAAAAACATTAGGATCTAATTGATAATATCTTTCCAACGAATCCGAAAAATCAAAATTTCATAGCGGGAATCAAAAGATATGTCCAGTTGAAAATTCTGAATAGTCGCTATGGAATTCAAGCCCTTAAAAATGGGAATTTTGCAAACGACCTCGGATTTCGACGAAACCACTTTTGTTGGATCCGAAGTGTCAAATTATTGCTAAGTTTCAAATTTCATAATTTTTCGAATCAACATGTGAGCGTGGCGAAGGAAAACGCGTTTGACTAGTTTCAGTTGATTTTAATCGACTGGAAAATGGCCATTTTTCAAACGATCTCAGAATTCGACGAAACTAGTTTTGTTAGGACCGTATCGTCAATACGAAGCTAGAAAATATTTTTCTGGAATTTTTCTAATTAGTATGTCACTCCGGTAATTTGAAAGGTACGTTTAAAATTCAATATAATGATTTAAATGTATTGATTTATATTTTAATTTTGATGAAAACTGATCTCAACAGCCGAATTGGGTTACGAAACATATCCCATTGCGTTCGGAATGGGGGTATTTAGCTGGGGGCGACAGTCGATGGGTTTAATTTGGAGTTCGTGATATAAAACAAGTAAATTTTGAATAAAATCATATAAAATATATTATTATATAACCTATTTTTCCACTAAAACCCTAGGCAATTTTCAAAATTGAACTGGCCGCCGTCAGCCTCTCAACGAGGGGCGATTACGCTCCAGACTTCTTCGTTAATCTCCCTCTAATCCAAGCATAATCCCATTAATTCCTAAAAGCAAAATGATAGAGCGATTCAGGATCTATCAATCCATACGGTGGAGATCGAAATTAAGGTCATATTTTCCTCGAAATTTGTGCTTAAAGCACCGCCGTTCTGGCGTGATTTATGGGCCACGATGGAGTTCGAGTTGACCATGGCGGCCAGGGTTGGATGAGGGCGTGGAGCTCTTCGGCGTCAAGGGTTTGGATTGGGGGCTGGCGTCTCAAATTGAGTGCGATAGGAGGAGGTTGGAGCCGAGTTTGTATCGGCTGTGTTCAAAGGAAGAAGACGATGAATACCAACAGGAGGCGGCCTAATTTTTTCTAACTAAGGTTGATTAAAATTTAGGTTAAATTAAATATGATTAATCACTCATTTATGTATTCAATGTTTAAAAGGCCGCAATTCTTTCATACGAAAACAGAATGGGACGAAATCAAATGTGTTGGAATCCTCTAAACGGGCTCTTCAACATAGAGCAGACCAGAGCAGAAAAGGAGTCAATGGTGATTTTTGACTAAATTAAATGAACAGTTTAATTTAGTGAAAAACAATTTCTGAAACCGATCAAGGTGAGAATTCTCTCAGTTTAAATTTTCTGTTCAGTTATTTATTTCATAACTGCATATATGAACTGTTCCCCGTCGTCCACAGACCATGGACGACTTGTTTGGTTGTATTCTGTGTGAAAATATCGAATATAGTGAAACTGAAAATATTATATATAGTGAAACTGATAATATTATATATATTAAAAGTGAAAATATTATATATAGTGAAACTGAAAATATTATATATAGTGAAAGTGAAAATATCGAATATAGTGAAAGTGAAAATATCGAATATAGTGAAAGTGAAAATATCGAATATAGTGAAGTGAAAATATTATATATAGTGAAACTGAAAATATATATATATATATATATATATATATTGAAAGTGAAAATACGATATATATATATGAAATGAAAACGATGTATATATGAAATGAAAACGATATATATATGAAATATGAAAACGATATATATATGAAATATGAAAACGTATATATATGAAATATGAAAACGTATATATATGAAATATGAAAACGTATAAATATGAAATATGAATTCGAATTGAATAAAATAGAAAATGAATTCGAATTGAATAGAATAGAAAATGAATTCGAATTGAATAGAATAGAAAATGAATTCGAATTGAACTGAATAGAAAATGAATTCGAATTGTACTGAATAGAAAATGAATTCGAATTGAACTGAATAGAATATGAATTCGAATTGAATAAAATAGAAAATGAATTCGAATTGAATAGAATAGAAAATGAATTCGAATTGAACTGAATAGAAAATGAATTCGAATTGAACTGAATAGAATATGAATTCGAATTGAATAAAATAGAAAATGAATTCGAATTGAATAGAATAGAAAATGAATTCGAATTGAACTGAATAGAATATGAATTCGAATTGAACTGAATAGAATATGAATTCGAATTGAACTGAATAGAATATGAATTCGAATAGAATAGAATAGAAAATGAATTCGAAATGAATTGAATATAAAACGATTTCGAAAAGAATTGAAAACGATTTCGAAATGAATTGAATATATAGCGATTTTGAAATGAATTGAATATATAGCGATTTCGAAATGAATTGAATATATAGCGATTTCGAAATGAATTGAATATATAGAGATTTCGAAATGAATTGAATATACAAAGATTTCGAAATGAATTGAATCGAATAGAAAACCAATTTGAATTGAATCGAATAGAAAACAACTTTGAAACCAATTTGAATTGAATCGAATAGAAAACCAATTTGAATTGAATCGAATAGAAAACAAATTTGAATTGAATAGAAATGAGAAAGCAATTTGAATTGAATCGAATAGAAAATGACTTTGAAGCCGAATTGAATTGAAAACGAATTCAAAATCAATTGAATGCGAAATGAAATGAATTCAAATTGAATTGAAATTTGAATTGAATAGAAATGAATTTTAACACGAATTTATAAAGAAGAATTCAATTTTGCTTTGAATTGAAATGGAAGTTGAAATGAATTTTGAAAGGAATTTAAAACGATTTATAAAATTCGTTTTAAATAGAAATCGACGAAATATATATTATATATATTATATATATAATATAATGGCCTGAATAGAACGCGCCGCGCCGCGGCAGTTCGTGAATTTCGACCATTTATTTCAAACGGACATTACGGGAGATCCGACCGACGGATTCTCCTAAAACCGGAATCGTTGGGTTCGTATCGAAAAGTGATTTCTAACGAATATTAGAAATTCAGAATCTAACGGTTGGGTTTGGAGATACGTCCAAATCAAATTTGAGAAAGGTCGCTGTAAGTGCAGTTCGTTGGCCGTTGATGGAAATCGACTGTACGGACCTTGGTAAAATTATTAAAAATAGTAATAATTTGTGTAAAATCATAAGAAATGATTTGGGAAAAATTGGGATGAAAAATCCCATATTTGAAAAGATAAAAATAGATTTTTATCGAAATGAACTAGTTATTAACTAGAAAAATAATCCAATAGTTAAAAATAAATAAATTGGATTAGAGTTAAATTGAAATTATCTTTGGATATTTTCGATATTGGATTCCGTGATTATACCGATATTGTGATGGGAATTTGGAAGATTTCGATATCGTTATTCCCGATATGATATCTGTTGGTTTTAGGATTTGATGTTGAATATAAGTCGATACTCTCTCTATTCAAAAACTTATATTTAATGTCAAATTTGATTGATTGATGGTTTGGATTGTGCTCGACCAGTTTATGAGCAAAATATGCTTTTACATTTAGCATTGGGTTGGGTTGAAAATATCTGTGTGCTAACGCCTTGTGAAACACTTCATGATTTGACGATAAGGTGTTTAGCGATGTTGTGTTCATTTCAAATTTAACGAATGATTGTGAAATGATATTTTTCTTAAGTGAAAAGAAATGTATTCCCGATTTTGGACAGGGAATGTTTTATAAAAATGTTTTATAAAACAGAAAGGATTTCGAGTCCCAAAACCCGATGATTTCTAAAATGATTTAGAAATGTATTATATGTTACATTGTGGTTCATCGCGTATTTGATTAGTTGCTATTGATGATGTATCTGTTTGGTGGCGGAGAATTTATTATTTTGCTTAACACCCTTCTTTGAGACGTACGAGCTCAAAGGTTATGTGATTAATAGTGACTTATCCTATGCGTGAATTACTGATGTGAAGTACTATATTTTGAAAGTACTTGTGATTATTACGTTGTGAAATGATTTTCCCTACTTAGGGATATGAAATGATTTAGTATGTGGCTAAAGAGTCGGGTAAACCTGAGACTAAAAGTATGGGTGAGAGGGCGGTGTATGCTCTCCATGTGTGGGAGGTGCATCGTCGGTGTAGCCTACTCCTATGTGGGGTAGGTGCACATATATATATCGAGTTGCGAGGTGCGTACCCTTTGCCTTGTCGATGGGGAGCACGATATTTGGTTGCATACTTGTTTGTATGCATTGCTATGTTTTGGAATGCACATTTCCAAATGATTTGATTTGAGATCCCGAAGTGAAATCTACTTTAATATAGAAAGTTAGATATGTATTTCAAATGATTTGAAATAAGAAATCGGGAATAAAATCCAAAGGAATAATTTCTGTAAATTGAATTGGATTTAGAAAATCTAAGTGTAGTGATTAATCTAAGTGGGTAGATTGGGATATTGCATGTTGATTGATGCATAGTAGATCCATATATCTATATTGAATGTTGTTTATACACTGGTATTCATGGGGGTAAACCCGTTCCGCGTTAGCGGCGTGGTCCCGTGATATACCATATTGTTAATTAAGTTAATTATAACTGTTAGAGTTTCTCACACCAGTCCCATGACTGACCTTGTAGTTTGCTTTTCCCTTGCGAACTCGGGTGCCCCTATTTTCCACACGGGCAGTCGAGTAGTTTTATTTTGCAGATGTATTGAGCAGGATTCTGGATTGAAGCTTTAAGCTGTGTCCAGGCATTTACAGTCTTCCGCTGTGTAGTTTATATTTCCGCTGTGCACTGTTTTACATTTATGTAAATTTATCTTCCGCTGTGTATTATTTCGATATACTCTGATATTCTGTACTTTGGTGTAACATTATTATGATGTTTATAGAAGTCTTCTGTTATTTATTCTGATGTGTTGTATACCCAAAGTTAGCGTATGCGGGATTCGAACGGTCTTGGTCGGTTTAGCGATCGATTTGGTCCGGGCGAAATCCGTATCGTTACAACTTCTTAACTTCAGTTTCAACTGAACCAATTTAATTTTCAATTAAATTATTAATTAATTCTTATCAACGAAAATTTTCAAAAATCCTGAAAATTTTCTAACGCCTTAACTCTTTGAAAAATTTCGCCAGCACCTCCTTTGTACTGGTCAATCGGTCAAACCATCACTCGCCTCTCTGGGCCATCTCCAACCCAAAAGAAAAATCAAACAGCCAAGCGGCTTGCCAATTTGGCTTATCAAAATCTCATACCGTATGAAATATAAACTTGTACCTTTTGTCGGGCATATCAACTCTATCACTTCCATATGCTACCAACCCAGCATATACCATTATTATCCCCAATCAAACTCCGAAATCACTTTTATCTCCAACACAACCATTTGCTTTTTACCAAGCCAAATACCATTTCAGATTCTTATCTCGACAATCCAATTTTATTCAAGAATAAATTTTTCCTGATATCGTTCAATTTCCATTCAGTTTTCACTTAACTGTTTTAATTCAATTTCAGCTTACTTCCGCAAACTTCTATTTAAATTTGTTCTTAATTCAAACAGTCTCTTCCTGGGAATTTTAAACAGTTTACTTTTTCAAAAATCAAATTTCCCTTTTTGAAATTCCACTGAGCCCATAATCAATATTGCATTAGTTAAATCACTTCTCTATTTCTTTATCAATATTTGTTAACCAAATATTTTCAATAACCATATTGGCCTTTTATGTTAATTTGGAAAACATCTCTGATTATCGCCTTCCTTTATTTTCTAAACTTTAGAAAATAAATGCTATTTATAATTGGAAAATATTCCAATTACTTATCGTTTTTTCCGATCTCGTTTATTTCTATACTTAGGAAATATTCTTTATTATATTTCCAAGCTTACACTTATTTGGGTTAAAACGGATGTTGTGTAAAACATCGTTACGAAAACCCAAATACTGAATTCAACTAACTCTTATTCAACATTGATCTTCGAGCCTGAAATCTTATTATTTATTTGTTAATAATGAAATCAATCAAGTTGGGGTATAACTACCTCTCAGACCTTGACTGAATAACATTTATAACGTCAAAACAGATATGACTACTTACTCGAAAAATCAATACCATACAACTACTTATTCACTTTTAAACATGTATACGCTTCCTCGTTCTATTCTTACTAGATTTTATTCTTAGTCTTCCTTTTTGATTTTACTATTCTATTTCTAAGTTCGTTTCCTTATCGACTTCTATATATATATATATATATATATATATATATATATATATATATATATATATATTGATATATAGATTTCTAGCTATCAAATTATCTTAAAAATATTCTAACTCCTGAAATTCCCGGAAAAATTTGCCATGACCTCCTTTGTACTAGGAGCATCGGGATATTTCAAATAGCCTCCCATGGCCCTCACCAATCCAAAGGAAAAAGAAAAAGCCAAGCGGCTAGCCGATACGGCGCATAAAATCTCATATATGAATTAAATACGTACCTTTTTCGTCGAGCATTCTATTTATATACCTTCATACCTTATCCATACTTATCCCGTGTATATCCATACATTTCTAATTCATTCCAACTTAATCCAATCGTTTTAACTTATTTCGTTAAGTGATTTTCAAATTACTGGTTTGCCCATTTCACCTTCATATTTGAGTATAACATGTTCAAATATATTTTAACTTACTTATTAACTAATTTGAATTCAAATTTCAAACTTAAGTTCTATATTCGATTTCGAATATCCCTTTACAAATCCAGTTCACCTTTCAAAGTTCAACTTCAAACTCAAAACTCGATTAACTAATTTCTCTTCGACTTAGTTAATTCTATTCAATTTCTATTCAAATTTTATATTTGAATTTCGTTTCAATTTCCTTATTCAAATTCTATATTTGAATTTCATTTCAATTCTATTTGAATCTTCTATATTCAAATTTCAAATTCAATTCTATTTGAATCTTCTTTATTCAGATTTCATTTTCACTTCTATTTGAATCTGCTTTATTCAAATTTAAATCTTCTTTATTCAAATCTCATTTGAATTTCTATATTCAAATCCCCTTTGAATTTTCTATATTCAAATCCCCTTTGAATTTTCTTATTTACATTCTATGTTTGAACTTCCCTTATTCAAATTCCTTTTCAAACTTTCTTTATTCATTCTTTAAATAAGTCTCGATTTCAATTCCTTTTGAAATCGATATTTCTACCTTTGGAACATAGATTTCCCTTTCAATTTCACACTTGTATTTTTATTTCTGAATTATCCAATGATAATTCTCTTCACTTCATTTATAAACTTCGTTTATAAAAGAACTATTTATAAACTTTGTTTATAAACGAACTTCTCGTTTTATTTCTTTTAAGCAAGTTAATATTTCAAATCTATTTAAAAATTCAAATTCTATATTTTAAATCCCATTTTGAAATTCAACACAACTTGTCTTTCCCAAAACAAATTCAAAACAGTATCTCTGGTAGTAATTCGTCACTTACAACTCGAAAATGAACACTGATGATGCAGCTGTCATCATCAGAATCTATTTTCCAGTGATCGAAGTGAGTTCAATACTATAAAACCATTTCTAAACATTTCCACTTTGAAATTCATTTCAAAATATAATTCACACTGCTTGTAAAACAATTTAAAATTTCCCAGGATCTTAAATTTTCCTTATTTTTAATCCCAATCCATTTACAAACACTTATCCAATTCTCCAGAGTTTTAATTCAATCTCTGGTTTAAATTTCAGATTAACTCATCTGATTTCATGTATTTCGCTTATATGAATTCTGATTGGTTATTTACATAACCATTTATTTTATAATCTTACTCGATTATAATAACGACTAATATATCCAATATGTATCAAATATACTTTGGGTAAAATTATTTTCATTTACCCTCTTTCAAAACATATCGTGCCGACCCATCATATTCAAGTGTTTAGTAACTCCTACCGATACAGTGGATCAAACTGATCGACCAGAACTCATAAACAACTCAACCAATAAATCTTCACAATATAAAATTATTTTTATATCATATACAAATATGTTCACTCGTATATATACACTCAAACTCAATCTAGGGTATTACTAACCCTATCTCTACCGAGTCACGCCACAGAGCCAAGTAATTCTTAACTTAAGCTCTGATACCAACTATAACGACCCGGATTTCAAGCGACTTTGGTTATCGACATAAGCACGATGTCGATAACCAAAACATCGAAAAATTCTGGTAATTAGTGAAAGAAATTAGAGGGTGAGGAAAGATAAGATAGAAAATTAGAATAGAAGAAGAAGAAGAACACAACATCAGAGTAACACGAATCTCACAGCGGAACGAATAAATATATTTCATAACATAACTTTGAAATACAAATCTGTACTTGAATATACATATCATTATTAAAGTACAGCACTTACAACACAGCGGAAATAACTATAGCTATATGATCCTGAAGCCTCCTGCTCCTAGCTCTTCCAGTATATCTGTAAATCCTGACTACTTGACTGCCCATACAAATTTAGGCACCCAAGAGTTTAGGGAAAACAACAAAATAAACTCCGGGTCAGTCATGGGACTGGTGTGAGTAAAACAGTTCAAGCAGGTAATCGATATCTCATAAGACCACGCCGTATAACGGAACGGGTTTTTCCCTTATGAGAATCCAAAATAACTTTATATCAAAAACCTTTTGATATTATAATAATGCCTATCAATCACAGTATATATAATCATCTAGTAGAAACGCTTTCATCTCACGTCCTACATATATAGTATACAATCAAAACCGCAAGCACGTATTGGGTAATGGATTTCCAACTATGACAAGGTATGGAACCACCTTTCTCTAGTGTACCTCTAGAGAGGAATACACTGGGTTCAACAAGAACATCTTGCAACCCGGCCACACATGACCGACCACTCATTTCGCTTGAGTGTATCGAATGTATATCACCAACGGTTGGGATCAGCAACCGTTTCCCGAATGGGACAGCATCAACAATAGATTTTTAGAGGTAAGTGAAACTCTAGATCAGGTGATTATACACCCTACTTCGGTGCGACCGACTTAGCCATGCTGTCTGCCCGATTTCTCTCATTTACCGGATGTGAGGCTAGAAGCTACGCTTTTTCATCGCACCAGATTGACTTTGAATGTCACATCGTCAAATCCATCAAATCACCGATTGACGTCCTCAACCATACATTACGCGTTAGCTAAAAGAAGTTTCCTTCTCCGCTTCCACTCTTGGTACAGTAGGAGAAATCAATATACGTGATCGTCTGGACATACTCTGTTAGACATCCGTCCATACAAGTCATCCAGGAACAGGATGAACTGAAGGCACTATTCTGTAAACAGGATAGCCCTTGCATAACTCCGTCTTCAATTTCCTTTGGTATATATGATTCGCAACGCTTATGCCAATACAGAGTGGTTCTTTGGATAATAATCCAACCGGTCTCTCCATATTAACAACATTAAAATGGTCAAAACTTCGATAGTCTGTGATTTAACTATTGAAGAAAACAGGTGCGCAAACAACGATATTATTTCCAAATGGAAATTTATATCGATCAAACATCATTCAACATTTATCTCTTTATTTCATTAATTTCTTATCTCCTGTTTCCCTATATTCAATACTTCTATTTTTCTAAATTTGGAAAATATACGTTATTAACAATGGAAAACATTTCCATTTCTTGTTTTCTTTATTAGAAAACATTTCTGGTTTCTCATTTGGAAAACATTTCCAAAACTCCTTCATTGGACTTAGACAGATGTTTAAACAAACATCGCTATGCCAACTCAAACCATTTCCTTTACTGCCGAACCTTAACTATTCCTTAGTTAAAAACGAAGCCAATCAAATTGGGGTAGAACTACCTCTCAGACCTTAACTGAACAACATTTCTATCCTTGAAATAGGCAAAGTTCACTTTATATTCCTTTTACTAACTTCCTTACTTAACCCTCCTTCGAATAACTATATTCGATTGACTCTTTTCACTTAACTCTATTCGATTAACCCTTATCAATTAACTCTATTGGACTAACACTATTGGATCAACTCTATTTGACTAATGCTATTGATTTACTCATTTCACTTAACTACTTTCGAATAAACTATATTCGATAACTCCCTTTACTTTCTTCGAATAAACTATATTCGATTAACTCCTTTTTACTTTATTCTCTAATCGATTAACTAACATCGATTAACTCCTTTTACTTTATTCTCTAATCGATTAACTAACATCGATTAACTCCTTTTAACTTTAACTCTAATCGTTTAACTAACATCGATTAACTCCTTTTACTTTATTCTCTAATCGATTAACTAACATCGATTAACTCCTTTTAACTTTAACTCTAATCGATTAACTCCTTTTAACTTTAACTCTAATCGATTAACTTACATCGATTAACTCCTTTTAACTTTAACTCTAATCGATTAACTAACATCGATTAACTCCTTTTAACTTTAACTCTAATCGATTAACTAACATCGATTAACTCCTTTTACTTTAACTCTAATCGATTAACTAACATTGATTAACTCCTTTTAACTTTAACTCTAATCGATTAACTAACATCGATTAACTCCTTTTAACTTTAACTCTAATCGATTAACTCCTTTTCGAATAAACTATTCATTTATAAAGATTTACTTTTAGTAACGGTTCTTCACTTTACAAATGATTTCCTTTTATTCTAACTTATCCTTTGATTTTATAAATATTTCTTTTATAAAAATTCTTTTCCTTTTCTATATAAAATCCATCGATTTTATATAAATAATTCATTTTCAAAATACACTTTGAAAATCCCCTTCCCCATATCCAGTATTTCTTATGGTATTTAACATACCATATAGCAACGATAAATATCGTCCAAACACACATAATCAACAACAGATTATATATCACAATATATGAATCACAGTAAAATAAATGTTGAGGAATCCAGTTGGATTCGTCCAACCTGTTTCCCTGCATCACAGATGTTAAACAATATAGATAACATCACTTTCAGTTCCATATGATATATTTTGTTAAACAGAATCAATATAGAAATTCAACTAACTGACTAGCAGTTCAATCAAACAATCAACACACAGTCAATCAACCAATATTTAACAGTTCTAGAAATACAACATGAAATTATAAACTGTTCAGAGTTAGTGAGATTTACTCACATTGGACGATCATCGTTGATAACGATAATCATCGCTTGATTTAGACGGACAATTTATTTCACCATAAATTATAACGAGATCAGATTCACTCCCAGTCAGCTTCATTGTGAAGCTCTCGTCCATACGATCCCAACGGATCTTGTTTTGCTGAATTTCGATATCGTATGAGTAAGTTACACTTAATACAACTTAATATACGTATTTACATAGTTTTAAAATAATTAACATGAATTTGGTTTAACACTTGGGCTCACCCTCTTTAAACCAGGCCCATACCCACTTTTGAAAAGCCCAGACCCGCCCCTTAATTGCTTCCTTCTTCACCGAAATAAACCCGCTCCCAATCTCCTGTAACAAATCGGTTGACCACTTCATTGACCACCTATACCACCCCCTCCGTCCATCGACAACCACCGCCGACTACTCGTTCAACTCAGCATCCAAGACCGCACCCTCTCCACATCACCGTACTTCCTCCGATGTCCCCCCCTCTGGTTGCGACGGATGTTGCCTCCCAGATGAGGATCGACAGTTTAGTGCCCCAAATTCCACCAATAACCCACATGAGCCTGAAAGCTTCACGGGAAATCCAAATCTAAACTCGAATTTTAACATCAATGCCTTAATCGATAGAAACCCGCAACCCTAGGTCGATCGTGACCTCGCTGGGTATTTTGCAGCGAACAGAAGAAGGATCGAACTACCAAAACCTATGTAGAAAAGAAGCGCATCATTCGGTGATCACAGAAATATGTATTCAATGATTTTAGCATTTTTATTTCAATTGTTTTGGTTTTTTTTTCCTGCTGTGATGGGGTTTTATGCGGTTATATAGCGGTGTTTGGGTTGGTACCAATTGTGGCTGTGAAGACATGAGGCGTGGCCTTCAAATTGACGAAGAAAATAGTTAGGATATTTTTCTTTTTAATTTTCGAGTGACGAAGGTGTGATATCTATATATTTCCATTAGACTGGTGTGAGAACCAAAACCTATATATATAGCTAGGACACATTGTTGTGATTTGGCATCAAAACATGATTTTCCTTATATATATAAAAATTATGAATTTGAAACGTTAATCCACTAATTGATTGGTGTTTGTGTTGTTTGTTCATTTGTTTGCTAATTTTGAACCATTATGCCTAATCGAACCAAATATTGAACTATATTCAAAATTGGTCGCATTTGCTTGCATATACATATACTTATATTGAACAGGTCATAGTAAGGAGGCTAGAGCAGAGAATAAAATTTGTTTGCCCGACAAATAGGTACATGTTTACTACATAATTTACTGTTTTGTTTGGGTGATGATGATTTTATGAGCCTATTGGCTAGCCGCTTGGCTTTTTCTTTTTCTTTTTGAGATCTGAAGGACCGGGGAAGCTATTTGAAATTCCCCGATGCTCCCGGTGCAGGGGAGGTTATGGCGAAATTTTTCAAAAATTTAGGGTGTTAGCCAAATTTTTGAAAATTTGAAAATTCTCAGAAACTGAAAAGTTGGAGAATGGAAGCCAGATCGAACGTAGAGTTGATTAATCAAACCACTTTCGACTTTTTTCCTTTTCGGGGACGAAAAGTTTTAAGTGGGGGAGATTGTAACAACCCGAAAATCTGGGCCAGTTTAAAATTTTTATTTTGTCAATTTTAGTGAATTTTGATTATTTAAAATGAATTATTTTAAATAATATCGTCGAGAAATTTATTTTGAATATAATTAGAACGTTTATATTATATACGCCGTCGATAGAATATAAATATTTATATATACTTATAAATAGAATTGAAAATGGCGCGGTAGTTCGATAATTCGATTTCAAACTTCAATTGAATGTACCGGGTGCATAACAATCCGGATTTTAAGTGAAACCAAAAACATTAGGATCTAATTGATGATATCTTTCCAACGGATCCGAATAATCGAAATTTCATAGCGGGAATCAAAAGATATGTCCAGTTGAAAATTTTGAATAGTCGCTATGGAATTCAGGCCCTTAAAAATAGACATTTTGCAAATGACCTCGGATTTCGACGAAACCACTTTTGTTGGATCCGCAGTGTCGAATTATTGCTAGATTCCAAATTTCATAATTTTTCGAATCAATATGTGAGCGTGGCAAAGGAAAACGCGTTTGACCGGTTTCAGTTGATTTTAATCGACTGGAAAATGGCTTTTTTTTCCAACGGTCTCAGAATTCGACGAAACTAGTTTTGTTAGGACCGTATCGTCAATACGAAGCTAGAGAATATTTTTCGGGAATTTTTCTAGTTAGTGTGTGGCCCCGGTAAATTGAAATGTGCGTTCAAATTAAATATATACAGATTTATATTTTAATTTTGATGAAAACCTATCGTAACAGTCGAATCAGCTTACGATACATATCCCATTTTGTTCGGAATGGGGGTATTTAGCTAAAGACGATAGTCGTTGGGTTCGGATTGGTGTTCGTATTAATAAACAAGTAAAGTTGGAATTTATTTATTTAAATAATAATATAATTTCATATAAATATCCCCAAAAATCCACCCTAACCCTAATTTTGAAATCGTCTGCCGTCATGCCCAATTCAAGGGCGATTATTGTTCAAAACTTTGCACCCTATTTTCTTTAAATCAAATCGATAAAATTCGAAGCTTTCCACGTGAAAACTGAAGAGCAAGGTGAGACCCTCCTTCCCAACGGTGGTGATCAACTGGAAGGCGCAGAAGTGTGCGGAATTTGGTCAGGAAGCGCTGTCGTTTGGGCTGGATTTCCACGACGAGGGGCCCACCGAGTTGGGCAAGATTCCTGACGGTGGAGGCTCTGACGTAGACGGACGCGGTGGGGTGCTCCGACATCTCCTAGTGGTTGGTACGGCGAACCCTAGGTGGTTGAGGATGGGTTCGATTTGATCGCAATTTGTTCCAGGAAGAGTAGAAGAAGGATTTGGGGCTAAAATGTAATTAAAGGTAATTGTTCTTATTTAAATTTAAATTTGTTCTAAATCAGTTTTAATTTAACTTTAGTTTTATTAGAAATCAATTTTACATGTTTTAGTTTAGCTAAGATAAATAATTAGTGTAAAAATAGGATTTTTATATGTTGAACTTCGAAATAAAAATAGGATTTTTATATGTTGAACTTCGAAATAAAAATAGGATTTTTATATGTTGAACTTCGAAATAAAGATAGGATTTTTATATGTTGAACTTCGAAATAAAAATAGGATTTTTATATGTTGAACTTCGAAATAAAGATAGGATTTTTATATGTTGAACTTCGAAATAAAAATAGGATTTTTATATGTTGAACTTCGAAATAAAAATAGGATTTTTATATGTTGAACTTCGAAATAAAAATAGGATTTTTAGATGTTGAACTTCGAAATAAAAATATGATTTTTATATATTGAGTAGCGAAGTAAAAATTCGATCTTTACATATGTAGTGGCTACAGCAACGAAGGTGATAAAAAGGCGAGAACAACAAAGATTTCTATAAATGAAGAGTCGTGGTATTGGATAGCTATCGGTGAGAATTTATCACCTTTCAATTTCATTTCTATTTATATATATATATACTAGGATGCAGACGGTGCTTAGTAGCACCCGACACAATCGTCCACAGACCATGGACTTGTTTGTTTGGTTGCATAGATTAATTAGATGATTTGATTTGAAATTGAATTGTTTGGTGAAATGAATGGATTGATTGATGTGTGAATGGCGTGGGCCTTCACTAGACCGGGGATAAGGCTAGGCCTCGTTCCGTTTCTAGTATCGTGCCGTTATGCCGCCGAAATTTTCTAAAATAAGTTAGAAAAATAAAAATATCATTTTATTTAAAGAATGAACTGAATAGGAGTTCATATGTTGGAATAAAATGTTTTGTCGTTAAAAATATAATTTTTAACGTGAATGTGAATAAATAAATATTCATTTACAAACCGGACGGTTTGTTTATGTACACCTATTTAAAGGACATTGATTGGGACGATAAATTTTACACATCACCCAACTGCAAAAATAAAATATGTGTTTGATTGTTTGAAACCCCACACGGGTGTTAGGATGAAATTTGAAGTTCACTCATCCTGATTGATTAAATATGTCGATCGATTGATTGACAGGCTGTTATAAGCGTTAGATATCTATATTTGATGCTTATACAGTGTAGTGCACTTTGGTTGATGGTTGATTATTTTTCAATGCTATTATATGTGTGTAATGCATGAAAATCCATATAATTAACTTTATATGGTAATTGATTGGGCCTCATTCCAATTTGAAAAATAAAGAATATTTTAGTAAAAAAATTTACATCTTTATCGATATAAAATAAAAGTTCATGTGTTGACAGTACTCATCCATTGAGATTAGTCATGTGTTGAACGAAATAGTTTAACAAAAATAGTCACACGTGGACAGTACTCATTCGTTGAGATTAGTCGTGTGTTGACAAAAATAAATATTCATTTGTTGAATTGAAAATAGAAATTTATGAAGCCGTGTTGATTAGATTGACGCCATTTTGACGTGAACGATATTTATATCGATTTTAACGATTTCGAAATGAATTGAATTGAAAACGATTTCGAAATGAATTGAATTGAAAACGATTTCGAAATGAATTGAATAGAAAACGATTTCGAAATGAATTGAATTGAAAACGATTTCGAAATGAATTGAATTGAAAACAATTTCGAAACGAATTGAATTGAAAACGATTTCGAAACGAATTGAATTGAAAACGATTTCGAAATGAATTGAATTGAAAACGAATTCAAATTGAATTGAAAGTGAATTGAAACGAATTCAAATTGAATTGAAATTTGAATTGAATAGAAATGAATTTTAAACCGAATTTATAAAGAAGAATTCAATTTTGATTTGAATTGAAAAGGGAAGTTGAAATTGCTTTTGAAACGAATTTAAAACTATTCATATAATTCGTTTTAAATAGAAATCGACGAAATATATATTATATATATAATATATATAATATAATGGCCTGAATAGAACGCGCCGCGCCGCTGCAGTTCGCGAATTTCGACCATTTATTTCAAACGGACATTACGGGAGATCCGACCGTCGGATTCTCCTAAAACCGGAACCGTTGGGTTCGTATCGAAAAGAGCTTTCTAAAGAATATTAGAAATTAGAAATCTAACGGTTGGATTTGTAATTATGTCCAAATCAAATTCGAAAAAGGTCGCTGTAAGTGCAGTTCGATGGCCATTGATGGAAATCGACTGTACGGGCCTTGATAAAATTATTAAAAATAGTAGTAATTTGTGTAAAATCATAAGAAATGATTTAGAAAGATTTGGGATGAAAAATTCCATATTTGAAAAGATAAAAATAGATTTTTATCGAAATGAACTAGTTTTGAACTAGAAATATAATTCTATTTATTTTTAAATAAATAAATTGAATTTGAAAAGGGTTTTAAAAATAGCCAGAATTTCCAATGATTGCATTGGAGTGGATTTGTTTCGAAATTGTCTTCGGAATATTTCGATGTTGGAATTCGTGATTATACAGATGTTGTTATGGAAATTTGAAAGATATATATTTATATCGTTATTTCCAATATGACATTTGTTGATCGTAGAATTTGATATTGAATATAAGCCGATATATTTTCTATTCAGAGCCTTATATTGAATATCAAATGTGATTTGGGTTTGTCGTGAATGGTGTCTTCACTAACACTGTTCTTGAACCCAGTTGAGAAAAGATTAAATCTTTTTATTTAGATTTAATGAACTATACCAATTAAATGATATTTAATTGGAATTGAATTGATATTGATTTTTGGGTTTATCGTGAAAAGTGTTTTAAATAACACTTGTTCTTTAACCCGATAATTAATGTGATGTGATTTTGGGTTTATCGTGAACCGTGTTTTAAATGACACTGATTCTTTAACCCAGTCGCAGATTAAAACTAAGTGGAGTTTTAATGAATCTTTAATTAGATTGAAATAATCGAAATGGAGTATCACCAGTTTTGCTCCGGGCGTTAGTTAAATCTTTAATTAGATTTAAACGTGAAATGGTAGTTGAATTTACCGATAACACCGTGGTGTTAGATATGAAGTATAACCAGTTTTACTTCATGGGATGAATAGGTTGGGATCGGGAAATTAAAACAAATGATTACTTCGGTAAGGTTCGCTAATCCCGACTAGTTTGAATTGATATTCAAAAATAGATTAAAGAATAAATTCAAGAAATTTATCTTGGATAAAATTAATGGGAACCTTTCCCTATGAATGTGAAATTTAGAAACTAACTGTCGGTTAGCCAAGCAGAATGGTTTTCTGAATATTGATCTGATGTTGGTTTCGGCCTTCGGGGTTAATATTTGGGGAATTATTCTCTTGATTAATTTACGGTTAGTGACTAATGAATTGGAATGAGGCGTATGTTGTGTTTGTGTAACACTTATTTAAAATATACGCCAGTTATTCGGAAAGACCGGGTTTATCCCATTCTGAATAACTGATACGACGATAAGTCGAAGATGAAGACGGTGGTCGAAGACCAGAAGTCTTCACGTCGTTTGGGTAATTACTGATGATCTTGATTGGGCTGTACACCCAAGAAGATGGAAACAGTTGGTGATCGTCCAGACGTACTTGGAGATCGATGGATATGCGGGGTACTAGGTGCCTCCGGTTTCGTTCAGACCCAGAACGGACTTGTAAATGGACTGTGTGTCTGACATTGGATTTTAGTCCGTGTGATTGATCTCTATTAAATATATATCTGTTTGGCGGCGGAGAATTTATTCTCTTGCTTAACGCCCTTCTCTGGGACGTACGAGCTCAGGGGTTATATATTGATGGATATCAATCGCATGGAGTGAATTGCCTGTGTGGCATGCCTAAGTGGCAATCGATCGAGGCTTCTGTTGAAAAGCAAAGTCTTGTGGTGATGATAAAAGCACGGCCTTTGTGGCATAGCTTTGTGTAACGTTTACTTCGCGAGCCTCACACCCCGGTATGAACCAGAAACGGGAGAAAGGACCTCAGGGAGGGCCTACGTTTCCTCCTAGCTAAAAGTGGCGTCAGTGGTTTTACACGCCCTGACGAGTTTGACTTATGTGGTTGTTGCTGTTGCGAGGCGCCTCGGTTAGATCGGACGATCCGGGTCCGATGGAGTCACTTGTTGGCTCTCTTACGCCCCAAAGGGCGGCGAAACGTAGTGCTCAGGCATTTTAATCCACTCCGTGTGGACCGGCCCTGTCGCTCCAAGGGTCGATGCGTTCTGATCCTAAGACTCGGGCTAGGCAGTCACGAATTCGGTAAGGACTATCTTTTGCCTTGGTTCATGACGGAAATCCAATTTCCAAATACGTGATCTTGCGATTTTAGTTGTAATCCTATATATGGCGACATAGTGGGATGGGGCGCTTATGCCGTCTATGATTGATACTTATGATTTGAAGTTGTTTTATACACTATGCACTTATAATAGTATCAAACGATTTGTTTTAACCGTATCAAGCATTCTTTGGCTGTTATAAGGGAAAACCCTATCCTCGGCTGCGTTGCATTGTGTGATGGGACCTGGGTCTTATAACAGCTTCATTTTTCTTTATTTAGCATTGCGCTGTTTGTTTTATGCACTGGTATTCTTGGGAGGAAACCCGTTCCGTGTTATACGACGTGGTCCCTTGATTTACCTAATTTTAAAATAAAGAATAACTGTTTTAGTTCTCACACCAGTCACATGACTGACCTGGAGTTTATTGTTTTAACCTAAACTCTGGGTGCCCTTATTTTGACACGGGCAGCTAGTAGTTTTGGTTTTGCAGATTTATATTCACAGGATCCTGGTTTACAGCTGGAACGATATCCGGAAAGCTTTGTATCCGTATATCTCTTCTAGTTGTGTATTGTATTATCTTCCGCTGCGATGTATTTAAATGTAATTTAAATCTCTGATATTTCTGTGTAATATTCATTCATACTCTGTATATTCTTGTAATCTGATGCATTGTTGTAATATACAATGAAATGTTCTTCTGTATGAGTTCTGTTGTGGCTTGTTCTCGAACTATCCGACGCTTTCCTTTACGGGGAAGTTACGGGTTCTCACAGTTGGTACCAGAGCTTTGGTTTACAAAGCTTAGAGAACAAGACACATTAGAACCATACGAAAGAATTCATCAGATATTGGATTAGTAATATCCAATAGGAATGACTCGTTAGAGATGGGATCAGTAGTATCCTAGAACGAGTGTGAAGAGTATATTTTTCTAATGAAAACAAATTTTGTTTTGAAAATTTAAATCAACTATTCGTATTTGATTATTTGTTTATATTGATTTTGGACAATTCGGTATATAAAGAATTTGCATATACGCCTTGCAAACGTATATTCAAAGTTTTAATATACTGGATAGATATAGGACCGCACTCTAGTAGCCCGGAGAGGTTCTGATGGTGGTTCGAAACATCATCAGCCTTTATTTTCGAGTGACGAAGGTGTGATATCTATATATTTCCATTAGACTGGTGTGAGAACCAAAACCTATATATATAGCTAGGACACATTGTTGTGATTTGGCATCAAAACATGATTTTCTTTATATATATCAAAATTATGAATTTGAAACGTTAATCCACTAATTGATTGATGTTTGTGTTGTTTGTTCATTTGTTTGCTAATTTTGAACCATTATGCCTAATCGAACCAAATATTGAACTATATTGAAAATTGGTCGCATTTGCTTGCATATACATATACTTATATTGAACAGGTCATAGCAAGGAGGCTAGAGCAGAGAATAAAATTTGTTTGCCCGACAAATAGGTACATGTTTACTACATAATTTACTGTTTTGTTTGGGTGATGATGATTTTATGAGCCTATTGGCTAGCCGCTTGGCTTTTTCTTTTTCTTTTTGAGATCTGAAGGACCGGGGAAGCTATTTGAAATTCCCCGATGCTCCCGGTGCAGGGGAGGTTATGGCGAAATTTTTCAAAAATTTAGGGTGTTAGCCAAATTTTTGAAAATTTGAAAATTCTCAGAAACTAAAAAGTTGGAGAATGGAAGCCAGATCGAACGTAGAGTTGATTAATCAAACCACTTTCGACTTTGTTCCTTTTTGGGGACGAAAAGTTTTAAGTGGGGGAGATTGTAACAACCCGAAAATCTGGGCCAGTTTAAAATTTTTATTTTGGCAATTTTAGCGAATTTTGATTATTTAAAATGAATTATTTTAAATAATATCGTCGAGAAATTTATTTTGAATATAATTAGAACGTTTATATTATATACGCCGTCGATAGAATATAAATATTTATATATATTTATAAATAGAATTGAAAATGGCACGGTAGTTCGATAATTCGATTTCAAACTTCAATTGAATGTACCGGGTGCAAAACAATCCAGATTTTAAGTGAAACCAAAAACATTAGGATCTAATTGATGATATCTTTCCAACGGATCCGAATAATCGAAATTTCATAGCGGGAATCAAAAGATATGTCCAGTTGAAAATTTTGAATAGTCGCTATGGAATTCAGGCCCTTAAAAATAGACATTTTGCAAATGACCTCGGATTTCGACGAAACCACTTTTGTTGGATCCGCAGTGTCGAATTATTGCTAGATTCCAAATTTCATAATTTTTCGAATCAATATGTGAGCGTGGCAAAGGAAAACGCGTTTGACCGGTTTTAGTTGATTTTAATCGACTGGAAAATGGCCTTTTTTTCCAACGGTCTCAGAATTCGACGAAACTAGTTTTGTTAGGACCGTATCGTCAATACGAAGCTAGAAAATATTTTTTGAGAATTTTTCTAGTTAGTGTGTGGCCCCGGTAAATTGAAATGTGCGTTCAAATTAAATATATACAAATTTATATTTTAATTTTGATGAAAACCTATCGTAACAGTCGAATCAGCTTACGATACATATCCCATTTTGTTCGGAATGGGGGTATTTAGCTAAAGACGATAGTCGTTGGGTTCGGATTGGTGTTCGTATTAATAAACAAGTAAAGTTGGAATTTATTTATTTAAATAATAATATAATTTCATATAAATATCCCCAAAAATCCACCCTAACCCTAATTTTGAAATCGTCTGTCGTCATGCCCAATTCAAGGGCGATTATTGTTCAAAACTTTGCACCCTATTTTCTTTAAATCAGATCGATAAAATTCGAAGCTTTCCACGTGAAAACTGAAGAGCAAGGTGAGACCCTCCTTCCCAACGGTGGTGATCAACTGGAAGGCGCAGAAGTGTGCGGAATTTGGTCAGGAAGCGCTGTTGTTTGGGCTGGATTTCCACGACGAGGGGCCCACCGAGTTGGGCAAGATTCCTGACGGTGGAGGCTCTGACGTAGGCGGACGCGGTGGGGCACTCTGATCTTGCTCCGACATCTCCTGGTGGTTGGTACGGCGAACCCTAGGTGGTTGAGGATGGGTTCGATTTGATCGCAATTTGTTCCAGGAAGAGTAGAAGAAGGATTTGGGGCTAAAATGTAATTAAAGGTAATTGTTCTTATTTAAATTTAAATTTGTTCTAAATCAGTTTTAATTTAACTTTTGTTTTATTAGAAATCAATTTTACATGTTTTAGTTTAGCTAAGATAAATAATTAGTGTAAAAATAGGATTTTTATATGTTGAACTTCGAAATAAAAATAGGATTTTTATATGTTGAACTTCGAAATAAAGATAGGATTTTTATATGTTGAACTTCGAAATAAAAATAGGATTTTTATATGTTGAACTTCGAAATAAAGATAGGATTTTTATATGTTGAACTTCGAAATAAAAATAGGATTTTTATATGTTGAACTTCGAAATAAAAATAGGATTTTTATATGTTGAACTTCGAAATAAAAATAGGATTTTTAGATGTTGAACTTCGAAATAAAAATATGATTTTTATATATTGAGTAGCGAAGTAAAAATTCGATCTTTACATATGTAGTGGCTACAGCAACGAAGGTGATAAAAAGGCGAGAACAACAAAGATTTCTATAAATAAAGAGTCGTGGTATTGGATAGCTATCGGTGAGAATTTCTCACCTTTCAATTTCATTTCTATTTATATATATATACTAGGACGCAGACGGTGCTTAGTAGCACCCGACACAATCGTCCACAGACCATGGACTTGTTTGTTTGGTTGCATAGATTAATTAGATGATTTGATTTGAAATTGAATTGTTTGGTGAAATGAATGGATAGATTGATGTGTGAATGGCGTGGGCCTTCACTAGACCGGGGATAAGGCTAGGCCTCGTCCCGTTTCTAGTATCGTGCCGTTATGCCGCCGAAATTTTCTAAAATAAGTTAGAAAAATAAAAATATCATTTTATTTAAAGAATGAACTGAATAGTAGTTCATATGTTGGAATAAAATGTTTTGTCGTTAAAAATATAATTTTTAACGTGAACGTGAATAAATAAATATTCATTTACAAACCGGACGGTTTGTTTATGTACACCTATTTAAAGGACATTGATTGGGACGATAAATTTTACACATCGCCCAACTGCACAAATAAAATATGTGTTTGATTGTTTGAAACCCCACACGGGTGTTAGGATGAAATTTGAAGTTCACTCATCCTGATTGATTAAATATGTCGATCGATTGATTGACAGGCTGTTATAAGCGTTAGATATCTATATTTGATGCTTATACAGTGTAGTGCACTTTGGTTGATGGTTGATTATTTTTCAATGCTATTATATGTGTGTAATGCATGAAAATCCATATAATTAACTTCATATGGTAATTGATTGGGCCTCATTCCAATTTGAAAAATAAAGAATACTTTAGTAATAAAATTTACATCTTTATCGATATAAAATAAAAGTTCATGTGTTGACAGTACTCATCCATTGAGATTAGTCATGTGTTGAACGAAATAGTTTAACAAAAATAGTCACACGTGGACAGTACTCATTCGTTGAGATTAGTCGTGTGTTGAAAAAAATAAATATTCATTTGTTGAATTGAAAATAGAAATTTATGAAGCCGTGTTGATTAGATTGACGCCATTTTGACGTGAACGATATTTATATCGATTTTAACGATTTCGATATGAATTGAATTGAAAACGATTTCGAAATGAATTGAATTGAAAACGATTTCGAAATGAATTGAATTGAAAACGATTTCGAAATGAATTGAATTGAAAACGATTTCGAAATGAATTGAATTGAAAACGATTTCGAAACGAATTGAATTGAAAACGATTTCGAAATGAATTGAATTGAAAACGAATTCAAATTGAATTGAAAGTGAATTGAAACGAATTCAAATTGAATTGAAATTTGAATTGAATAGAAATGAATTTTAAACCGAATTTATAAAGAAGAATTCAATTTTGATTTGAATTGAAAAGGGAAGTTGAAATTGCTTTTGAAACGAATTTAAAACTATTCATATAATTCGTTTTAAATAGAAATCGACGAAATATATATTATATATATTATATATATATAATATAATGACCTGAATAGAACGCGCCGCGCCGCGGCAGTTCGCGAATTTCGACCATTTATTTCAAACGGACATTACGGGAGATCCGACCGTCGGATTCTCCTAAAACCGGAACCGTTGGGTTCGTATCGAAAAGAGCTTTCTAAAGAATATTAGAAATTAGAAATCTAACGGTTGGATTTGGAATTATGTCCAAATCAAATTCGAAAATGGTCGCTGTAAGTGCAGTTCGATGGCCATTGATGGAAATCGACTGTACGGGCCTTGATAAAATTATTAAAAATAGTAGTAATTTGTGTAAAATCATAAGAAATGATTTAGAAAGATTTGGGATGAAAAATTCCATATTTGAAAAGATAAAAATAGATTTTTATCGAAATGAACTAGTTTTGAACTAGAAATATAATTCTATTTATTTTTAAATAAATAAATTGAATTTGAAAAGGGTTTTAAAAATAACCAGAATTTCCAATGATTGCATTGGAGTGGATTTGAATCGAAATTGTCTTCGGAATATTTCGATGTTGGAATTCGTGATTATACAAATGTTGTTATGGAAATTTGAAAGATATATATTTATATCGTTATTTCCAATACGACATTTGTTGATCGTAGAATTTGATATTGAATATAAGCCGATATATTTTCTATTCAGATCCTTATATTGAATATCAAATGTGATTTGGGTTTGTCGTGAATGGTGTCTTCACTAACACTGTTCTTGAACCCAGTTGAGAAAAGATTAAATCTTTTTATTTAGATTTAATGAACTATACCAATTAAATGATATTTAATTGGAATTGAATTGATATTGATTTTTGGGTTTATCGTGAACAGTGTTTTAAATAACACTTGTTCTTTAACCCGATAATTAATGTGATGTGATTTTGGGTTTATCGTGAACCGTGTTTTAAATGACACTGATTCTTTAACCCAGTCGCAGATTAAAACTAAGTGGAGTTTTAATGAATCTTTAATTAGATTGAAATAATCGAAATGGAGTATCACCAGTTTTGCTCCGGGCGTTAGTTAAATCTTTAATTAGATTTAAACGTGAAATGGTAGTTGAATTTACCGATAACACCGTGGTGTTAGATATGAAGTATAACCGGTTTTACTTCATGGGATGAATAGGTTGGGATCGGGAAATTAAAACAAATGATTACTTCGGTAAGGTTCGCTAATCCCGACTAGTTTGAATTGATATTCAAAAATAGATTAAAGAATAAATTCAAGAAATTTATCTTAGATAAAACTAATGGGAACCTTTCCCTATGAATGTGAAATTTAGAAACTAACTGTCGGTTAGCCAAGCAGAATGGTTTTCTGAATATTGATCTGATGTTGGTTTCGGCCTTCGGGGTTAATATTTGGGGAATTATTCTCTTGATTAATTTACGGTTAGTGACTAATGAATTGGAATGAGGCGTATGTTGTGTTTGTGTAACACTTATTTAAAATATACGCGAGTTATTCGGAAAGACCGGGTTTATCCCATTCTGAATAACTGATACGACGATAAGTCGAAGATGAAGACGGTGGTCGAAGACCAGAAGTCTTCACGTCGTTTGGGTAATTACTGATGATCTTGATTGGGCTGTACACCCAAGAAGATGGAAACAGTTGGTGATCGTCCAGATGTACTTGGAGATCGATGGATATGCGGGGTACTAGGTGCCTCCGGTTTCGTTCAGACCCAGAACGGACTTGTAAATGGACTGTGTGTCTGACATTGGATTTTAGTCCGTGTGATTGATCTCTATTAAATATATATCTGTTTGGCGGCGGAGAATTTATTCTCTTGCTTAATGCCCTTCTCTGAGACGTACGAGCTCAGGGGTTATATATTGATGGATATCAATCGCATGGAGTGAATTGCCTGTGTGGCATGCCTAAGTGGCAATCGATCGAGGCTTCTGTTGAAAAGCAAAGTCTTGTGGTGATGATAAAAGCACGGCCTTTGTGGCGTAGCTTTGTGTAACGTTTACTTCGCGAGCCTCACACCCCGGTATGAACCAGAAACGGGAGAAAGGACCTCAGGGAGGGCCTACGTTTCCTCCTAGCTAAAAGTGGCGTCAGTGGTTTTACACGCCCTGACGAGTTTGACTTATGTGGTTGTTGCTGTTGCGAGGCGCCTCGGTTAGATCGGACGATCCGGGTCCGATGGAGTCACTTGTTGGCTCGCTTACGCCCCAAAGGGCGGCGAAACGTAGTGCTCAGGCATTTTAATCCACTCCGTGTGGACCGGCCCTGTCGCTCCAAGGGTCGATGCGTTCTGATCCTGAGACTCGGGCTAGGCAGTCTCGAATTCGGTAAGGACTATCTTTTGCCTTGGTTCATGACGGAAATCCAATTTCCAAATACGTGATCTTGCGATTTTAGTTGTAATCCTATATATGGCGACATAGTGGGATGGGGCGCTTATGCCGTCTATGATTGATACTTATGATTTGAAGTTGTTTTATACACTATGCACTTATAATAGTATCAAACGATTTGTTTTAACCGTATCAAGCATTCTTTGGCTGTTATAAGGGAAAACCCTATCCTCGGCTGCGTTGCATTGTGTGATGGGACCTGGGTCTTATAACAGCTTCATTTTTCTTTATTTAGCATTGCGCTGTTTGTTTTATGCACTGGTATTCTTGGGAGGAAACCCGTTCCGTGTTATACGACGTGGTCCCTTGATTTACCTAATTTTAAAATAAAGAATAACTGTTTTAGTTCTCACACCAGTCACATGACTGACCTGGAGTTTATTGTTTTAACCTAAACTCTGGGTGCCCTTATTTTGACACGGGCAGCTAGTAGTTTTGGTTTTGCAGATTTATATTCACAGGATCCTGGTTTACAGCTGGAACGATATCCGGAAAGCTTTGTATCCGTATATCTCTTCTAGTTGTGTATTGTATTATCTTCCGCTGCGATGTATTTAAATGTAATTTAAATCTCTGATATTTCTGTGTAATATTCATTCATACTCTGTATATTCTTGTAATCTGATGCATTGTTGTAATATACAATGAAATGTTCTTCTGTATGAGTTCTGTTGTGGCTTGTTCTCGAACTATCCGACGCTTTCCTTTACGGGGAAGTTACGGGTTCTCACAATAAATTTATATTATCATATATATTCACAACAGAATATCATACAGCTCTAGAATATTCCTCTATGAATTTCTAACTTGATATTTTCAAATCTGGGTCAACCCGATATTCGATTTATATTGAAATTCCTTTTTAAAATATAAACAAATCCTTTATAAATTATAAAGGAATTCCACAGCGACTTTTCTAAAATCTGATTTGGACATAAATCAAAATCTACACGACGAAATCCCGATTTTTCTCTTCCACTAGAAAGATATACCCCACCAGCTCCACACATTTCTTGTTTCACAAAAATCCAGCTTAAAACGAATCCTGTACATTCAGTTGAAGTTCGAATCGCTAATTTACGAGCTGCAGCGCCATTTCGTGCTCGATTTTAATTATATTATAATTCTACGTTCAAACTGTCGTTCAAATAATATATTCTTTATTCTAATTCAATTCTAAACTGAATTAAATATCACAGATGATCCAGTTCACACCATATCGCCATTTTAGCCAATTCTGATTATTTCAAAATTAAATATATTATTTAATTTATTATTTTAATTAAATATTCACCATTATTTAATTCAACGACCATTTAATTCACTATATCACTATTTATATAATTAAATAAATTAATTATAATACCCTCTGCGAATGCGGGTCATTACAGTATCCCATTTCCAAATTCTATTATACCTCTGTTTATAGAATTATTCATACAAAATCTTCTTTTTTTATTTCTAATACTTAAATCGCATTTATAATTCCCTTTATAAATGCCGAATTCACATTCCATTTCAAATATCGGTGTTGAAACCGATTCTACTTCTCTATATACGTTCTGACTTATATATTCCATTTATCACATGAGAAATGTTCTATTTAATTTACAAAACATTATTTATGAATTAATCTTCTCCGTTTATCTGTTAAAACAGATTTCTATTAAATATTTACTTTAAGTCCTTATCATGTTATAACCGTGTGCGAAGTACGGGTCTAAACCTTCCTAATGTAAAATTCTCTTTTTATAAAATTATATTCGTTTTATAAATATTTCCTTTTCTATTTGTTTCACAAATATTTCCTTTTATATTTGTTTTACAAATATTTCCTTTTATACTTGTTTCACAAATATTTCCTTTTATACTTGTTTCACAAATATTTCCTTTTATATTTGTTTTACAAATATTTCCTTTAATAATCCTATTTATTTTCCAAATAAATATCCCTTATAATATCTTATTTATTTTCTAAATAAATATTCCTTTTATATAAACTTTTGATTTTATAAGTATTTCCTTTTATAAAATCTTTTGATTTTATAAATAATTCATTTTATAAAATCCTTTGATTTTATAAATATTTTCTTTCCAATATATACTTTGAAAATTCCCTTTATACATTCCAGTATTTCTTATGGTATTTAAAATACCATATAACCATGATCAATATCATCCAAACATACATAATCAACAACAGATATATATCACATCATATATCACAATATATGAAACCGAACAGTATTTTAAATATTGAGGAATCCAGTTGGATCCCTTCAACCTGTTTCCCTGCATTCGCAGATGTTAAACAATATAATAACATCGGTTTCATTTCGATATGAAATATTCTGATAAACATAATCAATATTTGATTTACAATTTATATATATCGTTACTTATAATTTCAACCAATACATAAGCAATTCAACCAAATAATCATCACACAACAGTCAATCAGCTTTTATCATTACCAGAAATACGTTATAAAAATATGAACTGGTAGAGTTGGTGAGTTTTACTCAAATTGGACGGTTATCGTTAAATAACGATTAACTACCTTTGATTCAGACGGAAGTTTTACTTTGTGTTAAATTGTAACGAGCTCCAATCCACTCCCAGTCAGTTCCATTGTGAAGCCGCCATCCATACGATCCCATCGGATCTTATTTTACTGAATTCTGATAACGGACGGTTAAGTTATGGATATTATAACTTAATACACTATATATTTTGGTATTTAACTTAGATTTATATGTCCTTTTGGGCTTTTACCTTACACATCCGGCCCAACTCCACTAGCCTACCCGTCCTAACACTCCTCCTTCTCCAAATACACATAGCGTTCTCCTGTATCCATCAGGACATTGCCACAACTTCAACAAACCAATGCAACTTCCATGCTCTATCATAAATCAAAATAAGACCACCAAAAATCATCTCATTTTATACGCTTTCAAACCATACCAAGATTGTAAACTTCAAACTCCCCATTTAAAAACCTTCTGCTCCTTCTCCAGTTCATATACAAGAATTAAAACCATCACCATTTTTATAAATCCAAACCCGTTCAACTACAGTATTTCATCTTCTTCATCCCACACAATTTCGCACTCCAGGATTGCCACTTTCACCATATCCGTACTCCTCAAACCTCCACCGACTTCATCAACAACAAAACTTAACAGTTCATCCAACTCTCCTTCAAATTCTCCATACTGCAAGAACTAAACCCTAACGCGCTACTTTGAAAGCGGTTCCAGGCTCCTGTATCACCATTTCCGCAATTCCATCCTACCCTTTCCGCCCTCGTTCTTGCACAAAAACTGAAACCAACAACTTTATCTTTCTTCTCTTCATGAGACCGTCCTCCACACAGCCTTCATTCCAAACTCGATATCATCCCTCAAATTTCCTTCGCACAACTTTTCTCGCACCATACAGGAAGTAGTGCGATAGTTTTTAAATTGAAAAATTCCAAAAAAATCCTACGAGATCCATTTCTCGAATCAAATCACAAAACCACAAATTTCTCTAATCATAACACAAGCGTGTTCTACGCTGTGTATTTCTAGCGAACAGGAACAGGTTCGAACTTAACAAAAAGTACACAAAAACGAAGAGCAAGAGAAGAGGGTTTTGAATATATATATTTGAGGATTTAAGGAATTTTATTTGCATTGTTCTTGATTTATGAAGAAGGAAATCTCACGTTTTCCTTATTTGTTTTGTGGCGGCCTTTATCCGTTGACCATCAGAAGGAATTAGGTTTAACAATGGGTAGGAGGTCTACTTATAGGAGTGGGTAGCTTAGGAGTTAAGCTTTCTATTTTTAAATTAGTTTATATTCGATTTTTAACTCTATTTATCATTAAAAAAAATCCTGTGATCACATACAATATTCAAAAATCATGAAAATGGACGAACAACTAGAGTTTGATATTACGGACCCAACGAAACTTGTTTCGTCGAATTCTGACTTTGTTTTCTCACACAGAGTATTTTTAACCGTCAAAATACTGGCTGTTTTTCACATTAAAAATCCGTACAGCCACACACTGACTCCAAAATTTTACAATAATTTAATATTGTGGATCCAATAATATTAGTTTCGTCGAAAACAGAGGTCGTTTGCAAATCTGGCTATTTTTAAAGCTTTAAATAAACCCTTTTTAAATATAAATATATTTAAAAATAATTAAATTAAATATTAATAAATTAATATTATCATATATATATATATATTCACAATATAATATCATACAGCTCCAATTGGATTTATAACTCGATATTCAAATCCAGGTTGAATCAATATTCAATTTATATTGAAAAATCCATTTATAATATATATAAATCATTATAAATTATAAAGGAATTCCATAGCGACTTTTCGAAAATTTGATTTGGTTATAAATCAAAATCTACACGATGAAATCCTGATTTTTCTCTTCCATTAGAAAAATATACTTCACCAGCTCTGAACGTTTCTTGTTTCATAGAAATCCGATTTAAAACGGCTTCTATATATTCGTTTAAAGTTCAAATCGCCAAATTATGAACTACCGCGCCATTTTGAGCTCGATTATAATTATAATATAATTTATACGTTCAACCATCGTTAATTAAATATATTCGTGATCATAATTCAATTTTAAACTGAATCATATATTTTGAATTGTCCAATTCACACAATATTGCCATTTCAACTAATTTTGATTTTTTCATAATTAAATATATTATTTAATTATTATATTAATTAAATATTCACTATTATTTAATTCAACGACCATTTAATAATCTAAATCATATTCTAAATAATTAAATTAATTAATTATTATACCGTAAAAACACGGGACAATACAGTATACAATATTTCAATTGCTGGTAAATATTATTTTGTTTGGTTCTGATTTCATTTTTTTTGAATGCATCCTCTTCTAGTCATGTTATTTGGTTATTCCACACCAATTCTCAAGCAGTACATTGAAATAAGATAGGAAAATATTAGATTTAAAATGAAAGCCAATAAACTAGAAATCCAGCTTCTTGAAACAAAAAGGAGATTTCATCTGCTACAAATGAAGTATAATTATTGTAAAAAAATCCAACTCAATACTGAACAAGGAACTTAAAATTATTCGAGAAAGAGAATTAGAGATTGAATTGAGGTATTCGTATGACGCAAATCTTGCTGAAATTAAAAAAAAATGACAATGACGTTGATGATCAGATGTTGAAGTAGTTGAAAGATACTACGATGATAAGCCATAATGATGATCAGAGCGAATAACCAAACTAATGCAAAATAGATATTTAATTTACGTGTTTCTTTGTATATTTTGGCATGGTAAGGGTGGAGATGGAAAAAGAAGTATATGGATGAGAGAATCAGATGTAAATGACGTGAAAAAAATTATTTAGTTTGCATTTTTTGGTGGTTGAGCAGACATTTGTTGTAGTTGACAAGTTGGTGATTACAATTCATCATCCACATTATAAAATAAATAAATAAATAACTACATACCAGTTAAATTAAAATCTTCTTTTTAAATGGTTAGCTTGGAGTTGCAATTGCATATCGTTTGCTTTTTAGCTATGTTTAAATATCTCGTTAGCATATTCAGTTATTGTTATATGCAAATGTATTATATATTCCTTAAAGCTACAATTGAGCCTTTGAATTTGTGAATGAATCAAAGCCTTGTTCTAGGTATTACTTCCTTTTGTTTGCGTTCTCTTAATAAAAACAGAGTTATTCCTAAAATTCTAGAATCAAATACTAAATTTTAAGCAAGGCCTTTGCTCACACTCTAATGACTCTAAAATACAATTTTTTTCCAAAAATTTATATTAAATATCAATAATAAATATATTAATAAGGTCTTATGTTTCAGTCCTTTCGTTAAATTATAGTCATCAATGGTATTGTTTAACGTGGCAACATTTATATTTCCACTACTAGTGTGCGAGTATTCTTAACTTTAGCAAAATATGTTTATTTTGAAACTTGTGCACTGAACTTCTTTGTAAAATATTGGTTAACATTTTTCTTTGTAATGATATAGATTTTTTTTAGTCGGTTTTGGTATGCGTAATTTAGTTATGGTTAAATGGACTTTTGTATAAGTTTATGCTTAAAATTTTATCAAATACACCTTTGAAAACAAAATAGTTGTATGGTATCAGTTTATATTTATTACTCCCAAATTGTCATGAAGTGAATGAATCCATGTATAGTTTATTGGAAATCGCCATGTTTGGCCAATAGTGCACGTAAAAATCAAGATTATTTTAACTTAATAGTAATTTTTCAATAATGACCTTAATTTTTGAAAATAATGAAGGTATATTTTGTAAGATATGTTTTATTTGATTGAATTGACATAGTTAAAGAGAAAATTTATGGAAATAAAATTTGGTTTGTTAAATCTTTTTAATAATAGAGTTTGTATGCTAACTTTTTGGTTAGGATTATATGTCTAGAATTTGATTATGAACATGTGTATTAGTAGGCAAAAATTTCTGGTGTAAAATGTGTATATTTCCTTTTGGACTTTTCTTGTATAAAAGTATGCTTATTAGTTTGATATATACTAAAGTTTATACAAGATATTGTTTCATTCTCCAATTTGATTCTTTTTGTCGACAGCTAGGCCTTGAGGTAATTTCATTAGAGGCTACAAAGTGTAGTTGTAGCTCAAGCCATGGAAATTGTGAATCGAGAAAAGCTTTTTTTTGTTGCGACCAAATTCAAATTGTTGAAATTCGATTAGTGGTTGCATTTGATGTATTGATTTGTAATTGTCACATTTATTGTGACAAAAAGGAATTTCACTCGATCCGAATCAGTCGCTAAACCGATCTAGACCGTTCAAAACGCCTGATTGTTTTGAGAACACGACAAAATAGAACACAGACGGGAGAACATTTCATTGTATATTACAACAATGCACCAGAATACAAGAATATACAAAGTATAAATGAATAAATATTACACAGAAATATCAGAGATTTAAATTACATTTAAATACATAGCAGCGGAAAATAATACAATACACAACTAGAAGAGATATACGGATACAAAGCTTTCCGGATATCATTCCAGCTGTAAACCAGGATCCTGTGAATATAAATCTGCAAAACCAAAACAACTAGCTGCCCGTGTCAAAATAAGGGCACCCAGAGTTTAGGTTAAAACAATAAACTCCAAGTCAGTCATGTGACTGGTGTGAGAACTAAAACAGTTATTAATCTTTATTTTAAAGTTAGGTAAATCAAGGGACCACGCCGCTAACGCGGAACGGGTTTCCTCCCAAGAACACCAGTGCATAAAACAACAGCGCAATGCTAAATAAAGAAAAAATGAAGCTATTATAAGACCCAGGTCCTATCACACAATGCAACGCGAGCCGGGGGATAGGGTTTTTACCTTATAATAGCCAAGAATGCTTGATACGTTTAAAAGAAATCATTTGATACTATTATAAGTGCATAGTGTATAAAACAACTTCAAATCATAAGTATCAATCATAGGCGGCATAAGCGTCCCATGCCATTATGTCGTCATAAATAGGTTTACAAATAAAACCGCAAAGTCACGTATTTGGAAATTGGATTTCCATCTATGAACCGAGGCAAAAGATAGTCCTCAACCGATTCGAGACTCTCTAGCCCGAGCCTCAGGACCCAGACTCAGGTGGGCCCTTGGAGCAACAGGGTCGGTCCACCGATGTGGATTAAACTTAAATCCTGAACACTGCGTTTCCCCCCCCCCCCTTTGGGGCGTAAATGAGCCAACGAATGACTCCATCGGACCCGGATCGTCCGATCAAACCGAGGTGCCTCGCAACAGCAACAACCACACAGGTGAAAAGTATATAAATGTCAGGGCTGGTAGGTCACTGACACCACCCTAGCTAGAAAGAAACGCATGCCCTCCCTGAGTTCCTTCTCCCGTTTTTGGTTTACAACCGGGGTGTGAGGCTCGCGAATTCACGTTACACAAAGCTGTGCCACACAGGCTGTGCTTTGATCATCACCACAAGACTTTGCTTTTCAACAGAAGCCTTGATCATTTGCTACTTAGGCATGCCACACAGACAATTCACTCTATGAGTTTGATATTCATCAGTATATAACCCTTGAGCTCGTACGTCTCAGAGAAGGGCGTTAAGCAAGAGAATGAATTCTCCGCCGCCAAACAGATATATATTTAATAGAGATCAATCACACAGACTAAAATCCAATGTCAGACACACAGTCCATTTACAAGTCCGTTCTAGGTCTGAACGAAACTGGAGGCACCTAGTACCCCGCATATCCATCGATCTCCAAGTACGTCTGGACGATCACCAACTGTTTCCATCTTCTTGGGTGTACAACCCAATCAAGATCATCAGTAATCACCCAAACGACGTAAAGACCTCCGGTCTTCGACCATCGTCTTCATCTTCGACTTATCGCCGTATCAGTTATTCAGAATGGGATAAACCCGGTCTTTCCGAATAACTCGCGTATATTTTAAATAAGTGTTACACGAACACAACATACGCCTCATTCCAATTCATCAGTCACTAACCGTAAATTAATCAAGAGAATAATTCCCCAAATATTAACCCCGAAGGCCGAAACCAACATCAGATCAATATCCAGAAAACCATTCTGCTTGGCTAACCGACAGTTAGTTTCTAAATTTCACATTCATAGGGAAAGGTTCCCATTAATTTTATCAAAGTTAAATTCCTTGACTTTATTCCTTAATCTTCTTTTGAATTTCGATTCAACTAGTCGGGATTAACGAACCTTATCGAAGTAATCATTTGTTTTAATTTCCCAATCCCAACCTATTCATCCCATGAAGTAAAACTGGTAATACTTCATATCTAACACCATGGTGTTATCGGTAAATTCAATTACCATTTCACGTTCAAATCTAATTAAAGATTTAACTATCGCCTGGAGCAAAACTGGTGATACTCCATTCTCGATCATTTCAATCTAATTAAAGATTCATTAAAACTCCACTTAGTTTTAATCTTTAACTGGGTTAAAGAATCAGTGTCATTTAAAACACAGTACACGATAAACCCAAAATCACATTTCATTAATTATCGGGTTAAAGAACAAGTGTTATTTAAAACACTGTCCACGATAAACCCAAAAATCAATATCAATTCAATTCCAATTAAATATTATTTAATTGGTACACTTCATTAAATCCAAATAAAAAGATTTAATCTTTTCTCGACTGTGTTCAAGAACAGTGTTAGTCAAGTCACCATTCACGACAAACCCAAATCACATTTGATATTAAATACAAGGATCTGAATAGAAAATATATCGGCTTATATTCAATATCAAATTCTACGACCAACAGATATCGTATTGGAAATAACGATATATATATCTATATCTTTCAAATTTCCATAACAACATCTGTATAATCACGAAATCCAACATCGAAATATTCCGAAGACAATTTCGATTCAAATCTATTCCAATGCAATCATTGGAAATTCTGGTTATTTTCAAAACCATTTCAAATTCAATTTATTTATTTAAAAATAAATAGAATTATAATTCTAGTTCAAAACTAGTTCATTTCGATAAAAATTTATTTTTATCTTTTCAAATATGGAGTTTTTCATTCCAATTCTTTCTAAATCATTTCTTATGATTTCACACAAATTATTACTATTTTTAATAATTTTATCAAGGCCCGTACAGTCGATTTCCATCAACGGCCATCGAACAGCACTTACAACGACCTTTTCCAAATTTGATTTGGACATAATTCCAAATCCCACCATTAGATTTCTAATTTCTAATATTCGTTAGAAAGCTCTTTTCGATACGAACCCAACGGTTCCGGTTTTAGGAGAATCCGACGGTCGGATCTCCCGCAATATCCGTTCGAAGTCAATGGTCGAAATTCGCGAACTGCCACGGCGCGGCGCATTCTATTCAGGCCATTATATTATATATATAATATATACTTCGTCGATTTCAATTTAAAACGTGCTTTATAAATCGTTTTAAATTCATTTTCAAAACAGTTTCAACTTCATATTCAATTTCAAATCAAAATTGAATATTCGAATTTAAATTCATTTTAAATTCATTTCAAATTGATTTCAATTCAAATTGATTTCTAATTCAATTTCAGTTCGTTTTCAATTCAATTTCAATTCGAATTCATTTCTATTCCATTTCAATTCGAATTCATTTATATTCAATTTCAATTCGAATTCATTTATATTCAATTTAAATTCGAATTCATTTCTATTCAATTTCAATTCGAATTCGTTTATATTCAATTTCAATTCGAATTTTTTTATATTCAATTTCAATTCGAATTTATTTATATTCAATTTCAATTCGAATTTATTTATATTCAATTCTTTTCAAAATATCCGATTTTGAAATCACTTTCGATATTCATTATAAAATGAATAAAATCGATATAAATATCGTTCACGTCAAAATGGCGTCAATCTAATCAACACGGCTTCATATATTTTTATTTTCAAATATCCTATTTAAAATATTTCTTTTTCTCAACTGGAATGAGGCCCAATCACTTACCATATAATGTTAATTATATGGATTTTCTACAACACATGTATACAATGACTACGATGAATAATCAACCATCATCCAAAGTGCATTCTACACAGTATAAACATCAAATATAAATATTCAACGCTTATAACAGTCTGTCAATCAATCGATCGACATACAACTAAACAATCGGGATTAGTGTACGTCAAATATCATCCCAATACCCGTGTGGGGTTTCAAACAATCAAACACAGATTTTATTGGTGCAGTTGGGCGATGTGTAAAATTTATCGTCCCAATCAATATCAGTCAAATGTGTGTATATAAACAAATTGTCCGATTTGTTTATTTATATTTCATTTCATATGCACGTTAAAAATTCTATTTTTAACTATAAAATATTTTTAACTATATAAATATTTTATTTCACATCACATCACACAATCAACTACACATCAAAACCAAACAAACAAGCATACAAGCCGTCCATGGTCTGTGGACGACGGGTGTCAGGTGCTACTAAACACCGTCTGCATCCTAGTATATATATATATATATAACTAGAAAAAAGAATTTTAGAGTGAGGAGTTCTCACAGAATTGCTAATCCAATGCCACGACTCTTCTTAGGTAGAAATCTTCGCCGTTCTTGCTTCTTGTCAATTTTCACTGCCCGTACTCTCTACATATATAAAAATCACATTTTTACTTCGCTATTCGATATATTAAAATCGAATTTTTACTTTGCTATTCAATATATAGAAATCAAATTTTTACTTCGCTATTCAATATATAAAAATCAAATTTTTACTTCGCTATTCAATATATAAAAATCGAATTTTTACTTTGCTATTCAATATATAAAAATCGAATTTTTACTTCGCTAAAAATGAAATCTTTACTTTGATAAAAATGAAATCTTTACATTGATAAAAATGAAATCTTTACTTTGATAAAAATGAAATCTTTACTTTGATAAAAATGAAATCTTTACATTGATAAAAATCTAAACTTTATGCTAAATTAAAAATCAGTTTTAATTTTAAACAAAAAAAATCCGTTTTAAATGTAAATAAAAATCAGTTTTAAATGTAAATAAAAATCATAGAAACTCACGGTGATTTGCAGAGAGAGGGAGGGGGGGGGTTTCGGTCGGCAGCAGAGGGTAGGGGGTGGGGTGTTTTGCGTCGCGCGGCGCCAAAAGGGGGGGTTCATCGATCGCGGCAGAGGGGTTTGGGGGGGTGGGGGGGGGGGAGGGGGATATTGTCGATCGTGGCAGAGGGGTTTGGGGGGGTATCGTCGATCGCGGCATAGGGGTTTGGGGGGGTATCGTGGCGCGGTGGCGCGCCGCCGGGGGGGGGGGGGATTCGGCAGTTTTTCTCTTTTTTTTTCTGAACTGAATTGTAAAGTAAACAGGGGCGGGGTGGGGGGGGGGTTGCTGAGTGATGTAAGGAGATGGGAGATATTTTTTTATTATTATTTAATTTCAAAAAGTTGACTTTTACATACAACCTCTAAACGAGGCCCACCGCCTGTCGTCCATAGCATATTACCCCCATTCCGAACACAATGGGATATGTATCGTAAGCTGATTCGATCGTTTCGATCAGTTTTCGTCAAATTTAACATATAACTCTATATATTGAATTTGAACACGCATTTCAATTTACCGGGGTCACATACTAACTCTAAAAATTGCAGAAAAATATTTTCTAGTTTCGTATTGACGATACAGTCCTAACAAAACTAGTTTCGTCGAATTCTGAGACCGTTGAAAAAATGGCCATTTTCCAGTCGATTAAAATCAACTGAAACTGGTCAAACGCGTTTTCCTTTGCCTTGCTCACATATTGAGTCGAAAAATTATGAAATTTGAAAACTAGCAATAACTTGACATCCCGGATCCAACAAAAGTGGTTTCGTCGAAATCCGAGGTCGTTTGCAAAAGTTCCATTTTTAAGGGCCTGAATTCCATAGCGACTATTCAAAATTTTCAACTGGACATGTCTTTTGATTTCCGCTATGAAATTTCAATTTTTTGGATTCGTTGGAAAGATATTCTCTATTAGATTCCATTATTTTTGGTTTCACTAAAATCCGGTTTATTTTTAATCCTGTATGTTCAATTGAAGTTTGAAATCGAATTATCGAACTACCGCGCCATTTTCAATTCCTTTTATAATTATAAATAATTATTTATATTCTAACGACGATTTATATAATATATACGTTCGAATTATATTCAAAATAAATTTCTTGATGATATTATTTAAAATAATATATTTTAAATATTCAAAATTCGCTAAAATTGCCAAAATAAAAATTTTAAACTGGCCCAGATTTTCGGGTTGTTACAATCTCCCCCACTTAAAACTTTTCGTCCCCGAAAAGGAACAAAGTCGAAAGTGGTTTGATTAATCAATTCTACGTTCGATTTGGCTTCCATTCTCCAACTTTTCAGTTTCTGAGAATTTTCAATTCCTTCAAAAATTTGGCTAACACCCTAAATTTTCGAAAAATTTCGCCATAACCTCCCCTGCACCGGGAGCCACGGGAAAATCCCGAATTGCCATATAGGCCTTCTGATCTCAAAAAGAAAAAGAAAAGGCCAAGCGGCTAGCCAATAGGCTCATAAAATCATCATCACCCAAACAAAACAGTAAATTATGGTAAACATGTACCTATTTGTCGGGCAAACAATTTTTATTCTTCTGCTCTAGCCTCTTTGCTATGACCTGTTCAATGTAAGTACATGTATATGCAAGCAAATGCGACCAAATTTCGAAACAATTCAATGTTTGACCAATTTGGTTAAAGGTTCAACATTTAATTATTCAAACAATAATCAAACAACACAACCATCAATCAATTAGTGAATTAACGTTTCAAATTCATAACTTTGATATATAGTCAAAAATCTCATTTTTGGTGCCAAGTCACAACAATAAGCCCTATCTAATTTTGGTTCTCACACCAGTCAATAGGAAATATATAGAAATCTCACTTTCGTTACTCGAAAATAAATACTGGCGACGGTGCCCCATCACCAGAATTATCCCCGGGCAACTAGAGTATGATTCTATAACTATCCAGTATATTAAAACTTCGAATACACGTTTGCAAGACATATATGCAAAATCTTTATATATCGGATTGTCTCGATCAATATAGAATAAATAATCAAATACGAATAAATGATTTTAAATTTTCAAAACAAAATTCGTTTCATTTTAAAAATATACTCTTCACACTCGTTCTAGGATACTACTGATCCCATCTCTAACGAGTCACTCTCCTTGGATATTGCTAATCCAATATCTGATGAATTCTTTCGTACGGTTCTAATGTGCCTTGTTCTCTGAGCTTTGTAAACCAAACCACTGATACCAAATGTGACAAAAAGGAATTTCGCTCGATCCGAATCAGTCGCTAAACCGATCTAGACCGTTCGAAACGCCTGATTGTTTTGAGAACACGACAAAATAGAACGCAGACGGGAGAACATTTCATTGTATATTACAACAATGCACCAGAATACAAGAATATACAGAGTATAAATGAATAAATATTACACAGAAATATCATAGATTTAAATTACATTTAAATACATAGCAGCGGAAAATAATACAATACACAACGAGAAGAGATATACGGATAAAAAGCTTTCCGGATATCATTCCAGCTGTAAACCAGGATCCTGTGAATATAAATCTGCAAAACCAAAACTACTAGCTGCCCGTGTCAAAATAAGGGCACCCAGAGTTTAGGTTAAAACAATAAACTCCAAGTCAGTCATGTGACTGGTGTGAGAACTAAAACAGTTATTAATCTTTATTTTAAAGTTAGGTAAATCAAGGGACCACGCCGCTAACGCGGAACGGGTTTCCTCCCAAGAACACCAGTGCATAAAACAACAGCGCAATGCTAAATAAAGAAAAAATGAAGCTATTATAAGACCCAGGTCCTATCACATAATGCAACGCGAGCCGGGGGATAGGGTTTTTACCTTATAATAGCCAAGAATGCTTGATACGTTTAAAAGAAATCATTTGATACTATTATAAGTGCATAGTGTATAAAACAACTTCAAATCATAAGTATCAATCATAGGCGGCATAAGCGTCCCATGCCACTATGTCGTCATAAATAGGTTTACAAATAAAACCGCAAAGTCATGTATTTGGAAATTGGATTTCCATCTATGAACCGAGGCAAAAGATAGTCCTCAACCGATTCGAGACTCTCTAGCCCGAGCCTCAGGACCCAGACTCAGGTGGGCCCTTGGAGCAACAGGGCCGGTCCACCGATGTGGATTAAACTTAAATCCTGAACACTGCGTTTCCCCGCCCTTTGGGGCGTAAATGAGCCAACGAATGACTCCATCGGACCTGGATCGTCCGATCAAACTGAGGCGCCTCGCAACAGCAACAACCACACAGGTGAAAAGTATATAAATGTCAGGGCTGGTAGGTCACTGACACCACCCTAGCTAGAAAGAAACGCATGCCCTCCCTGAGGTCCTTCTCCCGTTTTTGGTTCACAACCGGGGTGTGAGGCTCGCGAATTCACGTTACACAAAGCTGTGCCACACAGGCTGTGCTTTGATCATCACCACAAGACTTTGCTTTTCAACAGAAGCCTTGATCATTTGCTACTTAGGCATGCCACACAGACAATTCACTCTATGAGTTTGATATCCATCAGTATATAACCCCTGAGCTCGTACGTCTCAGAGAAGGGCGTTAAGCAAGAGAATGAATTCTCCGCCGCCAAACAGATATATATTTAATAGAGATCAATCGCACAGACTAAAATCCAATGTCAGACATACAGTCCATTTACAAGTCCGTTCTGGGTCTGAACGAAACCGGAGGCACCTAGTACCCCGCATATCCATCGATCTCCAAGTACGTCTGGACGATCACCAACTGTTTCCATCTTCTTGGGTGTACAACCCAATCAAGATCATCAGTAATCACCCAAACGACGTAAAGACCTCCGGTCTTCGACCATCATCTTCGACTTAACGTCGTATCAGTTATTCAGAATGGGATAAACCCGGTCTTTCCGAATAACTCGCGTATATTTTAAATAAGTGTTACACAAACACAACATACGCCTCATTCCAATTCATCAGTCACTAACCGTAAATTAATCAAGAGAATAATTCCCCAAATATTAACCCCGAAGGCCGAAACCAACATCAGATCAATATCCAGAAAACCATTCTTCTTGGCTAACCGACAGTTAGTTTCTAAATTTCACATTCATAGGGAAAGGTTCCCATTAATTTTATCAAAGATAAATTCCTTGACTTTATTCTTTAATCTTCTTTTGAATTTTGATTCAACTAGTCGGGATTAACGAACCTTATCAAAGTAGTCATTTGTTTTAATTTCCCAATCCCAACCTATTCATCCCATGAAGTAAAACTGGTAATACTTCATATCTAACACCACGGTGTTATCGGTAAATTCAATTACCATTTCACGTTCAAATCTAATTAAAGATTTAACTATCGCCTGGAGCAAAACTGGTGATACTCCATTCTTGATCATTTCAATCTAATTAAAGATTCATTAAAACTCCACTTAGTTTTAATCTTTAACTGGGTTAAGGAATCGGTGTCATTTAAAACACAGTTCATGATAAACCCAAAATCACATTTCATTAATTATCGGGTTAAAGAACAAGTTTTATTTAAAACACTGTCCACGATAAACCCAAAAATCAATATCAATTCAATTCCAATTAAATATTATTTAATTGGTACACTTCATTAAATCCAAATAAAAAGATTTAATCTTTTCTCAACTGGGTTCAAGAACAGTGTTAGTCAAGACACCGTTCACGACAAACCCAAATCACATTTGATATTAAATACAAGGCTCTGAATAGAAAATATATCGGCTTATATTCAATATCAAATTCTACGACCAACAGATATCGTATTGGAAATAATGATATATATCTATATCTTTCAAATTTCCATAACAACATCTGTATAATCACGAAATCCAACATCGAAATATTCCGAAGAAAATTTCGATTCAAATCCATTCCGATGCAATCATTGGAAATTCTGGTTATTTTCAAAACCATTTCAAATTCAATTTATTTATTTAAAAATAAATAGAATTATAATTCTAGTTCAAAACTAGTTCATTTCGATAAAAATTTATTTTTATCTTTTCAAATATGGAGTTTTTCATCCCAATTCGTTCTAAATCATTTCTTATGATTTTACACAAATTATTACTATTTTTAATAATTTTATCAAGGCCCGTACAGTCGATTTCCATCAACGGCCATCGAACTGCACTTACAGCGACCTTTTCCAAATTTGATTTGGACATAATTCCAAATCCCACGTTAGATTTCTAATTTCTAATATTCGTTAGAAAGCTCTTTTCGATACGAACCAAACGGTTCCGGTTTTAGGAGAATCCGACGGTCGAATCTCCCCCAATATCCGTTCGAAGTCAATGGTTGAAATTCGCGAACTGCCGCGGCGCGACGCGTTCTATTCAGGCCATTATATTATATATATAATATATACTTCGTCGATTTCAATTCAAAACGTGCTTTATAAATCGTTTTAAATTCATTTTCAAAATGGTTTCAACTTCATATTCAATTTCAAATCAAAATTGAATATTCCAATTTAAATTCATTTTAAATTCATTTCAAATTGATTTCAATTCAAATTGATTTCTAATTCAATTTCAGTTCGTTTTCAACTCAATTCAATTTCAATTTGAATTCATTTCTATTCCATTTCAATTCGAATTCATTTATATTCAATTTCAATTCGAATTCATTTATATTCAATTTAAATTCGAATTCAATTCTATTCAATTTCAATTCGAATTCGTTTATATTCAATTTCAATTCGAATTTATTTATATTCAATTTCAATTTATTTATATTCAATTTCAATTCGAATTTATTTATATTCAATTCTTTTCAAAATATCCGATTTTGAAATCACTTTCGATATTCATTATAAAATGAATAAAATCGATATAAATATCGTTCACGTCAAAATGGCGTCAATCTAATCAACACGGCTTCATATATTTTTATTTTCAAATATCCTATTTAAAATATTTCTATTTCAAATATTTCTTTTTCTCAACTGGAATGAGGCCCAATCACTTACCATATAATGTTAATTATATGGATTTTCTACAACACATGTATACAATGACTATGTAACGACCCAGATTTTACTGGTAAATTTATTTTGAATATTTAATATTATTTTATATATTGAGCTGATAATATAATCAATTTTTATATTGAATTATCGATATAACCATCGTAATATGAGGATCTTAAGTAATAAAAATTGAAATGGAGTCAAATTGATTTATATGAAGTCTTATCTGAATTTAAATGATAACAGATAAGAATTTATTATCGAAAAACTCATTTGTTTGAATTTAAAATTTATTTTGATTTAAAATGGTTATTTTATATTACATTCAAATTAAATTGTATAATCAGTTTCGTTGAATTCAGAATAGTGAATAATGTTGGGAACATCAGTCGTTTTGCTGAAATTGTGGTTCGGGGTTTTAAATTAAAGGACCGCGATATAGTTTAGTTTTTAATTAAAGAAAAAATCAAATCAAAACTTTAATCAGCCGACCTACATATGAAAATTCGCAGACCAAAGTTTTCTCGAGCTAAATTTTCTGTCTCCTTTGGTCGATGCCAAAGAAACACATATTAATGGCGCAGACCTAAAATGCTACTCTCGCAGACTTATTCTTTGCTTCGAGCTGGAAAAAATGTCCCCTTCGCATCTATAAATCACCCAAGATCCTCCCTGCGTTGTCCATTCTTCAACTCATAACCAAAGTGAAAATCGAAGTCCTTTTCTTTCCTTCCTAAAATCGAAACCGCTGTTTCAATTAATCAAAATCAAATGGTCGATGTCCCTTTTCGAAAGTCTATTTATGGGGTGCGACGCTGAGGGTGGAATCGACGGTCTAATAGAGGAACCGGGAGGATCGACGTTGGGGATTTTGGCGGCAGAAGTAGCTAAACCTTGGGGTTGAGTGGAGGTCGACCTGGGGGTACTGATGAGTGCGAAAGTGGGATTTATGAGGGGAGCGGTCTGTGCGAACTTGGTAATATCAGGGTTCTGATGTTGGTTTGGTGATAAAGGAGGTGCGACAGTATCTTCGTGGTGAGGTCTGGGATGATGGCTTGGTGGAGATGACGGACGGTTTACTGTTCTCATCGGTGGAAGCTGATGTGAAGCAATTGTAGGGGTTTGGGTTGCATCGTGATTCACTGTAGTTCACTGGAGTTGGGTTTCAGTGGTGAAAATGGAAAGGAGGTGACTCGGTTTGCGAGTAGTTACTGCCGGGGTGTTTGCGTTGAGGAGTTCATCAACTTGGATGATGATAAAGGGAGAAATGATAGCTGCCATTAAGGTGTTCGATGAATTGTCCAAGTGGAAAAACGCAGTTTTGGGCTGATTACGGTTTTGTTACTATTCGAAGATACACTTCGTAATTTATCAAGTTATTTTGCAGAAGTGATAAGGTAATGTTCTTTTTATTTTATAATTTAATATACCTAGAATAATTCATTCGATTATTTTTATAGTCGATTTAAATAAATAAGTTTAAGTTCATAATGGTATGAATGGTTAAAATATGAATCGAATAAATTATAGGTACGAGATAAACGCCTCGATTAAATTCGTAGCTCAGATGATACAGAGTTTTAAATGGATATTCAACAAATGGAAAATCACGGTGAGTAAATCTCACTCACCTTTTATTTATAATTATTTTTATTTCATTAAAAATAATTGTTTGTTGCTTGTGTGAATGTTTTCTGGTTGTTATATATATTAGTTATTTAGGCTATATGTATATATATATTGGGTTGATTGATTGGTTGGATTCCCGCAGTCTCATTAGCGGATGCCTGCAGTTTCATAGCGGATGATTACCCTATACGCCCCACGCTATGATTAGTGGATGACCTTCTATACCGCGATATTCTGCCACGAAGCAGAATGGGTATTATTTATGTGCTAACATCTGTGGATACAGGAAAACAGGTTGGAGGGATCCAACTGGATTCCTCAAAAATATATTATCTGTTTGTTGTTTGCTGATTTCATATATTCATATATGATGTGTTAAAAAATCAAATGATTGAAAATTGGGTGATTTGATTTCTTTTAAATATCACTGGGCCAAGTGTTAATTTATTTAAAATATCGTGAAAGGATATTTGAGATTTAAAAGGGAAAATTCTATTTTTAAATAGAATTTGAATTTTTAATGGAATAAAAATATAAACTTGTTTTGAAAAATAAAACAAGTAGTTTCTTTATAAACGAAGTTTATAAATAGTTCTTTTATAACGAAGTTATAAATGAAGTGAAAAGAATTATCATTTGATAATTCAGAAATAGAAACACAAGCGTGAAATTGGGATTTGAAATGAAATTTCAAAATAGGATGCGAAAGGAAATATTTAAATATATAACTCAAGTGAAATTTGAGTATAACATTTGAATAGTAGAATTAAAAAAGGAGTTTAAATATTTGAATTTTAAAAGAAAAAGGAGATTGAATATTAGAAATTCAAATAGAAGTTCAAATAGAATTTGAATAGACGAAATTAGAATGAAAAATAGAATTTGAATTCAAAGGGATAAAAATAGAATTTGAATTCGAAGGAATTCAAATAAAGAAAATTCAAATAGAGATTTGGATATAGAATTCGAATGAAATTCAAACATAGAATTTGAATATGGAAGTTCAAATGGAATTTTAAATATAGAGTTTGAATAAGAGATTCAAACAGCATTTGAATAAGAGAGTTCAAAATGGAATTTGAATAAGAGAATTGAAATAGAATTTGAATAAAGAAATTCAAATAGGGATTTGAATATAGAATTTCAAAATAGAATTTGAAATAAACTTTGAAAATAGGATTTCAAAGTAGAATAGGAAATCCAAATGGTTTTGAAATAGAACTTGAATTCAAGGGAATTCAAATGGATTTGAATGGAGAAATTCAAATGGGATTTAAATAATGGGTTTTAAATAAAGAGGATTTAAATATAAGATTTCAAATAGAAATTTAAATGGAGTTTAAATATTTAAATTCAAATATGATTTTCAAATATAACCATTCAAAAGGGATTTGATTATAGAATTCAAAGTTGAATTTAATTCAAAGGAATAAGATAGGGTATTGGAATTCAAGAAAATTAAATATGGAGTTTACCTAATGAATTCGAATTTAGAATTCAAATGATGTTTGAAAGAAAATTGGAATATTTTAATTCAAATGGAGTTGGAAATAGATTTGAACATAGAAATTCAAATGGAGTTTGAATATCTAAATTCAAGTATGAATTTCAAATATAGAAATTCAAAAAGAAGTTGAATTAAAGTGGAAGTTAAATAAAGGATTTGAAATGGAATTCGAATAAAGGATTTCAAAGGGAATTTGAATACAAGATTTAAACTATGGAATTTGAAATGTAAAAGATTCAAATGGAATTTGGAATATATATATATTAGAATGGAGTTGAATTTATTTTAAACGAAGTTTAAAAGTATATATATATATATATATATATATATATATATAAAATTAAAACGAACTCGCCGCAGCGCTGCAGTTCGTAAAATAGCGATTCGAACTTCAATCGAGTGTACAGGACTCAGTTGGAGTCGGATCTCTTTGAAACAGGAAATGTCAGGACCGGTTTGATAATAGTTTTCTAATGAAAGAGAAAAATATGAATCTCGTCGTATAGATTTTGAGTTATGTCAAAATCAAATTTTCAGAAAAACAGCGCCAGAACTATTTAAAAACCATAACGGTTTATTTCATTTATAAAAGGATTTTAAGCGAATAAAATCCGAATTTCTATTTAGAAAATTTCAGATTCGAGTTATAAAATATAGGTGAACTCAGGTGGAGTAATGAATTGATTTTTGAAACAGAAATCAGATTTTTGATTGTTGAATAGAATTAACTAATTCGAATAGTAATTAGTAAACGAGATGTTGAATTGATATTGGGCCTTAAATAAGTGAATTCGATTTGAAAATTTATATTCGAAATAGAGAAGAGAACTAGAATTGAAATTGAAATTCAGTTTGGTTATGAACGAGTTAAATATTTTGTTTGAACATGTTATGTTCAACAAAGAAGTGAAATAGGCAAAATGACTAATTAAAGAATAAATGGGAGAAACTGAATTCAAACAATTAGATGGTATTGAATTGAATTGAAAACAGGTGAACATGTGTAAGCAGGTTTGATATGAAGTATATGAAGATTTAAATTTATGTGTTCGACAAAAAGGTACATGTTTAATTCATATATGAGATTTTATGCGCCGTATCGGCAAGCCGCTTGGCTTTCTCTTTTTCTTTTTGAGATGAGAAGTTACCGGGAAGCTATTTGAAATTTCCCGATGCTCCCGATACAGGGGAGGTTATTGCGAAATTTTCCGGAAATTTAAGGAGTTAGAATATTTTTAAAGATATTTTGATAGTTAGAAATCATTGTATCGACGTATAGAATTCGATAGGTAAGTGAATATAAAAATCGAATATTGTAAACAAAAAGGGAAATCTATAAATTAGAAATAGAAAGCGAACTTTATACATGTTTTAAAAATGAACAATTGGATTGTATAGTGTGTTTATTCGAGGTAAGTGGTTTTGCCGTTTTGAAGTTGAGGATGTTTTCAGTTAAGGTCTGAGAGGTAATTTTACCCCAACTTGATTGATTTCATTTTTAATGGATAAATAGCGAGATCCAGTCTCGAAGAGAAGTGTTTGAAAAAGAGTTAGTTGAATAAAATATTTTGGGTTGTTGTAACGATGTTTTACACAACATTCGTTTTAAACCCAACTGATGGAATTTTGGAAATATAAAAGTAAATATTTCCTGAGTATAATTAAAATAGTCGGGATAGAGATAAGTGATTGGAATTGTTTCCAATTGCAAATAAAGATATTTTCTAATATATAGAAAATAAAAGAAGTTGATAGTTGGAAACGTTTTCCAAATGGCATAAGAGGCCGAGATGATTATTGAAAATATTTGGTTAACAAATATTGGTAAGGAAATGGAGAAGAGATTTAATTAATGAAATATTAATTAAAGAGCCCAGTGATTTGTTTGATATGTTGATTGAACACTTGTTTTTATTCGATAGTTAAATCACAGACTATCGAAGTTTTGACCATCGTTGTCAATATGGAGAGACCGGTTGGATTATTATCCGAAGAACCACTCCGTATTGGCATAAGCGTTGCGAACCAAGTATGCTGAATATATTGAAGACGGAGTGAAGTGCAAGGGCTTTTTCTATTAATAGAAATGGTGCCTTCGGTTTCGTTCAATCCCAGAACGAACGTAAATGGACGAATGTCTGACAAAGTATTTCCAATGATCTAATGGGTTGGTCTGTATAAATATATATGGTTGCAACGGATTTATTCCCTTAGCATAACATCTAGAATATTTGTGCAAATCAATTAGTGATTAACAGATCTGACAATGTGGCATTCAAAGTGATGGTGCTATCAAAGAATGACAAGTGAGCGTAGCCTCAGGCCTCAATAACCGGGAAATGACAAAAATCGGGCAGGCAGCATGGCTATGTGGGTCGCTCCCATTAGGGTGTATAATCACCTATCTAGAGGAATTCCTTTTGTTCTTATTCTATCGATTCTGCCCATTCGGGAAACGGTGGTTTGAGCCCAACCGTTGGTGAAATACATTCGATACACTCAAGCGAAATGAGTGGTCGGTCATGTGTGGGCCGGGTTGCAAGACGTTCTTGTTGAACCCAGGTGTATTCGCCTCTAGAGATACATCATCGAAAGGTGGTTCCATACCTTGTCATGTTGGAAATCCAATCTCCAATAAGCGCCATGCGGTTTTTGATTTTATACTATGTATGTGGAGCGTGAGATGCAAGCGTTCTGCTATTTGGTTATTTACTTGATGTAGACATTATTATAATATCACTGGATTTTCGTATCAAAGTATTTTGGGGTATAGTAAGGTAAAAACCGTCCATGTTTATGTGTGGGCTGGTCTTACTATTATCTTTTCTTTTGAAAGGATTTTTAAAAGTTAAACAAGTGGTTGGAGTTTACTCACACCAGTCCCATGACTGACCCAGAGTTTATTTTGTTTTGTTTTCCCTAAACTCTTGGGTGCCCAAATTTGTATGGGCAGTCAAGTAGTCGGGATTTCACAGATTCGATTGGAGGAGCTGGAAGCAGGAGGCTTCACCGGTTAGCTATAGGCTATCATATATTCCGCTGTGGACCTTGTTTGTATCTGGAAACAGGAGTTTATAACTGTTCCAGAAATGACTGTTGTGCTCTGATGATGGTATGTATATAAAGTTACTGATTTGTATTTCAAAAGTTATGTTATATGATATATTTTATTCGTTCCGTTGTGAGTTGTGATCTTCGTTTTTCTTCTATTCTAATATTTCTTTCTTTCTATTTCTCATCCTCTATCTTCTTTCTATTAATGGTTCGTATTTCTGGGTTATTTGGGTTGGACGTGGGTTGTATTTAGTCAATTCAGATAGCTCAGATTTGCGGGTCGTTACAGTTGGTATCAGAGCTTAGGTTGAGTTAATACCTTGGCTTTGTGGAGTTGTGCTCATTAGAGATAGGGTCAGCAGTGCCCTAGAATGAGTTGAGAGTATAATACGAGAGCGCGTATTTGTTACTAATATAAAAATTGTTTTATATTGTGTTGACTGGTCTGTTGAGTAGTTTATGAATTCTGATCGAATAGTGGGATGCCATAAAGTCGATAGGAATTTCTAAACACTTGAACAGAGAAATTGACACAGTATTGTTTTAAAGTGGGTGAATGAAATAATTTTACCCAAAATTCTATTTTGATATAAAACTAATAATTTTCTGAAATTATTAAATGTGTTGATTGTTATCGTTATAATCAAATTTAATTATAAAAATTTGAATGGTTATATATAACCAAATAAAATTTGTATATGAATGAAATATACAAATGAGATGAATTAAAATTGAATTCAAAAACAGAATTCAGAATTTAAAATCCTGGAAAGTTTGAAAAATATTTTCAAAGTATATTAAAATAAAATAGCTTTGTTTTGAAAGGGATTTTGAATAAAAATCATTTTGAACGAGTTTTGAAATTGTTTAAAGCACTGAACTCACTTCAGTGGCTGGGAAATAATTCTGATGATGGTCGCGACATTATCAGCGTTCATTTTCAAGTTTCTAAGTAATGGGTTGCTACCTTAGAAAGTTTTGATGGAAATTTGTTTGAAAAAAACAAATTGGTTTGAATTTTCAAATGTTTTGAATTCGAGATGGAAATAAATATATGTATATATTTATGTGATTTCAGAAGGATTTGAAAGGAAAACCCAGGGATTTGAATTCTGAAGTTTAAATTTAACTTATGGAAGTTAAATGATTGAGGTAAATAAATTGAGTAAAATCAATTTGAATGAAACTGAAAGCATATGAAATATGAATTGAATGTGAATTCATTGATTGTAAATCATTCAGATTTAAATGAAAGCATATAATGTGTGATATTCAATATGAATAGAAACCAAAAGTTTTGGTTGGAAGTAACTTTATAAGAATGTGAGGAGTTGAGTCTCAACATAAGTGAATTTTTGAAAAGTAATAGATTTGTACCATTTTTCCTACCTTAGCAATTTCGAGGACGAAATTATTTTAAGGGGGAAGAATGTAACGACCCAGATTTTTTTGGTAAATTTATTTTGAATATTTAATATTATTTTATATATTGAGCTGGTAATATAATCAATTTTTATATTGAATTATCGATATAACCATCGTAATATGAGGATCTTAAGTAATAAAAATTGAAATGGAGTCAAATTGATTTATATGAAGTCTTATCTGAATTTAAACGATAACAGATAAGAATTTATTATCGAAAAACTCATTTGTTTGAATTTAAAATTTATTTTGATTTAAAATGGTTATTTTATATTACATTCAAATTAAATTGTATAATCAGTTTCGTTGAATTCAGAATAGTGAATAATGTTGGGAACATCAGTCGTTTTGCTGAAATTATGGTTCGGGGTTTTAAATTAAAGGACCGCGATATAGTTTAGTTTTTAATTAAAGAAAAAATCAAATCAAAACTTTAATCAGCCGACCTACATATGAAAATTCGCAGACCAAAGTTTTCTCGAGCTAAATTTTCTGTCTCCTTTGGTCGATACCAAAGAAACACATATTAATGGCGCAGACCTAAAAGGCTACTCTCGCAGACTTATTCTTTGCTTCGAGCTGGAAAAAATGTCCCCTTCGCATCTATAAATCACCCAAGATCCTCCCTGCGTCGTCCATTCTTCAACTCATAACCAAAGTGAAAATCAAAGTCCTTTTCTTTCCTTCCTAAAATCGAAACCGCTATTTCAATTAATCAAAATCAAATGGTCGATGTCCCTTTTCGAAAGTCTATTTATGGGGTGCGACGCTGAGGGGTGGAATCGACGGTCTAATAGAGGAACCGGGAGGATCGACGTTGGGGATTTTGGCGGCAGAAGTAGCTAAACCTTGGGGTTGAGTGGAGGTCGACCTGGGGGTACTGATGAGTGCGAAAGTGGGATTTATGAGGGGAGCGGTCTGTGCGAACTTGGTAATATCAGGGTTCTGATGTTGGTTTGGTGATAAAGGAGGTGCGACAGTATCTTCGTGGTGAGGTCTGGGATGATGGCTTGGTGGAGATGACTGACGGTTTACTGTTCTCATCGGTGGAAGCTGATGTGAAGCAATTGTAGGGGTTTGGGTGGCATCGTGATTCACTGTAGTTCACTGGAGTTGGGTTTCAGTGGTGAAAATGGAAAGGAGGTGACTCGGTTTGCGAGTAGTTACTGCCGGGGTGTTTGCGTTGAGGAGTTCATCAACTTGGATGATGATAAAGGGAGAAATGATAGCTGCCATTAAGGTGTTCGATGAATTGTCCAAGTGGAAAAACGCAGTTTTGGGCTGATTACGGTTTTGTTACTATTCGAAGATACACTTCGTAATTTATCAAGTTATTTTGCAGAAGTGATAAGGTAATGTTCTTTTTATTTTATAATTTAATATACCTAGAATAATTCATTCGATTATTTTTATAGTCGATTTAAATAAATAAGTTTAAGTTCATAATGGTATGAATGGTTAAAATATGAATCGAATAAATTATAGGTACGAGATAAACGCCTCGAGTAAATTCGTAGCTCAGATGATACGGAGTTTTAAATGGATATTCAACAAATGGAAAATCATGTTGAGTAAATCTCACTCACCTTTTATTTATAATTATTTTTATTTCATTAAAAATAATTGTTTGTTGCTTGTGTGAATGTTTTCTGGTTATTATATATATTAGTTATTTAGGCTATATGTATATATATATTGGGTTGATTGATTGGTTGGATTCCCGCAGTCTCATTAGCGGATGCCCGCAGTTTCATAGCGGATGATTACCCTATACGCCCCACGCTATGATTAGTGGATGACCTTCTATACCGCGATATTCTGCCACGAAGCAGAATGGGTATTATTTATGTGCTAACATCTGTGGATACAGGAAAACAGGTTGGAGGGATCCAACTGGATTCCTCAAAAATATATTATCTGTTTGTTGTTTGCTGATTTCATATATTCATATATGATGTGTTAAAAATCAAATGATTGAAAATTGGGTGATTTGATTTCTTTTAAATATCACTGGGCCAAGTGTTAATTTATTTAAAATATCGTGAAAGCATATTTGAGATTTAAAAGGGAAAATTCTATTTTTAAATAGAATTTGAATTTTTAATGGAATAAAAATATAAACTTGTTTTGAAAAATAAAACAAGTAGTTTCTTTATAAACGAAGTTTATAAATAGTTCTTTTATAACGAAGTTATAAATGAAGTGAAAAGAATTATCATTTGATAATTCAGAAATAGAAATACAAGCGTGAAATTGGGATTTGAAATGAAATTTCAAAATAGGATGCGAAAGGAAATATTTAAATATATAACTCAAGTGAAATTTGAGTATAACATTTGAATAGTAGAATTAAAAAAGGAGTTTAAATATTTGAATTTTAAAAGAAAAAGGAGATTGAATATTAGAAATTCAAATAGAAGTTCAAATAGAATTTGAATAGACGAAATTAGAATGAAAAATAGAATTTGAATTCAAAGGGATAAAAATAGAATTTGAATTCGAAGGAATTCAAATAAAGAAAATTCAAATAGAGATTTGGATATAGAATTCGAATGAAATTCAAACATAGAATTTGAATATGGAAGTTCAAATGGAATTTTAAATATAGAGTTTGAATAAGAGATTCAAACAGCATTTGAATAAGAGAGTTCAAAATGGAATTTGAATAAGAGAATTGAAATAGAATTTGAATAAAGAAATTCAAATAGGGATTTGAATATAGAATTTCAAAATAGAATTTGAAATAAACTTTGAAAATAGGATTTCAAAGTAGAATAGGAAATCCAAATGGTTTTGAAATAGAACTTGAATTCAAGGGAATTCAAATGGATTTGAATGGAGAAATTCAAATGGGATTTAAATAATGGGTTTTAAACAAAGAGGATTTAAATATAAGATTTCAAATAGAAATTTAAATGGAGTTTAAATATTTAAATTCAAATATGATTTTCAAATATAACCATTCAAAAGGGATTTGATTATAGAATTCAAAGTTGAATTTAATTCAAAGGAATAAGATAGGGTATTGGAATTCAAGAAAATTAAATATGGAGTTTACCTAATGAATTCGAATTTAGAATTCAAATGGTGTTTGAAAGAAAATTGGAATATTTTAATTCAAATGGAGTTGGAAATAGATTTGAACATAGAAATTCAAATGGAGTTTGAATATCTAAATTCAAGTATGAATTTCAAATATAGAAATTCAAAAAGAAGTTGAATTAAAGTGGAAGTTAAATAAAGGATTTGAAATGGAATTCGAATAAAGGATTTCAAAGGGAATTTGAATACAAGATTTAAACTATGGAATTTGAAATGTAAAAGATTCAAATGGAATTTGGAATATATATATTAGAATGGAGTTGAATTTATTTTAAACGAAGTTTAAAAGTATATATATATATATATATATATATATATATATAATTAAAACGAACTCGCCGCAGCGCTGCAGTTCGTAAAATAGCGATTCGAACTTCAATCGAGTATACAGGACTCAGTTGGAGTCGGATCTCTTTGAAACAGGAAATGTCAGGACCGGTTTGATAATAGTTTTCTAATGAAAGAGAAAAATATGAATCTCGTCGTATAGATTTTGAGTTATGTCAAAATCAAATTTTCAGAAAAACAGCGCCAGAACTATTTAAAAACCATAACGGTTTATTTCATTTATAAAAGGATTTTAAGCGAATAAAATCCGAATTTCTATTTAGAAAATTTCAGATTCGAGTTATAAAATATAGGTGAACTCAGGTGGAGTAATGAATTGATTTTTGAAACAGAAATCAGATTTTTGATTGTTGAATAGAATTAACTAATTCGAATAGTAATTAGTAAACGAGATGTTGAATTGATATTGGGCCTTAAATAAGTGAATTCGATTTGAAAATTTATATTCGAAATAGAGAAGAGAACTAGAATTGAAATTGAAATTCAGTTTGGTTATGAACGAGTTAAATATTTTGTTTGAACAAGTTATGTTCAACAAAGAAGTGAAATAGGCAAAATGACTAATTAAAGAATAAATGGGCGAAACTGAATTCAAACAATTAGATGGTATTGAATTGAATTGAAAACAGGTGAACATGTGTAAGCAGGTTTGATATGAAGTATATGAAGATTTAAATTTATGTGCTCGACAAAAAGGTACATGTTTAATTCATATATGAGATTTTATGCGCCGTATCGGCAAGCCGCTTGGCTTTCTCTTTTTCTTTTTGAGATGAGAAGTTACCGGGAAGCTATTTGAAATTTCCCGATGCTCCCGATACAGGGGAGGTTATGGCGAAATTTTCCGGAAATTTAAGGAGTTAGAATATTTTTAAAGATATTTTGATAGTTAGAAATCATTGTATCGACGTATAGAATTCGATAGGTAAGTGAATATAAAAATCGAATATTGTAAACAAAAAGGGAAATCTATAAATTAGAAATAGAAAGCGAACTTTATACATGTTTTAAAAATGAACAATTGGATTGTATAGTGTGTTTATTCGAGGTAAGTGGTTTTGCCGTTTTGAAGTTGAGGATGTTTTCAGTTAAGGTCTGAGAGGTAATTTTACCCCAACTTGATTGATTTCATTTTTAATGGATAAATAGCGAGATCCAGTCTCGAAGAGAAGTGTTTGAAAAAGAGTTAGTTGAATAAAATATTTTGGGTTGTTGTAACGATGTTTTACACAACATTCGTTTTAAACCCAACTGATGGAATTTTGGAAATATAAAAGTAAATATTTCCTGAGTATAATTAAAATAGTCGGGATAGAGATAAGTGATTGGAATTGTTTCCAATTGCAAATAAAGATATTTTCTAATATATAGAAAATAAAAGAAGTTGATAGTTGGAAACGTTTTCCAAATGGCATAAGAGGCCGAGATGATTATTGAAAATATTTGGTTAACAAATATTGATAAGGAAATGGAGAAGAGATTTAATTAATGAAATATTAATTAAAGAGCCCAGTGATTTGTTTGATATGTTGATTGAACAGTTTTTTTTATTCGATAGTTAAATCACAGACTATCGAAGTTTTGACCATCGTTGTCAATATGGAGAGACCGGTTGGATTATTATCCGAAGAACCACTCCGTATTGGCATAAGCGTTGCGAACCAAGTATGCTGAATATATTGAAGATGGAGTGAAGTGCAAGGGCTTTTTCTATTAATAGAAATGGTGCCTTCGGTTTCGTTCAATCCCAGAACGAACGTAAATGGACGAATGTCTGACAAAGTATTTCCAATGATCTAATGGGTTGGTCTGTATAAATATATATGGTTGCAACGGATTTATTCCCTTAGCATAACATCTAGAATATTTGTGCAAATCAATTAGTGATTAACGGATCTGACAATGTGGCATTCAAAGTGATGGTGCTATCAAAGAATGACAAGTGAGCGTAGCCTCAGGCCTCAACAACCGGGAAATGACAAAAATCGGGCAGGCAGCATGGCTATGTGGGTCGCTCCCATTAGGGTGTATAATCACCTATCTAGAGGAATTCCTTTTGTTCTTATTCTATCGATTCTGCCCATTCGGGAAACGGTGGTTTGAGCCCAACCGTTGGTGATACACATTCGATACACTCAAGCGAAATGAGTGGTCGGTCATGTGTGGGCTGGGTTGCAAGACGTTCTTGTTGAACCCAGGTGTATTCGCCTCTAGAGATACATCATCGAAAGGTGGTTCCATACCTTGTCATGTTGGAAATCCAATCTCCAATAAGCGCCATGCGGTTTTTGATTTTATACTATGTATGTGGAGCGTTAGATGCAAGCGTTCTGCTATTTGGTTATTTACTTGATGTAGACATTATTATAATATCACTGGATTTTCGTATCAAAGTATTTTGGGTTATAGTAAGGTAAAAACCGTCCATGTTTATGTGTGGGCTGGTCTTACTATTATCTTTTCTTTTGAAAGGATTTTTAAAAGTTAAACAAGTGGTTGGAGTTTACTCACACCAGTCCCATGACTGACCCAGAGTTTATTTTGTTTTGTTTTCCCTAAACTCTTGGGTGCCCAAATTTGTATGGGCAGTCAAGTAGTCGGGATTTCACAGATTCGATTGGAGGAGCTGGAAGCAGGAGGCTTCACCGGTTAGCTATAGGCTATCATATATTCCGCTGTGGACCTTGTTTGTATCTGGAAACAGGAGTTTATAACTGTTCCAGAAATGACTGTTGTGCTCTGATGATGGTATGTATATAAAGTTACTGATTTGTATTTCAAAAGTTATGTTATATGATATATTTTATTCGTTCCATTGTGAGTTGTGATCTTCGTTTTTCTTCTATTCTAATATTTCTTTCTTTCTATTTCTCATCCTCTATCTTCTTTCTATTAATGGTTCGTATTTCTGGGTTATTTGGGTTGGACGTGGGTTGTATTTAGTCAATTCAGATAGCTCAGATTTGCGGGTCGTTACAGTTGGTATCAGAGCTTAGGTTGAGTTAATACCTAGGCTTTGTGGAGTTGTGCTCATTAGAGATAGGGTCAGCAGTGCCCTAGAATGAGTTGAGAGTATAATACGAGAGCGCGTATTTGTTACTAATATAAAAATTGTTTTATATTGTGTTGACTAGTCTGTTGAGTAGTTTATGAATTCTGATCGAATAGTGGGATGCCACAAAGTCGATAGGAATTTCTAAACACTTGAACAGAGAAATTAACACAGTATTGTTTTAAAGTGGGTGAATGAAATAATTTTACCCAAAATTCTATTTTGATATAAAACTAATAATTTTCTGAAATTATTAAATGTGTTGATTGTTATCGTTAAAATCAAATTTAATTATAAAAATTTGAATGGTTATATATAACCAAATAAAATTTGTATATGAATGAAATATACAAATGAGATGAATTAAAATTGAATTCAAAAACAGAATTCAGAATTTAAAATCCTGGAAAGTTTGAAAAATATTTTCAAAGTATATTAAAATAAAATAGCTTTGTTTTGAAAGGGATTTTGAATAAAAATCATTTTGAACGAGTTTTGAAATTGTTTAAAGCACTGAACTCACTTCAGTGGCTGGGAAATAATTCTGATGATGGTCGCGACATTATCAGCGTTCATTTTCAAGTTTCTAAGTAATGGGTTGCTACCTTAGAAAGTTTTGATGGAAATTTGTTTGAAAGAAAACAAATTGGTTTGAATTTTCAAATGTTTTGAATTCGAGATGGAAATAAATATATGTATATATTTATGTGATTTCAGAAGGATTTGAAAGGAAAACCCAGGGATTTGAATTCTGAAGTTTAAATTTAACTTATGGAAGTTAAATGATTGAGGTAAATAAATTGAGTAAAATCAATTTGAATGAAACTGAAAGCATATGAAATATGAATTGAATGTGAATTCATTGATTGTAAATCATTCAGATTTAAATGAAAGCATATAATGTGTGATATTCAATATGAATAGAAACCAAAAGTTTTGGTTGGAAGTAACTTTATAAGAATGTGAGGAGTTGAGTCTCAACATAAGTGAATTTTTGAAAAGTAATAGATTTGTACCATTTTTCCTACCTTAGCAATTTCGAGGACGAAATTATTTTAAGGGGGAAGAATGTAACGACCCAGATTTTTTTGGTAAATTTATTTTGAATATTTAATATTATTTTATATATTGAGCTGATAATATAATCAATTTTTATATTGAATTATCGATATAACCATCGTAATATGAGGATCTTAAGTAATAAAAATTGAAATGGAGTCAAATTGATTTATATGAAGTCTTATCTGAATTTAAACGATAACAGATAAGAATTTATTATCGAAAAACTCATTTGTTTGAATTTAAAATTTATTTTGATTTAAAATGGTTATTTTATATTACATTCAAATTAAATTGTATAATCAGTTTCGTTGAATTCAGAATAGTGAATAATGTTGGGAACATCAGTCGTTTTGCTGAAATTATGGTTCGGGGTTTTAAATTAAAGGACCGCGATATAGTTTAGTTTTTAATTAAAGAAAAAATCAAATCAAAACTTTAATCAGCCGACCTACATATGAAAATTCGCAGACCAAAGTTTTCTCGAGCTAAATTTTCTGTCTCCTTTGGTCGATACCAAAGAAACACATATTAATGGCGCAGACCTAAAAGGCTACTCTCGCAGACTTATTCTTTGCTTCGAGCTGGAAAAAATGTCCCCTTCGCATCTATAAATCACCCAAGATCCTCCCTGCGTCGTCCATTCTTCAACTCATAACCAAAGTGAAAATCAAAGTCCTTTTCTTTCCTTCCTAAAATCGAAACCGCTATTTCAATTAATCAAAATCAAATGGTCGATGTCCCTTTTCGAAAGTCTATTTATGGGGTGCGACGCTGAGGGGTGGAATCGACGGTCTAATAGAGGAACCGGGAGGATCGACGTTGGGGATTTTGGCGGCAGAAGTAGCTAAACCTTGGGGTTGAGTGGAGGTCGACCTGGGGGTACTGATGAGTGCGAAAGTGGGATTTATGAGGGGAGCGGTCTGTGCGAACTTGGTAATATCAGGGTTCTGATGTTGGTTTGGTGATAAAGGAGGTGCGACAGTATCTTCGTGGTGAGGTCTGGGATGATGGCTTGGTGGAGATGACTGATGGTTTACTGTTCTCATCGGTGGAAGCTGATGTGAAGCAATTGTAGGGGTTTGGGTGGCATCGTGATTCACTGTAGTTCACTGGAGTTGGGTTTCAGTGGTGAAAATGGAAAGGAGGTGACTCGGTTTGCGAGTAGTTACTGCCGGGGTGTTTGCGTTGAGGAGTTCATCAACTTGGATGATGATAAAGGGAGAAATGATAGCTGCCATTAAGGTGTTCGATGAATTGTCCAAGTGGAAAAACGCAGTTTTGGGCTGATTACGGTTTTGTTACTATTCGAAGATACACTTCGTAATTTATTAAGTTATTTTGCAGAAGTGATAAGGTAATGTTCTTTTTATTTTATAATTTAATATACCTAGAATAATTCATTCGATTATTTTTATAGTCGATTTAAATAAATAAGTTTAAGTTCATAATGGTATGAATGGTTAAAATATGAATCGAATAAATTATAGGTACGAGATAAACGCCTCGAGTAAATTCGTAGCTCAGATGATACGGAGTTTTAAATGGATATTCAACAAATGGAAAATCACGGTGAGTAAATCTCACTCACCTTTTATTTATAATTATTTTTATTACATTAAAAATAATTGTTTGTTGCTTGTCTGAATGTTTTCTGGTTGTTATATATATTAGTTATTTAGGCTATATGTATATATATATTGGGTTGATTGATTGGTTGGATTCCCGCAGTCTCATTAGCGGATGCCCGCAGTTTCATAGCGGATGATTACCCTATACGCCCCACGCTATGATTAGTGGATGACCTTCTATACCGCGATATTCTGCCACGAAGCAGAATGGGTATTATTTATGTGCTAACATCTGTGGATACAGGAAAACAGGTTGGAGGGATCCAACTGGATTCCTCAAAAATATGTTATCTGTTTGTTGTTTGCTGATTTCATATATTCATATATGATGTGTTAAAAATCAAATGATTGAAAATTGGGTGATTTGATTTCTTTTAAATATCACTGGGCCAAGTGTTAATTTATTTAAAATATCGTGAAAGGATATTTGAGATTTAAAAGGGAAAATTCTATTTTTAAATAGAATTTGAATTTTTAATGGAATAAAAATATAAACTTGTTTTGAAAAATATAACAAGTAGTTTCTTTATAAACGAAGTTTATAAATAGTTCTTTTATAACGAAGTTATAAATGAAGTGAAAAGAATTATCATTTGATAATTCAGAAATAGAAATACAAGCGTGAAATTGGGATTTGAAATGAAATTTCAAAATAGGATGCGAAAGGAAATATTTAAATATATAACTCAAGTGAAATTTGAGTATAACATTTGAATAGTAGAATTAAAAAAGGAGTTTAAATATTTGAATTTTAAAAGAAAAAGGAGATTGAATATTAGAAATTCAAATAGAAGTTCAAATAGAATTTGAATAGACGAAATTAGAATGAAAAATAGAATTTGAATTCAAAGGGATAAAAATAGAATTTGAATTCGAAGGAATTCAAATAAAGAAAATTCAAATAGAGATTTGGATATAGAATTCGAATGAAATTCAAACATAGAATTTGAATATGGAAGTTCAAATGGAATTTTAAATATAGAGTTTGAATAAGAGATTCAAACAACATTTGAATAAGAGAGTTCAAAATGGAATTTGAATAAGAGAATTGAAATAGAATTTGAATAAAGAAATTCAAATAGGGATTTGAATATAGAATTTCAAAATAGAATTTGAAATAAACTTTGAAAATAGGATTTCAAAGTAGAATAGGAAATCCAAATGGTTTTGAAATAGAACTTGAATTCAAGGGAATTCAAATGGATTTGAATGGAGAAATTCAAATGGGATTTAAATAATGGGTTTTAAATAAAGAGGATTTAAATATAAGATTTCAAATAGAAATTTAAATGGAGTTTAAATATTTAAATTCAAATATGATTTTCAAATATAACCATTCAAAAGGGATTTGATTATAGAATTCAAAGTTGAATTTAATTCAAAGGAATAAGATAGGGTATTGGAATTCAAGAAAATTAAATATGGAGTTTACCTAATGAATTCGAATTTAGAATTCAAATGGTGTTTGAAAGAAAATTGGAATATTTTAATTCAAATGGAGTTGGAAATAGATTTGAACATAGAAATTCAAATGGAGTTTGAATATCTAAATTCAAGTATGAATTTCAAATATAGAAATTCAAAAAGAAGTTGAATTAAAGTGGAAGTTAAATAAAGGATTTGAAATGGAATTCGAATAAAGGATTTCAAAGGGAATTTGAATACAAGATTTAAACTATGGAATTTGAAATGTAAAAGATTCAAATGGAATTTGGAATATATATATTAGAATGGAGTTGAATTTATTTTAAACGAAGTTTAAAAGTATATATATATATATATATATATAATTAAAACGAACTCGCCGCAGCGCTGCAGTTCGTAAAATAGCGATTCGAACTTCAATCGAGTATACAGGACTCAGTTGGAGTCGGATCTCTTTGAAACAGGAAATGTCAGGACCGGTTTGATAATAGTTTTCTAATGAAAGAGAAAAATATGAATCTCGTCGTATAGATTTTGAGTTATGTCAAAATCAAATTTTCAGAAAAACAGCGCCAGAACTATTTAAAAACCATAACGGTTTATTTCATTTATAAAAGGATTTTAAGCGAATAAAATCCGAATTTCTATTTAGAAAATTTCAGATTCGAGTTATAAAATATAGGTGAACTCAGGTGGAGTAATGAATTGATTTTTGAAACTGAAATCAGATTTTTGATTGTTGAATAGAATTAACTAATTCGAATAGTAATTAGTAAACGAGATGTTGAATTGATATTGGGCCTTAAATAAGTGAATTCGATTTGAAAATTTATATTCGAAATAGAGAAGAGAACTAGAATTGAAATTGAAATTCAGTTTGGTTATGAACGAGTTAAATATTTTGTTTGAACATGTTATGTTCAACAAAGAAGTGAAATAGGCAAAATGACTAATTAAAGAATAAATGGGCGAAACTGAATTCAAACAATTAGATGGTATTGAATTGAATTGAAAACAGGTGAACATGTGTAAGCAGGTTTGATATGAAGTATATAAAGATTTAAATTTATGTGCTCGACAAAAAGGTACATGTTTAATTCATATATGAGATTTTATGCGCCGTATCGGCAAGCCGCTTGGCTTTCTCTTTTTCTTTTTGAGATAAGAAGTTACCGGGAAGCTATTTGAAATTTCCCGATGCTCCCGATACAGGGGAGGTTATGGCGAAATTTTCCGGAAATTTAAGGAGTTAGAATATTTTTAAAGATATTTTGATAGTTAGAAATCATTGTATCGACGTATAGAATTCGATAGGTAAGTGAATATAAAAATCGAATATTGTAAACAAAAAGGGAAATCTATAAATTAGAAATAGAAAGCGAACTTTATACATGTTTTAAAAATGAACAATTGGATTGTATAGTGTGTTTATTCGAGGTAAGTGGTTTTGCCGTTTTGAAGTTGAGGATGTTTTCAGTTAAGGTCTGAGAGGTAATTTTACCCCAACTTGATTGATTTCATTTTTAATGGATAAATAGCGAGATCCAGTCTCGAAGAGAAGTGTTTGAAAAAGAGTTAGTTGAATAAAATATTTTAGGTTGTTGTAACGATGTTTTACACAACATTCGTTTTAAACCCAAGTGATGGAATTTTGGAAATATAAAAGTAAATATTTCCTGAGTATAATTAAAATAGTCGGGATAGAGATAAGTGATTGGAATTGTTTCCAATTGCAAATAAAGATATTTTCTAATATATAGAAAATAAAAGAAGTTGATAGTTGGAAACGTTTTCCAAATGGCATAAGAGGCCGAGATGATTATTGAAAATATTTGGTTAACAAATATTGATAAGGAAATGGAGAAGAGATTTAATTAATGAAATATTAATTAAAGAGCCCAGCGATTTGTTTGATATGTTGATTGAACACTTGTTTTTATTCGATAGTTAAATCACAGACTATCGAAGTTTTGACCATCGTTGTCAATATGGAGAGACCGGTTGGATTATTATCCGAAGAACCACTCCGTATTGGCATAAGCGTTGCGAACCAAGTATGCTGAATATATTGAAGACGGAGTGAAGTGCAAGGGCTTTTTCTATTAATAGAAATGGTGCCTTCGGTTTCGTTCAACCCCAGAACGAACGTAAATGGACGAATGTCTGACAAAGTATTTCCAATGATTTAATGGGTTGGTCTGTATAAATATATATGGTTGCAACGAATTTATTCCCTTAGCATAACATCCAGAATATTTGTGCAAATCAATTAGTGATTAACGGATCTGACAATGTGGCATTCAAAGTGATGGTGCTATCAAAGAATGACAAGTGAGCGTAGCCTCAGGCCTCAACAACCGGGAAATGACAAAAATCGGGCAGGCAGCATGGCTATGTGGGTCGCTCCCATTAGGGTGTATAATCACCTATCTAGAGGAATTCCTTTTGTTCTTATTCTATCGATTCTGCCCATTCGGGAAACGGTGGTTTGAGCCCAACCGTTGGTGATATACATTCGATACACTCAAGCGAAATGAGTGGTCGGTCATGTGTGGGCCGGGTTGCAAGACGTTCTTGTTGAACCCAGGTGTATTCGCCTCTAGAGATACATCATCGAAAGGTGGTTCCATACCTTGTCATGTTGGAAATCCAATCTCCAATAAGCGCCATGCGGTTTTTGATTTTATACTATGTATGTGGAGCGTGAGATGCAAGCGTTATGCTATTTGGTTATTTACTTGATGTAGACATTATTATAATATCACTGGATTTTCGTATCAAAGTATTTTGGGTTATAGTAAGGTAAAAACCGTCCATATTTATGTGTGGGCTGGTCTTACTATTATCTTTTCTTTTGAAAGGATTTTTAAAAGTTAAACAAGTGGTTGGAGTTTACTCACACCAGTCCCATGACTGACCCAGAGTTTATTTTGTTTTGTTTTCCCTAAACTCTTGGGTGCCCAAATTTGTATGGGCAGTCAAGTAGTCGGGATTTCACAGATTCGATTGGAGGAGCTGGAAGCAGGAGGCTTCACCGGTTAGCTATAGGCTATCATATATTCCGCTGTGGACCTTGTTTGTATCTGGAAACAGGAGTTTATAACTGTTCCAGAAATGACTGTTGTGCTCTGATGATGGTATGTATATAAAGTTACTGATTTGTATTTCAAAAGTTATGTTATATGATATATTTTATTCGTTCCGTTGTGAGTTGTGATCTTCGTTTTTCTTCTATTCTAATATTTCTTTCTTTCTATTTCTCATCCTCTATCTTCTTTCTATTAATGGTTCGTATTTCTGGGTTATTTGGGTTGGACGTGGGTTGTATTTAGTCAATTCAGATAGCTCAGATTTGCGTGTCGTTACAGACTACGATGAATAATCAACCATCATCCAAAGTGCATTCTACACTGTATAAGCAACAAATATAAATATTCAACGCTTATAACAGTCTGTCAATCAATCGATCGACATACAACTAAACAATCGGGATTAGTGTACGTCAAATATCATCCCAATACCCGTGTGGGGTTTCAAACAATCAAACACAGATTTTATTGGTGCAGTTGGGCGATGTGTAAAATTTATCGTCCCAATCAATATCAGTCAAATGTGTGTATATAAACAAATCATCCGATTTGTTTATTTTTATTTCATTTCATATGCACGTTAAAAATTCTATTTTTAACTATAAAATATTTTTAACTATATAAATATTTTATTTCACATCACATCACACAATCAACTACACATCAAAACCAAACAAACAAGCATACAAGCCGTCCATGGTCTGTGGACGACGGGTGTCAGGTGCTACTGAACACCGTCTGCATCCTAGTATATATATATATATATATATATATATATATATAACTAGAAAAAGGAAATTTAGAGTGAGGAGTTCTCACAGAATTGCTAATCCAATGCCATGACTCTTCTTAGGTTGATATCTTCGCCGTTCTTGCTTCTTGTCAATTTTCACTGCCCGTACTCTCTACATATATAAAAATCACATTTTTACTTCGCTATTCGATATATAAAAATCGAATTTTTACTTTGCTATTCAATATATAAAAATCGAATTTTTACTTCGCTATTCAATATATAAAAATCGAATTTTTACTTCGCTATTCAATATATAAAAATCGAATTTTTACTTCGCTATTCAATATATAAAAACCCAATTTTTACTTCGCTAAAAATGAAATCTTTACTTTGATAAAATTGAAATCTTTACATTGATAAAAATGAAATCTTTACTTTGATAAAAATGAAATCTTTACTTTGATAAAAATGAAATCTTTACATTGATAAAAATCTAAACTTTATGCTAAATTAAAAATCAGTTTTAATTTTAAACAAAAAAAAATCCGTTTTAAATGTAAATAAAAATCAGTTTTAAATGTAAATAAAAATCATAGAAACTCACAGTGATTTGCAGAGAGAGGGGGGGTTTCGGTCGGCAACAGAGGGTAGGGGGCGTGTTTTGCGTCGCGCGGCGCCAAAAGGGGGGGGTCGTCGATCGCAGCAGAGGGGTTTGGGGGGGGGGGAGGGGGGTATCATCGCTCGCAACAGAGGGGTTTGGGGGGGGGGGTATCGTCGATCGCGGCAGAGGGGTTTGGGGGGGTATCGTGGCGCGGTGGCGCGCCGCCGGGGGGGGGGAGGGGAGGGACTCAGCGGTTTTTCTCATTTTTTTTTCTGAACTGAATTGAAAAGTAAACGGGAGCGGGGGGGTCTGTTGAGTGATGTAAGGAGAGGGGAGATAATTTTTTTTTATTATTATTATTTAATTTCAAAAAGTTAACTTTTACATACAACCTCTAAACGAGGCCCACCGCCTGTCGTCCATAGCATATTACCCCCATTCCGAACACAATGGGATATGTATCGTAAGCTGATTCGATCGTTTCGATCAGTTTTCGTCAAATTTAACATATAACTCTATATATTGAATTTGAACACGCATTTCAATTTACCGGGGTCACATACTAACTCTAAAAATTGCAGAAAAATATTTTCTAGCTTCGTATTGACGATACGGTCCTAACAAAACTAGTTTCGTCGAATTCTGAGACCGTTGGAAAAATGGCCATTTTCCAGTCGATTAAAATCAACTCAAACTGGTCAAACGCGTTTTCCTTTACCTTGCTCACATATTGAGTCGAAAAATTATGAAATTTGAAAACTAGCAATAACTTGACATCCCGGATCCAACAAAAGTTGTTTCGTCGAAATCCGAGGTCGTTTGCAAAAGTTCCATTTTTAAGGGCCTGAATTCCATAGTGACTATTCAAAATTTTCAACTGGACATATCTTTTGATTCCCGCTATGAAATTTCAATTTTTCGGATTCGTTGGAAAGATATTCTCTATTAGATTCCATTATTTTTGGTTTCACTAAAATCCGGTTTATTTTTAATCCTGTATGTTCAATTGAAGTTTGAAATCGAATTATCGAACTACCGCGCCATTTTCAATTCCTTTTATAATTATAAATAATTATTTATATTCTAACGACGATCTATATAATATATACATTCGAATTATATTCAAAATAAATTTCTCGACGATATTATTTAAAATAATCTATTTCAAATATTCAAAATTTGCTAAAATTGCCAAAATAAAAATTTTAAATTGGCCCAGATTTTTGGGTTGTTACATTTATTTTGAGAATTTTTCTTAACATTTTCACTATAAAGTAATGGATATTTCAAATATTCTTACATGGTTATGTTTTCACTATATACTAAAGAGAATACAATGGAGATTTTTATGTAGATTCAGCATTACCTTCATTTAATCTTGTATAATTAATTGTACTTTCCTTTTAGGACGAAACATTTAATGGGGAAAAGGCAAATCAAATGCAATTCTGATTTTAAACTTGCAAGACACGCCCTTTAGGTATTTCAAGCTTTAAGTATGCTATTTGGATTCGAACGAGACTCAAACACACTTGTGTGGATTCAAATGTGACGCCAAGTACACTCATTTGAATTCAATCGGGTTACCAAACACATACCCACATAAATTCAAACGGGACAATAAACACTTGGCATAAAAGAGAAATCGTTTTGAGATGGTGGCATGGAAGTTTTTCATACTTAACACCAAAGGGTCTAACTTAGGAAATATCGTGTACATACACAAGAATTTTATTGCAGGTTACCATCAGAGATGCTATAATACACATATAAACTCGTGGCTTTCGCTTTCTGTGGAAAATGATAAGGATATTTGTCCACTTAGATGATTAAAGGGTTGTCTCCTCTCTTGTGTATTGTCTAAATATTTCAAAAGAAACAGAGTTGTGCTCACAAGAAAAACAATCATTTGTTTGGTGGAGCGCTAGGCAAACGTGGGACTGTACTCGTAAGGATGCCTTGAACCAAAACAACTAGCAAGACTAGTTATGTTTTCACCATAATACCCGTTGACGTCAAAAATTGGTCAATAGTGACAGTCAACCCCAATCGTGTGAATAGCACACGAATAATGATTATGGAATGCAACAGAGTAAAGAAAATAGGGAACACGCAAGACTTTTTATAGTGGTTCGGTGAAGTTGGTGCCTACGTCCACTTTATATGTATTGTTTCTTTTTTGGTTACAAGTACAATGCTTTTTTCTGTTTTGAGAAAAGAAGAAGAGATGGCTATTTGTAGATTTAGCCATAGAAGAGAAGTTAGAAGTCTGAGAGAAAAAGTTGAAAAGAAGTCTGGCCAGAAGGTCATCTTCCATTTTGAGCTTGGAGGTATATATGGTGAAGAGGTGGGCCGCCACGTGGCTTTCCTCTTTTTCAGAGCTTGGACACGTGGAGCTCGATTATTGGTTGTAGTTGCAGCGGTGGGACCCGGTCCATTACTGCTTAATAGTATCCTCGGAAATAGTGGCTTACGTGGCACTCAAGGTGGGGTGTATCAAAAGTAGAGCTTTGTCCGGGAGTGGTTGACCGCCTTTATTGCCTTGAGAGTCGGGCCGAGTATTGAATGACTCAGCTAGATATTTCTAGACGAGTTCCGAGATATTTGGTCGATCCTACTTTGATGGGAACAATGAACTCGGTCAGTTGAGATGAGCGATTCTTCCGGGCTCGATGAGTCGCTTATCGGGTCGGCCTAGGCTCGGGCCGTTTCTTAAGGAGATTGGCTCGAACTGAACCTTGCATGGGCTTTCTGGAGTGTAATTCGTTCTATCGGTCGATCGACCGATATTGAGAATGAACTTTCTGACATTGGGCTTCGATCAGTTGAACCGCGACATCATTGGCCAAAAAGCTGGCCAGCACTTTCCCCCTCAGAATACATCTTTCTTGGTAAGGGAGGTGTGTTCTGATCCTTGCATTGAAGTTCAATATACAAGCAGCGATGGTTATGCCGAACCATATTGAGGTCAGAAATCCGACGACCCTTATGGTTGTATTAAGACTGGAAAACCGATGATCAGATTAGATCATATTAAGGTCAGGAAACTGACAACCATCAAGGATCGTATTAAGGCCGTGAAATTGATTGTTAACTTCGTTTGTGAGATCCAATATGTACAGAGAATGTATGGGCCATTCTTGGTCTAAAGAAGGCTCCGACCTTGATTGGGCGAGCATTAACCATACTCGGCTTAAAAATATGGACGAGCAGTTATCACACTTGGCTTTGAAAGATAGCGAGTATTAACTTTACTTGGCTTATAGGGGCGGTGAGTATTACTCATACTCGGCTTATGGAGATGGCGAGTATTAACCGTACTCGGCTTACAAGGGTAACGAGTATTATCCATACTCGGCTTATGGAGATGGCGAGTATTAACCATACTTGGCTTATGGCAAGTGTTAATCATGCTCGACCCATATGAAAATATTTGTGAAGCCCGACAAGTGGGAAGTGCACTTAGTTCAGAGGAAGGGCGAGTATAATCCATACTCGGCTTAAGGAGGAGGGTCATATATGGTGGCAGAATTTGATCATTCTTTATGGACGATGGCTTAGCACTGACCATATTTGGGTTAGCGAGCGCTAGTCAGGCTCTACTCAAATCATTCAAACATAATCCATGTTTACAAAAGAAAGTTCATTGTTGCTAAAGGGATATTACAAAGAAATGAAAATAAATTCTAAGAGGACATCTGTCGATTCCGGAGCATGCCTAGGAGCTAAATCCTAATCTCGTACATGTGTACATCAACATATCCTTTTTATTGAAATAAATTAACAATACATCAAAAATAAGAAATCTAAATCTTATTAGTTAATGATGATGTCGCGACTGCTGGGCTCAGGGTCTTTTCCATTTCTAGGAGCTCGAGGACCGACCTGAGGAGCTTGGACAGAAGATTGAGGCGGCAAGGCCAACATGTTTTTTTTGACATACTTGGGAAGTTCTCCTCGCCTGACTGTATCCTCGATGAGATCGCTAGGTGCCTACATTCATTGGTGCTATGACCAGCTATGTTGTGGAACATACAGTGCTTGCTAGAATCGAGCTCTTTTTGGGTTGGCTCTCTTCGAGGAGGTTTCGGGAAAGGCAGGGATCCTCGTACCTCAAGGTAGATATCGAGCAGAGAAGAATTAAGCTTGGTGTATTGATCGTACTTACTTTATCTCTGAGGTCGTACGTTGCGTTCATTCTTTTCCGAGGCCTTTCATCTTCCTTTATTCTGGCCATTGGCGTTGGATGAACCTCCTTGCTTGGTGGGGAGGACCTCGAGGCTCTCCATCTCAATGCTGGCATCTTCTTTTCGAAGGAATCGCTCGGCCTCTGCGTAGAAATCTTCTATGTCTTTGGGAGGATATCTGTTTAAAGAGATAGAGAATTTTGATCGATTCTGAATACTTGCAATGACGGCCATGAGCACCATCGATGGCTTCGGTCGATCGACTGATGCTACGGCCGCATTGAATCTTTCGAGGAAAGATCGAAGTGTCTCTCCCGGTCGTTGCTTGATGGAGGTCAGGAACATGACACTTTTCGGTCGGGAGATGTGAACTCTGAACTACTCAATGAAGCGGGTGACCAGCAAGTTCCAACTGTCGATCGACTCCGTTGTTAGTTGCCGAAACCACATACTAGTTATATCTCTGAGAAAGAGTGGGAAGTATTTGGCCATAACAATGGTCGATGAGCCAAGCACTTCCATATGGCGCATGTATCGCATGAGATGGATGGTCGGGTCGGTCCGACCGTTGTAGGGTTCAATGAATGGGAACTTGAAGTCCGGAGCATTGCGGGAGTTCCTGATTTCTCTAGTGAAGGGGCTGCGGTGAATATTATCTATATCCTGCTGAGAAGAATTGTCCTCGGTAAAACGTCGGACGATGCTTGCAAGTTGGGTTCCATCTCCGAGGAGTCGTTGCTATGAATCCCGCTCCGCATTCGGGAAAGCTCCAGTACCAATATCCAACGAAAGCATGCTCGGAAGGGTGGCCATTGGTTGGGCTCGACCTCCGAGAGTTGAGTGAAGGTGAGGGCGTGGGTTCATAGCAGCTATTGGTTCTGGGCAGAGTGGCGCCTCTTGAACCTGATGAGAGTTGGACTGAGCCGCACCCATGAAGGAAGGCCCGGTCTGATCCAGCATAGCATGTGATGTTCGGGGCTCTCCGATGCCCCCGCTCAGAGTGATGTTAGGAGGGTCTACAGTGTCGTTTTCCTCTGCCAGCCTGGGAACCGGTTTGGTAGAGTGGTCTCCCTGGTTCAAAGGGAAGGCTCCACCAGTTCTTTGTTGAAGGAGGGGCGGCATAAGACGAGTCTGATGTAAGATACTGGGTTGAAATGGGAATGGCATTGATAATGACTGACCCAGTGGTTGCTCGATTGGTCTGGGGGGTCGACTTATCCCCAAAAGTGGAGGCAAAGTGGTCGAACGACCTAGATCTTGATCGCGTGCCTCCTGTGAATCTGCAGCTACGTCTGCGCTGGTCACTAGAAGCGATACTCCTAGCAGAGATTGGTTGGGAGGTGGAGCCGAGCCAAGAGGAAGCAAAGGTGCGATCTGATCAGTGGCCTGATTCTGTGCAGACTGAGGATCAGTTGCTGCCCCAATCCCGATCGGTGGAGGAATTGATGTTGAAGCGTTTAATCCTAACTCCACTCAATCGAGAAGGTGATCCATCAATTGTTGTTGTTCGAGGAGTTTTGAGACGACCCAAACTTCCCCAGTCTCTGAAGAGAAGAAAATGAACAGATTGCTATGAGAACATGACAAATTAGAACACAAACAGAAGAACAATTCATTGCATATTACAAAAATTCCATCAGAATACAAGAATATAACAGAGTACGAATAAATAATATACATTTGATAAATATTAGAGATTAAAATTACATTTAAATACATAGCAGTGGAAAAATAGTAGAAAACACAACTGAAAGAAATACACGGATACAGAGCTTTCCGAATATCGCTTCAGCCATAAACCAGGATCCTGGAAAAGAAATAATCTACAAAACCAAAACTACTAGTTGCCCATGTGGAAAATAAGGGAACCCAGAGTTTAGGTTAAAAAAACAAACTCCAGGTCAGTCATGTGACTGGTGTGAGAACTAAAACAGTTATTACTTTGATTTTAAAGTTAGGTAAATCAAGGGACCACGCCGTATAACACGGAACGGGTTTCCTCCCAAGAATACCAGTGCATACAACAAACAGCGCAATGCTAAATAAAAAACAATGAAGCTATTATAAGACCCAGGTCCCATCACACAATGCAACGCACGTGGGAGGATAGGGTTTTACCTTATAATAGCCAAATAATGCTTGATACGCGAAATTAAATCTTTTATTATTACTATAAGTGAAGAAATCAACTTCAAATATAAATGTATCAATCATAGACGACATAGCATCCCATGCTACAATGTCGCCATACTAGTTCTACAATTACGACCGCATGATGTATTGGAAATTGGATTCCATCTGTGAACCAAGGCAAGGGATTGTCCTTACCGAATTCGAGACTATCTAGCCCCAGCCTTAGGATACAGCCGCAGCTGCTCCGTAAGAGCCACAAGGCCAGTCCGCACTTAGCGTTTTAATAATACCATAAACTATATGCTAGTCTTCCCTATGGGGCATAAATGAGCCAGATGACTCAACATCCATCGGCACCGTAGTGACCAATATATCCGAGGCGCCTCCCTATCCATCAAGTAATAATAAGCAACATCCACATGAGTAAAATGTTAGGGCTTGCAAAACGCTGACACCACTCCTAACTAGAAACCAGCATATGTCCATTTCCCTGGATCCTTCTCCCGTTTCTGGTTCACACCGGGGTGTGAGGCTCGCGAATCTACGTTATACACAAAGCGGCGCTATATTAAAGCTATGCTTTTATCATCAACCATAAGACTCCGCTTTTCAATAGAAGCCTTGATCATTTGCCACTCAGGCAATTCACGCCACGCGACTGACGTCTATCGATATACAACCTCTGAGCTCGTACGTCTCAGAGAAGGGTGTTAAGCAAGAGAATAAATCCTTCGCCACCAAACAGATGCATATTTAATAGAGATCAATTAACACAGAATAAATTCCAATGTCAGACACACAGTCCATTTACAAGTTCGTTCTAGGTTTGAACGAAACCGGAGGCACCGTGTTCCTCATCGTATATGTCCAATATAGCAGAGAGGTCCTCGCATATCCATCGATCTCCAAGTACGTCTGGACGATCACCACTTATTACCTCGTCTTGGGTGTACAGCCCAATCAAGACATCAGTAATCATCCAAACGATGTGAAGACCTCCGGTCTTCAACCACCATCTTCATCTTCGACTAATCGTCGTATCAGTTATTCAGAATGGGATAAACCCAGTCTTTCCGTACTTTACAAATAAGTGTTACACAAACACAACATACACCCCATTCAAATCTAGAATATTCTTTTATTCAAGTATTCTTTTCACAATTTTAAACCATATTAAGGTTTATCCAAACTAGTCGGGATTAGCGAACCTTACCGAAGTAATCATTTATTATATTTTCCAATCCCAACCTATTCATCCCATGGAGCAAAACTAGTAATACTCCATATCTAACATCATAGTGTTATCGATAAATATTAATTACCATTTCATGTTCAAATCTAATTAAAGATCTAACTACCGCTTGGAGAAAAACTGGTGATATTCCGTTCTCGATAATTTCCCAAAATTGATAATTTAAATTATTAAATTCTCATTTCAATCTAATTAAAGATTCATTAAAACTCCACTTAGTTTTAATCTTACCAAAAATCAATTTTAATGATTATTTAACTTTGGGAAATATCTCCTGTCTTTAACTGGGTTAAAGAACCAATGTCATTTGAAACACGATTCACGATAAACCCAAAATCACATCCCATTATTTATGGAATCTTCTTGGAAAACAGATCAATATATAATCGATATCAATTTCCGTATCCGACTAATAATACAAATGGAATAACGACAAAGCCTTTTAAATTCCATTTATATTAACAATCTTCCACCGCAGAAGCTCTTTTCGATTATTATCAAATCGAATTCCATTCCATTCCAATTTATTTTATTCAATTATAAAACTTTACTTTGGAAAATTCCATTAAATCTTAATAAAGATTTGTAAATTCCAAATCTCATTTCACTGTAAATCAGGTTAAAGAACGAATGTCGTTAAAACACAGTTCACAATAAACCCAATTCACACTCCATTTCAATTCCAATTAAATGTTAACTAATTGGTATTCTTCTCTAAATCTTAATTCAAAGATTTATTCTTTCCACACGGGTTTTAAGAACAGCGTTAATGAAGACACCATTCATGACAAACCCAAAATCCCATTTGATATTAAATACAAGGCTCTGAATAGAAAATATATCAGCTTATATTCAATATCAAATTCTGAAACCAACAAATATCGTTTTGGAAATAATGATATAAAATATATCTTCTAAATTTCCATAACAATATCCGTATAATCACAAAATCCAATATCGAAATATTTCAAAGATGATTTCCATTCAAATCCACTCCAATTTATATATTGGAAATTCTGGTTATATCAAAACCCATTCCCGATCTAATTTATTTATTTTTTAAAAATAATTGGATTATAATTCTAGTTCATAACTAGTTCATTTCGATAAAAAATATATTTTTATATTTTCAAATATGGAATTTTTCATTTTAATTCTTTCTAAATCATTTATTATGATTTTACACAAATTATTAATATATTTAATAATTTTATTAAGGCCCATACAGTCGATTTCCATAATCGGTCAACGAACTGCACTTACAACGACCTTTTCTGAATTTGATTTGGACATAATTCCAAATCCAACTGTTGGATTACAAATCGCTTATATTCGTTGGAAAGCTCTTTTAGATACGAACTCAAAGGTTCCGGTTTTAGGAGAATCCGACGCTCGGATCTCCCGTAACGTCAATTCGAAGTCAATAGTCGAAATTCGCGAACGGTTGCGGCGCGATGCGTTCTATTCAGGCCATTTAATAAATATAATATATATCATATATATATTTCATCGATTTCCATTTAAAACGTATTTTATAAATCGTTTTAAATTCGTTTTAAAAACGATTTCAACTTCATATTCAATTTTTTAAATCACAATTGAATATTCCATATCGTTAACATATAAATGATAATATTTTCAAAACAATAGATTTTGAAATCATTTCCTTTTCGATATTCATTATAAAAATGAATAAAATCAATATAAATATCGCTCACGTCAGAATGGCGCAAATCTAATCAACACGGCTTAATATATTTAAATACTTACGTGTCCATCCCAAATCGGACATCAAAATCATGTTTTGATCCATTACTGAATATTATTTTAAAATATTAGTTATTTTAAAATATTCATTACCCGTCATTTTAAAATATTCGTTCTTTCCGAATTGGAATCAGATACAGTCAATTACCATATAATTTTATTTATATGGATTTCATACACACATGCACACAACAATAATCAACACAGTCAACCATCATCCAGAGTGCATTACACAACTGCATAAGCGTTAAATATAAATAATTAACGCTTACAACAGCCTGTCAACCCATCGATTGACATATAACTAATTATTGGGACTAGTCTATGTCATATATCATCCCAATACCCGTGTGGGGTTTCAGTCAACAAACACTGAATATTATTTGTGCAGTTGGGCGATGTGTAAAATTTATCGTCCCAATCCATATCAGTCAAATGGGTGTACATAAATAAATCGTCCGATTTGTAAATGAATATTTATTTTATTCATTACAGTTAAAAATTATATTTATTTCAACACATGAATATTTATTTCAACACATGAATATTTTATATTCCATTCCACATCACAATCAATTTTCACAACACAATCAGACAAGTCGTCCATGGTCTGTGGACGACGGGGAGCAGTTCATATATGCAGTTATAAAAATAAATAATTAAACAAGAAATTTTAGTGAGAAGTTCTCACCTTTGTGATTCACTCCTCCAGTTTTATTTCTGAATTTCTGAACCATTTGGATTAGCCCGACATTCCAACGCAACCCTTTTCACGCTGTTCATAGTAAAAATCACATTTTTTAATATGATGTTTATATATTATAAATCGTATTTTTAATCAACGATATTTATATTTTAAAAATCACATTTTTATCTAACTATCATTTATATAAAAATCAAATTTTTTATTTCACTACAACATATATAAAAATGATATTTTTATATTCGCTACTTCATTATAAAAATCAAATTTTTATATTTCTACTTCTTATATAAAAATCTAATTTTTATATTGCTACTTCATATATAAAAATCTATTTTTTATAGCATTACTTCATATATATAAATCATATTTTTATATAAAGAGAATTCATATAAAAATCACATTTTTAATTCACTACATATATAAAAATTATATTTTTATATAATTAAAAATCACTTCTTTATATAATTAAAAAACACTTCTTTCCTACATTAAAACTCCGATATTTCATACATTAAAAATCCGATCTTTCATACATTAAAAATCACCTTTTTATAACGATGTTTACATTATAAAGATCATATTTTTAAAACGAAGTTATTTAAATAAAAATTATGTTTTTACATTCATATCATTCATATAAAAATCATATTTTTACGTAATGAAAACTTATATTCTTCCTCCACTAAAAATCATATTTTTATAATCCTAAAAATCATATATTTATTTTGCTACTTTATAAATAAAACAAAGTTATATATTATTCAAAAACAAAGCTATTTATTGTTTTAAAAATCTATGATATTTTATATTTATCATATTTCTATTAAATTTATTTTATATAAATTCAGATTTTTATAACAATAATTATAGTAAAAAAAATACCTTTCTTCATTATCCATAATCCCAAAAACAAGGCCTTCTTCTTCGGTCAGAATAACTGGGGCGCGCTTCAACCCAATCACCAATGCTAGAGCTTGATTTTGCCATCCCTGTGCTCGACCAGAGCAAGATCTGAGCATGCCCCGACGTCGTCCTCTCTGGCGCTCCCCCAAACCAGAACCCTAGAGCTTGAGATCACCTAATGGCCAGAGGAAGGCTTCGAATGACTTTTGTTCACGGTCTTCTAATTGGGGGTGCAGATATGGAAAGGAACGACGCCATCGTCGAGAGGGAGGGGGTCTCGCCGGAGGCAACGGCTGCCAACGCTGGGGCGTGGCGGATCGCGATGGGGGCTGGAGCGATCTGGGCGGCGTAGTTTATTTTTATTTTTTTATTTTCTTTTTATCTGAAAAACGAACGCGGGAGGGTTTGAAGAATAAAGGGGTTGTCCTTATTTAAATAAATAAATAATTTTATATTTTATTATTTTCATTTTTCCAAAAAATGTTGAGTTTTCTTTTAGTCTCCATATCGAACCCAACGACTATCGCCCTAGCTAAATACCTCCATTCCGGACACAATGGAATATGTTTCATAAGCCAATTCGATCGTTTTGAACAGTTTTCGTCAAAATTAAAATATAAATCAATATATATTGAATCTAAACGTACATTTTAATTTATCGGGGACACATACTAACTCCTAAAATTCCAAAATAAATAAATCTGGCTATGTTTTGACGATACGGTCCTAACAAAACTAATTTCGTCGAATTTTGAGACCGTTTGAAAACCGGTCATTTTCCAGTCGATTAAATTCAACTAAAATTGGTCAAACGCGTTTAAATGTGCCACACTTACATATCAATTCCAAAAATTATGAAAATTGGAATCTAGCAATATTTGATATCCCGGATCCAACAAAAGTGGTCTCGTCAAAAACGGAGGTCGTTTGCAAAATTTCTATTTTTAAGGGCTATATTTCCATAGCGACTATTCTGAATTTTCAACTCGGAATAACTTTTTATTCCCGCTATGAAATTTGGATTTTTCAGATTAATTGGAAAGATACTTTCAAATAGATTCAAATATTTCTTGTTTCACTAAAATCCGGTTTATTTTGAATCTTATACATTCATTTGAAATTTGAAATCGAATTTTCAAACTACCGCGCCATTTCCAATTCCTTTTATAATTAAAATAAATATTTATATTCTAATTTCGATTTAAATAAATTTATACGTTCTAATTCTATTCAAAATAAATTTCTAGTAGTTATTATTTAAATAAATCATTTTAAATATTCAAAATTCATTCAAATTACCAAAATAAATTTTTTAAATTGGTTCTGATTTTCCGGGTTGTTACAATCTCCCCCACTTAAAATCTTTTCGTCCTCGGAAATGAACGGAGCTGAAAGTTGTTTAACTAAACAACTCAACTTTCATTCTTCAACTTTTCAATTTTTAAGAATTTTCAATTCTTCAAAAATTTGGCTAACACCCTAAATTTTTGAATTTTTTTGCCATAACCTCCTTTGTACGAGGAGACATTTAAAGCCGTAACTCGCCTCGTAGGACCCTCATCAATCCAAAAGAAAAAGAGAATGCCAAGCGGACAACCTTAGGCTCATAAACTCTTTAAAAGAAAAGGAAAACGCCAAGCGGCCAGCCTTAGGCTCATAAACTCTTTAAAAGAAAAAGAAAAAGCCAAGCGGCTAGCCTTAGGCTCATAAACTCTTTAAAAGAAAAAGAAATTTGCCAAGCGACCAGCCTTGGGCTCATAAACCTTTAGAAAAAAAAATTGCCAAGCGGCCAGCCTTAGGCTCATAAACCTTTAAAAGAAAAAGAAAATTAGTAAACACGTACCTATTTATCGGCCATACAATTTTATTCCTCTTCTTCATTTCCCTATTATGACCTGTTCACACATATATATGTACATGCATGCAAATTTTTTCAAACAATTTGCAATTCAGTTCAAATTTGACTAAATTTGGCTTAATGTTTCAAAATTTTTAATTAATCAAACAACACAATCAATAATCAATTAGTTTATTATCTTTTCAAATTCATAATTTTTACATGTATAAAAATCCATTTTTGATGCCAAGTCACAACAATAGACCCTACCTTGTTTTGGTTCTCACACCAGCAATTGGAAATATATAGATATCCCACTTCCGAAACTCGAACATAAATGTTGATGATGCTATAGCGATCATCAGAACCATCTCCGGGCGGCTAGAGTGTGAATCTATATCCACCCAGTATATTTGAGACTTCGAATATACGTTCATGACGCATATATGCAAAATCTCATATACTCGATTGTCCAAATTTAATATAAAATAAATATTCAAATATGAATAATAAAGTTTAAATTTTCAAAACAAGGTTTGTTTTCATTTTTATTTCAAAAATAACACTCTTCCAACTCACTCTAGGAAATTACTGATCCCATCTCTAACGAGTCATTCTCATTGGACATTACTAATCCAATCTCTGATGATTTCTTTCATTTGGTTCTAATGTGCCTTGTTCTCGAGCTCTGTAAACCAAAGCTCTGATACCAACTGAGACGACCCAAACTTCCCTGGTCTCCGAAGAGAAGAGAAAGAACGGATTGCTATGAGAACACGATAAATCAAAACACAAACAGAAGAACATTTCATTGCTTATTACAACAATTCCATCAGAATACAAGAATATAACAGATTATGAATAAATAATATACATTTGATAAATATCAGAGATTTAAATTACATTTAAAACATAGCAGCGGAAAAATAACACAAAACACAACTGAAAGAAATACACGGATAAAGAGCTTTCCGAATATCGCTTCAGCCGTAAACCAGGATCCTGGAAATGAAATAATCTGCAAAACCAAAACTACTAGCTGTCCATGTGGAAAATAAGGGAACCCAGGGTTTATGTTAAAACCATAAACTTCAGGTCAGTTATGTGACTGGTGTGAGAACTAAAACAGTTATGTAATAACCCGGAAATCTGGGCCAGTTTAAATTTTTTATTTTGGCGAACTGAATGAATTTTGAATATTTAAAATGAATTATTTCAAATAATATCGACGAAAAATTTATTTTGAATATAATTCGAACATATATATTCGTTTGAATCGACGATAGAATATAAATATTTATTTATATTTATAAAAGGAATTGAAAATGGCGCGGTAGTTCGATAATTTGATTTCAAACTTCAATTGAACATACCGGGTGCAAAATAAACCGGATTTTAGCGAAACCAAAAATAATGGAATCTAATAGAGAATATCTTTCCAACGAATCCGAGAAATCAAGATTTCATAGCGGGGATAAAAAGATATGTCCAGTTGAAAATACTGAATAGTCGCTATAGAATTCAGGCCCTTAAAAATGGAAAATTTGCAAACGACCTCGGATTTCGACGAAACCACTTTTGTTGGATTCGGGATGTAAAGTTATTGCTAGGTTTCAAATTTCATAATTTTTCGAATCAATATGTGAGCGTTGAAAAGGAAAACGTGTTTGACCAGTTTCAGTTGATTTTAATCGACTGGAAAATGACCATTTTTCAAACAGTCTCAGAATTCGACAAAACTAGTTTTGTTAGGACCGTATCGTCAATACGAAACTAGGAAATATTTTTCTGGAATTTTCCGAGTTAGTATGTGGCCCCGGTAGATTAAAATGCGCATTCAAATTCAATATATAGAGTATATGTTGATTTTGACGAAAACTGATCGAAACAGTCGAATCAGCTTACGATAAATATCCCATTGTGTTCGGAATGGGGGTAATTAGCTATGGACAACAGTCGGTGGGTTTAATTTCGAGTTCGAGTGGAAAGGGTACTTAATGAAATTCAAAATACAAAATAAATTACTAAATAATTATATAAAATAACTTGGGCCCCCTTATCTTTCTCCCCCCTCCTCATTGACCAAATCAGAAAAAAAAGGAAAAAAAAACCGTTGATCACCCGCGAGCCTCCCTCCCTCGTCGCCCAACGACGGCGACGCCACCACCCTCCACCTCGCCGCATCACCTCTGCCCAGACCCCATGCCTCGCCGTCAGCCCCTTCCTCCGTCCCGAACCCTAATCGCCCACGAAACCCTAGCCGCCGTGCTCAGCCACTCCGCGCCCCTCCTCCTCACCTCGACCGCCTGCTCCTCTCCCTCTTCCACCTTCGCCGCCTAGCCTGCAGTGCCTCCCCCTAACCCTTGAACACCGGAAAACCCCCTCCTCCGACAGAAATGAATTTTTTTAGGCAAAGGTGAGTTTTTAACTTCAATTTTCTTTATTTACTTATGTATTTGAAATGTGATTTTATTTTAATTATATAACCTTGTTTAAAAAGTGATTTTTATAAATGAATATAAAATTTATATTGATTTTGAATATGAGGTTAGCATTGATTTTAAATGAAGAAAAGTTTTGATCTTTATTTATAAAGATCAAAATTTTATAGTGTTTAAGAAGAGATTTTTAAAGTGTTAAAAACGAGATTTTAAAAGGGTTAAAGGCTCGATTTTTAGTGATTTAAAATTCGATTTTTATATATTGAATAGCGAAGTAAAAAATTCGATTTTTATATATTGTATAGCGAAGTAAAAATTCGATTTTCATATATTGAATAGCGAAGTAAAAATTCGATTTTTATATATTGAATAGCGAAGTAAAAATTCGATTTTTATATATTGAATAGCGAAGTAAAAGTTCGATTTTTATATATTGAATAGCGAAGTAAAAATTCGATTTTTATATATTCAATAGCGAAGTAAAAATTCAATTTTTATATATTGAATAGCGAAGTAAAAATTCGATTTTTATATATTGAATAGCGAAGTAAAAATTCGATTTTTATATATTGAATAGCAAAGTAAAAATTCGATTTTTACATATGTAGAGAATACTGGCAAAGAAAGTGACAAGATGCAAGAACAGCGAAGATTTCTACATTTGAAGAGTCGTGACATTGGATTTAGCTATCTGTGAGAACTTCTCACCTTTAATTTAATTTTTCTAGTTAAAATATATACTAGGATGCAGACGGTGTTTAGTAGCACCCGACACCCGTCGTCCACAGACCATGGACGGCTTGTATGCTTGTTTGTTTGATTTTGATGTGTAGTTGATTATGTGATGTGATGTGAAATGAAATAAAATATTTATATAGTTGAAAATATTTTATAGTTAAAAATAGAATTTTTAACGTGTATATGAAATGAAATAAAAATAAACAAATCGGACGATTTGTTTACATACACACATTTGACTGATATTGATTGGGTCGATAAATTTTACACATCGCCCAACTGCACAACTAAAATCTGTGTTTGATGGTTTGAAAACCCCACACGGGTATTGGGATGATATATGACATACACTAATCCCAATAGTTAGTTGTATGTCGATTGATTGATTGACAGACTGTTATGAGCGTTAAATATTTATATTTGATGCTTATACAGTGTAGAATGCACTTTGGATGATAGTTGATTATTCATCGTTGTTATTGTATACATGTATTGTAGAAAATCCATATAATTAAAATTATATGGTAATTGATTGGGCCTCATTCCAATATTTGAATAGAAATATTTGAAATAAGAAATATTTGAATAGAATATTTGAAAATAGAAATATTTGAAAATAGAAATATTTGAATAGAATATTTGAAAATAGAAATATTTGGAAAAGAAATATTTGAAATAGAATATTGGAAAATAGAAATATTTGAAGCCGTGTTGATTAGATTGACGCCATTTTGACGTGAACGATATTTATATCAATTTTATTCATTTTTCAATGAATATTGAAATAGAATTGAAATTCGAACTAAATTGAAATAGAATTGAAATTCGAATTAAATTGAATAGATTTGAAATCGAATAGATTTGAAATTCGAATAGAATTGAAATTGAATTGAAACCGTTTTGAAAACGAATTTAAAACGATTTATAAAACACGTTTTGAATTGAAATCAATGAAGAATATATTATAGGGTGCGTTTTTTAGAGGTCCCTATTAAGTTTCAAAATATAAAAAAAAACCGGTCATAAACTTATTGTAAATTAGGTCCCTATTTTCTGAAAAGTCATCAAAAAAATATGAAAAAAATATAAAAAAATCACGATAATTCGTGTTTAAATTAAACATGTACTCGCCCAAAAATTCAGATCATAATAAAATCAAAACATGCATCAAAATCAAAAAAATACAGAAAACAACGAAAAATGCAGTAATTTGCATCAAATCATGCACATATTTGGAATACTTGCATTCATCTGTGCAAGTATTTCTCTATTATATTTTTACATGCAATACTTGGATACATGTGTGCAAGTATTTAAAATAGTTGCATACATGTATGCATGTTTCTGCACACATTTTATTTTCACATGTAAATACTTGCATACATGTGTGCAAGTATTTCAAATAGTTGCACACATGTATGCAAGTTTCTGCATACATTTTCAACTAAAACAGCTTCAGAAATACTTGCATACATGTATGCAACTATTGGCAAAAGTTGCATACATGTATGCAACTATTTGCAAGTTTTAAATTCACAATACATCCCTGTAATTAATGTTTTCTCTGTAAACCCGCCCCCTATTTTAGCTGCCGCCTGGAATCTTCCGCCTGCCACTTTCCATACCTCCGCCTCTTTCGTTTTCTGTCCAAATTTTCAGACGCTATCACTTAAAAAAAAAAAAAAAATTCTAAAATCTATAAATATTCTCAAAAGTCCACAGAAATTTAAAAAAAAAAAGTTGCATAAATGTATGCAACTTTTACGAATAGTTGCATACATTTATGCAACTATTCGAATACACATGCATATATTTATGCACGCCTGTTTGAAAAATTGCATACATGTATGCAGTTTTTCTATATAACTGCATACATGTGTGCATATATGTCAAAATACATGCAAACGTGAATAAGTTGCACGTAGGTATGCAGTTTTTAAATAAATGCATCAGCAGATGCATGTTTTAACAATATGTGCATACATGTATGCATTTATACTGCAGTTTTGACGCAGATTTGAAATAAATGCATACATGTATGCAACTAATCGATTTATATGCATGTTTTGATGCAATTTACTGCATTTCGTTGATTTTCTGTATTTCATGACTTCGACGTTGTTTTCAATGTTTTTTTGATCTGATTTTTTTCACGATTAATTGTTTTAATTAAATACGAATTTACATGGTTTTTTAATATTTTTTATATATTTTTTTATATGTTTTTGAAAAATAGGGACTAAATTTACAATAAGTTTATGACCGGATGTGAGCCTAATTAAGTTTCGTTTTAGGGATGTGTGCCTAATATTCACTATATTATATATATTATATATATAATATAATGGCCTGAATAGAACGCACCGCGGCAGTTCGCGAATTTCGACCATTGACTTCGAACGGATATTACGGGAGATCCGACCGTCGGATTCTCCTAAAACCGGAACCGTTGGGTTCGTATCGAAAAGAGCTTTCTAACGAATATTAGAAATTAGAAACCTAATGGTTGGATTTGGAATTATGTCTAAATCAAATTTGGAAAAGGTCGTTGTAAGTGCAGTTCGATGGCCGTTGATGGAAATCGACAGTACGGGCCTTGATAAAATTATTAAAAATATCAATAATTTATGTAGAATCATAAGAAATGAATTGAGAAAAATTAGGATGAAAAACTCCATATTTGAAAAGGTAAAAATAGATTTTTATCGAAATGAACTAGTTTTGAACTAGAATTAAAATTCTATTTATTTTTAAATAAATAAATTGAATTTGAAAATGGTTTTGAAAGTAACCAGAATTTCCAATAATTGAATTGGAATGGATTTGAATCAAAATTGTCTTTGGATTATTTCGATGTTGGATTTCGTGATTACACAGATATTGTTATGGGAATTTGAAAGATGTATTTATATCGTTATTTCCAATCCGATATTTGTTGGTTGTAGAATTTGATATTGAATATAAGCCGATATATTTTCTATTCAGAGCCTTGTATTTAATATAAAATGTGATTTGGGTTTGTCGTGAATGTTCTTCATTAACACTGTTCTTGAACCCAGTTGAGAAAAGATTAAATCTTTTATTTAGATTTAATGAAGTGTACCAATTAACTAATATTTAATTGGAATTGAATTGATATTGATTTTTGTGTTTATCGTGAACAGTGTTTTAAATAACACTTGTTCTTTAACCCGATAATTGATGGAATGTGATTTTGGGTTTATCGTGAACCGTGTTTTAAATGACACAGATTCTTTAACCCAGTTAAAGATTAAAACTAAGTGGAGTTTTGATGAATCTTATGTTAGAATGGAGTATCACCAGTTTTGCTCCAGGCGATAGTTAAATCTTTAATTAGATTTGAACGTGAAATGGTAATTGAATTTACCGATAACACCGTGGTGTTAGATATGAAGTATGACCAGTTTACTTCATGGGATGAATAGGTTGGGATTGAGAAATTAAAATAAATGATTACTTCGGTGTGGTTCGCTAATCCCGACTAGTTTGAATTGATATTCAAAGGAGATTAAAGAATAATTTAAAGAATTTATCTTTGATAAAATTAATGGGAACCTTTCCCAAAATATAAGAATATTTGAATAAAAGAATATTCTGAATTGGAATGGGGCGTATGTTGTGTTTGTGTAACACGTGTTTATTATATATATACGCGAGTTGTTCAGAAAGACCGGGTTTATCCCATTCTGAATAACTAATTCGACGTGATGTCGAGGATGAAGACGGTGGTCGAAGACCGGAGGTCTTCACGTCGTTTGGGTAATTACTGATGATCTTGATTGGGCTGTACACCCAAGAAGATGGAAACAGTTGGTGATCGTCCAAACGTACTTGGAGATTGATGGATATGCGGGGTACTAGGTGCCTCCAGTTTCGTTCAGACCCAGAACGAACTCGTAAATGGACTGTGTATCTGGCATTGGATTTTAGTCTATGTGGTTGATTTCTATTAAATATATATCTGTTTGGCGGCGGAGAATTTATTCTCTTGCTTAACGCCCTTCTATGAGACGTATGAGCTCAGGGGTTATATATCGATGGATATCAAACGCATGGAGTGAATTGCCTGTGTGGCATGCCTAAGAGGCAATATAATCAAGGCTTCTGTTGAAAAGCAGAGTCTTGTGGTGGATGATCAAAGCACGGCCTTTGTGGCGTAGCTTTGTGTAACGTTTACTTCGCGAGTTTCACACCCGGTATGAACCAAAAACGGGAGAGGACCTCACGGAGGGCGTGCGTTTCTTTCTAGCTAGAAGTGGCGTCAGTGGTTTTACACGCCCTGACGAGTTTGACTTATGTGGTTGTTGCTGTTGCGAGGCGCCTCGGTTTGATCGAACGATCCGGGTCCGATGGAGTCATTCGTTGGCTCATTTACGCCCCATAGGGCGGGGAAACGCGGTGTTCAGGAATTTTAATCCACATCGGTGGACCGGCGCTGACGATCCAAGGGTCGATGCGCTCTGACCCTGAGGTTCGGGCTAGACAGTCTCGAAGTCGGTGAGAACTATCTTTTGCCTCGGTTCATAGATGGAAATCCAATTTCCAAATACGTGACTTTGCGTTTTTATTTGTAACCCTATATATGGCGACATAGTGGCATGGGACGCTCATGTCGCCTATGATTGATACTTATGATTTGAAGTTGTTTTATACACTATGCACTTATAATAGTATCAAATGATTTATTTTAAACGTATCAAGCATTCTTGGCTTTTATAAGGTAAAAACCCTATCCTTCGGCTTGCGATGCATTGTGTGATGGGACCTGGGTCTTATAATAGCTTCATTCTTCTTTATTTAGCATTGTGCTGTTTGTTATATGCACGGGTATTCTTGGGAGGAAACCCGTTCCGTGTTATACGGCATGGTCCCTCGATTTACCTAACTTTAAAATAAAGATTTATAACTGTTTTAGTTCTCACACCTGTCCCATGACTGACCTAGAGTTTATTGTTTTAACCTAAACTCTGGGTGCCCCTATTTTGACACGGGCAGCTAGTAGTTTTGGTTTTGCAGATTTATATTCACAGGATCCTGGTTTACAGCTGGAATGATATCCGGAAAGCTTTGTATCCGTATATCTCTTCTAGTTGTGTATTGTATTATTTTCCGCTGCTATGTATTTAAATGTAATTTAAATATCTGATATTTCTGTATAATAATTATTCATTTATACTCTGTATATTCTTGTATTCTGGTGAATTGTTGTAATATACAATGAAATGTTCTTCCGTCTGCGATCTGTTGTGGCTTGTTCTCGAACTATCCGCGCTTTCCTCACCGGGGAAGTCACGGGTTTTTACAGTTGGTATCAGAGCTTTGGTTTACAAAGCTCAGAGAACAAGACACATTAGAACCATACGAAAGAATTCATCAGATAATTGGATTAGTAATATCCAATTAGAATGACTCGTTAGAGATGGGATCAGTAGTATCCTAGAACGAGTGTGAAGAGTATATTTTTGAAAATGAAAACAACTTTGTTTTGAAATTTTAAACCATATACGTATTTGAATAGTTATTTACATTGAATTTTGACAATCCGATATATAAAGATTTTGCATATACGTCTTGCAAACGTGTATTCGAAGTTTTAATATACTGGATAGTTATAGAATCATACTCTAGTTGCCCGGGGATAATTCTGGTGATGGGGCACCATCGCCAGTATTTATTTTCGAGTAACGAAAGTGAGATTTCTATATTTCCATTAGACCGGTGTGAGAACCGAAATTAGATAGGGCTTATTGTTGTGATTTGGCATCAAAAATGTGATTTTTGACTATATATCAAAGTTATGAGTTTCAAAAGCTAATCAACTAATTGATTGATGGTTGTGTTGTTTGATTATTGTTTGTTAATTGAAATTTTGAACCATATAGCCAAATTGTATCAAAAAGTGAATTGTATTGAAAATTTGGTCGCATTTTCTTGCGTATACATGTCCTTACATTGAACAGGTCATAGCAAGGAGGCTAGAGCAGAGAATAAAACTTGTTTGCCCGACAAATAGGTACATGTTTATCATAATTTACCGTTTTGTTTGGGTGATGATGATTTTATGAGCCGCTTGGCTTTTTATTTTTATTTTTGAGATCGGAGGGCCTGTATGGCAATTTCGGGATTTTTCCGTGCTCCCGGTGCAGGGGAGGTTATGGAGAAATTTTTCGAAAATTTAGGGTGTTAGCCAAATTTTTGAAAAATTTGAAAAGTTCTTAGAAACTAAAAAGCTAAAGAACTTAAGCCGTAGTGAAAACACTGGAAGTTGAGTTGATTTGTGAAACAACTTTCAGCTTTGTTCCTTTTCGGGGACGAAAAGTTTTAAGTGGGGGAGATTGTAATAACCCGGAAATCTGGGCCAGTTTAAAATTTTTATTTTGGCGAATTGAATGAATTTTGAATATTTAAAATGAATTGTTTTAAATAATATCGATAAGAAATTTATTTTGAATATAATTCGAACGTATATATTCGTTTGAATCAACGATAGAATATAAATATTTATTTATATTTATAAAAGGAATTGAAAATGGCGCGGTAGTTCGATAATTTGATTTCAAACTTCAATTGAACATACCGGGTGCAAAATAAACCGGAGTTTAGCGAAACCAAAAATAATGGAATCTAATAGAGAATATCTTTCCAACGAATCCGAGAAATCAAGATTTCATAGCGGGGATAAAAAGATATGTCCAGTTGAAAATACTGAATAGTCGCTATAGAATTCAGGCGCTTAAAAATGGAAATTTTGCAAACGACCTCGAATTTCGACGAAACCACTTTTGTTGGATCCGGGATGTAAAGTTATTGCTAGGTTTCAAATTTCATAATTTTTCGAATCAATATGTGAGCGTGGCAAAGGAAAACGTGTTTGACAAGTTTCAGTTGATTTTAATCGACTGGAAAATGGTCATTTTTCAAACGGTCTCAGAATTCGACGAAACTAGTTTTGTTAGGACCGTATCGTCCATACGAAGCTAGGAAATATTTTTCTGGAATTTTCTGAGTTAGTATGTGGCCCCGGTAGATTAAAATGCGCGTTCAAATTCAATATATAGAGTATATGTTGACGAAAACTGATCGAAACAGTCGAATCAGCTTACGTTAAATATCCCATTGTGCTCAGAATGGGGGTAATTAGCTATGGACGACAGTCGGTGGGTTTAATTTCGAATTCGAGTGGAAAGGGTACTTAATGAAATTCAAAATACAAAATAAATTAATAAATAATTATATAAAATAACTTGGGCCCCCTTATCTTTCTCCCCCCCCTCCTCGTTGACCAAATCAGAAAAAAAAACTACCGATCACCCGCGAACCTCCCTCCCTCGTCGCCCAACGACGGCGACGCCACCACCCTCCACCTCGCCGCATCACCTCTGCCCCGACCCCATGCCTCGCCATCAGCCCCTTCCTCCGTCCCGAACCCTAATCGCCCACGAAACCCTACCCGCCACGCTCAGCCACTCCGCACCCCTCCTCCTTACCTCGACCGCCTGCTCCTCCCCCTCTTCCACCTTCGCCGCCTGGCCTGCAGTGCCTCCCCCTAACCCTTGAACGCCGGAAAACCCCCCTCCTCCGACTGAAATGAATTTTTTTAGGCAAAGGTGAGTTTTTAACTTCATTTTTCTTTATTTACTTATGTATTTGAAATGTGATTTTATTTTTAATTATATAACCTTGTTTAAGAAGTTATTTTTATAAATGAATATAAAATTTATATTGATTTTGAATATGAGGTTAGCATTGATTTTAAATGAAGAAATGTTTTGATCTTTATTTATAAAGATCAAATTTTTATAGTGTTTAAGAAGAGATTTTTAAAGTGTTAAAAACGAGATTTTTAAAAGGGTTAAAGGCTCGATTTTTAGCGATTTAAAATTCAATTTTTATATATTGAATAGCGAAGTAAAAAATTCGATTTTTATATATTGAATAGCGAAGTAAAAATTCGATTTTTATATATTGAATAGCGAAGTAAAAATTCGATTTTTATATATTGAATAGCGAAGTAAAAATTCGATTTTTATATATTGAATAGCGAAGTAAAAATTCGATTTTTATATATTGAATAGCGAAGTAAAAATTCGATTTTTACATATGTAGAGAATACTGGCAAAGAAAGTGACAAGAGGCAAGAACGGCGAAGATTTCTACATTTGAAGAGTCGCGGCTTTGGATTTAGCTATCTGTGAGAACTTCTCACCTTTAATTTAATTTTTCTAGTTAAAATATATATTAGGATGCAGACGGTGTTTAGTAGCACCCGACACCCGTCGTCCACAGACCATGGACGACTTGTATGCTTGTTTGTTTGATTTTGATGTGTAGTTGATTGTGTGATGTGATGTGAAATGAAATAAAATATTTATATAGTTGAAAATATTTTATAGTTAAAAATAGAATTTTTAACGTGTATATGAAATGAAATAAAAATAAACAAATCAGACGATTTGTTTATATACACACATTTGACTGATATTGATTGGGTCGATAAATTTTACACATCGCCCAACTGCACAAATAAAATCTGTGTTTGATGGTTTGAAAACCCCACACGGGTATTGGGATGATATATGACATACACTAATCCCAATAGTTAGTTTTATGTCGATCGATTGATTGACAGACTGTTATGAGCATTAAATATTTATATTTGATGCTTATACAGTGTAGAATGCACTTTGGATGATGGTTGATTATTCATCGTTGTTATTGTATACATGTATTGTAGAAAATCCATATAATTAACATTATATGGTAATTGATTGGGCCTCATTCCAATATTTGAATAGAAATATTTGAAATAAGAAATATTTGAATAGAATATTTGAAAATAGAAATATTTGAATAGAATATTTGAAAATAGAAATATTTGAAAAAGAAATATTTGAAATAGAATATTGGAAAATAGAAATATATGAAGCCGAGTTGATTAGATTGACGCCATTTTGACGTGAACGATATTTATATCGATTTTATTCATTTTTCAATGAATATTGAAATAGAATTGAAATTCGAATTAAATTGAAATAGAATTGAAATTCGAATTAAATTGAATAGATTTGAAATCGAATAGATTCGAAATTCGAATAGAATTGAAATTGAATTGAAACCGTTTTGAAAACGAATTTAAAACGATTTATAACACACGTTGCGAATTTAAATCGACGATGAATATATTATATATATTATATATATAATATAATGGCCTGAAAAGAACGCGCCGCGCCGCGGCAGTTCGCGAATTTCGACCATTGACTTCGAACGGATATTACGGGAGATCCGACCGTCGGATTCTCCTAAAACCGGAACCGTTGGGTTCGTATCGAAAAGAGCTTTCTAACGAATATTAGAAATTAGAAACCTAACGGTTGGATTTAGAATTGTAACACCCCACATCCATTAATGTCACTCACAAAGGGAATGCATTAACTTCCATGGAGGTCATAAGTGAATATAGAACAGAGAAATTACAACAAGACAGATAATAAATAGCACTTGGAAATCTAAAACTTCATTTTATTGCAGCGGAAATTAAATATGTCTGTTACATCATAAAACCATAGAACATAACCAAGTACAATATCCGTCTTCACAAAAACAAAATACATAATCCCATTACAATAGATAGCCATTAAAAGAAAGATAACAAGCTGGACTTTACTTCTGCAGTCCAAGCTTTCCAAGAGATAAGCGATCCAACTAGACTCCACTAGAACTTGGCCCAACCTGAGGACCTGAAGGAAAAAGAAAGATGGAAAAGAGGGGGTCAGACATAAAGTCTGGCGAGTATGATAATTCTACAATATTACTATCAAAATAACTGGACTAAGGCATAAGCTGGAAAACAAGGAAATGTCTATGAAGAGCAGATTAAGGACATAGACAATTGCTAAATGCAACATTATAGGCGCTCCTAAATACTAAAGGATAAACACTATACTGCACCACACCAGTCACCCTAAAGCTTGATCCCACTTAGCTTCACTTATAAACTTTCTTAATGACTTTACGTACTCCTAGCTGACTACATAGGTGTCGCCTGCCCCTATCTCCACTAGGTGTACCCCACTTTCCATTTTTCGATCGGCTCCCTACTCGTAGATACCCGTGCTGGCCCCACAGTGGGGTGTATCATTCCCCTAAAGTGGCAACCCGATATAACGGAGATGCACGGCTTATACCTACACGATGCAACAACGTCTTACCTACCAGCCCGGGTCCACACACGCATATGAAACCCGTTGGACTTGCGTTGCCACCGCTCCCTGTTTTGGCCTCTTATAGTCAAACCCAATATGCGTGTCCCGTCCTCGACTTGGGTCGAGCCCACAAAGATACGTTTTGGGATACTGGTTGAAATGGGCCCCCATTATTTCCCACAAGCATTCCACCTAAGCTTGTCCCATTAGTCCATCCACTTAACCCACTTAGTCATGTTCATTTACATGTGTATTTGGTTAAGTCTAATCGTATTTCAAATACCTCTAAAGGCAACCACTAGATTCCTCATGCCACCCAAGGCACCTACTTAACCCCCATGTCCCACCTTACATGATTATCTGGCTAAGTATTTCTTAATTCATTAAGGCCATAACCTCATAAAGACCTCTCACATTAGACTGGCATTTATGGCAGCTGGATTTGCCGGGCGGTCCGGGCAGTCTTACACCATAAAAGAGTCTAACCTCGTGTCTTTACAAATGTTATGCTTTAGTTTGGACCTAGGACCTCTCACATTGGGCCGACATTTGTGACTACTGGATTTGCCGGGCGGGTTCGGGCAGGTTTACGTCACAAACGGGTCCAACCTCGTGTCCTAAGCATTGATTATTATTAATAATCCACTTTCCCCAATTTTAATAATTCTCTATTTGAATTATTAATTAATTCCAAATTTAGCAATGTCCATAATTGACTCAATTATGGACATCCATTTAAGGCATGCAAAATCATATCAATTGCACCCCAATTTATTAATGGGTGCGTTTTTTACAGGTCCCTATTAAGTTTCAAAATATAAAAAAAACCCGGTGATAAAAATAATATAGAATACATCCCTATTTTTGAATTTCGGCTAAAAAAATTCCTGATCTACCCTTACACACCTAAAAAATATCATTTACTCAGTCTATTGCTCCTATAATCTCGCCCAAAACCTAATCCTACAATTCTGGAAAACCGCTGATCAGTCCAACAACGTTTTTTTAATTATTATTTTTTATTTTTTCGAAAAAATAGACAATTAGATACAGATATTACGTAAAATTGCATACATTTATGCAACTAAGTGAAATAATTGCATACATGTGCATACGTTAATTTTATACAGAAATAAATTATTACTTGAATGTAGTGACTACATTTTTTTAATCAAGTTTTTTGATTTTTATGAAAAACTAGACATTTAGATACAAATATTGCATAAAATTGCATACATTTATGCAACTAAGCTAAATAATTGCGTACATATACAGAACTGTACTGCATAATTGCTGAAACAAAAAAAATGACAACAAAATAAATACATATAATTATAACAAGATGCATATATATATATATATATATATATATATATATATATATGCAAATAACAGAAATATGTGCATACTTACATGAAAAAATTCTTAACATTTACATTTACTACATCAAGAAATAAATACAGACCACATTTACATGTACTAAATCAAGAATTTCAGAACATTTACAAAGCAGAGCTAATGGTCTTTTGTAGAACAAATAATTTTGTTGAGACCCAGCTTATTGCACAAACCACATCTACTCGTCTATATAGAAACAACTGCAGATTTCAATCTTTTGGAATAAGATGGCCGACCAAGCTTCAACAACACCACTACACCAATATCCGCCGGAACACTGTTATCAAAAAAAGAAAATCACCATTAATAAGCTTATTGTGCAGTAACCTAAATTACAAAAAAAACTTCAGATTAACATAAATACATGCGTATAATTCAGCAAAATAACAATATTTTTTGAATACTTATATGCAAGAATTCGACATATATGCATAAAAATATGAAAATATTTGTAAAAAAAATATGATTTTCTGATTGTTTGATAAAAAATTGCATACAGATATGCATATATGAGGAATAGATGCATATTTCTCCGGAACTTTTTATCAGAATTTCAGCAAAAATCCACAAATTCTAACAATAGTTTCATGAATTTATGTATTTCAGGTCCTTATCATATGAAAAATCGTTTTTTTATGCTAATAAAAACCATATATGTATCCTACAAATAAAATCATAAAATATAGGAAAAAAACTCACATATATGCATAGAAATATGAATATATTTGTAATTTCTGAATAATTATATGCAGATTTCAATCATTTGGAAAAAAAGGAACATCTGTAAAAATAATTTCTGAATATTTATATGCAAGTGTTCTACATATATGCATAGAAATATGAATATATTTGTAAAATAATATGTTTTTCATATTGTTTGATAAAAAATTGCATACAGATATGCATATATTTAGAATAGATGCATACTTGTCCGCAACTTTTTATCAGAATTTCAGCACAAACCCACAAGTTCTAACAATAGCTTCATGAATTTATGTTTTTTTCAGGTTCTTATCATATGAAAAATCGTATTTTTAAGCTAATAAAAACCTTATATGTATCCTACAGATAAAATCAGAAAGAAAAGAAAAAAAACAGCTTAAGATTCATATAAATACATGCGTACAATTCAGCAAAATAACAATAATTTCTGAATATTCATATGCAATTATTCTACATATAAGCATAGAAATATGAATATATTTGAAAAATAATATTTTTTATGATTGTTTGATAAAAATTGCATACAGATATGTATATATTTCGAATAGATGCATATTTGTCCGCAACTTTTTATCATATTTTCAACACAAACCCACAAGTTCTAACAATAGCTTCATGAATTTATGTTTTTTCCAGGTCCTTATCATATGAAAAATCATATTTTTATGCTAATAAAAAAGTTATATGTATCCAAATAAAATCAGAAAGAAAAGGAAAAAAACTCACACAATTTTAGGTTTTGGATCGCCGGATCCGTAAAGGGTGGAGTGTTTGCTGTGGACGGTTTGCTGCCTTCGACTGAAGGGGGTCTGGTCGATGGTGGTCGTCGATGGTTGCTGAAGGTGGGGGTGCGCCAGTGGGTAGTGGCGCGTTGGAGGATCCTGGTGCTGGAGCGGCAGTCGAGGTTTTGGGGTCTGGTGATTTGGGGCTGACGCGTCTCGTGATTTAGGTTTAGGTGCTGGAGCCGCCGCCGCCGCCATGTTTTTGATTTAGGTTTCGGTGCTGGAGCCGCCGCCATGCCTTCGTTGCGGGAGCCGCCGCCACGGATTTAGGTTGAGCCGCCGCCATGGATTTACGTTTACAGAAAATTGTGTTTCTGTAAAAATTGGGAATGATGGAGGCGCCGCCATGCCAAAGAACAATATGATACTGGAAAAAATAAAACCCTAATACTTGTTTCGAAATACATAAATGACGGCTAGAATAATGTGAAAAAGGGCGGTTCTGTAAAAAAACGAGCGGCTATTTGAAAATAGGGATGAAATTTAAATGTTTCTAAAGGGGAGGATGTGAGCCTAATTAAGTTTGCTTTTAAGGATGTGTGCCTAATTTTCACTTTATTAATTTCCTAATATTACCCCTACCGCACGTTTGAACGTTTATTCGCAAAATGTATGCTAGACCCGATTAGTCTAACTCATAGCATAAAAGAAAATATTCACAACAACAACATATATATATGACTAAATAAATCATAACAAGGGGTGAGACTTGCATACATCCAAAATTACAACTTGCATAAGGTTATGCATGTCACGGATCTAAGGGTGTCAACTTATTCATAATTCACATAATATGATTTTGATCAAATTTCATAAACTTGTATAGGACATGTGTGAATCAACATCATTAACAATATGGTTTTATATGGGTACACCTAACTCAATAGGCAAATTCCCAAAAATCAAAATTCATTTAATCACAGATTCATGTATACGGGTACACCTAACTCAATAGGCAAATTCCCATATTCAAGATCCAATTTATTTGTAGATTCATGTATATGGGTGCACCTAACTCAATAGGCAAATTCCCATAATCAAGATCTATTATAAAAAAAAATATAAACTTTAAACATGATCCAATTCACATAAATAATAACATCATGATTTTACAACTTGTATGATTCAACACAACTTAACATGACATCATTATCATATAACATAAGTGTTTCAACATATGTGATAATATGAGATCTACAACATATATAAGATTTACAACATAGCATATCATAATTTGCAACATAGCATGATATGATTTACAACATAGCATAGCATAATTTACAACATGGCATAACATGATTTATAACATAGCATAGCATGATTAATCACATATGACATAGCATAGGATTATTTACAACATAATTACTACAACATAACAACATATATATGATGACATAATAGCATAACAAGAGATCCACAACATAATTTACAAATACATAACAATTCATATCACTTTCTTGTGATCCATTCATAACTTAATCGAATTATTTTATAATAACATTGTGAGAATCAGCATACTCACAATTTAAAGAAGAGAAATAGAAAGAGTCTTTGATTTAATTTGTTTGTTGAGTAGATTTAGTTGTAGGCTAGGCTTTCTCCTTCTTCTTTAGTTTGTGATGGCTACGCTGAACTCCATGGCAACGGCATGTCGGTAGCTCTCCAATTTTTCAAGTGATTTAGGGTTAGAGTCTACCCACTTATTTATAGATGTTAGGATGCATTTAAGCCATTAGATTAACCCTAGAATAGATTAGAGCCATTAGATTTCGACCAGCCCTCAAAACACAGCCCGAAAACCCAACCAGATGCACCCAGGTCACCTGGGCTCGACCAGGGAGGTCGACTCCCAGGTCGACCCTAGGGTCGACTCCCCAGTCGACCTGGGGGGGAGGTCGACTCCCCAATCGACCCCCAGGTCGACCCCCTGGGTCTGGGCGGGAGTTTTCCCGCCTGCCTTCATTTCTATGTTTTTGAAATCTGTTTCAAAATTTGAATTTTTCGTGAAACCTCTCGAGGCCATATCTCGGTCATACGAACTCCGATTTACAAAATTTCGGACTCTATTTCGCGTATTTTTCCGAGACGAACACAATGGCGCAGCCCGTTTCCCAATATTATTATATTTGAAATTAATTATTCTTTCATTTTTGAATATTAGTATTAACTGATTTACGGAGTGTTACATTCTCCCCTCCTTAAAGGATTTCGACCCCGAAATCTTCAAGTCAAGAAGAATGTTCAACCTAACATCCAATCAACCATCTACTCAATCATCAAACACTGGCATCCACTGTCCTTATAGACTTCTAATGCTTTTATGTTTAAATGCATAGTGTGTGTATATGTCCGTATCTAATGCAAATTCAGGCGGTCCACTGATTCAGTTGACCTCCTTGATGCAATTCATGATAGTGCCATGCATCCATTATGTATGCAAAAGATCCTAATTGCTTACATACAACTTCTATATGCATGCACATCCATTCAACCGAATGCAGCAACTATATGATGGTACAACCATTATACATCCATTATACTAAATACATTCATTTATGCAATATGCAATATGTAGTGACTGAGCCGATCTAGTGCCTAAGTGTGTGTATATATGCATCCACGAGCAACCACTAGCAAACACTTGCGTCCATTTTGCATCCATCATACATAACATGTCTCAAACACATGTTTCAACCATAGGATTATCCTAACTAAAGGTCAAAGATACTAATGAGAGACATACTAAAGATAAGATAAGATAAGCTAAGCGATAAAGGAGAAATTAAAAGACATACCCTCAAAAAGAAAAGGGTACAACGAACGCATCTTCTCTTCTGTCTCCCAAGTAGCGTTGCTCTCATCATCTCCCCATTGCACTTTAACTAGTCTGACCTCTCGATTCCTCAACTTTTTGATCTCCGACCCAAGAATGCATGTAGGAGCTCGTCTAATTGTTGCATCACGCTCTATTTCCACCTCTTTAAGCAAGCTCGGCTCTACCACCTCCGCGGTCTTGTGCAAACACTTCCTCAAATGTGATACATGGAATACGTCGTGTACTCCACTAAGTTTCTCAGGCAACTCCACCCTATACGCCATCTTCCCAATCCTGTCTTTTATAGGAAACGGCCCTACAAACCTTGGCGCTAATTTCCCAACGGACCCAAAGCGAACAACATTCCGTAACGGAGACACTTTGATAAAAACCATGTCCCCGATGTCAAACTCAAGATCCGTCCTTCTCTTATCAGCATACGATTTCTGCCTATCTTGTGCTGCTTTCATCCTCCTTCGAATCAAATCAATCTTCTCCGAGGTTTCCCTAACCATATCGGGCCCAAGTAGGATTTTATCGGTAGATTCCCACCAACATGTAGGCGAACGACAAGGCCTTCCATAAAGAGCTTCGAAAGGTGCCATGCCAATACTAGACTGAAAGCTATTATTATATGCGAATTCTACCAACGGAAGGTGCTCTTCCCATGTACCCCCAAAGTCTAGGATACAAAGCCTTAAAAGATCCTCTAGAATACGATTCACCCTCTCGGTCTGGCCGTCCGTCTGAGGATGATATGCGGTGCTCAAACATAGCTGAGTCCCTACCGCCTCTTGTAAACTCTTCCAAAATTCGCTAATGAAGATGGGATCACAGTCGCTTACTATACTAGAAGGAATACCGTGCAAACGAACTACCTCTTTAATGTATATAGAAGCCAACCACGGAGCAGTCCTCTTACTTTTCACGGGAATAAAATGGGCGCTCTTAGTAAGTCTATCTACTATAACCCAAATCCCCGTATTACCCTTCCTTGATCTTGGTAATCCATCCACAAAATCCATCGAGACGCTTTCCCATTTCCATAGTGGAACTTCCAATGGGTGAAGCAACCCACCGGGTTTCTTTTGTTCTGCTTTAACTCGTTGGCACACCAAGCATCTAGCGACGTACTCGGCCACATCCTTTTTCATACCGGCCCAAAAGAAAACCCGCTTCATATCTTTGTACATCTTGTCTCCGCCGGGATGAATGGTCATCTTTGAGCAATGAGCATCATCAAGAATGGCCTTCCTTAAGTCTTCGTCTTGTGGTACACAAAGTCTATTATCCCTTCGTAACCAACCCTTATCGTCTAGGGTATACCTACGAAGATGGCTAGACGACTCCCCTCCTTTGAGCTTTTCTACTATCTCAACCAACTGTGGGTCGTCTTGCTGTGCCTCACCAACTCGTCCTAGAAGTGTAGGTCTAACCTCCAAGGATGCTAACAAACCAGGTACTAGGTCAACGGAGTGTCTAAAGTCAAACATGGAGATGAATTCTAAGCTTCGTCATTCAACAAACAACGGACTCAAGGACAACCTTTTCCTACTTAAGGCGTCTGCTACCACATTACCCTTGCCCGGGGTATATGCTATTTCAAAGTCGTAGGAGGCTAAGAATTCCATCCACCGTTGCTGCCTTAAATTCAAATCCTTCTGAGAGAATAAGTATTTTAATGATTTGTGGTCAGTGAACAGTTCGAATTTTTCACCAAGAAGATAGTGACGCCAAGACTTAAGCGCGAAAACAATTGCGGCTAACTCAAGGTCATGCGTAGGGTAATTCTTTTCATGAACCCTCAACTGCCTTCCACCATAGGCTATTACTCTTCCCTCTTGCATGAGGACCGCGCCAAGTCCCGTCCCACAAGCATCAGTATAGACGGTAAACGGTTTATTCCCGTCTGGCAGCACTAAGACTGGGGCTGAAGTTAAGGCTCTCTTTAAACGTTGGAACGCATCATCGCAATCTTCGTCCCACGTAAAAACTAGGTTCTTCTTCGTTAACCGTGTTAATGGAGCTGATATTTTTGCGAAGTCTTTGATAAACTTCCTATAATAGCCAGCCAACCCCAAGAAACTTCTTACTTCGGTTACATTTTTAGGGACCTTCCAATCTTGGATGCCCACCACCTTTGCGGGATCCACTGCTATCCCTTCCTTGGAAACCACGTGCCCTAAGAACCGTACTTCTTTCCTCCAGAAGTGACACTTCGAAAATTTTGCTTTAAGGTTATGCGCTCGAAGGGTTTCCAACACTTCCCTAAGATGTAGGGCATGCTCTTCTTCATTCTTAGAAAAGATTAAGATGTCATCCACAAAGACTACTACGAATTTGTTAAGGTACTCCCTAAACACCCTACGGATCAAATCCACAAAATATGCGGGGGCATTTGTCAAACCAAAGGGCATCACTAGCCATTCATAAAATCCGTCAGGAGTCCTAAAAGCAGTCTTATCTATACTATCCTCAGCCACTCACAGTTGATGAAAGCCAGTGGCTAAGTCCAACTGTGAAAACACTGAGGTGCCAACTAACTGATCAAAGAGATCGTCAATCCTCGGCAGTGGGTGTCGGTTCTTTTAAGTAAGCTTGTTTAGTTCTCTATAGTCCACACAAAGTCTAAGGGACCCATCCGCCTTTGTGGCAAAAACTACTGGAGCACCCCACTCCAATATACTACGTCTTATGAACCCCTTCTCAAGCAACTCCTTCACTTGCTTATTAAGTTCCCTCCTTTCACAAGGAGCCATGTGGCGCACTGGCAAAGATACGGGTTTAGCATTATCCACAAGATAAATTCGAAAGTCTATCTCCCGCTTTGGAGGTAAGCCCTTCACCTCCTCAAACACATCCGGATATTCCCGGACCACCTTTACCGATCGCAGATTCTCTACAGACGCGTCAAGCGATTCAAGATAACTTAGCATAACGGAATCTACGGGATTACAAAAGATGTCGAGAGTGTTACCAAGGCGAGTCACAAGCCTAACTACTCTCCTTTCACAATCAAGAATGGCCCCATTTCTAGACAACCAATCCATTCCTAAAATTAGCCCATAGCCCGTGAAGCCCAATACATAAGCATCACATCTAAATTCAACGCTAAGTATAGAGATTTTCAAATCCAAACATATCATGGTCAAATGAGCCGAACCCCCAATTGGATTTGAAACAACCAAGGGATCCTCTACTAAAATGGTGTTCAAGTGCAGTTATTCAACTAATGATGCAGAGATAAACGAATGAGATGCGCCAGAATCGAATAAGGTACGGACAGGATGATCAAACAGAAAAACTAAGCTTTCAACAGAAATTGTTCTACCTCTTTCTTGCAGCGGTGGGGCCGCAATAGCCTGAACTTGCCCCCTTGCCTGCCCTGGTGCCATAAGAGCCTGCACCTGTCCTCCCGAGGTAGACCCTGCCCTCTGCCCCTTCTTTGGGCAGTCCTTCACCAAATGTCCCGCATCTCCACAATGAAAACAACCAGTCTTCTTTTTCTTTCTACAATCTTTGCTGAGATGGCCAGGCGTCCCACAATTGAAGCATCTCTTCTTCCCTTTGCCATTATTGTTTTTACCACCCTTCTTATTTTGTTGTTGGGGTTTCTTCTGATCCCCTTTCTTTTCAACCGCCTTATCCTCATGCATAAGTGCCATTTCCACTAGCCTTTCAAAGGTGGCCCCCATAGGGATGTGGGTCATAGCCAACCCTTGCAACGGTTCATTCAAGCCTCTAACGAACCTCAAAGCTTTCTTCGCTGGCGTGTTCACCAACTCCAAGCCAAACCTTGCTAACTGATTAAATTTATTGACATATTCCTTCACTGATGAACTCCCTTGCTTTAATGTCAGGAATTTTTCCATATTTAAATTCTCCTCTGCCCTTGAAAGAAACTTTGCCTCAAACCTTCGTCTAAAATCCGCCCAAGAATCAACTGGACGTTCCCCGTTATTGACCTCCCACCAAAACGAGGCCTCTCCCGTCATTAACCAAGCAGCTAAACGGACCTTCCTCCCATCTTCCACCTCAAAGATATCCAACAATTCCTCAGTCTCCTTAAGCCAATCTCTGGCCTCCACAAACGTCTCAGTCCCTTGAAAAGTTTTTCCTCCCATAGCCTTAAATTCCTTGCACGTCTTTGCAAAAGTGTCAACACGAGGAGGAGGAATGGGTGCAACTGGGGGTGGAGGAGCATCTGCTGGGCCTGCAGTGGTGGCCCTAGCCTCCAAATATCTCCTAAACCACCGTGGAACCGTCACACCTTCTGGGAGATTAAGATCTTCAGCCATGCCGAAACGGAAAAGGAAAGATTCAATATGGAGAATTCGAAAGATAAAGATAAGGATATGGCTATTTGGGATTATGTTTTTCATAAAAACTCTCTTTAAATAACATGTTTTTGAAAGCACTTTTTCCAAAAATACTTTAGAAAAATATTTTTCTAAAAATTTTATCTGTTCTGGTAACCTTATGCTCTGATACCACGTGTAACACGCCACGTCCATTAATGTCACTCACAAAGGGAATGCATTAACTTCCATGGAGGTCATAAGTGAATATAGAACAGAGAAATTACAACAAGACAGATAATAAATAGCACTTGGAAATCTAAAACTTCATTTTATTGCAGCGGAAATTAAATATGTCTGTTACATCATAAAACCATAGAACATAACCAAGTACAATATCCGTCTTCACAAAAACAAAATACATAATCCCATTACAATAGATAGCCATTAAAAGAAAGATAACAAGCTGGACTTTACTTCTGCAGTCCAAGCTTTCCAAGAGATAAGCGATCCAACTAGACTCCACTAGAACTTGGCCCAACCTGAGGACCTGAAGGAAAAAGAAAGATGGAAAAGAGGGGGTCAGACATAAAGTCTGGCGAGTATGATAATTCTACAATACTACTATCAAAATAACTGGACTAAGGCAAAAGCTGGAAAACAAGGAAATGTCTATGAAGAGCAGATTAAGGACATAGACAATCGCTAAAGGCAACGTTATAGGCGCTCCTAAATACTAAAGGATAAACACTATACTGCACCACACTAGTCACCCTAAAGATTGATCCCACTTAGCTTCACTTAGAAACTTTCTTAATGACTTTACGTACTCCTAGCTGATTACATAGGTGCCGCCTGCCCCTATCTCCACTAGGTGTACCCCACTTTCCATTTTTCGATTGGCTCCCTACTCGTAGATACCCGTGCTGGCCCCACAGTAGGGTGTATCATTCCCCTAAAGTGGCAACCCGATATAACGGAGATGCACGGCATATACCTACACGATGTATCAACGTCTTACCTACCAGCCCGGGTCCACACACGCATATGAAACCCGTTGGACTTGCGTTGCCACCGCTCCCTGTTTTGGCCTCTTATAGTCAAACCCAGTATGCGTGTCCCGTCCTCGACTTGGGTCGAGCCCACAAAGATACGTTTTGGGATACTGGTTGAAATGGGCCCCCATTATTTCCCACAAGCATTCCACCTAAGCTTGTCCCATTAGTCCATCCACTTAACCCACTTAGTCATGTTCATTTACATGTGTATTTGGTTAAGTCTAATCGTATTTCAAATACCTCTAAAGGCAACCACTAGATTCCTCATGCCACCCAAGGCACCTACTTAACCCCCATGTCCCACCTTACATGATTATCTGGCTAAGTATTTCTTAATTCATTAAGGCCATAACCTCAAAAAGACCTCTCACATTAGACTGGCATTTATGGCAGCTGGATTTGCCGGGCGGGTCCGGGCAGTCTTACACCATAAAAGAGTCTAACCTCGTGTCTTTACAACTGTTATGCTTTAGTTTGGACCTAGGACCTCTCACATTGGGCCGACATTTGTGACTACTGGATTTTCTGGGCGGGTCCGGGCGGGTTTACGTCACAAACGGGTCCAACCTCGTGTCCTAAGCATTGATTATTATTAATAATCCACTTTCCCCAATTTTAATAATTCCCTATTTGAATTATTAATTAATTCCAAATTTAGCAATGTCCATAATTGACTCAATTATGGACATCCATTTAAGGCATGCAAAATCATATCAATTGCACCCCAATTTAATAATTTCCTAATATTACCCCTACCCCACGTTTGAACGTTTATTCGCAAAATGTATGCTAGACCCGATTAGTCTAACTCATAGCATAAAAGAAAATATTCACAACAACAACATATATATATGACTAAATAAATCATAATAAGGGGTGAGACTTGCATACATCCAAAATTACAACTTGCATAAGGTTATGCATGTCATGGATCTAAGGGTGTCAACTTATTCATAATTCACATAATATGATTTTGATCAAATTTCATAAACTTGTATAGGACATGTGTGAAACAACATCATTAACAATATGGTTTTATATGGGTACACCTAACTCAATAGGCAAATTCCCAAAAATCAAAATTCATTTAATCACAGATTCATGTATACGGGTACACCTAACTCAATAGGCAAATTCCCATATTCAAGATCCAATTTATTTGTAGATTCATGTATATGGGTACACCTAACTCAATAGGCAAATTCCCATAATCAAGATCTATTATAAAAAAAACATAAACTTTAAACATGATCCAATTCGCATAAATAATAACATCATGATTTTACAACTTGTATGATTCAACACAACTTAACATGACATCATTATCATATAACATAAGTATTTCAACATATGTGATAATATGAGATCTACAACATATATAAGATTTACAACATAGCATATCATAATTTGCAACATAGCATGATATGATTTACAACATAGCATAGCATGATTTACAACATGGCATAACATGATTCATAACATAGCATAGCATGATTAATCACATATGACATAGCATAGGATTATTTACAACATAATCACTACAACATAACAACATATATATGATGACATAATAGCATAACAAGAGATCCACAACATAATTTACAAATACATAACAATTCATATCACTTTCTTGTGATCCATTCATAACTTAATCGAATTATTTTATAATAACATTGTGAGAATCAGCATACTCACAATTTAAAGAAGAGAAATAGAAAGCGTCTTTGATTTAATTTGTTTGTTGAGTAGATTTAGTTGTAGGCTAGGCTTTCTCCTTCCTCTTTAGTTTGTGACGGCTACGCTGAACTCCATGGCAACATCATGTCGGTAGCTCTCCAATTTTTCAAGTGATTTAGGGTTAGAGTCTACCCACTTATTTATAGATGTTAGGATGCATTTAAGCCATTAGATTAACCCTAGAATAGAATAGAGCCATTAGATTTCGACCAGCCCTCAAAACACAGCCCGAAAACCCAACCAGATGCACCCAGGTCACCTGGGCTCGACCAGGGAGGTCGACTCCCAGGTCGACCCTAGGGTCGACTCCCCAGTCAACCTGGGGGGGAGGTCGACTCCCCAGTCGACCACCAGGTCGACCCCCTGGATCTGGGCGGGAGTTTTCCCGCCTGCCTTCATTTCTGTGTTTTTGAAATCTGTTTTAAAATTTGAATTTTTTGTGATACCTCTCGAGGCCATATCTCGGTCATACGAACTCCGATTCACAAAATTTCGGACTCTATTTCGCGTATTTTTCCGAGACGAACACAATGGCGCAGCCCGTTTCCCAATATTCTTATATTTGAAATTAATTATTCTTTCATTTGTGAATATTTGTATTAACTGATTTACGGGGTGTTACAGGAATTATGTCTAAATCAAATTTGGAAAAGGTCGCTGTAAGTGTAGTTCGATGGCCGTTGATGGAAATTGACTGTACGGGCCTTGATAAAATTATTAAAAATATCCATAATTTATGTAAAATCATAAGAAATGAATTGGGAAAAATTAGGATGAAAAACTCCATATTTGAAAAGGTAAAAATAGATTTTTATCGAAATGAACTAGTTTTGAACTAGAATTAAAATTCTATTTATTTTTAAATAAATAAATTGAATTTGAAAATGGTTTTGAAAGTAACCAGAATTTCAAATAATTGAATTGGAATGGATTTGAATCAAAATTGTCTTTGGATTATTTCGATGTTGGATTTCGTGATTACACAGATATTGTTATGGGAATTTGAAAGATGTATTTATATCGTTATTTCCAATCCGATATTTGTTGGTTATAGAATTGGATATTGAATATAAGCCGATATATTTTCTATTCAGAGCCTTGTATTTAATATCAGATGTGATTTGGGTTTGTCGTGAATGGTGTCTTCATTAACACTGTTCTTGAACCTAGTTGAGAAAAGATTAAATCTTTTATTCAGATTTAATGAAGTGTACCAATTAAATAATATTTAATTGGAATTGAATTGATATTGATTTTTGGGTTTATCGTGAACAGCGTTTTAAATAACACTTGTTCTTTAACCCGATAATTGATGGAATGTGATTTTGGGTTTATCGTGAACCGTGTTTTAAATGACACCGGTTCTTTAACCCAGTTAAAGATTAAAACTAAGTGGAGTTTTGATGAATCTTTAATTAGATTGAAAAGGTATTAGAATGGAGTATCACTAGTTTTGCTCTAGGCGATAGTTAAATCTTTAATTAGATTTGAACGTGAAATGGTAATTGAATTTACCGATAACACCGTGGTGTTAGATATGAAGTATGACCAGTTTTACTTCATGGGATGAATAGGTTGGGATTGGGAAATTAAAATAAATGATTACTTCGGTGTGGTTCGCTAATCCCGACTAGTTTGAATTGATATTCAAAGGAGATTAAAGAATAAATTAAAAGAATTTATCTTTGATAAAATTAATGGGAACCTTTCCCAAAATATAAGAATATTTGAATAAAAGAATATTCTGAATTGGAATGGGGCGTATGTTGTGTTTGTGTAACACGTGTTTATTATATATATACGCGAGTTGTTCAGAAAGACCGGGTTTATCCCATTCTGAATAACTAATTCGACATGGTGTCGAAGATGAAGACGGTGGTCGAAGACCGGAGGTCTTCACGTCGTTTGGGTAATTACGGATGATCTTGATTGGGCTGTACACCCAAGAAGATGGAAACAGTTGGTGATCGTCCAGACGTACTTGGAGATCGATGGATATGCGGGGTACTAGGTGCCTCTAGTTTCGTTCAGACCCAGAACGAACTCGTAAATGGACTGTGTATCTGACATTGGATTTTAGTCTATGTGGTTGATTTCTATTAAATATATATCTGTTTGGCGGAGGAGAATTTATTCTCTTGCTTAACGCCCTTCTATGAGACGTATGAGTTCAGGGGTTATATATCGATGGATATCAAACGCATGGAGTGAATTGCCTGTGTGGCATGCCTAAGAGGCAATATGATCAAGGCTTCTGTTGAAAAGCAGAGTCTTCTGGTGGATGATCAAAGCACGGCCTTTGTGGCGTACCTTTGTGTAACGTTTACTTCGCGAGTTTCACACCCGGTATGAACCAAAAACGGGAGAGGACCTCAGGGAGGGCATGTGTTTCTTTCTAGCTAGAAGTGGCGTCAGTGGTTTTACACGCCCTGACGAGTTTGACTTATGTGGTTGTTGCTGTTGCGAGGCGCCTCGGTTTGATTGGACGATCCGGGACCGATGGAGTCATTCGTTGGCTCATTTACGCCTCATAGGGCAGGGAAACGCAGTGTTTAGGAATTTTAAACCACATCGGTGGACCGGCCCTGACGATCCAAGGGTCGATGCGCTCTGACCCTGAGGCTCGGGCTAGACAGTCTCGAAGTCGGTGAGGACTATCTTTTGCCTCGGTTCATAGATGGAAATCCAATTTCCAAATACGTGACTTTGCGGTTTTATTTGTAAACCTATATATGGCGACAAAGTGGCATGGGACGTTCATGTCACCTATGATTGATACTTATGATTTGAAGTTGTTTTATACACTATGCACTTATAATAGTATCAAATGATTTGTTTTAAACGTATCAAGCATTCTTGGTTATTATAAGGTAAAAACCCTATCCTCCAGCTTGTGTTGCATTGTGTGATGGGACCTGGGTCTTATAATAGCTTCATTCTTCTTTATTTAGCATTGCGCTATTTGTTATATGTACTGGTATTCTTGAGAGGAAACCCATTCCGTGTTATACGGCGTGGTCCCTCGATTTACCTAACTTTAAAATAAATATTTATAACTGTTTTAGTTCTCACACCAGTCCCATGACTGACCTGGAGTTTATTGTTTTAACCTAAACTCTGGGTGCCCCTATTTTGACACGGGCAGCTAGTAGTTTTGGTTTTGCAGATTTATATTCACAGGATCCTGGTTTATAGCTGGAATGATATCCGGAAAGCTTTGTATCCGTATATCTCTTCTAGTTGTGTATTGTATTATTTTCCGCTGCTATGTATTTAAATGTAATTTAAATCTCTGATATTTCTGTGTAATAATTATTCATTCATACTCTGTATATTCTTGTATTCTGGTGAATTGTTGTAATATACAATGAAATGTTCTTCCGTCTGCGATCTGTTGTGGCTTGTTCTCGAACTATCCGCGCTTTCCTCACCGGGGAAGTCACGGGTTTTTACAAGTTATTACTTTGATTTTAAAGTTAGGTAAATCAAGGGACCACACCGTATAACATAAAATGGGTTTCCTCTCAAGAATACAATACATGCAACAAACAGCGCAATGCTAAATAAAGAACAATGAAGCTATTATAAGACCCAGGTCCCATCACACAATGTAACTAAGCCGGATGATAGGGTTTTACCTTATAATAGCCAAATAATGCTTGATACGCGAAATTAAATATTTTATTATTACTATAAGTGAAGAAATCAACTTCAAATATAAATGTATCGATCATAGACGGCATAAAATCCCATGCTACTATGTCGCCATACTAGTTCTACAATTAAAACCGCATGATGTCGTATTAGAAATTGGATTCCATCTGTGAACCAAGGAAAGGGATCGTCATTACTGAATTCGAGACTGTCTAGCCCCAGCCTCAGGATACAGCTGCAACTACTCCTTAGGAGCCACAGGGCCGGTCCGCACTTAGCGGATTAATAATACCATAAACTATATGCTAGTCTGGCCTACGGGGCATAAATGAGCCAGATGACCCAGCATCCATCGGCACCGTAGTGACCGATATATCCGGGGCGCCTCTCTATCCATCAAGTGATAATAAGAAACATCCACATGAGTAAAATATCAGGGATCACAAAATGCTGACACCACTCCTAGCTAGAAACCAGCATATGTCCATTTCCCTGGATCCTTCTCCCCTTTCTGGTTCACACCGGGGTGTGAGGCTCGCGAATTAACGCTACACACAAAGCGGTGCTATATTAAAGCTATGCTTTGATCATTAACCACAAAACTCTGCTTTTCAATAGAAGTCTTAATCATTTTCCACTCAGACATGCCACACAAGCAATTCACGCCACGCGACTGACGTTTATCGATATACAACCTCTGAGCTCGTACATCTTAGAGAAGGGTGTTAAGCAAGAGAATAAATCCTCCGCCACCAAATAGATGTATATTTAAAAGAGATCAATCAGCACAGAATAAATTCCAATGTCAGACATACAGTCCATTTACAAGTTCGCTCTGGGTTTGGACGAAACCGGAGGCACCTTATTCCTCGTCCCATATGTCCAATACAGGAGAGAGTTCCTCGCATATCCGTCGATCTCCAAGTACCTCTGGACAATAACCACTTATTACCTCGTCTTGGGTGTACAGCCCAATCAAGACATCAGTAATCATCCAAACGATGTGAAGACCTTCGGTCTTCAACCACCGTCTTCATCTTCGACTAATCGTCGTATCAGTTATTCAGATTGGGATAAACCCAGTATTTCCGAATAACTCGCGTACTTTACAAACAAGTGCTACACAAACACAACATACGCCTCATTCCGATCCAGAATATTCTTTTATTCAAGTATTCTTTTCACAATTTTAAACCATATTTAAGGTTTATCCAAACTAGTCGGGATTAGCGAACCTTACCAAAGTAATTATTTATTATATTTCCCAATCCCAACCTACTCATCCCATGGAGCAAAACTGGTAATAGTCCATATCTAACACCACAGTGTTACCGGTAAATATTAATTACCATTTCATGTTCAAATATAATTAAAGATTTAACTACCGCTTGGAACAAAACTGGTGATACTCCGTTCTCGATCATTTCCCAAATTTGATAATTTAAATTATCAAATTCTCGTTTCAATCTAATTAAAGATTCATTAAAACTCCACTTAGTTTTAATCTTCCCAAAAATCAATATTAATGATTATTTAACTTTAGGAAATATCTCCTGTCTTTAACTGGGTTAAAGAACCAATGTCATTTAAAACACGGTTCACGATAAACCCAAAATCACATCCCATTATTTATGGAATCTTCACGAAAAACAGATCAATATATAATCGATATCAATTTCCGTATCCGACTAATAATATAAATGGAATAACGACAAAGCCTTTTAAATTCCATTTATATTAACGGTCTTCCTCCACAGAAGCTCACTTCGATTATTATCAAATCGAATTCCATTCCATTCCAATTTATTTTATTTAATTAGAAAACTTTACTTTGGAAAATTCCATTAAATCTTAATAAAAAATTAATAAATTCCAAATCTCATTTCACTGTAAATCGGGTTAAAGAACGAATGTCGTTAAAAAACAGTTCATAATAAACCCAATTCACAATCCATTTCAATTCCAATTAAATGTTATTTAATTGGTATTCTTCTCTAAATTTTAATTCAAAGATTTATTCTTTCCACAGGGGTTTTAAGAACAGTGTTAATGAAGACACCATTCATGACAAACCCAAAATCCCATTTGATATTAAACATAAGGCTCTAAATAAAAAATATATCGGCTTATATTCAATATCAAATTCTAAAACCAACAAATATCGTATTGGAAATAACGATATAAAATATATCTTCCAAATTTCCATAACAATATCCGTATAATCACAAAATCCAATATCGAAATATTCCAAAGATGATTTCCATTCAAATCCACTCCAATTCATATATTGGAAATTCTGGTTATATTAAAACCCATTCCCAATCCAATTTATTTATTTTAAAAATAATTGGATTATAATTCTAGTTCATAACTAGTTCATTTCGATAAAAAATATATTTTTATCTTTTCAAATATGGAATTTTTCATCCTATTTCTTTCCAAATCATTTATTATGATTTTACACAAATTATTAATATTTTTAATAATTTTACAGGGCCCGTACAGTCGATTTCCATAAACAGTCATCGAACTGCACTTACAATGACCTTTTCCAAATTTGATTTGGACATAATTCCAAATCCAACCGTTAAATTTTAAATTGCTTGTATTCGTTAGAAAGCTCTTTTCAATACAAACCCAACGGTTCCGGTTTTAGGAGAATCCAACGGTCGGATCTCCCGTAACGTCAATTCGAAGTCAATGGTCGAAATTCGCGAACGGTCGCAGCGCGTTCTATTCATGCCATTTAATATATATAATATATATTATATATATTTCATCGATTTCCATTTAAAACGTATTTTATAAATCGTTTTACATTTGTTTTAAAAACAATTTCAACTTCATATTCAATTTTTTAAGTCAAAATTGAATATTCCATATCATTAACATATAAATGATAATATTTTCAAAACATTAGATTTTGAAATCATTTCCTTTTCGATATTCATTGTAAAAATGAATAAAATCGATATAAATATCATTTGCATCAGAATGGCGCAAATCTAATCAACACGGCTTAATATATTTAAACAGTCTCGTGTCCATCCCAAATCAGACATCAAAATCATATTTTGATCCAATACTGAACATTATTTTAAAATATTAGTTATTTTAAAATATTCATTACCCGTCATTTTAAAATATTCTTTAATTTAAAATATTCGTTCTTTCCAAATTAGAATCAGACACAGTCAACTACCATATAATTTTATTTATATGAATTTCATAAACACATGTACACAACAATAATCAAACACAGTCAACCATCATCCAGAGTGCATTACACAACTGCATAAGCGTTAAATATAAATAATTAATGCTTACAACAGCCTACCAACCCATCGATTGGCATAGAACTAATTATTGGGACTATTGTATGTCATATATCATCCCAATACCCGTGTGGGGTTTCAATCAACAAACACTGAATATTATTTGTGCAGTTGGGCGATGTGTAAAATATATCATCCCATTCCATATATGTCAAACGCGTGCACATAAACAAATCGTTTGATTTGTAAATGAATATTTATTTCATTCATTACACGTTAAAAATTATATTTATTTCAACACATGAATATTTATTTCAACACAAGAATATTTATTTCAAGACATGAATATTTATTTCAATGCATGAATATTTTATATTCCATTCCACATCACAATCACAATCAATTTTCACAACACAATCAAACAAGTCGTCCTTGGTCTGTGGACGACGGGGAGCAGTTAATATATGCAGTTATAAAAATAAATAGCTGAATAAGAAATTTCAGTGAGAAGTTCTCACCTTTGTGATGAACCAATTTAAAATTTTTAAATTCGCTAAAATAGTGGATTTTAAATATTTAAAATAAATATTTTAAATAATAGCAATGAAAACTGAGTTTGAATCGACGTTTGAAAACGAATATAATTAATTCAAATTATAAACAAGGCCCGAAATGGCGCGGCAGTTTCAAAATTTGAATTCAAACTTTGACTGACTATACCGGGTGCAAAACAAAAGGGATTTGAGTGGAAAAAAATATTTAAATCTGTTAGTGAATACCTTTCTAACGAATCTGAAAAATCGAAGTTTCATAGAAGAAAGCAAAAGTTATTGCCAAATGAATTTTAAGAAAGGTCGCTATAGAAATTATATAGCCCGTGAAGATGACCATTTTGCATACGACCTCGGAATTCGACGAAACCACTTTTGTTGGATCCGGGATGTGAAGTTATTGCTAGGTTTCAAATTTCATAATTTTTGAATCTAGTATGTGAGCGTGGCAAAGGAAATAGTGTTTTGGTCAATTATAGTTAAATTGGATCGACCAGAAATGGGCCTTTTTGCAAACAGTCTCAGAATTCGATGAAACTAGTTTTGTGAGGACCGTATCATCAAAATATAGCTAGATTTATTTTTCTGGGATTTTTCGAATCAGTTTGTGGCCCTGGAAAATTGAAATGTACGTTCAAATCGAATATTGAATGTTTTATATTTTAATTTGAAGGAAGACAGACTGGAACAGTCGAATGGGCCTTCGAAACATATCCCATTGTGTTCGGAATGGAGGTAAAACGCTAGGGACGACAGTCATTGGGTTTGGATTGGAGGTCGTGTCAGAAAACCCTTTTTAAAACCCCCCCGGCCAACCAAATTATTTCTTCATAATTTAAATAAAATAAAATAAAAATCAAAAACCCCCCATAGCCCATCGCGATCGACGACGGCTGGCCCTCCTCCCTTCTCTTCCATTTTCTGGCGAATCCGTTCACCTTTAGCCCCCACTCCAGTTAAGGTTTTTGTAGTACTCCTCAAGGCCTTCAAATCCATACCGATCTCGCCACCTCTCGTTCGCCGTACACCGAGATCCGTCGCTCCAAAGATCGCCACTTTCAGTCGCCGCCGCGCCTTGATCTCTCCACCGAATGGAGCGCCACCACCAGGCGTTTGAAGCCTGTTCCAAGCTCGACGAGGTGGCGTAACCTGATCGGGACGAAGCTTCATGGATTGGACGAGATTTGGAAACCTAGTTTTGAACGACGAAGGAGGTATACGGCTGTGTATTATTTAAATTGATTTAGACACTTTTAAGTGTCGCAAACTTTGAAAAATCATATCTTTTTAGTTCCTTGTCGAAATTCAGTGAAACAAGTGACAGTGGACTCGTGTGGACGTCTTCTACATTCTAGAAGAGACCGCATATTTTTCTAAGCCTTGTGCTATTTTTGGTGGAGTGGAACCCAATGTGAGATTTCTAATTTAAAAACGATATGGAAAACGATGATGTATAAATTATATAATCGATGTATGAGTTATATAAGCATTGTACACCTCTTGTATAAGCATTGTATAAGTTGTACGTTCGATGTATAAGTTATGTATGCGTTGTAAAAATTATATATGTGTTGAAATAGAAGTGAATGCTATATATATATATATATATATATATATATATATATATATATATACACATACGCCCCTCGTCCACAAACCATAGACGATATTTGTTGGTTGTGATTGGTGTGAAAAATTGATTGATATCGAATGGCTGATTGAAATTGTTTGTGGTTGAAATTGATTGATTGTGGTTAAAAAATACTCGTTTGTGGTTGAGAAATATTTTGTTGAAACCACATAGGATTAGTTTGTGGAAATGAAAAAAATATACATGCTGCCTGCGTGCGAACTAGATGCATGATTCCCCATTGTCAAAAGCTGTGAGGCTTTAAGGTAGAGCGAGGAGCCATACTAGGGACGGTCCCGGTTTTAACTACCCTGCCGTTATGCTGCCGAAATTTGGAATAATATTCATGTGTTAGAATTATTTTCATTTGTTGAAACTATATTTATTCGTTGAATAGAAAATCTTCATGTCTTGAATTGAAACTCATTCGTTGAATAGAAATTCATGTGTTAAATGGTATTCGTGTTTTAAATATAAAAATCACATTTTTTGAATATATATACTATAGAAAACCTTCATGTGTTGAATCGATATTCATTCGTTGGATAGAAATTCATGTGTTGAATGGTATTCGTGTTTTAAATATAAAAATCACATTTTTACTCTATATATAAACTATAGAAAACCTTCATGTGTTGAATCGATATTCATTCGTTGGATAGAAATTCATGTGTTGAATGGTATTCGTGTTTCAAATATAAAAATCACCTTTTTATCGATATATAAACTATAGAAAACCTTCATGTGTTGAATCGAAATTCATTCGTTGAATTGAAATTCATGTGTTGAATGGTATTCATATTTTGAAAGAAAGTGTTTTATAATAAAAATCCAATTTTTATCATTGATATGAACTATATAAAATAATCTTGTTTTGAAATAAATTGTTTTATAATAAAAATCCTATTTTTATCATCTATATTAACCATATAAAATAGTCTTGTTTTGAAATATATTGTTTTACCTTAAATCACATTTTTATTATATACATGAATTGTTAAATATAGTGAAGTGTTGAAATAGAAGACAATTAGATAAAAATATCATTTTTATCAAATGTATGAAAATCATATGGTTTTGAAATCGAAGAATCGATATATATATATATAAATAGAATTGAAATATATCGAATAACGAAGCTGCAGTTCGTATTTTGAAACCGTGATTTCAAACGATTAGTGCGGGAGATCCGACCATCGGATTTTCCCAAAACCGCAACCGTTGCGTTCGCTTTGGAAATATCTTTCCAACGGCACCAACTTTGTAAAAATCCAATGGTTGGATTGTCTGGAATGTTTAATTCAAATCTGAAGAAAAACAGCGCCAGAATCGATTATATATATATATATAATTATATTATATCAAATAACGATGCTGTAGTTCGTATTTTGAAATCGAAACTTCAAACGATTATACCAGGAAATCAACCCGTCGGATTTTCCCGAAACTAGAACTGTTGGATTCGTTTTGAAAAGATCTTTCTAATGATGTAAATTTTTTGAAGATCCAACGGTTAGATTTTCAGATATGTGTAAATCAAATCTGAAGAAAAACAGCGCCACAGCCGCGTTATGGCCCGAAGCGTCGTTTTGAATAAATTGGCTATTTTAAAATAAATAAAAATAGCGATAAATTGTTATAAAATATTATAAACGATATGGATGTGAAATTTAGAAACTAACTGAAGGTTGGCTAAGTTGAATGGTTTCTTGGATATTGATCTAATGTTGGTTTCGGCCTTCGGGGTTAATATTTGGGAAATCGTTCTCTTACTAATTGACGGTTAGTGACTAATGAATTGAAATGATGCATAGTAGTGTTTATGTAGCACTTGTTTATTATACAAGCGAGTTGCTCAGAAAGACCAGGTTTATCCCATTCTGAATAACTGAATCGACGATAAGAAATCGAAGATGAAGACGGTGGTCGAAGACCGGAGATCTTCACCTCGTTTAGATTGTAACCGAGGTCCTGATTGGGAGGCATCCCTAAATATGGATAATGAGTGGTGATCTTCTAGATGTACGTGGTGATCGATGGGTTTGCGAGGTATATAGTGCCTCCGGTTTCGTTCAGACCTAGAACGGACTTGCAAATGGACAGTGTGTCTGACATTGGAATTTATTCTGTGTGATTGATAGCCATCAGTTGCACGATTTGAATTGCCTGTGTGGCATGCTAAGATGCAGTGATCAGGGCTTCTGTTGAAAAGAAAAGTCTTGTGGTGATGATCAAAGCCCCGCCTGTGTGGCGTAGCTTTGTGTATAACGTGAATTCGCGAACCTCACACCCCGGTATGAACCAGAAACGGGAGAGGACATCAGGGAGGGCCTGCGTTTCTTTCTAGCTAGAAGTGGTGTCAGTGGTTTTACACGCCCTGACGAGTTTGACTTATGTGGTTGTTACTGTTGTGAGGCGGCTCGGTTAGATCGGACGTTCCGGGTTCGATGGAGTCATTCGTTGGCTCATTTACGCCCCATCGGGCGGGGAAACGCAGTGTTCAGGAATTTTAATCCACATCGGTGGACCGGCCCTGACGATCCAAGGGTCGATGCGCTCTGACCCTGAGGCTTGGGCTAGAGCGTCTCGAAGTCGTTAAGGACTATCTTTTGCCTTGGTTCATGACGGAAATCCAATTTCCAAATACGACATCGTGCGGTTTTGATTGTATATATATATATATATGGCGACATGATATATGGTACCCATGTCGTCTATGATTGATAGTTATGATTCGAAATTGTTTTTTTTGAAACATGTAAACACTAGTAATAATATCAAATGCTTTTTTTTTATTCGTATCAAGCATATTTTGGCTATTATAAGGTAAAACTGTATCCTCCGGTTTGCGTTGCATTGTGTGATGGGAACTGAGTCTTATAACGGCTTCATTTTTATAAAAAGCATTGCGATGTTTAAAAGAATTGTTTGTTTTTAAAGCACTGGCAATCCAATGGAGTAAACCCGTTCCACGAAAGTGGCGTGGTCCTGTGATTAGCCATATTTTGAATGTGTTGAGTAAATTTCTCATACCAGTCCCATGACTGACTCGTAGTTTGTTTCACTTTCAAACTCGGGTACCCCTTTTTCTACACGGGCAGCCTTGTATTCAAGTTTTAGATGGCTTTATCTGAATAGCTGGAGCTGAAGATGGATTCTATTATTTATCTCTTTTTATGCTATTCAGCTCCTATTGTACATTATGTTTGTTTTATGCTGTAGACATTTATGTATATTGAACTGTATTTATACTAAGTATGATCCTGTATATTGTGTAACTCTAATGATTACGTTTTTCCAGTATATTCTATTGTTCATTATCTGGTGTATTTATTTAATTCTGTCCTGCTATTATCTGTTTTTGTGTTATATTCCAAGGATTACCCTTGCCGCCGTCAGTACGGGGTTTGGGGTCGTCTCATTTGGTATCAGAGCTTTGGTTAAGCTTAGCTCTGGAATATAACATATTAATGAACTCGTCAGAAATAGAACCAGTAGTGTTCTTGGATGGGTAACTCATTACATATAGGATGAGTAATATCCTAGTATGAGTAAAGCAGAATGAAATTACACCTCGATAGACACATTTACATTTGAAGTATGTGTTTCAATATTTTAAATTATCTTTTCTGTGACCTGACACTTGATCTGCTATTTGCAGAACTACTAGAAAATGAGTGTCAGAAACAGAAGAAATGCAGAACCCGATCTAGAGGCTCTATTAAAGAGATATCGAAATCTGAACGAAGCACAGTTCTCGGGCAATGAATCTATGATTCAAACTCAAGCTTGGATGAGTTCTGTCGAAAGAAAATTTGAACGTATCCAGTTGAGAGATGATCAAAAAAGATTAGTAGCATCTTGGGCGCTCAAAGAAGAAGCTTTAATCTCGTGGAAAACAATCATCAAAGATAATCCAGAAGGTGATATCACCTGGGATAGATTCAAAGAGATTTTCCTAGCAAGATTTACTCCTCCTGAGGTGACGGAGCGATTATGTGATGAATTTTCTTATCTGATACAAGGTGATATGACCATCCCAGAATACCATAAGAAGTTCAACGAACTTTCTCACTTTGCTCCTCATCTGATTCAAGATCCAAAGAGGAAGAATCTGAGATTTATTCATGGCCTGCAAAGGAGATATCAGAATAGTGTAATGAGGAATGTGAAGCTTCCTTTTTCAGAAATGATTTATATGGCTTATCAGTATGAAGATCTCCATAAGAAAGGTATGTTGCACGACGAAGAGGAAGTCTGTTCCAGTAACAAAGAAGAGTCGGAAACTGATCATCCTAAGACCAGTACGGTGTCTGAGGTGAGTAAGAAGCCCAAAGTAAATCAGAAAAGGGCCAGATCTGAAAAAGAACTAGCAACGACTGCCATATGCCTTAACTGCAATCAGAAAGGTCTATTTGTCTAGGAAATGTAAATCTTTGAAGAAACCAATAAAGGATGGATTTAGAGCCGATCGAAAACAAAAGAAGAAAAGATTTAGACCTGATGAGGAGTTTCAAGAGAATAGGGAGTGCAAACAATGCCATAAGACTGGTCATCTTGCAAAGGATTGCCCGCTCTTAAACAAGCCTGAAATAGTTCAAGTGAATGAAGTAGCAGAAACTTCTGAGCCCTCAACTAGTCGGGAAAGGGCTGATGTTTTAGAAGGCACGCTTAATGTCAAAAACATTCCAGTTAAAGTGCTGTTTGATACAGGCGCGTCACGAAGCTTCATTGCCAAGAGTGCAGTTAAGAAGTTGGATTTGAATTTGAAGAAGCTCAAAGAACCAATGACTGTCCAAAATCCGGTCGGGGGTTCCATCGATCTCAGTTGGGTTTGTGCAGTACCTACCTCTTTTTCCTGCTATAAATTCCCTAAGATCTCTATCGTCATGAATTTTGCTGAATTCGATCTTATTTTGGGATTGGATTGGCTAACCAAATATGAGGCAGAGGTTAGATGCGCCGAGAGAGTTGTTAGGGCTAAGATTAAATCAGGGAATTATATAACCATACCGTGTGAAGGTCAGAATTCTAATAGAAAAGACTTCTGGGCAGCTCTCGATGTTTCTCCAGCCCAAATAGAAAATATCCCTGAAGTCACAGAGAATATTCCCGACCTAGTAAAAGATATCCCTGTCGTCAAGAACTATGCGGGTGTGTTCGAAGAAGTTGTTTGCTTACCTCCGCAAAGAGAAATTGATTTCAAAATTGCTTTAATTCTGAATGCAAGGCCGGTAGTTCACGCTATTCGAAGAATGTCCTTGAAGGAGAAAGAAGAACTTGACAATCAAACACGACAGCTCGTATGGAAGGGTCTGATCAGGCCTAGTTTCTCTGATTGGGGTGCAGCAGTGGTGTTTGTCCCAAAATATGATGGTACTCTACGCTTATGTGTGGATTATCGTGATTTAAACAAGCAGACAATAAAGAATAAATATCCATCGCCGCGAATCGATGATTTATTGGATCGTCTGAATGGAGCACAAGTGTTTTCAAGGATGGACCTAGCTACAGGCTTCCATCAAGTTCGAATTGCCGAAGAGTGTGTTCCTATGACAGCATTTAGAGGTCCAGACCTATTTTATGAGTGGTTAGTAATGCCGTTCGGCTTATGTAACGCTCCAGCTTACTTCGTCGATTTGATGAATAGAGTGTTCAGAGGAGTTTTGAATAAATTTGTTCTGGTTTTTATTGACGATATTCTAATCTTCTCTAAATCAAAGGCCGAAACATGAAAAACATTTGGAGTAGGTTCTGGAAATCCTCAAAAGGAATGTATTAAAAGCAAAGTTTTCCAAATGTATATTCTGGCAAGAAGAAGTCAAATTTCTTGGCCACGTAGTGTCAAAGCAAGGAATTTCAATGGATCCCAGTAAGATCACTGCTATTCAGAATTGGAAACAGCCTCGTACGCCAACAGAAGTTAGAAGTTTTCTCAGGTTATCTAGTTATTATCGGAAATTCATTAAGGATTTCGCGAAGACATCTAGATCCTTAACAAAACTGACTAAGAAACATTCGAGATTCAACTGGACTCCGGTATGTGAGGAAGCTTTCCAAGAGCTGAAATTAAAACTGACAACTGCTCCAGTGTTAACAATAATAGATGGCAATGAGGACTTGAAAGTCTGGACTGACGCTTCTAGAGAAGGCCTTGGCGCAGTGTTAATGCAAAGAGGTCAAGTGATTGCGTATGCTAGCCGTCAGTTGAAACCACACGAGAAGAACTACGTGACTCATGATCTTGAGTTGTTGGCTATCGTATTCTCTTTGAAAATCTAGAGATACTATCTTCTGGGTGAGAAATTCGAACTAGATACAGACCATCAGTCATTAAAGTATCTGTTCACCCAGAAAGACCTGAATCTGAGGCAGCAACGTTGGCTAGAGTTCCTTGCAGCATATGATTTTGAGATTCTATACACTCCAGGGAAAGCCAATGTCGTGGCCGATGCGCTGAGTCGAAAGAATGTAATGATCGCCAGCTTTGTTATTACGACTTCCCTGATTAACAAAATATCTATTCTTCAGAAGGATGATAACTTTATTAAGGATATGATCAAAAGGATTCAGAAAGGCGAACCCTCGTGTTTTCAAATAGATAACGATGGAATCCTGAGATTGAAAGGAAGGATTTGTGTTCCTGGCATCCCCGAGCTCAAAAGGGAAGTGTTAAACGAGTGTCACAAGTCCAAGCTGAGTATCCATCCTGGTGTGGCCAAAATGTATAATGATCTCAAGCGAACATTCTGGTGGAAGGCTATGAAAAGAGATGTTTCAATATATGTTAGTCGATGTCCTACTTGCCAGCTAGTCAAGAGCGACCAACAGAAACTGGCTGGATTGTTACAACCGCTAGACGTTCCTGGTTGGAAGTGGGAACATATTTCCATGGACTTCATTGATTGTTTGCCCAGAACCAGAAAAGGAAATGACAATATTTGGGTGATCGTAGATCGCTTCACGAAGACCGCCCATTTCATACCTATCAGATCAAACAGAACTGCTCAGAGTCTGGCGCAGATATATTTCAAGGAAATAGTTAGACTACATGGAGTGCCGCTCAGTATAGTCAGTGATAGAGATACAATATTTACTAGTAAATTCTGGGAGGCATTTCAAGTAGAGCTGGGAACAAAGCTGAACCTAAGCACCGCCTATCATCCTCAGACAGATGGTCAAACTGAGAGGGTGAATCATATACTAGAAGATCTATTGCGGGCTTGTGTTCTAGATTTCGGTGAATCATGGGAAGACCATCTGCATTTGGCTGAGTTCTCTTATAACAATAGCTACCAGGCGAGCCTGACAATGTCGCCATTCGAAGCATTATATGGTAGACCGTGCCGATCTCCTGCTTGTTGGGTCGAACCCGGTGATAGACTTGTATTAGGACCTGATATGATCCGAGAAGCTGCCGACAAAGTCGATTCCGTTAAGAAACGATTACTCACCGCTCAAAGCCGACAAAAGAGCTATGCCGATAGGAGAAGAAGAGATATATCATTTGCTGTTGGCGACTATGTATATTTGAAAGTATCGCCGATGAGAGGAGTTATCCGGTTCGGTAAAACTGGGAAGTTGGCGCACAAATTCATTAGTCCGTTTCCTATTCTGGAACGGATCGGAACTCTCGCTTATAGGGTTAAATTGCCTGATTGGTTGCCTGGAGTGCATGATGTATTTCACATATCTCAACTTCGAAAGCATGTTCATAATCCAGACTTGATCGTGGAAGAAGCAGCTCAACAGGATATTGAAATTACCCCAGAATTGGCTGTGAGAAGAGAGCCGCTAAAGATCATCGGCAAAGAAACCAAAGAGCTGAGGAACAAGAAAGTTCACTTAGTCAAAGTGCAATGGAGTGGAGATCCACGAGATTGTACTTGGGAAACTGAGGAGACCATTTAGAAAGCCTATCCTAGATGCCGAGTGGATATCTCTGATTGACTCCGGTGCAAGGTACATTTACCATACTTTGCATTACCAATTAGTTCTCTACTCTGTTGTTATTTTCTTTCCATGGATGTGCACTTTTAATTCTATAGTCTGAATGATTTTAAAAGAGTATAGAAATTGATTATTATATTTTTGAAAAGTTAAAAACAAATTGCTTGTTGTTTGCGTTGTGTGATAGTAGATTTGATTAATTAAAATTATTGAAACGATAGTTAATTTAATCAATTATAGGATGAATGGTAGAATTTATTCGATTATATCACACATTGAACTGGTTAGAAAATAGATAGAAATATATACATGTGCATATATATGTTTGAACAGGTAATTGGGTAGCTGTTGAGTAAAGATTTTATTTTGCGTGCCCGACAAATAGGTAAACCTTAATGAGTTGGATGCGAAATATTATTATATCAACTCCTGTGAATGCCATTGGATGCGGAGTGCTGGTTGTTCTGTGTGTAATCATAAACGTCGCTATAGGATAGTAACAATTAATTTTGAACTACATTACATGGCATACTTCTTGAAGATAGGCATATTTCGTCATGTACCACATAAGCATTTGGAGCTTGTGTGACGAGATGGAAGATTTACCATACGAGCGAGAGGCTTGTATGGCAATGACTATATTTTACAGGTTGAACTGATGACTGATATGGACTATTTAAAATGTAACGATAAAATTGCCAGATCAATAAAAAGCCCACACGGGTCTGGAGTTGACAATAATCACGTCTCTCTAGTTATTAGATACGGCACATGGACTATTTATTCCCCACACGGGACGAGGTGACGAGGATTTATCCTCTGGAGTAATTAAAAATACACACTCCCTCAGGCTTTGACAGGGTGACGAGAATTTATTCTTTGGAGTTATTATCTATACACGCTCCCCTGTAAACACCAGAATATATCACTATAAATATGTGTATGCTTTATAGGATTTATTGGGTACCTAATACGGCCCAATAAATCTCCAAACCTCTCCCCGTACAAAGGACGTTATGGTGAAATTTTTCGAAAATTCCGGGTGTTAGCCAAATTTTTGAAGATTTTGAAAATTCTCAGAAACTGAAAAGTTGGAGAATGGAAGCCAGATTGAACGTAGAGTTGATTAATCAAACCACTTTCAACTTTGTTCCTTTTCGGGGACGAAAAGTTTTAAGTGGGGGCGATTGTAACGACCCGGAAAATCTGAACCAATTTAAAAATTTTAAATTGGCTAAAATAGCGGATTTTAAATATTTAAAATAAATATTTTAAATAATAGCAATGAAAACTGAGTTTGAATCAACGTTTGAAAACGAATATAATCAATTCTAATTATAAACAAGGCCTGAAATGGCGCGGCAGTTTCAAAATTTGAATTCAAACTTTGACTAACTGTACCGGGTGCAAAACAAAACGGATTTGAGTGAAACCAAAAATATTTAAATCTGTTAGTGAATACCTTTCAAACGAATCTGAAAAATCGATGTTTCATAGCGGAAAGCAAAAGTTATGGCCAAATGAATTTTCAGAAAGGTCGCTATAGAAATTATATAGCCCGTGAAGATGGCCATTTTGCATACGACCTCGAAATTCGACGAAACCACTTTTGTTGGATCCGGGATGTGAAGTTATTGCTAGGTTTCAAATTTCATAATTTTTGAAGCTAGTATGTGAGCGTGGCAAAGGAAAACGTGTTTTGGTCAATTACAGTTAAATTGGATCGACCAGAAATGGGCCTTTTTGCAAACAGTCTCATAATTCGACGAAATTAGTTTTGTTGGGACCGTATCGTCAAAACATAACTAGATTTATTTTTCTGGAATTTTTCGAATCAGTTTGTGGCCCTGGCAAATTGAAATGTACGTTCAAATCGAATATTGAATGTTTTATATTTTAATTTGAAGGGAAACAGTCGAATGGGCCTTCGAAACATATCCAATTGTGTTCGGAATGGGGGTAAAACGCAAGGGACAATAGTGGTTGGGTTTGGATTGGAGGTCGTGTCAGAAAACCCTTTTTAAAACCCCCCCGGCCAATCAATTATTTCTTCATAATTTAAATAAAATAAAAAAAATCAGAAAACCCCCGTAGCCCATCGCGATCGATGACGGCTAGCCCTCCTCCCTTCCCTTCCATTTTCTGGCGAATCCGTTCACCTTTAGCCCCACTCCAGTTAAGGTTTTGGTAGTACTCCTCAAGGCCTTCAAATCCATACCGATCTCGCCACCTCTCGTTCGCCGTACACCGAGATTCGTCGCTCCAAAGATCGCCACTTTCAGTCGTCGCCGCGCCTTGATCTCCACCGAATGGAGCGCCACCACCAGGCGTTTGAAGCCTGTTCCAAGCTCGATGAGGTGGCGTAACCTGATCGGGACGAAGCTTCACGGATTGGACGAGATTTGGAAACCTAGTTTTGAACGACGAAGGAGGTATACGGCTGTGTATTATTTAAATTGATTTAAACACTTTTAAGTGTCGCAAACTTTGAAAAATCATATCTTTTTAGTTCCTTGTCGAAATTCAGTGAAACAAGTGACAGTGGACTCGTGTGGACATCTTCTACATTCTAGAAGAGACCGCATATTTTTCTAAGCCTTGTGCTATTTTTGGTGGAGTGGAACCCAATGTGAGATTTCTAATTTAAAAACGATATGGAAAACGACGATGTATAAATTATATAATCGATGTATGAGTTATATAAGCGTTGTACACCTCTTGTATAAGCATTGTATAAGCTGTACGTTCGATGTATAAGTTATATATGCATTGTAAAAATTATATATGTGTTGAAATAGAAGTGAAATGCTATATATAAATATATATATATATATATACACATGCCCCTCGTCCACAAACCATGGACGATATTTATTGGTTGTGATTGGTGTGAAAAATTGATTGATAGCGAATGGCTGATTGAAATTGTTTGTGGTTGAAATTGATTGATTGTGGTTGAAAAATACCCGTTTGTGGTTGAGAAATATTTGGCATAGGATTAGTTTGTGGAAATGAATAAAATATACATGCCGCCTGCGTGCGAACTAGATGCATGATTCCCCATTGTCAAAAGCTTCGAGGCTTTAAGGTAGAGCGAGGAGCCGTACTAGGGACGGTCCCGGTTTTAACTACCCTGCCGTTATGCTTCCGAAATTTTGAATAATATTCATGTGTTAGAATTATTTTCATTTGTTGAAACTATATGCATTCGTTGAATAGAAAACCTTCATGTGTTGAATTGAAACTCATTCGTTGAATAAAAATTCATGTGTTGAATGGTATTCGTGTTTTAAATATAAAAATCACATTTTTACTCTATATATAAACTACAGAAAACCTTCATGTGTTGAATTGATATTCATTCGTTGGATAGAAATTCATGTGTTGAACGGTATTCGTGTTTTAAATATAAAAATCACATTTTTACTCTATATATAAACAATAGAAAACCTTCATGTGTTGAATCGATATTCATTCGTTGGATAGAAATTCATGTGTTGAACGGTATTCGTGTTTTAAATATAAAAATCACATTTTTATCGATATATATAAACTATAGAAAACCTTCATGTGTTGAATCGAAATTCATTCGTTGAATTGAAATTCATGTGTTGAATGGTATTCATATTTTGAAAGAAAGTGTTTTATAATAAAAAACCAATTTTTATCATTGATATGAACTATATAAAATAATCTTGTTTTGAAATAAATTGTTTTATAATAAAAATCCTATTTTTGTCATCTATATGAACCACATAAAATAGTCATGTTTTGAAATATATTGTTTTACATTAAACATCACATTTTACTATATACATGAATTGTTAAATATAGTGAAGTGTTGAAATAGAAGACAGTTAGATAAAAATATCATTTTTATCAAATGTATGAAAATCATATGGTTTTGAAATCGAAGAATCGATATATATATATGTAAATAGAATTGAAATATATCGAATAGCGAAGCTGCAGTTCGTATTTTGAAACCGTGATTTCAAACGATTAGTGCGGGAGATCCGACCATCGGATTTTCCCGAAACCGCAACCGTTGGGTTCGCTTTGGAAATATCTTTCCAACGGCACCAACTTTGTAAAAATCCAACGGTTGGATTGTCTGGAATGTTTAATTTAAATCTAAAGAAAAACAGCGCCAGAATCGATTATATATATATATATATATATATAATTATACATATATAATTATATTAAATCGAATAACGACGCTGCAGTTTGTATTTTGAAATCGAAACTTCAAACGATTATACCGGGAGATCCGACCGTCGGATTTTCCCGAAACTGGAACCGTTGGATTCGTTTTGAAAAGATCTTTCTAATTATGTAAATTTTGTGAAGATCCGACGGTTAGATTTTCAGATTTGTGTAAATCAAATCTGAAGGAAAACAGCGCCACGGCCGCGTTATGGCCCAAGTGTCGTTTTGAATAAATTGGCTATTTTAAAATAAATAAAAATAGCGATAAATCTTTATAAAATATTATAAACGATATGGATGTGAAATTTAGAAACTAACTAAAGGTTGGCTAAGTCGAATGGTTTCTTGGGTATTGATCTGATGTTGGTTTCGGCTTTCGGGGTTAATATTTGGGAAATCGTTCTCTTACTAATTGACGGTTAGTGACTAATGAATTGAAATGATGCGTAGTAGTGTTTGTGTAGCACTTGTTTATTATATACGCGAGTTGCTCAGAAAGACCGGGTTTATCCCATTCTGAATAACTGAATCGACGATAAGAAATCGAAGATGAAGACGGTGGTCGAAGACCAAAGATCTTCACCTCGTTTGGATGGTAACCGAGGTCCTGATTGGGAGGCATCCCGAAATATGGATAACGAGTGGTAATCATCCAGATGTACATGGTGATCAATGGGTTTGCGAGGTATATAGTGCCTCCGGTTTCGTTCAGACCCACAACGGACTTGCAAATGGACAGTGTGTCTGACATTGGAATTTATTCTGTGTGATTGATAGCCATCAGTTGCACGGTGTGAATTGCCTGTGTGGCATGCTAAGATGCAGTGATCAGGGCTTCTGTTGAAAAGCAAAGTCTTGTGGTGATGATCAAAGCCCCGCCTGTGTGGCGTAGCTTTGTGTATAACGTGAATTCGCGAACCTCACACCCCGGTATGAACTAGAAACGGGAGAGGACATCAGGAAGGGCCTGCGTTTCTTTCTAGCTAGAAGTGGCGTCAGTGGTTTTACATGCCCTAACGAGTTTGACTTATGTGGTTGTTACTGTTGTGAGGTGCCTCGGTTTGATCGGACGATCCGGGTCCGATGGAGTCATTCGTTAGCTCATTTATGCCCCATAGGGCGGGGAAACGCAGTGTTCAGGAATTTTAATCCACATCGGTGGACCGACCCTGACGATCCAAGGGTCGATGCGCTCTGACCCTGTGGCTCGGGCTAGAGCGTCTCGAAGTCGGTAAGGAATATCTTTTGCCTTGGTTCATGACGGAAATCCAATTTCCAAATATGACATCGTGCGGTTTTGATTGTATATATATATGGCGACATGATATATGGTACCCATGCCGTCTATGATTGATAGTTATGATTCAAAATTGTTTTTTTTTTGAAACATGTAAACACTAGTAATAATATCAAATGCTTTTGTTTTATTCATATCAAGCATATTTTGGCTATTATAAGGTAAAACTCTATCCTCCGGTTTGCGTTGCATTGTGTGATGGGAACTGAGTCTTATAATGGTTTCATTTTTATAAAAAGCATTGCGATGTTTAAAAGAATTGTTTGTTTTTAAAGCACTGGCAATCCAATGGAGTAAACCCATTCCACAAAAGTGGCGTGGTCCTATGATTAGCCATATTTTGAATGTGTTGAGTAGATTTCTCATACCAGTCCCATGACTGACTCGTAGTTTGTTTCACTTTCAAACTCGGGTGCCCCTTTTTCTACACGGGCAGCCTTGTATTCGGGTTTTAGCTGGCTTTATCCGGATAGCTGGAGCTGAAGATGGATTCTATTATTTATCTCTTTTTATGCTGTTCAGCTTCTATTGTACATTATGTTTGTTTTCCGCTGTAGACATTTATGTATAGCTGAACTTTATTTATACTAAGTATGATCCTGTATACTGTGTAACTCTGATGATTACGTTTATCCAGCATATTCTATTGTTCATTATCTGGTGTATTTATTTAATTTTGTCCTGCTATTATCTGTTTATATGTTATATTCCAAGGATTACCCTCGCCGCCGTCAGTACGGGGTTTGGGGTCGTCTCACCACCCAGTTTTATTTTTGAATTTCTGAACTGTTTGGATTAGCCCGACATTCCAACGCAACCCTTTTCACGCTGTTCATAGTAAAAATCACATTTTTAATATGATGTTTATATATTAAAAATCATATTTTTAATCAATGATATTTATATTTTTAAAATCACATTTTTATCTAGCTATTATATACATAAAAATCGAATTTTTTATTTCACTACAACATATATAAAAATCATATTTCTATATTCACTACTTCATTATAAAAATCAAATTTTTATATTGCTATTTCTTATATAAAAATCTAATTTTTATATTGCTACTTCATATATAAAAATCTAATTTTTATAGCGTTACTTCATATATAAAAATCGTATTTTTATATAAAGAGAATTCATATAAAAATCACATTTTTAATTTGCTACGTATATAAAAATATATTTTTATATAATTAAAAATCACTTCTTTATATAATTAAAAATCACTTCTTTCCTACATTAAAAATCCGATCTTTCATGCATTAAAAATCCGATCTTTCATACATTAAAAATCAGCTTTTTATGACGATGTTTACGTTATAAAGATCACATTTTTAAAACGAAGTTACTTAAATTAAAATTATATTTTTACATTCATATCAATCATATAAAAATCATATTTTTACATAATGAAAAAATAATTTTCTTCCTCCACTAAAAATCATATTTTTTTAATCCTAAAAATCGTATATTTATTTTGCTACTTTATAAATAAAAACAAAGTTATATATTATTCAAAAACAGAGCTATTTATTGTTTTAAAAATCTATGCTATTTTATATTTATCATATTTCTATTAAAGTTATTATATATAAATTCAGATTTTTAAATCAATAATTATAGTAAATAAAAAAATACCTTTCTTCATTATCCTTAATCCCAAAAACAAGGCATTCTTCTTCGCTCAGAATAACTGGGGCGTGCTTCAACCCATTCACCAATGCTAGAGCTTGATTTTGCCATCCTTGTGCTCGACCGGAGCAAGATCTGAGCATGCCCCGGCGTCGTCGTCTCTGGCGCCTCCCCCCAGCCAGAACCTGTAACGACCCAGAAAAGTTTGGCAATTTATTATAAATTTAATTAAGACCCAATGTTGAAATGAGTATTTGTATTAGGTTTTACCAAAATTTTGGAATTTAATCTATTTTTGATTTAACTATTTTTGTTTACCAGTTTACAGTATCTTAATTTTCTATGTTAACCCATTTTATCAAACTTGTCTTCTTATTTCAATTATGCTAACATATATTGACTTGCCTATTTTATACTAAAAGCATTTATTTTATCCAAATTAATTTTACGGTTTTACTTTAACTAAGGTTTCTGAATTTTCTTATACATAACCATTTTATTTTGTTTATAATATTTAAAGGTTTTATCTTATCTATATCTCTTGTTTGTATTTGCACCTAAATCTGAAAATCAGTCCCTCAGATATTAAGATTGTTATATGGTTGTTATATCCCAAATTTGTAAAATGGGTGTAATTGTAAAACTCATGTATATTGTCCTTTTTAATCTAAATGTATATTGAATGTTTGGGCAATGTAGAACACAAAGAGATGGTTCTAGTCATTTATTTGCACTGGAATATAAATTAGTTAAAATTAATAAATTAATATATATAGAATGATAGGAGATAAATATGGGTAACAAGTGCTCTAATTCACAAACACACATACTTTATTCGTCCAAAACATGTGTAATAAATGCTAGTTATCATTACTAAATAGGTAAAGGTTTAGGTTAGGTTGGAATTTGAAATGTTCTCCATTTATTATGGTTATATGTTACTATTACATGTGATAAATGGAATATTAACAATTATAACCATGTAGTTTTGAGAGAAGTAAATGTGATAATAAATTAGTGTGGAATTAGTGTGTTTAGCTTTATATAATTTTATTCTTTGTCCGTTCATGCTCCTTTGTATTTTTTCCTAACATTCTTCTTTTCGATTACAATACTTGTATTTGACAAATTTTAGTCTTTTAATTTTGCTGTCTTACTTAACATATTTATCTGTTTCAACTCAAATCTATTTGTGTTGTAAACCATTGTATTTACCGATTTTATATTAGAAATATCTAATTTGAACGTAGTATTCACTTTGGAATTGAAAATACTTTTGTAAATTTATTTTTCCAATGTAACGTTTTAGCGTAATTTACATCATTAACAAATTTGAATATTCAATATTTGAATTCTTTTATTGTTTAATAAATGTGATTTGTGGTATTAGATAATTTGGATATGTTGTATGCTTTCCATGAATTTGTTTCAAGTATGAACGCTATATAAAACAAATATCATTCCCTCTTCGTTGTCCTTGAATGCATCATTTATTCTTTCCTTCAATTTACCAATTTCTTTCCTTTTTTTATATAATAAGTGTGATGCATGTAACTCGTTTAGGAATAAATTTTCAGTTACCATAGCTAATACCACCATTTCCAATTCAAAATATTTATTACCTTATGATTTTTCAATTAATTGTATAGACCATTACATCCATTGTAATTGTATTCAAACAATATCAATTTAGGCTCATATATGAACATGCCCATTAAATAAATTCATTTACTGCGTTTTCTTTTTAACAGATTTATATACCTCTTATTACTTGAATGTCCATGATTGATACCAACATACTGTTTTCTCTACAAAATTCTTTAATGGTAATAATATTTCTTAAATATAATACTTTCCCTATCTATTCAAACTATAACGTTCATTAATTTTGAAATGTGGAAAGTTGCAGCAGTTTTCAATGCATTTCCCCTTCCTTATTTCAAGCGCATGCATCCATGCTACATATTTGGTGTCATTTAATATAAAAAAATTGCAATTAAATTTAATATAATAAATTGTAATATGTGATTTTAACTATAGCAAATGTGAACATGATTTGAAATTCAAAAGGTTACAGTCAATTTGAACATAATAAATGTTTTCTACTTTAATGAAAAGGAAAATAAACGGAAGTATAATTGAGAATAATTAAACATACAAGCGGGTAAAGGAAAATTTCTCTCCATTATAAAATATCCTAAACTCCTCCCATAACCTAACACAAACCCTCATTCTCCTCCTTCTTTTCAATGGCAGCAGCCTTTCTTCCTCACTAAAATTCTCAACAAAGCAACCGCCGCTTCTAAAATTCATGGTTGCGCTCTTCCCATCTTCTTTCTCCTTTCTCTCCTAATCTACTCAAAGAATCCCTCAACTACAATAAAATAATAAAACCCACCACTATATAATCTCTTTTCCTCTCCACAAATCCTCATTTCTCTTCTTCCTCAAAAATTAACAACAGCCCTCTTTCTCTCTCTCTCTCTCCCTCCCTCTCTCTCGAAATTTTGTAGGAAAGCCCCTCAAAATTAAATAATTTATATCTCCCAAACCATAAGGAGGTAGGCCATGAAATTTTGTGAGCATCTAGAGAAAGAATTGCGATTAGAGGACGTTAGGAGGTTAATTACTTATTTTAATCATTAATACTTATATGTACATGAAACTTGAAAAAAAACATAACTTTTTTATACGAACTTGGAATTCAGCGAAACAGGATGCGTTGGAACCGTATCGATGAGAGCTTCGTAATAAAACCGATTTGGAGTAATTTGGGTGTCGTATGTGGACTGTGGAGCCAAAAATGTCACATTTCTTCGCGTAAAGATTTGACGGAGAAGTTTTGGAAAGCAATATTTGTGAGAACTCTTTCTCACTCAACATTTTGTACAGTTATTATTTTTATAACTAAATGTAATTAAATGTCTATGATGAAATATTTGTTTGATCATATCTATTGCATGAATGACTTATTGAAATGTATGTTGTGTTATGATATGATTGAGATTTGCGATATTTAACATGTTAAAATAATGTTATTATACTGATGATAATTTAAATAATTTTACACTTCCATTAACAAGTTACCTGACTTGTTTATGTTGATTGGGACGATAATTTTCACACATCGCCCAAGTGCAAAAATAATAATATATTGTTTGATTATATGTTGGATGAAACCCCACACGGGTCTTGGGACGATATTCTGATCACACATCTCCCTTGTGATTAGTTAGACTGCTTTAAACATTATTTATTTATTTAATGCTTATACAGTCATAGGATGCACTCTGGATACTTTTGGATGTTTTAATGATTATTGATCATTCCTATAGAATACATGCGATGTATGAAATCCATATAATCAAATTATATGGTAATTGTTTGGGTCTAATTCCAATTTAGGATTAAATGAATGTTTTTAATATACAGTTAAAGGAATCAAATGATGGTTTTGATGTTTTTAAATTAAAAAGATTATATTTTTATTGTCAATTTGTTCCAATAAAAAGATTTGGATAAAAAGATTACATTTTTATTGTCATTATGTTTCAATAAAAGATTTAAATAAAAAGAACATATTTTTATTATCATTTTGTTACAATGAAAAGATTGGAATTAAAAGAACATATTTTATTGTCATTTTGTTACAATAAAAAGAGTAAAATTAAAAGTTCATATTTTTATCGTCATTTTGTTAAAATAGAAAGATTAGAAATTAAAGATTACATTTTTATTGTAACTTTGTTTCGCTAAAACATTTAACAATGAAAATTATATTTTTATTGTATGTTTATGACAAAAAAAAAGAATTAGATATAAAAATATGAAGCCGGTTAAGTAGCAATGCCATTTTTTCCCAAACGGGTGTATCGATCGATTTTATACATTTAATAATGAATATAATATAAAGATGTAATTTCAGAATATAATATTTTGAAAATATTATAATTTTAATATGGTAAAAATATAGGATATTCAATTTTGATTTAAAATTGAAATGCAAATTGGGTCATTTTAAAATGAATTTATAAACATTTTAAAATACATTTAGTGTCGTAACCCGCAACTTCCCCATAAAGGAAAGCGCGGATAGTTCGAGAACAAGCCACAAAAGAACACAGACGGAAGAACATTTCATTGTATATTACAACAATCCATCAGAATACAAGAATATACAGAGTATAAATGAATAAATATTACACAGAAATACCAGAGATTTAAATTACATTTAAATACATCGCAGCGGAAATAATACAAAACACAACTAGAAGGAGATATACGGATACAAAGCTTTCCGGATATCGTTCCAGTTGTAAACCAGGATCCTGTGAATATAAATCTGCAAAACCAAAACTACTAGCTGCCCGTGTCAAAATAAGGGCACCCGGAGTTTAGGTTAAAACAATAAACCCCAGGTCAGTCATGGGACTGGTGTGAGAACTAAAACAGTTATTAATATTTATTTTAAAGTTCGGTAAATCAAGGGACCACGTCGTATAACACGGAACGGGTTTCCTCCCAAGAATACTAGTGCATGAAACAACAGCGCAATGCTAAATAAAGAACAATGAAGCTATTATAAGACCCTGTTCCCATCATACAATGCAACGTAAGCCGGAGGATAGGGTTTTTACCTTATAATAGCCAAGAATGCTTGATACGTTTAAAACAAATCATTTGATACTATTATAAGTGTATAGTGTATAAAACAACTTCATATCATAAGTATCAATCATAGACGGCATAAGCGCCCCATCCCACTATGTCGCCATACTAGGCTCTACAAATAAAACCGCAGAATCACGTATTTGGAAATTGGGTTATCATTTATGGCATGAACCGAGACAAAAGATAGTCCTCTACCGATTCGAGACTGTCTAGTCCGAGTCTCAAGATCAGAGCTCGAGTGACCCTTGGATCGTCAGGGCCAGTCCACACGGAGTGGATTAAAATTCCTGAACATGCGTTTCTCCGCCCTATGGGGCGTAAATGAGCCAACTAAATGACTCCATCGGTTCGAGAATGACCGATCAATCCGAGGCGCCTCGCAACAGCAACAACCACATAAGTCAAACTTGTCAGGGCGTGTAAAACCACTGACGCCACTTCTAACTAGAAAGAAACACATGCCCTCCCTGAGGTCCTCTCCCGTTTCTGGTTCATACCGGGTGTGAAACTCGCGAAGTAAACGTTACACAAAGCTACGCCACAAAGGCCGTGCTTCGATCATCAACCACAAGACTTTGCTTTTCAACAGAAGCCTTGATCATTCGCCACTTAGGCATGCCACATAGGCAATTCACTCTATGCGTTTGATATCCATCAGTATATAACCCCTGATCTCGTACGTCTCAGAGAAGGGCGTTAAGCAAGAGAATAAATTCTCCGCCGCCAAACATATATATATTTAATAGAAATCAATCACGCAGACTGAAATCCAATGTCAGACACACAGTCCATTTACAAGTCCGTTCTGGGTCTGAACGAAACAGGAGGCACCTAGTACCCCGCATATCCATCGATCTCCAAGTACGTCTGGATGATCACCAACTGTTTCCATCTTCTTGGGTGTACATCCCAATCAAGATCATCAGTAATCACCCAAACGACGTGAAGACCTCCGATCTTCGACCACCGTCTTCATCTTCGACTTATCGTCGTATCAGTTATTCAGAATGGGATAAACCCGGTCTTTCCGAATAACTCGCGTATATTTTAAATAAGTGTTACACAAACACAAAATACGCCTCATTCCAATTCATCAGTCACTAACCGTAAATTAATCAAGAGAATAATTCCCCAAATATTAACCCCGAAGGCCGAAACCAACATCCGATCAATATCCAGAAAACCATTCTGCTTAGCTAACGACAGTTAGTTTCTAAATTTCACATTCATAGGGAAAAGTTCAAATTTATTTTATCAAAGATAAATTCCTTGAATTTATTCTTTAATTTTCTTTTGAATATCGATTCAACTAGTCGGGATTAACGAACCTTACCGAAATAATCATTTGTTTTAATTTCCCAATCCCAACCTATTCATCCCATGAAGTAAAATTGGTAATACTTCATATCTAACACCACGGTGTTATCGGTAAATTCAATTACCATTTCACGTTCAAATCTAATTAAAGATTTAACTATCGCCTGGAGCAGAACTGGTGATACTCCATTCTCGATCATTTCAATCTAATTGAAGATTCATCAAAACTCCACTTAGTTATAATCTGTGACTAGGTTAAAGAATCAGTGTCATTTAAAACTCCACTTAGTTTTCTTAACTCCATTGGGTCTAAGAATGGTATTATTGAAGATACCGTTCACGACAACCCAAAATCACATTTCATTAATTATCGGGTTAAAGAACAAGTGTTATATAAAACACTGTTCACGATAAACCCAAAAATCAATACCAATTCAATTCCAATTAAATATTATTTAATTGGTACACTTCATTAAATCTAACTAAAAAGATTTAATCTTTTTCTCAACTGGGTTCAAGAACAGTGTTAATGAAGACACCAATCACGACAAACCCAAATCACATTTGATATTAAATACAAGGCTCTGAATAGAAAATATACCGGCTTATATTCAATATCAAACTCTACGACTACGAATATCGTATTGGAAATAACGATATATATATATCTTTCAAATTCCCATAACAATATATGTATCATCACGAAATCCAACATCGAAATATTCCGAAGATAATTTCGATTCAAATCCATTCCAATATAATTATGGGAAATTCTGGTTATCTTCAAAACCTTTTCAAATCCAATTTATTTTTTAAAAAATAAATAGAATTATAATTCTAGTTCAAAACTAGTTCATTTCGATAAAAATCTATTTTTATCTTTTCAAATATGGACTTTTTCATCCCAACTCTTCCCAAATCACTTCTTATGGTTTTACACAAATTATTACTATTTTTAATACTTTTATCAAGGCCCGTACAGTCGATTTCCATCAACGGCCATCGAACTGCACTTATAGCGATCTTTTCCAAATTTGATTTAGACATAATTCCAAATCCAACCGTTAGATTTCTAATTTCTAATAATCATTAGAAAGCTCTTTTCGATACGAACCCAATGGTTCTGGTTTTAGGAGAATCCGACGGTCGGATCTCCCGTAATATCCGTTCGAAGTCAATGGTCGAAATTCGCGAACCACTGCGGCGCGGCGCGTTCTATTCAGGCCATTATATTATATATATAATATATATAATATATACTTCGTCGATTTCCTTTTAAAACGTATTTTATAAATCGTTTTAAATTCGTTTACGAAACGATTTCTACTTCATTTCAAATTCACATCAAAATTGAATTTTCCAATATAAATTCGTTTTAAATTCATTTCAAATTGATTTCAATTCAAATCGATTTTAATTCGATTTGAATTCATTTTCTTTTCAATTCAATTCAATTCGAATCCGTTTTATATTCAATTCAACTCGAATTCGTTTTACATTCAATTCAATTCGAATTCGTTTTATATTCAATTCAATTCGATCTAATTCGAATTTCAGTTCTTTTCAATATAATTCGAATTTCAATTCTTTTCAATATAATTCGAATTTCAATTCTTTTCAATATTCATTGAAAAATGAATAAAATCGATATAAATCTCGTTCACGTCAAAATGGCGTCAATCTAATCAACACGGCTTTCAAATATTTCTACTTTCAAATATTCCTTTTTAAAATATTTCTAGTTTCAAATATTCTATTTCAAATATTCCTTTTTCAAATATTCCTTTTTCAAATATTTCTACTTTCAAATATTCTATTTCTAAACTGGAATGAGGCCCAATCAATTACCATATAATGTTAATTATATGGATTTTCTACCACACGTGTATAAAATTACAATGATAAATAATCAACCATCATCTAGAGTGCATTCTACACTGTATAAGCATCAAATATAAATATTTAACGCTTATGACAGCCTGTCAATCAATCGATCGACATACAACTAATTATTGGGATTAGTGTACGTCATATATCATCCCAATACCCGTGTGGGGTTTCAAACAATCAAACACAAATTTTATTTGTGCAGTTGAGTGATGTGTAAAATTTATCGTCCCAATCAATATCAGTCAAATGTGTGTATACAAACAAATTGTCCGATTTGTTTATTTTTATTTCATTTCATATACACATTAAAAATTCTATTTTTAACTATAAAATATTTTCAACTCTATAAATATTTTATTTCATTTCACATCACATCAAAATCAAACAACCAAGCATACAAGCCGTCCATGGTCTGTGGACGACGGGTGTCGGGTGCTACTAAACACCGTCTGCATCCTAGTATATATTGTTAACTAGAAAACAAAATTAAAAGGCGAGAAGTTCTCACCGACTAGCTAATCCAAACGCCACGACTCTTCATAAGTAGAAATCCTCCGCCGTTTCTTCTTTCATCACTTTCGTCATCCGTGTTCACTACATATATAAAAATCGAATTTTTACTTTGCTATTCAATATATAAAAATCGAATTTTTACTTTGCTATTCTAACATAAAAATCGAATTTTTTACTTTGCTATTCAATATATAAAAATCGAATTTTTACTTTGCTATTCTAATATAAAAATCGAATTTTTACTTTGCTATTCTAATATAAAAATCGAATTTTTACTTTGCTATTCTAATATAAAAATCGAATTTTTACATCGCTCTACTTCTAATAAAGATTATATTTTTATATCAAAGATATTTATATTTTCAAATCAAAGAGGTTTATATTTTTCAATTCAAAGATATTTATAATTTCAATTCAAAGAAGTTTATATTTTTCTATTCAAAGATATTTATATTTTCAATTCAAAGAAGTTTATATTTTTCAATTCAAAGATATTTATATTTTCAATTCAAAGAAGTTTATATTTTTCAATTCAAAGATATTTATATTTTCAATTCAAAGAAGTTTATATTTTTCAATTCAAAGAAGTTTATATTTTTCAATTCAAAGATATTTATATTTTCAATTCAAAAAAGTTTATATTTTTCAATTCAAAGATATTTATATTTTCAATTCAAAGAGGTTTATATTTTTCTATAAAAACAATGTTAATTTTTCTATAAAAACAATGTTAATTCATATAATGTATATTTATAAAAATAAGAGATTTTTCTTTTACTTACAACCTTAATTAAAGTTATTTCATAAAAAAAAGGAGAAAGATAGGCTCACTGTTAATTGTTATGTTCAGTTTCAAAGGGAGTCGCCATCTAGGTTTTGACTGCACCGCCACCACGCTCAACCGGACCCACCTCTGACCTGCCGCCGTCGAAGCCCGCCGTGCCATGCTCCAGCGCCGCCACTGGCGCCCAACTCGCCGCCCTCGTCTGGCCGGAAAATTCGATCTAACGGTCCAAGTTTTGGCTCAAATTTCAAGCAAAATACTCAGTGATAATTCCTCCAACAGGTGCGGATTTGAAGATGGAAGGAAGCACTACAAAATACCCTAAAGGATTGAGCAATTTTATTTTGAGGATTGGAAGGAATCGAAGCTCAAAAATTTGAGCTTCATCCGTCGTTGAACGAGGGATGGAGGCCGATTTTCTATTTGACCATTTGTTTGACTTCTTTAGGGTTTGACCGTATTTTAGAGTATATAAACTAGTATATTTTATTTTATTATTTCAAAAATTCATGTTTACCGATACGAACTCCAAATCAAACTCGACGACTGACGCCCCCATCTAATTATCCCCATTTCGAACGCAATGGGATATGTTTCGTACCCCAATTCGGCTGTTACGATTAGTTTCCGTTCAAATTAAAATATAAACCTTTATATATTGAATTTGAACACGCGTTTCAATTTACCGGGGCCACATACAGTCTCTAAAAATTCCAGAAAAATATTTTCTAGCTTCGTATTGACGATACGGTCCTAACAAAACTAGTTTCGTCAAATTCTGAGACCGTTTGAAAAATGGCCATTTTCCATTCGATTAAAATCAACTGAAACTGGTCAAACACGTTTTCTTTTGCCACGCTCACATATTGATTCGAAAAATTACGAATTTTGGAACCTAGCAATAACTTGACATCATGGTTCCAACAAAAGTGGTTTCTTCGAAATCCGAGGTCGTTTTCAAAATGGCTATTTTAAGGGCCTGAATTCCATAGCGACTATTCAGAATTTTCAACTGGACATATCTTTTGATTCCCGCTATGGAATCTTGATTTTTCGGATTCGTTGGAAAGATATTCCCAATTAGATTCTAATATTTTTGGTTTCACTAAAATCCGGTTTATTTTGCACCCGGTACATTCAATTGAAGTTTGAAATCGAATTATCGAACTACCGCGCCATTTTCAATTCCTTTTATATATATAAATAAATATTTATATTCTATCGTCGATTCAAACGAATATATACGTTCTAATTATATTCAAAATAAATTTCTCGTCGATATTATTTAAAATAATTCATTTTAAATAATCAAAATTCGCTAAAATTGCCAAAATAAAATTTTTAAACTGGCCTAGAATTTCGGGTTATTACATTTAGAAAGGAAATATACTATATATATTTATATATATAATATATATAATGGCCTGAATAGAACGTTTCGTGCAACGACCGTTCGCGAATTTCGACCATTAACTTTGATTGGACGTAGCGGAAGATCCGACCGTCGGATTCTTCTGAAACCGGAACCTACGGGTTCGTATCGAAAAGTGCTTTCATATAATAATAAGATATTTAAAATCCAACGGTTAGAATTTCTGTAATGAACCGGGGGTTTTTCAACTTCTAAAATCAACATAAAACTGCCATGTTGACTATTCGAACATCGGAAATACCTGGTCACTAATAGAAATAAGTTAGAGGGTGAGAATAGATAAGATAGAAAATTAGAATAGAAGAAGAAGAACACAATCAGAGTAAACACGAATCTCACAGCGGAACGAATAAAATATAATGTATAACATAACTTTGAAATAAAACAGTGTATATATATAGAACAAAATTATCAGAGTACAACTCTTACACACAGCGGAAATAACAATAGCTATATAATCCTGAAGCCTCCTGCTTCAAGCTCCTCCAAGCATATCTGTAAAGACCTGAACTACTTGATTGTCCGTACAAATTTGGGCACCCAAGAGTTTAGGGAAAACAAAACGAAAATAAACTCTGGGTCAGTCATGGGACTGGTGTGAGTAAACTCAAATCGTTTGGTTTAACTTTTCAAAATTCTTTTCAAAAGAAAAGATAATCGTAAGACCGACCACACATAAACATGGACGGTTTTTACCTTACGATAACCCAAAACAGCTTGGAAACCAATACTTCTCTAATAATATAATAATGTCTAATCACAAGTAATTAACAATCTAGTAGAACGCTTGCATCTCACGTTCCACATATATAGTATACAAACAAAACCGCGTGCACTTATTGGAGATTGGATTCCAACTATGACAAGGTATGGGACCACCCGTCGATAGTGTATCTCTAGAGACGAATACACTGGGTTCAACAAGAACGTCTTACAACCCGGCCCACATATGACCGACCACTCATTTCGCTTGAGTGTATCGAATGTATACAACCAACGGTTGGGAGCTACCCACCGTTTCCCGAAAAGGGACAGCATCGAACATAGATATAAGAATGAAATGGATTTTCTCTAGATAGGTGATACACACCTTGATGGGAGCGACCCACTTAGCCATGCTGCCTGGCCGATTTCTGTCATTTCCCGATTGATGAGGCTTGAGGTCATAACGTATCTTTGACAGATCATACATTCATTCACTTTGAATGCCACATCGTCATACCTGTCAAATCATAAATTGATTTCTCCAAAAATACCACGAGTATAAAGCTAAGAGAAACGAATTCCTCCGCCACCAAACGTAAGTACGTTTGAAGAGATCAACTTACGCGATCCTTTAGATATACTTTGTCAGACATTCATCCATTCACGTTTGTCTTGGGACTGGACAAACCGAAGGCACTATTCTGTAAACAAGATAGTCCAAGCATAACTCCGTCTTCAATATTTGATCACAACGCTAACGTCCATACAGAGTGGTTTTCAGATAATATATCTGATCCCGGTCTCTCCGTATTGATGACGGAAAAATGGTCAAAAACTTCGATAGTCGGTGATTTAACTATCAAAGAAAAACAGGTGTGCAAGCAACGATATCATTTCCAGATGGAAATTCTATCGATCAATCATCATTCAAAGGTTTATTTCTTTTAATTAAATTATCATTAATTTATCCATTTTCCCTTTCTATATATTCGTAAATTCTAAATTTCTAAATTTGGAAAAACAAAATTTATAAATCATTTGGACCACATCACCATATTTACTTCTATTTCTTATTTTCTATATTGGAAAACATTTCTAATCCTTATTTGGAAAACGTTTCCAAACTCCTTCATTTGATTTAAACTAATGTTTAAATAAAACATCACTAAGCCAATTCAAACCATTTCACTCATTAACTAAATTCACTTAATCAACCTTCCTATCGAACTTTAACCATTTCTTAGATAAAATCGAAGTCTCTAACGACCCGCATTCTACGCATCATAGGATCGTGGAATATTTATTTCTTTCACATACGAAGTCGTGTGGTCTTGTAACTTTGGGAAACAACCATTAGAGTCATTTTCCATGTTCATGATTTTTATCGATTTTTAAATGACCATTTTACCTCTAGTTGGTACTGTTTTGGCCATAACTTTTGACTGGAAAGGAATTTTGACCTCAAACCACTTCCATTGGATTCAAATAATGGTTTCTCTTTCCGTAGAGTGGTTACATTAGCCAAACGGACTTAACGTTTGGGAGATATGGCTGAAACAAGGTTTAGAAGGTGAAAAACAGCTTAATTGGGCTAAACCGGGTAGTTAACAGCTAGGCCCAATGGGGGATTTCGGGATTTGGGGTATTTAAGGGCTGCTAGGGTAAGGATTTCGGTTTTAGACTCATTTTTCCAGCCGCCACTTACCTCCTTCAAGCTCTAGCAATGGCCTCCACCTTCTAATTTCATCCCAAATCGTCTCTAATCACTTTCTAATCGAAGATTAAGCAAAACTACATCAAATCAAGGGAGGGTAGCACCAAATCAGAGAGAGAGCTGCTGGAACACATAGCGATTGGATCCAAATCAGAGATTATTTCAGATCTAAAGTTTGTTTGTGGCTAAGGTGAGTGATTTGCATTGTTTTTCACTAATTACGGTTAATTATGGTAATTAGCGAAGATTAGCGAAATTATGGCTCAGAAAAAACTACAAAGATTCCTAAAATTCTATAACATCATTTTATGTCTCTGATATGAATTTGGGTTAATTTCGACTAATTTTGTAAATCCCGGAATTTGGGGGATTAAGGGGTGATTAGTGATAATTAGCGAATTTATGCATGTTAAAAATCGGGAAAAATATTCAGAAATTCTGAAATATTGTTTTAGACATCTGATATGAATTTGGGTTAATTTGCTTAAGTTTTGTTAATCCTATGGTAAGTTTTACCTAAAACATACTTAAGGGAAATTAAGGGGTTTTGGGTATGTTTGATCCATTTTACATGCTATGATTTATGTTTTGGTGTTTGGGGTCGATACTACATGTTGCTATGACTGTATGGTATGCTTTGTGATTGTTTAGAAGGGTTAGATTGGTCGAAAACGCTGTCGAATGGCGTGAAACAAGTCGCAGGGAAGTTGTGCAGGGACCGGATCGCGGATCGCCCCTATGTGCTACGACCCGGACCAGAGACCACGATCCGATGGTGGGAGGAGCTCGAACTCGAACCGCGTCACGCGCTAGAGCACCCGATCGCATGCCATCTCCGATCCGACCCGATCCACTTCAGAAGCTCGCGATCCGAACCTGTGTGCATCCACGATCTGAAGGGGGAGGAGCATCACGACCGACGGGAAGCGCCACGAGCTATGGAGCACGACCCGAACCAGTGGGAGTGCCTCGACCCGATCCGATGGAGCTGGAGCGCCATGAGTTAGAAGGAGCACGACCCGATCCGTATGGCGCGACTCGATCCGATGGAGGGAGCACGACCGACCCGATCCGAGATGCTTGGATTTGAAGTGAAGACCACGATCCGACCCGAGCGAGGGTGATGACCACGATCTGAGGCAAGGTGAAGTGAAGACCGACTCGGATGAAGATGATGACTAAAACCCGAGATGCAAAGGTAGTCCAAATGGAAGTTAGAGATCATGATCCAGATGGGAACCAATGAGTTCACCTCATGATTGGGCTTTGCTGCAGCACGTGTGCAAAGGGGTTGTCGGTATTCATAACTTTGGTTCACCGCTGAGAGATGGATGGTGGGCTTGTAGTGATAGTTACACGGGATTGGATTCCGTCATGGCCCAAAGTATTAGGTGACCAAAGTAGTGGATATCGTATGCTTTACGCACTGAGTGAGAGATGTGAGGATGGTTGCTATGTTTGATTGTTTACCATCACTATGACATGCACACACCCACCCCCATTATCTTTACACCATTTGAAATGGCACCTTAGAGTGTTGTACAGTATGTAGTGCTAACTATTTGGTTGCAGGTCCAGGTTCAGGTATGATTGGATTATACCTGTTATTGTTATGTTTTGTTGCTTATCGCTCATACCAGGCTTTATGTCTGACCCAGAGTTTTATGTCTCCTCTTATTACTCTGGGTGCTCACACGAGCAGAATAGAGACAGGTTATGGTTAGCTGGTAATGCGCGAGTAGCTGATTCGGAGGCGAGCAGGAGGCTTCCACGTATGATATATAGATATTCTCCCTGTGTCGTTGGTGGTCACTACTTGGGCATTAGTAGTGTACCTTCTTTATCTTGCTTTTGCTATAGAGACAGTATTTTAAAAGTTGTAATAAGCTGTATTTTGGATTTCCGCTGCTAGGATGCTTAGTTCTAGTTTTCAGCTTATGCACTGTCTCTCCTGTTTTATGTCAAGTATGTTATTATTATATTTTGTTCTATGCGCTGTGAGACATTCTACAGGTTCGTTGTTAGTTCATTTCCTTCTTTCTTTTTTTTCTTCTGACGACCGTCCCATGCTAACTGGACATGTGTACAGCGCACTATTGGGGGGAATGTCGGTTGGTGCGGGGCGGGCCGCCACACTTGGTATCAGAGCTCTAGGTTGCGTAGTTAACCTAGGGAAAGACACTAGGGAGAGATAGTACGTATATGAGAGCGCGTATTTGTGATTACTTTGGTTTTCAAAAGCTATATATATATACTATTGGTAGTATAAGAATGAAGTCGTACTGCACTAGCACCACTATGGGGTCGTTAATCGTTTCCCCTTTTACAGATTAACGATGAGCCGATATCCTAGAGGTGCTGGTAGAGGGACCAACCATGGGAATGCTCCTGACATGAGGACAATGTTTACCAAGTTCATGAGGGACATGCTTAGAGATGTTCAGGGAGCAGTTCCCAATCCCGGAAATGGTGGTGGTCCAGTAGTGCAGGCGCCTAGGGTCGATTTCGCCAAGTTGTGCAAGGATTACACTAACCTTGGTGGGAAGCCGTTCCACGGAACGGAGTCGGCCACAGATGTTCAGGATTGGTTGGATAACTGTGATCGTATCTTCGACGACTTGAGTCTTGAGGATGCGATGAAGAGAAGGCTAGCGTCTCGTCAGCTGCAAGGGTGAGCGATGAATTGGTGGAATGTCATTAGAACAACTACTCCAGAAGATCAAGTTACTTGGAATCAGTTTAAGACTCGCTTTTGTGATAAGTTTATTCCAGCTGCTCATAAATCAGAATTGTTCAGGAAGTTCTTGGAGCTTAAGCAGAACGGTAGAGCAGTCTCGGAGTATATCGCTGAATTCGACACTTTATCGAAATATGGATGGTCCCTTATCGATACAGTCGAAAAGAAGAACGAGAAGTTCATAACTGGCTTGGATGGGTACTTGGGGGAAAGACTTATAAACCATATCGATGAGACGTTCGAGTCTATTGTAGGGAAGGCATTAAGGTCAGAGAGCCTTTTCGCTAAGTCGAAGACTGAGGATGCTACGGCATCTGCAGAGGAGCCAAAGCCGCAAGCAGACGGTGAAGGCCAGAAGAATTCTCAGAACAAGAGGAAGCAGAACCCGACCAAGGATGGTCAGAATAAGAAAAATAAGAAAGATGGCGAATGCTTTAGTTGTGGAAAGAAAGGCCATTATGCCAGAGATTGTCGAGAAAAGCCTGGGGAAAGGAAGTGCTTTAACTGCGGCTAGGCGGGACATCACAAGGATGATTGCCCACAACCTCCTAGGGAGAAGCAGATTGTGAAAGCGTATGCTATCAACGCTGTTCCTTCTTCGTCGAATGCTCCAAGTGCGGCGTAGAAGGGAAAGGGTGTCATTTTAAAAGGTATGCTTTCTATTTAAGATGTTTTGATCGGGTTTTGTTTGATAAACCCAAGACAGTCGATAGACCTCTAGTTGTGACGAACCTGATTGGTGGTTCGACTAGTTTTGGCATGATTTGTTAATGTGGTCTTATCGAGTCATGGATGTATGTTTCCTTGTGATTGCTTTGTTTTGGGCTTTACTGGGTTTAGCATTATTTTGGGGAGTCGATCTACTCCAAAGGAATAGGGTGGTATTAGGTACCTACCTAGTGATGGCGATGGTAACTGGAGTTAAGGAAGCTAAGAGGTTATCGTTGTAATAAGTTCTAGTTGTCTCTGGGAGGCAAATGAGTATTCCAGTGCTAGATTGTTTTGCTAGTATCACCTCATGTGGATTGTCCGAACTCGGAGGAGATGTTCCTTGGGTGCTTGTCTGATATTGGTTTAGGCCTTTGGGGCTTGTGCTTGGGGAATGTCGATTTCGACTAGGATGGGTTGCGTGAGGGGTAAATAGTTGTTGTTATTTTTCATTGGATGATATCTTGGTTTACTCGAGGAGTGATGGGCAGACGGAACATGATGAGACTGTTCAATGGTATAGACTGCCCAGAGTTAGACTCGATAGGGTTATGAGATTGCTCGAGTGGGACTCGAGAAAGATGCAAAGTAATGGATTGTTTAGGACACTATGTTGATGTTCTCTATTGGATAGTAGAACTTTGAAGGAATATGATGTGTTCGTTGATCATGGAAGATACAATGAAGATTAGAGCGATTCAAGTTGGACTTGAACTCGTAAAAGAAAATAGGTGTTCGTTGATCTTGGAGATGCAACGAATAGGGAGACGACTCACGTTGGACTAGAGTTTGTCGGTACTCAAGACTGGGTCTGAGTTATAGATTGACTCGAGTTGGACTCGAGAAGGCTGCAAGGAATTGGATTCAGCTCGAGTTGGACTCGAGAGGGCAGCAAGATAATGGATAAACTTGGGTTGGACTCAAGTATTTTAGGAGGACTAAAAGCAGGGGTATCTGGGGACACCCGTTACCTTGGATCCATTGGACGTGATCTAGTTATCCTTGGAGGATAAACGTACGTTGGACGTACGGTAGTCCGATTGGAGGCTGGGCTTCCATTAGTTTAATTATCCTTGGAGGATAAACGTACGTTGGACGTACGGTAGTCTGATGGGAGGCTGGGCTTCCATTAGTTTAATTATCCTTGGAGGATAAACGTACGTTGGACGTACGGTAGTCCGAAGGGATGCGGGGCTTCCATTGGCCTGGGATTGGTTGGACCAGTCAAGTAAGCATCGGTGTATGTATGGAGGCTGGGCTTCCATTAGTTATTGATGTTGGTTGGACCAGACATACTAGGATCGACATATTGGGATTGGTTAGACCAGTCATGTAGGTGTCGATGTGTTTATGAATTTAGCAGGTTATAGGTAGGACTTGTTTGATGGATGTTATGGTTGCTATGTTGTTCCTATTTTTCTTCTCTTGAGTAGACTATCACCTGTAGGGTTCCAGCGATGGGGCACAAAGTGATTGTAGTAGGACTATGAGCCAGTGCAGTAGAGTCATTATGACTCGAGGGGAAAAGTGGACATAGTAAAGGATTAGTAAGGCTATGAGCCAGTGCAGTGGAGTTGTTATGACTTCATGGGGCAAAGTGGACATAGCAAAGGACTAGTGACTATGGATCAGTGCAGTGGAGTCGCCATGACTCCATGGGGCAGAGTGATCATAGTAAAGGATTTGGATGCAGTACTAGTTGCATTGAGTAGGAGACATGCCAGTTTAGGGGTTTTGTTTCTAGGATGGAATCAACTAAAGTATATCATAGGATATGATTTCGGGCCCAAGAGTGAATTGGATTCAGAAACACTAGTACGCTTGACGATTAGATCGATTTTGATTGAGTGGATTGGTTCCAGTTAGAAGGACGATCCTAATCTATTGGAAACCATCTCTAGGTTAGAGATGAGTATCGATGGAAAGAGAATGATCAAATAAGGATTTGATCGAGAAGTGTGGCTTCGAAAGAATAAGGGACTAGTTGTACCCAACGTAGATGAACTGAGAGGTGAAGTGCTTAGAGCAAATCATCACTCGAAATTGACTATACATCCCAGTGGTAACAAGATGTATTGAGACATAGAGCAGATATACTACTGGGAAGGGATAAAGATAGGCAGAAGGCTTATCTCGATAAGAGACGAAGAGATTTGGAAATCTTCGTTAACGACGTGGTGTTCGTCAAGATCTCCCCATAGAGAATGTGATTCGGATTGGTTGGAGAGGTAAGTTAGCACCAAGATTTGTTGGCCCATTCCCAGTCCTCGAGCAAGTTGGGAATTTGGCGTATGAGGTAGAGCTACCTGACAAGATGGCGGGAGTTCACAACGTATTTCATGTTTCCCAGTTAAGGAAATTCGTGCACGACCCTAGTGTGGCTATTTCACCTGATCAGTTGGATAACATCGAAGTTGAACTCGAGGCGGTTGGGAACCGCAAGTCTATACGTATTGTTGGGAACGATACGAAGCAGCTTCGAAGGAAGGCGGTGAAACTAGTCAAAGTCCAGTGGGGTGAGAATGAAAAAGACTGTACTTGGGAAACAGAGGAGGAAATAAGGAAGAAGTATCCAAAACTCTTTGCCTAGTAAGGTTTTGGTAGTGATAGTTTCTTCCCTTGTTAGTAAACCGCATGCTAGGATAGACTTGTTTTGCATGTTGATTGTTGTTTATGGTTGATAGGCATGCAGAACCCTTTTTGTGTTTTGGTTAGGGAATTTCGGGGGCGAAATTTCTTAAGGTGGAAAGAGTGTAACGACCCGCATTCTACGCATCATAGGATCGTGGAATATTTATTTCTTTCACATATGAAGTTGTATGGTCATGTAACTTTGGGAAACAACCATTAGAGTCATTTCCCATGTTCATGATTTTTGTCGATTTTTAAATGACCATTTTACCCCTAGTTGGTACTGTTTTGGCCATAACTTTTGAATGGAAAGGAATTTTGACCTGAAACCACTTCCATTGGATTCGAATGATGGTTTCTCTTTTCGTAGAGTGGTTACATTAGCCAAACGGACTTACCGTTTGGGAGATATGGCTGAAACAAGGTTTAGAAGGTGAAAAACAGCTTAATTGGGCTAAACCGGGTAGTTAACAGCTAGGCCCAATGGGAGATTTCGGGATTTGGGGTATTTAAGGGCTGCTAGGGTTAGGATTTCGGTTTTAGACTCATTTTTCCAGCCGCCACTTACCTCCTTCAAGCTCTAGCAATGGCCTCCACCTTCTAATTTCATCCCAAATCGTCTCTAATCACTTTCTAATCGAAGATTAAGCAAAACTACATCAAATCAAGGGAGGGTAGCACCAAATCAGAGAGAGAGTTGCTGGAACACATAGGGATTGGATCCAAATCAGAGATTATTTCAGATCTGAAGTTTGTTTGTGGCTAAGGTGAGTGATTTGCATTGTTTTTCACTAATTACGGTTAATTATGGTAATTAGCGAAGATTAGCGAAATTATGGCTCAAAAAAATCTAGAAAAATTCCTAAAATTCTATAACATCATTTTATGTCTCTGATATGAATTTGGGTTAATTTCGACTAATTTTGTAAATCCCGGAATTTGGGGGATTAAGGGGTGATTAGTGATAATTAGCGAATTTATGCATGTTAAAAATCGGGAAAAATATTCAGAAATTCTGAAATATTGTTTTAGACCTCTGATATGAATTTGGGTTAATTTGGTTAAGTTTTGTTAATCCTATGGTAAGTTTTACCTAAAACATACTTAAGGGAAATTAAGGGGTTTTGGGTATGTTTGATCCATTTTACATGCTATGATTTCTGTTTTGGTGTTTGGGGTCGATACTACATGTTGTTATGACTGTATGGTATGCTTTGTGATTGTTTAGAAGGGTTAGATTGGTCGAAAACGCCGTCGAATGGCGTGAAGCAAGTCGCAGGGAAGCTGTGCAGGGACCGGATCGCGGATCGCCCCTATGTGCCACGACCCGGACCGGAGACCACGATCCGATGGTGGGAGGAGCTCGAACTCGAACCGCGTCACGCGCTAGAGTACCCGATCGCATGCCATCTCCGATCCGACCCGATCCACTTCAGAAGCTCACGATCCGAACCTGTGTGCATCCACGATCTAAAGGGGGAGGAGCATCACGACCGAAGGGAAGCGCCATGAGCTATGGAGCACGACCCGAACCAGTGGGAGTGCCTTGACCCGATCCGATGGAGCTGGAGCGCCACTAGCTAGAAGGAGCACGACCCGATCCGTATAGCGCGACTCGATCCGATGGAGGGAGCACGACCGACCCGATCTGAGATGCTTGGATTTGAAGTGAAGATCACGATCCGACCCGAGCGAGGGTGATGACCACGATCTGAGGCAAGGTGAAGTGAAGACCGACCCGGATGAAGATGATGACTAAAACCCGAGATGCAAAGGTAGTCCAAATGGAAGTTAGAGCTCAGGATCTAGATGGGAACCAATGAGTTCACCTCATGATTGGGCTTTGCTGCGGCACGTGTGCAAAGGGGTTGTCGGTATTCATAACTTTGGTTCACCGCTGAGAGATGGATGGTGGGCTTGTAGTGATAGTTACACGGGATTGGATTCCGTCATGGCCCAAAGTATTAGGTGACCAAAGTAGTGGATATCGTATGCTTTACGCACTGAGTGAGAGATGTGAGGATGGTTGCTATGTTTGATTGTTTGCCATCACCATGACATGCACACACCCACCCCCGTTATCTTTACACCATTTGAAATGGCACCTTAGAGTGTTGTACAGTATGTAGTGCTAACTCTTTGGTTGCAGGTCCAGGTTCAGGTATGATTGGATTATACCTGTTATTGTTATGTTTTGTTGCTTATCGCTCATACCAGGCTTTATGTCTGACCCAGAGTTTTATGTCTCCTCTTATTACTCTGGGTGCTCACACGAGCAGACTAGAGACAGGTTATGGTTAGCTGGTGATGCGCGAGTAGCTGATTCGGAGGCGAGCAGGAGGCTTCCACGTATGATATATAGATATTCGCCCTGTGTCGTTGGTGGTCACTACTTGGGCATTAGTAGTGTACCTTCTTTATCTTGCTTTTGCTTTAGAGACAATATTTTAAAAGTTGTAATAAGCTATATTTTGGATTTCCGCTGCTAGGATGCTTAGTTCTAGTTTTCATCTTATGCACTGTCTCTCCTGTTTTATGTCAAGTATGTTATTATTATATTTTGTTCTATGCACTGTAAGACATTCTACAGGTTCCTTGTTAGTTCATTTCCTTCTTTCTTTTTTTTCTTCTGACGACCGTCCCATGCTAACTGGACATGTGTACATCGCACTTTTGGGGGGAATGTCGGTTGGTGCGGGGCGGGCCGTCACAAAGTCAATCAAGTTGGGGTATAACCACCTCTCAGACCTTAACTGAACAACATTCCCAACTTCGAAATAGACAAAGTTCATCTATCAAATCTTTAACAAACTTCCTTACGTAACTCTCGGATTCTATTTACGAACCCACTTCTTTATTTTAAAACATTGATTATAACTATAGTGTTATAGTTCCTTCTTCCTAAATATCTACTTTCAATATATAACTTTTATTCCTTAATTTAACTAAATAAATAAACCACTAATTTATTAATAAATAAGTAAATCTTGATTAAAACGAAAAGTAAATATTACTTTTCCCGAATTTGATATAATCGAATTCAACGTATAATTCTCTTTCGAATAAACTCTATTTGATAACTCCTTTCGAATAAACTATATTTGATAACTCTTTCTTCAAATCACTACATTCGATAATCTCTCTTCGAATCATTCACATTCGATTAACTTTCTACGAATGATTTACATTCGATTAGTCTCCTTTCGAATAAACTATATTCGATTACGCCTTTAATTTTATTCGAATAAACTATTTCAAATAACTCTTTTGGATTTACTTACTTGGATTAACTCGTTTGATTAACTCATTTTGATTAACTCAACTAGATTAACTCAACTTGACTAACTTAACTTGATTAACCTACTTATTTAACTCAACTTATTTAACTCCTATCGAATAACTAATATTCGATTAACTTATATTCGAATAACTATGTCTGTTTTAACTTTATTTCAAATGGCTAGTATTCGATTTAACTCCATTCACTTGACTCTAGACCGCAGCGATCACAATGGTTACGCCTGATTCCCTCAGGAAACATCCGACCGCTGTAGGCTAACTGCATCCCTGCGAATTACGCTAGCAGTCGTACGAAATGGCAACACATCCTAAATAACTATGTTTGACTAACTCTATCTCAAATAACTACATTCGATCAACTCTAATTGAATAACTAATATTCAATTAATCCTAATTCGATTAGCTCTATCTAATTAACTCTAACTGGTTAACTCTAACTGATTAACTCTATCTGATTAATTCTACATATATTCAGTTTCAAATATCGATGTTGAAATTGATTCTTACTTCTCTATATAAGTCCTGACTCATACATTCTATTTATACAATGATAAACATTTCATTTGATTTATAAACTATTATTTATAAATTTATCTTCTCAATCTATTGGTCAGAATAGATTCTATTTAAAATCTTTGCTTTAAATCCATATCATGTTATACCCGTGTGTGATGCACGGGTCTAAATCTTTCAAATGTAATATTCTTCCTTTTATACACTTCTAGTCACTTTTTCAAGTATTTCCTTTTATAATCTATTTATTTACAAAATAAATCCCTTTTCGATAATTCTATTTATTCTATAAAATATTTTAATTTATAAAATCTATTGATTTTATAAGTAATTCCTTGGATAATCTAACTATTCCCTTTCTATTTATATTACACATATTTCCTCTTTCTATTCTATTTATTTTCAAATAAATATCCCTTTTCAACTCTGTTTGTAAATAGTTTACAAATATTTTTCTTTTTATAAAATCTATTTGTTTGATTAACAAATAAATATTCCTTTTTAATCCATTTATTTTATAAATAAATATTTTCTTTTTATAAAATCTTTTGATTTTTATAAATATTTATTTTTCAATTATAACATTGAAAATTTCCTTTTTAACATTCCAGTATTCCTTATGGTATTTAACATACCATATAACAATGATCGGTATCATTCCAACATATAAAATCAACAACAGATTTTCCCTATCACATCATATGACACAATATATGAAAAACAGTAAAATAATTGTTGAGGAACTCAGTTGGGTCCCTCCAACCTGTTCCCCTGCATCCACAGATGTTAAACAATAAAATTAACATCAATTTCATTTCACTATGAAATATTCTGCTTAACAGAATCAATATTTGATTAACGATTTATATCTATATCGTTATCTATAATTTCAATCAACTGACTAGCAGTTCAACCAAACAGCCAACACACAGCAAACAACCATTATTTATAAATTCTAAAAATATTTTATAAAAATATAAATTGAGCAGAGTTAGTGAGATTACTCACATTGGACGGTCATCGTTAAATAACGATAATTGGTGATTGATTTGATTCAGGCGTTTAATTTCATCATAAATCCAAACGAGCGCCTATCCACTCTCGGTCAGTTCCATGGTGTAGCCACCATTCATACGATCCCAACGGATCTTGTTTCGCTCAATTCTGACATCGTATGTGAGAGTTACCCAATTTACAAAACTATACACTGTTTTAAATTCAATTAGATTCAATTCACTTTAGTATTGGGCCTCACCTTAAATTCTGGCCCATCTTCCTTCCTCCAAAATCCCACCCGCAATACTCTTCTTCCTCCCTCCCGTATACATAGCCTACTCCTCACGATCCATGCCATATCCGCTCTTTTTCCTCACCAATTTATCCTCCCTCCTCTACTAAAAATCACCAAATAAATACCAATATTCTCATTTAAATCTCTTCTTCTCGGTACTCACCATTCTCAATTAGCCCCTTCCGATCAAATTGCATTCGATACCCTCGCCCTTTCATTGTAGAGAAAACAGCGACACTTTTTTCTTCTTCTTTTAATCCCAAAAAAATTCAAACGATGCTATTCGATACCGTGAACCCAAATCTCAAACTGAAACCGTGAATTAATCCATCAAACTCGACAGAATCGCTACCCTAGGGTTTCGCTGAAAAACTGGGTTCGTGAAAATGGGGTTCGAACCCTGTAAAAGGCATATGGAATTGAAGAGAAAAGCTTTCTGAATTCAAATATATATCTTTTGATTTATAGATTTTAACTTGATTTTCTTTTGATTTTTGAATCTCACGTTTGAAGTGGTGTTTGGAAGAAAGTGATGGCGCAGACATGTATTGACTAGAGTGGATGGAAAATTAGGGTAAGGAGAATTGAGGATATTTTATAGGTGATTTTAATATATTTTTATTCGATTTTTATATTTGTTTTTAAGTTATCGCTGCTTCCATTCGTACTCTAAAAATCCCCGTGATCACATACGACACCCAAAAATCACCAAAACGGTCATGCGGCTAGAGTTCGACCTTGCGGACCCAACGAAACTGGTTTCGTCGAATTTTGGACTCCGTTTGCTCCCACAACATATTTTTACCTGTCAAAATACTAATTGTTTTTCACTATAAAAATATGTACGGCTACATACTGACCCCAAAAATTACCAAACTTGGAACCTAATAATAATTTAATATTGCGGATCCAACAAAATTAGTTTCATCGAAAACCGAGGTCGTTTGCAAAAGTGGCTATTTTTAAAGCTCTAAATAACCCATTTAAATATATAAATATATTTAAAAACATTTAAATTTAATACTTAAAAGTAAATATCATCGCATATATTCACAACAGAATATCATACTGCTACACTGGGATTTATAACTCGATATTTCAAATCCAGCGTTACATCGATATTCGATTTATATATAAAAATCCATATTAAAATATAAATTAATCGATATAAATTATAAGTGAATTCCATAGCGACTTTTCTAAAATTTGGTTTGGACATAACTAAAAATCTACATGACGAAATCTCGATTTTTCTCTTCCATCAGAAAAAATATACTTCACCAGCTCCTAACGTTTCTTGTTTCACAGAAATCCGATTTAAAACGAATCCTGTACATTCAGTTGAAGTTCAAATCGCCAAATAGCGAACTGCCACTCCATTTCGAGCTCGATTTTAATTATATTATAATTATACGTTCAACTGCCGTTTATATAATATATTCGTTATTCTAATTCAATTCTAAACTGAATTAAATATCACAGTTGATCCAATTCACACATTTTTGTGAATTCCACTATTTCTGACTATTTCAAACATTAAATATATTATTATATTATTTATTTTAATTAAATATTCAATATTATTTAATTCTGATTATTTTAAATTACCAAACCATTATTTAAATAATTAAATAAATTATTTATATACCATAAAAAATATGGGTCCTTACATTCTTTCCTCCTTAAAATAATTTCGTCCTCGAAATTGCTAAGGTAGAGAACAAATCCTATTGGCTAGTACAAATTTATTTGTTTACTTACCAACTTCAATTTCAGCTGAACCAATTTAACTTCAATTAAAATATTAATTAATTCTTATCAACGAAAATTTTCTCACACCTGAAATTTTCGAAAAATTTCGCCAGCACCTCCTTTTATCGGTCAATAGTTCAAACCCCAACTCACCTCTCTAGGCCTTCTCCAATCCAAAAGAAAATCAAACAGCCAAGCGGCTGGCCAAACCGGCCCATAAATAACCAAATCCATAAAAATAAACGTGTACCAAAGTCATCCCAATCAATCTCTGATCAATTTATCCTCAACACAGCTATTCGCTTAGACAAGCCAATTGCCATTTCAAACTCAAGTTTCATTCTCGATTCCAAATTCCTAACTCACCAATCCAATACCATTTCAGATTCTATCTCACAATTCAAAATCTGATTTTTCTTCATATATTATATTCCAATTAAATTTCCAGTTAATTGGTTTCATTTCATATTTGCTTTCAAAAATTTCTTTAATTTGCTTTTAATTCATACTGTCTTCCTCGGAATTTTAAACGGTTTAGTTTTTCTAAAATAAATTATTCCCTTTCGGGATTCAAAACAACTTCCTTTTCCCAAAAAAAATCGAAAACAAAATCTTTGGTAGTAATCCGTTACTTACAACTCGAACGAACATTGATGATGTGGCCAACATCATCAGAGTTATTTTCCAACTATCGAAGTGAGTTCAATACTATATAACTTATCAAAACCATATTTAAACATTTTCATTTTGAAATCTTTTCAAAATATCATTCACGATACTTGTAAACAATTTAAAATCTCCCAGGATTTTAAAATTTTCTTAAACTTAACTCAAATCTACTTACAATCACTTTTTCTCCAGTTTCAGAATTTTAATTCCAATTCTAATTTAATTCAGATTCAATTAATATACTTTTATATTATACGAACTCAAATTGCTTATTTATATAACCATTTCAATTATAATCAACTAACACATCCAATATATGATAATAATCCCAAGATATACCTTTTATATCAAAATATATTTTGAGTAAAATTATTTCATTTACCCCTTTTCAAAACATATTGTGTCGGTTCATCGTATTCGAGTGTTTGGAAATCCCTATCGATACAGTGGATCAAACTGATCGACCAGAATTCACAAACAACTCAATCAACAAATCTCCACAATATAAAACAATTTTATACCAATCTACAAATACGTTCACTCGTATATACACACCCAAACTCAATCTAGGGTATTGCTAACCCCATCTCTACCGAGTCACGCCACAGAGCCAAGGTAATCACTTAACCTTCAGCTCTGATACCACTGTAACGACCCGGGGGGTTTTCGACTTCGAAAATCAACACACAACTGCCATGTTGAGTATTCGAACATCGGAAATACCTAGTCATTAATAGAAAGAAGTTAGAGGGTGAGAATAGATAAGATAGAAAATTAGAATAGAAGAAGAAGAACACATTCAGAGTAAACATGAATCTCACAGCGGAACGAATAAAATATAATGTATAACATAACTTTGAAATAAAACAGTGTATATATATATAATAACATTATCAGAGTACAACACTTACACACAGCGGAAATAAAAAGAGCTATATAATCCTGAAGCCTCCTGCTTCAAGCTCCTCCAAGCATATCTGTAAAGACCTGAACTACTTGACTGCCCGTACAAATTTGGGCACCTAAGAGTTTAGGGAAAACAAAACGAAAATAAACTCTGGATCTGTCAGGGGACTGGTGTGAGTAAACTCAAATCATTTGGTTTAACTTTTCAAAATTCTTTTCAAAAGAAAAGATAATCGTAAGACCGATCCACACATAAACACGGACGGTTTTTACCCTACGATAACCCAAAACAGTTTGGAAACCAATACTTTTATGATATTATAATAATTTCTAATCACAAGTAATTAACAATCTAGTAGAACGCTTGCATCTCACGTTCCACATATATAGTATACAAACAAAACCGCGGGCGCTTATTGGAGATTGGATTCCAACTATGACAAGGTATGGGACCACCCGTCGATAGTGTATCTCTAGAGACGAATACACTGGGTTCAACAAGAACGTCTTGCAACCCGGCCCACACATGACCGACCACTCATTTCGCTTGAGTGTATCGAATGTATACCACCAACGGTTGGGAGCTACCCACCGTTTCCCGAAAAGGGACAGCATCGAACATAGATATAAGAGTGAAATGGATTTTCTTTAGATATGTGATGCACACCCTGATGGGAGCGACCCACTTAGCCATGCTGCCTGGCCGATTTCTGTCATATCCCGGTTAATGAGGCTTGAGGTCATAACGTATCTTTGACAGATCATACATTCATTCACTTTGAATGCCACATCGTCATACCCGTCAAATCACAAATTGATTTCTCCAAAAATACCACGGGTATAAAGCTAAGAGAAACAAACTCCTCCGCCACCAAACATAAGTATGTTTGAAGAGATCAACTTACGCGATCCTTTAGATATACTCTGTCAGATATTCGTCCATTCACGTTTGTCCTCGGACTGGACAAATCGAAGGCACTATTCTGTAAACAGGATAGTCCTTGCATAACTCCATCTTCAATATTTGATCGCAACGCTAACGTCCATACAGAGTGGTTTTCAGATAATATATCTAATCCCGGTCTCTCCGTATTGATGACGGAAAAATGGTCAAAAACTTCGATAGTCGGTGATTTAACTATCAAAGAAAAATAGGTTTGCAAACAACGATATCATTTCCAGATGGAAATTCTATCGATCAATCATCATTCAAAGGTTTATTTCTTTTAATTAAATTATCATTAATTTATCCATTTTCCCTTTCTATATATTCGTAAATTCTAAATTTCTAAATTTGGAAAAAACATACTTTATAAATCATTTGGACCACATCACCATATTTACTTCTATTTCTTATTTCCTATATTGGAAAACATTTCTGATCCTTATATGGAAAACGTTTCCAAACTCCTTCATTTGATTTAAACCGATGTTTAAATAAAACATCACTAAGCCGATTCAAACCATTTCACTTATTAATTAAATTCGCCTAATCAACCTTCACTATCGAACTTTAACCATTTCTTAGTTAAAAACGAAGTCAATCAAGTTGGGGTATAACTAACTCTCAGACCTTAACTGAACAACATTTCTAACTTTGAAATAGACAAAGTTCACTTTTCAAATCTTTAACAAACTTCCTAACGTAACTCTCGGATTATATTTACGAACCCACTTCTTTATTTTAAAACATTGATTATAACTATAGCGTTATAGTCCCTTCTTCCTAAATATCTACTTTCAAAATACAACTTTTATTCCTTAATTTAACTAAATAACTAAACCACTAATTTATTCGTAAATAAGTAAATCATGATTAAAACGAAAAGTAAATATTACTTTTCTCGAATTCGATTTAATCGAATTCAACGTATAATTCTCTTTCGAATAAACTCTATTCGATATCTCCTTTCGAATAAACTATATTTGTTAACTCTTTCTACGAATTAGTACATTCGTTAATCTCTCTTCGAATGATTCACATTCGATTAACTTTCTACGAATGATTTACATTCGATTAATCTCCTTTCGAATAAACTATATTCGATTACTCCTTTAATTTTATTCGAATAAACTATTTCGAATAACTCCTTTGGATTTACTCACCTGGATTAACTCGGTTTGATTAACTCATTTTAACTAACTCAACTAGATTAACTCTACTTGACTAACTTAACTTGATTAACTTACTTATTTAACTCAACTTATATAACTCCTATCGAATAACTAATATTCGATTAACTTATATTCGAATAACTATGTCTGTTTTAACTTTATTTCGAATGGCTAGTATTCGATTTAACTCCATTCGCTTGACTCTAGATCACAGCGATCACAATGGTTACGCCTGATTCCCTCAGGAAACATCCGACCGCCGTAGGCTATCTGCAGCCCTGCGAATTACGTTGGCAGTCATACGAAATGGCAAAACATCCTAAATAACTATGTTTGACTAACTCTATCTCAAATAACTATATTCGATCAACTCTAATTGAATAACTAATATTCAATTAATCCTAATTCGATTAATTCTATCTAATTAACTCTAACTGTTTAACTCTAACTGATTAACTCTATCTGATTAATTCTACATTTATTCAGTTTCAAATATCGATGTTGAAATCGATTCTTACTTCTCTATATAAGTCCTGACTTATACATTCTGTTTATCCAACATTTCATTTGATTTATAAAATATTATTCATAAATTTATCTTCTCAATCTATCGGTCAGAATAGATTCTATTTAAAATCTTTGCTTTAAATCCATATCATGTTATACCCATGTGCGAAGCATGGGTCTAAATCTTTCAAATGTAAAATTCTTCTTTTTATACAATTCTAGTCACTTTTTCAAGTATTTCCTTTTATAATCTATTTATTTACAAAATAAATCCCTTTTCGATAATTCTATTTATTATATAAAATATTTTAATTTATAAAATCTATTGATTTTATAAGTAATTCCTTGGATAATCTAACTATTCCCTTTCTATTTATATTACACATATTTCCTCTTTCTATTCTATTTATTTTCAAATAAATATCCCTTTTCAACTCTGTTTGTAAATAGTTTACAAATATTTTTCTTTTTATAAAATCTATTTGTTTGATTAACAAATAAATATTCCTTTTTAATCCATTTATTTTATAAATAAATATTTTCTTTTTATAAAATCTTTTGATTTTTATAAATATTTATTTTTCAATTATAACATTGAAAATTTCCTTTTTAACATTCCAGTATTCCTTATGGTATTTAACATACCATATAACAATGATCGGTATCATTCCAACATATAAAATCAACAACAGATTTTCCCTATCACATCATATGACACAATATATGAAAAACAGTAAAATAATTGTTGAGGAACCCAGTTGGGTCCCTCCAACCTGTTCCCCTGCATCCACAGATGTTAAACAATAAAATTAACATCAATTTCATTTCACTATGAAATATTCTGCTAAACAGAATCAATATTTGATTAACGATTTATATCTATATCGTTATCTATAATTTCAATCAACTGACTAGTAGTTCAACCAAACAGCCAACACACAGCAAACAACCATTATTTATAAATTCTAAAAATATTTTATAAAAATATAAATTGAGCAGAGTTAGTGAGATTACTCACATTGGACGGTCATCGTTAAATAACGATAATTGGTGATTGATTTGATTCAGGCGTTTAATTTCATCATAAATCCAAACGAGCGCCTATCCACTCTCGGTCAGTTCCTTGGTGTAGCCACCGTTCATACGATCTCAACGGATCTTGTTTCGCTCAATTCTGACATCGTATGTAAGAGTTACCCAATTTACAAAACTATACACTGTTTTAAATTCAATTAGATTCAATTCACTTTAGTATTGGGCCTTACCTTAAATTCTGGCCCATCTTCCTTCCTCCAAAAGCCCATCCGCAATACTCTTCTTCCTCCCTCCCGTATACACAGCCTACTCCTCACGATCCATGCCATAGCCGCTCTTTTTCCTCAACAATTCATCCTCCCTCCTCTACTAAAAATCACCCAATAAATACCAATATGCTCCTCATTTAAATCTCTTCTTCTCGGTACTCACCATTCCCAATTAGTCCCATCCGATCAAATCGCATTCGGTACCCTCCCCCTTTCGCTGTAGAGAAAACAGCGACACTTTTTTTTCTTTTAATGCCAAAAAAAACACAAACGAAGCTATTCGATATCATGAACCCAAATCTCAAACTGAAACCGTGAATTAATCCATCAAACTCGACAAAATCGCCACCCTAGGGTTTCGCTGGAAAACTGGGTTCGTGAAAATGGGGTTCGAACCAAGTAAAAGGCATATGGAATTGAAGAGAAAAGCTTTCTGAATTCGAATATATATATCTTCCGATTTATAGATTTTAACTGGATTTTCTTTTGATTTTTGAATCTCACGTTTGAAGTGGTTTTTGGAAGAAAGTGACGGCGCAGACACGTATTGACCAGAGTGGATGGAAAATTAGGGTTAGGAGAATTGAGGATATTATATAGGTGATTTTAATATATTTTTATTCGATTTTTATATTTGTTTTTAAGCTATCGCTGCTTCCATTCATACTCTAAAAATCCCCGTGATCACATACGACACCCAAAAATCACCAAATTGGTCATGCAGCTAGAGTTCGACCTTGCGGACCAAACGAAACTGGTTTCGTCGAATTCTGACTCCGTTTACTCCCACAACGTATTTTTAACCATCAAAATAATAATTGTTTTTCACTCTAAAAATCCGTACGGCTACATACTGACCCCAAAAATTACCAAACTTGGAACCTAACAATAATTTAATATTGCGGATCCAACAAAATTAGTTTCGTCGAAAACCGAGGTCGTTTGAAAAAGTGGCTATTTATAAAGCTCTAAATAACCCTTTTAAATATATAAATATATTTAAAAACATTTGAATTTAATATTTAAAAGTAAATATCATAGCATATATTCACAACAGAATATCATATTGCTACACTGGGATTTATAACTCGATATTTCAAATCCAACGTTACATCGATATTCGATTTATATCTAAAAATCCATTTTAAAATGTAAATAAATCGATATAAATTATAAAGGAATTCCATAGCAACTTTTCTAAAATTTGATTTGGACATAACTAAAAATCTGCATGACGAAATCTCGATTTTTCTCTTCCATCAGAAAAATATACTTCACCAGCTCCTAACGTTTCTTGTTTCACAGAAATCCGATTTAAAACGAATCATGTACATTCAGTTGAAGTTCAAGTAGCGAACTGCCACTCCATTTCGAGCTCGATTTTAATTATATTATAATTATACGTTCAACTGCCGTTTATATAATATATACGTTATTCTAATTCAATTCTAAACTGAATTAAATAACACAGTTGATCCAATTCACACATTTTTGTGAATTCCACTATTTCTGACTATTTCAGAAATTAAATACATTATTATATTATTTATTTTAATTAAATATTCAATATTATTTAATTTTGATCATTTTAAATAACCAAACCATTATTTAAATAATTAAAAAATTATTTATATACCATAAAAAATATGGGTCGTTACATTTTCAGAAATGTTTAAATCAAGTTGGAATAAAAACAGCGGCATTGCAGTTAAATTACCTGAAACGTCATTTAATTGAATATGCCTATTTTTAAATAAATAAAAATAGGGAAAATTTATTTAAAATAATAATAAATGATTTCAAAGGGTTTTTGGATGAAAAATTCCAAGCTATAAATATAAAAAATATTTTATCAAAACGACTGATTTATTTATTCTCAAATAAATAATAGGATTTAAAATGATTTTAGTATAACTAGAGTTTTCCAATATATGAATTGGAATGGGTTTGAATGGAAATAATCTTTGATTATTTCGATATTGTATTCCGTGATTACGCAGATATTGATTTGGGAATTTGGATGATATATAATATCGTTATTCCTAATATGTTATCCGTTGGTTTCAGAATTTGATATTGAATATAAGTCGAGAAAATTCCTATTCAGAGCCTTATATTTAATATCAAATAAGATTTTGGGTTTGTCGTAAATGGTGTCTTAAATAACACTATTCTTGAACTTATTTGAGAAAAGAATAAATTTTTTAATTAAGATTTAAATGAGATTTTCCAATATTGAAATAAAGTGGAAATTGATTTTGGGTTGATTGTGAACAATGTTTTAAATGACAGCAGTTCTCATAACCCGATTAACGGTGAAATTATGTTTTGTAATTTATTAATCTTTTAATTAAGATTTAAAAAAAAAATTCTAAAGAGAAATTTTCCAATTTAATATATATTAAATTGGAATTAAATGGAATAGGATTTTGGGTTTATCGTGAACTATGTTTTTAAGCGACATTTGTTCTTTAACCCAGTTAAAGACAAAATTAATTTCTTAAAGTTGAATAATCATTAAATAATGATTTTAGAAGATTAAAACTAAATGTAGATTTAATGAGTCTTTAATTAGATTGAATAGAAATAAAGTAATTAAGTTTACTGAATTCTAGAAATTACCGAGGATGGAGTACCACCAGTTTTACTCCATGCGATAGTTGAATCTTTAATTAGATTTGAACGATAAACGGTAATTAAATTTATCGGAACACACTGGGTGCTAGACATGGGGTACCACCAGTTTTACTCCATAGGATGAATTGGTTGGGACTGGGATAATATAATAAATGACTACTTCGGTAAGACGTTATTCCCGACTAGTTGAATGAACCTTAATTTGGTTTATAGATAAATCAAAGAATATTCTTGATTGGAATGAGACGTAGGTTGTGTTTTTATAGCACATGATTTTAAGATGTGCGAATTATTCGGAAAGACCGGGTTCAACCCATTCTGAATAATTCATACGACGATTGAAGATCGGCGACAAAGACGATGGTTGAAGACCGGGGATTTTCACATCGTATGGATGATTTCTGATATCTTGATTGGACTGTACACCCAAGATGAGAGAGAATAATTGGTGATCATCCAGACGTATTTGGAGATCTACCGGATATGGTTTCGTTCAGACCCAGAACAGACTTGTAAAGGGATTGTGTGTCTGACATTGTATTCTTTTATATTGTATTTGTTGATCTCTGCTAAATATATATCTGTTTGGTGGTGGAGAATTTATTCTCTGCTTAACACCCTTCTCTGAGACGTACGAGCTCAGAGGTTATATATATTGGTAGATGATCAATGATATGCAACGTTACTTCGCGACCCTCACACCCCAGTATGATGGTGAACGATCTGTTTGATTAGTAGGTTTGACCAATATACTTTATATATATATGGATTTGGTCGGCCGAGTTGTGCTGGGTGATGGTCGCTCCACACCTGGAGATTGGGATAGGTCATTTCAACCGAAGCCCATTAGGACAGAGCACATCGATTGCTCATCCAAAGTGCGTAGTATATGTATTACGGTGTTTTCTCTTGTCGAGACATAAGCCGTGGAGATACATTCGCGATATATCTTTCAAATCAGTAGCCATCATGATGGAAATTCAATTTTCCATTATGAGCTTTACTGTGATAACCCCAAACTTCCGTAGAAGGAAAGCAAGGATAATATTGGAATATAACATATCTACAACAAAAACAAATCTCAGAAAATATCATAACACATAAATCATTGCAGCGCTAATAAAATGTCGTCAGCATCACAATATTCAATACATCAGAGTACGCAGATACAGGATACACTTAGCAAAAGAAAGTTTGGATGGAAGGGAAATAAGTCTCAACAAAAAGGAAATAAGTTTCAAACTCCATCAAATTACATCATACGTGAAACATGTCTAATAGCAGAAATAGAGATAAAAGGAAAAGGTCTTCGTCTTCTTCCAAGCAAGCTCCAATCCAGCACATGCCTCAATATGACCTAAACCTGTTACTTGGCTGCCCGTGTGGAAAAGAGAGCACCCGAGTTTGCAAAGTGAAACAAACTACTAGTCAGTCATGGGACTGGTATGAGAAATCTTTCTTATATAATATAACAATGTGGCAAATCATAGGACCACGCCGCTAACGCGGAACGGGTTTACTCTATTGGATTTCCAGTGCATAATTCAAATAAATTTTATTACAAAACAATGTAATGCTTTTTTTTGGAAAAATGAAATCATTATAAGACTCAAGTCCCATCACACAATGCAACGCAAACCAGAGGACAGAGTTTTACCTTATAGTGATCAAACATGACTTGATACATATAAAATAATATTCTTAATATTATTATTAGTGTCTAATCAGTATTAAAATACTTCAAAGTAAATGTATTAATCCTAGACGGTATAGTACCCCATCCTACTATGTCGTCGTATATAGGTTTACAATCAAAACCGTAATGTCATATAGGAGATTTGGTTTCCATCATGAATCGAGGCTAGGGATCGTCCTTTCCGATTCGAGACACTATAGCAAATGCCTCAGGATTCCCCGCAGTGAACACTTGGATCTTCAGGGCCGGTCCACACAGAACGCTAGTGGAATAGTTATGCCTGAACACATGCTTCCCGGTTCTTTTGAACCTCTAATATGGCCACTAACAACCTATAAAATCGAGGTACCTCGTAATCCAACATCCACACAAGTAAAAATGTCAGGGCTGGTAAGTCGCTGACACCACTTCTTAGCTAGAAAGAAACGTGTGCACTCCCTGCATTCCTAATCCCATTTTTGACTCATACCGGGGTGTGAGGCTCGCGAAGTCACGCTATACACAAAGCTACGCCTAAACAGGCTATGCTTTGATCATCAACCACAAGGAAAGCTTTTCAACAAAAGCCGTGATCATCTGCACCTTGCGTGCCACATTGTGATAGCCCGTAACTTCCCCGGTAAGGAAAGCCCGGATTACCTTGAGAACACGACAAAATAGAACACAAACAGAGGAACATTTCTTTGCTGTTACAACAATTCCATCGGATACAAGAATATACGGAGTATAAATGAATACTATACATTCGATAAATATCAGAGATTACAATAAATTACATAGCAGCAGAAAAACAATAGAAAACACAACTAAAAGTAATACACGGATACAGAGCTTTCCGAGCATCGTTCCAGCTGTAAATCAGGATCCTGTGAATATAAATCTGCAAAACCAAAACTACTAGCTTCCCGTGTCGAAAATAAGGGCACCCAGAGTTTAGGTTAAAACAACAAACTCCAGGTCGGTCATGTGACTGGTGTGAGAACTGAATTCTTTTTCGGAACGGGTTTCCTCCCAAGAATACCAGTGCATAAAAAAGACAACGCAATTCTTTTTCGAAAAATGAAGCTATTATAAGACCCAGGTCCCATCACACAATGCAACGCAAGCCGGAAGATAGGGTTTTCCCTTATAATAGCCAAACATGCTTGGTACGTTTAAAACAAATCATTTGATAATATTATAAGTGTATAGTGTCAAAACAATTTCAATCATAAATATCAATCATATGCGGCATGGGTATCATCTATCATGTCGCCATACTAGGCTCTACAAATAAAACCGAAATATCTCGTATTGGAAATTGGATTTCCGTCATGAGTCGAGGCAAGGGGCAAGCTCCTCTCCGCTTCGAGACACTCTAGCAAATGCCTCAGGACTACACACTCTGGGCAGCCACTTGGATCGGTTGGGCTGGTCCTCCGTTACGTTTTAGGATTGGCAATTCCTGAACACATGTTTCCCGGTCCTATCCGACCTAATATCGAGGCGCCTCATTCCAACAACCACAAAGGTGAAAAAGTATATAAATGTCAGCCAGTTTAAGCACTGACACCACCCATAGCTAGAAAGAAACGTCGTGTTCTCCCAACGGTCTGTATCCCGTTTTTGACTCATACCGAGGTGTGAGGCTCGCGAATTCACGCTATACACAAAGCTACGCCACGTAGACCGTGCTTTGATCATCAACCACAAGACTTTGCTTTTCAACAAAAGCCTTGATCATTTGCCACTTAGGCGTGCCACACTGGCAATTCATGCCATGCGACTGATGTCCATCGATATACAACCTCTGAGCTCGTACATCTCAGAGAAGGGCGTTAAGCAAAAGAATAAATTCTCCGCCGCCAAACAGATATATATTTAATAGAGATCAATCAACATAGAATAAAATCCAATGTCAGACACACAGTCCATTTGCAAGTTCAATCTGGGTCTGAACGAAACAAGAGGCACTTTCCTCGCATATCCATCGATCTCCAAGTACGTCTGGACGATCACCAACTGATTCTCTCCTCTTGGGTGTACACCCCAATCAAGATCATCAGTAATCACCCAAACAATGTGAAGACTTCCGGTCTTTAACCACCGTCTTCATCTTCGACATATCGTCGAATCGGTTATTCAGAATGGGTATAAACCCGGCCTTTCTGAATAACCCGCGTATATAGTAAACAAATGTTACACAAACACAACATACGCCTCATTCCAATTTAGCATCCACTAACCGTAAATCAACAAGAGAACAATTTCCCAAATATTAACCCCGAAGGCCGAAACCAACATCAGATCAATACCCAGGAAACCATTCTTCTTAGCTAACCTACAGCTAGTTTCGAAATTTCATATTCTTAGGGAAAGGTTCCCATTAATTTTATCAAAGATAAATTCTTTAAATTTATTCTTTAATCTTCCTTTGGATGTCATTTTAAACCCAATTATGGTTTTCCAAACTAGTCGGGATTAGCGAACCACACCGAAGTAATTATTTATTTTATTTCCCAATCCCAACCTATTCATCCCATGAAGCAAAACTGGTAATACTCCATATCTAACACCACGGTGTTATCGGTAAAATTAATTACCATTTCACGTTCAAATCTAATTAAAGATTTGACTATCGCTTTGGAGCAAAACTGGTGATACTCCATTCTCACCCACTTTTTAAATTTGATAATTAAAATTATCAATTCACACTTCAATCTAATTAAAGATTCATTAAAACACCTTTTACTGGGTTAAAGAACCAATGTCATTTAAAACACAGTTCGCGACAAACCCAAATCACATTCTATTTATTATCGGGTTAAAGAACAAGTGTTATTTAAAACACCATTCACGATAAACCCGCAAATCAATTCTAATTCAATTCCAATCAAACATATTAGAAATTCCGATTATTTAAAACCCCTTTTTAATTCCAATTTATTTATTTAAAAATAATTGGGTTATAAATTTAGTTCAAAACTAGTTCATTTCGATAAAAATCCATTTTTATCTTTACAAATGTGGGATTTTTCATCCCAGTTCTTCACAAATCATTTCTTTTGATTTTACACAAATTATTGATATTTTTAATAATTTTATCAAGGCCCGTACAATCGATTTCCATCAACAGCCATCGAACTGCACTTACAACGACCTTATCTGAAATTGATTTGGACATTTCTCTAAATCTAACCATTATATTTCAAATTTCTAATATTCGTTAGAAAGCGCTTTTCGATACGAAACCAACGGTTCCGGTTTTAGGAGAATCCAACGGTCGGATCTCCCATAATGTCCGTTCGAAGTCAATGGTCGAAATTCACGAACTACCGAAGTGAAGCGCGTTCTATTCAGGGCATTATATATATAATATATATTTCGTCGATTTCTATTTAACAAATGAATCTATATTTTTTTTCAATACATGACTCTATATTTTTGTCAACACATGACTAATCTCAACGAACGAGTACTCCCACGTGTGACTATTTTTGTTATTTAATATATTTTGTAAAAATTATGGTATCTATCGTTTGATTTCAAATCAGACTCCAACCGTAAATTAGTAAGAGAACGATTCCCTAAATATTAACCCCGAAGGTCGAAACCAACATCAGATCAATATCCAGGAGACCACTCATCTTATCTATTTTCCAGTTAGTTTCTAATTTTATATATGATAAAGATGTAAAAAAAAATTGTTAAAATATTTCGTTCAACACATGACTAATCTCAACGGATGAGTACTATCAACACGTGAACCTTTATTTTATAATATTCTTTATTTTTCCAATTGGAATGAGGCCCAATCAATCACCATATAATGTTAATTATATGGATTCCATACAACACATGTATATGATAGCAACGATAAATAATCAATCATCATCCAAAGTGCACTACTCTGTATAAGCATCAAATATAGATATCTAACGCTTATAATAGCCTGTCAGTCAATCGATCGACATATAACTACTTACTGGGATTGGTGTATGCCGTATTTTATCCCAATACCCATGTGGAGTTTCAAACAATCAAACACAGATTTTATTTGTGCAGTTGGGCGATGTGTAAAATTTATCGTCCCAATCAATATCAGTCAAATCTGTGTATATAAACAAATCGTCCGATTTGTTTGTAAATATTTATTTTATATACACGTTAAAAATTATATTTTTAACTATAAAATATTTTCCACTATAAAATATTTTATTTCATTCTACATCACACAATCAAATTTCACAAAATAGCAACCAAACAAACAAGTCATCCATGGTCTGTGGATGACGGTTGTCGGGTGCTACTAAACACCGTCCGTATCCTAGTATATATTTTAACTAGAAAATTAAATTAAAAGTGAGAATTTCTCACAGAGGATTCCACTCCGCCGTGCTTTGCTTTTGAACTGCTGAATCGCCAGGATCTATTTGACATTCCAATGCAGTCCTTTCACGCTGTTCAAATAAAATTATATTTTTACTGCTTTATTCTAATAAATAAAAATCCTATTTTTACTTCTACTTTATATATCTATACAATGCTTATTCTATATAAAAAGTATATTTTTATATTTCTATTTCATGTATAAAGATCGAATTTTTATTTCATCGCTATAAAAATCACATTTTTATTTCAATATAGATATAATATAAATCAGATTTTTATTTCGTTGCATATATAAAGATCAAATTTTTACTATCTATATAATATAAAAATCCTATTTTTATTATCGCCACTATATAAAAATCATATCTTTATATCTTCTATAAATTAAAAATCGAATTTTTATTCCTCCTAAAATATAAAAATCATATTTTTATCTTCTACATCATATGAAAATTATATTTTTAACTCCTACATTATAAAAATTACATTTTTGTGGTATTAAAAATCCAATCTTTCCTAGACAAAAATCGTATGTTTTCTAAATTAAAAAAACCGTATCTTTTCTATTTATAAAAATTATTTCTTTGTTTATAGAGACCTTAACTTTATACATGAAAATCATGTTTTCACTCTCCTATATAAATAAACTGATTTTTTTATTTTATTAAACTAAAATTTATAGAAACTAAATGAATAAATAAAATTAAAGGGAGCTTACAGTGTTTTGCAGAGGAGGGGGGCTGATGCGCTTCAGGAAGAGGAGGAAGGCGGTGCACGTAGGTGGAGAGGGTGCGGTTTTTCGCTGAAGGGGGCTAGGGTTTGGCTGCGCGCGAGCGGTGGATCGGAGAGAGAGGGTGGAGGGAAGAAGGAGGGTATCGAGAAGAGGAGGGCAAGCGTCGAGGGGGGGTGCGGTGGCGCTCCGCCTAGAGGCGCGGTGGCGGCTCGATCAGAGGAGCGACAGCTCCTCCCTCTTCTTCCCTTTTTTTTATTTAAAAATGAACCCGGTGGGGGGGGGGGGGCTGAATGAATAAAGGAGGAAGGAGAGATTTTTAATTTATTTAATTTCAAAAAGTTGTCTTTTTCATTTGACCTCTAAACGAAGCCCACCGCCTGTCGTCCATAGCTAATTACCCCATTCCGAACACAATGGGTTATGTATCGCAAGCCAGTTCGGCTGTTTCGATCAGTTTCCATTGAAATTCAAATATAACTCTATATATTCAATTTTAAACGTACATTTCAATTTACCGACGTCACATATGGACTTTAAAAATACCAGAAAAATATTTTCTAGCTTCGTATTGACGACACGATCCTAACAAAACTAATTTCGCCAAATTCTGAGACCGTTTGAAAAATGGCCATTTTCCAGTCGATTAAAATCAACTGAAACTGGTCAAACGCGTTTTCCTTTGCCACGCTCACATATTGATTCGAAATATAATGAAATTTGGAATCTAGCAATAACTTGACATCATGGATCCAACAAAAGTGGTTTCGTCAAAATCCGAGGTCATTTGCAAAATTCCCATTTTTAAGGGCCTGAATTCCATAGCGACTATTCTGAATTTTCAACTGGAAATATCTTTTGATTCCCGATATGAAATTTCCATTTCTCGGGTTCGTTGGAAATATATTCTCAATTAGATTCAAATATTTCTAGTTTCGCTAAAATCCGGTTTATTTTGCACCCGGTATGTTCAATTGAAGTTTGAAATCGAATTATCGAACTACCGGGCCATTTTCAATTACATTTATAATTATATATAATTATTTATATTCTAACGACGATGTATATAAATATATACGTTTGATTCTATTCAAAATATATTTCTCATCGATATTATTTAAAATAATTCACTTTAAATGTTCAAAATTCACTAAAATTGCCAAAATAAAAAATTTAAACTAACTCGCCTTTCCGGGTTGTTACATTCTCCCCCACTTAAAACTTTTTGTCCCCAAAAAGGAACGAAGCCGAAAGTTGTTTAACAAATCAACTCAACTTCCTTTATTTTCATTACGGCTTAAGTTCTTCAACTTTTCAGTTTCTAAGAACTTTTCAAATTTTTCAAAAATTTGGCTAACACCCTAAATTTTCGAAAAATTTCGCCGTAACCTCCCCTGCACCGGGAGGACCGGGAAAATCCCGAAATTTCCATACAGGCCCTCTGATCTCAAAAAGAAAAAGAAAAAGCCAAGCGGCTAGCCAAACGGCTCATAAAATCATCATCACCCAAATAAAACAGTAAATTATGGTAAACATGTACCTATTTGTCGGGCAAACAATTTTATTCTCTGCTCTAGCCTCCTTGCTATGACCTGTTCACACATATATATGTACATGCATGCAATTGCAAATAATTTTCGATACAATTCAATATTTGATACAATTAGGCTAAATGGTTCAAAATTATCAAACAAATAAACAAACAACACAAACATCAATCAATTAGTGGATTAACATTTCAAATTCATAATTTTTGATATATATACAAAAATCACATTTTTGATGCCAAATCACAACAATAAATCTATATAGTTTTGGTTCTCACACCAGTCAATGGAAATATATAAATATCACACTTTTGAAGCACGAACACAAATTCTGATGATGATATATCAATCATCAGAATCATCTCCGAGTGTCTAGAATATGATTCTATATCTATCCAGTATATTAAAACTTCGAATATACGTTCATGACGCATATATGCAAAAATATTTATATATTGGATTGTCCAAATTCAATATAAATAAATATTCAAATACGTATACTTGAATTTAACTTTCAAAACAAAATTGTTTTCAATTGAAAAATATTCTCTTCACACTCGTTCTAGGATACTACTGATCCTATCTCTAACGAGTCATTCTAATTGGATATTACTAATCCAATATCTGATGAATTCTTTCGTTCGGTTCTAATGTGTCTTGTTCTCGAGCTCTGTAAACCAAAGCTCGGATACCAACTGTGATAGCCCGTAACTTCCCCGGTAAGGAAAGCCCGGATTACCTTGAGAACACGACAAAATAGAACACAAACAGAGGAATCATTGCTGTTACAACAATTCCATCAGATACAAGAATATACGGAGTGTAAATGAATACTATACATTCGATAAATATCAGAGATTACAATAAATTACATAGCAGCGGAAAAACAATAGAAAACACAACTAAAAGTAATACACGGATACAGAGCTTTCAAAGCATCGTTCCAGCTGTAAATCAGGATCCTGTGAATACAAATCTGCAAAACCAAAACTGCTAGCTGCCCATGTCGAAAATAAGGGCACCTAGAGTTTAGGTTAAAACAATAAACTCCAGGTCAGTCATGTGACTGGTGTGAGAACTAAAACCGTTATTTAAAACTTTACTTTAAAAGAGAGTAATTCAAGGGACCACGCCGTATAACACGGAACGGGTTCCCCCCCAAGAATACCAGTGCATAGAAAAGACAACGCAATGCTTTTTCGAAAAATGAAGCTATTATAAGACTCAGGTCCCATCACATAATGCAACGCAAGCCGGAGGATAGGGTTTTCCCTTATAATAGCCAAACATGCTTAGTACGTTTAAAACAAATCATTTGATAATATTATAAGTGTATAGTGTCAAAACAATTTCAATCATAAATATCAATCATATGCGGCATGGGTACCATCTATCATGTCGTCATACTAGGCTCTACAAATAAAACCGAAATATCTCGTATTGGAAATTGGATTTCCGTCATGAGTCGAGGCAAGGGGCAAGCTCCTCTCCGCTTCGAGAAACTCTAGCAAATGCCTCAGGACTACACACTCTGGGCAGCCATTTGGATCGGTTGGGACGGTCCTCTGTTACGTTTGAAGATTGGCAATTCCTGAACACACGTTTCCCAGTCCTATCAGACCTAATATCGAGGCGCCTCATTCCAACAACCACAAAGGTGAAAAAGTATATAAATGTCAGCCAGTTTAAGCACTGACACCACCCATAGCTAGAAAGAAACGTCATGTTCTCCCAACGGTCCGGTATCCCTTTTTGACTCATACCGAGGTGTAAGGCTCGCGAATTCACGCTGTACACAAAGCTACGCCACGTAGACCGTGCTTTGATCATCAACCACAAGACTTTGCTTTTCAACAAAAGCCTTGATCATTTGCCACTTAGGCGTGCCACAGTGGCAATTCAAGCCATGCGATTGACGTCCATCGATATACAACCTCTGAGCTCGTACGTCTCAGAGAAGGGCGTTAAGCAAAAGAATAAATTCTCCGCCGCCAAACAGATGTATATTTAATAGAGATCAATCAACATAGAATAAAATCCAATGTCAGACACACAGTCCATTTACAAGTTCGTTCTGGGTCTGAATGAAACATGAGGCACTTTCCTCGCATATCCATCGATCTCCAAGTACGTCTGGACGATCACCAACTGATTCTCTCCTCTTGGGTGTACAGCCAAATCAAGATCATCAGTGATCACCCAAACAATGTGAAGACTTCCGGTCTTCAACCACCGTCTTCATCTTCGACATATCGTCGAATCAGTTATTCATAATGGGTATAAACCCGGCCTTTCTGAATAACCCGCGTGTATAGTAAACAAATGTTACACAAACACAACATACGCCTCATTCCAATTTTGTAACACCCCACCTCCGCCAGGGTGGCTCTTGCAAGCACTCTGACTTTGGAGGGGCGTTTGAATCGGGTAAACATGCATAATGATATATCAAGGCAGAACAAGAACATATGTATATATGTAAACAGAGTAAATAACATAGATAAAACAGCGGAAGATTTCAAACCATTTCAAAACAAGTCTAGTACAACATAATGTCAACTTTCCAAATAAACAAGTCTAGATAAAAACAACATCAACTGAAAAACTGAAATACATAAGTACTATCCCCAAAATAAGTGATAACCATAGCTAGCTTCATGTCAAACCGTACATGAGCTAAATCCCACAAGCAAGCGATCAGAAATCCAAGCTAAGCTCCAATATTCCCACCCTGAGAACCTGGGGGGGGGGGGGAACGGAAGAAAAGAGGCGAAAGAAAACAGGTCAGTCAAAAAGACTGAGTAAGCCCTACTACAATCAATGTAAACTGATAAAGTTAACTGGCATGAGAAGCAGGGATGAACATAAGGATACTAGCATGATGATAAACTAACAAGGTAGATAAAGGTGTCATCGCATAATCAGGTTTAAGGTTTTTGCACCACAGGTGTACTAGCAAGCTAACATGACTTGAATAAACAAGTATTGATCCATTGGCCCAAGCTTTGGCCCAATAACATGAAGTGACCCTAATACGAGGTCCAATAACATGAAGTGACCCTAATACGAGGTCCAACCAAACGGTCTAGTCGATCGGCTCCCTATAAGCCTAACTCGTCACGTGTTGGTGTCAATACGGCCCAAACACAATTGTAGTCAGACTGTGCCGGGTCTCCCGTCGGGTGTATCAAGCCCTAGGGTGTCCACTCCTGGACACCATAAACATAAGTGCACAGTCTAGATCTACTGGTACCCATGCTTGACTTCTCCAAATACGGACTACGTGCACGACCATAGTCCGTCCGTAACTACATCGGCGTACCACTCTGCCGTCGTTTTTGGTCACTTACCTCAAGTCCAGTAATCGTGCCCCCACCCTAGCCTAGTCCCTAGGGTCTTAATGATACAAACTTGGGATTACTGCTGGAGTGGACCCCCATTGCTAGGATTTTCTAGTGGGTTAAGTACGGTTTAACCCTCTTGCTAATCATGGATTAACTTGGTTAAGTGTAACGATGAGTTCACGACTTAACCCTGATTAATCTACCAAGCCCAAATTGGTTAAGTATTAAGTGGACCATGACTTAACCCTAATCATGAGGCATTAATTAATTAATGTGCCTTAACCTCTCACATTAGACTTCGTTGCGGTTACTAGTTAAGCCGGTCGGTTCCGGGTAGCTTTACACCACAACTTGGTCTAACCTCGGGTTCAAGGTACAACATGACCAACTTCTCACATTGGGTTCTATTGTTTGTAGCAACTAGTTAAGCCGGTCGGTTCCGGGTAGGTTTACGCTACAAACTCAACCCAACCTCGAGTTGGTCACACTTATATTTTCTAAGTGTCATGTCCATTATGTTTACAAAACATATTACAAGTTTTCAAGCATTTGGGTAGACCTAACTTAATAGGTAAATTCCCAATGGGTAGACCTAACTTAATAGGTAAATTCCCAATCTTATGTTTTTATGTCTTTTAAGTTTACCCAATCCCAAACGCAATCCCATCGCTTACATATCGCAATAGCGCATAAAGGATAGAAAGAGGGAACTTGGCATAATCATGACACAAAGATTTTGAAGCCACAAGTTTAACATGGTGGCATATGAAATGTACATATGTTCATATACTTGCATATTACATTTTTAGGCCTCAAAAGCATGCATAAAACCAAACATAGCATATTGGTGATACATGGTGATAAATGACATGTAGAAATGGCCATAAGTTCGCATTTAGCCTCACATGCAAGTTATCATAAGAGATATGATAACTTACATGTTGCCAAAATGCAACCTTTAGCATAAAGCTTGAAGCTTTAAGCTCATAAACCCAAGATAAGCTTGCATAACATGATAACATGAACAAAATGATCAACCTAAACTTGCATAACATAACTTGCATATCATATGACAAACTTGCATATCAAACTTGCATAACATAACATGATGAACTTGCATATCATAACATGGCATACTTGCATAACATAACATGATAAACTTGCATATCATAATGGTCAACCAAACTTGCATCATTCATTTAACTTTAGAGTTTAAATATGAAAGTAGAAAAGGGCTTACAATGCTTATGAAGACACAAAAATATATATAGATTGAGACAAAGCCCTTATGCAATCAAATAAACCCAAAATGCAAGCTCCAATAGAAAAACCCTTGAACCAAAATGATCAAAACCCTTGCTTTATGATGTAAATATGGAAACTTGACTTGAATGCAAGCTAATGACAATCATACAAGCTTGAAAACACTTGTATGCATGGAAAATCACTCATAGAAATAACTTAGAATTTTATGAAGAGAGTGGAGGCCATGAGAGGAATGATTTTGCCATAGTTTAGTTGTAGGGTTGAATAATGATGATTTAGGGTTAGGTTAGGGGCTTATTTATAGAGATTAGGATTAGTTTCAACCTTAGGATTAAACCCTAATTCCAATCTCAGCCCTTAAAACCGAATCTGGCCCCAAAACCTAACCAAAACCCCAAAATGGTGCACTAGGAAAAACTGCCCGGCTGAACCAAGTCGACAGCCAAGTCGACAGGGCTGTCGACTTGGGTCCAACCAAGTCGACTCCCAAGTCGACAGGGCTGTCGACTTGGGTGCTCTGGCGGGAATTTTCCCGCCTAGCCCAATCTGACCGTTTTTCGAATTTTGAACCCGAAATTCGAAATCTGTTTTGAACTTGAAATTTTCTGAAAACTTCATTGGGCCTTAATCGAGTCATACGGACTCCGATTTTCGAAAACTCGGACTCTATTTCGCGTATTTTTCCGAGACGAACGCAATGGCATAGCCCGTTTCCCTTGATTCAGATTTATAAATTAATTTCTGCCTCGATTTACGTTATAACAGGTTATTGAAAATACGGGTTGTTACATTCTCCCCTCCTTAAAGGATTTCGTCCCCAAAATCTTCAAGCTAGGAAGAACGTATCCTACCATCAAACATCCATCTACTCAAAACATCATCCACGAGCAATCATTGTCCTTACAAGATTCTAAATGTTGTATGAACATATGCAAAGGTGTATGTATATGTACTTATCTAATGCAAATATCATCAATGCAAATTATGTTAGTGAAATGAATCCATATGTATGCAATTCCTAACATAATGTATAACATCTATATGTGTGCACATAACATACATCCATATGAAACATCCATGTGATAACACAAAAATTTTCATCCATGAATAAGCGTAAACACTCATGCATATGCAATATGAGGAGTGTGTGAGCCGATCTAGTGCCTAATGTGTATAATGCATCCACGAGTAACCACTTGCAAACACTTGCAACCACTTGCAAACATCAAGCATAACATGTTTCAAACACATGTTTCATCCAAAGGGTTTCTACCTAAGGTTCTCATGACGAGATTAACACGATAAACTAGATAAACATGGATAGCAAAGAGAAAGATATGCTAACAAAGAAAAGAGATTGAGAGTGTACCCTCAAAAAGGAATGGATAAAGCCCACGCATCTTTTCCTCGGTTTCCCAAGTTGCGTCTTCTTCGGCTTCACCCCATTGAACCTTCACCAACTAGACCTCTCGATTCCTTAGCTTCTTGGTCTCCGTCCCCAAGATACGAATCGGAGCTCTCCTCAAGGTAGCCTCTTTCTCCACTTCCACATCTTTCAGAACACTTGGCTCAACAACCTCTGCTGATTCATGTAAACACTTCCGGAGATGCGAGACATGAAAAACATCGTGTACTCCGGCAAGCTTCTCGGGCAACTCCACTCTATAAGCCATCTGCCCGATCCTCTCTATAATAGGGAATGGTCCAACAAACCTCGGTGCTAACTTCCCAACGGCTCCAAATCGGACCACATTCCTCAAAGGAGAAACCTTCACGAAAACCATATCCCCAACATCAAACTCCAAATCAGTTCTTCGCTTATCAGCATAGGATTTATGTCGGTCTTGGGCCGCTTTCATCCATCTCCGAATCAACTCGACCTTCTCGGATGTATCTCTGATCATATCAGGCCCAAGTATAAGCTCATCTGTAGTCTCCCACCAATATGTAGGCGACTTGCACGGCCTCCCATATAAAGCTTCAAATGGTGCCATCCCTATGCTTGCCTGATAACTGTTATTATATGCAAACTCAACAAGAGGAAGATGGTCTTCCCAAGTACCACCAAAATCCAGAATACAAAGCCTCAACAGATCCTCGAGTACCCTATTCACCCTTTCGGTTTGACCGTCCGTCTGTGGGTGATAAGCCGTACTTAGATTCAACCTCGTGCCCATAGCTTCTTGCAAGCTATTCCAGAACTGACTTGTAAGGATTGGGTCACGGTCACTGACTATACTAGAAGGGACTCCATGTAGTCTCACAATCTCACGAAGATATACAGACGCTAGCCAAGATGCGGTCCTCTTGCTCTTCACCGGAATGAAATGAGCACTCTTCGTAAGTCTATCCACAATAACCCAAATGCTCGTATTCCCTTTCCTTGACCTTGGTAGCCCATCGATAAAATCCATGGAAATACTCTCCCACTTCCATAGTGGAACGTCTAGAGGATGCAATAGCCCACCGGGCTTCTTCGACTCGGCCTTAACTTGCTGGAAAATGATACATCTAGAGACAAACTCTGCCACATCCTTCTTCATCCCAGGCCAAAAGAAAATGCTCTTCATATCTTTATACGTCTTATCTCCGCCCGGATGTATAGTCAACTTAGAGCGATGGGCTCCCTCCAGAACTTTTCTTACTAAATCTTCTACCATTGGAACACATAACCTTCCGTCTCTCCTCAGCCAACCCTTGTCATCAATAGAATATCGAGCGAGATGACTAGACGCCTCTCCTCGAATCAGCTTATCCATAATCTCAACTATCTGAGGGTCTTCTCTCTGCGAAGCCCCAACTTGATCAAGAAGGGTAGGTATGAGTTCCAGAGATGCTAAAGAACCGGTCATCGACTCCATCGCCAAAGAGAAATCAAAGGTTGCCACATACTCTAAATTCTTCCTCTCAACGAATAGAGGACTCAGAGTCAACCTTTTTCTACTCAATGCATCTGCTACCACATTCCCCTTGCCAGGGGTATAAGCTATCTCAATATCGTAGGACGCCAAGAATTCCATCCATCTTTGTTGCATCAGATTCAGATCCTTCTGAGAAAAGAGATACTTCAATGACTTGTGATCGGTATAAAGCTCAAATCTTTCTCCCAGAAGATAATGGCGCCAAGCCTTGAGTGCATATACTATTGCTGCCAACTCTAAGTCATGAGTGGGATAATTCTTCTCATGCACTTTGAGTTGTCTACCGCCAAAGCATATCACTCTTCCTTCTTGCATCAGAACAGCTCCAAACCCCGTGCCACATGCATCGGTGTATACTGTAAATAACTTTCCTCCATCGGGCAAAGCTAGAACAGGAGCTGATGTGAGAGCTCTTTTGAGCCTCTGAAAAGCAAGCTTGCATTCTATGCTCCAAGCAAAAACTAAATTCTTCTTCGTCAATTTAGTGAGAGGAGCGGAAATCTTCGCGAAGTCCTTGATGAACTTCCGGTAAAAGCCTGCAAGACCTAGAAAACTTCTCACTTCGGTTGCATTCCTCGGAGTCTTCCAATCCTGAACTCCAACTACCTTAGCGGGATCCACCGCTAAGCCTTGCTTAGATACTATATGCCCAAGGAATTTAACTTCCCTTCTCCAAAAGTGACACTTGGAGAACTTGGCCTTCAACTGATGCGCTCTAAGCGTATCCATCACCTCCACGAGATGCCTTGCGTGCTCTTCCTCATCCTTAGAGAAGATCAGAATATCATCTACGAAGACCACGACAAACTTGTTCAAGAACTCCCTGAACACCCTACTCATCAAGTCCACGAAATATGCGGGTGCATTAGTCAAGCCGAATGGCATGACAAGCCATTCGAAGAATCCATCTGGAGTTCTGAACGCAGTCTTATCTATACTATCTTCAGCTACCCTGAGCTGATGGAATCCAGTAGCAATATCAAGCTGAGAGAAAACAGAAGCACCGATAAGCTGGTCAAAGAGATCATCAATCCTCGGTAACGGGTGTCTGTTCTTCTTAGTCAGCTTATTCAACTCTCGATAGTCAACACAAAGTCGGAGAGAACCATCTGCCTTGGTAGCAAATACTACAGGCGCTCCCCATTCAGATATACTTCGCCTAATGAAGTTCTTCTCAAGAAACTCCTTCACTTGGCTTACTTAGCTCCCGCCTTTCACGCGGAGCCATGTGCCGGACGGGCAAAGAAACCGGCTTTGCATTATCCACCAGATAAACGCGGAAATCAATCTCTCGCTTAGGGGGCAACCCCCTAACTTCATCGAAAACATCCGGATACTCTCGAACCACTCTCACAGACTGAAGAGTTTCCACTGACGAGTCGAGTGATTCAAGATAGCACAACATGACGGGACCTCTCGGATTACAAGAAATTTCTAGGGTGTTTCCGAGGCGTGTCACGAGCCTCACATCCCTATGCTCAAAAATCAAGGATGGCTCCAAAACTGGACAACCCATCCATGCCCAAAATCAACCCATACCCCATGAAACCGAGAATATAAGCATCACACGAGAATTCTACACTCAAGATAGAAATTTTCAAATCCACGCAGATCATAGATAAATGGGCGGAACCCCTAATTGGATTTGAAATACACACGGGATCATTAACTAGACTAGTACTTAGGTGCAAACTTTCAACTAGATCAGATGAAATAAACTATGCGATGCACCAAAATCAAACAAGGTACGAACTGAAAAATAAGAAATATATACAAGGCTTTCAACAGAAATACTACCTCGATCGGGAACTGGAGCGGCATTGAGAGCATGAACTTGCCCTCCTGAAGGTCCAGCACGTTGAGTCTGACCCTGGCCTTGCCCTCGCTTCTTCGGGCAATCCTTACTGAAATGTCCAGTCTCACCGCAGAAAAAGCATTCACCATTCTTCCTTTTCCTCTTCTTACAATCCTTAATAAGATGCCCAACTGAACCGCAATAATGGCACTTCCCCTTGTTGTTATTGCCCTTGTTGTTGTTCCCCTTGTTGCCTTGACTCTTGTTCTTGTTCTGATTGCCTTGACTGCTCTGACCACTTGGATTACCCTGATTTCCTTTCCACTGGGAATCAGTCTTCTTGGCTTGAGTATCATTCGTCTTGATCTCTTTCTTGACATCTCCCTGAAGTAACGCCATATCAACCAAGCTCTCAAACGTGGCCCCATGGGTAATATGTGACATAGCCAACCCCTGCAACGGCTCATTCAATCCTCTAGCAAAACGAAGAGCCTTCTTCTGAGGAGTATTCACCATATCCAAGCCAAAACGAGCTAACTGATTGAACTTGTTCACATATTCTTTGACAGACATATCTCCTTGTTTCAAAGTTATGAACCTCTCCATTTGCAGATTCTCCTCAGCAGAAGATAGAAACTTAAGCACGAACCTTGCCCTGAAATCGGCCCAAGTCTCAACAGGCCTAGTACCATTGGTGACTTCCCACCAATAAGCGGCTTCATCCTTCATAAGCCAAACCGCCAACAAGATCTTCCTCTGATCGTCTAACCCAAAGATAGCAAATAAATCCTCGGTCTCTTTCAACCAATTTCTGGCTTCTACAAAAGTCTCAGTGCCCTGAAAGTTCTTGCCACCCATTGCTTTGAAATCTTTGCAAGTCTTTGCGAAGTCAGCTTGAGGATGCTGAGGGGGAGGAGGAAGAGGAACCTCAGCGATAGGAGGAGGAGGAACATCAGCGACAGGAGGAGGAGGAACATTAACTACCGGAGGAGGAGGAGGAGGAACATCTGCGGGGCCGGCTTCGGTCGCCCTAGCCTCCAAAAGTCTCCTATACCAAACAGGTACGTGTACTCCCTCCGGAATAGCAAAGTTATCGGCCATACTGAAAACGAAAAAAGACAGATTCAGGATGGAGAGAAACGAAGGAATTTTGCTAATGGCTTTTTGGGGAATAGCTTTTAAAATATACTAGACTTTTCTTTGGAAAATACTTTATACTTGGTATTGAAAATAGTTTTCCAAAAGTTTTAAAAACCTTTTTGTTCCTTCTCGTAAACCATATGCTCTGATACCAAATGTAACACCCCACCTCCGCCAGGGTGGCTCTTGCAAGCACTCTGACTTTGGAGGGGCGTTTGAATCGGGTAAACATGCATAATGATATATTAAGGCAGAACAAGAACATATGTATATATGTAAACAGAGTAAATAACATAGATAAAACAGCGGAAGATTTCAAACCATTTCAAAACAAGTCTGGTACAACATAATGTTAACTTTCCAAATAAACAAGTCTAGATAAAAACAACATCAACTGAAAAACTGAAATACATAAGTACTATCCCCAAAATAAGTGATAACCATAGCTAGCTTCATGTCAAACCGTACATGAGCTAAATCCCACAAGCAAGCGATCAGAAATCCAAGCTAAGCTCCAATATTCCCATCCCGAGAACCTTGGGGGGGGGGAGGAACGGAAGAAAAGAGGCGAAAGAAAACAGGTCAGTCAAAAAGACTGAGTAAGCCCTACTACAATCAATGTAAACTGATAAAGTTAACTGGCATGAGAAGCAGGGATGAACATAAGGATACTAGCATGATGATTAACTAACAAGGTAGATAAAGGTGTCATCGCATAATCAGGTTTAAGGTTTTTGCACCACAGGTGTACTAGCAAGCTAACATGACTTGAATAAACAAGTATTGATCCATTGGCCCAAGCTTTGGCCCAATAACATGAAGTGACCCTAATACGAGGTCCAATAACATGAAGTGACCCTAATACAAGGTCCAACCAAACGGTCTAGTCGATCGGCTCCCTATAAGCCTAACTCGTCACGTGTTGGTGTCAATACGGCCCAAACATAATTGTAGTCAGACTGTGCCGGGTCTCCCGTCGGGTGTATCAAGCCCTAGGGTGTCAACCCCTGGACACCATAAACATAAGTGCACAGTTTAGATCTACTGGAACCCATGCTTGACTTCTCCAAATACGGACTACGTGCACGACCATAGACCGTCCGGAACTACATCGGCGTACCACTCTGCCGTCGTTTTTGGTCACTTACCTCAAGTCCAATAATCGTGCCCCCACCCTAGCCTAGTCCCTAGGGTCTTAATGATACAAACTTGGGATTACTGCTGGAGTGGACCCCCATTGCTAGGATTTTCTAGTGGGTTAACTATGGTTTAACCCTCTTGCTAATCATGGATTAACTTGGTTAAGTGTAACGATGAGTTCACGACTTAACCCTGATTAATCTACCAAGCCCAAATTGGTTAAGTATTAAGTGGACCATGACTTAACCCTAATCATGAGGCATTAATTAATTAATGTGCCTTAACCTCTCACATTAGACTTCGTTGCGGTTACTAGTTAAGCCGGTCGGTTCCGGGTAGCTTTACACCACAACTTGGTCTAACCTCGGGTTCAAGGTACAACATGACCAACTTCTCACATTGGGTCCTATTGTTTGTAGCAACTAGTTAAGCCGGTCGGTTCCGGGTAGGTTTACGCTACAAACTCAACCCAACCTCGAGTTGGTCACACTTATATTTTCTAAGTGTCATGTACATTATGTTTACAAAACATATTACAAATTTTCAAGCATTTGGGTAGACCTAACTTAATAGGTAAATTCCCAATGGGTAGACCTAACTTAATAGGTAAATTCCCAATCTTATGTTTTTATGTCTTTTAAGTTTACCCAACCCCAAACGCAATCCCATGGCTTACATATCGCAATAGCGCATAAAGGATAGAAAGAGGGAACTTGGCATAATCATGACATAAAGATTTTGAAGCCACAAGTTTAACATGGTGGCATATGAAATGTACATATGTTCATATACTTGCATATTACATTTTTAGGCCTCAAAAGCATGCATAAAACCAAACTTAGCATATTGGTGATACATGGTGATAAATGACATGTAGAAATGGCCATAAGTTCGCATTTAGCCTAACATGCAAGTTATCATAAGAGATATGATAACTTACATGTTGCCAAAATGCAACCTTTAGCATAAAGCTTGAAGCTTTAAGCTCATAAACCCAAAATAAGCTTGCATAACATGATAACATGAACAAAATGATCAACCCAAACTTGCATAACATAACTTGCATATCATACGACAAACTTGCATATCAAACTTGCATAACATAACATGATGAACTTGCATATCATAACATGGCATACTTGCGTAACATAACATGATAACTTGCATATCATAATGGTCAACCAAACTTGCATCATTCATTTAACTTTAGAGTTTAAATATGAAAGTAGAAAAGGGCTTACAATGCTTATGAAGATACAAAAATATATATAGATTGAGACAAAGCCCTTATGCAATCAAATAAACCCAAAATGCAAGCTCCAATAGAAAAACCCTTGAACCAAAATGATCAAAACTCTTGCTTTATGATGTAAATATGGAAACTTGACTTGAATGCAAGCTAATGACACTCATACAAGCTTGAAAACACTTGTATGCATGGAAAATCTCTCATAGAAATAACTTAGAATTTTATGAAGAGAGTGGAGGCCATGAGAGGAATGATTTTGCCATAGTTTAGTTGTAGGGTTGAATAATGATGATTTAGGGTTAGGTTAGGAGCTTATTTATAGAGATTAGGATTAGTTTCAATCTTAGGATTAAACCCTAATTCCAATCTCAGCCCTTAAAACCGAATCTGGCCCCAAAACCTAACCAAAACCCCAAAATGGTGCACCAGGCAAAACTGCCCGGCTGAACCAAGTCGACAGGGCTGTCGACTTGGGTCCAACCAAGTCGACTCCCAAGTCGACAGGGCTGTCGACTTGGGTGCTCTGGCGGGAATTTTCCCGCCTAGCCCAATCTGACCGTTTTTCGAATTTTGAACCCGAAATTCGAAATCTGTTTTGAACTTGAAATTTTCTGAAAACTTCATTGGGCCTTAATCGGGTCATACGGACTCCGATTTTCGAAAACTCGTACTCTATTTCGCGTATTTTTCCGAGACGAACGCAATGGCATAGCCCGTTTCCCTTGATTCAGATTTATAAATTAAATTCTTCCTCGATTTACGTTATAACAGGTTATTGAAAATACGGGTTGTTACAAATTTAGCAGCCACTAACCGTAAATCAACAAGAGAACAATTTCCCAAATATTAACCCCGAAGGCCGAAACCAACATCAGATCAATACCCAAGAAACCATTCTTCTTAGCTAACCTACAACTAGTTTCTAAATTTCATATTCTTAGGGAAAGGTTCCCATTAATTTTATCAAAGATAAATTCTTTAAATTTATTCTTTAATCTTCCTTTGGATATCATTTTAAACCCAATTATGGTTTTCCAAACTAGTCGGGATTAGCGAACCACACCGAAGTAATTATTTATTTTATTTCCCAATCCCAACCTATTCATCCCATGAAGCATAACTGGTAATACTCCATATCTAACACCACGGTGTTATCGGTAAAATTAATTACCATTTCACGTTCAAATCTAATTAAAGATTTGACTATCGCTTTGGAGCAAAATTGGTGATACTCCATTCTCGCTCACTTTCTAAATTTGATAATTTAAATTATCAATTCACACTTCAATCTAATTACAGATTCACTAAAACCCCTTTTACTAGGTTAAAGAACCAATGTCATTTAAAACACAGTTCACGACAAACCCAAATCACATTATATTTATTATCGGGTTAAAGAACAAGTGTTATTTAAAACACCGTTCACGATAAACCCACAAATCAATTCTAATTCAATTCCAATCAAACATATTAGAAATTCCGATTATTTAAAACCCCTTTTTAATTCCAATTTATTTATTTAAAAATAATTGGGTTTTAAATTTAGTTCAAAACTAGTTCATTTCGATAAAAATCCATTTTTTTCTTTACAAATGTGGGATTTTTCATCCCATTTCTTCAAAAATCATTTCTTTTGATTTTGCACAAATTATTAATATTTTTAATAATTTTATCAAGGCCCATACAGTCGATTTCCATCAACGGCCATCGAATTGCACTTACATCGACCTTTTCTGAAATTGATTTGGACATTTCTCCAAATCCAACCGTTAGATTTCGAATTTCTAATATTCGTTAGAAAGCTCTTTTCGATACGAACCCAACGGTTCCGGTTTTAGGAGAATCCGATGGTCGGATCTCCCGTAATGTCCGTTCGAAGTCAATGGCCGAAATTCACGAATTGCCGCAATGCGGCGCGCTCTATTCAGGCTATTATATATATAATATGTATAATATATATTTTGTCGATTTCTATTTAACAAATGAATCTATATTTCTTTCAATACATGACTCTATATTTTTGTCAACACATGACTAATCTCAACGGATGAGTACTGTCCACGTGTGACTACTTTTTGTTATTTAATATATTTTATAAAAATTATGGTATCTATCGTTTGATTTCAAATCAGACTCCAACCGTAAATTAGTAAGAGAACGATTCCCTAAATATTAACCCTAAAGGTCGAAACCAACATCAGATCAATATCCAGGAGACCACTCATCTTATCTATTTTCCAGTTAGTTTCTAATTTTATATATGATAAAGTTGTAAAAAAAATTTGTTAAAATATTTCGTTCAACACATGATTAATCTCAACGGATGAGTACTGTCAACACGTGAACCTTTATTTTATAATATTCTTTATTTTTCCAATTGGAATAAGGCCCAATCAATCACCATATAATGTTAATTATATGGATTCCATACAACACATGTATATAATAGCAACGATAAATAATCAATCATCATCCAAAGTGCACTACTCTGTATAAGCATTAAATATAGATATCGAACGCTTATAACAGCGTGTCAATCAATCGATCGACATAAAACTAATTACTGGGATTGGTGTATGCCGTATTTTATCCCAATACCCGTGTGGGGTTTCAAACAATCAAACACAGATTTTATTTGTGCAGTTGGGCGATGTGTAAAATTTATCGTCCCAATCAATATCAGTCGAATCTGTGTATATAAACAAATCGTTCGATTTGTTTATAAATATTTATTTTATATACACGTTAAAAATTATATTTTTAACTATAAAATATTTTCCACTATAAAATATTTTATTTCATTCTACATCACACAATCAAATTTCACAATATAGCAACCAAACAAACAAGTCATCCATGGTCTGTGGACGACGGGTGTCGGGTGCTACTAAACACCATCTGCATCCTAGTATACATTTTAACTAGAAAATTAAATTAAAAGTGAGAAGTTCTCACAGAGGATTCCACTCCGCCGTGCTTTGCTTTTGAATTGCTGAATCGCCAGGATCTATTTGACATTCCAATGCAGTCCTTTCACGCTGTTCAAATAAAATTATATTTTTACTGCTTAATTCTAATAAATAAAAATCCTATTTTTACTTCTACTTTATATATCTATACAACGCTTATTCTATATAAAAAGTATATTTTTATATTTCTATTTCATATATAAAGATCGAATTTTTATTTCATCGCTATAAAAATCACATTATTATTTCAACATAGAAATAATAAAAATCAGATTTTTATTTCGTTACATATATAAAGATCAAAATTTTACTATCTATATAATATAAAAATCCTATTTTTATTATCGCCACTATATAAAAATCATATCTTTATATTTTCTATAAATTAAAAATCGAATTTTTATTCCTCCTAAAATATAAAATCATATTTCTATCTTCTACATCATATGAAAATTATATTTTTAACTCCTGCATTATAAAAATTACATTTTTGTGGTATTAAAAATCTGATCTTTCCTAGACAAAAATCGTATGTTTTCTAAATAAATAAAAAACCGTATCTTTTCTATTTATAAAAATTATTTCTTTGTTTATAGAGATCCTAACTTTATACATGAAAATCATGTTTTCACTCTCCTATATATATAAACTGGTTTTTTTTATTTTATTAAACTAAAATTTATAGAACCTAAATAAATAAATAAAATTAAAGGGAGCTTACAGTGTTTTGCAGAGGAGGGGGGGCTGATGCGCTTCAGGAAGAGGAGGAGGGCGATGCACGCAGGTAGAGAGGGTGTGGTTTTTGGCTGAAGGGGGCTAAGGTTTGGCTGCGCGCGAGCCGTGGATTGGAGAGAGAGGGTGGAGGGAAGAAGGAGGGGATCGAGAAGAGGAGGGCGCACGTCGAGGGGGGGGTGCGGCGGTGCTCCGCCTGGAGGCGCGGTGGCGGCTCGATCAGAGGAGCGACAGCTCCTCCCTCTTCTTCCCTTTTTTTTGATTTAAAAATGAATCGGGGGAGGGGGGGCCGAATGAATAAAGGAGGAAGGGGAGATTTTTAATTTTTTACTTATTTAATTATCTAATTTCAAAAAGTTGTCTTTTTCATTTGACCTCTAAACGAGGCCCACCGCTTGTCGTCCCTAGCTAATTACCCCCATTCCGAACACAATGGGATATGTATCGAAAGCCAGTTCGGTTGTTTCGATTAGTTTCCGTTGAAATTCAAATATAACTCTATATATTCAATTTTAAACGTACATTTCAATTTACCGAAGTCACATATGGACTTTAAAATTTTCAAAAAAATATTTTCTAGCTTCGTATTGACGGTACGGTCCTAACAAAACTAATTTCGCCAAATTCTGAGACCGTTTGGAAAATGGCCATTTTCCAGTCGATTAAAATTAACTGAAACTGGTCAAACGCATTTTCCTTTGCTACGCTCACATATTGATTCGAAAAATTATGAAATTTGGAATCTAGCAATAACTTGACATCACGGATCGAACAAAAGTGGTTTGGTCGAAATCCGAGGTCGTTTGCAAAATTCCCATTTTTAAGGGCCTGAATTCCGTAGCGACTATTCTGAATTTTCAACTGGACATATCTTTTGATTCCCGCTATGAAAATCCATTTCTCGGGTTCGTTGGAAAGATATTCTCAATTAGATTCAAATATTTTTGGTTTCGCTAAAATCCGGTTTATTATGCACCCGGTATGTTCAATTGAAGTTTGAAATCGAATTATCGAACTACCGCGCCATTTTCAATTCCATTTATAATTATATATAATTATTTATATTCTAACGACGATGTATATAAATATATACGTTCGATTCTATTCAAAATATATTTCTCATCGATATTATTTAAAATAATTCACTTTAAATGTTCAAAATTCACTAAAATTGCCAAAATAAAAATTTTAAACTGCCTTGCCTTTCCGGGTTGTCACATTCTCCCCCACTTAAAACTTTTCGTCCCCGAAAAGGAACGAAGCCGAAAGTTGTTTAACAAATCAACTCAACTTCCATTGTTTTCATTACGGCTTAAGTTCTTCAACTTTTCAGTTTCTAAGAGCTTTTCAAATTTTTCAAAAAATTTGGCTAACACACTAAATTTTCGAAAAATTTCGCCATAACCTCCCCTGCACCGGGAGCACCGGGAAAATCCCGAAATTGCCATACAGGCCCTCTGATCTCAAATAGAAAAAGAAAAAGCCAAGCGACTAGCCAATCGGCTCATAAAATCATCATCACCCAAACATAACAGTAAATTATGGTAAACATGTACCTATTTGTCGGGCAAACAATTTTATTCTCTGCTCTAGCCTCCTTGCTATGACCTGTTCACACATATATATGTACATGCATGCAATTGCAAATAATTTTCGATACAATTCAATATTTGATACAATTAGGCTAAATGGTTCAAAATTATCAAACAAATAAACAAACAACACAAACATCAATCAATTAGTGGATTAACTTTTCAAATTCATAATTTTTGATATATATATACAAAAATCACATTTTTGATGCCAAATCACAACAATAAATCTATATAGTTTTGGTTCTCACACCAGTCAATGGAAATATATAGATATCACACTTTCGAAGCACGAACACAAATTCTGATGATGATATATCAATCATCAGAATCATCTCCGGGTGTCTAGAATATGATTCTATATCTATCCAGTATATTAAAACTTCGAATATACGTTCATGATGCGTATATGCAAAAATCTTTATGTATTGGATTGTCCAAATTCAATATAAATAAATATTCAAATACGTATACTTGAATTTAACTTTCAAAACAAAATTGTTTTCAATTGAAAAATATACTCTTCACACTCGTTCTAGGATACTACTGATCCTATCTCTAACGAGTCATTCTAATTGGATATTACTAATCCAATATCTGATGAATTCTTTCGTTCGGTTCTAATGTGTCTTGTTCTCGAGCTCTGTAAACCAAAGCTCTGATACCAATTGTGATAGCCCGTAACTTCCCCGTTAAGGAAAGCCCGGATTACCTTGAGAACACAGCAAAATAGAACACAAACAGAGGAACATTTCATTGTTGTTACAACAATTCCATCAGATACAAGAATATACGGAGTATAAATGAATACTATACATTCGATAAATATCAGAGATTACAATAAATTACATAGCAGCGGAAAAACAATAGAAAACACAACTAAAAGTAATACACGGATACAGAGCTTTTCGAGCATCGTTCCAACTGTAAATCAGGATCCTGTGAATATAAATCTGCAAAACCAAAACTACTAGCTGCCCGTGTCGAAAATAAGGGCACCCAGAGTTTAGGTTAAAACAATAAACTCCAGGTCGGTCATGTGACTGGTGTGAGAACTAAAACAGTTATTTAAAACTTTACTTTAAAAGAGAGTAATTCAAGGGACCACGCCGTATAGCACGGAACGGGTTTCCCCCCAAGAATACCAGTGCATAGAAAAGACAACGCAATGCTTTTTCAAAAAATGAAGCTATTATAAGACCCAGGTCCTATCACACAATGCAACGCAAGCCGGAGGATAGGGTTTTCCCTTATAATAGCCAAACATGCTTGGTACGTTTAAAACAAATCATTTGATACTATTATAAGTGTATAGTGTCAAAACAATTTCAATCATAAATATCAATCCTAGGCGGCATGGGTACCATCTATCATGTCGCCATACTAGGCTCTACAAATAAAACCGAAATATCTCCTATTGGAAATTGGATTTCCGTCATGAGTCGAGGCAAGGGGCAAGCTCCTCTCCGCTTCGAGACACTCTAGCAAATGCCTCAGGACTACATACTCTGGGCAGCCACTTGGATCGGTTGGGCCGGTCCTCCGTTACGTTTGAGGATTGGCAATTCCTAAACACATGTTTCCCGGTCGTATCAGACCTAATATCGAGGCGCCTCATTCCAACAACCACAAAGGTGAAAAAGTATATAAATGTCAGCCAGTTTTACGCACTGACACCACCCATAGCAAGAAAGAAACGCCGTGTTCTCCCAACGGTTCGTATCCCGTTTTTGACTCATACCGAGGTGTGAGGCTCGCGAATTCACGCTATACGCAAAGCTACGCCACGAAGACCGTGCTTTGATCATCAACCACAAGACTTTGCTTTTCAACAAAAGCCTTGATCACTTGCCACTTAGGCGTGCCACACTGGCAATTCATGCTATGCGACTAATGTCCATCGATATATAACCTCTGAGCTCATACGTCTCAGAGAAGGGCGTTAAGCAAAAGAATAAATTCTCCGCTGCCAAACAGATGTATATTTAATAGAGATCAATCAACATAGAATAAAATCCAATGTCAGACACACAGTCCATTTACAAGTTCATTCTGGGTCTGAACGAAACAAGAGGCACTTTCCTCGCATATCCATCGATCTCCAAGTATGTCTGGACGATCACCAACTGATTCTCTCCTCTTGGGTGTACAGCCCAATCAAGATCATCAGTAATCACCCAAACGATGTGAAGACTTCCGGTCTTCAACCACCATCTTCATCTTCGACATATCATCGAATCGGTTATTCAGAATGGATATAAACCCGGCCTTTCTGAATAACCCTCGTATATAGTAAACAAATGTTACACAAACACAACATACGCCTCATTCCAATTTAGCAGCCACTAACCGTAAATCAACAAGAGAACAATTTCCCAAATATTAACCCCGAAGGCCGAAACCAACATCAGATCAATACCCAGGAAACCATTCTTCTTAGCTAACCTACATCTAGTTTCTAAATTTCATATTCTTAGGGAAAGGTTCCCATTAATTTTATCAAAGATAAATTCTTTAAATTTATTCTTTAATCTTCCTTTGGATGTCATTTTAAACCCAATTATGGTTTTCCAAACTAGTCGCGATTAGCGAACCACACTGAAGTAACTATTTATTTTATTTCCCAATCCCAACATATTCATCCCATGAAGCAAAACTGGTAATACTCCATATCTAACACCACGGTGTTATCGGTAAAATTAATTACCATTTCACGTTCAAATCTAATTAAAGATTTGACTATCGCTTTGGAGCAAAACTGGTGATACTCCATTCTCGCTCACTTTCTAATTTTGATAATTTAAATTATCAATTTACACTTCAATCTAATTACAGATTCATTAAAACAACTTTTACTGGGTTAAAGAACCAATGTCGTTTAAAACACAATTCACGACAAACCCAAATCACATTCTATTCATTATCGGGTTAAAGAACAAGTGTTATTTAAAACACCGTTCACGATAAACCCACAAATCAATTCTAATTCAATTCCAATCAAACATATTAGAAATTCTGATTATTTAAAACCCCTTTTTAATTCTAATATATTTATTAAAAAATAACTGGGTTTTAAATTTAGTTCAAAACTAGTTCATTTCGATAAAATTCCATTTTTATCGTTACAAATGTGGGATTTTTCATCCCAGTTCTTCACAAATCATTTCTTTTGATTTTACACGAATTATTAATATTTTTAATAATTTTATCAAGGCCCGTACAGTCGATTTCCATCAACGGCCATCGAACTGCACTTACAGCGACCTTTTCTGAAATTGATTTGGACATTTCTCCAAATCCAACCGTTAGATTTCAAATTTCTAATATTCTTTAGAAAGCTCTTTTCAATACAAACCCAATGGTTCTGGTTTTAGGAGAATCCGATGGTCGGATCTCCCGTAATGTCCGTTCGAATTCAATGGTCGAAATTCACGAACTGCCGCAGCGCGGCGCGTTCTATATATATAATATATATTTCGTCGATTTCGATTTAACAAATGAATCTATATTTCTTTCAATACATGACTCTATATTTTTGTCAATACATGACTAATCTCAACGAATGAGTACTGTCCATGTGTGACTATTTTTGTTATTTAATATATTTTATAAAAATTATGGTATCTATCGTTTGATTTCAAATCAGACTCCAACCGTCTTATCTATTTTCCAGGAGACCACTCGTCTTATCTATTTTCTAGTTAGTTTCTAATTTTATATATGATAAAGATGTAAGTTTTTTTTGTTAAAATATTTCGTTCAACACATGGCTAATCTCAACGGATGAGTACTGTCAACACGTGAACCTTTATTTTATAATATTCTTTATTTTTCCAATTGGAATGAGGCACAATCAATCACCATATAATGTTAATTATATGGATTCCATACAACACATGTATATAATAGCAACGATAAATAATCAATCATCATCCAAAGTGCACTACTCTGTATAAGCATCAAATATAGATATCTAACGCTTATAACAGCCTGTCGATCAATTGATCGACATACAACTAATTACTGGGATTGGTGTATGTTGTATTTTATCCTAATACCCGTGTGGGGTTTCAAACAATCAAACACAGATTTTATTTGTGCAGTTGGGCGATGTGTAAAATTTATCGTCCAAATCAATATCAGTCAAATCAGTGTATATAAACAAATCATCCGATTTGTTTATAAATATTTATTTTATATACACGTTAAAAATTATATTTTTAAATATAAAATATTTTCCACTATAAAATATTTTATTTCATTCTACATCACACAATCAAATTTCACAACATGGCAACCAAACAAACAAGTCTTCCATGGTCTATGGACGACGGGTATCGGGTGCTACTAAACACCGTCTGCATCCAAGTATATATTTTAACTAGAAAATTAAATTAAAAGTGCGAAGTTCTCACAAAGGATTCCACTCCGCCGTGCTTTGCTTTTGAACTGCTGAATCGCCAGGATCTATTTGACATTCCAATGCATTCCTTTCACGCTGTTCAAATAAAATTATATTTTTACTGCTTTATTCTAATAAATAAAAATCCTATTTTTACTTCTACTTTATATATCTATACAACGCTTATTCTATATAAAAAGTATATTTTTATATTTCTATTTCATATATAAAATCGAATTTTTATTTCATCGCTATAAAAATCACATTTTTATTTCAACATAGATATAATAAAAATCAGATTTTTATTTCGTTACATATATAAAGATCAAATTTTTACTATCTATATAATATAAAAATCCTATTTTTATTTTCGCCACTATATAAAAATCATTTCTTTATATTTTCTATAAATTAAAAATCGAATTTTTATTCCTTCTAAAATATAAAAAATCATATTTTTGTCTTCTACATCATATGAAAAATATATTTTTAACTCCTACATTATAAAAATTACATTTTTGTGGTATTAAAAATCCAATCTTTCCTAGACAAAAATCGTATGTTTTCTAAATTAAAAAAAAACCGTATCTTTTCTATTTATAAAAATTATTTCTTTGTTTATAGAGATCCTAACTTTATACATGAAAATCATGTTTTCACTCTCCTTTATATATAAACTGATTTTTTTATTTTATTGAACTAAAATTTATAGAACCTAAATAAATAAATAAAATTAAAGGGAGCTTACAGTGTTTTGCAGAGGAGGGGGGCCTGATGCGCTTCAGGAAGAGGAGGAGGGCGGTGCTCGCAGGTGGAGAGGGTGCGGTTTTTGGCTGAAGGGGGCTAGGGTTTGGCTGCACGCGAGCGGTGGATCGGAGAGAGAGGGTGGAGGGAAGAAGTAGGGGATCGAGAAGAGGAGGGCAAGCGTCGAGGGGGGGGGGGTGCGGCGGTGCTCCGCCTGGAGGCGCGGTGGCGGCTCGATCAGAGGAGCGACAGCTTCTCCCTCTTCTTCCCTTTTTTTTTTGATTTAAAAATGAATCGGGGGAGGGGGGGCTGAATGAATAAAGGAGGAAGGGGAGATTTTTAATTTTTTATTTATTTAATTTCAAAAAGTTGTCTTTTTCATTTGACCTCTAAACGAGGCCCACCGCCTGTCGTCCTCAGCTAATTACCCCCATTCCGAACACAATGGGATATGCATCGCAAGCCAGTTCGGCTGTTTCGATCAGTTTCCGTTGAAATTCAAATATAACTCTATATATTCAATTTTAAACGTACATTTCAATTTACCGAAGTCACATATGGACTTTAAAAATTCCAGAAAAATATTTTCTAGCTTCGTATTGACGATACGGTCCTAACAAAACTAATTTCGCCAAATTCTGGGACCGTTTGAAAAATGGCCATTTTCCAGTCGATTAAAATCAACTGAAACTGGTCAAACGCGTTTTCCTTTGCAACGCTCACATATTGATTCGAAAAATTATGAAATTTGGAATCTAGCAATAACTTGACATCACGGATCCAACAAAAGTGGTTTCGTCGAAATCCGAGGTCGTTTGCAAAATTCCCATTTTTAAGGACCTGAATTCCATAGCGACTATTCTGAATTTTCAACTGGACATATCTTTTGATTCCCGCTATGAAATTTCCATTTCTCGGGTTCGTTGGAAAGATATTCTCAATTAGATTCAAATATTTTTGGTTTCGCTAAAATTCGGTTTATTTTGCACCCGGTATGTTCAGTTGAAGTTTGAAATCGAATTATCGAACTACCGCGCCATTTTCAATTCCATTTATAATTATATATAATTATTTATATTCTAACGACGATGTATATAAATATATACGTTCGATTCTATTCAAAATATATTTCTCATCGATATTATTTAAAATAATTCACTTTAAATGTTCAAAATTCACTAAAATTACCAAAATAAAAATTTTAAACTAGCTCGCCTTTCCGGGTTGTTACACACATTGACAGTTCACGCCATGCGATCAACAACTATCCATATATACCCTCTGAGGGTGTTAAGCAAGAGAATAAATTCTCCGCCACCAAACAAATATACATTAGATAGAAATCGATCTAATTACATGGAATGAACTCCAACGTCAGACACGCATCAATTTACAAGGTCTGTTCTGGGTCTGAACGAAACCGGAGTCATCTGATTTCTCGTCGGTGCTCGCATATTTGGACAATCAACAAACACGTCTGGACAACTACCACTGTAACCCTTTCCTGGGAGCAAATCAGTCCAGGGCATCAGTAATCATCCACTCGATGTTGAAGATCGCCGACCTTCAATCACTGTCTTCTATTTGTTTGATTTAAATCGCCGTATAATTATTTGAAATGAGTTGAACTCGGTCTTTTCAAATAATTTTTCGAATAATTATCATTTAAATCATCTTATATCGTTAATATTTATTTATAACAATTTATCGCTATTATTATTTATTTAAAATAGCTCAATATGATTAAACGGCGTTTCTGGTCGATGGACGGCCCTGGCGCTGTTTTTACCAAAAATTGATTTACACATATCTTGAAATCTAACCGTTGGATTTTGACAAAATTTATTTCGTTGGAAAGATCTTCCCAAAGCGGTCCTAACGATTCCAGTTTTGGGAAAATCCGATGGTCGGATCTTTCGGTATAACCATTTAAAGTTACGATTGCTGAAATGCGAACTACAGCGCGCGATCTGTTTAATTTATAATTTATATTTATATAAATTTAAATTTAAATTATATGGCGATTTCAACTACTTCTATCAAACATATTTAAAATTGTAACTTTAAAATTTTAACATTTTTATCGCATTTAAAATGACGATAAAAATATACTTTTTAATTTTATCATTTTTATTGCATCTAAAATGGCGACAAAATTATACTTTTTAATTCTATCATTTTTATCACACCTAAAATGACAATAAAAATATGCTTTTTAATTCTATCATTTTTATCACATCTAAAATGACGATAGAAATATACTTTTTAATTCTATCATTTTTATCGCATCTAAAATGACGATAAAAATATATTTTTTAATTCTATCATTTTTATCGCATCTAAAATGACGATAAAATATACTTTTTAATTCTATCATTTTAATCGCATCTAAATTGACGATAAAAATATACTTTTTAATTCTATCATTTTTATCGCATCTAAAATGATGATAAAAATATACTTTTTAATTCTATTATTTTTATCGAATCTAAAATGACGATAAAAATATACTTTTTAATTCTATGATTTTTTTCGCATCTAAAATGACGATAAAAATATACTTTTTAATTCTATCATTTTTATCGCATCCAAAATGCAAATTAAAATATTACTTTTGTTTCTACTCTTTTTATTGTCCCCAGCGTGACGATAAAAATATAACATTTGATCCTAATCCTTAATTTACATTTGAAATGTTTAACAAAAGTATGAATTTAAAATATATTCTTTTATTTCCATCTAAAAATGTAAATAAAACTATAAATTTTGATTCTAATTTTTTTTATTGTCTATATTTTGACAATAAACATATATCATTAAATTTAATCTTTTATTTACAACAAAAGTGGAAATCAAAATATAAACTTTCTAATTCATATATTTACTTAAATGTAAAATGCAACTAAAATTGCACCTTTTCAAATATATGTGTTTGTTTACACTTACAATGTAAATACAAATGTACTTCCTAAAACGATGTTATTATTTACATATGAAATGCAAATAAAAATATACTTTTTAAAACGATGTTTTTATTCGTATGTAAAATAAAAATATACTTTTTAAAACGATGTTTTTATTCGTATGTAAAATACAAATAAAAATGTACTTTTCAAAACAATGTTTTTATTTGTATGTAGAATACAAATAAAAATGTAAATTTTATTTCTATGTCTATATTTACTTCTAATTTACAAATAAAAATGTTCTTTTTTACATTCATTTTTTTTTCATGTTTGCAAATACAAAATGTGCTTTTTCCTATTCTTGTTTCTAAATACAAAATGTACTTTTTCCTATTCCTGCTTTTATTTGCAAATAGTTTGCAAATAAAAATGTCATCTTTTTCTATTCATGTTTTTAAATACAAAATGTACTTTTTCCTATTCATGTTTTTATTTGCAAATAGTTTGCAAATATAAATGTCATCTTTTTCTATTCATGTTTTTAAATACAAAATGTACTTTTTCCTATTCACATTTTTATTTGCAAATAGTTTGCAAATAAAAATGTCATCTTTTTCTATTCATGTTTTTAAATACAAAATGTGCTTTTTCCTATTCATGTTTTTATTTGCAAATAGTTTGCAAATAAAAATGTCATCTTTTACTATTCATGTTTTTAAATACGAAATGTGCTTTTTCCTATTCATGTTTTTATTTGCAAATAGTTTGCAAATAAAAATGTCATCTTTTTCTATTCATATTTTTATAATCATATTTTTATTTACAACTAAATTGTAAATAGAAATGTCCTTTTCATAATCATGTTTCTATAATCATATTTTTATTTACAACTAAATTGTAAATAAAAATGTCCTTTTCATAATCATGTTTCTATAATCATATTTTTATTTACAACTAAATTGTAAATAAAAATGTCCTTTTCATAATCATGTTTCTGATTTACACCTAACATGAAAATAAAATATTCACTTTTCCAATTCATGTTCATGAATAAAATTTTAACTAACATTTTAGATTTGAAATTAATATATAATTTCAGTTCTGAATTCTAATGCCAACTAAAAATTAACAAACATGAGATTTCATCGTAGATCAAACAATTCAGAATATTCCACAAACAGAAATGAATAAATTATAATTTACCAACATCGCCGATCTAGAATAGTTAACATACATACAGCGATTCACATAGCGAATATAATTAAATTATTTAATTATTTAAAATCAAAAAATCTCACCTTGATTCAAATTCAGATCAAAAATTCAAAAGGTCCAGAATCAGTCCTAGTCAGTTCTGGAGCGTAGATTTTGACTTCACGATCGCAATGCTTCAGAAATCACCGAATTCTGAGTTCTAATGAATTAGTTATGGTTTGATTAAGTTAAAAATAATTAAATTAATTAATTAACTAAGTAAATTAAAAAGGATACCCTTCTTCTTAACAATACAGAACTTGGCCGTGCCCTTTTTCAAATTTGTTCAATTCTTTTGATCCAAATATTTATCAATTGGAGAAAGGGTTCGAGGATCGGATGGCACGACGTCGTCGTGCCTAGAGCGGCACACCCACGACGAGAACGCCGGCGAACTTGGTGGCTCAGACGAGGCGGGGCGGAGCTCGAAGCGGCACGGGTTCACGGGTCTGGTTCTTGGGCTGTGGTGAACAGTTTGGGGTGAAATCCGTATGGATGTGGAGCTAGAGAGGAGGGCTACAAAAGTCTTAACTGGAGTGAGGTGATTTATTGTGTGGATTGCAAGATTTTAGTGGGAGAAGGAACAAGAAGCATTGGCCATTGATATATGGGGCGGCGGCTGATTTTAGAAGGGAATAGTGATTAGGGTTTTATTCTTTCTATTATTTATATTATTAAATTGTTAATTTACAATTAAATCCAATATTTCTTTTATAATTCTGATTCAAACCCAATGACAGACTTTCCTAGCTAATAACCCCTATTCCGGATCCAGTGGGTCATGCCTCGTGGGCCCACACGAATGTATGTAACCTGTTTTCTTTAATTTAAATATTTAAATCCTTTATTTAAATAATTCAAACTTACATTTAAATTCACCGGGGCCGCATACGAACTCAGAAAAATCCATAAAAATTATTTCTAGCTTCGTTATGACGATACGGTTCTAACAAAATTAATTTCGTCGAATTCTGAGACTGTCTAAAAAATGGCTATTTTTCAGTCGGTTAAATTTGACTTAAACGATCAAAACACATTTTCTTTTGCCACGCTCACATATTAATTCGAAAAATTCCGGAAAATTAAAATTAACAATAATTTGACATTCCGGTTCCAACAAAAGTGGTTTCGTCGAAAACGGAGGTTGTTTGAAAAATGGCCTTTTATACGGGCTATTAATTATACTATAGCGACTATTCTGAATATTCAACTGACCATAACTTTTGATTTCTGCTATGAAATTTCAGTTTTTCAGATTCTTTGGAAAGATATTTACAAACAGATTTAGATATTTTTGGTTTCACTAAAATCTGTTAAATTCTGAATCCGGTACATTCAGTCAAAGTTCAGCTTTGACTTTTCAAACTACCATGTTAATTCCAATTCTTTTTGGAATTAAAATAAATATATTCGTTCTATCTTCAATTAAAATAAATTTTTAATCGTTATTATATAAAATAAATTATTTTAACTATTCCAAATTCACTGAAATAGCCAAAATAAAAATTTTAAATTGGTTCTGATTTTCCGGGTTGTTACAATCTCCCCCACTTAAAATCTTTTCGTCCCGAAAAGGAAACAAAGTAAAGTAGGAAACAAAACGGAAAATGTAAATATTGTAAATGTAACTCAACACATGAGTTAATCGGAGATGTCCACTCTGCACTTGGGATAAGCCTGTTTGATGCTATCCTCAGTCTCCCATGTACAGTCTCTAAGATCCCCGCTCCACTGCACTTTAACCAGATGGATCCTCTTGTTCCTCAGAATTTGGGTCTCCTTGCCAACAATTTTCACTGGCTCCCTCCTTACTGCTAAGCTCGGCGTAATCTCCAAATCTTGTTGTGCTGTTTCCTCCACAACTAAGTCTAGATCATGAACATGCTTTCGTAGTTGGGACACATGAAATACATCGTCAACCCCTGGCAACCAGTCGGGAAACTGCACTCTATAAGCGAGAGTTCCAAATCTTTCGAGAATAGGGAATGGACCAATGAATTTCGGCGCCAACTTCCCAGTCTTCCCAAAACGAACGACACCTCTCAATGGGGAGACCCTCAAGTACACATAATCGCCAACAGAGAATTCTAAATCTCTTCTCCATGAGTCTGCATAGCTTTTCTGTCAGCTCTGAGTAGTCAGTAGGCGCTTCTTAATAAAATCAACTTTCTATACTTCTTCGCGAATCATGTCGGGACCCAAGATTAATCGATTGCCTGGTTCCACCCAACATGCGGGGCATCTGCATGGCCTGCCATATTGTCATGACCCGAACTTCCCCAGTAAGGAAAGCCCGGATTGAGTTGAGGACAAGACACATTGGAACACAACCAGAAGGACATTTCATTGCTTATTACAACAATTCCATCAAAATACAAGAATGTACAGAGTATAAATCAATATTACACACTCACTAAATATCAGAGATTACAATACATTACTGCAGCGGAAAAATAATATAATACACAACTGAAAGAGATATACGGATACAGAGCTTTCCGAATATCATTCCAGCTGTAAACTAGGTTCCTGTGACTATAAATCTGCAAAACCAAAACTACTAGCTGCCATGCGGAAAATAGGGCACCCAGAGTTTACGTTAAAACAACAAACTCCAGGTCAGTCATGTGACTGGTTTGAGAACTAAAATGGTTATTAATCTTTATTTTAAAGTTAGGTAAATCAAGGGACCACGCCGTATAACACGGAACGGGTTTCCTCCCAAGAACACTAGTGCATGAAACAACAGCGCAATGCTAAATAAAGAATAATGAAGCTATTATAAGACCCAGGTCCCATCACACAATGCAACACAAGCCGGAGGATAGGGTTTTTTCCTTATAATAGCCGAAGAATGCTTGATACGCTAAATTTAATATTTTATTATTACTATAAGTGAAGAAAACAACTTCAAATATAAATGTATCAATCATAGGCGGCATGGGTACCATATATCATTTCGCCATACTAGTTCCACAATTAAAACCGCAAAATCACGTATTTGGAAATTGGATTTCCATCTGTGAACCGAGGCAAGGGATCTTCCTTTACCGATTCAGAGCTCGAGTGACCTTTGGATCGTCAGGGTTGGCCCACCGATGTGGATTAAACTTAAATCCTGAACACTGCGTTTCCCCGCCCTTTGGGGCGTAACTGAGCCAAATGACTCCATCGGCTCCACACAGTCACCGATATATCTGAGGCACCTCGTAACAGCAACAACCACACAGGTGAAAATAATATAAATGTCAGGACTGGTAGGTCACTGACACCACCCTAGATAGAAGAAAACGCATGTCCCCCGTGAGGTCCTCTCCCATTTCTGGTTCACAACCGGGGTGTAAGGCTCGGGAATTCACATTACACAAAGCTATGCCGCACAGGCGGTGCTTTGATCATCAACCACAAGACTTTGCTTTTCAACAGAAGCCTTGATCATTTGCATCTTAGCATGCCACACAGGCAAACCACTCCATGCAACTGATATCCATCAATCACACAGAATGATTTTCAATGTCGGACACACAGTCCATTTATAAGTTTGTTCTGGATCTGAACGAAACCGGAGGCACCTTGTACCTCGCATATCCATCAATCTCCAAGTACGTCTGAACGATCACCAACTGATTCCCTCCTCTTGGGTGTACAACCCAATCAAGATCATCAGTAATCACCCAAACGATGTGAAGACCTCCGGTCTTCGACCACCGTCTTCATCCTCGACACCACGTCGAATCAGTTATTCAGAATGGGATAAACCCGGTCTTTCTGAATAACTTGTGCATATAATAAATAAGTGTTACACAAACACAACATACGCCTCATTCCAATTCAGAATATTCTTTTATTCAAATATTCTTATACTTTGGGAAAGGTTCCCATTAATTTTATCAAAGATAAGTTCTTTAAATTTATTATTTAATCTTCTTTTGAATATCAATTCAAACTAGTCGGGATTAGCGAACCACACCGAAGTAATCATTTATTTTATTTCCCAATCCCAACCTATTCATCCCATGAAGTAAAACTGGTCATACTTCATATCTAACACCACGGTGTTATCGGTAAATTCAATTACCATTTCACGTTCAAATCTAATTAAAGGTTTAACTATCGCCTGGAGCAAAACTGGTGATACTCCATTCTTGACCATTTCAATCTAATTAAAGATTCATTAAAACTCCACTTGGTTTTAATCTTCCCAAAAATCAATATCAATGATTATTTAACTTGGGAAATCACCTCCTGTCTTTAACTGGGTTAAAGAACCAATGTCATTTAAAACACAGTTCTCTATAAACCCAAAATCACATTCAATCAATTATCGGGTTAAAGAACAAGTGTTATTTAAAACACCATTCATGATAAACCCAAAAATCAATTCAAATTCAATTCTAATTAAATACCATTTAATTGGTACACTTCATTAAATCTAAATAAAAAGATTTAATCTTTTTCTCAACTGGCATCAAGAACAGTGTTAATGAAGACACCATTCACGACAAACCCAAATCACATTTTATATTAAATACAAGGCTCTGAATAGAAAATATATCGGCTTATATTCAATATCAAATTCTATAACCAACAAATATCGTATTGGAAATAACGATATAAATATATCTTTCAAATTTCCATAACAATATCTGTATAATCGCGAAATCCAACATCGAAATATTCCAAAGACAATTTCGATTCAAATCCATTCCAATTCAATTATTGGAAATTCTGGTTACTTTTAAAACCATTTCAAATCCAATTTATTTATTTTAAAAATAAATGGGATTATAATTCTAGTTCAAAACTAGTTCATTTCGATAAAAATCTATTTTTATCTTTTCAAATATGGGGTTTTTCATCCCAATTCTTCACAAATCATTTCTTATGATTTTACACAAATTATTACTATTTTTAAAATTTTTATCAAGGCCCGTACAGTTGATTTCCATCAACGGTCATCTAACTGCACTTACAACGACCTATTTCAAATTTGATTTGGACATAATTCCAAATCCAACCGTTAGATTTCTAATTTCTAATATTCATTAGAAAGCTCTTTTCGATAAGAACCCAACATTTCCGGTTTTAGGAGAATCCGACGGTCGGATCTCCCGCAACGTCAATTCGAAGTCAATGGTTGAAATTCGCGAACTGCCGCATTGCGGCGCGTTCTATTCAGGCCATTATATATATATATAAAATATATTATATATATTTTTAGCCCTCTTTTTGGTACTAATCTTATCGGGCCAAAACCAAAGCCCAAACGCGCAACCAAATACAAGTCACGCCCCAGGAGACCCATCAGGGGCGCTACATCAAGCAATCGTGTATCGGCCCAAATCTAACTCAGTCAGATTAACTGCGTATTACCAGAAAAATTACTTACCAGGGCGACCGAGTTTCTCGCTTCCAGAAAGAACTCGTCGACCGGTTATTTCGGACCAGCGTGGAAGATTTCTACAGAGCCAGTCCACTTAATATCCCGACTTCCAAGGAGATAAAGGCGGTCAACCATATGCGGACAAAGCTCTGCTTTTGATATACCTCTCTATGGATGCCACGTCGGCCACAACTTTCGAGGATACTGTTTATGAGTTGTGGAATCAGTCTTCCAGCCGCAATTCGAGCCAATGGATGGGTTCCACGTATCTGGACCTTCCCGGAATGGCCGGACCATTTCGCAACAGCCCAAGCAGCATTTTCCACCTATAAATACTTCCAAACTTAAAGAGAAAAGGGGACTTCTCTGGGCCGGATGGCTTTCTTCAAACTTTTCATCTCTACTCTCCTCCAGAATCTTAGTCTCTCAAAAAGGAAGAAAGGAAAATAATCATTCTCTTTCCTTTCTCTAAACAGAAAAAGCATTGTATTTGTAATCAAAAAAAGAGAGAAATAGTATACAAAGTGGACGTAGGCATTGTCTTTGCCGAACCACTATAAAAATTCTGTGTGTGCTCCCCGTTCTTTTACTTTTTATTGCGTATTTTATCTTTACTCGAGTGTAGATCACGCGATTGCGGGTTGATCGTCACTAGTGACCAACTTTTGACGTCAACACTTTGGCGCGCCAGGTAGGGGTAGCGCACCAACACCGCCATCGAGCTCCTGCTTATCCCAGGTCATGGCGAACAAACGAAAGAAAGATGCAACATCCTCTCGTCCCGCAAACGCCGATGCAGCTGATGCCGATGCTGCAGAAGTAAGCCACAAAGTTTCCTCTCATAACAATATGTCCCGATTCCTTACCCGGGACGACATGGATAAAATCATGGTTGAACTCAGGGACCATATGGCACCTCAGGGTAAAGTCCTCGAACGACAACAACAGTTGATGGATCACCTTCTCGGTCGACTGGAAACAGGGTTAAATGCTTCAACATAAATCCCTCCATCGACCGAAGCCGGGGCAATAACCGATCTTCGGTCTGCACGAAATCAGGCCACTGATCGGGCTACACCTTTATTTCATCCTGGTTTGGATCCACCAACCGATCGATCCCCGCCAAGAATATCGCTTCCAGTGACCAGCGCGGTTGCAGCAACAGAATCTCAGGGGGTAGGCGACCAAGATCTAGGTCATCTGACAAATATGCCTCCACTCTTTGGAACATCTCGACCTACCGAATCAGTCGAGCGACCCCCGGGTCCCTCAGAATCAATGTCATTCCCATTACAACCCGGGATCTTACCGCAGACCAGTCTAACCACTCTTCCTCTTCAACGAAGAGTTGGAGCAGCCTTCCCTTCGAATGAGGGGAGCCACCCTACCATGCCGGTCCTCACCGTAGCGGAAGAAAATGCTACCGTAGACCCTCCTAACCTCGCTTCAAATGGGGGCAACCCTGGCCCCCGAACATCACATGCTATGCTGGATCAGCCTAGACCTTTAGCTACAAATATGGCTCGATCCACAACTCATCAGGTTCCAGAGGGGCCATTCTACCCAGAACAATCCGCTAGATCTCACTTTCCCTCACACCTTTACTCAACTCTCGGAGGTCGAGCCCAGCCAATGACCACCCTTCCGAGCATGCTTTTGCCGGATCCTCGTACAGAACCCCCTCAGGATGTAGAGTTAAGTTCATGGCAATGACTCCTTGGAGATGGGAGTCAGCGTGCAAGCATCATCCGACGTTTCACTCGGGGCAATTCTTCGCAGCAAGACATAGACAATGTCAATCGCAGCCCCTTCACTATAGAAATCAGAAATTCTCGAAACTCTCCGGACTTCAGGTTCCCTGCCATCGAACCGTACAACGGTCGCACTGACCCGACCATTCATCTTATGCGATACATGCGACATATGGAAGTACTTGGTGCATCGACCAGCTTCATGGCTAAGTGCTTTCCACTCTTTCTCACAGATATAGCCGGAATGTGGTTTCAGCAGCTGACAACGGAGTCGATCAGTAGTTGGAATACTCTGGTCACCCGTTTCATCGAGCAGTTTCGAGTGCATATCTCTCGACCGAAAAGTGTCATGTTTCTATCTACCATCAAACAGCGATCCAGAGAGACGCTAAGATCCTTCCTCAAAAGGTTCAACGTAGCTGTAGCATCTGTCGATCGGCTCGAGCCATCGATGGTGCTGATGGCAGCCATCGCGGGAGTCCAGAAGAGATCGGAATTCTCGAACTCCTTAACTAGGGATCCTCCCAAAGATATTGATGATTTCTATTCCGAGGCCGAAAGATTCCTCCGACAAGAGGATGCCAGCCTTGAGATGGAGTGCCTTGAAGTCTTAGTAGCCAAACAACAAGGTCCACTCAACGGCAATGGCCAGAATAAAGGAAGAGGAACGACCCCGGAAAAGGATAAACGCAATGTACGACCTCGAAATGAAAACAAATATAATCAGTACACTGAGCTCAATTCCTCTTTGCTCGATATCTATCTCGATATGCGCGAGTCCTTCCCCACTCCAAGGCCACCTCAACAAGAACCGACCCAGATAGAACTTGACTCTGGCAAGCATTTTATATTCCATAACATAGTTGGACATAACACAAATGATTGCCGACATCTGCGCGATCTCATTGAAGGGCGAGTCAGAAAAGGGGAACTCACTGAGTATGTCAAAAATCACGCCCCGGCCGTATTGCCGCGGCCTTCCGCCCAAGCTCCTCAGGCAGGTCCGCAAGCTCCTAGGAATGGAAAGGACCTTGAGACTAGCACTCGCGACATTATCATTAATTAGATTTTTTATCTTTTCTCTCAATGAATTTCTTTCAATAATAGGGACGCTTTGATGTTATGTAATCAATTGATGCCCTCGTAGATTTTGTTTGTAATAAATGCTTAGCAGTTATGAACTTTACTTTTTGCAAAAGTAGATCGACTATTGTAAAATTTCTAAGCTGAACCAGATTAGTGTTCACTATTAAGCCGAGCATGGTTAATGCTCGCCCCCCTGTTCTATGTGGTTAGCGCGAAAATCTACCACTACTTCAAAAACCTACCCTTTCAAGCGAGAGAGGTCGCTTTCTCTTAAACACGAGTGTGGATTACACTCTTTTTCTTTACACCACGAGTGTGCATAGCTCGTTAAACTAACTAACCCAGCATGAGTTGAGCATAAGAAACGCTTGCACTAAGCCGAGCATGGTTTATGCTCGCCACTAAGCCGAGCATGGTTTATGCTCGCCACCAAGCCGAGCATGGTTTATGCTCGCCACTAAGCCGAGCATGGTTTATACTCGCCGCCCTCTAAAGCCAAGTGGAATAAAATGCTCGACCCATGGTTTGTTTTGTATTTGCAGGAACCAACTTTTGTACCAGTGGCGATCATCACCTCGGCCTTAATACGGTTTCCGATAGTTATTGGTAATCTAGCCTTAATACGACCTGGCATGGTCGTCGGATTTCTGGTCTTAATACAACATCGGACCGTCGGTTTTCTGGCCTTAATATGGTCTGGCGCGACCATAGTAGCTCGAACGTTTGTGCTTCAGTTCAGATTTCAGAATACACCTCCCTCTGCCGATGAAGATATATTCTGAGGGGCAAAGTGTTAGCCCCCTTTTTGGTACTAATCTTATCGGGCCAAAACCAAAGCCCAAACGCACAACCAAATACAATTCGCGCCCCAGGAGACCCATCAGGGGCGCTACATCAAGCAATGGTGTATCGGCCCAAATCTAACTCAGTCAGATTAACTGCGTATTACCAGAAAAATTGCTTACCAGGGCGACCGAGTTTCTCGCTTCCAGAAAGAACTCGTCGACCGGCTATTTCGGGCCAGCGTGGAAGATTTCTACAGAGCCAGTCCACTTAGTATCCCGACTTCCAAGGAGATAAAGGCGGTCAACCATATGCGGACAAAGCTATGCTTTTGATATACCTCTCCATGGATGCCACGTCAGCTACAACTTTCGAGGATACTATTTATGAGTAGTGGAATCAGTCATCCAGCCGCAATTCGAGCCAATGGATGGGTTCCACGTATCTGGACCTTCCCGGAATGGCCGGACCATTACGCAACAGCCCAAGCAGCATTTTCCACCTATAAATACTTCCAAACTTAAAGAGAAAAGGGGACTTCTCTGGGCCGGACGGCTTTCTTCAAACTTTTCATGTCTACTCTCCTCCAGAATCTTAGTCTCTCAAAAAGTAAGAAAGGAAAATAATCATTCTCTTTCCTTTCTCTAAACAGAAAAAGCATTGTATTTGTAATTAAAAAAAGAGAAATAATATATAAAGTGGACGTAGGCATTGTCTTTGCCGAACCACTATAAAAATTCTGTGTGTGCTCCCCGTTCTTTTACTTTTTATGACGTATTTGATCTTTACTCGTGTGTAGATCACGCGATTGGGGGTTGATGTCATTGGTGACCAACTTTTGACGTCAACATATATTTCGTCGATTTCCTTTTAAAACGTATTTTATAAATCGTTTTAAATTCGTTTTCGAAACAATTTCAACTTCATATTCAATTTCTAATCAAAATTGAATATTCCACATCATCGATATATAAATGATAATATTTTCAAGATATTATATTTTGAAATCACTTCCTTTTCTATATTCGTTTTAAAAACGAATATAGTCGATATAAATATCTTTCGCGTCAAAATGGCACATATCTAACCAACACGACTTTTATTCAACACATGAATGTTTTCTTCTATTCAACACATGAATATTTATTTTATTCAACACATGAATATTTATTCTTTTCAACACATGAATGTTCTTTCTATTCAACACATGAATTTTCTTTCTATTCAACACATGAATTTTCTTTCTATTCACCACATGAATTTTCTTTCTATTCAACACATGAATTTTCTTTTATAATATTCCTTATTTCTCAAATTGGAATAAGGCCCAATCAATTACCATACACTGTTAATTATATGGATTCCACACAACACATGTATAAATAATCAACCATCATCCAAAGTGCACCACACAACTACATAAGCATTAAATATAAATAATTAACGCTTACACAGTCTGTCAACCCATCGATTGACATACAACTAAACAATCGGGATTAGTGTACGTCAAATATCATCCCAATACCCATGTGGGGTATCAAATCAACAAACACAGATTTTTATTTGTGCAGTTGGGCGATGTGTAAAATTTATCGTCCCAATCAATATCAGTCAAATCAGTGTGCATAAACAAATCGTTCGATTTGTAAATGAATATTTATTTTATTTCAACACATAAATATATATTTTATTTCAACACATGAAATTATTTTATTTCAACACATGAATATATATTTTATTTCAACACATGAAATTATTATTTTCACATCACAATCAACAGTCAAATTTCACAACACAAACAATCACAAAATTCGTCCATGGTCTGTGGACAACGGGTGTCGGGTGCTTCTAAGCACCGTCTGCATCCTAGCATATGTTTCTAACTAGAAAAAAAGAATTAAAAGTGAGAAGTTCTCACCATGGGGATCCACACTGCCATTTCATTTCTGAATTTCTGAACCGTTTGAATTCCTTTTTGATTTCAATCCGTTCCATCGCACTCCTTTTCACGCTGTTCATAGTAAAACTCATTTTTTTAATATGATGTTCAAATATTAAAAATCATATTTTTATCGCTACTTCATATATAAGAATCACATTTTTATTTCGCTTTCTTATTTATAAAAATCTCACTTTTTTATTTTATAAAGTCATATCTTTTTAAATATAAAGTTCATATATTTTTAAATATAAAGTTCATATCTTTTTAAATATAAATTTCATATCTTTTTTTTTCATCATCATGTCTTTATATTTTCAAAGGTGAAGTCTTTATTTTTTTTTCAAAGGCGAAGTCTTTATATTTTCAAAGGCGAAGTCTTATTTTTTCAAAGGCGAAGTCTTTATATTTTCAAAGGCGAAGTCTTTATATTTTCAAAGGCGAAGTCTTTATATTTTCAAAGGCGAAGTCTTTATATTTTCAAAGGCGAAGTCTTTATATTATATAAACCATATTTTTTATATTTTAAACAATGATCATAATTTCAAACTTTTATCATATTTTTAAACAATTAGAAAAAACAATGCTATAATATTTAAAAACAACATTTTTACCAACAATGCTATTTTAATATATTTTTCTAACAATTATATATATATATTTCAATTCTATTCATTTTTTTTTAATTTTAATTAACTAATTACTACACTTAAGATAATTATCTAACTAAATTAAACTAAACTAATCCCTCACCCAGCTTCTTTCCTTTCTGTAATCCTTTTTTCTGAAACAGGAGACTTTGTCGTTCGAGCCCATTTCACTGACCCAGGAAACTCCCCGTCACACCACTCCACACATCGTCGGCCCCACATCAGCAACCACCTCAAGATGCTCCTCCGCTGCGCCTGTCAAACCCCACAATCCTCGGTGAACTCGAAGCCATGCGTTGACCAGAAAAGCCGCTCGAAGGTCGGCTATTTAAGCGAGGAGAGGAGGAGGAAGATGGCGTCGTTGACTGGGAGGATGGGGAAGAAGAATTGGCGGAGGTGGCGGTGGTCATGGGAGGCGGCGCGACGGAGTAGGGCTACGGTGGAGGGGGGTTTCCTTTTTCGATTTGTAAATTAAATGAACAACAGGGGCTTTAGAGAATAAGGGGTAGGAGATATATATATTTATATATATTTATTTTAATTTAATTTCAAAAAAAATAACTTTTTATTTCGACCTCGAAACGAGACCCAACGATTGTCGCCCCTAACTAATTACCCCCATTCCGAACACAATGGGACATGTATCATGGGTTGATTCAATCATTTCGGTCAGTTTCCGTCAAAATCAAAATATAAATCTATATATTGAATTTGAACGCGCATTTCAATTTACCGGGGCCACATACGGACTCTAAAAATTCCCGAAAAATATTTTCTAACTTCGTATTGACGATACGGTCCTAACAAAACTAATTTCGTCTAATTCTGAAACCGTTTGGAAAATGGCCATTTTCCAGTCGATTAAAATCAATTGAAACAGGTTAAACGCGTTTTCCTTTGCCACACTCACATATTGTTTTGGAAAATTACGAATTTTGAAACCTAGCAATATCTTGACATCACGGATCCAACAAAAGTGGTTTCGTCGAAAACCGAGGTCGTTTGAAAATTTTCCATTTTCAAGGGCCAGAATTCCATAGCAACCATTCTGAATTTTCAACTGGACCTAACTTTTGATTTCCGCTATGAAATTTTAATTTTTCGGATTCGTTGGAAAGATATTCTCAATTAGATTCTAATATTTTTGGTTTCGCTAAAGTCCGGTTTATTTTGAATCATGTACATTCATTTGAACTTTGAAATCGAATTTTCAAACTACTACGCCATTTTCAATTCCTTTTATAATTAAAATAAAATATTTATATTCTAACGACGATCTATATAAATATATACGTTCTATTTCTATTCAAAATAAATTTCTCATCGTTATTATTTAAAATAATTTATTTTAAATATTCAAAATTCACTAAAATTGCCAAAATAAAATTTTTAAATAGGCTCGGATTTCCGGGTTGTTACACATATAATGCTTCGAAGGGCGACATCTGCTGGCTTTCTCGGTAGCTGTTATTATAAGAGAACTCAACCAAGTGTAAATGATCCTCCCACGAACCGCCAAAATCAAGAATGCACGCTCGCAACAAGTCTTCTAATATGCGGTTTACCCTCTCAGTCTGGCCATCTGTCTGAGGGTGATAAGCAGTGCTCAGATTCAACTTGGTCCCAAGCTCTTCTTGGAAAGCTTCCCAGAACTTGCTAGCAAATAATGGATCACGATCACTGACAATGTTACTGGGAACTCCATGCAGTCTGACAATCTCTTTGAAATAAATGAAACACCCCACCTCCGTTAAGTCACTCACAAAGGGAATGCCTTAACTTTGGCGGAGGGTTATAGGTACAAGACACAGAAAAATTTACAAGACAGATAAAATATAAGCAGCGGAAATCAAACATTTATTGCAAACGTGGTTCAATATAAAAGCATTACACCAGATTGTCTCAAAATAACTTCCAAAACATTACACTATAATTTATGTCTTGATTATTAAAATAAAGAAGCATAAAACACGGATAAAACTGCATAAATCCCCAAATGTCGTATCCAAAAGTTATAGCCAATGCAAGAGAGTCTAAATCATACATCTACTTTCTTGAAGCTTGCAAAGAGTCTGATTAAGCTGGAGTATTCCCTGCCTGTGGACCTGTGGGAATGGAAGAAAAGAAGACGAAAGAAAACGGGTCAGACAATAAGTCTGGTAAGTTCAGTGATTACTAGTATTTAAACAATGAAAGGGATCATGACAGTAATAATGAAATATAGGACAATACCCTAATATAAGATAAGATGAACATGTGATCGCACCCATTACTAAAGTCTCTGCACCTACTAACCATTGGTTCAACCAGCCCCACGTGTTTATACCGAACGATCCCCTTAGTGATCGGCTCATATTCGCATGTATTCATGTCCTGTGTCACTCGACCCCGCTTGACTGTAGTTACCTGTGCTGGTCCCACGATGGGGTGTATCAGACCCTCTGGTGGCAACCCAACACGATTCAAGATGCACAGTGTACACTACTAATGCCCAGTGCCTGCTTTTTCCACTCTGGAGTATGTGCACGCCCATACTCCGTCGGAACCTACACTGACGCACCAACCGTCGACGTTTTGACCGCTTATAATCAGCCCAGTAATCGTGCCCCACCCTGCCTAGTTCAGGGTACAATGATACATCTATGTGGGTTACTGTTGAAATGAGTCCCCGTTACTAGGGTTTTCTAATCAACATGTTTATATGGTTAAGTGTCCAAGTTTACCTAACCCCACCCATCAGTTTAGTTAACATGTGGAATCGGTTAAGTGTTTCCCTTATTGACTTAACCCAACCAATCCTGACTTAGTTTTAATTTATTCATTAAAGCACCGACCACTCACATTAGACAGGTCTTGTTGTGGTCACTGGATTTGCCGGTCGGTTCCGGGCAGGTTTATACCACAACTCAGTCTAACCTCAAGTCCTTTTTGGACTTGATGCACTAACCACCCACATTAGATAGGTCTTGTTGTGGTCACCGGATATGCCGGTCGGTACCGGGCAGTTTTACACCACAACTCAGTCTAACCTTGGGTTAGGCACAATCGCCTTTTCTAAATTCACATATTTTCTATATATGTCTAATTCTTTATATAAATTAATTTTAATTTACTCATGCCATAATTATCTTTTTAATTTATTGCTCATAATAAATGGTATATCAAATATACCATTTTATGAACAAACCTATGCCATGAATTTTCATGTTTTCCCATCGTTATCCCCGTAGAACGTACGTATGAATTACATAAAATGTTGGGCTAGCAAATTAGCCCAAACCCATAACAAAAAGGGGTAATAAACAAGGAACATGAAATAAACATAAAATAGCATACATTACAACTTGTCATGTGTAACTTGGCATAGATGTATCATTAACTTTAATTAAATGGGTAAAGGTGAACTTGTGACTAAGTTGGGTCTAAAGGTCATGTAAACTTGACAAAGGTCTAACATGGAAGTTTAACATATAATCACAGTTTCAACCCACAACTTAGCATATAATCTTATGTATGTCAAAACATAAGAAAGCTATTATAATAATTTTTAATCACAATTTAGCATGATGTTAAAAACATAAGAGGACTATAATTCCACTTTTACAACAAAATTAGATTCAACCTAACATGAATATACATGAGTGTAGATCTAACATATAAGCATGTGTTTTAGATCACAAACTTGCAAATAACCACCAATTTATAACATGGCATGGTTTACCATTTAATTGGCAAAATAAATCCATTTCCCAAATCATAATAGATTTCAATAACATACAATATGTTCATCACCATAAGCATATAGACATGATTAATTACAACATGTTCATCGCCACAAGCATATAGACATGATTTATTACAATGATACTTTAAGATAAACGAGAATCGAATATTATATATAAGCATCATTCTATATCCCAATTACAACATGTCAAGATTCAATCGAAAGAATGTTTAAATCTTCATAATAACCAACTTACAAACTAAAAGGAATTCTTGCGTTCTGAAATCTGAATTCTGAAATTGGAGATGCATGCCTTTGATGAAGATCGTTGAATTAGACTCGTTTTAATTTGATTTTAGATGTAAGCTTTTAACTCGTCTTTGAATTGAAAACGGTGATGGCTACTCCAAGTTCTCTACTGACGGTATTTCAGTTCTAGGATTATTTTTATATGTGATTTTAGGTTAAGCATTGAGTTGTTTATATAGAATTTCATTTTAATTATAGCCGTCAGATGAGCCTAGGGTTAATCATAGCCACTCAGACCAGATCAGGACATTCCAGAAACCCTAGTGACTCAGCATCAAGTCAGCAGTCGTTCAAAATTCAGATCTGGCCGGGGGCCAGGTCGACCCCCAGGTCGACCCTAAGGTCGACCTCTAAGGGGGAGGTCGACACTAGGGTCGACCCCCTGGTCGACCTGCCTAGGCGGGAATTTTCCCGCCCAGCCCGCTTCTGAAACTCCTGTTTGAATTTTGAAATCTGGCTTGAGTTGTTTGAATTTATTTTGAATTTTTGAAACTTCTGGAGGCCATAACTTCTTCATACGAAGTCCAATTCACACAAACTCGGACTCTATTTCAAGCAGAATTCCGAGATGAACGCAATGGCGTAACCCGTTTTCCTTAATTCCCACATTTGAGATTAAATATTGTTTAATTCGTTACTATAACATTAACAGAAAGTACGGGGTGTTACATTCTCCCCTCCTTTTAGGATTTCGTCCCCGAAATCTTCAAGTAGAGAAGAACTTATATCCTTACCATCCAATCACCCATCTACTCAACCATCAAACACAGGCGTCCAATGTCCTTAAAAGGTTTCTAATGCTTCATGATCATATGCATAGTTTGTGTACATGTCCTTATCTAATGCAAAATCAGTTGGTCTACTGATTCAGTTGACCTCCTTAATGCAAATTATGTCAGTGCCATGAGTCCATTATGTATGCAATTTTTCCTATTCAAAATTTCCTACATGAGTGCACAATCATTCATACAAATGCGATGTCCATATGCTAACACATCAAGTTTCAATCCATATACAAATACGTATATGCATATGCAATATGAAAGTGACCGAGCCGATCTAATACCTAATGTGTGTATATGTATCCACGAGCAACCACTAGCAACCACTTGCAACCATCAACCATAAGATGTTTCAATTACATGTTTACATCCAAAAAGGTTTCTACCTAAGGATAGGATCGAGAAGATACACCTAAAAAGATAAATATGAGCATAAACTTAAGAAAAGAGAGATCAAAGATGTACCCTCGAAAAGAAAAGGGTAGGCTGCACGTATTTTGTCCTCGGTTTCCCAAGTTGCGTCTTCTTCGGTGTCGCTCCATTGAACTTTGACGTGCTTAACTTCACGGTTGCGTAGCTTTTTGACTTCTATTCCAAAGATACGGGTTGGAACTCTCCTCACAGTTGCTTCTCGTTCAACTTCTACTTCCTCTAGCATGCTTGGTTCTACCACTTCCACAGACTCGTGTAAGCACTTCCGCAGGTGAGAGACATGAAAGACATTATGAATCCCGGCCAATCTTTCGAGCAGTTGTACCCCATAAGCCATCTTTCCAACCTTCTCGATGATAGGGAACGACCCTACAAATCTTGGTGCTAACTTTCCTGCGGACCTAAAGCGAACGACGTTCCTCAAAGGAGATACTTTAAGGAACACCTTGTCTCCAAATTCGAACTCAAGGTCAGTTCTTCTTCTGTCTGCGTAGGACTTCTGTCTAACTTGGGCAGTCTTCATTCTCCTTCGTATTAAGTCTACTTTCTCTGAAGTTTCTCTGATCATGTCTAGCCCAAGTATGAGCTTGTCCGTGGACTCCCACCAGCAAGTTGGTGACCGGCACGGTCTTCCATATAAAGCTTCGAAAGGCGCTGTGCCTATGGTAGCTTGGTAGCTATTGTTATAAGCGAATTCCACCAAAGGTAAATGATCCTCCCATGTACCTCCGAAGTCAAGAATGCATAGCCTCAATAGGTCTTCTAATACTCTGTTGACTCTTTCCGTCTGGCCATAGGTTTGAGGGTGATAGGCCGTGCTTAGGCATAACTGTGTGCCTACATCCTCTTGTAAACTCTTCCAAAACTCACTCGTGAAGATAGGGTCTCGATCATTGACTATGCTGGAGGGTATCCCATGGAGTCGAACTATCTCCTTAAGGTATATGGATGCTAGAGACGAGGCCATTCTTCTACTCTTGACAGGTATAAAGTGGGCGCTTTTTGTGAGCCTGTCCATATTACCCAAATACTGGTGTTGCCCCTCCTTGACCTAGGCAACCCATCAACAAAGTCCATTGAAATGCTATCCAATTTCCACTGTGGGACCTCTAGAGGATGAAGCAAACCTCAAGGCTTCTTCTGTTCCGCCTTGACTTGCTGGCATACCATGCACTTGGAGACGAATTCTGCTACATCTCTTTTCATGCCACTCCAAAAGAAAACCCTTTTTATGTCTTTGTACATTTTGTCTCCACCGGGGTGTATGGTCAACTTGGAATGGTGTGCCTCTTCGAGAACCTTCCCCACCAAATCTCTTGCTTGTGGGATGCATAATCTTCCATCCCGCCTCAACCATCCCTTATCATTGATAGAGTATCTATTGAGGTGACTCGAAGTCTCACCCCTGATCAGCTTATCTATTATATCAACTAGCTGAGGGTCATCACGTTGCGCGGCCCCTATTAAGTCCAAAAGCGTAGGTCGTACTTCCAATGTTGCTAATAGTCCAGGCACAAATTCAGAGGAGGGCCTAAAATCAAAGTTGGCTATGCACTCCAAGTTTTGCCTTTCTACAAAGAGAGAGCTTAAGGTCAGTTTCTTTCTGCTCAAGGCGTCTGCTACTGCATTGCCCTTGCCAGGAGTGTAGGAAATCTCAAAGTCGTACGAGGCAAGAAACTCCATCTATCGTTGCTACCTCAAGTTGAGATCTTTCTACGAGAAAAGGTATTTCAATGATTTATGGTCAGCGTACAATTCAAATTTCTCACCTAGGAGATAATGGCGCCAAGACTTAAGCGCAAAAACGATGGCTGCCAACTCTAGGTCATGGGTTGGGTAGTTTTTCGCATGTACTTTCAACTGCCTTCCACCATAAGCCATTACCTTACATTCTTGCATTAGAACAGTACCTAGTCCCGTGCCACATGCATCTGTGTATACTGTGGACATCTTGCTTCCATCAGGCAATGTCAGAACTGGGGCTATTGTCAGAGCCCTTTTTAATTGTTAGAAAGCAATATCGCAATCCAAATCCCAATTGAAAGCTAAGTTCTTCTTTGTCAACCTTGTAAGTGGAGCTGAGATTTTCACAAAATCTTTAATGAATTTTCGATAGAAGCCTGCTAGCCCGAGAAAACCTCGGACCTCGGTTGCGTTTCGAGGAACCTTCCAATCTTGCACAGCAACCACTTTCGTGGGGTCCACAGCTAACCCCTGTTTGGACACCACATGTCCAAGGAACCTAACTTCTTCTCTCCAAAAATGGCATTTGGAGAATTTAGCTTTCAACTGATGAGCACGGAGAGTATCCATGACTTCCCTTAGATGTTGAGCATGCTCTTCCTCATTCTTTGAGAAGATCAAAATATCGTCTACGAAGACCACCACAAACTTATTGAGGAACTCTCTGAACACACTGCTCATTAAATCAACGAAGTAAGCGGGTGCATTTGTCAAGCCGAAAGGCATGACAAGCCACTCGAAGAAATCATCTGGAGTTCTGAACGCGGTCTTATCAATGCTGTCCTCAGCCACTCTTAGTTGGTGAAACCCGGTAGCTAAATCTAATTGGGAGAAAACCGATGCACCTACAAGTTGATCGAACAAATCATCTATTCTCGGGAGTGGGTGCCTATTCTTCTTGGTCAGCTTGTTTAGCTCCCTATAATCAACACACAGGCGAAGTGAACCGTCTGCTTTAGTTGCGAACACTACTGGAGCACCCCATTCAGAAATACTCCGCCTTATAAACCCGTTTTCTAGGAGCTCTTAAATTTGCTTGCTGAGCTCTTTCCGCTCCCTTGGGGCCATGTGCCTAACAGGTAAGGCAACGGGTTTTGCATTATCAACGAGGTATATGCGGAAGTCTATCTCCCGCTTCGAGGGTAAGCCCTTTACCTCTTCAAACACATCCGAGTATTCACGGACTACCTTTACAAACTGCAAGTCCTCAACAGACGCATCAAGAGATTCAAGATAACTTAGCATAACAGAGCTCAGGGGATCACAAGAAATTTCAGGAGTGTTACCAAGGCGAGTCAGGAGTCTAACCACTCTCTTTTTACAGTCGAGGATGGCACCATTACTGGATAGCCAATCCATGCCTAGAATCAACCCATAGCCCGTGAAGCCCAAAACAAAAGCATTGCATCTAAACTCAATGCTTAGAATAGATATTTTCAAATCCAAACAAACCATTGACAAATAAGCTGAGCCCCCGATTGGATTTGAAACAACCAAGGGATTCTCTACTAAAGCAGTGTCTAGGTGCAGAGATTCAACTAAATCAGCAGATACAAATGAGTGTGATGCGCCAGAATCAAATAATGTACGGACAGGATGATCAAAAAGATAGACTAAACATTCGACAGAAATATTTCTACCTCGTTCTTGCGGAGGTGCCGTGAGAGCGTGAACTTGTCCTCCAGACGAAGGTCCAACTCTCTTCCCTTGCTTTCTTGGGCAGTCCTTAGCCATGTGTCCCGTCTCACCACAGTGGAAACAACCACCCATCTTCCTTTTCTTCTTCCTGTAGTCTTTGACTAGATGTCTAGGAATGCCATAGAAATTACATTTTCTTTTGTCACGAGGTTTGTTGTTCTTCCTGCCTTTCTTTAAATCAACATTCTTGTTCTGTGACCCTTCCCCCTTCTTATCTTGAGGCACTTCCGCTTTTGCCTCTTTCTTGCCTTTGCCTTCCTCATGTAAGAGTGCCATGTCCACTAACCTCTCGTAAGTAGCCCCCCTAGGTACATGGGTTATAGCCAAGCTGTGAAGTGGCTCATTCAATCCCTTAACAAAACGAAGAGCCTTCTTATAAGGAGTATTCACTAAGTCCAGTCCAAATCGGGCCAGCTGATTGAATTGGTTGACGTACTCCTTGACCGTCATGCTTCCTTGCTTAAGAGACAAGAACTTTTCCAGCTGTAAACTTCGTTCAGCTTGTGAGAGAAATTTCATCTCAAATCTTATTCTGAAATCCACTCATGTTTCAACAAGTCTTTCAGCGTTAGTGACTTCCCACCAATAGGAAGCTTCGTCTTTGAGCAACCACACTGCCAACTGTATCTTTTGCCTATCATCCACCTCGAAGATATTGAATAGATCCTCATTTTCTTTGAGCCAATTCCTTGCTTCTACGAATGACTCAGTCCCCTTGAAATCCTTTCCACCCATGGCCCAAAAGTCTCCACAAATCTTTAAGAAAGCATTTGCTCGAGGGGGAGGAGGAGGAGGGACTGCTACAGCTGGAGGAGGAGGAATATCTGCTGGGCCTGCATCGTTGGCCCTAGCTTCTAAGTACCTCTTGAACCAGCCAGGTATTGACACACCCTCTGGAAGGTTAAGATTCCTAGACATGCTGAAACGAAAAAAGAAAACATTCAAAACAAAGGATAGAATGATAGGGCATATGGCTTTGGGGATTATGCCTTTTAGAATTTAAAACAACACTTTTCTTGTAAAATGCTTCTTTATATTTCACTTTTTGAAAATAGATTTCAAAAAAAAATTATCTGATCTGGTAAACCTTTGCTCTGATACCAAGTGAAACACCCGACCTCCGTTAAGGTCACTCACAAAGGGAATGCCCTAACTTTGGTAGAGGGTTATAGGTACAAGACACAGAAAAATTTACATGACAGATAAAATATAAGCAGCGGAAATCAAACATTTATTGCAAACGTGGTTCAATACAAAAGCATTACAGTAGATTGTCTCAAAATAACTTCCAAAACATTACACCATAATTTCTGTCTTGATTATTAAAATAAAGAAGAATAAAACATAAATAAAACTACATAAATCCCCAAATGTCGTATCCAAAAGTCATAGCCAATGCAAGAGAGTCCAAATCATACATCTACTTTCTTGAAGCTTGCAAAGAGTCTGATTAAGCTGGAGTATTCCCTCCCTGTGGACCTGGGGAGGAACGGAAGAAAAGAAGATGAAAGAAAACGGGTCAGACAATAAGTCTGGTAAGTTCAGTGATTACTAGTATTTAAACAAGGAAAGGGATCATGAAAGTAATAACGGAATATAGGACAATACCCTAATATAAGACAAGATGAACATGTGATCGCACCCATTACTAAAGTCTCTGCACCTACTAACCATTGGTTCAACCAGCTTCACGTGTTTATACCGAACGATCCCCTTAGTGATCGGCTCTTATTCGCATGCATTCATGTCATGTGTAATTCGGCCCTGCTTGACTGTATTTACCTGTGCTGGTTCCACCATGGGGTGTATCAGTCCCTCTGGTGGCAACCCGACACGATTCAAGATGCACAGTGTACACTACTAATGCCCAGTGCATGCTTTTTCCACTCCGGAGTATGTGCACGCCCATACTTCGTCGGAACCTACACTAACGCACCAACCGCCGACGTTTTGACCGCTTATAATCAGCCCAGTAATCGTGCCCCACCCTGCCTAGTTCAAGGTACAATGATACATCTATGTGGGTTACTGCTGAAATGGGTCCCCGTTACTAGGGTTTTCTAAACAACATGTTTATATGGTTAAGTGTCCAAGTTAACCTAACCCCACCCATCAGTTTACTTAACATGTTGAATCGATTAAGTGTTTCCCTAATTGACTTAACCCTACCAATCCTGACTTAGCTTTAATTTATTCATTAAAGCACCGACCACTCACATTAGACAGGTTTTGTTGTGGTCACTGGATTTGCGGTCGGTTTCGGGCAGGTTTATACCACAACTCAGTCTAACCTCGGGTCCTTTCTGGGCTTGATGCACTAACCACCAACATTAGATAGGTCTTGTGGTGGTCACTGGATATGCCGGTCGGTTCCGGGCAGTTTTACACCACAACTTTGTCTAACCTCGGGTTAGGCACAATCGTCTTTTCTAAATTCAAATATTTTCTATATATGTCTAATTCTTTATATAAATTAATTTTAATTTACTCATGCCATAATTATCGTTTAAATTTATTGCTCATAATAAATGGTATATCAAATATACCATTTTATGAACAAACCTATGCCATGAATTTTCAGGTTTTCCCATCGTTATCCCCGTAGAACGTACGTATGAATTACATAAAATGTTGGGCTAGCAAATTAGCCCAAACCCATAACAAAAAGGGGTAATAAACAAGGAACATGAAATAAACATAAAATAGCATACATTTCAACTTGTCATGTCTAACTTGGCATAGAGGTATCATTAACTTTAATTAAATGGGTAAAGGCGAACTTGTGACTAAGTTGGGTCTAAAGGTCATGTAAACTTGACAAAGGTCTAACATGGAAGTTTAACATATAATCACAGTTTCAACCCACAACTTAGCATATAATCTTATGTATGTCTAAAGGACACTCCTCCTAAGTTTCTGAATTTTTTGGACATTCTCTCCAGGTCAAATGGCTGTGGGGGAGGAGGGGGTAGTGCTACGACCTCAGAAGTGGGTTGTTCCTGAGTAATGGATGTCTTATCTCTGACTGGCCCTCTGGCTCCACCTTGGGCTCCACCTCAGGCTCCGCCTCGAGCTCCACCTCGAGTTGTTCTTGCTCTAGTGCTCATTTTAAATTAGTCTGTATCATCAAGGAAAGAGTCAGACCAACAAAATGATAATTTTTAAAAGAAAGATAAGGTAGGAACAAATGGAAAGCGGATGATGTAATGCCTGATTAATATGTGCTATTCTGCTGTGCTCATTCTAGGATATTACTAATCCTATCTCTAATGAGCTACTCGCCTTAGAATACTGCTGATTCTATCTAGATGAATTGTTCTAAATATGTCATACTCCGAGGCTAAGGTTAACCTTTAGCTCTGATACCAAATGTGATAACCCCAAACTTCCGTAGAAGAAAGCAAGGATAATCATTGGAATATAACATATCTACAACAAAAACAGATCTCACAAAATATCATAACACATAAATCATTGCAGCGGAAATAAAATGTCATCAACATCACAATATTCTATACATCAGAGTACGCAGATACAGGATACACTTTGCAAAAGAAAGTCTGGATGGAAGGGAAATAAGTCTCAACAGAAAGGAAATAAGTTTCAAACTCCATCAAATTACATCACACATGAAAGATGTCTAATAGCAGAAATAGAGATAAAAGGAAAAGGTCTTCGTCTTCTTCCAAGCAAGCTCCAATCCAGTACACGCCTCAATATGACCTAAACTTGTTACTTGGCTGCCCATGTGGAAAAGAGGGCACCCGAGTTTGCAAAGTGAAACAAACTACGAGTAAGCATGGGACTGGTATGAGAAATCTTTCTTATATAATCTAACAATGTGGCAAATCATAGGACCACGCTGCTAACGCGGAACGGGTTTACTCCATTGGATTGCCAGTGCATAATTAAAATAAATTTATTACAAAACAACATAATGCTTTTTATTGGAAAAATGAAATCATTATAAGACTCAAGTCCCATCACACAATGCAACGTAAACCGGAGGATAGAGTTTTACCTTATAATGATCAAACATGACTTGATACGTTTAAAATAATATTCTTAATATTATTATTAGTGTCTAATCAGTATTAAAATACTTCAAAGTAAATGTATTAATCCTAGACGGCATAGTACCCCATCCTACTATGTCGCCGTATATATGTTTACAATCAAAACCGTAATGTCGTATAGGAGATTTAGTTTCCATCATGAATCGAGGCTAGGGATCATCCTCTACGATTCGAAACACTCTAGCAAATGCCTCAGGATTCCCCGTAGTGAACCCTTGGATCTTCAGGGACGGTCCACATAGAATGCTAGTGGATTAGTTATGCCTGAACACACGCTTCCTGGTTCTTTTGATCCTCTAATATGGCCACTAACAACCTATAAAACTGAGATACTTCGTAATCCAATATCCACATAAGTAAAAATATCAGGGCTGGTAAGTCGCTGACACCACTTCTTAGCTAGAAAGAAACGTGTGCACTCCCTGCAGTCCTAATCCCGTTTTTACTCATACCGGGGTGTGAGGCTCGCGAAGTCACACTACACACAAAGCTACGCCTAAACAGGCTATGCTTTGATCATCAACCACATAGCCTGCTTTACAACAAAAGCCTTGATCATCTGCACCTTAGCGTGCCACATTGAATGTTCACGCCATGCGATCAACAACTATCCATGTATACCCTCTGAGGGTGTTAAGAAAGAGAATAAATTCTCCGCCACCAAACAGATATACATTAGATAGAAATCGATTTAATTACATGGAATGAACTCCAACATCAGACACGCATCCATTTACAAGTTCGTTCTAGGTCTAAACGAAACCGGAGTCGCCTGATTTCCCGTCGGTGCTCACATATCTGGACAATCAACAAATACGTTCGGACAACTACCACTGTAACCCTTTCTGGGAGAAAATCAGTCCAGAGCATCAGTAATCATCCATTCGATGTTGAAGATCACTGGTCTTCAATCACCGTCTTCTATTTGTTTGATTTAAATCGCCATATAATTATTTGAAATGAGTTGAACTCGGTCTTTTCAAATAATTTTTCGAATAATTATCATTTAAATCATCTTATATCATTAATATTTATTTATAACGATTTATCGCTATTTTTATTTATTTAAAATAGCTCAATATAATTAAATGACGCTTCGGGTAGGTGGATGGCCCTGGTGCTGTTTTTACCAAAATTTGATTTACACATATCTTGAAATCTAACAGTTGGATTTTGATGAAATTTATTTCGTTGGAAAGATCTTCCCAAAGCGGTCCTAACGGTTCCAGTTTTGGGAAAATTCGACGGTCGGATCTTTCGGTATAACCATTTAAAGTTACGATTGCCGAAACGCGAACTACAACGCGCGACCCGTTTAATTTATAATTTATATATATATATATATATATAAGTTTAAATTGTATGGCGATTTCAACTACTTCTATCAATCATATTTAAAATTGTAACTTTAAAATTTTAACATTTTTATCGCATCTAAAATGACGATAAAAATATACTTTTTAATTCTATCATTTTTATGGTATCTAAAATGACGACAAAATATACTTTTTAATTCTATCATTTTTATTGCATCTAAAATGAGGATAAAAATATACTTTTAATTCTATCATTTTTATCGCATCTAAAATGATGACAGAAATATACTTTTTAATTCTATTATTTTTATCGCATCTAAAATGACGATAAAGATATACTTTTTAATTCTATCATTTTTATCGCATCTAAAATGACGATAAAAATATACTTTTTAATTCTATCATTTTAATTCTATCATTTTTATCGCATCTAAAATGACGATGAAAATATACTTTTTAATTCTATCATTTTTATCGCATCTAAAATGACGATAAAATTATACTTTTTAATTCTATCATTTTTATCGCATCTAAAATGACGATAAAAATATTCTTTTTAATTCTATCATTTTTATCGCATCCAAAATGCAAATTAAAATGTTACTTTTGTTTACTCTTTTTATTATCCCCAGAGTGACGATAAAAATATAACTTTTGATCGTAATCCTTAATTTACATTTGAAATGTTTAACAAAAGTATGACTTTAAAATCTATTCTTTTATTTCCATCTAAAAATGTAAATAAAACTATAAATTTTGATTCTAATTTTTTTTATTGTCTATATTTTGACAATAAACATATATCATTAAATTCAATCTTTTATTTACATCAAAAGGGGAAATCAAAATATAACCTTTCTAATTCATATATTTACTTACATGTAAAATGCAACTAAAATTGTACCTTTTCAAATATATGTGTTTGTTTACACTTACAATGTAAATACAAATGTACTTCCTAAAACGATGTTCTTATTTAAATATGAAATGCAAATAAAAATATACTTTTTAAAACGATGTTTTTATTTACATATGTAATGCAAATAAAAATATACTTTTTAAAACGATGTTTTTATTCGTATGGAAAATACAAATAAAAATGTACTTTTCAAAACAATGCTTTTATTTGAATGTAGAATACAAATAAAAATGTACTTTTTATTTCTATGTCTATATTTACATCTAATTTACAAATTAAAATGTGCTTTTTTACATTCATGTTTTTTTTTCGTGTTTGCAAATACAAAATGTACTTTTTCCTATTCATGTTTCTAAATACAAAATGTACTTTTTCCTATTCCTGTTTTTATTTGAAAATAGTTTGCAAATAAAAATGTCTTTTTTCTATTCATGTTTTTAAATACAAAATATACTTTTTCCTATTCATGTTTTTATTTGCAAATAAAAATGTCATCTTTTTCTATTCATGTTTTTAAATACAAAATGTACTTTTTCCTACTCATGTTTTTAAATAAAAAATGTGCTTTTTCCTATTGATGTTTTTATTTGCAAATAGTTTGCAAATAAAAATTTCATCCTTTACTATTCATGTTTTTAAATACAAAATGTACTTTTTCCTATTCATGTTTTTATTTGCAAATAGTTTACAAATAAAAATGTCATCTTTTTCTATTCATGTTTTTATAATCATATTTTTATTTACAACTAAATTGTAAATAAAAATGTCCTTTTCATAATCATGTTTCTATAATCATATTTTTATTTACAACTCAGTGGCTCGGGCGAGGCGGGTGGAGCTCGAAGCGGCGCGGGTTCACGGGTCTGGTTCTTGGGCTGTGGTGAACAGTTTGGGGTGAAATCCGTATGGATGTGGAGCTAGAGAGGAGGGCTACAAAAGTCTTAACTGGAGTGAGGTGATTTATTGTGTGGATTGCAAGATTTTAGTGGGAGAAGGAGGAAGAAGCATCGGCAATTGATATAAGGGGCGGCGACTGATTTTAGAAGGGAATAGTGATTAGGATTTTAATCTTTCTATTATTTATATTGTTAAATTGTTAATTTACAATTAAATCCAATATATCTTTTATAATTCCGATTCAGACCCAATGACAGACCTTCCTAGATTATAACCCCTATTCTGGATCCAATGGGCCATGCCTCATGGGCCCAAACGAATGTCTGTAGCCTGTTTTCTTTAATTTAAATATTTAAATCTTTTATTTAAATAATTCAAACTTACATTTAAATTCACCGGGGCCACATACGAACTTAGAAAAATCCAGAAAAATTGTTTCTGGCTTCGTTATGACGACACGGTCTTAACAAAATTAATTTCGTTGAATTCTGAGACTGTCTGAAAAATGGCTATTTTTTAGTCGATTAAATTTGACGAAAACAATCAAAACATATTTTCTTTTGCCACACTCACATATTAATTCGAAAAATTCCGAAAAATTAAATTTAACAACAATTTGACATTCCGGTTCCAACAAAAGTGGTTTCGTCGAAAACGGAGGACGTTTGAAAAATGGCCATTTATACGGGCTATTAATTTATACTATAGCGACTATTCTGAATATTCAACTGACCGTAACTTTTGATTTCTGCTATGAAATTTTGATTTTTCAGATTCGTTGGAAAGATATTTACAAACAGATTTAGATAATTTTGGTTTCACTAAAATCCTTTAAATTCTGAATCCGGTACATTCAGTCAAAGTTCAGTTTTGACTTTTCAAACTACCATGCTAATTCCAATTCTTTTTGGAATTAAAATAAATATATTCATTCTATCTTCGATTAAAATAAATTTTTAATCGTTATTATATAAAATAAATTATTTTAACTATTCCAAATTCACTGAAATAGCCAAAATAAAAATTTTAAATTGGTTCTGATTTTCCGGGTTGTTAAATTTACGGTTTTAGTTGTATACCTATATGGTGACATAATATATTATGCCGCTTACATGATATATTATGACACCTAGGATTGATACATTTATATTCGAAATTGATTTCTACACTGTGCACTTATAGTATAAAAGATGAATTTCGTGTATTAAGCATTTTTTTGACCATTATAAGGTAAAACTCCATCCTTCGACTTGCGTTGCATGAGACTTGAGTCTTATAATGGTTATTTTTTCTAAAGAGCATTGCGCTGTTTATTTTATGCATGGGTATTCTTGGGAGGAAACCCGTTCTGCGTTAGCGGCGAGGTCCCTTGATTTACCTAACTTTAAAATAAAGTTAATAACTGTTTTTGGTTCTCACACCAGTTCTATGACTGACCTGGAGTTTATTGTTTTAACCAAAACTCTGGGTGCCCCTATTTTCCACACGAGCAGCTAGTAGTTTGGTTTTGCAGATATTTATTCACAGGATCCTGGTTTACAGCTGAAGCGATATTTGGAAAGCTCTGTATCCGTGTATTTCTTTCAGTTGTATTTTGTATTATTTTTCCGCTGTTATTTAAATGTAATTTTAAATCTCTGATATTGTATTTTTAATGTAAAATATGTACTCATACTCTAGAATATTCTTGTACTCTGATGTAATTGTTGTAATAAGCAATGAAAATGTTCTTCTGTTTGTGTTCTGATGAGTATTGTTCTCAAAGCAATAAGGGCTTTCCCAAAAGGGCAAGTTTGGGTCGTTTCATTTGGTATTAGAGCTTTGGTTTTACAAAACTCGAGAACAAGACACATTAGAACCGAACAAAAGAATTCATCGGAGATAGGATTAGTAATATCCTTTAAGAATGACTCGTCAGAGATAGGATCAGTAGTATCCTAGGATGAGTTTAAAGAGTATTTTTATTAAAAATAATTTAGTTTTAAAAATTTAAAAATTATTATACGTAATTGAGTATTTATTTTAATTTATTTTGGACTATCGATTATTGGTAGATTTTGCATATACGTCTGATCAATGTGTCTACGAAGTCTCAAATATATTGGGTAGATATAGAATCACACTCTAGTTGCCCGGAGATGGTTCTGATGATTGCTGCAGCATCACCAGTATTTATGTTCGAGTCACGAAAGTGGGATATCTATATATTTCCAAATGACTGGTGTGAGAACCAAAACTTAGTTATTGTTGTGACTTGGCATCAAAAATATGATTTTTGAGTATTTATCAAAGTTATATGTTTGAAAATTTAATTAACCAATTGATTGATGGTTGTGTTGCTTGATTATTAGTTTAACTAATAAAAATATTGGAATGATAAATTATTGAAACCAATATGAGAATGAACGATAAATTAAGCCATAATGAAAGTTGAGTTGATGAGTAAAACAACTTTCAGCTCCGTTCCTTTTCAAGGACGAAAAGATTTTAAGTGGGGAAGATTGTAACGAACCAGAAAAGTTTGGCAATTTAACTATAAATTTAATTAAGACTCAATGTTGAAATGAGTATTTATATTGGGTTTTACCAAATTTTTGGAATTTAATCTATTTTTGATTTAATTACTTGTGTTTACTAGTTTACAGTATCTTAACTTTCTATGTTAACCCATTTTATCAAATTTGTCTTCTTATTTCAATTATGCTAACATATATTGACTTGCCTATTTTATACTAAAAGCATTTATTTTATCCAAATTAATTTTACGGTTTTACTTTAACTAAGGTTTCTAAATTTTCTTATACGTAACCATTTTATTTTGTTTATAATATTTAAAGCTTTTATCTTATCTATATCTCTTGTTTGTATTTGCACCTAAATATGAAAATCAGTCCCTCAGATATTAAGATTGTTATATGGTTGTTATATCCCAAATTTGTAAAATGGGTGTAATTGTAAAACTCATGTATATTGCCCTTTCTAATCTAAATGTATATTCAATTTTTAAGCAACGCAGAACACAAAGAGATGGTTCTAGTCATTTATTTGCACTAGAATATAAAATAAAAATTAATAAATTAATATATATAGAATGATAGGAGATAAATATGGGTAATAAGTGCATTAATTCACAAACACACATACTTTATTCGTCCAAAACATGTGTAATAAATGCTAGTTATCGTTACTAAATAGGTAAAGGTTTAGGTTAGGTTGGAATTTGGAATGTTCTCCATTTATTATGGTTATATGTTACTATTACATGTGATAAATGGAATATTAACAATTATAACCATGTAGTTTTGAGAGAAGTAAATGTGATAATAAATTAGTATCGAATTAGTGTGTTTAGCTTTATATAATTTTATTCTTTGTCTATTCATGCTCCTTTGTATTTTTTCCTAACATTCTTCTTTTCGATTACATTACTTGTATTTGACAAATTTTAGTCTTTTAATTTTGTTGTCTTACTTAACATATTTATTTGTTTCAACTCAAATCTATTTGTGTTGTATACCATTGTATTTACCGGTTTTATATTAGAAATATCTATTTTGAACGTAGTATTCACTTTGGAATTGAAAATACTTTTGTAAATTTATTTTGCTAATGTAACGTTTTAGTGTAATTTACATCATTAACAAATTTGAATATTCAATATTGGAATTCTTTTATTGTTTAATAAATGTGATTTGTGGTATTAGATAATTTGAATATGTTGTATGCTATCCATGAATTTGTTTCAAGTATGAACGCTATATAAAACAAATTTCATTCCCTCTTCGTTGTCCTTGAATGCATCATTTATTTCTTTCCTTCAATTTACCAATTTCTTTCCTTTTTTTATATATAATAAGCATGATGCATGCAACTCGTTTAGGAACAAATTTTAAGTTACTATAGCTAATACCACTATTTCCAATTCAAAATATTTATTACCTTATAATTGTTCAATTAATTGTATAGACCATTACATCCATTGTAATTGTATTCAAACAATATCAATTTAGGCTCATATATGAACATGCCCATTAAATAAATTCATTTACTGCGTTTCCTTTTTAACAAATGTATATACCTCTTATTACTTGAATGTCCATGCTTGATACCAACATACTGTTTCTTTACGAAATTCTTTAATGGTAAGAATATTTCTTAAATATAATACTTTCCCTATCTATTCAAACTATAACGTTCATTAATTTTGAAATGTGGAAAGTTGCAGCAGTTTTCAATGCGTTTTCCCTTCTTTTTTCAAGTGCATGCATCCATGCTATATATATGGTGTCATTTTATATAAAAAAAATTGCAATTAAATCTAATATAATAAATTGTAATATGTGATTTTAACTATAGCAAATGTGAACGTGATTTGAAATTCAAAAGGTTACATTCAATTTGAACATAACAAATGTTTTCAACTTTAATGAAAAGGAAAATAAACGGAAGTATAATTGAGAATAATTAAACATACAAGGGGGTAAAGGAAAATTTGTCTCTATATAAAATATCCTAAACTCCTCCCATAACCTAACACAAAACCTCATTCTCCTCCTTCTTATTCTCAATGGCAGCAGCCTTTCTTCCTCACTAAAATTCTCAACAAAGCAACCGTCGCTTCTAAAATTCATGGCTGCGCTTTTCCCGTCTTCTTTCTCCTTTCTCTCCTTATCTACTCAAAGAATCCCTCAACTACAATAAAATAATAATACCCTCCACTATATAATATCTTTTCCTCTCCACAAATCCTCATTTCTCTTCTTCCTCAAAAATTAACAACAACCCTCTTTCTCTCTCTCTCTCTCGAAATTCTGCAGGAAAACCCCTTAAAATTAAATAATTTATATCTCCCAAACCAAAAGGAGGTAGGCCATGAAATTTTGTGAGCATCTAGAGAAAGAAGAGCGATTAGAGGAAGAGATTAGAGGAGGTTAGGAGGTTAATTACTTATTTTAAACATTAATGACTTATATGTACATGAAACTTGAAAAAAAAAACATAACTTTTTTATACGAACTTGGAATTCAGCGAAACAAGATGCGTTGGAACCGTATCGATGAGAGCTTCATAATAAAAATGATTTGGAGTAATTTGGGTGTCGTATGTGGACTGTGGAGCCAAAAATGTCACATTTCTTTGCATAAAGATTTGATGGAGAAGTTTTGGAAAGCAATATTTGTGAGAACTCTTTCTCACTCAACATTTTGTACAGTTATTATTTTTGTAACTAAATGTAATTAAAAGTCTGTGATGAAATATTTGTTTGATCATATCTATTGCATGAATGACTTCTTGAAATGTATGTTGTGCTATGATGTGATTGAGATTTGCGATATTTAACATGTTAAAATAATGTAATTATACTTATGATAATTTAAATAATTTTACGCTTCCATTAACAAGTTACCTGACTTGTTTATGTTGATTGGGACGATAATTTTCACACATCGCCCAAGTGCACAAATAATAATATATTATTTGATTATGTGTTGGATGAAACCCCACACAGGTCTTGGGATGATATTCTGATCACACATCTCCCTTGTGATTAGTTAGACTGTTTTAAACATTATTTATTTATTTAATGCTTATACAGTCATAAGATGCACTCTGGATACTTTTGGATGTTTTAATGATTATTGATCATTAGTATAGAATACATGCGATGTATGAAATCCATATAATCAAATAATATGGTAATTGTTTGGGTCTCATTCCAACTTAGGAATAAATGAATGTTTTTAATATAATATTCAGTTAAAGGAATCAAATGATGGTTTTGATGTTTTTAAATTAAAAAGTTTATATTTTTATTGTCAATTTGTTACAATAAAAAGATTTGGATAAAAAGATTACATTTTTATTGTCATTATGTAACAATAAAAGATTTAAATAAAAAAGAACATATTTTTATTGTCATTTTGTTACAATGAAAAGATTGGAATTAAAAGGACATATTTTATTATCATTTTGTAACAATAAAAAGAGTAAAATTAAAAGTTCATATTTTTTTCGTCATTTTGTTAAAATAGAACGATTAGAAATTAAAGATTACATTTTTATTGTAACTTTGTTTCATTAAAAAGATTTAACAATGAAAATTATATTTTCATTGTATGTTTGTGACAAAAAAAAAGAATTAGATATAAAAATATGAAGCCAGTTAAGTAGCAACGCCATTTTTTCCCAAACGGGTGTATCTATCGATTTTATACATTTAAGAATGAATATAATATAAAGATGTAATTTCAGAATATAATATTTTGAAAATATTATCATTTTAATATGGTAAAAATATAGAATATTCAATTTCGATTTAAAATTCAAATGCAAGTTGGAGTCGTTTTAAAATGAATTTATAAACGTTTTAAAATACGTTTAGAAAGGAAATTGACGATATATATATACATGTATATATATATATATATATAATGGCCTGAATAGAACGTTTCGCGCAGCGACCGTTTGCGAATTTCGACCATTAACTTCGATTGGACGTAGCGGAAGATCCGACCTTCGGATTCTTCTGAAACCGGAAACTACGGGTTCGTATCGAAAAGAGCTTTCCTATAATAATAAGGTATTTAAAATCCAACGGTTAGATTTTCATAAATGTTTAAATAAAGTTGGAATAAAAACAGCGCCAGTGCAGTTAAATGAGCTGAAACGTCATTTAATTGAATACTCCTATTTTTAAATAAATAAAAATAGGGAAAAATTATGTAAAATCATAATAAATGATTTAAAAGGGTTTTTGGACGAAAAATTCCAAGCAATAAAGATAACATATATTTTATCAAAACGATTGATTTATTTATTCTCAAATAAATAAAATGATTTAAAATGATTTTAGTATAACCAGAGTTTTCCAATATATGAATTGGAATGGGTTTGAATGGAAATAATCTTCGGATTATTTCGATATTGGATTTCGTGATTACGCGGATATTATTTTGGGAATTTGAAAGATATATAATATCGTTATTCCCGATATGATATCCGTTGGTTTCAGAATTTGATATTGAATATAAGTCGAGATAATTCCTATTCAGAGCCTTATATTTAATGTCAAATAAGATTTTGGGTTTGTCGTAAATGGTGTCTTAAAAACACTATTCTTGAACCTATTTGAGAAAAGAATAAATCTTTTAATTAAGATTTAAATGAGATTTTCAAATATTGGAATAAAGTGGTAATTGATTTCCGTTGATTGTGAACAATGTTTTAAATCACATCAGTTCTCAAAACCCGATTAACGGTGAAATTATGATTTCTAATTTATTAATCTTTTGATTAAGATTTAATAGAATTTTCTAAAGAGAAATTTTCCAATTTAATATATATTAAATTGGAATTAAATGGAATAGGATTCTGGGTTTATCGTGAACTATGTTTTTAAGCGACATTTGTTCTTTAACCCGGTTAAAGACAAGATTAATTTCTTAAAGTTGAATAATCATTAAATAATGATTTTAGAAGATTAAAACTAAATGGAGCTTTAATGAATCTTTAATTAGATTGAATAGAAATAAAGTAATTAAGTTTATTGAATTCTAGAAATAACCGAGGATGGAGTACCACCAGTTTTACTCCATGCAATAGTTGAATCTTTAATTAGATTTGAATGATAAATGGCAATTAAATTTATTGTAACACACTGGGTGTTAGATATGGGGTACCACCAGTTTTACTCCATGGGATGAATAGGTTAGGACTGCGATAATATAATAAATGATTACTTCGGTAAGGCGTTATTCCCGACTAGTTGAATGAACCTTAATTTTGTTTATAGATAAATCAAAGAATATTCTTGATTGGAATGAGACATAGGTTGTGTTTTTACAGCACATGAATTTAAGATGCGCGAATTATTCGGAAAGACCAGGTTCAACCCATTATGAATAATTCATACGACGATTGAAGATCGACGACGTAGACGGTGGTTGAAGACCTGGGATTTTCACATCGTATGGATGATTTCTGATATCTTGATTGGACCGTACACCCAAGATGAGGGAATAATTGGTGATCATCCAGACGTATTTGGAGTTCTACCGGATATGGTTACGTTCAGACCCAGAACGGACTTGTAAAGGGATTGTGTGTCTGACATTGTATTCTTTTATATTGTATTCGTTGATCTCTGCTAAATATATATATATATATCTGTTTGGTGGTGGAGAATTTATTCTCTGCTTAACACCCTTCTCTGAAACGTACGAGCTCAAAGGTTATATATATTGGTAGATGATCAATGATATGCAACGTTACTTCGCGAGCCTCACACCCCGGTATGATGGTAAACGATTTGTTTGATTAGTAGGTTTGACCAATATACTTTATATATATATATGGATTTGGTAGGCCGAGTTATGCTGGGTGATGGTCGCTCCACACCTGGAGATTGGAATAGGCCATTTCAGCCGAAGCCCATGGGGATAGAGTACATTGATTACTCATCCAAAATGCGTAGTATATGTATTACGGTGTTTTCTCTTGCCAAGACGTAAGCCGTGGAGATACATTCACGGTATATCTTTCGAATCAGCATCCATCATGATGGAAATCCAATTTTCCAATACGAGCTTTACGGTTTTAGTTGTATACCTATATAGTGACATAATATATTATGCCGCTTACATGATGTATTATGCCACCTAGGATTGATACATTTATATTCAAAATTGATTTCTACACTGTGCACTTATAGTATAAAAGATGAATTTCGCGTATTAAGCATTTTTTTGACCATTATAAGGTAAAACTCTATCCTTCGGCTTGCGTTGCATGGGACTTGAGTCTTATAATGGTTTCATTTTTCTAAAGAGCATTGCGCTGTTTATTTTATGCACTGGTATTCTTGGGAGGAAACCCGTTCCGCGTTAGCGGCGAGGTCCCTTGATTTACCTAACTTTAAAATAAAGTTAATAACTATTTTTAGTTCTCAGACCAGTCCCATGACTGACCTGGAGTTTATTATTTTAACCTAAACTCTGGATGCCCCGATTTTCCACACGGACAGCTAGTAGTTTCGGTTTTGCAGATATTTATTCACAGGATCCTGGTTTACAGCTGAAGCGATATTCGGAAAGCTCTGTATCCAGGGATGTAACCATGAATTTGGCTTGAGGTGGGCAGATTATACGAGCGATCAAAAAAAACATTAATTTATCATATTCATGCATATCAAAATAACCAACATTAACTAAGTGTATTTATGAACAAAGTATTACGAACATTCGCACCCGAAATGACAAGGACCCAAAATTATAATAGTATGTCATAACCCACGGATCCCAGGACAATCACCATTTGTGATGCATAGTACGTGTAAAAATTATTTGGGCATGTAAGGCATTTGGCAACTGGGGTTTGAAATTCTTCACCACGTGTAATTTCCTTTCCCGCTTTATTTTTAGCAACTGCTTCCAGTTTTCCTTCACCCCCATTGTTCTAGCGCAAGTTCTTCCCCCAAAAACTCCTACTCCCCTGCATCGAAAGTGCAAAACCGCAAATCTCCTCGCTTCTGTCCCCTCAAAGCAGTCTCCGCCTTCCCTTTTCAAGCTTCGCCGGAGCACCTCTCCACTTTAACCCACAGTCCATCTTCAAGAAATATATCAATGTCATCTATTCTACCCATCTTCATTGATATAACTCTGAATCTTGCCCCGGGCAGCTTCCCGCCCCAATCTCCATGTAGTTACGTCCCTGTTTGTATCCGTGTATTTCTTTTAGTTGTATTTTGTATTATTTTTCCGCTGTTATTTAAATGTAATTTTAAATCTCTGATATTGTATTTCTAATGTAAATAATTTACTCATACTTTGGAATATTCTTGTATTCTGATGTAATTGTTGTAATAAGCAATGAAAATGTTCTTCTATTTGTGTTCTGATGAGTGTTGTTCTCAAAGCAATCCGGGCTTTCCTGAAAGGGCGAGTTTGGGTCGTTTCAGAACCCTAGCACTCGAGATCACCTAATGGACGAAGAACGGCTTCGAATGACTGTTGTTCGCGGTCTTCTAATTAGGGGTGCGTATATGGAGAGGAACGGCTCCATCGTCGAGAGGGAGGGGGTCTCGCCGGAGGCAGCGGCTGCCAGCGTTGGCGCGCGGCGGATCGCGATGGGGGCTGGAGCGATCTAGGCGGCACGGTTTTTTTTTTGTTTTTTCTTTTTATCCAAAAAACGAATGGGGGAGGGTTTGAAGAATAAAAGGGGTTGACCTTATTTAAATAAATAAATAATTTTATATTTAATTATTTTCATTTTTCCAAAAAAAGTTGATTTTTCTTTTAATCTCCATATCGAACCCAACTACCGTCGCCCCTAGCTAAATACGTCCATTACGGACAAAATGCAATATGTTTCGTAAGCCAATTCGATCGTTTTGAATAATTTTCGTCAAAATTAAAATATAAATCAATATATATTGAATTTAAATGTACATTTTAATTTACCGGGGTCACATACTAACTCCAAAAATTCCAAAAAAATAAATCTAGCTATGTTTTAACGATACAGTCCTAACAAAACTAATTTCGTTGAATTTGGAGACCGTTTGAAAACGGCCATTTTCCAGTCGATTAAATTCAACTAAAATCGGTCAAACGCGTTTAAATGCGCCGCGCTTACATATCGATTCCAAAAATTATGAAAATTGGAATATAGCAAAAATTTGACATTCTGAATCCAACAAAAGTGGTCTCATCGAAGACGGAGGTCATTTGCAAAATTTCTATTTTTAAGGGCTATATTTCCATAGCGACTATTCTGAATTTTCAACTGGGCATAACTTTTTATTCCCGCTATGAAATTTGGATTTTTCAGATTCGTTGGAAAGATATTTTCAAACAGACTCAAATATTTCTAGTTTCACTAAAATCCAATTTATTTTGAATCCTATACATTCATTCGAAATTTGAAATCGAAATTTCAAACTATCGCGCCATTTCCAATTCCTTTTATAATTAAAATAAATATTTATATTCTAATTTCGATTCAAATAAATTTATACGTTCTAATTCTATTCAAAATAAATTTCTAGCCGTTATTATTTAAAATAAATCATTTCAAATATTAAAAATTCATTAAAATTGCCAAAATAAAAAATTTAAATTGGTTTTCATTTTCTGGGTTGTTACAAGTTTACCCTGAGATGTCATCTAGGCGTTGAACCTGGTCAGAATCTTGTCTACATCGTCCCTGGTAATATATCAGGACACGTCTTCATGAGTGGAAGCTTCCAGACTTGCTTCTGCAGCGTTTGTTTCGGCTGCATCGGCGTTTGCGGGGGCGGGAAGATGCTGCATCTTTCTTCCGCTTGTTCGCCATAAATTGAATCTTGCTGAAGGTCGTAGGGTATGTCTGTGCGCTTCCCCCTACCTGGCGCGCCAAAGTGTTGACGTCAAAAGTTGGTCACCAGTGACAGTCAACCCCCAATCGTGTGAATAACACACGAATAATGATTATAGAATGTAATAAAGTAAAGAAAACAGGGAATACGCAAGACTTTTTATAGTGGTTTGGATTCAAACGAGACTCAGACACACTTATATGGATGCAATTAGGACACCAAGTACACTCATTTGAATTCAATCGGGTTACCAAACACATACCCACATAAATTCAAATGGGACAATAAACACTTGGCATAAAAGAGAAATCTTTTTTCAAGATGGTGGTGTGGAAGTTTTTCATACTTAACATCGAAGGATCTAACTTAGGAAATATCGTGTATAAACATAAGAATTTTACAGCAGGTTACCATCAGAGATGCTATAATACACGTATAGACTCGTGGCTTTCGCTTTTCTATGGCAAATGATAAGCAGATTTTTCCACTTAAATGATTAAAGGGTTGTCTCTGCCCTTGTGTATTGTCTAAATATTTCCAAAAGAACCAGAGTTGTGCTCATAAGAAAAACAATCATTTGTTTAGTGAAGAGCTAGGTAAACGTGGGAGTGTACTCGTAAGGATGCCTTGAACCAAAACAACTAACAGGACTAGTTATGTTTTCACCATAATACCTGTTGACGTCAAAAGTTGGTCAATAGTGACAGTCAACCCCCAATCGTGTGAATAGCACACGAATAATGATTATAGAATGTAATAAAGTAAAGAAAACAGGGAACACGCAAGACTTTTTATAGTGGTTCGGCGAAGATGGTGCCTACGTCCACTTTATATGTATTGATTTTTTTTGTTACAAGTACAATGCTTTTTTATGTTTTGAGAAAAGAAGAAGAGATGGCAATTTTTAGACTTAGCCATAGAAGAGAAGTTAGAAGTATGAGAGCAGAAGTTGAATAGATGTCTGGCCAGAAGGTCCTCTTCCATTTTGAGCTTGGAGTTATATATAGGTGAAGGGGTAGGCCGAACGGGCCGCCACGTGGCTTTCCTCTTTTTTGGAGCTTGGACACATGGAGCTCGATTATTGGTTGTAGTTGCGGAGGTGGGAACCATTCCACTGCTAGTTAATAGTATCCTCGGAAATAATGGCTTACGTGGCACTTAAGGTAGGGTGTATCAAAAGTAGAGCTTTGTCCGGGAGTTGTTGACTGCCTTTGTTGTCTTGAGAGTTGGGTCGAGTATTGAATGACTCAGCTGGATATTTCTAGATGAGTTCCGAGATATTTGGTCGGTCATACTTTGATGGGAACAATGAACTCGGTCAGTTGAGATGAGCGATTCTTCCAGGCTCGATGAGCCGCTTGTCAGGCCGGCCTAGGCTCGGGCCATTTCTGAAGGAGGTTGGCTCGAACTGAACCTTGTCTGGGCTTCCTGGAGTGTAAGTCGTTCTGTCGGTTGATTGACCGATATTGAGAATGAATTTTCTAACATTGGGCTTCGATCCATTGAACCGCGACAACTTTGGCCAAAAAGTTGGCCAATAATACCTTACTAGCTGTGTACAATGCTTCGAAAGGATAGCTCAGATCCGTTTTTGATATATTCCTAGTATTGTTGTGATGTACACTCATTAACATCATGACTATATGTTTATCAATACTTTCATCCTTTGACATTACTACGATATCACTATATTTTGATATGAAATGGTTTGTTGATCATAAGGTAAAAAACTGCTTATGCGCTGCATGGCCTTACGATACCCTAATTTTGCATAGAAAGCTCATTTATAAGTGTTTTCTCATGTTGGTATTAGATGGATCCGCACATGTTATTTTATTATAAAATTTGGGTTAGATCGAGCACATCGACTGATTAGATTTGGAGCTTCACGCGATAAGTTGGATGCCAGGACGCACTCTTGTACTTATGTTATTTAAAAATAGCATTGTTGTTGTTATTTATCAATGTTTGTGAGAGCATATTATTATCACTGTCCATACTGATTTATAGTTTAGTACTCTGATGTATCTCTATTCTATTCTACGTTTAAAAGTCTTTCTATGAGTAAAGATTATTGTATATTTTAGATTATTTATTCCACCATGAGATTTTGTTTTGTATCTTCTTCCTTTTTCCCCTAAGCAGTCCTTCTTTCCAGCGCTTGAATGTCTAGTACGTTAATACCGTGTATATATTAGCATCGACTTTTAAAGGTGGAAAAAGTGGGTCGTTACAACTAGAGTCAATGAAGGATTTAGGGTCATGCATCATAAGTTCCGAATCTCCATTGTGAAAAAGGTAAGAATTGGTACTGGTTCCTCTATTTTGCACGATGTAATTCGAACTTGATGAACCGTTATGTGACTTAGCACAGATCTTGTACCTCGGACCTTAGTTTGCTTATTGTTTATTACATTGACTATATTAGGAGCTTTGACAAGCTCATGGCTTCGTCTCTTGGTCTCATTGGATATTTGAGTTTGATAGTTATAGCTCTAAAATTTTACTTGATTAATATGATTTGTTTGAACGTGGCTAGGTCAAAAGACCGGATAACAAAAACTAAGGTGCTTAGCGGAAATATATCTTAGGTTAGCTCGTGATAATCAACATGTGTTTAGAATTAGAATTTTTAGAATTTCTTTATAATTTTAATTTTAAGGAACTTTTGTAGAGATTCAAAATACAAAGTAATCCCCTCTCATAAAAAGATTTTACTCTATGTTTTAACTTAAAACAAAGTGCAGTATGAATTGTGGATATTCGCTGTTTAAACTGCAAATATTTGATAAATTTTGAATTGCATATATCAACAATCTAAAATGCAGACTTTCATACTAATATGCAAAATAACTAAAATAAAAATTGCAAATGTCTATAGAAAAAGTGCATGGTATTGTAAAAAAAAATATAAATTCTTACAATTTTTCATAAAAATTTCAAACAGAACTTAGTTTTGATCATAAAATCTTGCAATTGAGTTCAGAATTTGTTTCAAAAGAAAATTTGAAAATTAAACCAAGCGTATAATGTAAAACATGTTCCTGACGAGTATTTCATATGTATTAAACTTGAAAACTGGATGTGAATCCTAATTTCAGTTTACATTTTTTTGGCAAGACCGACCAGTTTTTATAGCGAACATAAACACTTAATATTATAACAAATGCTAATTACAAATATTACAGGATTTTGGCAGATTACCAAACTACTGCATTTGGTTTTTAAGGTAGACCGTCCATCACATATACGGCTTTTAAAGTGGTCCGTCCACTGCAACCAATCTAGATGACAGAACTGGTGTTAGACACTATTTCATAACTACATAAAGGTTTAATACTCCACGCAAGGAGTTAGTTACAATTATTGCCCCAAGCATAGATAACAATTAGAGTGTTGTATGAACAACAACACAAGATAGCTACAACAATGCGGCTCAACTGCATCAAACTTTGACTAGTCAATATGACATGATATGTGAACCGCACATCCAACTCATCCAATAAGAGACTACACTTCACTATACTTGCTCAGGGAAGGACACCAAACCGAGCTACACAGATCTAAACCAAAAACAAAAACACGACTATCACAAAAAAAGCTTGCAAATCAAACCACCACCAACTGCACCTAAAAAAACAGCACCAAAGTGGAGCTTCACCATCAATGACCCGATAGATTAGTGTTTAGAACAACATCAATACTTTCATAAAGAAACATGATTACATGAAACTTTGACGTAGCATACAAAAGAAACTGACATGAATTGAAACTTTGACGTAGCAAACAAAGCATCTAACATGATATAATACCATACCTAAGGACATTTACAAAAGTTGGAGATGGAACTAAAGAAAGGAAACAACACCAAACTACCAATAAGAACCCATAGCAAGTGCTAACACTGAACTCGTGGCAAGAAGGTGTTGCATCAACAAAGAAGCACAACCATCACCCCAGGACAACACTACCTAAGGGGACTTCCATCAGCGCATAAGCTTCAAGTGAACCACAACCTGCTACATTGGCAGCTCAACTTGGACATATCTCCAATCTCCCAAAAAAATCATATAAACTCACACAACACAACTTCCTTCCACCCAAACTACACAACCATCAACTCATGTACCTTTAAGACGACAACCCAAGAACAAAGACTTACGAACTCCACAATTTGCACCAACACAGACCAACACAACAAATCCAAAGTGACCAAGCAATCTCTACAAAGGCTCGGCAAGCTAGGGATAAGGCACAACTACCCCGAAGCATACTTGATTAATAAAAAAAATCAGGTGCAAGGCATACCAGATATGGAGGAAGGTTTAGTCGCGAGGCAACTCAAGGAGCACGACCGCACGGTGCACCCAGGGAACTCTACGAAGGTGTCGAAACTTGCACAACCCAATAAGTTGAACCACAACCAAAAAAGTGCATAGCCCCACGGTCGAATCCTACACAGGATGACACCAAAAAACACCAACACCGACCAATTCCACCTGACAAAACCTAGACAACGTAGGACATAAATTTGCCGTGCAATGACTCACACTACACCATATATGCAAATTAGGTTGTGTTTTGGGCCGTATCTAATGCAATTAGGCACGACTCTAAGCCATATCAAATAATGGCGTGTTTAAATATTAGATACGGCCTTAAGCCGTATCAAAATAAAAATTTGATACGACTCTAAGCCGCATCTAAAATAAAAATAGATACGGCAGTCAACCGTATCTCAATGCAAATAACATACAGCTTTAAGCTGTATCTAAATTATTACTAGATACGAGTATAAACCATATCTAAATTATCTATAGATACAAATATATACAAAAGAAGTAAATATCATGCAAACTCTATTTGACAAATTATAACAGTAAACGAAACAATTGTACGAAATATTTCATACCAATCCAACAACACACACACACACACACACACACACACACATATATATATATATATATATATATATATATATATATATATATATATATACATAAAATGAAACAGTTTCATTACATTACAATAGAGAAGATACATACTAATGTTTCATATATATTATTTCATAATTACATTACAATAAAGAAGTAAACTCGGTATTTTAGCAACTTCGACGACCACTTTTCGCTTTTCAACTTCGGTGATCGACCACTTTGATCTGCAACTAATCCATTTACCAAGATGAAGGTTTTAGCTTTCTGCTTAATAATTTACTTGGTGATCAACCATGTGGATGCATTTTAGCTCACGCACATGGGTCAGGTATTCATGTTAACTTAAGCATTTAACCAAGCGTCAGGACTAGCAAAGAGGACAATATCAAGTGTCATATGCTGCTTCACTAAACCTTAGGAAAAGCATTTGACACTTGATATTATCCCTTTCGCTAGTCATGGTGCTTAGTTAAATGCATAAGTTAGGATAAATATCTGACCCGACGACGTGAGCTAAAGTGCATCCACCTGGTGAATCACCCAGTAATTCTTAACCAGAGAGTTAAAGCCTTCATCTTGGTGAGGCTTCGCTGGTGGATCACCCAGTAAATTCTTAACCAGAATAGACATGCCTCATCTTCGTCTATACTTGCAACCTAATTTGCATTAGAACAATCAGTCAGAATATTACATATACAACACACACACATACACTGCATACATGATCAAGGTATATAGTGCACATACACAACACACACATATACATATACAACACACACTTGTATATAGTGCAGCATGTGTGATATGATCGGCACATGATAAAGGTCAAGAGCACAAAGGCTAGTGACAACATGCAATAACCCAGTTAAAGTTTCAAATGCAAGGCACCACACTCAAGTGATCAAGTCAAAGTCAGAGAGAACCAAAATAACATACGCAAGCTGCCACAAAATTGGCATAACAAGAGCAACATACAAATGAACCAAAGGTGCATCATTACATGCACAAAGCAAGACATGGAATATCACAAATAACTCAAGTGCACATACACACAAAGCAAGCATGCATGAACAAGACGCAAAGCAGGCATGAGTTCACAACAACATATACACACTGGCTCAACCAACAACATGTGCAACATGCACATGTGTGTCGACAAGGGAAGTCAAAGTCAAGATAACCACATGTGCAAGTGTCAAGTGCACAACAACATATAGTATGGAAATTGGAGATCACTAAAAAAATACATGCAAACCGAATTGGTCACAAGTACAAGACTGGGTGCATATGGCAAAGCATACGCAGGTTAAGGTTCAAAGCAAAACTAGAAATGACATGCATAACACAATGGAGATGTGTACACAAGTATGTACAAAATTGCATACTTAACAGCAAGCCTACCACAAGGCAGTTTTCAAGACCAAACAACATGCACAATTGTTAAGTGCAGGAATATAGTTCAGGAATGTAATATCTTGGGATTTTTAACTAGTTTTTGCTAAACAATAATTAATGATTTCATAAATAACTAATTAAATTAATAGAATTTGATTAAATACTTGAAGAAAGAAAAATGTAATAAACCTTTTATACCATATACATATGTATCTATATATGTATTAAGTGGTAAAAATAAACAACTTATGTTAAACATTTCATATGCTTCATATGTGAGAATCAAAAGGGACTTATGCAAGTTTTAACACCTTTTATACTTAAGATCATTTATTTAAATAGCTTGGTTTATATTCAGGTTTCATCTAATTAAATGAGGTGTATAACTAGGGATACTTGAAAATAAATCTAGTTTAAAATTCCATGTGTATGTGTATGTGTATGTATTAGTATAATTTAAAAACATCTCTAACCTGTGTTGCTAATTAAAGATATAAGTAAACATATCCTGGTTTCACATTTTTGGCTTTAAAATATACATAACAAGATAGTATATACTTCATAAATAAGAAAACCAGTTGACAAGAAGACTGCACCACCTATGAACTAGGAAATGGACAGGAATGAGACTGATTTATATACACATGTGCCGAATATATAGGGTACGGGGCACTTCAGATTTTCTGTGAAATTTGGAAGCAAAGTAATATTTTAAAAAAAATTGTTTAAAACAAGTACCCATGTGTTTTCACCTATCAGCCATGACTATCAGTAAATTGAGTAGCAGCATCTAGCCTTAGTGTAGCTGGGAATTTGGCCATCCTTTTGCACATCAAAAACAGAGAGCAACATATTTTGATTGACTAATCATGCAAGTACTCGGGAATTAAATAAGGTCATTACTTTAGCAGCCAAGATTTGATTCTTTTGTATAATTTATGCAAAATCAAGTGACAACATGCATGTTGTAGCTATACTGCAGCATATCGGGTAGTATAAATATAGGGTATACACATCACAGCTAGTTGAAACATGACCTCTCTCTCTGACCACATCCTGCTCATAAATTTTCACTTCATTCATTTAATGCACATTTGTTAAGAATTTAAAGCACCTATAAATAGGAGCACATACACACAGTTTCCTCACAAACAATTGAATAAGCCGGTATTAGAAAAGAAAACTAAGGCCAGAGAACTTATATTCAAAGCTTAGAGTAGGAAAACAGATAGTGAGTAAACTTTTCTTTCTTTTGATTGTTGTATACACATATGGTAATGCAGTAATGCTAAAAATATAAATATGAATACCTGGATATATGATGCGTTAGTTATTACACCCCTCATACAAAACCTGGGGAAAAAGAAAAAAATAGAAAAACAAAAAAAAACAAAGGAAAGTTGTGAATAGACTTTCCATTTCTTATATATATATGCTGATGCATACATATATAAATGCATACGTGAGTAGACTTCCATTTTGATTACTGATTACGCGAATTTATATAATGCACATATTTATGTGTTGATGAAGTTTTCATACTAAAATATGAAAACAAATAGACTAAAACTTGAGTGAAACCAGTAAAATGGAACATAAGAATAGTAAGAAAATAATATGAGTAATCCCCTCTTTGTTCTTTGATCATGCAAATCTATAGATATAGGAATATGTTGAAGTGGGTTTTCTGAAACAAAACTGAGCCTGATCATTGAATAAGCCTGAACCAAAGAAGAAAAATGATAACTGCATTCTCATAACAGGCAGCAAGTTTGTCAGTTCCAAACTAACAGGCTCACTAAGAAAACCACAAGCTCCATCGAGAGATAACGTCCCATGAATAACTTATGTACTAGGTAAAGATATAACCGTTTCTGTCCCTTGGCTGGTGGTGTCGTTGTTGACAATTTTTTAGTATTGCTTAAAGCACCGACACATCTATACTGGAAGCAGTCGCCCCTGTGGCACCAGAGATTAGACTAGAAGCACCAACATCAAAACCGAAGGCTAGGACAAATGTAAGTGAGGACATGTTCATTCTGACTTGCAAAGTTGTCTAGATCTTGTTGAGAAAGGCGCATAGAGTAGATCTAGATCTGAAGGGGTAGGGAAAATAAAGTAAACTGAAGAGTGGAGATGTAACAGGAAGTGGGTAATGAAGAAACACATGCAGATTTCGTGAATTAAAGGGTAAATAAAATAAACCATTTATATTAATTATCCATATGTGCTAGTTAGAGGACACACATCAAATAGGAAATGAAACCAAATCTTTCAAAACAACTTTGTTTTAGATTTCAATCCTATAACCAGTTAGTAATATAAAAACATGATTATTAGAAAACAAAGATTGAGATTTTATTAGCCGGAAGGTAAGTTATAAAAGTTTGGTCGAAAAGTGAGTGTTTATTTTGATTTCCAGTGAAAGCATTCTTTTCCGAGCTAGGCAAGCGAAGGCGGGTCGAATAGGTTAGAATGACTACGGTATTAATGGCGCACGTGTGGGGTTAGTGGAGACGCGTGTGCATGGACTGAAGAGCACATGCATGTGCACACTATGACATGCACAAGGAAGCCCAAGGGAAAACTATATGGTGAAGTTTCTATTCACAGCAGTAGTGAGTTAAGAGACCCTGTGGGCATCTTGAATGATGGTCTGAAACCATTAGATGGATGGAGGAGATGAATCACCGGCACTGGAGGATTTTGGCGGCTCATGGCAATAAGGGAATAGATGCAACGAATGTAAACTTTAGACCTGAAACAGACGAGATTAACTTCAGTAGCCAATTTGAATTGGTCTGAGGCTTAAGGAATAAAATATGATCACAAGTGAAATTAAAATGACGAAAAGAAGTTAACATATGACCATTAGTATATTTGTTGTAAACCTATATTATTTAATTGTTCATTAGATTGAAACAAGTACTATCTCCAAATTTCATCACAGAAAAACTATAAATGACCTCTAACTTTCAGAAAACATACAAACCCAACAAAAACTAAAATAGAAATACACAAACAATAGAAAAACGAATACACCTACTATCGACAACCATAGCTGCATTGTTGAATGGAAACCCATACGAATGCAATGTTTTGTTCGGATGTAGTTAACACATCATGTAAACATGAAGTGGAAAGAAAAGACGAGGGAGAATGAAGCTTGGAATCGTGACCTGCAAACGTTGAATGTATTGAAAGTTGACAGTACCCTGGAGCATGAAGGCGTGGTAAAGGGGTAATAAATGCACGGTAGAAAGGAGAAGGAGTAACCAAGTATAAACAGAGTAGGTGAAAGGTAATAGGAAGTGGAAGGAAAAATTAACTTCTGAAATCAGTAGCAGGTCTTGCAACTCTAAGTACAACATGGTTGCGTAGAGTGGTATCCTGGAACTGTCCTGGAATACATGGACGTGGAAGATGGATCGCCGGAACTGGAGCTTGGGCAGAGAAGTAGACTTCACGATAGAAGGGATTGGAAGGAATAAGCAACAAGCAAGCATAGGAAGTAAATATTGAGGAATTGTTATAGCAGGTCTAGAGCATCTCCATCAACTGTGGCTATTTGGAGCGTGGAAGAGTCTTTACGAATGTGAAGAATTCCCGTTCCTCCAGCAGTGAAAGGGGATCCGATGGCCTATTTTTTTTTAATCACATAAACGGGTTAGTGAAAACCATTTAGTGGTATAAACGGTTTTGCATTAAACCGTTTAATACATAAACGGTAATCAGTTACCCGTTTATGTTTTTTTTTTGTTTTTTTTTAAAAACTGAATCAGGCCGAAAGTCATTCCAACCAAAACCCTCTCGACTGCTCAAAAATGGTGATGACCACGATCGAGTTCTTGAGATAAAAAAACCCCCCAAAATTGGCATGAATTCGAATCCAGTTCGATTGTCGTGTGCTCATCACCTCTCTCTCCCTCCTTTCCTACCCAATTTAGCTCAATTGAAGTTAGGGTTTCACCTAGGGTTTTGGGTATTTTGTGAATTTGGGATGGAGAAGTCAATGTTGAAGCTTCAAGCTCTGTCGACGTATCAGAAGAAGGAAATCGTCCAGAAGAAACATACGGTTTATTGGTGGTGATGATGGAGGATATGGTAATGGGGTGGAAAAAATGATTTCTAACACATTTCCGTTTCGGTCCGTTACTAGTTTGCGAGAAGGAAGACATCACATTTTCGAGACCGGAAAAGAGATGACGGTAAATTTAGTATTGTAATCTTATGTTTTAATTTAATGCATGTTATTGTTATGGTACTAAATTATGTTTAAATTATGCTTGTAATAGAATCGCGATAATATGAGATGTCATAGTTCGTTTACGACAATGAAAAAAAGGTGGAAGTACTTAAAAGTTCATCAAGAGATTAGAGAGCCGATGGTCAATATATTTGGTAGGTTTATGGATGTTGAGTTGAGGAATTCTGATAATAGATGCATACATTCCATAGTTGAGCGTTGGTGGCCGACTACGCATATATTTTTATTTCCAAATGCTGAAATTGGTTTTACGCCGTTTGATTTTACGATGCTGACATCTATACCGGTTGGATTGAATAATCGAAGTATACCGTATGATGAGAGTTGGAGCGAATTTAGTACTACGAGTGAGTTTTTACCACTGCTCGTTGAAAAAGATATCAGGAAGGGTAACGTTGCCATATCACATTTGAGTAAATATTTTACTGAGGAGTATGTCGCAGCTAATATGAACAACCTCGAACATATTGCAAGCATTTTTGTATTGTATATGATGGGCATCTTTTCTTTACGTCGACAAATGACACAATCAGTCTTGGGTATATAGAAGCAGTTATAAATTTGCGTATAGCCAGGAATTATGACTGGGGTTCAACTATATTGGGATACATGTACCAGAGTTTGGATGTGGCTGTGACCCGAACTGGTGGTCATCTAACTGGTTTTGTCGAGTTATTACAGGTCTCAGTACAATAATAATGTGTACTTTAATTCAGCAAACCTTTTCATTAAGTCAATCGACTAACAAATTTAATGTTTTATGCTGCAGTACTGGTTCTTTGAGTATATGACTGTTGGGGGATATATTGTTAAAGAAGATGTAAAGCAGGCGGCGTATCCCAGATTAAAAGCATGGGAGAAACAGAATAGAGCAAGAACACGTGATACTGTATCACATATGTTCTCTGTAACACGATATCATATTGATCACTGTCAAGCTAGCCATATTAACTGGAACCCGTGGCAAAACTCGATCGCTATCAATGAAAATGAAGTTCAAGTTGCCCGTAATTTGTCAATGAAGCACTTGTCGTTACTTGTTCCGCCTGGCGATTGTTATGAATTGTTTTAGGCGAGCGATGCTACAGACAGTTGACTGGCCAAATTTCTATTCCTACCGATCCCCTGCTTCACATGACTCGTACGATGACGTACAATTCGTATGCGGAAATGAATATTAATGTATACAATAGGGTTATCGGCTCCTATAAACAAAATGATCTCAGGCCTATGTTATTGGGCTGCCTTATCATTTAAGGCCCATCTATGTAATATGTTATATAATACAGCTTAGGCTGTGACAAACGATATAGAAAAATACAGTTCAGTTTATTTACATTTTGCATCATTCTCTCATCTCGCTCAAACAAGAAAACATTGAAATCACAGTCTGATTTCTTACATGGTATCAGAGCATAATAGCCTAACGGCCATACTGAAGCACTTAACCACTGATTGAGGGAGAAGTAGTTTGTTGTCTCCTCAGTTTTCACTTCATCATCGGAGAGCTACCTTTCCGATCGCACAGCAGTTATTCTTATCAAGGTTGTGCGTGCCAAGCCGGAATTACATTCACGGCGGCTACAACAATCGGTTTCTGATCATCGGAGACTGATAATCTCTTCATTTGATCTTTGCTCTCAGATCATTTGATTCTTGCATCCAAAAGAAAGCAAGAATCATCACTGACTCATTTTTTTTTCGCATCTTGCCTTGCACAGGCTGCTACCTGAATATTCAAGTAACCTCGCCTTACGCATTTGTTCATCCTCTCCACAACCATGACAGGATCGAGTAATGATCAGTCGACAGCCAACTCCGGCATAGGAACAGCTGAACCCATCCCTCCTTCCCTCGTTCTTGTGAATCCCAAAAGCCAAGTCATCACTGTCCCACTCGACGAAGAAAACTTTCTTTTATGGAAATTCCAGATTGAAACAGCCTTGAAGGGATATGACCTTCAAGATTATGTCAACGGAACCAGACCAGTGCCATCTGCAATGAAAGTCAACAAAGATGGAGTTATGATCAGTAATCCAGAATATGTTCACCACCAAAAACAAGATAGCCTCCTATCATCCTGGTTATTGTCATCTATTAGTGCAAATCTACTATCACAAGTCATAGGTTGCAATACATCTCATGAGATATGGACTACTATACAACAAATCTTCAATTCACAGTCGTCCGCGAGAATTATGCACTACAGAAGAGAGCTCCAGAATTCAAGAAAGGGTGATATGCCTATGCGCGAATACATAACAAAAGTTAAAACTTTGTGTGATAAACTAAAGGCTGTGGGACATCAAATATCTGACAACGAGCAAATTCTTACGCTAACAAATGGACTAGATGAGGAGTACGAATCATTGGTTACCTTTATTGCTACCCAAACAGTTTTGCCAGATATTCAAAATGTGTACTCAGCCTTATTAGCCCATGAGGGTAGGGTAGAGCAGAGGAAGGCTATTCAAAGTGATTTTAGCATTAATCTTGCCTCGGCATCAAGAAACCCAAATAATTCAAGAAACATACCTGGTCTTGGCAGGGGTAACAATCAGGGACAGAGAGGAAATCCAAACCAAAGAGGGAGAGGCAGATCCAGCAATGCACCAAGAATCAGATGTCAAATATGTGACAAACCTGGACATGGAGCAAACAGATGCTATTTCAGATTTAATACTGACGTAAACAATGCCCAACAATCTCAATTCAACCAAAGAAACGCAAGTGCTAACTTAGCACAAGCAAATCAGATCAGATCAAATGTTGAAAACTCAACCAGTGCAAGTAATACCGATGGTTCGACCAAGGTTGAGGATCTTGACAGTGAAGATTGGTTCCCAGACTCAGGTGCTACCAATCACATCACCAACAACTTGCAAAACTTGAATCTTGGCAACAAAACTTATTCAGGTACACAAGTTATACACACATGTAACGGTGAAACTATGAATATATCTCACACTGGGACAGGTGTTGTTAAGGGAAAAAGAAACCTATTCCTTAACAACCTATTTAGGGTACCAAACGTCAAGAAAAATCTAATCAGTGTGTCACAATTCACTAATGATAATCAGGTATATTTTGAGTTTCACCCCAATTACTGTCTTGTTAGAGACTCTCTAAACAAGAATATATTATTACAGGGTAAACTGGACAATGGCCTATACAGGTTCAGCAATTTGCAGTCAAAACTGGAAAATACCAATGATAGTTGGTGTTGTAATGCTAGTATTCAATTTTCAAATGTCAACAATGTAACTAAAACTGATAATTCAAAGTGTACTGTTGACAATAATAGTGATTCTAATGATAACAATGACTGTAGTGATCTTGATATTTGGCACTGTAAGCTTGGACATCCCAGTTATGATATTGTGACAAGAATTTTAAATGACAACAACATTCCCTATAAACATATACCTGTTTCTGGCAAATGCACACATTGCCAAATTGGCAAGAGCCACAAATTACCTTTTGGCAGGTCACACACTGTGTACAGCAAACCTCTTGAATTGCTGACTGCAGACCTATGGGGTCCTGCACCAATTTGCTCAAGACAAGGTTACAGGTACTATCTATCCATCGTAGATGCATACAGTCGATATACATGGATTTTCTTTCTAAAAGCTAAGTCAGATACACATGATGCTATGCTACAGTTCATTAATCATGCTGAAAGACAAATGGACTGTAACGTAAAAGTCATACAAACAGATGGAGGAAGTGAGTTCTTTCCTTTGAAAGGATATTTTAATACCAAAGGGATCATACATAGAACCACTTGTCCTTACACATCTGAACAAAACGGCATAGTAGAAAGAAAACACAGACATATAACTGAAACAGGTTTAACCCTACTATCAAAGGCCTCTATGCCATTAAAATACTGGACTGAGGCATTTGAAACAAGTGTGTACTTGATAAATAGGATGCCAACTAAGGTCCTACAGTACAAATGTCCTCATGAGATAATATATGAAAGGAAACCTGATTACAATGTCATGAGAACATTTGGTTGTCTATGTTTCCCATGCCTCAGACCTTATAATAATCATAAACTATCCTTGAGATCATGTAAATGTACCTTCATTGGTTATAGCAGCAATCAAAAAGGCTACAAATGCATGGATAACAAAGGAAAGATTGTTGTTTCTAGGCATGTGGTATTTAACGAAAATGTGTTTCCTTTTGCAGAACAGGGAAAGGAGAATAGACAAGGCAGTGAACCAACAAAGTTAATGATGGGCACTATACCAACACTGTCAGAATACACAACAGACACAAGAGAATATGAAGCATCAAGGCTACCACATGACACTTCAACTATACCCAGCACCAGGACTGGATACAGCTCAAGTGAACATATGACAGATGATGACTTACATCAAAACGACAACTCACATGACACTTCAACTGTACCCAGTACCAGATCTGGATACAGCTCGAGTAATCACATGACAGACGATGATCTGCATATAAATGACAACATGAACAATCAAGGAGATCATGGAAATGACAATACAACATCTGACGCTAGCAGCAGTGACACTGAAGAACCTCAAACACAAGTCAGACATCATATGATAACTAGAGCTAAGAGTGGCATTTTCAAACCTAAAATCTACAATGCAAGCATTAAGGACAAACACAACATAAAACAGACAACAGAGCCAGTTACATATGATCAGGCAGCAAAACAAAGAGAATGGTGTGAAGCCATGGATGAAGAGTACCAAGCCTTGGTCAAGAACAATACCTGGACTCTAGTTAATGCACCAAAGGATAGAAACATTGTGGGGTGTAAATGGACCTACAAGCTAAAGAAGGATGCTAAGGGAAACGTATGCAAACACAAGGCCAGGCTTGTTGCTAAAGGGTTTTCACAACAATATGGATTTGATTTCAAAGAGACTTTCTCACCAGTGGTCAAACCAACTACGACCAGAGTAATCCTAACTGTGGCTCTCTACCATGGTTGGAATATAAGGCAGCTGGACGTGTGCAATGCTTTCTTAAATGGAAATCTAAACGAGGATGTATATATGAAGCAGCCAATGGGATACATATGCAAGGGCAAAGAAGATCATGTGTGCAAGCTGAATAAGGCCATATATGGTCTAAAACAAGCATCCAGAGCTTGGTATGTGAGGCTGAAGGACACACTTATGAACTTGGGTTACAAAGCAACTGTTTCAGACAACTCTTTATACACTAAAATCATGAATCAAAGTACAACCTACATCCTAGTATATGTTGATGATATTCTGATGACAGGAAATGACACATCGGAAATTAATAAAGTGGTGACTCAACTAAACCAGATTTTTTCTATCAAAGACATGGGAGAAGTAGATTATTTCCTGGGAATACATATTCAAAGGAAATCCAAATCAGAAATATTTTTATCACAAAAAAATTATGCATCAGAGATTCTTGCCAGAGCAAATATGGACAAAGCAAGGCCAATCAGTACTCCTATGACAAGCAACTTAAAACTGTCTAAACATGATGGAGAAGCCATTGAAAATTGCAAACAATATCGCAGTATCGTGGGTGCCCTACAGTATCTAACTATAACAAGACCAGAAATTTGTTATAGCGTCAACAAAGTGTGTCAGTTTATGGCAAATCCTCTAAATAAGCACTGGATTGCAGTCAAACGTATTTTACGATACATACAAGGAACCATAGACTACGGCATCAGTTTACAAGCAAGCAAGGACATTAATATAAATGCTTACAGCGATGCAGACTGGGCAAATGATCCAGATGACCGTCGATCAACGTCTGGGTACTGTTTATTCATGGGGACAAATCCGATTTCCTGGTGTACGAAGAAACAAGCGACGGTCTCTAGATCCAGTACTGAAGCGGAATACAGGGCAATAGCATCAGCGACGTCAGAAATTGTATGGGTTGAAGCTCTGATTAAAGAATTAGGGTTACAATTTTCCATGAAGCCAAAACTCTGGTGTGACAACAAGAGCACTGTCTCTCTCTCTATTAACCCGATTCATCACTCAAGGACGAAACACATCGAGATTGATCTTCATTTCGTAAGAGAGAAGACAGAAACTGGTGAACTTGAGATTAAACACCTTCCAGCATACTACCAGAAGGCGGATATTTTGACAAAGGCGTTATCGAGACCTAATTTTGAGAGATTGAGAAAAGAGCTGAAGGTTTTTGGTGGCGGCGCAGAAGAGAGTAAAATGAAACCCTAGCTCATTTTGACGGGGGGTATTAATGTATACAATAGGGTTATCGGCTCCTATAAACAAAATGATCTCAGGCCTATGTTATTGGGCTGCCTTATCATTTAAGGCCCATCTATGTAATATGTTATATAATACAGCTTAGGCTGTGACAAACGATATAGAAAAATACAGTTCAGTTTATTTACATTTTGCATCATTCTCTCATCTCGCTCAAACAAGAAAACATTGAAATCACAGTCTGATTTCTTACAATGAAAACAGCGCTTTATCAGGATAACTGCCAGCAATATTTATATGATGGTGGGGACATTGATTACGATACTTATTGGCGGAATATTGCTAGAAACGCGGGCCCATTACTAGATGCCGCAGTCCGTGTCGGGAATATGGATTTTTTTTGGGCCTTCCGCATTGAAGTCGGGTATTCATGCTCCAGTCGTTATGTCTTCGAAAGTAAATTATCTGTCGCAGTTTAAACCAGATCCGCCTCGTCAGCAAGCCGGTTGGGCAGAAGATCCTGGGTAGTTTATGCACTGGACTGGCCATGAAGATCCATTGCCTATTCCACATTTACCGTTTGTACCGCCAGTTCCACCTCATTATACTGTGGAGAGCCTATGGGAGATGAATTTAGGGATGCGGCATTTAGCTCTCGAGGAATCTCAGTATTACGAGGAAGGTTTGCGAAGAATAAACGACATAGCATCAGTTGTCGTAAGTTGTTCCAATTCCTATAAATTATACCGTAACTTTTTAATTTTTTTTGTTTATGTTGATATGTTCGTAATAGCGTTTATCGAACAGAATTTTCATGTTATTCGGAAGCCGTATTTGAGTCTTGCAACAAAGGGTAGTAATCAAACCAAAGTTGCAAAGAAAAGGAAAGCCATGGCAGAGTTGCAAGCAACTGAAGAAGAGAATAATGACAAAGAGGGTGGGGACAATGAAGAGGAGCATGTAGACGATGATGAGAGCAACGAAGACGAGAGTGATGAAGACAAAGACGAGGATGATGAAGTCGAAGAAGAGGACGATGAAGATGCAATGACGACTATGGTGAAGATAATGACGATGGTGGAGCAGATGTAAGAAGGGACAAGAGAAATAGATATGGTGTTCGGATCAGAGTACCCACTCCGTCACAGCCTACCTCTACAGGTCCGTAAATCTAGCTTCGAACATTTAATACATACTAAGTATATAAAGTTATTTTACTTGAACAACTGCACATATAAAGCTACGAATACTAGGCAAATATTAGCTTTGCGCAATTGATACGGACTAGGTATATAAAGTTATATATGGTAGTTAAATTCTAGCTTCGAACAAGTTATAAATGCTAGTTATGTAAAGTTTTATATACTAGGTTTGTATAGTTAGTTCGTAGGCCTATAATAATTTATCTAATTAGCTAATAAGTTATAGAATTATTTATTTAATTAGCTAAGTTCATGTCGTTTTCTGTGTATTTTGATTGAAACTCAGATTTGACCCGTAAAAGATGATTTGCAGAAGCTAATAAAAGGAAAAATGCTTTAGTCACCATTTTTCCACAATCTAATTTATGTTACCTTTTATATTTCTGAGAGGAGTGAGAAAATGCAACTGTATGTTTTAATATATATTTTTGGATCATAAATTGTCACTTGAAAATTAAATTAAATATAATTTTCATACTTCTAAGGTGGTGCATGGCGCAAACGGTAAGGTTAACCAGCTGGTAATCTGGAGCGCACAGGTTCGAGTTCCCAAGTAATGAATAGCATTGCGAAATGCATTGCTCCAATCGAAAATATAAAATGAAAAAATCCGTAGTTGTATGGTATATCATCTGATAGTTGAATGTCATCCTTTGCGAACAAAATTATATGCTAGAAGCAATGAAAGTAAATGAATTAGGAAATATTAATTGGTAACTTTTTAGTAGCATGTCATTTTTTTTGTAAAGAAAATTAAAATCACCTGAAAGGCTTTAGAATCAATACCAGTAGAAAAAGTTGCCATCACAATTGGACTTACTGCTATGAGAAAATTCACGTTATACATGGGTTATATATAAATATATCAGTATGTATGGATATACAAATGTACGTACATATGTATGTATATGTACTCAGTATTCTTACAAGCACAATGTTCAGATCAGCATTATCCGAGTTCTTTTGTGTGTTGCATTTCTCAGTAGGAGGTTCACTGGAAAAGCGTATATGGTAAAAAAAATATTCAAATTTCACGTGTAACAAATAGACAACTAACTTCTGACTGATGATAATCAAAATTATTGAAATACTGTATATATCTGTCGAAGAAAGTTTGTCTGGATTCAAGAATAAATACCTTTGAATAGTGGACCAACAAAGATAAACAACATAAATGCTCATGACAGCAGATGATAGAAGACCTTTGTTCACCTTCACAAATTAGATGGCATTTAGAATTAAAACAATACCACCATGATATATAAAGGATCTAAGTGCTGTATGTTTGAAATCAATAAAATGTTGCTTCTCTACTTTAAGAGAGATGCAACTGTATGTTTGAAAACAATAAAATGTTGCTTTATGGGGGCTGTTACTTTAAGATAGATTTAAGTATGTACAAAACCTGAAATGCAACTGTATGTTTGAAAACACTTGGTCAAAAACACATAAATTGTTGATCCACATTTAAGCATGTACAAAATCAGAAATAATCCATTTTCAGTTTAATGCATTATGTACGGTTTGTGTTGAACGTTTACCCCATGAAATATAAAGGATTTGTATTTAAGTATTTGTTTTGTATTCAACCATGAACCTTTGTACTAAAGTGTGTAATGTATGAATAGGTCATGGACGTGGCGAAACTGTCGTTGAAGGAAAAAAAAGAGCGGGGGTATTGTAAGCAAAGTGAAATCGCTAGTAAAAGGAAGCTCGAGCCGTAGGCAGAACAAAAGTCCCATCGGTTTGGAAGACATTCGCATGTCCAAGTTCGGCTGAAGTAGAATGGTAGACGGTGGCTTCTGTAATGGTACAACAGGTTTCTATCGTCTTTTAGAACTTTTGTATATTTATCAAGTAGGTTTGTAGTTATACAGTAGTCTGTATTGAACAAGAACTGTTTTGGATGTGTTTGAAATAGCCTTATGTATTTATTCAGTGATGTACATGGTTTGAATGGTTAGTTTATATGGTGAAGTGATTCATTTTGGCTTCTGTTTAATGCCAGCTTCAGGCATTCTGATATGTGTACTGAGGAGCTCGTATTAGCTGTGCAGGTGCTAATTAAAAAAAAGGCAAATCCCTAAGACGGGATAATGAAAACCGTTTTACGGTTAAACGGTATGATGTGTACCGTTTACATGATAAACGGTTTTAACTTTACCGTTTCACAGGGATTTTTGAAATCCGGCTAAAGAAAAAAAAATTGTATACAGCTAACAAATAAATATTAATGGTTATATAATTAACTAGATTATATAATAGAGTGTATTTTATCTATTTATTTAATTAGTTTATGATTGTACCGCGTGTAGTTAAGGTATGTTGCTATACTTAGTTATTAATAGACAAGGGCACTATAACTTATGCTAACCTAAATATGGGACGAATGAACAAAATGTAAAGAAGCCATTTCAAAAATGATGTTAACTATAAATAGCGTACACAAATCAAAGAGTACAACGTAAATAAACCTCTTAATACCTCCTTCAACTAAGGGTACAACGGATCTAAAACATGAAAATAACACTGGAAGGAAACTAATTGTTACGGTCAATATCCAGAGATTCAAATCTAGTTCGGAGTCGTCTGATTTATTGTTCTAACTCATTGGCATAAGAAATTCCCCGTGGACATAAACGTTCATCAATCCATTCAAAGTAATTACAGCCGTTCGGCCATAATGAGCAAAGCATGAGGCGGCGACCAATGTTATCTCCATCCGCCCATACGACTACTTCCACCTCGTACCCACATTGACAACAAACAGGATACGAGTTCACCTCCTGTTCACTTGTGGCGTCGGTAACTGTTACGTTTGGGACCTCTTGTTCGTAAGGAATTTGTTGCACTGCAGAGGATTTGTCCATCGCGTCTGCTGTTGGCGGTTGAGGATCTGTCCGGGCTATCTCGTCCTGTTCTACTTGTGGTTGTGCCACATGACGAAGGAAATCTTGGTTATACTCAAGTGCTCCTAGAATTGGGGTTTGTATATGAAACACCCCACCTCCGTTAGGGTCACTCTCAAAGGGAATGCCCTAATTTTGGTGGAGGTTTATAAGTATAAGTCACAGATATACAAGACAGATATAAGAACACATATTTGTAAACAGCGGAAAAACAACAACTTTTATTTCATAAAAGCAAATACGTGCTACAACAACATCATCATAATTGTCTTACATCCTTTCCAAAAACATAATATAACTCTTTCATAATCTGTCTTGATTACATTATTTAAAGAAGCATAAATAAAACATAGATAAACTGCAAAAGCCCCTTAGTGGTTGTCCAAAGCCATAGTTCAAAACGAAAAGGTCCAAGCAATACATTTCTCCTCTTCAAGCTGGATGTTAAGGCTGGTCAAGCTGCAGAGTTCCCTCCCTGTGGACCTGGGGGGGGGGGGGGGGGGAACGGAAGAAAAGAAGACGAAAGAAAAGTAGAGTCAGACATAAAGCCTGAGTAAGTCTAGGACTATTTTGTCTATGAATAAAGAACTGGGTATGATAAGTATAAACAAGAAGTGGGAAAGTACTATAAACTTGGTTAAGTTGTCTAGGGTCGAATATGCTATCGTACCCCATGTTAATCTCTGAACCCATATAAACTAGTTCCCAACTGGCACCCCATAATCAGGGTGAAGTGATCCATTTTATGATGATCGGCTCCTACTCGCATAGTTACATGTGTCTTACGGCCCCCGATGTTGTAGTTACCTATGCTGGTCCCACCATGGGGTGTATCAAGTCCCATGGTGGCGGCCCGACACAATCCTAGAATGCACAGGTATGCTACTGGTGTCCAGTGCCTTGTTTTTCTGCGCCGGAGTGTGTGCACGCCCGCACCCCGTTAGAACCTACACTGCTACACCACCGCCGTCGATTTGACCTCTTACAATCAGCCCAGTAATCGTGCCCCACCCTGCCTAGTTTCAGGGTATCATGATACACCTTCTAGGGTTACTGCTGAAAGGGGTCCCCCGTTACTAGGTTTTCTATCTCTAGCCAACATGCTAAGTTGGTTAAGTGTTTTCTAACCTAACCCCCACCAGTCCGTTTAGTTTAGCATGTTCCATTTTGATTAAGTCTTTAGTTCACTTAATCCTAACAATCCTGACTCAGCCTTAATTGTCTTATTAAAGCCTTGACCTCTCACATTAGACAGGTATTGTTGTGGCTGCCTGTTGCCGGTTGGTTCCGGGCAGTCTTACGCCATAACTCAGTCTAACCTCGGGTCCTTATTGGGCTCCATGTTTAACCTCCCACATTGGATAGGTATTGTTGTGACTACTGGACAGCCGGGCGGTTCCGGGCAGGTTTACATCACAACTCAATCCAACCTCGGGTTAAACACATCGTATGTTCTATATTTACATATTTTGTCTTTCTTCTTTATTTTCTTATATGTAAATATTTGCGGCCCATTATTAAGTTAATGGTGTAAAGGTTACACCAATCATGGGCCCAACCCATACTTGAATTTGGGCCCTTCTACTTTATATTTTCATTTATTGATAAATTTAACCCAACGTTATTTTCCTCCGTTTAACACGTCCGTTTATTATATATATGTTGGGCTTAGCCTTTTTAAGCCCAACTTAGCCATGAGAAATAGGGGAGGCTTAAAGCGTGATTACATACACAAAAAGGGGAATGTGAACGCATGAACTTGCAACATAACGTTGGAACTACAAAATAGAAACTGGTGTACTTGCATAGTGGTAACATATACTTTGGTCATAAAGCATAAGTGACATGAATCAAACCATGTAAACTTGTAGTTAAGTTAAGAATATCACTATTGACACATAGGCTTAACTACAACATAAACCTATATTTTTATTCAGGCATAATGTCAAACATAAGCAAATCATGTTCGTAAGATTACTACATGTTTACAAAGGTGCTTACTTTTGTTACTAACACAAAAGTATAGTTCAACTTAATCATGATTTTAAATCTATTCACATAACCATGGCATAAATATTTCTAACATGAAATCATGATTTTTACTTTAGTCATGCAAACTTGCAAAAGGGGTTTTTGAATCTAACCTAGCTATGTACCACATATGTCATCATATAATTCTTGTTAACAATATGGATTTCAATTATGCAAAATATCAATCATAGCCTAGTCATATTCATAAGTTTGCAAATAGGTTTTCTAGTACAAAAGCATGGCTTAATACATAGATCATGGTGCCAAAACTTCAACATAGTTTCATATGAACTATAATAACCCAAATTTATTCCAATTACGTACAAAATGATTTATGTACAAAAATATACATTATGATGGCATAGTAGCAAAACCCCAAACTTGCATGAATTTCAATTAATCAACTACATACATGTAGCTTCAACATGGATTACATAATTTGCGAATATTCCAAACGTATACTTGCATAAAACTACCGCAAACATGTAGTTTTTATAATGAATAACATGCTTTGCGAATATCCAAACGTATACAATATTCCAAATCGATAAGAATCATAGTAACGCACAAATATGGATTAATTTATCACCACAATTCAAGTATACAAACCAACACAGTTATTTGTTCATACCAAAATAATACTCTACTTACAATTGTGTGGCGAATTCTCCAATTTAGGGATTTGGAGATGCGATTCCTTGTTGATTAGATTTGATTAGGTTGCTTTATGCTTTAGAATTTGCCTCCTAATCCTCTCTCCAATTGGTGGCTACTCTTAGTCGTTCCTCAGCAACATGACGGCTTTGTTCTTATTTTTGAATGAATAGATTAGGGTGAGTCTAGGGTCATTTTTATAGGGTTTATGAACTGATTAGGACCATTGATGTTGCTTGGATTGATCGTAGCCATTCATTCGAAAGAGAGACCAATTAGAGCCTGCCACCTAGCCCTAATGACAAAGCAGACTTCTGAAAATCGACCAACATAGAATAGGCCAGCCAGGTTGGGCTGGGTTCGACCTGGCTCTGGACCAGGTCGACAGCCCTGTCGACAGCCCTGTCGACCTGGCTAGACCAGGTCGACAGCCCAGTCGACCTGGGTGCATTTGGCGGGAGTTTTCCCGCCCTGGCCAATTGGGCCCGATTTTGGAATTTAAACTTGTTTTTCTGAGCTGTTTTATTCTGTTCGAATTTTAAACATAATTCAGAAACTTCCGAAGGTCATATCTTCTTCATATGGACTCCGTTTTTTGAAAACTCGGACTCTATTTCGCGTATTTTTACGAGACGAACGCAATGGCGTATCCCGTTTCACTTAGTTCTTTGATTTTAAATTAATTATACTTTAATTTGTTAATTTCACAGCTATAGAATTCGCGGGGTGTTACATTCTCCCCCACTTAAAAGGATTTCGTCCCCGAAATCTTCAAGTTTAGGAAAATGTATATCCTAACATCCAATCATCCATCTACTCATCCATCAAACACGAGCATCCATTGTCCTTAAAAGACTTCTAATGCTTCATGATCATATGCGAAGTGTGTGTGTACATGAACTTATCTAATGCAAAATCAGGCGGTCTACTGATTCAGTTGACCTCCTAAATGCGAATTATGTAAGTGCCATGAATCCATCATGTATGCAAATTTTCCTATTCATGATTCTACATGAGTGCACAATCATTCAATACGAATGCAACATCCATATGACAACACATTAGAGTTCAACCATATACGAATGCAAACATATATGCATATGCAATATGAAGTGACTAAGCCGATCTAAAACCTAGATTGTGTGTGTATATGCAACCACGAGCAACCACTAGCAATCACTTGCAACCACTTGCAACCATCATCCATAACATGTTTCAATTACATGTTTCCATCCAAAGGGTTTCTACCTAAAAGATAAGATAGATAAAAGCGCAACTTAAGGAAAAGGAAAGATCAAGGATGTACCCTCGAACAGAAAAGGGTAGGCAGTGCGTATTCTAGCTTCAGTTTCCCAAGTCGCGTCTCCCTCGGCGTCGCTCCACTGAACTTTGACGAGCTTGACTTCGCGGTTGCGTAGCTTCTTCACTTCCGTTCCTAATATGCGGGTTGGAACTTTTCTTATGGTTGCTTCGCGTTCCACATCGGCCTCTTCGAGGATATTTGGCTCTACCACCTCAGCTGACTCATGTAGACATTTTCGGAGATGTGAAACGTGAAAAACGTTGTGGACTCCGGCCAACTTCTCGGGTAGCTCTAATCTATAGGCCATTTTCCCAATTTTCTCGATGATAGGGAATGGCCCTACGAATCTTGGTGCCAGTTTTCCTGTGGTTCCAAAACGAACAACGTTTCTTAGCGGAGATACCTTAAGAAAAACTCTGTCTCCAACCTCAAATTCAAGGTCGGTCCTTCTCTTGGCGGCATAGGACTTTTGTCTGTCTTGGGCCGTCTTCATCCTTCTTCGTATTAAGTCTACTTTCTCTGAAGTTTCTCGGATCATATCTGGTCCAAGTATGAGCTTATCAGTAGACTCCCACCAACAAGTGGGTGATCGGCACGGTCTTCCATATAAAGCTTCGAAGGGCGCCATTCCGAAGGTTGCTTGATAGCTGTTGTTGTAGGCAAATTCCACCAAAGGAAGGTGGTCTTCCCATGTCCCTCCGAAGTCAAGGACGCATAGTCTTAAAAGGTCTTCCAAAACTCTGTTCACTCTCTCTGTTTGGCCGTCGGTTTGGGGATGATAGGCTGTGCTCAAGCATAACTGCGTTCCTACTGCTTCTTGCAGACTCCGCCAAAACTCACTGGTGAAGATGGGGTCTCGGTCACTAACAATGCTAGATGGTATTCCATGGAGTCGAACGATTTCCTTGAGGTAAAGTGATGCTAGGGATGAGGGAGTTCTTTTACTTTTGACAGGTAAAAAGTGGGCGCTTTTAGTAAGCCTATCCACTATTACCCAAATGCTAGTGTTGCCTCTCCTAGACCTAGGCAGCCCATCGATGAAGTCCATTGAGATGCTATCCCACTTCCACTGTGAGACTTCCAGAGGATGTAGCAGTCCGCCAGGCTTTTTCTGTTCCGCCTTAACCTGTTGGCACACCATGCACTTAGAAACGAATTCTGCCACGTCCTTTTTCATGCCGTTCCAGAAGAAAGTCCTTTTTATGTCTTTGTACATTTTATCTCCTCCTGGGTGTATCGTCATCTTGGAGTGATGTGCTTCCTCGAGAACCTTCTTCACTAAATCTTTTGTTTGTGGGACGCATAGTCTTCCGTCTCGCCTTAGCAAACCCTTATCGTCGATGGAGTATCTGTTGAGGTGACTTGAAGTCTCACCCCTAATTAGCCTATCAATTGTTTCCACAAGCTGAGGGTCTTCGCGTTGTGCTGTCCCTACTGAATCCACTAAAGTTGGGCGCACTTCGAGAGATGCTAGCAAGCCTGGTACAAAATCGGAGGAGGGCCTAAAGTCGAAGCTGGCTATAAACTCTAGGCTTTGTCTTTCAACAAACAACGGGCTTAGGGTCAATTTCTTTCGGCTCAACGCGTCTGCCACTACGTTGCCTTTGCCCGGAGTGTAGGAGATTTCGAAATCATACGAGGCAAGAAACTCCATCCATCTTTGTTGCCTCAAGTTAAGATCCTTCTGCCTTTGTCTCCTTCTTGCCCTTATCCTCTTCATTCAGCAATGCCATTTGCACCAATCTTTCATACGTGGCTCCCATGGGTATATGGGTCATGGCCAAACTGTGTAATGGCTCATTCAACCCTTTGACGAAACGGAGAGCCTTCTTGTGCGGGGTGTTGACTAGGTCAAGCCCAAACCTAGCCAGCTCATCGAACTGATTCACATACTCTCTGACTGTCTTGTCCCCTTCCTTAAGAAATAAGAATTTTTCCAACTGCAAACTTCTTTCCGCATCTGAGAGAAATATAGTCTCAAACCTTGCCCTAAAGTCCTCCCATGTCTCCACTGGTCTTTCAGCATTAGTGACTTCCCACCAGTAGGAAGCCTCGCCCTTCAATAGCCATACTGCCAGTTGTACTTTCTGTCTATCTTCTACCTCAAAGATGATGAATAGGTCCTCAGTTTCTTTCAGCCAATTTCTAGCTGCCACGAAGGACTCAGTTCCATGGAAATCCTTTCCTCCCATAGCTTTAAAATCTTTACATATCTTAGCAAATGTGTTTCCCCGTGGAGGAGGTGGAGGAAAAGGTGCCGCTGCAGCTGGATGATTTCCGGCAGCTGGGGGAGGAGGAACGGTAGGACCTGGCTGAGTGGCTCTTGCTTCTAAGAACCGTCTAAACCAACCAGGTATTGGCACCCCTTCTGGCAAGTTAAGATCTTCGGACATGCTGAAACAAAAAGGATAGATTCAAAACGAAGGATAAGAGATAGTACCTATGGCTTTGGGGGGGGGGGGGGACTTTGCCTTTTTAAAATAAAATAATATTTTTCTTTTAAAAATGCTTCTTTAAATTTCCTTTTTGAAAATAAATTTTTAGAACTTTTTATCTTATCTGGTAAACCTATGTTCTGATACCAAGTGAAACACCCCACCTCCGTTAGGGTCACTCTCAAAGGGAATGCCCTGATTTTGGTGGAGGTTTATAAGTATAAGTCACAGATATACAAGACAGATATAAGAACACATATTTGTAAACAGCGGAAAAACAACAACTTTTTTTTCATAAAAGCAAATACGTGCTACAACAACATCATCATAATTGTCTTACATCCTTTCCAAAAACATAACATAACTCTTTCATAATCTGTCTTGATTACATTATTTAAAGAAGCATAAATAAAACATAGATAAACTGCAAAAGCCCCTTAGTGGTTGTCCAAAGCCATAGTTCAAAACGAAAAGGTCCAAGCAATACATTTCTCCTCTTCAAGCTGGATGTTAAGGCTGGTCAAGCTGCAGAGTTCCCTCCCTGTGGACCTGGGGGGGGGAACGGAAGAAAAGAAGACGAAAGAAAAGTAGAGTCAGACATAAAGCCTGAGTAAGTCTAGGACTATTTTGTCTATGAATAAAGAACTGGGTATGATAAGCATAAACAAGAAGTGGGAAAGTACTATAAACTTTGTTAAGTTGTCTAGGGTCGAATATGCTATCGTACCCCATGTTAATCTCTGAACCCATATAAACTAGTTCCCAACTGGCACCCCATAATCAGGGTGAAGTTATTCATTTTATGATGATCGGCTCCTACTCGCATAGTTACATGTGTCTTACGGCCCCCGATGTTGTAGTTACCTATGCTGGTCCCACCATGGGGTGTATCAAGTCCCATGGTGGCGGCCCGACACAATCCTAGAATGCACAGGTATGCTACTAGTGTCCAGTGCCTTGTTTTTCTGCGCCGGAGTGTGTGCACGCCCGCACCCCGTTAGAACCTACACTGCTACACCACCGCCGTCGATTTGACCTCTTACAATCAGCCCAGTAATCGTGCCCCACCCTGCCTAGTTTCAGGGTATCATGATACACCTTCTAGGGTTACTGCTGAAAGGGGTCCCCCGTTACTAGGTTTTCTATCTCTAGCCAACATGCTAAGTTGGTTAAGTGTTTTCTAAACTAACCCCCACCAGTCCGTTTAGTTTAGCATGTTCCATTTTGATTAAGTCTTTAGTTCACTTAATCCTAACAATCCTGACTCAGCCTTAATTGTCTTATTAAAGCCTTGACCCCTCACATTAGACAGGTATTGTTGTGGCTTCCTGTTGCCGGTTGGTTCCGGGCAGTCTTACGCCACAACTCAGTCTAACCTCGGGTCCTTATTGGGCTCCATGTTTAACCTCCCACATTGGATAGGTATTGTTGTGACTACTGGACAGCCGGACGGTTCCGGGCAGGTTTACATCACAACTCAATCCAACCTCGGGTTAAACACATCGTATGTTCTATATTTACATATTTTGTCTTTCTTCTTTATTTTCTTATATGTAAATATTTGCGGCCCATTATTAAGTTAATGGTGTAAAGGTTACACCAATCATGGGCCCAACCCATACTTGAATTTGGGCCCTTCTACTTTATATTTTCATTTATTGATAAATTTAACCCAACGTTATTTTCCCCCGTTTAACACGTCCGTTTATTATATATATGTTGGGCTTAGCCTTTTTAAGCCCAACTTAGCCATGAGAAATAGGGGAGGCTTAAAGCGTGATTACATACACAAAAAGGGGAATGTGAACGCATGAACTTGCAACATAACGTTGGAACTACAAAATAGAAACTGGTGTACTTGCATAGTGGTAACATATACTTTGGTCATAAAGCATAAGTGACATGAATCAAACCATGTAAACTTGTAGTTAAGTTAAGAATATCACTATTGACACATAGGCTTAACTACAACATAAACCTATATTTTTATTTAGGCATAATGTCAAACATAAGCAAATCATGTTCGTAAGATTACTACATGTTTACAAAGGTGCTTACTTTTGTTACTAACACAAAAGTATAGTTCAACTTAATCATGATTTTAAATCTATTCACATAACCATGGCATAAATATTTCTAACATGAAATCATGATTTTTACTTTAGTCATGCAAACTTGCAAAAGAGGTTTTTGAATCTAACCTAGCTATGTACCACATATGTCATCATATAATTCTTGTTAACAATATGGATTTCAATTATGCAAAATATCAATCATAGCCTAGTCATATTCATAAGTTTGCAAATAGGTTTTCTAGTACAAAAGCATGGCTTAATACATAGATCATGGTGCCAAAACTTCAACATAGTTTCATATGAACTATAATAACCCAAATTTATTCCAATTACGTACAAAATGATTTATGTACAAAAATATACATTATGATGGCATAGTAGCAAAACCCCAAACTTGCATGAATTTCAATTAATCAACTACATACATGTAGCTTCAACATGGATTACATAATTTGCGAATATTCCAAATGTATACTTGCATAAAACTACCGCAAACATGTAGTTTTTATAATGAATAACATGCTTTGCGAATATCCAAACGTATACAATATTCCAAATCGATAAGAATCATAGTAACGCATAAATATGGATTACTTTATCACCACAATTCAAGTATACAAACCAACACAGTTATTTGTTCATACCAAAATAATACTCTACTTACAATTGTGTGGCGAATTCTCCAATTTAGGGATTTGGAGATGCGATTCCTTGTTGATTTGATTTGATTAGGTTGCTTTATGCTTTAGAATTTGCCTCCTAATCCTCTCTCCAATTGGTGGCTACTCTTAGTCGTTCCTCAGCAACATGACGGCTTTGTTCTTATTTTTGAATGAATAGATTAGGGTGAGTCTAGGGTCATTTTTATAGGGTTTATGAACTGATTAGGACCATTGATGTTGCTTGGATTGATCGTAGCCATTCATTCGAAAGAGAGACCAATTAGAGCCTGCCACCTAGCCCTAATGACAAAGCAGACTTCTGAAAATCGACCAACATAGATTAGGCCAGCCAGGTTGGGCTGGGTTCGACCTGGCTCTGGACCAGGTCGACAGCCCTGTCGACAGCCCTGTCGACCTGGCTAGACCAGGTCGACAGCCCAGTCGACCTGGGTGCACTTGGCGGGAGTTTTCCCGCCCTGGCCAATTGGGCCCGATTTTGGAATTTAAACTTGTTTTTCTGAGCTGTTTTATTCTGTTCGAATTTTAAACTTAATTCAGAAACTTCCGAAGGCCATATCTTCTTCATACGGACTCCGTTTTTCGAAAACTCGGATTCTATTTCGCGTATTTTTACGAGACGAACGCAATGGCGTATCCCGTTTCCCTTAGTTCTTTGATTTTAAATTAATTATACTTTAATTTGTTAATTTCACAGCTATAGAATTCGCGGGGTGTTACAGTATAAGTTCTGGGTGATCGCGTTCCAGATCCGCATAGTGTCGTTCTTGATATTCTATTAACCAATCAATATCTGTCCTTGGACTACCAGGCGGAGGTTGATCCCAACCCCAACCCCAAGGAAAGTCGGAATCCATGGAAGAGGGCCATGAAAGCATGTTTTTTTTTCTTTGAGGGGTAGGAACAAATATGTTTTAGTGATGAGAGGATAGCAAAAACCTTTAAAGTTAAATAGCCATTTCTCACCAAAAGTTAAAAAGAAGTCAGATATGATTAGTCAATGGTACACCTGATATTAAACAGTACCGAATCTGCTTTTGTTAATATCTAGGACTACCACTAAGTAGTACGTACAGTCGCGAATCAACTTTTCAATTTAGTACATGCATTGCTTCACGTTATACCAAGTTATTGCAGAATCCTATATTGTAGTGTTGCGTATGACATTGTAGAGTTACTATTTATATGATAGTGTATATCTTTTATGTAGATTGTGTTGTGTTTAATTTATATTATTCAAACTGCGTATAAAAGCAAATTGCATACTCCAATTTCGATATAAAATACAACTGATACACCATAAATACCCCTAATCAAGTAGTTCAACATCAATACGATCCAACCATAAGGCATTGATTCGACCCGGGACCAAGTACGTAACATTCTTAGTCTCGTGGCAAACTATAACACCCACGAAGCATTTCATTCTTTATGGCCACATTCATCCGTTCCAAGCGACTAACCTCAGCCTGCATTTCGAGTGCGTATTGAACACCCCTTTCCGTCAGTGGTGGGTCGACCCAAGAAAAAAATTGCAGCTGCCCAACCCCTGACGATTTTTGGCTTCTATGTACGCTCTGCAACCATAAAAGCGTTGACCTACATTTGTTTGGCTTTTAGAAACAAGCACATTACACTCCACTCTGCAATAACATTGAACTAAATGACCTGTCATGCTAGAGCTCGACCGTTCAGGGTTTTGACGCGCAAGTACTTCCTTCAATTGAGCGTTAAGTGATTTCTAAACAGGCCCGATACGCCGAACTGCAACGTTCGGTTGCGATGCACTGAGCAGTTCAGATTCGACCGCTGCAGCATCTGCTACGAATCCCATTTGCGTTTCTGGAATGAATTCAACATTTTCCACCCGTTGCTTACCACGTTCGTACTCCTCGTACATTTGAACCATAGCGGCATCATCGTATTTCCAATTGGACATGTTGTACCAAAACAACTACGTTTTCAGAAATAATAATGAAAAAAATAATGAACGAAGATAGAGAGTGTGGTCGATATTTTATAATGGAGAAAGACATACTTGTTAACAGCGTTTGACATGTCCCTACTTTACTTTAAGACACATTTAACCTTTATGACCAGTCAATTCATCTTTATTTAATCTGGCAGACAATGTGAGCAGACTGTGCTACTATTGCACTTTGGCGTGTTGTAAAATCAAATGTTTTGTATTAGAGTGGAGTCAACTCAATCCTACTAGGCTTGACTGAAATCTCGTGACATAGTAATATTGAAAAATATTTTGGAATTGCTCAATGAATAGTAAAGCCTAACAGGATTAATTGGTTGTATTCAGTAAGACCAATCACATCAATATGTTGTCGTATTCAATGGACAAACTATAGCCATTATACTGTACTTGCTGAATAAAGCCGTTATAACACCGTAACGGCTATAACCACCAATATATAATGGTGGGTTTGAGGTTCACCAAAGAAAATACATTCAACCACAACTAATAATGTCAACTAATATTATTTTCACCTATCCTAATTCTCATGATAATGGTGAGTTTGAGGTTCAATACAACAACAATAGTTACGTCGACGAAGAAAACCAACTTGATTCTGATCTTGAGTATGACTTGTCTACTCAGTCAACTTTTGTGCAGTTATCTTCAGAGAGCAACACCGATAGCGATGAATTAGAGCTTATGATGCAAGCAGTAACCATATATAATCTTAACGTACAACGGTTCATAATGGAAGGATCTTCAAGTGGAAGTCACGGAGGCAGTGTCTTTGGGCGAGCAGATAAAAGAAAGATACGTGATCACCAGGGGGACTGCTAGATTGCTGAAAGATTATTTCAATAACCCAAGCACGTACGGCCCTGATGATTTTCGTCGACGATTCCAAATGAGTAAGAATATGTTTATGTGTATTTTTAATGGAGTTGTTGCTCATGATAACTACATTGTTCAAAAAAGAAATAGTGTTGGTACCTTAGGATGTTCCCCCTATCAAAAAATAATAGGAGTGTTACGTGTAATGGCTTACAGGATTGCTCCGGACGCATTCGACAAAGTAGTACGAATGGGCGATAGTACCATCCATTTAAGTTTGGAGCGGTTATGCGTGGCAATTATTGGATTATATGGGGAAGAATACATGCGATCCCCGACGCAGAGCGACGTGAATAAACTTAAACGATTAGGATCAAAAAGAGGGTTTCCGGGCATGTTAGGTAGTCTCGATTGCATGCATTGGGAGTGGAAAAAACTGCCCTAAAGCTTGGCATGGTCAATTTATTGGTCATTACCCCAGAGCAACTTTGATCCTTGAAGCAGTAGCCTCCCACGATCTCTGGTTTTGGCATGCGTACTTCGGCTGTCCTGGGTCCATGAATGACATTAATGTATTACACCAATCACATCTTTTTAAGGATTTGACACATGGTAATGCACCTGCTTGTAACTTCAGTATAGCTGGAAATGCATACAACATGGGATACTATTTAGCAGATGGTATTTATCCTTCATAGGGAACCCTAGTCCAAACCATTTCAAATCCAAGAACTGAAAATGAAAAATATTTTGCTAAAAACCAAGAGGCTATAAGAAAGGATATGGAGAGAGATTTTGGAGTTTTACAAGCACGTTTCGCAATAGTTAAAAACCCCATCAAACTGTGGAAGCCGCAGGCGCTCAGCAACAATATGCACGCTAGTATTATTATGCATAATATGATAAATGAAGAAGAGAGAGGTACATTTCCATCTTACTTGGGCTACGATCCAGAGAACACAACCAACGTGGTTATCGAGAGAGATCCGGACACCATTGAGGCCTTCTTACGACACTTGCGTCGAATAAGGTCGAGAGACACTCATGAAAAACTTAGAGCAAATTTAGTTGAACATCTTTGGCACATCAAGGGAAATCAGTGAAGGGTGGAGGTTTCTGGCGTATTCATGTTATGTACTAGAACGAGTGTGTTTTTTACTTTTCACTATCAGTTTTATCAAGTAGTATCCATCAAGCATTGTACTATTATGAGAGTCTCTTCTGTTTGGTTTTGTTTTAACAATTATTAAGTTATGTCTTTTAATGTTGAAATCATGTCTTTTTTCTATGATAAGGAGTTACAGCCTTTATGAGAATCAATTTTGGCATAATAAAACTAGGGTACAGTCTATAAAGCAGTGTGTTACCTACAACGTTGAATTGTCAAATCAATTCACTTTTTCCTATGATAAGGAGTTATAACATGTGGGTCGTCCCTAATCCAATACAAGTTACAACCTATACTTCTGTCAAAGAAGCCCAATGCATTTTACTCAAATGGTACGTAATACAAATAAAGGTAGAACATAAATAGAACAACTTAAACGACTGTTGTTTACTACTCAAATTGTAACATATATCTGTCCCACAGTTCGAAAGACGCATGACCCACGTAGTGTGTATGGTAAACCAAGTGATATCGGGAGTCATATGTTGAACGTTTCAGCTGGAAAACGTCTTCCTCCTTCACCTCAGCTTTTATTTTGCGGTAATCCATGCAGGACCTACTGAACATGACAAACTCACTCCTAGTTTCTAGAGTCGTGCGCACCACCCTACAGTATTGACTCTTGTTGAACTCTTTGTTTAGGGTAACCCAGAAATCTTGATCAGCTTCTCCTTCCATATGTATAGTATCTGCCTTAATGTAAGCTTTATCAAAGGGAGGTAATCTGTTGGAATCCAAGCTTGACTTGCCATTTTCCGTAGTCTTAGTTTACCAAAGTATTATGGTATGTAATGTGTAGTTATAGTAGAAGATAAAGGTTTTGGTGTCCCTACACACTAACTGATAAAAGTTGATTTGACAAGACCACGCTTTTTGGATTTCCCAAAATGTACCAATAAAGTTTTCAAAAGCATCCCTCTATCAACTTTCATGTCATAAATGATGCAAAAAGTGACTGCAATAATGTAACAAACTTCATTGTGTATATCCCTAAATGCTGCAAGGAAAAGTAGACATGACATAACCCTCCTCCAAAACTGCGCCAATGACTTTATCATATGAATTGACAAAACACTGACCTACACTCTGCCCTATGTGCTACAATAAAGGATTGCTATGTAAATTCTCTTCAATGAACAGTAAGGAAGATGCCCCAATAAAGCTTTGAGTAGACAACACTAGATAATCCATAAATCAAGAAATGATTCCAGCCAATACAATCTTCACGGTGTAGTGAGTGCCTCCGAAACAAAATATTTCAAATAATACACCACCTTAGTCCACACTAGTAGCTTATATATAATAGTACACATATTGTTATTTTTACAACACTAAACCTCCTATTTCATTGTCTTCCAATACAAACACTCTTTTCCATGGATAACTCCCCCTATAACCAAGATATCAGTGAAACCGGCTTGTATGATGATGGTCTTACGAATTATACAAGTTTACTTCCACAGTACGACAATCATCCAATGACACCGGTGCAGTTTATGGCTCACCAACAGAGTCAAATGTTTGCTTTTGCACAATAAACCGGTATGTTTAGTCTAGCACCTCAGAACTCTAATGTGTTAGCCTCACAACCAAATTTACAGATGCCCGATCCTCCTTCCAGCGCAAAAGTCAGAAAAAAAGGAAAGCGGGCGTATACAAAAAAAGGCGGACTATGGCCCAACTCAACAGTTCAATCGACACGAGTTCTGATAGTGGCAAGACGTGGAGGCCTCATGACTATAAAGTGTTAGCCGATGCTTGGTGCAGGGCTTCCGAAGTTCCAGATGGCTGTTCAACTGGCAAGTACTTTTACTCACAGGTTAATGAGTACTATAATCACGACCCGGAATGTCAAAAAAAAAAGATCATATGAGGCAACCAAAATGGCTTGGTACAACCTGAATACGATGTGTACCAGATACAAAGGTGTTATTGCACTAAGAGGCGATAGACTAAGAAGTGGACAAACAGTCACTGACTTGAGATCTGACTATGACAAAATCTATAATGATTCGTATAGCTCGGAATTCAAGGCACATGACACTTTTGAAATCTTAAAGTTGAGGCCACGCTGGGCGACACTTGTCGAGGAAGATAATGTTGGAATGGGGGACACCGATGAAACTAACTTACGAAATGTGGCATCGAGGATCTCGATGGATTCATCTCTCGGAAATTCAAATAACTCACCAATTTCGATGGATGCAGAAGGTAATACCAGTAGCCCAGTAACTCCTAGTTCAGGAATGTTGTATGGCGGAGTTACACAGCGGCCAGAAGGCAAAAAGTCTAGTAAACGGGCATTGTAAAGAAACAAGGAATCTAGTGAGTTGATGATACAAAGTGAACGACTAACATCACTTTTAAGTGTTTTTTCTATTGCTTCTAACTCCAAACGAGAAGAACGATTAAAGCTAAAAGAGCAAAAGTTACGGATCCTAGAAGCCCAAGTTCAACAAGATGCTGAACGAACTTGAGTCTTTCACTCCCGTGAAAGACGTTTACGTGAGGAGAACGAAGCAGAGTTCTTGAAACACCCCACCTCCATTAAGGTCACTCACAAAGGGAATGCCTTAACTTTGGTGGAGGTTTATAAGTAAAAGTCGCAGATAAACACAAGACAGGTATAAATACACATATTTTAAATAGTGGAAAACAAACAGGCTTTTATTTCATCAATACGTGTTCAAAAAAAACATTTCCACAATTGTCTCAAAATACTTCCAACATTACAACCTCATTACTGTCTTGATTATTAAAGAAGCATAAAACATAAATAAAGTAACAAAAATCCCCATAGTGATATCCAAAGCCATAGTCCGAGCAAAAGAGATCCAAACCATACATCTACAGTCTTGAAGCTTGCAAAGAGTCTGGCTAAGCTGGGTTGTTTCCTCCCTGTGGACCGGGGGGGAACGAAAGAAAAGAAGATGAAAAGAAAGTAGAGTCAGACATAAAGCCTGAGTAAAACTAGTGACTCTTCAGTATGTGAATAAGAAAAAGGACATGATAGATATAAACTGAAAACAGTAAAGTAACACAAGCTAAGGAAGTGTAGTTTAGAATCGAATGTACTATCGCACCCACGCTATATCTCTGCACCTACTTGAGCTTATTCTAACTGGCACCCCATGCTGAGGGTGAAGTGATCCCATTTTTAAAGATCGGCTCCTACTCGCATAAACATATGTGTCATACGGCCCCCAAGAATTGTAGACACCTATGCTGGTCCCACCATGGGGTGTATCAAGACCCATGGTGGCGACACGACACAAACCTTAGAATGCATAGGTCACACTACTGGTGCCCCAGTGCCCCGTTTGTTTGCTCCGGAGTGTGTGCACGCCCGCACCCTGTTAGAACCTACGTTGTGCACCCACCGCCGTCGTTTTGACCTCTTACAATCAGCCCAGTAATCGTGCCCCACCCTGCCTGGTTTCAGGGTACCATGATACCTAACTTGGGTTACTGCTGAAACGGGTCCCTCGTTACTAGGGTTTTCTAGTCAAACATGTTAAGTGGTTAAGTGTCTGTATTTACCTAACCTCACCCATCAATTCTTGTTAACATGTTGAATTTGGTTAAGTGTTTTTAGTTGACTTAACCCTACCATCTGTCCTTAGCCTCTTAAAGCATCGACCACTCACATTAGACAGATATTGCTACGGTTACTGGACGTGCCTGTCGGTTTCGGGCAGGTTTACACCGTAGCTCAGTCTAACCTCGGGTCCATAATGGGCTCAATGCTTAACCACCCACATTGGATAGGTATTGTTGTGACTACTGGACAGTCGGGCGGGTCCGGGCAGGTTTACATCACAACTCAATCCAACCTCGGGTTAAGCATACCGTGTTTTCTAAATTTACATATTTTATCACTTCTCAATTTTATATGTAAATGTCATGTCCTTTATTCTTGGGTATAACAATTCATACCTCTTAAATGTCATTGTCGTAGGCATGTGCCAAACATGCCAACATATTTTTTTTTTCATGTTTTACACCCAACGTTATTACCCCCGTTTGTACGTTCGCAACATTATAACAAATGTTGGGCTTGACACAACTCAGCCCAATTTTATAAACGTGAGGAAAGGGAAATCAAGGACATGTAATATATTATAATACATAAAGGTGTGTGGCGCATGAACATGCAATTTAGCGATTCAACTAACATAAATTATGGGTCATGTGAACTTGCATTCAAATCAGAGTATAACTAATTAGGCGACACATGAAATGGCATAGTTTAGGATTATACAAACTTGGGTTTAAACATGTTTAACTTGGCATAATGTCAACCACAAAACTAACATGTTGTATATTCACCAAAATGTCCAATTTTAACATCTAATCATATATCCTATTTCAACATGAACTTGCACAGTTTATGTAACCCAAACGGTACTTAACATAGATCCAATTATACTTGCAAATAAAGATAAGAATGTGTTCATAGGTTTTTGGGTCATGTAGGCATAAAAGGTCTCAAATCTAGAAAATGATTACATAAGCCTTAATTTAGACTTAGAGAATGTATATAGTCCATGCCATAGACATAAACATAAAGGGATCAAATTCTAGTTTTTGCCACAACTTGCAAGTGCCATTATTTTCATATACAATTGTTCAATAGGCTTGCATCAATCAATTTAGGCCACAAATATCAATACACATGTCATGACAGAATCATTACAATACACGGAATTTATATCATTATTATACAATAACACAATTCTATTTTCATTTACATCGAATCACGTCACATTTTTATTCATATTCTAAAAGGTCACTATACTTACAACGAATGCAGAATCTTGGATTCTGAATTCTGAAATTGAGATGCGTTCCTTTGGGTAGATTAACGTTGATATGATTAATTTGATTAAGCTTTAGTCTTCTTCTTAATTTGATTCGTCTCTAAGCTCCTCTCTCTTGATGGCTACGCTCAATTCCTTCCTGGCAGCATGACGACTCCAATCTTATTTTTTTGTGTGAATTTTAGTTGAGACTTAGGGTGTATATATAGATTTTTAGATTGTTTTGAGCCGTCAGATGAAGACAGGAGGAATCTAGACCATACGAAGTCCAAAGAGCCAATCAAGAGGTGAAATGTCTGCCCTAATGACACACCGAGCCACAGAAATTCGAGCCACAGCCAGACCCAGCCAGCCAGGTCGACCAGGTAGGTCGACTAGCTGGTCGACACCCAGGTCGACACTATGGTCGACCTGGGGTGACCAGGTCGACACCATGGTCGACTCTATGGTCGACCTGGTCCCTGGGCGGGAATTTTCCCGTCCAGCCCAGTTTGAACCTGTTTTTTCGAATTTTGAACTTGAAACCAAGCTGTTTGAATTTTAAATTTTACTCTGAAACTTCCGAAGGTCATAACTCCTTCATACGGAGTCCGATTCACGCAAACTCGGACTCTATCTCAAGAAGAATTCCGAGACGAACGCAATGGCGTAACCCATTTCTCTTAATTCTTTTATTTAGAATTAATTACACTTTAATTTGTGAAGCTTAATAGAATTCACGGGGTGTTACATTCTCCCCCCTTAAAAGGATTTCGTCCCCGAAATCTTCAAGTTAGGAAGAATGTATATCCTACCATCCAACCGTCCATCTACTCAACCAACAAACACAGGCATCCACTACCCTTAAAAGACTTCTAATGCTTCATGATCATATGCATAGTGTATGTACATGTCCATATCTAATGCAGAAATCAGGCGGTCTACTGATTCAGTTGACCTCCTTAATGCGAATCATGTAAGTGTCATGAATCCATTATGTATGCAAATTTTTTCTACTCATAATTCTACATGATCGCACAACTATTCATACAAATGCGACAACCATATGACAACATATCAAGTTTCAACCATATACAAATGAGAATACATATATGCATATGCAATATGAAGTGACTGAGCCGATCTAAAACCTAGGGTGTGTGTGTGTATATGCATCCACGAGCAACCACTATCAATCACTAGCAACCATTCGCAGCCATCATCCATAACATGTTTTCAAATACATGTTTGCATCCATTTGTTTTCTACCTAAGGAGTTAGGAAAAGGTCCAAGGAGATATACCTAAAAAGATAGATAAAGCATAAATTAAGGAAAAAGAGAGATCAAAGATGTACCCTCAAAAAGAAAAGGGTAGGCAGCGCGTATTCTGTCCTTAGTTTCCCAAGTCGCGTCTTCCTCGGCGTCGCTCCACTGAACTTTAACGAGTTTGACTTTGCGGGTTTTTTCACTTCAGTTCCTAAGATGCGGGTTGGAACTCTCCTCACAGTTGCTTCACGTTCCACTTCGGCTTCTTCTAGAATGCTAGGTTCCACCACTTCCGCAGACTCATGCAAACACTTCCGAAGGTGAGAAACATGAAAGACGTTGTGAACTCCGGCCAGTCTCTCGGGTAGCTCTAATCTATAGGCCATCTGTCCAACCTTCTCGATGATAGGAAACGGCCCTACAAATCTTGGTGCTAACTTTCCTGTGGATCCAAAGCGAATGACGTTCCTTAAAGGAGATACCTTAAGGAAAACCCTGTCCCCAACCTCAAACTCAAGGTCGGTCCTTCTTTTGTCGGCATAGGATTTTTGTCTGTCTTGGGCTGTCTTCATCCTTCTCCGTATCAAGTCCACTTTCTCTGAAGTCTCTCGAATCATGTCCGGCCCAAGTATAAGTTTATCTGTAGACTCGCACCAACAAGTTGGTGATCTGTACGGTCTTCCATACAGAGCTTCGAAGGGCGCCATACCGATGGTGGCTTGGTAGTTGTTGTTGTAGGCGAATTCTACCAAAGGAAGATGATCCTCCCATGTCCCTCCGAAGTTAAGAACGCAAAGTCTTAAAAGATCCTCTAAAACTCTATTCACCCTTTCCGACTGGCCATCGGTTTGGGGGTGATAGGCCGTGCTCAAACATAACTGTGTGCCCACAGCTTCTTGCAGACTCCTCCAAAACTCGCTTGTGAAGATAGGGTCTCGGTCACTAACAATGCTGGAGGGTATCCCATGGAGTCGAACTATTTCCTTGAGATAAAGAGATGCTAGAGATGAGGCAGTCCTTCTACTTTTAACGGGTATAAAGTGGGCGCTTTTAGTAAGCCTATCCACTATTACCCAAATGCTAGTATTGCCTCTTCTTGACCTAGGCAGACCATCGATGAAGTCCATTGAAATGCTATCCCACTTCCACTGTGGGACCTCTAAAGGATGAAGTAGTCCTCCAGGCTTCTTCTGTTCCGCCTTGACCTGTTGGCAGGTCATGCACTTAGAAACGGAATCTGCCACATCCTTCTTCATGCGTTCAAAAAGAAAGTTCTTTTTATATCCTTGTACATCTTATCACCGCCAGGGTGTAGATGCGCTTCCTCGAGAACCTTCTTTGTCAACTCCCTTGCTTGTGGGACGCATAATCTTCCATCTTGCCTCAGCCAACCCTTATCACTGATCATGTATCTATTGAGGTGACTAGAAGTCTCACCCCTAATAAGTTTATCAATCACATCAACAAGCTGAGGGTCTTCATGTTGTGCAGCCCCTATTGAGTCCACGAGAGTAGGGCGTACTTCGAGAGATGCTAACAAACCCGATACAAAATCAGAGGATGGCCTAAAGTTAAAACTAGCTATATACTCCAAGCTTTTCCTTTCTACAAAGAGCGGACTTAGGGTCAGTTTCTTTCGGCTCAACGCGTCTGCTACTACGTTGCCTTTGCCAGGAGTATAGGAAATTTCAAAATCATACGAGGCAAGAAACTCCATCAACCTTTGCTGCCTCAAGTTAAGATCCTTCTGCGAGAAGAGATATTTCAATGATTTATAGTCAGTGTATAATTCGAACTTCTCACCTAGGAGATAATGGCGCCAAGACTTAAGTGCAAAGACGATGGCAGCCAACTCAAGATCGTGGGTTGGGTAGTTCTTTTCATGAACTTTCAATTGTCTTCCACCATAAGCTACTACCCTTCCTTCTTGCATTAGAACAGTGCCTAGTTCCGTTCCACATGCATCTGTGTATACAGTGAACAATTTGCTTGCGTCAGGCAGAGTTAGAACTGGAGCTGTTGTAAGAGCCCTTTTTAGGCATTGGAAAGCAATGTCGCAGTCCAAATCCCAAGCAAATGCTAGATTCTTTTGTGTTAGCCTTGTGAGTGGGGCTGAGATTTTCGCGAAATCCCTAATGAATTTTCGGTAAAAACAGGCTAGCTCAAGAAAGCTTCAGACTTCGGTTGCATTTCTTTGTGTCTTCCAATCTTGCACTGCCACCATTTTCGCAGGTTCACCGCCAACCCTTCTTTGGACACTATATGTCCAAGAAATCTTACTTCTTTTCTCCAAAAGTGTCACTTGAAGAATTTGGCTTTTAGCTGATGAACTCGAAGAGTTTCCATGATTTCTTTCAGATGCTGAGCATGTTCTTCCTCATTCTTTGAGAAGATCAAGATATCATCTACGAAGACCACCATGAATTTATTGAGGAATTCTCTGAATACCCTGCTCATTAGGTCTATGAAATAAGCAGGTGTGTTTGTCAAGCCGAAAGGCATGACAAGCCACTCGAAGAAACCGTCTGGGGTTCTGAACGTCGTTTTATCAATGCTGTCTTCAGCTACTCTTAGCTGATGGAACCCAGTTGCCAGATCAAGTTGGGAGAAGACCGACGCACCTACAAGCTGATCAAATAAATTGTCGATTCGGGGAAGAGGATACCTATTTTTCTTGGTCAATTTTTTTAACTCCCTTAAGTCGATGCAAAGGCGAAGCGAACCGTCCGCTTTGGCTGCGAACACCACTGGAGCACCCCATTCCGAAATGCTCCGTCTAATGAACCCCTTTTCGAGAAGTTCTTTAACCTTCTTACTATGCTCCTTTCTCTCCTTTGGAGCCAAGTGTCTGACAGGTAAAGCTACAGGCTTTGCATTATCCACAAGATATATGCGAAAGTCTATTTCCCGCCTTGGAGGTAAGCCCTTCACCTCCTCAAAGACATCCGGATATTCCCGGACTACTCTAACTGACTGCAAATTCTCATCAGAAGAATCAAGCGACTCTAGATAACTAAGCATAACAGCATTCAAGGGATTACAAGAAATTTCTAGAGTGTTACCAAGCCGAGTCAAGAGCCTAACTACTCTTTTCTCACAATCAAGAATAGCACCATTACTGGATAACTAATCCATGCCTAAGATCAAACCATATCCCGAGAAGCCCAAAACAAAGGCATTATAACTAAACTCAATGCTGAGAATAGAGATTTTCAAACCCAAACAAACCATTGACAAATAAGCGGAGCCTCCAATTGGATTTGAAACTACTAAGGGATCCTCTACCATACTAGTGTCTAGATGCAGAGATTCTACTAAGGCAGATGAAATAAAGGAGTGTGATGCGCCAGAGTCAAAAAGTGTGCGAACTGGATGATCATAAAGATAGACTACACTTTCTACAGAAATATTACTACCTTGTTCCTGTGGAGGTGCCACCAGTGCATGAACTTGACCTCTAGAGGTGGATCTAGTCCTCTGCCCCTGCCCCCGCTTCTTTGGGCAGTCCTTAGCCAAGTGCCCAGTCTCTCCACAACTAAAGCAACCACCATTCATTTTTGCCTTCTTCTTCTTGCAGTCTTTTGCTATATGTCCCACAATGCCACAGAAATTGCACTTTCTCTTTTTACGGGTCTTGTTTTTCTTCCCTCCTTTCTTGAAATTTGTTTTCTTAGCTTGTAAACCCTCTTTCTTTTCTTCCACCTTAGTCTCTTTCTTGCCATTGTCTTCCTCGTGTAGCAACGCCATGTCGACCAAGCTTTCATAAGTTGCTCCCGTGGATACGTGGGTCATAGCAAGGCTGTGTAGAGGCTCATTCAAACCTTTGACGAAGCGAAGCGCCTTCTTGTGTTGGGTGTTTACTAAGTCCAGCCCAAATCTGGCCAGCTGATTAAACTGATTAACATACTCCCTGATTGTCATACTTGCCTGATTCAGAGTTAGGAACTTCTCCATTTGCAGGCTTCTTTCAGCTTGGGAGAGGAATTTCTTCTCAAATCTTGTCCTGAAATCTTCCCATGTTTCCACTGCCCTCTGAGCATTGGTAATCTCCCACCAATAGGAAGCTTCATCTTTAAGCAACCACACTGCTAGCTGTATCTTTTGCCTGTCATCAACTCCGAAGATGACAAACAGATCCTCGGTCTCCTTTAGCCAGTTTCTTGCTCCTACAAAGGACTCTGTCCCATAAAACTCTTTTCCATACATAGCCTTAAAGTCTCTACATGTTTTTGCGAAGGCATTTCCACGAGGAGGAGGAGGAGGAGGAACCGCGACCACTGGAGGGGGAATGTCTACTGGGCCCGCGCCATTGGCCCTTGCTTCTAAGTATCTCCTAAACCAGCCGGGTATCGGCACTCCTTCTGGAAGGTTAAGGTCTCCAGACATGCTGAAACAGAAAGGAAAGATTCAAGACGAAGGATAGAGAGAGATAGTGCACATGGCTTTGGGGGATTATGCCTTTTTAAAAATATAACACTTTTTCTTGAAAAATGCCTCTTTAAACTTTCTTTTGAAAACAATTTCAAAAACTTTTATCTTATCTGGTAAACCTGTGCTATGATACCAAGTGAAACACCCCACCTCCATTAAGGTCACTCACAAAGGGAATGCCTTAACTTTGGTGGAGGTTTATAAGTAAAAGTCACAGATAAACACAAGACAGATATAAATACACATATTTTAAATAGCGGAAAACAAACAGGCTTTTATTTCATCAATACGTGTTCAAACAAAACATTTCCACAATTGTCTCAAAATACTTCCAACATTACAACCTCATTACTATCTTGATTATTAAAGAAGCATAAAACATAAATAAAGTAACAAAAATCCCCATAGTGATATCCAAAGCCATAGTCCGAGCAAAAGAGATCCAAACCATACATCTACAGTCTTGAAGCTTGCAAAGAGTCTGGCTAAGACGGGTTGTTTCCTCCCTGTGGACCTGGGAGGAAACGAAAGAAAAGAAGACGAAAAGAAAGTAGAGTCAGACATAAAGCTTGAGTAAATCTTGTGACTCTTCAGTATGTGAATAAGAAAAAGGGCATGATAGATATAAACTGAAAACATTAAAGTATCACAAGCTAAGGAAGTGTAGTTTAGAATCGAATGTACTATCGCACCCACACTATATTTCTGCTCCTACTTGAGCTTATTCTAACTGGCACCCCATGCTGAGGGTGAAGTGATCCCTATTTTCTAAAGATCGGCTCCTATTCGCATAAACATATGTGTCATATGGCCCCCAAGAATTGTAGACACCTATGCTGGTCCCACCATGGGGTGTATCAAGACCCATGGTGGCGACCCGACACAAACCTTAGAATGCATAGGTTATACTACTGGTGTCCCAGTGCCCTATTTGTCTGCTCCGGAGTGTGTGCACGCCCGCACCCCGTTAGAACCTACACTGTGCGCCCACCGCCGTCATTTTGACCGCTTGCAATCAGCCCAGTAATCGTGCCCCACCCTGCCTAGTTTCAGGGTACCATGATACCTAACTTGGGTTACTGCTGAAACGGGTCCCTCGTTACTAGGGTTTTCTAGTCAAACATGTTAAGTGGTTAAGTGTCTGTATTTACCTAACCTCACCCATCAATTCTTGTTAACATGTTGAATTTGGTTAAGTGTTTTTAGTTGACTTAACCCTACCATCTGTCCTTAGCCTCTTAAAGCATCGACCACTCACATTAGACAGATATTGCTACGGTTACTGGACGTGCCTGTCGGTTTCGGGCAGGTTTACACCGTAGCTCAGTCTAACCTTGGGTCCTTATTGGGCTCAATGCTTAACCACCCACATTGGATAGATATTGTTGTGACTACTGGATAGCCGGGCGGGTCCGGGCAGGTTTACATCACAACTCAATCCAACCTCGGGTTAAGCATACCGTGTTTTCTAAATTTACATATTTTATCACTTCTCAATTTTATATGTAAATGTCATGTCCTTTATTCTTGGTTATAACAATTCATACCGCTTAAATGACATTGTCATTGGCATGTGCCAAACATGCCAAAATATTTTTTTTCTTCATGTTTTACACCCAACGTTATTACCCCCGTTAGTACGTTCGCAACATTATAACAAATGTTGGGCTTGACACAACTCAGCCCAACTTTATAAACGTGAGAAAAGGGAAATCAAGGACATGTAATATTTTACAATACATAAAGGTGTGTGGTGCTTGAACTTGCAATTTAGCGACTCAACTAACATAAATTATGGGTCATGTGAACTTGCATTCAAATCAGAGTATAACTAAGTAGGCGACACATGAAATGGCATAGTTTAGGCTTATACAAACTTGGGTTTAAACATGTTTAACTTGGCATAATGTCAACAACAAAACTAACATGTTGTATATTCACCAAAATGTCCAATTTTAACATCTAATCATATAGCCTATTTCAACATGAACTTGCATAGTTTATGTAACCCAAACGGTACATAACATAGATCCAATTATACTTGCAAATAAACATAAGAATATGTTCATAGGTTTTTGGGTCATGTAGGCATAAAAGGTCTAAAATCTAGAACATGATTACATAAGCCTTAATTTAGACTTAGAGAATGTATATAGTCCATGCCATAGACATAAACATAAAGGGATCAAATTCTAGTTTTTGCCACAACTTGCAAGTGCCATTATTTTCATATACAATTATTCAATATGCTTGCATCAATCAATTTAGGCCACAAATATCAATACACAAGTCATGACAGAATCATTACAATACACGGAATTTATATCATTATTATACAATAACACAATTCTATTTTCATTTACATCGAATCACGTCACAGTTTTATTCATATTCTGAAAGATCACTATACTTACAACGAATGCAGAATCTTGAATTCTGGATTTTGAATTCTAAAATTGAGATGCGTTCCTTTGGGTAGATTAACGTTGCGTTGATTAATTTGATTAAGCTTTAGTCTTCTTCTTAATTTGATTCGTCACTAAGCTCCTCTCTCTTGACGGCTACGCTCAATTCCTTCCTGGTAGCATGACTACTCCAATCTTTTTTTTTTGTGTGAATTTTAGTTGAGACTTAGGGTGTATATATAGATTTTTAGATTGTTTTGAGCCATCAGATGAAGACAGGAGGAATCTAGACCATACAAAGTCCAAAGAGCCAATCAAGAGGTGATATGTCAGCTCTAATGACACACCGAGCCATAGAAATTCGAGCCAGAGCCAGACCCAGCCAGCCAGGTCGACCAGGTAGGTCGACTGGCAAGTCGACACCCAGGTCGACACTATGGTCGACCTGGGGTGACCAGGTCGACACCATGATCGACCCTGTAACACCTACCTCCGCTAGGGTAACTCACAAAGGGAATGCACTAGCCTTGGTGGAGCATTATCTAGGTAAACATACACAGAAATATTACAAGACAGAACATATATAAAATAGCGGAAGAAAAACCAAATTTCATTTCTTTAAAATCTAGTAAGGTCTAAAGCCTTTTACATCGAAATACCATTAAATCCATTATATCGAAATCGGTCTTGCAATAGTAAAGAAGCATAAAACCATAGTCATAAATCATTCCCCAAGTAAAGCAGCCATAGCCAAGAAAGGTCCAAGCCATATACGATGATCTTGAAGCAGAAAAAAAATCCAAACTAAGTAGTAGTGCTTCCTCTCTGAGAACCTGGGGGGAAACGGAAGAAAATGAGGCGAAACAAACTGGGTCAGTCATAAAGACTGAGTAAGTCCTAGTGGCTTTCAGCATAAAAACAGGTAAAGATAACATGGCATGAATAAACTGAAAGTAAACATAAGCATGATGACAAGGTAAGCCACAGGCACGATGAATCAAGTATAACATTGCAAGGTTTCTATTAAGTATAACATCGCAAGATTTCTAAGCTTAACCATTCCACTATTTTCTTTGATTTCCTATATTCTCTGCACCAACTGTACTAGTACCCCAACCCGTATCATCCTTTCCATGTATATGTACAGTCCCTTGCCGTATATCGTATGGGTTTCATCACGTATTTCTATACTACTTCAACGTAGTACCACCATTCTTAAAATCGTTTGGACTGCCACCCTTGTTCTGGCTAGGTTTCCTTATCATGAACTATCGCGTGTTCAACTAGGATTTATGCCACCTAGGACCACTAGGGATTATGCTACCTATTGAACGTTTTCTAGATTCGATTAGGATTTATGCCACCTAGAACCACTAGGGATTATGCTACTTAACAAATTCCACGTAACGATTTATTAATCGATCAACTCCATACAAGTCCTAGCTCGTTTATGTGTCTGTGTCATACGGCCCAATCATGAAATGTAGTCACCTGTGCTAGGTCCACCATAGGGTGTATCAAGCCCTATGGTGCCAACCATCGACACGAATCAAGCATGCACAGATAAACCTACTGATGCCCAATGCCTGCTTTTTCTGCTCCGGAGTGTGTGCATGCCCGCACTCCGTTAGAACCTACACTGGCGCACCCACACAGCCGTCGTTCTGGTCGCTTACAATCAGCCCAGTAATCGTGCCCCACCCTGCCTAGTTCCAGGGTACCATGATACATCTAGTGGGTTACTGCTGAAACGGACCGTGTAACTAGGTTTTCCGTCTAGTAGGTTAAGTATTGTCATTTAAATTCGAGACTTGACCCCATCGGTCTAGCATGTCAAGTTGGTTAAGTGTTGTCATTCAAGTTCGTGACTTAACCCGTCTATGTGTCATGTCAAATTGGGTAAGTGTTGTCGTTTAAGTTCATGACTTAGCCCTACGAATCATGTGTCAAGTTGGTTAAGTATATTCAAGCGGTTCATGACTTAACCTTATCAAGTCATCGTGTCAAATTAGTTAAGTATATTCAAGCGGTTCAGGACTTAACCCTATCAATTCATCATGTTAAATTGGTTAAGTATATTCAAGCGGTTCAGGACTTAACCCTATCAAGTCATCGTGTCAAATTGGTTGAGTATATTCAAGCGGTTCAGGACTTAACCCTATCAAGTCATCATGTTAAATTGGTTAAGTATGTTCAAGCAGTTATGGACTTAACCCTATCAAGTCATCGTGTTAAATTGGTTAAGTATTTCAGGTAATTCATGGCTTAACCCGCCCACGTATCATGCAAAGTCGGTTAAGTATTATCTATATGTTCCAGTTGACTTAACCCTGCCACGTGTCATGTTATATTGGTTAAGTGTCATTAGTCTAGTCATATTACTTAACCCACCCATTGGTCTGATTAACTGTTACATTGGTTGAGCCTACACTTGTAAGTTTTACATGTTCTTAACTCATACCGGTTAGGTCCACATTTACATGTCAAATTTCCATGTTATCCCACTTAACCCTCTAACCATACCCACATCTTATTATGGTTAGTATTCCTTAATTCATTCATTATGACGAACGAATCATGACCTCTCACATTAGACCGTGCACTTTGTGGCCACTGGATTTGTCGGGCGGTTCCGGGCAGATTTACACCACAAACTGGGTCTAACCTCGTGTCATAAATCATTACGCCTACAATTTGGCCTTCGACCTCTCACATTAGACTGACACTTTGTGGCAACTGGTTTTGCCGGGTGGTTCCGGGCAGATTTACACCACAAGCCGAGTCTAACCTCGTGTCAAAGGTTCATTAATGGTCGTATTTCCCCCAAAATCCCAATATCAGTTCATTTGTTTAACATATAGAAATGTCCATGTTCGTGTTCAAGTCAATTATCCAATACACAGTCATTTTCATGTTTCAAGTTCCCAACTTTACATATTAATAAACATATGCCCAAGTTCCAAAATTACATGCCAATATATATATATATATGTGTATATATATATATATATATATATATATATGGATACATATACCCAATTCTAGTCAGTTTACATGTGTCCAATTCTTGCCTATTTACATGTATGCCAAGTTTATGTTATTTCACCCATATCGAGTTCTAGCCAAAATTGCATGTATCTTGCCCAAATAAACCCAAATCATGATTCATGATGTAGTTATCCCAAATTGTAATCTTTTTATTACAACACACACCAACTACCCAAGTTCATAATACATATTTATGCCAATTATCAAATTTACAATCGGTTTTATATTCAAATCCCCAATTCTACATATGCCCAATCGTAAGCCAAATCTTTTGATATAATTTACATAGGTCCGAACTCGTTGTTTAATTTACATGCCAAATTACATACATGTTATATATACCAAATCTCATGTTACATTACATAGATCCTATTTGTGCCAAATTCCATGTATATAATATTTATGCAAATTTGTTCATAACAAGATTATACCAAAATTTACAGATCAAGCCCAAACTTGTAAATACAATGATAATATCCAATTTCATGTTGCCAATTATTACATCATATTCATATAGGCAATAATCCCATAATTCCCCCGTATACATATCGTACGCAAATCGCGATTTTAGGCCAAGGTCCGAAATTGACCAAGGTTCATGAAAAGAAAATAAATTGGGGGAGATAGAAATTGAATAAAAATAAGATCAGAGGAAAACATCATCATAGGCATAAATATTACAACTTAATGATAATGTCATCACGAATCAAGAAAATTGCTGAATAGATCATAAACTTGTCATGAACATAAAGATAGACAAGTCCCAAAACAGAAGATTCAAAGAGCAACAGAAATAGATCAGTATCGGTAAACATACTTAGATCCAATTCCATTTTATTTCATGTCCATATTATAATTAAATGTTTAAATCTAAAAACAACTAGAACTTACAAAGCATGGCTAGTGAATTAGGAAGTGAATTTGTCATAGAGCGTTGTAGTAGTGTTGATTTATTGTCTGGAATCATTGTACAAGCTTTAATCTTCGAATTGGATTGAGCTTGAATGCTTGTTCTTTAATTTGGGGGCGGCGGCCATGGTTTAAGAGGGAGTTCAGCAGCATAATAGTGTAAGAATAATTTGATATGAAGTAGGTTAGGTATAAGGGTGTTTTTATAGGTGTAGCAACTAGTTTAGGCCCTTAGATTAACCCTAGAATCAATCCGGACCGTCAAAACACGTCTCAGGCTTCAAAAATGAGTTTTGGGTCAAACCAGGCCGACCAGGTTGACCTGTAAGGTGGGGGGGTCGACACTATGGTCGACTTGGGGGGTAGGTCGACCCTATGGTCGACCCTATGGTTAACCTGGGGGGTAGGTCGACCTTATGGTCGACCCCCTGGTCCAGTCTGCCTGAAAACTGCTGAAACTTGTACAGGCCATAACTTCTTCATCCGGACTCCGATTTTCGAAAACTCGTATTCTATTTCATGTAAAATTTCGAGACGAACGCAATGGCGTAACCTATTTCCCCTGATTATGAATTTAAAATTTAATTCTGCCTTGATTTCTTGTTTTAACATGTTATAAAAATACGGGTTGTTACATTCTCCCCTCCTTAAAGGATTTCGTCCCCAAAATCTTCAAGTTAAGAAGAATGTGTCCTACCATCCAATCATCCATCTACTCAATCATCAATCACAGGCATCCATTGTCCTTAAGAGATTTCTAATGTTGTATGAACATATGCAGAAAGTGTGTCTATATGTTCCTTATCTAATGCAAATGGTCAGGCCTGATTGATCTTTTTAAATGCAAAATATGTTTAGTGCCATGAATCCAATATGTATGCAAATAGTCCTAGTCATATAAACACTATATGTGTGCACAAACATCCATCCATATGCAACATCCACATGATAACACATTCAATTCCATCCATAAACAAGTACAAACACTCATGCATATGTAATATGAAAATGTGTCTGAGCCGATCTAGTGCCTAATGTGTGTTATGCAACCAAGAGCAACCACTTGCGACCACTTGCAACCACTTGCAACCATCAATCATAACATGTCTCAAACACATGTTTCACCCAATTGTTCCTACCTAAAGATGTAGCCGAATGATAGAAGCAAGTAAAAACCTTGTGCCCATTAGGAAATGTCAAAGCTGGAAATCTACGTCACATATATACTGAATAGGAGGAGAACTCCCTAAGCACCAGCCCATATCCTATAAAACCCAAAAGTTTAGTCAACCCAACGGACACCCTCAAGCCCTAACATGTATTACAACCAGATGAGTCATACTCCTTATGGGGTTTGTAACTGAAATAAGATTGAGAATAGGACCGAGAGGATATACATAAAAGATAGCATGCAAGTAAGCTCTACAGGAAAAGAGGGATCAAGGATGTACTCTTAAAAAGAGATATGATGCGCGTGTCTAGTCTTCAATCTTCTAAGTCGTATTTCCTTGAGCTTAACTACATTGTGCTTTGACCGTCTTTAACTTCACAATTTCGTAGTTCCTTAATTCTTGTTCCCAGAATATGAGTTGGAACTCATTCCACTATCGCCTCTCGTTCCACTTTCGCTTATTCTCTTTCTAGTACACCCGATTCAAACATAACTGCGTACTCATGGTTTCGTGCAAGCTCTCCAAAATTCACTGGTGAATCTTGGATCTCATTCACATACTAGAAGGTATTCCACATAAATGGATTATCTCTTGAGAATAAACAAATGCCAACCATGTTGCCAAGTGTACTTACTAAGGTGATTTTCTATAACTCATGCATAAGCGAAATGAACCATCCACCTTAGTGGCGAACACAACTCGGGATCAATAGATGTATCAAGAGATTCTAGGTAACTAAGCATGGAAGAACCCTAAGGGTTACCCTAGACTTCGAGGACATTACCGGGGCAAGTCAAGAGTCTAACTACCCTCTTTTCATACTTGAGAATGGTACCATTTCTGGACAACCACTCCATCCCATGAATCAACCCATAACCCCAAAACATAAGCATTGCTTAGCCTAGACATTCTCAAATCCAAACAAGTCATGAATAAATGAGCCGATTACCCAACAGGATTTGAGACACAAAAATGGGATCCTTTACTTCGCTAGTACTAAGGTGCAGAGACTCAACTATCGAAGCAGAATTAAAAGGATGCGATGTATATAAAAACAAAGTTCCCACTGTATGATAGAAAAGAGCAGCTAAATTTTTAACAGAAGCGTTACCACCTCTCTTAGGTATGCTAGTAGTGAGAGCATACAATTGCCCTCTCGACGATCTTGTTCTTTGCCCTTGTCTTTGTCCTATGATACTTATTACATGTCCCTTTTTACCATACCAACGATGTTCTTTCTTGTCATGGGTTTTTATTATTCTTTCACTTGGCCTCTTTCCTTTTACTTTTTTTTCCCTCTTCGTGGATTAAGCCATATCAACAAGTTTCTCATCCTTAGACTTGTGTTCTTTATCCTCGTTCCTACTATCCTTGTATAGCTTGTTGACAAGTTTCTCGAAAGCTACTTCCATCGCACGGCAACCCTACAAAGCTTGAGATAAGATTGGTCGCAAGTAAAACTACTGCGGCTACAGATGGAGGTTGGATACTACTTTGCCCTCCGACATGTGTCGCATGCCTACAAACTATGGTGAAAAAGAAAGGGAGAAGAGACTCAAGGAGAGAATCTAAAGATAGTGCATATGACTTTGGGGAATAGCCTTTAAATAAAACAAGATTTTTCTTGAAAAATGCTTCTTTGTAAACGGGTTTGAAAATAATTTCAGAAGGTTTTAAAAACTTTTGCCCAGTCTGGTAACCTTTTGCTCTGATACCAAATGTAACACCCACCTCCGCTAGGGTTACTCACAAAGGGAATGCACTAGCTTTGGTGGAGCATTATCTAGGTAAACATACACAGAAAAATTACAAGATAGAACATATATAAAATAGCGAAAGAAAAACAAAAATTTCATTTCTTTAAAATCTAGTAAGGTCTAAAGCCTTTTACATCGAAATGCCATTAAATCCATTACATCGAAATCTGTCTTGCAATAGTAAAGAAGCATAAAACCATAGTCATAAATCATTCCCCAAGTAAAGCAGCCATAGCCAAGAAAGGTCCAAGCCATATATAATGATCTTGAAGCAGAAAGAAGTCCAAACTAAGTAGTTGTGCTTCCTCCCTGAGAACCTGGGGGGAAACGGAAGAAAATGAGGCGAAACAAACTGGGTCAGTCATAAAGACTGAGTAAGTCCTAGTGGCTTTCAACATAAAAACAGGTAAAGATAACATGGCATGAATAAACTGAAAGTAAACATAAGCATGAAGACAAGGTAAGACACAGGCACGATGAATCAAGTATAACATTGCAAGGTTTCTATTAAGTATAACATCGCAAGATTTCTAAGCTTCACCATTCCACTATTTTTTTGATTTCCTATATTCTCTGCACCAACTGTACTAGTACCCCAACCCGTGTCATTCTTTCCATGTATATGTACAGTCCCTTGCCTTATATCGTATGGGTTTCATCACGTATTTCTATACTACTTCAACGTAGTACCACCATTCTTAAAATCGTTTGGACTGCCACCCTTGTTCTGGCTAGGTTTCCTTATCACGAACTATCGCGTGTTAAACTAGGAATTATGCCACCTAGGACCACTAGGGATTATGCTACCTATTGAATGTTTTCTAGATTCGATTAGGATTTATGCCACCTAGGACCACTAGGGATTATGCTACCTAATGAATTCCACGTAACGATCTATTAATCGATCGGCTCCATACAAGTCCTAGCTTGTTCATGTGTCTGTGTCATACGGCCCAATCATGAAATGTAGTCACCTGTGCTAGGTCCACCATAGGGTGTATCAAGCCCTATGGTGCCAACCATCGACACGAATCAAGCACGCACAGATAAACCTACTGATGCCCAATGCCTGCTTTTTCTGCTCCGGAGTGTGTGCACGCCCGCACTCCATTAGAACCTACACTGGCGCACCCACACAGCCGTCGTTCTGGTCGCTTACAATCAACCCAGTAATCGTGCCCCACCCTGCCTAGTTCCAGGGTACCATGATACATCTAGTGGGTTACTGCTGAAACGGACCGTGTAACTAGGGTTTCCGTCTAGTAGGTTAAGTGTTGTCATTTAAATTCGAGACTTAACCCCATCGGTCTAGCATGTCAAGTTGGTTAAGTGTTGTCATTCTAGTTCGTGACTTAACCCGTCTACGTGTCATGTCAAATTGGCTAAGTGTTGTCGTTTAAGTTCATGACTTAGCCCTACGAATCATGTGTCAAGTTGGTTAAGTATAATCAAGCGGTTCATGTCTTAACCTTATCAAGTCATCATGTCAAATTAGTTAAGTATATTCAAGCGGTTCAGGACTTAACCCTATCAAATCATCGTGTTAAATTGGTTAAGTATATTCAAGCGGTTCAGGACTTAACCCTATCAAGTCATCGTGTCAAATTGGTTAAGTATATTCAAGCGGTTCAGGACATAACCCTATCAAGTCATCGTGTTAAATTGGTTAAGTATATTCAAGCGGTTCAGGACTTAACCCTATCAAGTCATTCTGTTAAATTGGTTAAGTATTTCAGGTAATTCATGGCTTAACCCGCCCACGTATCATGCCAAGTTGGTTAAGTATTATCTATATGTTCCAGTTGACTTAACCCTGCCACGTGTCATGTTATATTGGTTAAGTGTCATTAGTCTAGTCATATTACTAAACCCACCCATTGGTCTGATTAACTGTTATGTTGGTTGAGCCTACACTTGTAAGTTTTACATGTTCTAAACTCATACCGGTTAGGTCCACATTTACATGTCAAATTTCCATGTTATCCCACCTAACCCTCTAACCATACCCACGTCGTCTTATGGTTAGTATTCCTTAATTCATTCATTATGATGAACGAATCATGACCTCTCACATTAGACTGTGCACTTTGTGGCCACTGGATTTGTCGGGCGGTTCCGGGCAGATTCACACCACAAACTGGGTCTAACCTCGTGTCATAAATCATTATGTAACACTCCACGTCCATTAATGTCACTCACAAAGGGAATGCATTAACTTCCATGGAGGTTATTAGTGAATATAGAACAGAAAAATTACAACAAGACAGATAATAAATAGTACTTGGAAATCTAAAACTTCATTTTGTTGCAGCGGAAATTAAACATGTTTGTTACATCATAAAACCATAGATCATAGCCAAGTACAATATCCATCTTCATAAAAACAAAATACATAATCCCATTTCATAAATAGCCATTAAAAAGATAACAAGCTGGACTTTACTTCAACGGTCCAAGCTTTCCAAAGAGAGATGAAGCAATCCAATCAAACTCCACTAGAGCTGGGCCCAACCTGAGGACCTGGAGGGGAAAAAAGGATAGAAATGGAGGGGGTCAGACATAAAGTCTGGCGAGTATGATAATTCTAACAATACTACTATCAAAATAACTAGACTAAGGCATAAGTTGGAAGACAAGTAAATGTCTATGAACTATTAGGTATGGAATGAGCAGATAAAGATAACGGTAAAGGCACACCTAATTACTAACGAATAATTACTTCACTGCACTGCACATTACTACACTGCACCGCACCAGTCACCATAAAGGTTGATCCCACTTGCTTCACACAGAAACAATATAAATAGCCTTACGTACCCCTAGCTGACTACATAGGTGCCGTCTGCCCCTATCTCCACTAGGTGTACCCCACTACCCACTTTCGATCGGCTCCCTACTCGTAAATACCCATGCTGGCCCCACAGTGGGGGTGTATCACTCCCCTAAAGTGGCAACCCGATACAACTTGAGAATGCACGGCTTATACCTACACGATGCAACAACGTCTTACCTACCAGCCCGGGTCCACACACGCATATGAAACCCGTTGGACTTGCGTTGCCACCGCTCCCCGTTTTGGCCTCTTATAGTCAAACCCAGTATGCGTGTCCCGTCCTCGACTTGGATCGAGCCCACAAAGATACGTTTGGGATACTGGTTGAAATGGGCCCCCACAAGCTACCCACCTAAGCTTGTCACCACTAGTATATCCCACTTAACCATCTTAGTCATGTTCATTTACATGTGTGTTTGGTTAAGTCTTACTAATCGTATTTCACATGCCACTAAGGGCACCCACTATATTCCTCATGCCACCCAAGGCACCTACTTAACCCCCATGTCCCACCTTACATGTTTATCTGGTTAAGTATTTCTTAATTCATTCAGGCCATAACCTCATAAAGACCTCTCACATTAGACTGGCATTTATGGCAGCTGGATATGCCGGGCGGGTCCGGGCAGTCTTACACCATAAAAGAGTCTAACCTCGTGTCTTTACAACTGTTATGCTTTAGTTTAGGCCTAGGACCTCTCACATTGGGCTGACATTTGTGACCACTGGATTTGTCGGGCGGTTCCGGGCAGGTTTACGTCACAAACGAGTCCAACCTCGTGTCCTAAGCATTGATTATCACTTATAATCTTTTACCCCCAGTTTTAATAATTCCCTATTCAAATTATTAATTAAGTCCACTTTTAATGATGTCCATAATTGACTCAATTATAGTCATCCACTCATGGAATGCAAAATCATATCAATTGCACCCCAACTTCTTATTATTAAATCCTTAATATTACCCCTACCCCACGTTTATACGTTCGCTTATCCAACGCAGAATATACGTTAGACTCGAATAGTCTAACTCATAGCACAAAATAAATTATCACAACATATAGACAATTAAAATGAATCTAATCATAATAGGGGTGAAACTTGCATAAACTACCCATGTTAAGGATGTAAAGGCGTCAACTTGTTAAATGTCACAATTTACATGATATGATCATACTCAAATTTATGTACAAACTTGCATAAGGGGGTTTTAGGCAACATAATGATGGTGTGAACTAGCATAGAATTTCACATATGTCATAGCATAATTCTAGATGTCACAATTCTAGATCAAAATAGAGGTCATAGCATATGTTCATAATCTCAACCTAAACTTTCATATGTGACTTGTCATATAGATTAACATAACCCAAATAACATTAACATCATGATGTGATTAACATGAACTAATTAGCATAAACAATAACATCATGACTTTAAAGCATGTATGATTTATCACAATTTAGCATAGAAACTCTCAACATACATAACATCATCATAGCATGCTTTACAACATATAGAATACATAGCATAAGATTTATAACATACATGATAGCATAAGTTACAACAACATATATGACAATTCACATCATCTACTCATAATCCATTCATGACTTAACCTAATTAATTTAATAATAATCTTGTTAAGACTATCATACTCACAATTTAGAGAAGAAAAGAGTCTTGCTTTGCTTTAGAATTGAGTAGAATTAGTATTTGATTAGCTTTTCTTCCTTCTTAGTTGGCGGCAGCTCCACTGAGTTCCATGGCGGTGGTATGACGGTAGCTATTCTATTTTTCTTATGAATTAGGGTGAGAGACTACCTAGGTATTTATAGAGTTAGGATTTATTTTAGACCGTCAGATCAACACAGAACTAATCCCAGCCAACCAGAATAGGTCAAAACCCTAATGGGTCATCACTCAGTCAAAAACCCTAGCCGCCAGACCCAGGTCGACACTATAGTCGATCTGGGGGGGGGGGGGGGGGGCAGGTTGACACTAATGTCGACCCCCCAGTCGACCTGCCTGGGCGGGAAATTTTCCCGCCCAGCCTGCTTCTGCACTTTTCAGTTTGAATTTTAAATTTCTTGCGAGCTGTTTTGAATTCTCTGAAACTTCCGATGGCCATAACTTCTTCATACGAAGTCCATTTCACGCAAACTCGGACTCTATCTCAACCAGAATTCCGAGACGAACACAATGGCGCAACCCGTTTCCCACAATTCTCACGTCTGAGATTAGTTATTCTTTAATTTTTGAATATTAATATTAACAAAATTACGGGGTGTTACATTCTCCCCTCCTTAAAGGATTTCATCCCCAAAATCTTCAAGTTAAGAAGAATGTATATCCTAACATCCAATCATCCATCTACTCAACCATCAAACACAGGCATCCATTGTCCTTATAGACTTCTAATATTTTCATGTTTAAATGCACAGTGTGTGTATATGTCCATATCTAATGCAAAATCAGGCGGTCCACTGATTCAGTCGCCCTCCTTAATGCAATTCATGATAGTGCCATGCGTCCATTATGTATGCAAAAGTTCCTTAATGCAACTTATTATCTCTATATGCGTGCACAATCATCATCTGAATGCAGCATCCATATGATAAAACAAATCCTCATACATCCATTTTACTAATTACAGCCATATATATGCAATATGCAGTATGAAGTGACTGAGCCGATCTAGTGCCTAATAGTGTGTGTATATGCGTCCACGAGCAACCACTAGCAAACACTTGCATCCACTTTGCATCCATCATACATAACATGTCTCAAACACATGTTTCAACCATAGGATTATCCTAACTAAAGGTCAAGAATACTAGCGAGAGGATACTCTAAAGGTAAGATAAGTACAAGATAAGTGATAAAGGAGAAATTTAAAGGACATACCCTCGAAAAGGAAAGGGTATCGCGAACGCATCTTCTCTTCCGTCTCCCAAGTAGCGTTGCTTTCATCATCTCCCCATTGTACTTTGACTAGTCTGACCTCTCGATTTCTCGGCTTCTTGATCTCTGACCCAAGAATGCGCGTAGGAGCTCGTCGAATCGTCGCATCACGCTCTATCTCCACCTCTCTAAGCAAGCTCGGCTCTACCACTTTCGCGGTCTCGTGCAAGCACTTCCTCAAATGTGACACATGGAATACATCGTGTACACCACTAAGTCTTTCTGGCAACTCCACTCTATACGCCATCTGTCCAATCTTCTCCTTAATAGGAAACGGTCCTACGAACCTTAGTGCTAATTTCCCAATGGACCCAAAGCGAACAACATTTCGTAATGGAGACATTTTGACAAAGACCATGTCCCCAACCTCAAACTCGAGATCGGTCCTCCTCTTATCCGCATAAGATTTCTGCCTATCTTGCGCTGCTTTCATCCTCCTTCGAATCAAGTCGATCTTTTCCGAAGTCTCTCTAATCATATCGGGCCCAAGTAAGATCTTATCCGTAGATTCCCACCAACATGTAGGTGAACGACAAGGTCATCCATAAAGAGCTTCGAAAGGTGCCATGTCAATGCAAGACTGAAAGCTGTTGTTATATGCGAACTCCACCAATGGAAGATGCTCTTCCCATGTACCCCCAAAGTCTAGGATACATAGCCTCAAAAGATCCTCTAGAATGCGATTCACTCTCTCGGTCTGGCCGTCCGTCTGAGGATGATATGCGGTGCTCAAACATAACTAAGTCCCTACCGCCTCTTGCAAGCTTCTCCAAAATTCGCTAGTGAAAATAGGATTGCGGTCGCTCACTATGCTAGAAGGAACACCGTGCAAACGAACTATCTCTCGGACGTATACAGAAGCTAACCATGGAGCAGTCCTCTTACTCTTCACGGGAATGAAATGGGCGCTCTTAGTAAGTCTATATATTATAACCCAAATCCCCGTATTACCCTTCCTCAATCGCGATAATCCATCCACAAAATCCATCAAGACACTCTCCCACTTCCATAGTGGAACCTCCAATGGGTGAAGCAATCCACCGGGTTTCTTTTGCTCCGCTTTTACTTGTTGGCACACCAAGCATCTAGCGACATACTCGGCCACATCTTTCTTCATAGTGGCCCAAAAGTAAACTCGCTTCATATCTTTGTACATCTTGTCCCCGCCGAGATGAATGGTCATCTTCGAACGATGTGCTTCATCAAGAATAGTCTTCCTTAGGTCATCGTCTTTTGGTACACAAAATCTACCGTCCCTACGTAACCAACCCCTATCATCTAGGGTATACCTACGGAGATGGCTTGATGACTCCCCTCCTTTGAGCTTTTCTACTAACTCAACCAACTGTGGGTCGTCTCACTTTTCCTCGCCAATCCGTCCCAAAAGCGTAGGTCTAACCTCTAAGGATGCTAGTAAACCGGGTAGAAAGTCAACAGAAGGTCTAAAGTCAAACATCGAAATGAATTCTAAGCTTCGCCGCTCAACAAACAAAGGACTTAAGGGTAATCTTTTTCTACTTAAGGCATTCACCACTACGTTACCCTTGCCAGGGGTATATTTTATCTCGAAGTCGTAGGATGCTAAGAACTCCATCCACCTTTGCTTCCTTAAGTTCAAGTCCTTTTGAGAGAATAAATATTTTAGCGATTTGTGGTCAGTGAATAATTCGAATCTTTCGCCAAGAAGATAATGACGCCAAGACTTAAGCGCGAAAACAATAGCGGCCAACTCTAGGTCATGTGTAGGGTAATTCTTCTCATGCGCTCTCAACTGCCTTCCACCATAGGCTATTACCCTACCCTCTTGCATTAGGACTGCGCCTAGTCCTGTCCCACAAGCGTCAGTATAAACAGTAAATGGCTTACTCCCGTCTGGCAATACTAAGACTGGGGCTGAAGTCAATGCTCTCTTCAAACGTTGGAACGCATCATCACAATCTACGTCCCACTCGAAGACTAAGTTCTTCTTCGTCAAGCGTGTCAATGGAGCTGATATCTTCGCGAAGTCTTTGATAAACTTCCTATAGTAGCCAGCCAACCCCAAGAAACTTCTCACTTCGGTAGCATTTTTAGGGACCTTCCACTCTTGGATGGCCACCACCTTCGCGGGATCCACAGCTATCCCTTCCTTGGAAACCACATGCCCTAAGAATCGCACTTCTTTCCGCCAAAAGTGACACTTAGAAAATTTTGCTTTAAGGTTATGCGCTCGTAGGGTCTCCAACACTTCCCTAAGATGTAGGGCATGCTCTTCTTCATCCTTAGAAAAGATCAGGATGTCGTCTACAAAGACTACCACGAATTTGTTATGGTACTCCCTAAAGACCCTACTCATCAAATCAACAAAGTATGCAGGGGCGTTTGTCAAACCGAAGGGCATCACTAGCCATTCATAGAAACCGTCTGGAGTCCTAAAGGCAGTCTTGTCAATGATATCCTCAGCCACTCTCAACTGATGGAAACCAATGGCTAAGTCCAACTGCGAAAACACTGAGGCGCCAACTAACTGATCGAAGAGATCGTCAATCCTCGGCAGTGGGTGTTTGTTCTTCTTAGTAAGCTTATTTAGTTCTCTATAGTCCACACAAAGTCTAAGGGACCCATCCGCCTTCGTGGAAAATACTACTGGAGCACCCCACTCCGATATACTTTGTCTTATGAACCCCTTCTCAAGCAACTCCTTCACTTACTTATCGAGTTCCCTCCTTTCACGTGGAGCCATGTGGAGTACTGGCAAAGATACTGGTTTCTCATTATCCATAAGATATATTCGAAAATCTATCTCCCACTTCGGAGGCAAGCCCTTCACCTCCTCAAACACATCCGAATATTCTCGGACCACTCTAACAGATTGTAGATTTTCCTCAGACGCGTCAAGCGATTCTAAATAACTTAGCATAACGGAATTTATGGGACTACAAAAGATTTCGAGAGCGTTACCAAGGCGAGTCACGAGCCTAACTACTCTCCTTTCACAATCAAGAACGGCCCAATTTCTGGATAACCAATCCATGCTAAAATTAGCCCATAGCCCGTGAAGCCCAACACATAAGCATCACATCTAAACTCAACGCTAAGTATAGAAATTTTCAAATCCAAACACATCATGGACAAATAAGCTGAGCCCCCAATTGTATTCGAAACAACTAAGGGATCCTCTGCTAAACTGGTGTTTAAGTGCAGTGATTCAACTAATGACGTAGAGATAAACAAATGCGATGCGCCCGAATCAAATAAGGTACGGACAGGATGATCAAACAGAAAAAGTAAGCTTTCAACAGAAATGGTTCTACCTCGTTCTTGTAGCGGTGGGACCGCGAGAGCCTGAACTTGTTACCTTTCCTTCCCTAGTGCCATAAGAGCCTGCACCTGTCCTCCCGAGGTAGCTCCTACCCTCTGCCCCTTCTTTAGGCAGTCCTTCACTAGATGTCCCGCTTCGCCACAGTGGAAACAGCCAGTCTTCTTCTTCTTTCGGCAATCCTTGCTGAGATGGCCTGGTGTCCCACAGTTAAAGCATTTCTTCTTTCCCTTTCCATTATTGTCTTTACCACCCTTCTTGTTTTGTTGTTGTGGTTTCTTCTGATCCCCTTTCTTCTCGGGTGCCTTATCAACTTTAGCGCTTTTCTCCTCGTGCATGAGTGCCATGTCTACGAGCTTCTCAAAGGTGGCCCCTATAGGGATGTGGGTCATAGCCAACACTTGCAATGGTTCATTCAATCCATTAACGAACCTCAGAGCCTTCATCTCCGGCGTGTTCACTAAATCCAAGCCAAACCTTGCTAACTGATTAAATTTGTTGACATATTCTTTTACTGATGAGCTTCCTTGCTTTAATGTCAAGAACTTCTCCATATATAGATTCTCTTCTGCCCTTGAGAGAAACTTCGCCTCAAACCTACGTCTGAAATCCGCCCAAGAATCAACAGGACGCTCCCCATTAGTGACCTCCCACCAGAACGAGGCCTCTCCCTTCATCAACCAAGCTGCTAATTTAACACTCCTCACTTCTTCCACTTCAAAAATTTCTAGCAATTCTTCCACCTCCCTAAGCCAATCTCTAGCTTCCACAAATGTTTCTGACCCTTGGAAGGGTTTTCCACCCATAGCCTTAAATTCCTTGCACGTCTTTGCAAAAGTATCTACGCGAGGAGGAGGAGGAACGGGTGCAACTGGTGGTGGAGGAACATTGGCCGGACCTACAGCGGCCCTAGCCTCTAATAGCCTCCTATACCATCCTGGTATCGTTACACCGTCAGGTAGGTTAAGATATTCAGCCATGCTGAAACGAAAAAGGAAAGATTCAAAATGGAGAATTCGAAAGATAAAGATATGGATATTGGGGATTATGTTTTTCTTAAATTACTCATTAAAACATGTTTTTGAAAGCACTTCTTTCAAAAATACTTTAGAAAAATAGTTTTCCTAAAAAAATTATCTGTTCTGGTAACCTTAAGCTCTGATACCATGTGTAACACTCCACGTCCATTAATGTCACTCACAAAGGGAATGCATTAACTTCCATGGAGGTTATAAGTGAATATAGAACAGAAAAATTACAACAAGACAGATAATAAATAGTACTTGGAAATCTAAAACTTCATTTTATTGCAGCGGAAATTAAACATGTTTGTTACATCATAAAACCATAGATCATAGCCAAGTACAATATCCATCTTCATAAAAACAAAATACATAATTCCATTACATAAATAGCCATTAAAAAGATAACAAGCTGGACTTAACTTCAACGGTCCAAGCTTTCCAAAGAGAGATGAAGCAATCCAATCAAACTCCACTAGAGCTGGGCCCAACCTGAGGACCTGGAGGGGGGAAAAGGATAGAAATGGAGGGGTTCAGACATAAAGTCTGGCGAGTATGATAATTCTAACAATACTACTATCAAAATAACTAGACTAAGGCATAAGCTGGAAGAAAAGTAAATGTCTATGAACTATTAGGTATGGAATGAGCAGATAAAGATAACGTTTAAGATAACGTTAAAGATAACGGTAAAGGCACACCAAATTACTAACGAATAATTACTTCACTGCACTGCACATTACTACACTACACCGCACCAGTCACCCTAAAGTTTGATCTCACTTGCTTTACACAAAAACAATATAAATAGCCTTACGTACCCCTAGCTGACTACATAGGTGCCGTCTGCCCCTATCTCCACTAGGTGTACCCCACTACCCACTTTCGATCGGCTCCCTACTCGTAGATACCCGTGCTGGCCCCACAGTGGGGTGTATCACTCCCCTAAAGTGGCAACCAGATACAACTTGAGAATGCACGGCTTATACCTACACGATGCAACAACGTCTTACCTACCAGCTCGGGTCCACACACGCATATGAAACCTGTTGGACTTGCGTTGCCACCGCTCCCCGTTTTGGCCTCTTATAGTCAAACCCAGTATGTGTGTCCCGTCCTCGACTTGGGTCGAGCCCACAAAGATACGTTTCGGATACTGGTTGAAATGGGCCCCCACAAGCTACCCACCTAAGCTTGTCACCACTAGTATATCCCACTTAACCCTCTTAGTCATGTTCATTTACATGGGTGTTTAGTTAAGTCTTACTAATCGTATTTCACATGCCACTATGGGAACCCACTATATTCCTCATGCCACCCAAGGCACCTACTTAACCCCCATGTCCCACCTTACATGTTTATCTGGTTAAGTATTTCTTAATTCATTCAGGCCATAACCTCATAAAGACCTCTCACATTAGACTGGCATTTATGGCAGCTGGATATGCCGGGCGGGTCCGGGCAGTCTTACACCATAAAAGAGTCTAACCTCGTGTCTTTACAACTGTTATGCTTTAGTTTAGGCCTCGGACCTCTCACATTGGGCTGACATTTGTGACCACTGGATTTGTCGGGCGGTTCCGGGCAGGTTTACGTCACAAATGAGTCCAACCTCGTGTCCTAAGCATTGATTATCACTTATAATCTTTTACCCCCAGTTTTAATAATTCCCTATTCAAATTATTAATTAAGTCCACTTTTAATGATGTCCATAATTGACTCAATTATGGTCATCCACTCATGGCATGCAAAATCATATCAATTGCACCCCAACTTCTTATTATTAAATCCTTAATATTACCCCTACCCCACGTTTATACGTTCGCTTATCCAACGCAGAATATACATTAGACTCGAATAGTCTAACTCATAGCACAAAATAAATTATCACAACATATAGACAATTAAAATGAATCTAATCATAATAGGGGTGAAACTTGCATAAACTACCCATGTTAAGGATGTAAAGGCGTCAACTTGTTAAATGTCACAATTTACATGATATGATCATACTCAAATTTATGTACAAACTTGCATAAGGGGGTTTTAGGCAACATAATAATGGTGTGAACTAGCATAGAATTTCACATATGTCATAGCATAATTCTAGGTGTCATAATTCTAGATCAAAATAGAGGTCATAGCATATGTTCATAATCTCAACCTAAACTTTCATATGTGACTTGTCATATAGATTAACATAACCCAAATAACATTAACATCATGATGTGATTAACATGAACTAATTAGCATAAACAATAACATCATGACTTTAAAGCATGTATGATTTATCACAATTTAGCATAGAAACTCTCAACATACATAACATCATCATAGCATGCTTTACAACATATAGAATACATAGCATAGGATTTATAACATACATGATAGCATAAGGTTTACAACAACATATATGACAATTTACATCATCTACTCATAATCCATTCATGACTTAACCTAATTAATTTAATAATAATCTTGTTAAGACTATCATACTCACAATTTAGAGAAGAAAAGAGTCTTGCTTTGCTTTAAAATTGAGTAGAATTAGTATTTGATTAGCTTTTCTTCCTTCTTAGTTGGCGGCGGCTCCACTGAGTTCCATGGCGGCGGTATGACGGTAGCTATTCTATTTTTCTTATGAATTAGGGTGAGAGACTACCTAGGTATTTATAGAGTTAGGATTTATTTTAGACCGTCAGATCAACACAGAACTAATCCCAACCAACCAGATTAGGTCAAAACCCTAATGGGTCATCACTCAGTCAAAAACAGGCTCAGTCAAAAACCCTAGCCGTCGGACCCAGGTCGACACTATAGTCGACCTAGGGGGGGCAGGTCGACACTAGTGTCGACCCCCCAGTCGACCTGCCTGGGCGGGAATTTTTCCCGCCCAGTCCACTTCTGCACTTTTCAGTTTGAATTTTAAATTTCCTGCGAGCTGTTTTGAATTCTCTGAAACTTCCGATGGCCATAACTTCTTCATACGAAGTCCAATTCATGCAAACTAGGACTCTATCTCAACCAGAATTCCGAGACGAACACGATGGTGCAACCCGTTTCCCATAATTCTCACGTCTGAGATTAATTATTCTTTAATTTGTGAATATTAATATTAACAAAATTACGGGGTGTTACACATTACGCCTACAATTTGGCCTTCGACCTCTCACATTAGACTGACACTTTGTGGCTACTGGATTTGCAGGGCGGTTCCAGGCAGATTTACACCATAAACCGAGTCTAACCTCGTGTCAAATGTTCCTTAATGGTCGTATTTCCCCCAAAATCCCAATATCAGTTCATGTGTTTAACATATAGAAATGTTCATGTTCGTGTTCAAGTCAATTATCCAATACACAGTCATATTCATGTTTCAAATTCCCAACTTTACATATTAATAAACATATGCCCAAGTTCCAAAATTACATGCCAATATATATATATATATATATATATATATGGATATATATACCCAATTCTAGTCAGTTTACATGTGTCCAATTCTTGCCTATTTACATGTATGCCAAGTTTATGTTATTTCACCCATATCGAGTTCTAGCCGAAATTGCATGTATCATGCCCAAATAAACCCAAATCTTGATTCATGATGTAGTTGTCCCAAATTGTAATCTTTTTATTACAACACACGCCAACTACCCAAGTTCATTATACATATTTATGCCAATTATCAAATTTACAATCGCTTTTATATTCAAATCCCCAATTCTACATATGCCCAATCGTAAGCCAAATCTTTTGATTTAATTTACATAGGCCTGAACTCGTGGTTTAATTTACATGCCAAATTACATACATGTTATATATACCAAATCTCATGTTACATTACATAGATCCTATTTGTGCCAAATTCCATGTATATAATATTTATGCAAATTTGTTCATAAAAAGATTATACCAAAATTTACAGATCAAGCCCAAACTTGCAAATACAATGATAATATCCAATTTCATGTTGCCAATTATTACATCATATTCATATAGGCAATAATCCCATAATTCCCCCGTATACATATCGTATGCAAATCGCGATTTTAGGCCAAGGTCCGAAATTGACCAAGGTTCATGAAAAGAAAATAAATTGGGGGAGATAGAAATTGAATAAAAATAAGATCAGAGGAAAACATCATCATAGACATAAATATTACAACTTGATGATAATGTCATCATGAATCAAGAAAATTGCTGAATAGATCATAAACGTGTCATGAACATAAAGATAGACAAGTCCCAAAACAGAAGATTCAAAGAGCAACAGAAATAGATCAGAATCGATAAACATACTTAGATCCAATTCCATTTTATTTCATGTCCATATTATAATTAAATGTTTAAATCTAAAAACAACTAGAACTTACAGAGCATGGCTAGTGAATTAGGAAGTGAAATTGTCATAGAACATTGTAGTAGTGTTGATTTATTGTCTTGAATCATTGTACAAGCTTTAATCTTCGAATTGGATTGAGTTTGAATGCTTGTTCTTTAATTTGGGGGCGACGGCCATGGTTCAAGAGGAAGTTCAGCAGCACAATAGTGTAAGAATGATTTGATATGAATTAGGTTATGTCTAAGGATGTTTTTATAGGTGTAGCAACTAGTTTAGGCCATTAGATTAACCCTAGAATCAATCCGGACCGTCAAAACACGTCTCTGGCTTCAAAAATGAGTTTTGGGTCAAACCAGGCCGATCAGGTCGACCTGTAAGGTGGGGGTCGACACTATGGTCGACCAGGGGGGTAGGTCGACCTTATGGTCGACCTGGGTGGGTAGGTCGGCCCCCTGGTCAAGTCTGCCTGAAAACTGCTGAAACTTGTACAGGCCATAACTTCTTCACCCGGACTCCGATTTTCAAAAACTCGGACTCTGTTTCATGTAAAATTTCGAGACGAACGCAATGGAGTAACCTGTTTCCCCTAATTCTGAATTTAAAATTTAATTCTTCCTTGATTTCTTGTTTAAACATGTTATAAAAATATGGGTTGTTATAGACCCTATGGTCGACCTGGTCCTTGGGCGGTAATTTTCCCCCTCAGCCCAGTTTGAACCTGGTTTTTTGAATTTTGAACTTGAAACTGAGCTGTTTGAATTTTGAATTTTACTCTGAAACTTCCGAAGGTCATAACTCGTTCATACGGAGTCCGATTCACGCAAACTCGAACTCTATCTCAAGCAGAATTCCGAGACAAACGCAATGGCGTAACCCATTTCTCTTAATTCTTTCATTTAGAATTAATTACACTTTAATTTGCGAAGCTTAGTAGAATTCACAGAGTGTTACAGTTCTTGTCAAAGGATGTTTCACAATTAACCAGAGAATACCTAGAGTACGTTATGGCAAAAAAACGTAATATTCTGCAAGCACAAAAACAGAGGTATGCGGCAAACGAAGGGGGTTCAGAATTTTGAAGACCACGGGACTACTTTAGGTTTTTATTATGTACTACGCTATTTGCTTTGGTTTCTGCATCTAGTTTGCTTTCGCATTAGTTTGTTTCGAATTAGTTTGCTTTGCTTCCAGAATGTACGCTTATTTCTAATTACTAGTTTGCTTTTGTTGATGAAGATCCTATCTTCTCTACGCTTTAGTCATGTTGTTTTTATCTGTTATATGAATTATGGTTTGATATAAGTGTGCCCCTATGCTATATGATGATTTTAATATTTTAAACCGACTTTATTTCTAATATTTCAACACATATACAATTTTAAAATCGAAATAGTAACTACTCAAAGTTAAAATATAAATTACACACGCTTTTTCAAACGGATATTTTAGCAGTAAAATAATTTAGTTCGCATCAACAAACAAACTAAAATTGTGACTAAACTACGTACTGAAAAAAATAATAATGTAGATATATAACCTTAATTTAAACTAAATTCCTTCAAATTAAAATATTTAGGCATTCGCCACTTCCTCAAACCCTAGTGCATCTCAGAATACATTGAAATATGCTTTAAAACATCCAAACACAAAAGAAAAAAAATTATGCATAGACGGGTAAGAGAAATCCGTCTTAGCACAAAGGGATTTCTGAAATCCGTTCATAACATAAACGGATTTCCGAAATCCGTTTAGCTATAAGACGGGTTTCATTAACCCGTCTTCGGATCGCCAGAGAAAAAATAAATGGGGATTTCCCCCGTTTGAACCGCCTCTCCACGCTCAAACTCGCACTGCTGGAGCGTGGGGAGGCGAGTTCGAGCGGGGAGAATCCACTTTTTTTCCTCTCCTCACGCTGCTGGAGATGCTCTTATTTATTAATTTGCTGGAGTGGTTTCATTTTTGTGGTCCACATGGCAACGTTAGGGAATTAAGGAAGTGCGGGATTGAAAATGTTTGGACTGTTGACATCTGGGTAATGTTTTAAATCATTAAACTGAAAATCAAAAGCCTGGGAGGAAGTGTTTTTGGGTGTATGGGCTTGATTCAAGAAGTAGGGGACATGGCCCATTGTTTTTTCAAAACATGGTTAATTAAATGAGATAGTTTTAAATTATTCTTTTGTTTTAAATAATATGTAAGAATATTGGTAAAGCCAAACCCAATGAAAAACCAAACTTTACCCTTTTATAACTAGTATTGTTCTGCAATTCAAACCATTGTTTTTTTTTAATAATTTAAATATTAATTTAAGTAAAGTATCCAATCAACTTTCCAACCTAGGAAATAGTAAAAAAATTGGTATTTGGTTGACCATAATTATCGAAAGGTGGTTGACTGTAAAATAAATTTACTTGTGAATAAATATTTGATTTTTATCAACTTAATTACCATTTTTAAAGTAGAGAAATGTTTTCGAAATTAAATATGAACACTAGAATTTATTTTTGAATTAAATAATCTGTCCCATTTAAATACCACTTGTCCCTAAAAGATATTAACGTTGATCGCTTCGAAGAATCCGGAATCTGTATTCCGCTTCGATTCGGTTTTTACGTCGAAATCAGACATTAACGAAGAAAATAGAAGACAGAGTTAAGCAAGGGCTATTCTTGGATTTTTAGAATAGTGCCTTTGATTTGTCCAGTCCCAGGGCAACTTGTATGGACGAATGTCTGGTAGAGTAATTCTAACTGATCGCGTACATTGATCTCTTCAAACGTATTTATATGTTGGCAGAGGAAATCATTTCTCTTGCTTTATACCTATAATATATTTTTGGGAAGTCAATTAGTGATTGGAAAGTATTGACAATGTGGCATTCAAAGTAGATAAAGAAATGATGATCCAAGGTAAGTCTAGCCTCAAGCATCACAACTAGGAAATGACAAAAGTCGGGCAGGCAGCATGGCTATGTGGGTCAATCCCATTAGGATGTAGGATCACCTATTTAGAGAAATTTCTTTTGTTTCTTATTCTATCGATTCTGACCCGTTCGGGAAATGGTTGTTGTACACAACCATTGGTGATATACATTCGATACACTCAAGAGGAATGAGTGGTCGATCATCTGTAGGCTGGGTTGCAAGACGTTTTGTTGAACCTAGTGTATTCCCCTCTAGAGATACACTATCGGAAGGTGGTTCCATACCTTATCATAGTTGGAAATCCATCATCCATAAGCGCTAAGCGGTTTTGTTTGTATACTATATAGGAGAATGTGAGATGCAAGCATTCTTCTAGATTCTAAATTATTTGTGGAAAACCCTAGACACTATGATAATATTTGATTTAGAGTATGCAAAATGTTTTGTTCTCATAAGGTAAAAACCAGTTCCGTATTTACGGCGTGGTCTTATGAGATATTTTTATTTTTTTAACTTGTTTTAAAATTGTTTACTCATACCAGTCCCCTGACTGACCCAAAGTTTATTTTTCTGTGTTTTCCTTAAACTCTTGGGTACTCATAACACTTGTTATGAGTAGACAAGTGAATCACGTGATAATTTAACTTTGAAAAGATGGATGGGAACTTCCTGCATGCTGGTCTACCTATTATATCTATGTATAATTAAAGTCTGCAAGTTTGGTTGTCTATGATGTTATGTATAATTAAAGTTGTACTATGGAATGATATGTACCCCTAGACCTAATATACTCTGATGTACTATCTTCCGATGTATAATATTATATGATATTATCTTTTGTTAAAATTCCGCTGTCAAATTCTGATGTTTGCTTTAGTTCTATCTATACTTTTTCTTATTCTTATATAATGGCACGACTTCCGATGTGTTCGAAAGTTGGGTGTTACAGTTGGTATCAGAGCTTAGGTTACTGAATACCTAGGCTTTGGGTGAGCATTGAGAGAGCGTATTTTTATAAAGATATATATAATATATATAGGAGGAATAACTTGAGTAATACACTTAAGTGAGTTATATCCAATCAAGTTTTGATTATTGACCTGTTATATTCAGGTGATTAAGTATGAGTAGCCGCGTACGAAGAGGTTGACCTAGTGGGACTACCGCTACCAATGGTAATAATGCCACTCTGGATCTAGTAGAAACGGTGGAGGAAGTTGCGCCAGTTCACCAGAGGTCGAATTTTGCAACTATCTGTAAGGAGTATACAACTCTGGAGGGAAGGTATTCAAAGTGACTGAATCTTTCATTGAAATTCAAGCATGGTTGAGGTCCTTTGAGAGGATTTTCAAAGGGTTAAAATTGAATGATGAGCAGAATCATCTTTTAGCTTCATGGCAACTCCAAGGAGCTGCTGCAATCTGGTGGGACGCCCAAACTGCGAACGTTCCTGAAAACAATTTTACCTGGGAAAAATTCATGGAGGCATTCGAAGCACAATTTCTTCCTTCCGTAGGCAAAACTAGAATGTATCGGGATTTCATTGATCTCAAACAAGGGAGCATGACAATAGCTGAGTATGAAAATAAGTTTAATGCACTCTCCTTCTTTAGGCCAAAACTGATTAACACTTCACTTAAGAAGAATGAGATGTTTATAGCAGGATAGAAGGATATCTTGAAAGTTAAGATGATTGGGCATCTAAAGATTCCATTTGTTGATCTAGTGGACATGGCAGTTCAATATGAGGCACAAGAGGCAAAGAAGCCAGTGGCAAAAGCACAGACGGGAGTGTTGGATCTAGATTAATCCTAGAGGGGGGTGAATAGGGTTTATCATAGTTTTTTAATTGAATTAAAATTCTAACGAGATATATAATAATAAACAGATCACAGAATATAGCAGAAACAGAAATGCAGAAAATAAATCACACACAGATATACCCAGCTTCAGCAAAATCCTGCCTACTGCTGCATTCCTAAGGTTTCTACTAGGTGATAGAACAGATCCTGCATACAAGACCATGTACACTCGCGACTCTTGCTCCTATTCTAACCCTACGCTCAAAACCCTAGACTGATCGATATCCCTTCGATTAGATTTCCCCTAGTTACGACCCCGTAACTAGTAACCCAGATTTTACAGACTCTGTCAACTATCAGTCAACACCTTGACTGAACCCTCTAGTATTTTAAAGACACTAGAACTATTTCGGTTTGATTTACAGAACAAAATTAAAATACAAAAAAAAATAAAAAACAAAAGAAACCCTTGTGAAATTGAATAAAGGAGTTTAAATATAAGGGGTCATCCCCTTTTAAAACTATGTTGGCCGGCCCCTTTCAAAGTTGATGCACCCTCTTTATTTTAGCCCGATCTGTTTCTTTATTTCTCTGGGAAACAAAAATGGCGGCTGCGATCTGCTAGGGTTTCTGAATCTTCCCAAATCTCGATCTCATATGCGTTGAAAAGATTTGTTCTCTGATAATCGGATTCTCGTTGATGCTTTGTGTCCGCTGCTTCTTGCTCGATCGATTTTGATTTCCTGTTGATCGAAACCCTAGAAAAAAAACGTGAGTATTCTGATTCTTTCTAATTTGAATTGAATTACTTGGTTTCAATTTTTCAAAATGTAGCCTATGATGTAATGGTGTTCAAATAGGATTTTAAAATCCTTTGATTGCTCTGATTTCAACAATATGACTCGACCTAATGGCATGATGTTTCCCCTTTTGCTTGTGAAAATCTCGGTTGAAATTGAGATTGAACATATAGCCTTGTATGATTTGTGTGATTAAATAAACCCTTGATTTTTGTCCTCTGATTTACACGGTTTTTATATACTTGAGAAATTCTGGAAGAATAAATATGTTTACTTTTGGTCCTTGCGAGATTTTGTTGTTGCCGTGATTTTTGCCATGCTTGATAGAACTGGAAATCAAATTTTTTTGCCTTGATATGAAAATGCGAGATTGTTCACATGCTTGATTTCTTTCCATGAATTTGTCCTTGTGACATTGCTGTGACTTATGGCTTTAATACTGGAATGATTTTGAAATATTGAATCCATCGATATTGTCAAAAACTGATTGCTATAAATTTTGGAAACAATAACTTTCGAAACCAATTTCTTGCCAATCAAATTTTTCTGGAAATAAACTTGCCAGATATATATTTGAAACTTTTTCCACATGTGTGCATAATTTCTGGAAATATATTTGAACTTATTCATGTCATGAAAATGTTTGCTGGAGATTTTGAACCGATTAAAAACTTGCCTGAGATAATTTAATACTTGCCAAATATTCTTGGAAAAAAAACTGTTTTTGTTAAACATTGATTGACTTCCAAAAAATCCTCCTTGCTGATTTACTTCACTTCATTTTTCTACTTCCATGCTTGTTGAGTTGAAATTTGGAAACAAATTTAACTTTGCCATTTTGATTTTTCATTAGATGCAAGATTTGTGAGTCATTTGTTAAAGCTTCTCCTGTCTTTGTACTTGCTGATTTTCTGAAAGTATACTTCTTGCATACTTGTTTGCTTTGTCTAGCTCGACCATTCTGACATGCTACTATGTCCATATTTAGTTGCTCACCACTGTAAATATAACTTGAACATTTGCATGTTGCGCTTGAACTTGAGTTCTGAAACTTGAACCTAAATGCTACATTTGAAAATTTTCTTGTGTTTGCCTTGTACTCACTTGCATTTCTTCACTTGAAGGTCCACTGTTTTGTTGTTAATATTGCACCTGTGTCATGCTACTTGATTGCTGTGAATTCAAAAAATGTTGAACCATGCATCATGTTGCTGCCATGCTTGTCCATTTTTCTTTGTGCATCTCCGTGTATATATATATTTGTAGACCTGTATGCTGCACCATCTGTACCACTGAGTTGCCATAAATGCTCCATGCATCACTGTCTTCTTCTGACTTGAACATGGATTTCCACTTCATGTCCATATAGACCATGCTGACTTTATGTTTGCACCATTCACACTGTATTTTGAAATTGCACTTTTGCTGTGATACACAAACCACCACTTTAACACTCATGCTTGCTGTAGCTTCAACATTGTGCATATACATGCTACTGTGCCATAGTTGCACCATGTCTCCATTGATTTCATGTTCTTGCTGGCCATATGTAAATTCTGATGTGCATTGTCTTGAGTAGTGTACCCATTGAGCTTGTATTTGCTGCACCAATTTGAACATTTTTTTGTGTATACTTGTGAGCTGTACTGACCATTGTGTTTGTACATTGGCTCGACCACTTTGGCTTTATTATTCATTGACATGTGCACTGAGTCGAGATGGTCCATGTGGCTACCCCTCAACTGCACACTGATTGGCGAGGAAGTGCACACGTGCATATTTATACATGTGTGTATATGCAGCCATCAGACAAGATTTCCTGTCCCTGTACATATACAAACTAGCTTGACACAAATCAGATCAAGTCATGAAAAATGATGAGAAACACACCAGAAAACTGAGGAAAATAAAATTTTAAAAATAAAATTTATATTCACATGTATTTTGTATTATTTCTATTGCAGTGTACTGTGTGTGTGTGTTCATTTGTATAACAGGTATGAAGACTGGACTGACTGTGAAGCTGTGAAGACAGAAGACAAGAAGACAGAAGGCAGAAAAACAAGAACAGTGTGTGTAACAGTGAAAGTGTCTGTATATTGAGTCTGTGAATGTATAAGTGAAAAAGTACTGAGTGTTGAGTGATATAGTGAGGAGCTAATGTATATGAAAAAGTGATTGTACTGATTATTTGTAATAAACAAAATCTGTTTGAAATAAAATTTCATTGTTATCAAACAGACTTGTCTATTCTATTCTGTTTATTTATAAGTACAAGTACAATTTTAAGTGAAGTGTTTAAATAGTGGAGTTATAAATCTGTACTGTTTAAATATTGAAATAAAATATTATATTTAAATAGAATACTGTGTGAATATTTGAATTTCTATACAGTCATATTCTACTTAAATATAAATATTATATTCCTGTATGTGATAAATATATGAAACAGTACAGCAACAAACACATTTAAAATAATATATATTTGGTTGATATCATCAAACAAAAATCATATAATTGTGTATACAACACCGTTATATACAACAATCTCCCCCTTTTGATGATGACAAACAAATAAAAGATTTTGTATACAATAAATGTGTTTGACAGTGAATATTGAACTCCCCCTATTTGAAAGCTCCTCCTACAACAGAGACTCCCCCTATAACTGTGCATGAGTGAAATGAAAATGTATAATAATGAATTTTCAAAATTGAAAATATTTATAAAATATTCACTCATAAATCAAAATCTCAACCCATTCTCCCCCTTTTGTTATCATCAAAAGGATACAGAAATTAAAATATAGATGAAAATTAACTAAAAATATAATTCAGCATAAGAGGAAGAACGGTTATCATAAATCTCAATCAGTCAAACAAAAATCATAATATTCTGAGAACAGGTGGCATATTTCACATTGTAGAGAATGACGGATTTACGATGAATTTTATAAAAATGAGGAGAGTTAAAAAAATGAATATTTCCAAATTATTTTCAAAAGAATTTTATAAATTGAAGCACAAAAACAATGATGGATTTGGACTATTATTATAATTTCAACTTAAGTGACAATATTGTATTATCTCAAATCCCAATGCCTATCAATCAACAAATCATAATACGTCATAAGATTTCAACACATTTCACAGATTAGAAAGATGGATCGAAAGGCTGATTTTTATACACCGAGGAGAATTTCAGAATAATTTCAATTTATAGCACAATATTTCCTTTTACTTTTTATTTTATTTAAGAGCACACTGACCACGCATAACCAGAGCTTGGATTTTTAAATGAGGTCAGTCGCAGTTTAAATTATAAGTAATCTCTTAACCATGCATGACCAGAGCTTGGATTTTTAAATGAGGTTAGAGACACACTTATATATTTATTATATATTTATCATTTTCAGTTTCAAAATGAAAAGCTCCTCAGAATATAAAACCAAAAAATGGATGATAGAAATGCGGTAGGTACAGAAATGGTCTATGAAATAAATTTCTAAATTAATTATACTATGAAATACGCTCGAGTGTACTGGGATTATTGAACATTTTCAATTATCATTAATTCTGAATAATAACATAGTCCAAATTCTATCACAAATATTTTCACTGTTTATTCAAAAAGTTTTTAAAAAAATATATATATATCAAACTCTCCACATTAATATAGAACTATCATGGATGGCAGAAAGATGATAGATAAAGGAGATGATCGTGAAATAATGACCAATTCAAAGATATTATAATAAATGTTCAACCATCATGAAAATCTAAATAAAATATCCTCTTGTTTTGAAATATACTGCAGTCATAATTCAATTTCAAAAACTTATAATTATTTTGATGAATTATAAATGCAGTTCAATTTTGGATATTGATTCCAATTTCTGAATGAATAATAAATAAATAAGTTTAAAATTGAAAATCAATTACAAGAGGAATTTGAAGAGTTATACAAAGCAAGAGGGATAAGAAAAAAATATATATATACATAAAAATTCAGCGCTTCTGATACCACTTGGTGTCCCTATTAATGAGGATTATAATCACACTGGAGATAACAAGAATTTCATGGACAAATTGAAAAACGATCACAAGGCCCAAGCAAACAAGATAACAAATTAGGCCCAATTATTTCATCTATCAGAGCAGTAGTCACAAAACAGGAAGTTATTTGAAAACATGTTTCAAAGACAGTATCAGAGCAGCACATAAAACAATATCACAGCAGACTTGTCAGAAGATGTTTGTGATGGTCACTAAAATATATTCCATGATCCAAGATTATATAATTCAGTTTATTTTAAATCACTTGAAGAAATGTGAAAATATCAAGATTTAATAAATTGATTACACTAGATTGTAAAAAAAATTATTCGAGATATGTGTGAGATTCAGTAAATCAATAATTTCAAATAATTTTAAACAAACAGATATTCAAACCAAATAATCATGGAATAACAGAGAATTTTAAGACCCATTTTACAAAAGAAATTTTCACTAGTATCTCTGACAAGTGTGAGATTAAATTCAGATCATTTACATCAAATTTGAGAGGTATTCATGAACTAGAAAATTAAAGTAATTTATTTGAATTCACTTGAATCAATGTCAAGTTCCGGGACATAATAAATCAATCACACAAGGTTGATAGTTTCAAATTTAGGTGGTGTGTGAGATTCAAAATATTAGGAATTTCAGATGATTTCAAACAAACAAATTTCAACTGTACTAATCATGACTAAAAATGAATTTTTAAGATGTATCACTGAGACAAGACATTTTTAAAAAAAAATATTCAAGCCAATTTGAAAAATTACTGGACCTGTCACAACTGATAAATAACAGTGTGTTGTAATGAGTATAATATTTTGAGCTTTTCTAAAATGAATTAGAATAAACTTAGACCAGCAAAGGTGTGTGAATTTCCATATAATTTTCAAATCTTCAAAACAATTTAGAATTCAGATTAACAGTGTTCAAGATATAACAAGAATACGTCAACACCGCTAGGAATTCAGAAAACAGAAAATGAACTTCAAAGCAATTACAGATAAAAAAATTCAGTATTTGGAAGTGATTAAAAGTATCAGAGTTCTATACACACAAAACAAATTTCCAGAATATCATGAATACTGCAATTCAAGAAGCACAAAAAAATATGGCAGTGGTAAATCTAATCAGAATAGACAGAAGAAAGAGATAGAAGGGAGAAGAAGAAGAAATAAACAAAAGAAAAAAAATCAAAACATAAAATATTTGCAGAGATGAGTTTAGAGATCATACCAGAATCCAGTGTAAATCAAAATCTCTAACTCAATGGTCTTGGCTAAGGAACTGTGAATGATTTCAGAAGTATTGAGCAGCTTGAATCCAAATCTCTTTTACCTAGCAGTTCCTCAGCCTCCTCCGGTACCTAACAGTTTAGAGAATTGAGTGGTCTAACAAAAGTAGTAAAACCACTCACAGTTGTATTCATATGTTTTGGTACCCAGACTTGTTTATATAACAAACCATTAGAATTAACTTTCGTACCCTTAGGAACCCAAATCTGTTTGAACTTGACGAAGCCCATTTTATTTTTTGGGATCCAAGAATGTTTAAATGGTTTATTATAAAACGATTTCTCATCACAATTTTGATTCAAAAAACCTTTGAAATTTTTAAAGTTCAAATTTTCAAAGTAGTTCTTTCCAAAACAGTTTGAGAGATTTTTCAAATCATTTGATTTTGTTTTCCAAAAACAACATTTTTCCCGAAGCCAAGACCAGATTTATTTCCAATAGAAACTTGGTTTTGTAACAGCATATTCAACGATTTTCCCCATTAGAAAATTTATCCAAAGTTGATTCTAATCGTTGAATTTTGAATTTTAGATTGCTATTTTCTTTTATTAAATTTGAGCAGTTATTTATAGCGATCTTCTTTTCAGCATTGGACTGTTTCAAAACCAAATTCTCATTTTTCAAGAAATTTAATTTTGGCTTGGGATTTAGAAATTTCAAGTTCAAATCGTTTTTGTTTTTCAGATTCAAAATTCTTGGATTTTTCAATCTCATTTTCAAGTTCTTTCAAAACCAAACCAATTTTCACCAAATTTTCATTTTCAACAATTTCAAATTTGGAATATATATCTGTTTTAAAATTTTCAAATTCCTTTTGCAGGAGGTTATTCAAATTTGATAACTCAGTCTTGTTCTCATTTAAGATCAAAATTTCATCTTCAAACTTTTGAATACTTTTATTGAGATGAACAAGACTGGTTTTCAATTTCAAACAATTTTTGCAAACTGAATTTGAAGAATTTTTAACATATTAAAGTTGTGATTCCAAATCATCAATTTTGCTGGTCAACTCAAAATTCTTAGATTTCAGAGACTTATTTTTCAGTTGGAGTATATCAACAGATTTCGTTAAATCAAGACACATGCAAACCAGATCTTCATATGAGAAATTCTCTGTTTCAGCATTTGTTGATTCTCCATCATCTGATCCATCTGAAGTTTCATCTACATGACTTGTTAAGCATAGATCTGAATCTGAGTTGTCATCCTGGGGTTTTGAACAGCTGTTGTCAATTGGTCCATACTTTGCATTAAGAGTTCTCCAGATTTCCTGTGTAGATAAACAATGACAGATAAGGTTAAACTGTTCAGTGCTAAGATAATCAAATATAATTTTCATAGCACAAGCATTGAAAGTAATATCTACATCATCAAACCCATTGATAACAACATCCCAACATTTAATATTAACAGATTTTAAATAAAATTCCAATTCGAATTTCCAGTTTAAAAAATCTGTTCCATCGAAAATAGTTGGAGATGAACGGGACTGACTCTCTATCGGTTGACAACTAGGATGATCCATGACTCTAGAGTTAGTGAAATAACCTGCTCTGATACCACTTGTTGGATCTAGATTAACCCTAGAGGGGGGTGAATAGGGTTTATCACAGTTTTTTAACTGAATTAAAATTCTAACAAGATATATAATAATAAACAGATCACAGAATATAGCGGAAACAGAAATGCAGAAAATAAATCACACACAGATATACCCAGCTTCAGCAAAATCCTGCCTACTGCTGCATTCCTAAGGTTTCTACTAGGTGATAGAACAGATCCCGCATACAAGACCATGTACACTCGCGACTCTTGCTCCTATTCTAACCCTACGCTCAAAACCCTAGACTGATCGATATCCCTTCGATCAGATTTCCCCTAGTTACGACCCCGTAACTAGTAACCCAGATTTAACAGACTCTGTCAACTGTCAGTCAACACCTTGACTGAACTCTCTAGTATTTTACAAACACTAGAACTGTTTCGGTTTGATTTACAGAACAAAATTAAAATACAACAACAACAAAAAAACCTTGTGAAATTGAATAAAGGAGTTTAAATATAAGGGGTCATCCCCTTTTAAAACTATGTTGGCCGACCCCTTTCAAAGTTGATGCACCCTCTTTATTTTAGCCCGATCTGTTTCGTTATTTCTCTGGGAAACAAAAATGGCGGCTGCGATCTGCTAGGGTTTCTGAATCTTCCCAAATCTCGATCTCGTATGCGTTGAAAAGATTTGTTCTCTGATAATCGGATTATCGTTGATGCTTTGTGTCCGCTCCTTCTTGCTCGATCAATTTTGATTTCCTGTTGATTGGAACCCTAGAAAAAAAATGTGAGTATTCTGATCCTTTTTAATTTGAGTTGAATTGCTTGGTTTCGATTTTTCAAAATGTAGCCTATGATGTAATGGTGTTCAAATAGGATTTTAAAATCCTTTGATTGCTCTGATTTCAACAATATGACTCGACCTGATTGCATGATGTTTCCCCTTTTGCTTGTGAAAATCTCGGTTGAAATTGAAATTGAACATATAGCCTTGTATGATTTGTGTGATTAAATAAACCCTTGATTTTTGTCCTTTGATTTCCACGGTTTTTATATACTTGAGAAATTCTGGAAGAATAAATATGTTTACTTTTGGTCCTTGCGAGATTTTGTTGTTGCCGTGATTTTTGCCATGCTTGATAGAACTGGAAATCAAATTTTTTTGCCTTGATATGAAAATGCGAGATTGTTCACATGCTTGATTTCTTTCAATGAATTTGTTCTTGTGACATTGCTGTGACTTATGGCTTTAATACTGGAATGATTTTGAAATATTGAATCCATCGATATTGTCAAAAACTGATTGCTATAAATTTTGGAAACAATAACTTTCGAAACCAATTTCTTGCCAATCAAATTTTTCTGGAAATAAACTTGCCAGATATATATTTGAAACTTTTTCCACATGTGTGCATAATTTCTGGAAATATATCTGAACTTATTCATGTCATGAAAATGTTTGCTGGAGATTTTGAACCGATTAAAAACTTTCCTGAGACAATTTAATACTTGCCAAATATTCTTGAAAAAAAAAAACTGTTTTTGTTAAACATTGATTGACTTCCAAAAAATCCTCCTTGCTGATTTACTTCACTTCATTTTTCTACTTCCATGCTTGTTGAGTTGAAATTTGGAAACAAATTCAACTTTGCCATTTTGATTTTTCATTAGATGCAAGATTTGTGAGTCATTTGTTAAAGCTGCTCCTGTCTTTGTACTTGCTGATTTTCTGAAAGTATACTTCTTGTATACTTGTTTGCTTTGTCTAGCTCGACCATTCTGACATGCTACTATGTCCATATTTAGTTGCTCACCACTGTAAATATAACTTGAATATTTGCATGTTGCGCCTGAACTTGAGTTCTGAAACTTGAACCTAAATGCTACATTTGTAAATTTTCTTTTGTTTGCCTTGTCCTCACTTGCATTTCTTTACTTGAAGGTCCACTGTTTTGTTGTTAATATTGCACCTGTGTCATGCTACTTGATTGCTGTGAATTCAAAAAATGTTGAACCATGCATCATGTTGCTGCCATGCTTGTCCATTTTTCTTTGTGCGTCTCCACGTATATATATATATATATATATATATATATATATATATATATATATTTGTAGACCTGTATGCTGCACCATCTGCCCCACTGAGTTGCCATGAATGCTCCATGCATCACTGTCTTCTTCTGACTTGAACATGGACTTCCACTTCATGTCCTTATAGACCATGATGACTTTATGTTTGCACCATTCACACTGTATTCTGAAATTGCACTTTTGCTGTGATACACAAACCACCACTTTAACACTCATGCTTATTGTAGCTTCAACATTGTGCATATACATGCAACTGTGCCATAGTTGCACCATGTCTCCATTGATTTCATGTTCTTGCTGGCCATATGTAAATTCTGATGTGCATTGTCTTGAGTAGTGTACCCCTTGAGCTTGTATTTGCTGCACCAATTTGAACATCTTGCTGTGTATACTTGTGAGTTGTACTGACCATTGTGTTTGTAGATAGCTCGACCACTTTGGCTTTATTATTCGTTGACATGTGCACTGAGTCGAGATGGTCCATGTGGCTACTCCTCAGCTGCACACTGATTGGTGAGGCAGTTCACACGTGTATATTTATACACGTGTGTATATGCAGCCATCAGACAAGATTTCCTGTCCCTGTACATATACAAACTAGCTAGACACAGATCAGATCAAGTCATGAAAAATGATGAGAAACACACCAGAAAACTGAGGCAAATAAAATTTTAAAAATAAAATTTATATTCACATGTATTCTGTATTATTTCTATTGCAGTGTACTGTGTGTGTGTTCATTTGTATGACAGGTATGAAGAATGGACTGACTGTGAAGCTGTGAAGACAGAAGACAAGAAGACAGAAGGCAGAAAAACAAGAACAATGTGTGTAACAGTGAAAGTGTCTGTATATTGAGTCTGTGAATGTATAAGTGAAAAAGTACTGAGTGTTGAGTGATATAGTGAGGAGCTAATTTATATGAAAAATTGATTGTACTGATTATTTGTAATAAACAAAATCTGTTTGAAATAAAATTTCATTGTTATCAAACAGACTTGTCTATTCTATTCAGTTTATTTATAAGTACAAGTACAATTTTAAGTGAAGTGTTTAAATAGTGGAGTTATAAATCTGTACTGTTTAAATATTGAAATAAAATATTATATTTAAATAGAATACTGTGTGAATATTTGAATTTATGTACAGTCATATTCTACTTAAATATAAATATTATATTCTTGTCTGTGATAAATATATGAAACAGTATAGCAACAAACACATTTAAAATAATATATATTTGGTTGTTATCATCAAACAAAAATCATATAATTGTGTATACAACACCGTTATATACAACAGGGAGATCCCAGTGGGGAAAATCCCCATAAAAAAAATTTAATCCAAATTGGATAAACAAGGGACAAGCAAAAATGGGGGAGATGGCTAAAGAGAGATTTAAAGATACAGAATGCCACAACTGCCATCAAAAAGGACACATCGCTAGATTTTGTAAGAATTTGGAGGTTAAGAAGCCAGAGCAATCTCAACAGAAACCACAGGAACCGGCTAATGCTATTGTCCAGCAAATTTTATGTTATAAGTGTCATTAGCCCGAACATTTGATTAAAGATTGTCCTCTTATGAAGAAGGGAATGCAACCAAAGGTCTATGCCTTAATGGATAAGCCATCGACCTCTGAGGATGTGAAAATGGAAGAAGTTTCGAAAGGTACCTTACTTTTTAAATAAAAGGAGTTAAAATAATTAGGGTCAGCCTAAAAATTGGTCGAATAAAGTTGAATTTAATTAGAATGATATCTAAACATATTGATATAAGAAATAAAGTTAGAATTTAAAATTAAAATTTGGATTCCCAGACTTAAGTATTAATTGGATAGGAACCCATGATAATTGAACAAATTTATTTTTTTGAAATAGAATCAGATTTCTATGGAGATAACTAATTTAATAATTAATTAGTTAAGGGAGACTGTGGATGGAACTAAATTGAGTTAAGCAAATTAGACCGACGAGACAAATATGGATTTGAATTTAAAAAGAGAAATTTGGAAGAATACATGTGTTTGAACGGGATTGATTCAAATCAATGAAGTAAATAAGATTTGGAACTTATTTTCCATATATAATCAAGGATATTTTGGAGTAATGGGGAATTAAGATATGAAGTTAAGGAATTGGAACCTAACTGGAGACTGGTTTAGTTGAATAATTTTCTGGGTACCGATCTGATGTTGATTTCAGTCTTCTGGGTTGATACTTAGAGGATCATTCGCTTATCGATTCACGGTCAGGAACTGATGATGTTGAGGAATAGTAACACAAAATTGGAAATGTTTTCCAACTATAGTAATAGATATTTTTAGTTATAAAATGACTGTGATAAATAACAAATTGCTGTTGTGTGTTGATAAGTCTATAACTCTAATTATAACTGGAATCTACTCATTAATCACAAATTTCGAGGATGAAATTTTCATAAGGGGGTAGATTGTAATGTCCTGGGATTTTTAAATAGTTTTTCATAAACAATAAGTTAATGATTTCATAACTAACTAATTAAATTAACAGAATTTGATTAAATACTTAAAGAAAGAAAAATGTAATAAACCTTTTATGCCATGTATCTATATATGTATTAAGTGCTAAAAATAAACAACTTTTGTTAAACATTTCATATGCTTCATATGTGAGAATCAAAAGGGACTTATGCAAGTTTTAACACCTTTTATACTTAAGATCATTTATTTAAATAGCTTGCTTTATATTCAGGTGTCATCTAATTAAATGAGGTGTATAACTAGGGATACTTGAAAATAAATCTAGTTTAAAATTCCATGTGTATGTGTGTGTATTAGTACAATTTAAAAACATCTCTAACCTATGTTGATAATTAAAGATATAAGTAAACATATCCTTGTTTCAGATTTTTGGCTTTAAAATATACATAATAAGATAGTATATACTTCATAAATAAGAAAACCAATTGATAAGAAGACTGCACCACCATGAACTAGGAAATGGACAGGAATGAGACTGATTTATACACACATGTGCCGCAATATATAGGGTACTGAGCACTTCAGATTTTCTATGAAACTTGGAAGCAAAGTAAGATTTTAAAACAAATTGTATAAAGCAAGTACCCATGTGTTTTCACCTATCAGCCGTGACTATCAGTAAATTGAGTAGCAACATCTAGCCTTAGTGTAGCTGGGAATTTGGCCATCCTTTTGCACATCAAAAATAGAGAGCAACATATTTTGATTGACTAAACATGCAAGTACTCAAGAATTAAATAAGGTCATTGCTTTAGTAGCCAAGATTTGATTCTTTTGTATAATTTATACAAAATCAAGTGGCAACTTGCATGCTGTAGCTATACTGCAGCATATCGGGTAGTATAAATATAGGGTATGCATATCACAGCTAGTTGAAACATGACCTCCCTCTCTGAACACATCCTGCTCATAAATTTTCACTTCATTCATTTAATGCACATTTGTTTAAGAATTTAAAGCACCTATAAATAGGAGCACATACACACAGTTTCCTCACAAACAATTGAATAAGCCAGTAGTAGAAAAGAAAACTAAGGCCAGAGAACTTATACTCAAAGCTTAGAGCAGGAAAACAGGAAGTGAGTAAAATTCTCTTTCTTTTGATTGTTGTAAACACATATGGTAATGCACTAATGCTAAAAATATAAATAAGAATACCTAGTTATATGATGCGTTAGTTATTACACCCCTCATACAAAACCTGGGGAAAAAGAAAAATAAAGAAAAAAAACAGAGGAAAGTTGTGAATAGACTTTTCATTTGTTAAAGGACCCTGTGGGAATCTTGAACAATGGTCTGAAACCATTGGATAGACGGAGGAGATGAATCACCGGCGCTGGAGGATTTTGGCGGTTCATGGCAATAAGGGAATAGAGGCAACGAATGTAAACATTAGACCTGAAACAAACGAGATTAACTTCTGTAACCAATTTGAATTGGTTTGAGGCTTAAGGAGTAAAATATGATTACAAGTGAAATTAGAATGACGAAAAGAAGTTAACATATGACCATTAGTATATTTGTTGTAAACCTATATTATTTAATTGTTCATTAAATTGAAACAAGTATTAACTCCAAATTTTATCATAAAAAAACTATAAATGACCTCTAAATTTCAGAAAACATACAAACCCAACAAAATTTAAAATAGAAATACACAAACAACAGAAAAACGAATACACCTACTATCGACAACTATAGCTGCATTGTTGAATGGAAACCCATATGAATGCAATGTTGTGTTCGGACGTGTAACAACCCGGAATTTTGGAACCAATTTAAATTTTTTATTTTAGGAATTTTAATGGATTTTAGATATTTAAAATAATTTATTTTAAATAATAACGACTAATAATATAATCGAAGTTAAACAAATATGTTTATTTTAATTATAAAATGAGTTAGAAATAGCACGACAGTTTGAAAATTTGAATTTGAACTTTGACTGAATGTACAGGATTCAAAATAAATCGGATTTTAGTAAAACCAAAAATATTTAAATCTGTTTAAAAATATCTTTCCAACGAATCCAAAAAATTAAAATTTCATAATGGGAATCAAAAGTTATGCTTAGTTTAAAATTCTGAATAGTCGCTACAGAATTTAATATAATATATAGCCCGTATAAATAGCCATTTTGCAAACGATCTCCGTTTTTGATGAAACCACTTTGGTTGGATCCGGAATGTCAATTTATTGCAAGATTCCAATTTTCATAACTTTTGGAATCAATATGTGAGCGTGGCAAATTAAAACGTGTTTTGTCAATTTCGGTCAATTTGGATCGACCAGAAAATGGCGATTTTTCAAACAGTCTCCAAATTCAATGAAATTAATTTTTTTAGGACCGTATCGTCAAAATATAGCTAGATTTATTTTTCGGGAATTTTTGGAGTTCATATGTGGCCCCGGTAAATTTAAATGTACGATTGAATTAAATAAATAAATGATTTATATTTTAAATTAAAGAAAACAAGCTGAAAATGATAGAATTGTCTGATGAGACCTAGCCCATTATGTCCGGAATAGGGGTAGTTGGCTAGGGGAGACATTAGTTAGGCTGGATTTGGAGTTAGTTGGAATTAACAGGCTTTTTTGGTGAATTAATGAATTAAATAATTTAATATTATAAATAGCCCCAAACAAATAGAAACCCTAATCTATTTGTCAACAGCCGCCACTATTGGAACCGAGAGCCATGAAGCTCCTATTTTAAATCCCTAAAATCTCCCAAACGGATTCAGATTAAAACATGGTTTTAAAACAAAAATCGAAGGGAAAGTTTGGATCATTAAAATCATACGGATATGATGAAATATAATAGCTTGGCTCATTCAATTTTAGGGTCTAAACTGGGCACATTTAGGCGGGTTTCCTTGATGGATGGGGGGTTCAAAGTCCACGCCAGGGGGCGACGCAGGTCGGTGACATGGAGGTGGAGGTGGTGGAAGTTTCAGATCGGCGGTCAGTCATCTCAAGAGGCATGCATTTTGGGAGTAATGGATCGAGCTTTTTGGGTTTTCTCGTGTACATGCAATTGCGATGGAAGGAAGGAACCTGGAAGAGAAGTGCGGCCCCGATTAACTGAGATGGTAATTAAGGAAATTAAAAATATTTTTGAAAGGCATACTACTATATTAGCACTGAACAATAACAATATCATGTACAACAACAAGTTACCTATACAACTAACAACCGAAAGCATTGAAAAAAAAAACAATAACATTTACAATGAAACACACCAAAAAAACTCAATGCCACAAACAAAAACATAACAATCTAACCTATGCCAATGCCAACTACCACATAAACCAACATAAAGCTGCTCTTACAAATCACCTTGATCTCAATTTCCTCAGCACTACACTTTGCATCTCATCCAGATTTAAGGACTTTGAGTTAAGCACCCTTCTATTCCTCTCATTCCATACTTCATACACAAATATCTTCAAAACTTTCAACAACAGCATGCTTTTTGAAGTTTTCCATCTCGTAGCTTTAAAGAGTAGAAACCATTCATCCCTGCTGATACTTGAAGGCATGTGCAAATTGGAAGATAACAGAATTTTATTCCACAGTTCAAAAACAAAAAGTGCATTCAAAATAAAGATGTGTGTTACATTCAGGCTGATCACCACAAAAGACACAAGAATCCTCTTGAATAATCCCAAACTTAAATAGTTTATCTTTAGAATTAATGGCATTAGCCATTAATTTCCACAAAAATAGATTCTGTTTGGCATTATTCATTAAATTCCAAATTCTCTTATGCCATGAAAAAACTGGTTTAACTCCCATTAACAGATCATATACCAGACTAATGGAGTGCTTCTTATCCATCCACAAAATTCCTTTTCCATACTTAAAGCTTGAAGTTATTTCAGACCAGAGAGCTCTTAATGAAGAAGAACAACTATTTGGCAAATGCAAAACACCATCCTTAATTAAATCATCCACTACTGCCACCTCAGGAATACCGCTATTAGACCTCAAATTAAACTGAACTTTATTACTCAAAATTATTCCTTTACTTGCCCAAGGAGAATGCCAAAAGGATACACCTTGATTACCTCCAACACTGCATTGAATAAAAGGAAGAAAGAGCTCTCTAAGCTTTAAAATATGCCTCCAACTCCAACTACATGAAGCAGGAATATTCATTATCCAGATATTCTTCCTTCCAATAACATTGTTCTTAACAAACTTAGTCCATAAACATTTGTCATCTAAGAACAGTCTGTCAATATACAAAGAAACTGAAGCCTTGTTCCAAAGAAAAAGATTTATAATACCTAAACCACCATTGCTTTTCCTCTCACACAATTTAGAAAATGCTATAGGAATCATCTTCTTAGCAAATCGATCACCATGCCAAAGGAATTTATTCATTGCACTAATAAACATATTGATAAGTTACAGGGGAAGAATATAGTGCCTAGAAATAAAAGTGGTAATGGCAAAAACAATTGATTGTATAATAACCAATCTGCCAGCTTGAGACAAACTACAAGATGGCCACAATTTCATTTTTTTCTATGATTTTTTCATATAAGGGCATACACTTATCCTTAGTGATTCTCCCAGTAAAAAGAGGTAAACCCAAGTATATTGCATTTTCAGGAAGAACCAGTAATCCAGATGTTTCAATCAGTGTATTAGTATTTACTATACTTAACCCAACAACTTTAATATGAGACTTAGGCAAATTTATTTGTAAACCAGTAATCTCATAAAAGTTATTCAGGATGGACAAAATACACCGAATATTTTCGATAGCAGGCTTGGTGAAAATAATGAGATCATCAACAAAGCATAAATGAGTAATAAGAGGATTCTTGCATCGAGGATGTAACTGAAGCTTACCTTCCTTAACTTGAATAAGAACCAGAGAATTAAGAAGCTCCATAACCAATATAAACAAATAAGAACTAATTGGGTCACCCTGTCTTACCCCACTCTTGCTCTTAAAAAAACCATGTAGCAAACCATTCCTTGAAACTAAAAACATAGGTGTTGATATACAGGCGTAAATCCAGGCTAAAAAAGGAAGGGGGAAATTCATTCTTGACAAAACAGCAATAATAGATGACCAGGATACACTATTGAAAGCCTTTCTAATATCCAATTTTAACATACAACGAGGTGAAATGTTCTTCCTATCATAAACATAGGTGTAAATCCAGGCTAAAAAAAAGGAAGGAGGAGTGTAATTCTTAAAAACGAAGTCTTTTCTTTCGTTATATGCAAACAGTGAAGGATTAAACATAGTTTCCTTTTACGTAAAATCAATTAACAAATACGCAGAGTTACCTTTTTACATATAACCTGCTATTATTCGCTGTCCAATTGCTAGACTATTAAAAAGAAAGGGACTATATAATATGCAAAACATGGAAGCAATGATTCAATGTAACAACAAGTTGTATGTACTGTGATGCTAAGTTTGTTAGATTTCGTGATACAATATTTCCATTTGCAAAAGATTTGGAAGATATTACTGATTATGGTGATACAATATTTCCATTTAGAGAAGATTTGGAAAATATTGTTAATTTGAGTAATATAATATTTCTAATAGCAGAAGATTTGGAAGATATCATAAAATTTATTGGCTCTTTTGTAAAATTAGATAGGCCAATAAATTACCTACATAAGTGGAAGAATGTGAAGATTTATTGGCTTTTTGTAAATATTGTTTTCGTAGTGCGTTTCGTCATCACTACAATTTATCTTAGAGTAGGTTTGTCTTAAGCAATTCAAACATTTCAGATACCATTCTAATTTGAGTAAACCTGAAAAATAATGGAAAACATTTATCGCAGTAGTTATCTGCATAATTTTTTAATTCATATAGACTACCTTTCTTGCAGTAGGCATATTAATCTTTTAATTTTACCATATTCATTTTATTTTCGTTGGACACATTATGCGCCAGTTGCATGCATGAAACTAACGTATTTACTCCCTTGTTGTTCAGACCGCATAGCTTGATGAATTAGAACCATAACATTTTGTTTCTCTAGCATTGACTACAGAAGCTCCTTGAGCAAGTATGTCATGTTTAACAATAACACGAGGTGCAAGGGTATGCAACAATATAGCATTATCATGTTGAGAGAACAAAGATGAAAAGTAAATTTTATTATATTATATTCTCACTGCAATAAATTAGAGATTTTATAGCGTTCACTAATAGCGTTTCAACCTCCGATCCTATTAGATCCAAATAGACCAAAAAAAGCATAAATACTGAACGTTATGCGGATTAATATTAAAATTCGTATATACGATATGCTCAGATAATACTGTCTTTTCGTTCCCTTTTTCGTTAAACTCCCAAAACTTCATTTCCGACCCCCTTCTTCCTCTCCAGACTCACAAATTCCAAGCCCTAGAGTTAAATCATCACAACCCCATCTCACTTCGGTTTAATTCGTTTTAACGGTGAATTCACGCCCTCCCTTCCTCATCTTTGATCATTGATCCCTACTGTCCAGATCTAAATCAATCGCATCGCATTCGTCGTTGTCGCTTTCTTCCGTGACCAAACCGTAGTCGCGTTCTTTGCTATTTTAGGTATTTTTCTTGAACCTGTTGCTTTTTTTTGTCATTGCATTATAAATCAATTGCAATTGTCCATATCATATTGTGCCATTGCTTGTTAAAATGATTTAATTTTCGTTGATGATTGATTACGAGTTAAAAGTTTACAAAGTTTTATAGCTATCTATTTTGAGAAATAATCACTGATGTACAACAAAAGGCTAAAAAAAAAATAAAAAAAATAATAATCACTTTTTAGAAGGGACTGATTGTTTATTATTTTGCAATCAGAATTTGGATTAATATACTATAGTGATTTATGTTACAACTTTGTTTTCATTTTGCATTAGTTGCTAGGAATTAGTTTTTATCGAGTATACAATCAAAGTAAAGGTCAAATCTATAAGATTACAGCTTATTTTGTTGTTTTAAAAACAGGTTGGTATTTATCTATTTTTTGCTTCATGAAAGTCAAATCTAAAATATTAAATCTGGCTAAAAATATGATTTTAAAAAACATTCGGTTGCAAAATCTGGATACATTAGGAATGTTTGCAGTATTTTGTAAATAAAAGTCTTTAGTTTTTCAAAAACTAATAATCTGGCTGTCGAATTTGTGGTAAATAGAAGTCTTTAATGTTTGCAGTTCTAAGCTATAGTCTTGTACTGTTAAAATAAACATTGTCTTTTTAGATAGTTTTCTTTGGTTTAATCTGAGAAAGAAAGATTAACTGTATTTTGCTATAGAACTGGCACCAAATGTATCCGTAAACACGGCCCTATATATATATATATATATATATATATATATATATATATATATATATATATATATATATATATATATATATATATATATATATATACATACATACATACACACACACACACACACATGTGGGGCAGGTTCAATGGCACCCCAAATAGTGAGCATCCATTTAGCCTACCACTTTTCCACTACACATTTCCTCCCTCTCTCCTTACACTCATTCTCCCACCTCTCACTCACTTTCCATTCACTTTTTTTAATATAAATGAGTGGCTGAAACTGAGGTGCAAATAGGGACTGAAATTCAGGGGGACTCCCTGATCCTATATATATATATATATATATATATATATATATATATATATATATATATATATATATATATATATATATATATATATATATATATAAGCTCTTTACTATTTGCAGTGCATAATTGATTTTTTAATTGTAATTTACATTAAACAAATTTTCGACAGTGTTTTTTTCCATATTGAATTCTCCCACTGATTGAACTCTGAAATGTAGTTTTAGGCTTGTCTTACATTCGTGATGAAACCATCAAATTTGTTTTAAAGGAACTTTCACTTCTTTCTGTAGGTCATGATTTTATGTTTAAACGATTTAGTAATGAAATTTTTCATAACGTGCAAATTTTGTAGTTATGCGCAGATGGTTTTGTACTAATTATGAACCTTTACTGCATGTTTGCTTATTCTATTTGATATCTTAAAACGTTTGCTATTTTTATTTTTGAATTGTAAAGAGTTAAAAAAAAGAGTTTTGAGTGAGAATATTACTAATAATTCTTTTTTGGGATATGTAAAGTTGGAAGATTGTTAATAGTTAAACTATATAATCTGAAAGAAGTTGTGCTAATCAGTTTATCAGTTTTTTTAACTTAAAATCTTAGTGATTACCAAACTTTCCAATCTACAATCATAATCCGTAAGTGACTACCAAACACTAATTTATTTTGAGCATTCCTAACTATGGGGTTGGATGACAAAACGTTAAATTCACAGCCATCATTCCTGTGTGTAGGGTTAGTAGTGAAATTGTTGTTTGTTTATCTGGCATTGTTACGAATATAAGTCAAATTAGTGCATAGTCTGTCTTTTCAGTCAAGCAATTGTTGGAATGCAAATCTGAAATGAATAGCTGGTTGAAGAAGAAGACTGATTACATCTTTTTTTTTTGTCTCCATATTTTCATTTAATAATTTTTTCAAACACATTTTCAAATTATTGTATACTATAATTTTCATGATATTTGTTCAAAATTGAGAAGAGTATTATGTGCTGGTCTTAATAATGGTATTTCAAAGTTAGTGTATGTGATTGTTTTCGAAAACTTAGAAATTGAAATGTGACAGATCAGTTTTTAGTTTTTTCTCAGACAGCAAGTACATTTTTTTAATCCAGATACAAGACAATGGTTAGATATAATCATTATTAACTGTTTATGCAGTTAAAAATAATTGTATGATTTATATTTAGATCTGGTAAAATGTAATGGTTTGTAGCAAGATTAGTCCTTTGAATTTAGGTTATTTATTATAGTTTTCAAGGGCGTTTTCAGAGACCAGCTAGCAAAAATGTAACAGATAAATAATGAAAACTGCTATTTGAGCATGTTATAACATGTTTTCTCGAGTAACATATCCAGTTAAGCAACTACGCAAATAGTTTTATTTAACAGAGCTCTTTAATAGAAATCAAATATGGCACAAGCTAGCTATTATGATTTTGTTATCCAGGCTTAGATGGGAGCCGAACATGTTAATGATCTGAAAAATGATTTAAACTATCATGTACAAATTTAAAAGTGGTATTGGACCATGTAAATACAAATATAAACTTATTTGCACTAAATCATCACACCAAAACTTATGCTCCCAAAAATTAAAGGACTCGTTATTGCTCAAGATTTGTTGGTAAACAAAAATTGAAAAGATAAATTGAATGCATAATTAATTTTGCAATCACCCAAGACATGTTTTCACTGAAGTATTGCATAAAATATAACTTTGAGATATGCATAATTATCATATTTTATGCATAAAACATAAACTTTGAGATATGTTTTCACTTTTATTATCTTTTATGCATAATCATTGTCTGTCACTTTGAGGAATTGAAATATTATTATAAACCGGATTAGAGGATAAAATGGGATTAATGGGGATAACCGTGATATTTGAGATGAACTTCTTCTTTTCTTGGTTTGCAACAGAGGACTTGCTCACTTCAGGTTTAGATATACTGCCGCTGCCTCTTGCATGCTTCTACTCAACAACTTGATTGTGTTTTGGCAACATGACCATTTCTTTATTATTTTGGTTCATAGCCTATTTACTATTTTTTCTAGCATCAACAATAGATTTACTCGCATCCAATTTTCCATTTTCTTTAGCATCAACAACTGTTTTACACTTTTACTACATGAACGTATATCATATTTAAAGCACTTACATAATGTGCATATCAGCTGTCCCCAGGAGTACTCTAAGAACACATTTTGGCTTTTTTTCTCATCATACACATGTATAACTAATTAACTCTTTCTCAACACTTATCTCGATCAAACAGTTAACACAAATATTCCTGTTTCTTTTGTAATTTCGTCAGAGCACACTGGTTTTTCCTATTATTTAGCTGATTTCCTAAGTTAGTAGGGGAATGTTGTATTTTAATTTGGGTTACCACTCCGTTGAAGCTATGGTTCTGTGTTGTTTTAATCACAATCTAACCTCGGATGAATATATCATTAGATGGAAGTATCTTGGTTTTATCATCTTCAATTTCAGATTTGAAAAAAATATTTATTTCCATTAGAAGTTAATTCATACGCTGCTTTCAATCTCCTGACTTTTGCAGATTGAGATTTAGCTTCCAAATAATTCATTGATCCACCGATGAAAAAACCAACTAAAAATTTAGATGAAATTTGGATCCTTTCATCGAGAACTTCTCAAGGAGTTAGGGATTACCACTATAATCCAAACCAAAATTAATTCGACATATTCACCGGCATCCTTAGGTGAGTCTTTGGACATGCTAAACCAAAGAGGTTTAGGATGTGGGGCAAGAGAGATATGCAGGAGAGGACTAATGTGAGAAAAATTAGGAGATGGAGTATAGATAGATGATGGAATTGTGGATGGGGAAACAGAAAAGGAAGAAAGTATTGGGAGAGGAGGCACATGAGGGGGAGGGTAGGGATGGAAATTAGGAAAAGATAACAAAAGTGACAAAGTCACAAAGATATGCATAAAACATAAACTCTGAAAATCTAATTTGTTTTCACCGAAGTAGTGTTTAAAATTTCGCAAGTGTAGTGACCCGAAAATCCGGGGAAATTTGAGCTGACTAAATAACACAAGTCCAACCCAAATCGCACTGGAAATTCAAGAAACTAATAGAAAGAAGACAGAGGGTGAGGATAGATAAGATAGAAACTTAGAATAGAAGAAGAAGAAGAAGAACACAACATCAGAGTAACACGAACCTCACAGCGGAACGAATAACATATAATAGATAACATAACTTTGAAATATAACAGTTATGTATACAATAGCACTTATCAGAGTACAGCACTTACAACACAGCGGAAAAAACTATAGCTATATGATCTTGAAGCCTCCTGCTCCAAGCTCTTCCAGTATATCTGTAAAACCCGACTACTTGACTGTCCGTACAAATTTAGGCACCCAAGAGTTTAGGGAAAACAACAAATAAACTCCGGGTCAGTCATGGGACTGGTGTGAGTAAAACAGTTTAAAACAGGTATATGAACAAGTAAACGATATCTCATAAGACCACGCCGTAGAACGGAACGGGTTTTTCCCTTATGAGAATCCAAAATATCTTTATATCAAAAACTTTTTGATATTATAATAATGTCTATGTACAAATAGATATCAACTAGCAGAAACGCTTTCATCTCACGTTCTACATATATAGTATACAATCAAAACCGCAAGCACGTATTGGGTAATGGATTTCCAACTATGACAAGGTATGGAATCACCTTCCGATCAGTGTACTCTAGGAACGATACATTGGAGTTCAACAAGAACATCTTGCAACTCAGCCACACATGACCGACCACTCATTTCGCTTGAGTGTATCGAATGTACATCACCAACGGTTGGGATTAGCAACCGTTCCCGTATATATATGGGACAACATTGATAGATTTAAGAAACAAATGAATATTCACTAGATAGGTGATTATACACCCTACTTCGGTGCGACCGACTTAGCCATGCTGCCTGCCCGATTTCTGTCATTTACCGGATGATGAGGCTAGAAGCTACGCTTTATCATCACATCAGATTCACTTCGAATGCCACATTGTCAGATCCATCGAAAATCACTAATTAATGTCTACAACCATACATTACGTGTTAGCTAAAAGAAGTTTCCTTCTTCGCTTCCACTCTTGGTATAGTTGAAGAAATCAATGTACGTGATCGTCTGGAAATACTATGTCAGACATCCATCTTCATTCACTTAGAAATGTCACATCGTCATACCCGCCAAATCACAAATTGACTTATCCAAAAATAACACGGGTATACATCTAAGAGAAACGAATTCCTCCGCCACCAAACGTGAATACGTTTGAACAGATCAACTTACGCGATCCACTGGATATACTCTGTCAGACCTTCGTCCATACAAGTTGTCCTGGGACTGGACAAACCGAAGGCACTATTCTGTAAACAGGATAGCCCTTGCATTTTACTCCGTCTTCAATTATCTTTGGCATATATGATTCGCGACGCTTATGCCAATACAGAGTGGTTCTTTGGATAATAATCCAACCGGTCTCTCCATATTAACAACGTTAAAATGGTCAAAACTTCGATAGTCGGTGAGTTAACTATCAAAGAAAAACAAGTGTGCAAACAACGATATTATTTCCAGATGGAAATTATATCGAACAAACATCATTTAACATTAATCTCTTTAGTTCATTTATTTACTTATCTCCTGTTTCCCTATATTCTAAATTCTTATTTTCTTTTATCAGAAAACATTTCTGATTCTCGTTTGGAAAACATTTCCAAAACTCCTTTACGATCAAACCTTACCATTTCTTAGTTAAGAAGGAAGTCACTCAAGTTGGGGTATAATTACCTCTCAGACCTTAACTGAACAACGTTATAACTTCGAAATGGTCAAAGTTTATCTTTTAACCTTTAACAACTTCTTTACGCCTTCTCGGATCCAATTTTACTAATCCACTTCTATATTTAAAACATTGGTTATAACGATAACGTTATAATCCCTCCTTTCGAATTATCTAACTTAAATTATAACTTCTATTCTTATTAGTGAATAGTTAACCTAACACTTATTTATTTATAAATAAATAAATCTCTATTTAGACACTGGAAAGTATAAGTACTTTTCCGAATTCGATATAATCGAATTTGCCGATTAACTCTCTTCGAGAAATCTCTATTTGATTAACTCTTCTTCGAATAACCTATATTCGATTAACTTCTTCTCGAATAAACGATATTCGATAATCTTTCTTCGAATAACTAATGTCCGATAACTCTTCCTTTTCAAATATCTCATATTTGAAAATCTCACTTCGATTAAACTATAATCGATAACTCCCTTCGATGAAACTAACATCGATAACTCCTTTCGATGAAACTAACATCGATAACTCCTTTCGATGAAACTAACATCGATTAATTCCTTTCGATGAAACTAACATCGATAACTCCTTTCGATGAAACTAACATCGATTAATTTAACTCGACGAACTGAACTTATTTACTTTACTCGATCATCTTGACTTGATAACTTAACTTGCTAACTTAACTCGATTATCTTAACTAAATCACTTGACTCAATCATCTTGACTTGATAACTTAACTTGCTAACTTAACTCGATTATCTTAACTAAATCACTTGACTCAATCATCTTGACTTGATAACTTAACTTGCTAACTTAACTCGATTATCTTAACTAAATCACTTGACTCAATCATCTTGACTTGATTACTCATATCGAATAACTAATATTCGATTTAACTCCATTTAACTCTATTCGAATAACTATTATTCGATTAACTCTATTCAACTCTATTCGAATAAACTATATTCGACTAACTCTATTTAACTCCATTCGAACAACTATTATTCGACAACTCTATTTAACTCCATTCGAACAACTATTATTCGACAACTTTATTTAACTCCATTCGAACAACTATTATTCGACAACTCTATTTAACTCCATTCGCTTGTCTCTAGATCGCAGCGATCACAATGGGTACGCCTGATTCCCTCAGGAAACATCCGACCGCCTTAGGCTATCTGCAGCCCTGCGAATTACGCTAGCAGTCATACAAGATGGCAACTTACCCTGAATACTATGTTTGACTAACTCTGTCTCAAATAACTATATTTGATTAATTCTAGTTCGTGTTAACTCTAATCGATTAACTCTAACTAATTAACTCCAACTGGTTAATTCTAACTGATTAACTCTAACTGATTAACTCTAACTGGTTAACTCTATTTGACTAACTCGACAAACTAACCCCTTTCGAATAACATATTCGATTAACTAACTTCGAATACCATATTCGATTTCTCCTTTCGAATGTCTATACTCGATTAACTAACTTCGAATACCATATTCGATTTCTCCTTTCGAATGTCTATACTCGATTAACTACTTCGAATACCATATTCGATTTCTCTTTTCGAATGTCTATATTCGATTAACTAACTTCGAATACCATATTCGATTTCTCTTTTCGAATGTCTATATTCGATTAACTAACTTCGAATACCATATTCGATTTCTCTTTTATATCTCGTCAAATTTCCTTTTTATAACGTTTATTTTCCGTTACAACTATTCCCCTTTTTTTTATAACTTCTAATTACCGTTACAAATATTTCCTATTTATAACTTCTATTTACCGTTACAAATATTTCCTATTTATAACTTCTATTTACCGTTACAAATATTCCCTATTTATAACTTCTTATTTACCGTTACAAATATTTCCTATTTACAACTTCTATTTACCGTTACAAATATTCCCTATTTATAACTTCTATTTACCGTTACAAATATTTCCTATTTATAACTTCTATTTACCGTTACAAATATTCCCTATTTATACTTCTTATTTACCGTTACAAATATTTCCTATTTACAACTTCTATTTACCGTTACAAATATTCCCTATTTATAACTTCTTATTTACCGTTACAAATATTCCCTATTTATAACTTCTTATTTATCTTCTAAATAAATATTCCTTTATTCTATTTATTTTCTAAATAAATATTTCCCGTATCAATTCTATTTGTTTTCTAAATAAATATCCCTTTTATAAAACTCTATTTGTTTTATAAATACTTCCTTTTATAAAACCGTGTTCGTTTTATAAATAATTTCCTTTTATAAAATCCTGTGATTTTATAAAATTCCTTTATTTCAATATACATTGAAATATTCCATTTCACAACTCAGGGTTTCTTATGATATATAAAATATCGAATAACAATGATTAATATCATTCTAACACACATAATCCAGAACAGATTATATAACACATCATATAACACAATATATGAAAACAGTAAAATAATTGTTGAGGAATCCAGTCGGATTCCTCCAACCTGTCTCCCTGCATCCACAGATGTTACACAGTATAATATATATCATATTTCATTTTGAAATGAAATATCCTGCTGTACAGAACCATATTTGATTAACAGTACATAGATTAACTATAACTACGTTTTCAATCAAATCTATTTAACAGTCCAGTTTAACAATCAATATACAACAGTCAATAAATAAAGTACAATTTATATTAAAATATAAATTGAGGAGAGTTAGTGAGTTTTACTCACATTTGCAGTTCATCGTTAAAGAACGATAAATTGTTTGTTTTGATTTGAATCAAACAATTTATCTCGCCATAAATTGTAACGAGCTTCGATTCACTCTCCGTCGATTCCATTGGATAGTGTCCATCCATACGATCCCACCGGATCTTGTTTCGTTGAATTTTGATAACGTATGGTCAAGATATCAACTATACAAGTTAGTACGATTATTTAAATTAAAAACAAACTAATTAAATTCTCTCATATGGGCCTTACCCCTCATTAGTTTCCCGGCCCATCACACTTTAAACCCACCCGCTCCTGTGCACGTGACCCTTTTCTTCAACTCAAAACCCGACTCTCAGTAAAACAGATCCACCAATTTCAGATCGAACTCGTTACCACTCCCGTCCCCTCCGCCAAACCACGATGATCGGAATCTGACTGACCATCACTGCTGGCTTCGCCGTAGGGTCACGCTCCTCCTCCAATTGATTTATCGGTTTCCTACTTCCCGAAAAACCCCTGCTAAACCAAATGTCTTCGACCGGCAGACCCTACTTCCTCCGACCACCGGAGTTGATCGCAGCGGCCTCGTTGAGTGCGCCTTGATTCCACGGACGCCGCGTACCCCTCTGATCGATCCAACTCCTCCCACGCCGCAAGCAGTTCAAAGCCCTAGCTCCACTGTGTATAACCGGCGAAACGAATTTGATGTTCGAACCCCTCAAACGCTATATCAAAACGCAGAGAGACTCAGCAGTAATCTGACCATCTATCTATTTGGATTTATAAGATTTTATACGAATAAAGATGATTTTCCCAAGCTATTGTTTTTGCTGTGTTATTTCGTGTTTGTGGAGGCTGAGAAGTTGTTGACTACGTGAAATACAATTCTAGGTTTTGAAGGGTTTGTGGGTTATTTATAGTGTCCACAAATATCTAGATATTTTCCTAGATATTTTTAGGTATTTTATTTTATTATTTTATATTCGTTATAGTCTTCTAAAAATCACTACGAACACATACGACGCCTAAAAATCATGAAAATTGGCATGTAGCTAGAGTTCGTCATTACGGTCCTAACGAAACTGGTTTCGTCGAATTCCGACTTCGTATGCTCACACAGTGTATTTTTAACTGTCGAAATACTGACTGTTTTTCACTCTAAAAATCCCCACGGTCACACACTGACCCTAAAAATCACGAAACTTGGAATCTATCAACTATTTGACATTGCGGATCCTACAAAACTGGTTTCGTCGAAAACGGAGGTCGTTTGCAAAACTGGCTATTTTTAAAGCTCTGAATGACCCATTTAAATATATAAATATATTTAAATAAATTAAATTAAATATAAATAAATTTATATTATCGTATATCTTCACATATGATATCGTACAACCCCAGAGTATCATATCAGAATTTACAGTTTGATATTTCAGATTCCCGATTACCTCGATATTCAGTTTTATATTGAAAAACCCTTTTATAACGTATATAAAGCGTTACGAATTATAAAGGAATTCCACAGCGACTTTTTATGAAATTTGATTTGGACATAACTCAAAATCTACACGATGAAATCCCGATTTTTCTCTTCCACTAGAAAGATATACCCCACCAGCTCCACACGTTTCTTGTTTCACAGAAATCCGGCTTAAAACGAATCCTGTACATTCAGTTGAAGTTCAAATCGCCAAATCGCGAACTACAGCGCCATTTCAAGCTCGATTTTAATTATAATATAATTATACGTTCAAACTGTCGTTATTTAAACATATTCGTCAATATAACTCAACTTTAAGTTGAATTAAATCCAAGGGGCGACCCCGTTCACAGAATATTTGTATTTCCAATAGTTTTGATTATTTCGACATTATAATATATTTTATTATATTATAATTATTAATTAAATATTCAATATTATTTAATTCATGTTCTCGATATCGATAAATCGATATTTAATAATTAAATAAATAAATTGTTCAACAGCTAAAATGCGGGTCACTACATTCTTCCCCACTTAAAATAATTTCGTCCTCGAAATTGCTAAGCTAGGGGACGACCCTACCTACTGGGTAAAAATTTATTCGTTTACCTCTTATCTCCGGTTTCAACTGAACCAATAAAATATTAATTTATTCCGACTAACTAAATTTTCAAAAATTCTGAAAATTTTCTAACACCTTAACTTTTCGAAATTTTTCGCCAGCACCTCCTTTGTACTGGTCAATATCTCAAACTCCAACTCGCCTCTCTGGGCCATCTCCAACCCAAAAGAAAATCAAACAGCCAAGCGGCTTGCCAAATCGGCTCATAAATCACCAAACTCATATGAAATATAAACTTGTACCTTTCTGTCGGGCATATTAACTTTATCACTTCCATATGCTATCAACTCAGCATATACCAATGTTATCTCAATCAAATTCCAATCAGTTCATATCCTCAAATCCAAATCGAATTTCATTCGAACCCCCATATCAAATTTCAAATTCTTAACTCATCAACCCAATTCCATAACAGATTATTCTCTAATCCAATTCAATTCTATTTAACTCAGTTCAAGTTAAATTCAATTTTATTTTTACTATCTCATTTTTATTTAACTTCATTAGTTAAATTTTAATTCCAGAACTCAAATTCCTGGGTTTCTTTTAAATCAATTTGAAATCATAATACCAATTCAAAACCTTTGAATTTCCAAACAACTTGTTTTCTCAAAACAATCCAAAAACAAAACCTTTGGTAGTAATCCACCACTTAGAAACTCGAAAATCACACCGATGATACTGCGCAGTCATCATCGGAATTATTTCCCAGCGACCCAAGTGATTTCAATACTATATCATTTCCAATACCATTTCTAAATACTTCTATTTTGAAAACATTTCAAAATCTCCCAGGAAATTAAAATTTCCTTATTTTAATTCCAAATCTGATTTAAATTCATATTCAATTCATCTTATTTCATATACTTTACTTATATGAATTCTGATTGGTTACATATAATCTTTTCACATTGTTATAATCTTACTCGATTATAACAACAACCAATATATCTCATATATTATAAATCCAATATATATCAAATATACTTTGGGTAAAATTATTTCGTTTACCCTCTTTTCAAAACATACGATGACGGTTCATTGTATTCAAGTGTTTATTTACTCCTACCGATACAGTGGATCAAACTGATCGACCAGAACTCATAAACAACTCAGCCAATGAATCTTCACAATATAAAACCATTTTTATATCAAATACAAATACGCACTCGTATATATACACTCAAACTCAATCTAGGGTGTTACTAGCCCTATCTCTACCGAGTCACGCCACAGAGCCAAGGTAATTCTTAACTTAAGCTCTGATACCAACTGTAGTGACCCGAAAATCCGGGGAAATTTGAGCTGACTAAATAACACAAGTCCAACCCAAATCGCACTGGAAATTCAAGAAACTAATAGAAAGAAGACAGAGGGTGAGGATAGATAAGATAGAAACTTAGAATAGAAGAAGAAAAAGAAGAACACAACATCAGAGTAACACGAACCTCACAGCGGAACGAATAACATATAATAGATAACATAACTTTGAAATATAACAGTTATGTATACAATAGCACTTATCAGAGTACAGCACTTACAACACAGCGGAAATAACTATAGCTATATGATCTTGAAGCCTCCTGCTCCAAGCTCTTCCAGTATATCTGTAAAACCCGACTACTTGACTGCCCGTACAAATTTAGGCACCCAAGAGTTTAGGGAAAACAACAAATAAACTCCGGGTCAGTCATGGGACTGGTGTGAGTAAAACAGTTTAAAACAGGTATATGAACAAGTAAACGATATCTCATAAGACCACGTCGTAGAACGGAACGGGTTTTTCCCTTATGAGAATCCAAAATATCTTTATATCAAAAACTTTTTGATATTATAATAATGTCTATGTACAAATAGATATCAACTAGCAGAAACGCTTTCATCTCACGTTCTACATATATAGTATACAATCAAAACCGCAAGCACGTATTGGGTAATGGATTTCCAACTATGACAAGGTATGGAATCACCTTCCGATCAGTGTACTCTAGGAACGATACACTGGAGTTCAACAAGAACATCTTGCAACTCAGCCACACATGACCGACCACTCATTTCGCTTGAGTGTATCGAATGTACATCACCAACGGTTGGGATCAGCAACCGTTCCCGTATATATATGGGACAGCATTGATAGATTTAAGAAACAAATGAATATTCACTAGATAGGTGATTATACACCCTACTTCGGTGCGACCGACTTAGCCATGCTGCCTGCCCGATTTCTGTCATTTACCGGATGATGAGGCTAGAAGCTACGCTTTATCATCACATCAGATTCACTTCGAATGCCACATTGTCAGATCCATCGAAAATCACTAATTAATGTCTACAACCATACATTACGTGTTAGCTAAAAGAAGTTTCCTTCTCCGCTTCCACTCTTGGTATAGTTGAAGAAATCAATGTACGTGATCGTCTGGAAATACTATGTCAGACATCCATCTTCATTCACTTAGAAATGTCACATCGTCATACCCGCCAAATCACAAATTGACTTATCCAAAAATAACACGGGTATACAGCTAAGAGAAACGAATTCCTCCGCCACCAAACGTGAATACGTTTGAACAGATCAACTTACGCGATCCACTGGATATACTCTGTCAGACCTTCGTCCATACAAGTTGTCCTGGGACTGGACAAACCGAAGGCACTATTCTGTAAACAGGATAGCCCTTGCATTTTACTCCGTCTTCAATTATCTTTGGCATATATGATTCGCGACGCTTATGCCAATACAGAGTGGTTCTTTGGATAATAATCCAACCGGTCTCTCCATATTAACAACGTTAAAATGGTCAAAACTTCGATAGTCGGTGAGTTAACTATCAAAGAAAAACAAGTGTGCAAACAACGATATTATTTCCAGATGGAAATTATATCGAACAAACATCATTTAACATTAATCTCTTTAGTTCATTTATTTACTTATCTCCTGTTTCCCTATATTCTAAATTCTTATTTTCTTTTATCAGAAAACATTTCTGATTCTCGTTTGGAAAACATTTCCAAAACTCCTTTACGATCAAACCTTACCATTTCTTAGTTAAGAAGGAAGTCACTCAAGTTGGGGTATAATTACCTCTCAGACCTTAACTGAACAACGTTATAACTTCGAAATGGTCAAAGTTTATCTTTTAACCTTTAACAACTTCTTTACGCCTTCTCGGATCCAATTTTACTAATCCACTTCTATATTTAAAACATTGGTTATAACGATAACGTTATAATCCCTCCTTTCGAATTATCTAACTTAAATTATAACTTCTATTCTTATTAGTGAATAGTTAACCTAACACTTATTTATTTATAAATAAATAAATCTCTATTTAGACACTGGAAAGTATAAGTACTTTTCCGAATTCGATATAATCGAATTTGCCGATTAACTCTCTTCGAGAAATCTCTATTTGATTAACTCTTCTTCGAATAACCTATATTCGATTAACTTCTTCTCGAATAAACGATATTCGATAATCTTTCTTCGAATAACTAATGTCCGATAACTCTTCCTTTTCAAATATCTCATATTTGAAAATCTCACTTCGATTAAACTATAATCGATAACTCCCTTCGATGAAACTAACATCGATAACTCCTTTCGATGAAACTAACATCGATAACTCCTTTCGATGAAACTAACATCGATTAATTCCTTTCGATGAAACTAACATCGATAACTCCTTTCGATGAAACTAACATCGATTAATTTAACTCGACGAACTGAACTTATTTACTTTACTCGATCATCTTGACTTGATAACTTAACTTGCTAACTTAACTCGATTATCTTAACTAAATCACTTGACTCAATCATCTTGACTTGATAACTTAACTTGCTAACTTAACTCGATTATCTTAACTAAATCACTTGACTCAATCATCTTGACTTGATAACTTAACTTGCTAACTTAACTCGATTATCTTAACTAAATCACTTGACTCAATCATCTTGACTTGATTACTCATATCGAATAACTAATATTCGATTTAACTCCATTTAACTCTATTCGAATAACTATTATTCGATTAACTCTATTCAACTCTATTCGAATAAACTATATTCGACTAACTCTATTTAACTCCATTCGAACAACTATTATTCGACAACTCTATTTAACTCCATTCGAACAACTATTATTCGACAACTCTATTTAACTCCATTCGAACAACTATTATTCGACAACTCTATTTAACTCCATTCGCTTGTCTCTAGATCGCAGCGATCACAATGGGTACGCCTGATTCCCTCAGGAAACATCCGACCGCCTTAGGCTATCTGCAGCCCTGCGAATTACGCTAGCAGTCATACAAGATGGCAACTTACCCTGAATACTATGTTTGACTAACTCTGTCTCAAATAACTATATTTGATTAATTCTAGTTCGTGTTAACTCTAATCGATTAACTCTAACTAATTAACTCCAACTGGTTAATTCTAACTGATTAACTCTAACTGATTAACTCTAACTGGTTAACTCTATTTGACTAACTCGACAAACTAACCCCTTTCGAATAACATATTCGATTAACTAACTTCGAATACCATATTCGATTTCTCCTTTCGAATGTCTATACTCGATTAACTAACTTCGAATACCATATTCGATTTCTCCTTTCGAATGTCTATACTCGATTAACTACTTCGAATACCTTATTCGATTTCTCTTTTCGAATGTCTATATTCGATTAACTAACTTCGAATACCATATTCGATTTCTCTTTTCGAATGTCTATATTCGATTAACTAACTTCGAATACCATATTCGATTTCTCTTTTATATCTCGTCAAATTTCCTTTTTATAACGTTTATTTTCCGTTACAACTATTCCCCTTTTTTTTATAACTTCTAATTACCGTTACAAATATTTCCTATTTATAACTTCTATTTACCGTTACAAATATTTCCTATTTATAACTTCTATTTACCGTTACAAATATTCCCTATTTATAACTTCTTATTTACCGTTACAAATATTTCCTATTTACAACTTCTATTTACCGTTACAAATATTCCCTATTTATAACTTCTATTTACCGTTACAAATATTTCCTATTTATAACTTCTATTTACCGTTACAAATATTCCCTATTTATACTTCTTATTTACCGTTACAAATATTTCCTATTTACAACTTCTATTTACCGTTACAAATATTCCCTATTTATAACTTCTTATTTACCGTTACAAATATTCCCTATTTATAACTTCTTATTTATCTTCTAAATAAATATTCCTTTATTCTATTTATTTTCTAAATAAATATTTCCCGTATCAATTCTATTTGTTTTCTAAATAAATATCCCTTTTATAAAACTCTATTTGTTTTATAAATACTTCCTTTTATAAAACCGTGTTCGTTTTATAAATAATTTCCTTTTATAAAATCCTGTGATTTTATAAAATTCCTTTATTTCAATATACATTGAAATATTCCATTTCACAACTCAGGGTTTCTTATGATATATAAAATATCGAATAACAATGATTAATATCATTCTAACACACATAATCCAGAACAGATTATATAACACATCATATAACACAATATATGAAAACAGTAAAATAATTGTTGAGGAATCCAGTCGGATTCCTCCAACCTGTCTCCCTGCATCCACAGATGTTACACAGTATAATATATATCATATTTCATTTTGAAATGAAATATCCTGCTGTACAGAACCATATTTGATTAACAGTACATAGATTAACTATAACTACGTTTTCAATCAAATCTATTTAACAGTCCAGTTTAACAATCAATATACAACAGTCAATAAATAAAGTACAATTTATATTAAAATATAAATTGAGGAGAGTTAGTGAGTTTTACTCACATTTGCAGTTCATCGTTAAAGAACGATAAATTGTTTGTTTTGATTTGAATCAAACAATTTATCTCGCCATAAATTGTAACGAGCTTCGATTCACTCTCCGTCGATTCCATTGGATAGTGTCCATCCATACGATCCCACCGGATCTTGTTTCGTTGAATTTTGATAACGTATGGTCAAGATATCAACTATACAAGTTAGTACGATTATTTAAATTAAAAACAAACTAATTAAATTCTCTCATATGGGCCTTACCCCTCATTAGTTTCCCGGCCCATCACACTTTAAACCCACCCGCTCCTGTGCACGTGACCCTTTTCTTCAACTCAAAACCCGACTCTCAGTAAAACAGATCCACCAATTTCAGATCGAACTCGTTACCACTCCCGTCCCCTCCGCCAAACCACGATGATCGGAATCTGACTGACCATCACTGCTGGCTTCGCCGTAGGGTCACGCTCCTCCTCCAATTGATTTATCGGTTTCCTACTTCCCGAAAAACCCCTGCTAAACCAAATGTCTTCGACCGGCAGACCCTACTTCCTCCGACCACCGGAGTTGATCGCAGCGGCCTCGTTGAGTGCGCCTTGATTCCACGGACGCCGCGTACCCCTCTGATCGATCCAACTCCTCCCACGCCGCAAGCAGTTCAAAGCCCTAGCTCCACTGTGTATAACCGGCGAAACGAATTTGATGTTCGAACCCCTCAAACGCTATATCAAAACGCAGAGAGACTCAGCAGTAATCTGACCATCTATCTATTTGGATTTATAAGATTTTATACGAATAAAGATGATTTTCCCAAGCTATTGTTTTTGCTGTGTTATTTCGTGTTTGTGGAGGCTGAGAAGTTGTTGACTACGTGAAATAAAATTCTAGGTTTTGAAGGGTTTGTGGGTTATTTATAGTGTCCACAAATATCTAGATATTTTCCTAGATATTTTTAGGTATTTTATTTTATTATTTTATATTCGTTATAGTCTTCTAAAAATCACTACGAACACATACGACGCATAAAAATCATGAAAATTGGCATGTAGCTAGAGTTCGTCATTACGGTCCTAACGAAACTGGTTTCGTCGAATTCCGACTTCGTATGCTCACACAGTGTATTTTTAACTGTCGAAATACTGACTGTTTTTCACTCTAAAAATCCCCACGGTCACACACTGACCCTAAAAATCACGAAACTTGGAATCTATCAACTATTTGACATTGCGGATCCTACAAAACTGGTTTCGTCGAAAACGGAGGTCGTTTGCAAAACTGGCTATTTTTAAAGCTCTGAATGACCCATTTAAATATATAAATATATTTAAATAAATTAAATATAAATAAATTTATATTATCGTATATCTTCACATATGATATCGTACAACCCCAGAGTATCATATCAGAATTTACAGTTTGATATTTCAGATTCCCGATTACCTCGATATTCAGTTTTATATTGAAAAACCCTTTTATAACGTATATAAAGCGTTACGAATTATAAAGGAATTCCACAGCGACTTTTTATGAAATTTGATTTGGACATAACTCAAAATCTACACGATGAAATCCCGATTTTTCTCTTCCACTAGAAAGATATACCCCACCAGCTCCACACGTTTCTTGTTTCACAGAAATCCGGCTTAAAACGAATCCTGTACATTCAGTTGAAGTTCAAATCGCCAAATCGCGAACTACAGCGCCATTTCAAGCTCGATTTTAATTATAATATAATTATATGTTCAAACTGTCGTTATTTAAACATATTCGTCAATATAACTCAACTTTAAGTTGAATTAAATCCAAGGGGCGACCCCGTTCACAGAATATTTGTATTTCCAATAGTTTTGATTATTTCGACATTATAATATATTTTATTATATTATAATTATTAATTAAATATTCAATATTATTTAATTCATGTTCTCGATATTGATAAATCGATATTTAATAATTAAATAAATAAATTGTTCAACAGCTAAAATGCGGGTCACTACAGCAAGGTTCCAAGATATGTATGAAAGATGGTTTAATTTTAAGCTCAACATTTTGAAAGCTTTCATAGTAATTTCAGTTTTCTTTTTATATAGAAAGAATCCATAAACATTTTGAGACATTTCCGTGCATTACTGGTTTGCTTGTTTTGTACAATTTAGTTTAGTTCGCTTTTGAGTTTCATCTTAACCAATAAAAAATATCCCATTTCCTTTGCATTTTCATGATTTCTGTCACAGCTTAAGCAATTTAGTGTTCTCTTTTTGTTGTTAATCTTGTTTCATTTTGTTTTAGTTCTGCTTAGTTTTTTTGTTGCATTCTGTTTAACTTGTGATGTGCATTTTAGATACAACTTGATTTTCTGTTTCTATATTCACTGGATTCAAACTGTGCATTTCAGTTTCAATTCTAACAGTTATTTTTCATTCCTGCATTCAGTTTCTATTACATTAATTTTTTCTCAAAGTCGTCATTGTAGTGCATTTCTGTGACTCAACATTCAATATCTCCTTTGAAACCAAACAGTTTGGTTTTGGCTGTAGCTATCATATATCCTGTTGTTTTTATTATTTTGGATAAAGTGCATATAATAACTTATATTCAATCCTTGCATTTACTTCATTTACAATGCAAGCCACACATAATATATGTTACATTGTAGGACAACTTTAAATAAAACCTCTCAATAATAAGGCTCGCTTGAATTCTGATTACAAAACAAACCTGTTTTCCCCAGATCAGAAATATGTGCTTGCGCAAGCACAAAAGGTGATGATCTGGGAAAAAAGTTCTTTCTCTGTAGTAATGCTTTTTTTTTTTTTTATTGTTGTTATAGGTTTCAATCCAACTGCCACATTGGAGGTTTCTAACGTTTGAATAATAGGTGGAGGCAAGGGTCTTGCAGCTAACTGTGGCGTTGCAGAATGCGTAGGGGTGGTGAAAGCTTATATTGGATTATCGCAAGGCTGCTGCATAAAATTGGGCTTTGTCATTGGTACGAAAGATCTGTTGTTTGAGCCCATAACTCCCATGCGTTGTGACTTGAATATTGAAAATCGTCTAAAATATGTCGCCAAATCTTGTTGTATATTACAATAAGTTTTAGCAGTGTTATTGCTTAGATCATTATACTACCTAAATTCATGAGTCATGACTAGTCAATGTGTTATCGTTTTAAAACAGATGGCTGCAAAAAGTGTGAGTAAAAATATGGTGTCTGTTTTTTTCCCTCTCTTTTTTGGGTTGCAAAAAGTGTAGGCAACAATATGGAGTATTCCCTTTGGTAGCTTGGAATAGCAAGTGCCAATTTGAGTTCAAGTCAACTCTTTACATCTGAATATCCCATGATGTGTGAGAATATGGAGCCACATAGAATTGGCTATAACACATAGAATTCATGATTTGTACTAGAATTCCATACTTTCTTGACTGAAAAAGGGGAAATTACATAGTTATGATCGTGACACTTTCACAAATACTTCACAAGTTGTTCATAAGTCACATAGTATGCATAAAACTTACCATTATTTATAAGAGATTTTATTATGCTGTTTACCAATGCCATGATATGATTAAGGATCAACTTAGGTAGATTAAATGCAAACGCAGGATAATGCATTTACAAATATTTGTCATATATCAAGAAGAATCATGTTAGGGATATGGAAGATTTTGATATATGACCATATGGCAGTTGCTACTGTTGGATTGGCACGATAATGCAACGGAGCCAAGAAGCGAAGGTCTGTAAAAAAAGCTGTTATGCAAAAGTTGCTTTGATACCAATTTGTTGTGCAAAAAAGGCTCAAACATGCCTAACTAGAAGAGACTCCATTTGGGGATCGCTGGCTTCATGCCAGGATGAGTGTACACTAAAGTGTACGTCTCAGTATATAGCCAGTGCAAATCCATGTGAGTCATCAATTATATTACCAAGATATGGTAATAATATAATGGAGGAAAATTACCATAGCAATAAATGTGTAAAGATAAAAAGTAAATCAATCTGTTTCTTTTGCATAGATGGAAGAAATTGATCCCTTCATTTATTTCTATACCATCTCATCAAATGCAATCAATGCATTTCCATTATAAAAATATTTACTTTTCATTCTTTGCAAATTTATTCCAATCAATTTGTGATTTTGTATCACCAAATTAACACTCCACCTTGATGCAAAATCACATATCTGCAACACCCCATCTCGAATCAAATTCTCTTCACAACATAAAAGTCTTCAAAAGAAAGAAAAAAAAAAAGAAACTTCACCTTCAATCCAAATCTCACAATGAGATATAAACCAAAAATGAATATTTGTCTAATGAGTTCCAACAAAGCTACTTTCCATCACACCATGTTAACGAGTTCAGACTACGTCCCTGCTTGCCAACAAAATGTTGCAACTATCCAAAATAAAAAGAAGGCAAACACCAAAGTAATCTCAACACCGCCAAGACAAAAAATAATTCATTCAATCACCAATTCAAATACAGAGCCAAAATCCAAATCTCTGTACGCACAAAAAATCTCTCTCCTGCCACTTAGTTATTACAAACTTCACCCACCACCTTGCAAAAGATGCATCTACCACCATGAGATGCACCGCGCATAAACCAACGGTCTAAAAGTGCTTGCAATAACATCGACACCCGTCTAACACTTGACCTGAGCTCCTTCCTCGATCACCCCGGATCCCTCGAGCATCATCAACGTGAAGACCCCTGTCTAAACCACAACGATCTCTGTCTCGACACCCGTCTATCACTTGATCTGAGCTCCTTTCCAGATCATCTTGGATCCCTCGAGCATCATCAACATGAAGACCCGTCTAAAACATGATTAAAAAGTTCCCAAATCCAATGGTCCCTTCAACGCAGTAAACTCCATATCACGTCAAAGTTCCCAGATTGGAACGCTCTTCACTTTCAACATAATCTCTTCTACTAGAGTCTTCCGTTTCTCCAAAAAAGTAATAGTATAATTACCACTGAATCTGCCAACCTTTGTAGAATTAATTGTTGCACAATTTAAAACAAATCGCCTCACTCCGATACCAATCTGTTATGCAAAAATTGCTCTGATATCAATTTGTTGTGCAAAAAATGCTCAAATAGGTTTAACTAGAAGAGACACTCCATTTGGGGATCGTTGCCTACATGTCAGGATGAGTTTACACTAAAGTCTACCCCTCAATACATAGCCAGTGCAATTCCATGTGTGTCATCAATTACATTACCAATATATGGTAATAATATAATGGAGGAAAATTACCATAGCAACAAATGTGCAAAGATAGAAAGTAATTCAATACGTTTCTTTTGCATAGATGGAAGAAATTAATCCCTTCATTTATTTCTCTACAATCTCATCAAATGCAACCAATGCATTCCCATTATAAAAATATTTACTTTCCATTCTTTGCAAATTTGTTTCAATCAGTTTGTGATTTTGTATCATCAAATTTAACAAAAGCATGAATATGTAAATTTGTTGGTCAAGAATAACATATTAATGGCGACAAAATTGAAAAAATAAATAAGGGCATATGTGTATGATGAGCATATTATTAGAGCTACAGGGCAATCCACTGATATGCACATGTTATAGTCAAATGGCAAGCCAATATTAACCAGTAAACAGAAGCAAATTACAGCATGCAACTGTTGGATCAGAAATCAAGTACAATTTGATTATAATTTAATTCGTGACGATCATAAGTTGAAAGTTCATATTCTTCAGTCATCGATAAACAGTTTGTTGGACAATACTCGACACAATTACCACAAAATATACAGACTCCAAAATCGATACTATAATTAAACAATTGTTTCTTTTTAATCTCTCTTTTAAACCTCCAATCAACAACGGGTAGATCTATGGGACATACACGAACACATACTTCACAAGCAATACATTTATCAAATTCAAAATGAATTCGACCGCGGAAACGTTCTAATGTAATCGATTTTTCATAAGGATATTGAATAGTTACAGGTAAACGATTTGTATGAGATAGGGTAATTATGAAACTTTGACCAATGTACCTTGCCGCCCGTATTGTTTGTTGACCAAAATTTATGAACCCGGTCACCATAGGGAACATATTGTAGATCTCCGTGAATAATTTGATGTTTCTTTCTCTTATTTAAGATCAGTTATGAATGGAGAATATCGTTATCTTATTCTATTCTTTATAGGTAAATAAGTTGAAAAGAAGTTGTCAATAATAGATTACCCAGAGAAATAGGTAAAAGAAATTTCCATCCAAAATTTAAAAGTTGGTCCATTCTCAGTCTAGGTAAAGTCCATCTTGCTGTGATAGGAATGAACAAAAACAAATAAGCTTTAGCTAATGTAATAAATATACCAATTGTTATTCCAAAAACTCCTGTCATTTTATTTATTCCTAAAAATTCAGGAATAGATATATACGGAATAGAGAAATTCCATCCGCCTAAGTAAAGAACTGTTATAAATAATGAAGAAACTAATAAATTTAGGTAAGAAGCAAGATAAAATAAAGCATATTTAATACCTGAATATTCTGTTTGATAACCTGCTACTAATTCCTCCTCTGCTTCTGGTAAATCAAAAGGTAATCTCTCACATTCTGCTAGAGAAGAAATTAGAAAAACAACAAACCCTATAGGCTGACGCCACAGATTCCACCCCCAAAAACCATATTTTGACTGTGACTCAACTATATCAACTGTACTTGAACTGTTAGATAATCATAGTCGATAATAACATTACTGTGCATATCGCTATTTCAAAACCGTACATGAGACCTCAGCTTCATACGGCTCCTCTATGGTCACAAATAAATGCAAGTACTTGTTTGGTATTATTGTAATTTTGAAATTCTAATACCGGGAAGTTCAAAATTAGACCAACGAAATTCCGTCTGCTAGAATAAAAAAGCGCTTCCGAATTGATCTTTTCAATTAAAATTTTAATTTATCTTTATTCGGTAATAACTTAATCCTTAAATAAAATACTCGTTATATCAATAAATTCGGTTTTATCAATAACTCTAAAGAAAGAATTAGTTAGAAAGAATTGATCATTAATTCCAAATTTATGATTAAGAATTCCGTGTATGTATTATAGTAGATATGAATATTGAATGGGCAAAATAAATAAGAAATATTTCTTTTGCTCCTGTCCTATTCTTCTTTCTCAGAGGAAGGGAGGTACTCTGAAAAAAAAATAAAAATAAAGGATTAATTCGTTTTTTATAGTCATTTCTTTAATCAGTGAATAGGAGCATACTCGAGATCGGAATCGTGGAGAAGTACTACTTGGTCATTTCTACCAACTTAAAGTCCTCATTATGATTCGTTTTATCCAAAGCTTTATGCAAAAAAGTCTTTTTTTATCTTAAATTATCTCCATTACGAATCTTTTGTGTACCTTGGTGTTCCTAACTGTCCACTGATTTTTTATTAATCTCCAGTATGGTAATAAATATAAGACAGTAGTAGAAACCCCATACGGGTGATCTTTTGTACCCGCTTCAAGATATGATAATTGGTCAAAGAATCTTAACCTTGGGGTAAACAGTTTATACTGCTTATGTTTCTATTCTCGTACATAGGGAATGAGATTTAATCTTCTTACTGCAAATTTATAAGCAGTTTGCTTTTACTCATCTAACTATCTAGTTTAATTCATTAACCCTAATGATAAAAAAAAAAAAATATATCCATTGAATATAATATATTAAATTTCTTTATTCTATTCCTAGTTCTAGAAAAGAGGGAAAATAATAATGTTCTGCCGAATCACACGTAGAGATATTGATAACACACATAGAGTTAATGGTATTTCATAGCTGATAGATTGAGCAGCAGCCCGTAGACCACCTGAAAAAGAATATTTATTATTCGACCCATATCCTGACATAAGAAGTCCAATAGGGGCAATACTTGAAATGGAGATCCATAAAAAAACGCCTATACTAAGATCGGCCAAAACAAGGTGATATCCAAAAGGAATTACTAAATAACTTAGTAGAACAGATATGACCGCTATAGAGGGTCCCGCACTGAACAAACGAATATCCCCTCTAGATGGGAGGAGATCCTCTTTAAAAACTAATTTGGTTCCATCTGCTATAGCTTGAAGAATTCCCAATGGACCGGCATATTCAGGCCCAATGCGTTGTTGTATTGCTGCAGATATTTCTCTTTCTAACCACACAATTACTAGTACCCCTATTGTTATTCCCAATATAAGGGTGAAAATAAGAACAAAGATCCATATGAGTTCATAAACTTCTTTTAAAGATTCCGATCTAGAAATCAACATTCGCTGAACAGAGTGAACACTAACCACATAGCCTAACACAGACATACACCAAAAACAAGTCAAGATACAATAAGTTATTTACGTGATTCAATGAAAAGAAATGCTTGTAATATAAACCTTTTAAGACATAGAAAGTTAATAGGTTGAAGGAAACCCTTGTAGACTTACTAATTTTGTTATGGTTAGTAGAACGAATCGCTTAGAACAAACTCTTTTCTTTCTTTTTTCATTCTATTACATCATACATTTTGATACTTAATAAATGCATGTCCTTCAAATTGGACATCTTATGCATAATGTGATTGCAGTTAAAACAATAACCAAATATAATAATATCTACAGTAATGTAGAATTATAGGTGGGTGGTATATTTATTAGAGATTGATTTTAAAGTATTTAATTTCAAGGAACATATGTGACTGAAAACATTTGACAAAATAGCTATCATCATATACAGATCCACCTGACGCAAATGCCGTCAAATCTTCAAGTAAGAGCAGTCCAAGCTTTCCAACTCCACTAAGACTTTCCCGTAAAACTGATTCTTTACCGATAATATCATTATGGCATGACCTATCAAAGCCTTACAATTTTCAACTAGGAATATAAGAAAAAACACTCTATATATGCTAATTGCAATACATTAAAAGAAATTTGCATACGCTGAGTGATTTATACTGCGACTAACATCACCAATTACAGAGCTAGTTCGTTAATTATAACTTCCAGAAACAGCTTTGCCCAAAGGAAGTGACTCCACATGAACATACATCTACTTTCTCTGTCTTCCCCCGCCCCCTTTTTTCATGGTTCATGGTTCCTACCATATAAACACCCTACTCCTATTTACTTCGATTAATCATTTTATCCACTTTCTCTTATATTTTCCCATGTTTTCTTAATGGTGATGACTGGTTGGGCAAGTGCTTCTTTCTATCCTGTAGAACCTTAGTATCATCATGCTTTCATTTATGTTCGGTAATGTCCCTCGTTGATTGTTATTATATTTTGAATTTTCTATTTTTTGTGTGTTTTCTATCTAGTTATATCTAACAGGCAGGTAGTATATTAGCAAGTAGGTAAATGTTGTTTAAAGTTGATTTGTTTTGGTGGGTAACTTTTGACTATCCCATGCAATAATAATTGTAAATGTTAACATTTTCTGTTTTAAATTGGGTACTACCAAATCAAACCCATGACATTTTCCGTTCTAATCCAACTTTTAAATCAATCGAGACGAGAATGTTTATCAATAAATGTTGGAATTCATGTCTGTTAAAGCGTAAAACTTATATACATCCAATATAATAATAATTATAGATGTTAGCATCTATGTCTATTAAAATGTAAAAATTATATAGATCCTGTGCAATAATAACTATAAATGTTAGAATTTATAATATATAATCACACAACTCGCCTTGTAATCACAGCTTATAATGCTGGAATAAATGAACCATGTAAAAGGTGCATATTAATTGAAACGAAGGCTAATATTAACATTAATTAATATGTAAAATTTATATAATGCAATATAATACCATAACAGTTGTTGAATCAATTCAAACAACTTGCCAAACATGACAACATGACTGATGACATTACTTTCATTATTATAGAGATAAGTATTATGCAGTAAATTTCTGTTAATATACAGTGAGTTTATTTTGTAGTAAATTTCCATATACTCATATCATCATATTTATTTCACATACACCATAAGCTTAGCCATTAATAAGTCATGGATTATCTGCTATTCAAGTTTCTCAGTACTTATGATATTCAAGTTGTTGGGATACCGAAGGTGCTATTTTTGGTGGCTTAGTCGAGGCACCACTTCAACCATCGACTGGTAAAAAGTATCAGGTGAACACGGCTTATTTCTTACATTTCGTATATAACTGACCACATGCATATTTTTGTTTACTGCTACCGATTCAGCATTTTAATTTCTCATATTTTTATTTTATAGGGTATAAATAGCTGCTTTATTTTTTCAAACCAGCCTAGTCATCCTATCATATTTCATACAACATGTACCTTTACAAATTACAAACGTGTTGGCGCATAAATCAGTTTGCTTATATATCTACCCTTTTCACAGTAACCAAGTGTAACGGAGCAACTAGTTGATTGCTGATAGTTAACCATTTCATAGGTTAGTCCTTACAGGAAGGAATTACCCAGAAAAGTATTGTCATCTCATGGGAAAAGCAGTAAATTGTTGACACGAGTTTTTAATGTAAATTGATTTATGTTCTTGCTTAGGTATGGATTCGAGTCATGGAACGGTGGTACAACTTGCTCTTTTATATTTTATTTTCTTCATCAAAAACACAAATCCAATTTTAACCTTCTTTTTAATTCAAGGTTTTAAATCTCGAGAATTTCGGTTGAGATCTCGTTTTCAAGGTTAAGCGATTCGAAACAAGAAAAATCAGATATATGTCGGTTTAACTAAATCTCAGGCGAGATAATCAAATCTCGGCCGAGATCAATTTACCAGATTTCAACCGAAATAATGTATTTTTTTGAATTTTCATTTTTAAATGGGTTGGGCTTGGAATATATGTCTTGTTGTTTGATAAGATTCATGCTTTATTTCAATAAACAATTGGACTGCCAATTTGATTTCCAACCATTTATTTATTTCTACTCTCAAATCACGAATACATGTTTAGGATTTCTAGTTCTCATTTGGAACATCGATTGTTTCCTAAAATATAGATCTTTTTTTTATAGTAATTTCTAGTTCTCAAAGAATACTACCAATTTAATTTATTTGTAATTTTCGTTTCTTTTTGCAAAAACTTTCTGAATCCAAATTTGTAGAAATATGTATTTGCGTTTTAAAAAATGATACCATTGATATTTGTCTGGTTAAAATTGTTTCCTTATTTATATATGCTATATTAAAAGAAACTGAGAAATGAATTTGACATTTCATCTTTTAATATAACGAGTATGTTTGCTTGCTTAACTGTAAATCAGTATCAAGAATAAATAATAGGTCATCATTTTCTGTATAACTAATATGTTGAACTTTCTGACCTGCTAGTAAATAGTGAAAAGTTTGACTTGTTATTTATTAATAAAAATATGGCTTGATGTTTATTAATACAAAGCCCAGGGCTTGTTGTCTACTGATATAAAGTTCAGACTTTCTATTTATTAACATTCGGTATGAAGTCTAACTAGTGCAAGTTTAGAAAAAACATTTTCTATTACCGCTTAGTACTTATAACCTAGATGGATTTTCAAGTTGTAAATAATTAATAGCCAGTGTGCCCTCAATGAATATCAAGTAAGTTAATTTATTTTTGTAGTTAGCATTTAAATCTTGTAGCGACTCGGAAAATCTGAACCAATTTAAAAATTTTAAATTGGCTATTTTAGTGGATTTTAAATATTTAAAATAAATATTTTAAATAATAACGACGAAAAGTTTGTTTGAATCGTCGTTTGAATGAATTGGCTATTTTTAAATAAATAAAAATAGCGATAAATCGTTATAAAATATTATAAACGATATGGAATGTGAAATTTAGAAATTAACTGAAGGTTAGCTGAGTCGAATGGTTTCCTGTGTTTTGATCTGATGTTGGTTTCGGCCTTCGGGGTTAATATTTGGGAAATCGTTCTGTTACTAATTTATGGTTAGTGACTGATGAATTGGAATGATGCGTATGTTGTGTTTGTGTAGCACTTGTTTATTATATACGCGAGTTGCTCAGAAAGACCGGGTTTATCCCATTCTGAATAATTGAATCGACGATAAGAAGTCGAAGATGAAGACGGTGGTTGAAGACCGGACATCTTCACCTCGTTTGGATGGTAACCGATGTCCTGATTGGGAGGCATCCCGAAATATGGATAATGAGTGGTGATCGTCCAGACGTACGTGGAGATCGATGGGTATGCGAGGTATATAGTGCCTCCGATTTCGTTCAGACTCAGAACGGACTTGTAAATGGACTGTGTGTCTGACCTTGGAATTCATTCTGTGTGATTGATAGCCATCAGTTGCATGGTGTGAATTGCTTGTGTGGCATGCTAAGGTTCAGTGATCAAGGCTACTATTGAAAAGCAAAGTCTTGTGGTTGATGATCAAAGCACGGCCTGTGTGGCATAGCTTTGTGTATAACGTGAATTCGCGAACCTCACACCCCGGTATGAACCAGAAACGGGAGAGGACCTCAGGAAGGACATGCGTTTCTTTCTAGTTAGAGGTGGTGTCGGTGCTTTAACTGGCTGACATTTATATTATTTTCACCTATGTGGTTGTTGCTGTTGCGAGGCGCCTCGGTTATATCGGTCGATTCGGGACCGATGGAGTCATTCGTTGGCTCATTTATGCCCCTAAGGGCGGGGAAACGCAGTGTTCAGGCATTTTAATCCACATTGGTGGACCGACTCTGTCGCTCCAAGGGCCCACCTGAGTCTGGGTCGTGAGACATGGGCTAGATTGTCTCGAATTCGGTAAGGACTATCTTTTGCCTTGGTTCATGATGGAAATCCAATTTCCAAATATGACATCGTGTGGTTTTGATTGTAAACCTATATTTGGCGACATAGTGGCATGGGACGCTCATGCCGTCTATGATTGATATTTATGATTGTGTATAAAATTAGAAACTAACTGCAAACGAGCTAAGATGGGTGGTTTCCTGGGTATTGGTCTGATGTTGGTTTCGGCCTTCGGGGTTAATACTTAGGGGATCGTTCTCCTACTATTTTACAGTTGGATTCTGATTAAGAATTAAACGACAAAGTTTACATTTTAAATGATTTGTTTTGCTCGTATCAAGCGTATTTTGGTCGATATAAGGTAAAACTCTATCCTCCGGTTTGCGTTGCATTGTGTGATGGGACTTGAGTCTTATATCGGCTTCATTTTTGTAAAAAGCATTGCGATGTTTAAAAGAATTATTTGTTTTAAAGCACTGGCGATCCAATAGAGTAAACCCGTTCCGCGAAAGTGGCATTGTACTGTGATTAGCCATATTATAAATGTGTTAAGTAGATTTCTCATACCAGTCCCATGACCGACTCGTAGTTTGTTTCACTTGCAAACTCGGGTACCCCTTTTTCTACACGGGCAGCCTTGTATTCAGGTTTTAGCAGGCTCTTTCTGGATAGCTGGAGCTGAAGATGGATTCTATCATTTATCTCTTTTTATGCTGTTCAGCACCTATTGTACATATTATGTTTGTTTTCCGCTGTAGACATTTATGTATAGCTGAACTGTATTTGTACTAAGTATGATCCTGTATACCGTGTAACTCTGATGATTACGTTTATCCAGTGTATTATTTGTTCATTATCTGGTGTATTTATTTATTTCTGTTTTGCTATTATTTGTTTATGTGTTATATTCCAAAGATTACCCTTAACACCGTGGTACGGGGTTTTGGGGTCGTCACAAATCTTTAGCTGCATCCTTAAATGTATACCAATATTGAAAGTGTCTTGCAATCCGAGATGCATTTTAAGGTCAGAGACACAATTCCGAGATGAACACCGATATATATTTATCTTGTCCGAGATCTCACCCGATACGAGACTAGGTCTCAAAAATTTCCGAATGAAACATGACCGAAATCCAAGATTTAAAACCTTGCTTTTTATTTTGCACTGAATGCTTGTCCAGCTTGTTCTATCATCCTGAAAAATCAAAACGAGAGACAAGAGAGAAGGAAGTGGATAAGGATGTATATTTAGCATTGAGTTCATATTTTGATGATAGTATGCTGACCGTTTGGTCCATGTGTTTACTTTCTATGATTAGAATATGAAGGTAAGTAACTAGTTAGTTTCCTGAGTTAACTTTATATATAACTAAAATTTAAAAGTAATTTTTTTCTCATCGAATCTTAATCATAATTCCTAATGGAATTTCAGGTGTCAATCGTTGTTATAGTCATTGCTCACCTAATTTCTTGGCATAAGGCGGTGGTGGTCATTTTGCTCTTTTACTTAGACAACGACTTGTAAGATTTTTTTATTATTTATTTAATTTTAACCCATGCTACCGAAGATTCATAAATTCAGTTGTTTTTAACTAAAAAATTGCTTGATATTAGGTTGAATGGTTCAAGTTCATCTTTAGAAACCTTTGGTAATTCGTGCTTGGCGCATTCTGAAGAATTTCCAAGTAAAGGAAGTTGAGGTAATACATATATATTATATCAATGCACATGAAACTAGAAGCTGTAGCCGTGTCACTTTTTGAATCTGGGTTAAGTATGAATCAACTTTATACCGATGCCGAATAGTTGAAAATGAACATGCAGTTATGGGGATTTGTTTACGCATCACAATTTGAAGACATGAAAAATATATGTCGAACAGAGCAGCCAAAAATATGCATACTGCTGTTGTTGCACCACTGGCAACAGGGTTGAATCCATTGTTATTTATGGACGTGGTTTCCAGTTGATGTACAAAAATTCCATAAGTAGGTTATGGAAAGCTTGTCTGCTGTTGCATATAACTATGGTTTTGGATAGCCATATAACCATCGTAATATGGGGCTACAGTGCGAGCAGATCCAGGTGGTTCCTTAATGTTTGTTTTCATATATGGCTGAGACTCTAGGTTAGGATGAAGGGAGTTCTTTAAAATTTTATCAATACCTGTAATTCCAGGAATGAAAGGCTTGATTGTGGGTGGTGCTTGAACTGCATCAACATTAGAGGATGCCTGAAGAAGATGAGGTTGGGGTATAACAAATTAGACTTTGTAAGTAAATTGTTAACTAAGTATATATGACATACTATGAACATGGAAGAGTTGTTTAAACAATATGTATGAATTGTTAATTTTGGATATGTGAAAAGTAGTATGAATTATATGTATGAAATATTAAGTTTGGATATATGAAGGATATTTGAATGATATGTATGGAATATTATGTTGTAGTTTTCATGTTTGTTGTTTGTGCAAATATGTTATGTTTGTATACATTTAAGAAGTAGGTAATGATTTATATGAACGTTGTTTGAGCGGTATGTACATATGTGAAAGTAACGGAAGAGCTGGAATGGTGGTATGCAAATGGTAAATGCTATGAAATTATATATGGGATAATAGCGTTTTAAAAAGGCTATCAAATTATACGAACTGTGATGATCCCAAAACCCCGTGACACGGTGTTAAGGATAATCATTGGAATATAACACATAAATCATCATTAGCAGATCACAGATAATAGCATAAACAGAAAATAGAATAATTTACACACATATGACAGCGGAATCATATAGATAACATCACATCAGAGAGCACAGTACAGGATACAACATAGTGCATAATGATACATAATCAGTCACCATCGCCCGAGGCGGAATCATACATAAGAGTACACAAAAGGAATATCAGTCTACATCGCCAGTGGCGGAATCATAATATAGATACACTAATGGCGGAGGAAATCCAAGTCAGCACGGTGTAGTCAAGCCTCGCCATGAGCCAAAAGGTGCGTCAGAAACCTGTAACTAGGCTGCCCGTGTGAAAATGAGGGCACCCGAGTTTGCAAGGTGAAACAAACTACGAGTCAGTCATGGGACTGGTATGAGAAATCTACTCAACTTATTAACAACAATAATAAGGCAAATCAAATGACCACGCCACTTTCGCGGAACGGGTTTACTCCAATGAGTGCTAGTGCATGAAATAAAATAAATGATTAAATCAACGCAATGCTTTTTATAAAATGAAGCCATTATAAGACTCAGGTCCCATCACACAATGCAACGCAAGCCGGAGGATAGAGTTTTTACCTTATAATGGCCAAAGATGCTTCATACGAATAAAACAAAAGAGTTTGATATTATTACTAGTGCATATATGTTTCAAAAGCAATTCAATCATAAATATTAATCCTAGGCGGCATAGCTACCATCTACTATGTCGCCATACTAGTAATACAATCACATCCGCATATTTCGTATTGGAAATTGGATTCCTTCATGAGTCGAGGCAAGGGGCAAGCTCCTCTCCGTTCGAGACACTCTAGCAAATGTCCCAGGACCCCACTATGATCCTTGGAATCGGCTGGGCCGGTCCTCTCTTACTTTTGAGGATTGGCAATTCCTGAACACACGTTTCCCGGTCCTTACAGACCTATAATCGAGGCGCCTCGCATTCCAACAACCACACAGGTGAAAAGTATATATAATGTCAGGGCTGGTAGGTCACTGACACCACCATAGCTAGAAAGAAACGTCGTGCACTCCCAGCGGTCCGTCTCCCGTTTTTGACTCATACCGAGGTGTGAGGCTCGCGAATTCACGTTATACACAAAGCTACGTCACACAGACCATGCTTTGATCATCAACCACAAGACTTTGCTTTGCAACAGAAGCCTTGATCATATGCCACTTAGGCGTGCCACACAGGCAATCCACTCCATGCGACTGATTTCTGTCAATACATAACCTCTGAGCTCGTACGTCTCAGAGAAAGGCGTTAAGCAAGAGAATAAATTCTCCGCCGCCAAACAGATATATATTTAACAGAGATCAATCAACACAGAACAAAATCCAATGTCAGACACACAGTCCATTTACAAGTCCATTCTGGGTCTGAACGTAACCGGAGGCACCAATTCCTCGCATATCCGTACAATCAACAATATGTTTGGACGGCTACTACTTCAATTCCTTCATGGTAGCTACTCTAATCACGAGCATCAGTAGCGCCCATCCATCCAATGTGGAGATCGTCGGTCTTCAACCATCTTTGACTCTTCGACTTCTCAACGTCGATCGATTATTTGAAATGAGATAAACTCGGCCTTTTCAAATAATCCACGTATATTTAGATTTTCAAACCAATTAATCACATGGTTGAGCTATTCAACATTCACATTTCAGTTATTTAGTTAAAATTTTCATGTCAAATACATTCAGCCATCACATCTCAAGCCAACACAACAAAATTGGTTCATTTTCACTCTATATCGTCTATAGCACTTCATAACGATATATCGCCATTTTTATTTAATTTAAAACGGCCATATTTAATTAAACGACGTTTCAGGTCATGTCGATGCACTGGCGCTGCTTTCCACTAATTTTGTTTTACACATATCTGAAAATCTAACCGTTGGATCTTCACAAATTTTACATCATTAGGAAGGTCATTTCAAAACGAATCCAACGGTTTCAGTTTTGGGAAAATCCGACGGTCGGATTTTCCACACCAACCATTTGAAGTTATGATTTCAATTTACGAACTGCAGCATCGTTATTCGATTTAATTTAATTATATTTATATATATATAAATATAATCGTTTCTGGCGCTGTTTTTCTTCAGTTTTGAATTAAACATTCCAGACAATTCAACCGTCGGATCTTCACAAAGTTGGTGCCGTTAGAAAGATATTTCCAAGGCGAGCCCAACGGTTGAGGTTTCGGGAAAATCCAATGGTTGGATTTCCCGCACTAGTCGTTCGAAATCACGGTTTCAAAATATGAACTGCACGGCCACGTTTCGTTTTAATTCTATTTATATTTATATATTTATATAAATATAGTTCATTCAAAAATTCCTATATCGTTTCCATTTCAATTATCTCACTAACGCCTTTAAATTTTGGAAAATTTCGCCATAACCTCCTTTGTACGGGAGGGTCTGGGAAAATTCCCAAATAGCCACACGGGCGTCTCATATCAAAAAGAAAAAGAAAAAGCCAAGCGGCTAGCCAACAGGCACATAAAATCATCACCCAAACAAAGCGGTAAATGTGTACCTATTTGTCGGGCACAAAATTCTATTTCTCTTCTCTAGCCCCTTTTTGCTTTAACCTGTTCAATAGATATGCATGTACATATATACAATTTCTAACATTTATCATTTTCCATTCAATTTCATATTTGATTTGCTTTGGTTTAAAAACACCATTCATTCTAATATCGCATGCATAGGCTAAAATCATATCATTAGCTAGTTAATGTATATTTCAACTCATGCACGTTTATTTGAACAAGTGGCTATTTTTAACACTTCACATTTCAAAGATGATAATTTTGGCGAACTAAAATAGATTTCAACACATGACTATTTTCTTTAGTTCCTATGCATGTTAAAAATAATATTTCTATCACAAATATTTATTTCAACGTCAGCATATCTTTAGCACTTCACACATATGATAAAAATGATATTTTTATCGTTCAAATATTTATTCAACCAATGTATGGTTTCAACACTTCATAGTTTCAATAAAAATGTAATTTTTATTGTTCGATCTTTTTATTCAACACATGAACTTTTCCACTACACACACTTCTCAACAAATGAATATTTCCACACATGGACATTTTATTTATGTTGTTCATATTAGAAAGATGGGATTTTTATGGTTGAAATTATTTATATAAGGCAAATATTTTTGATACTTCATATATATATAAAAATGTGATTTTTATTGTTAAACACTTCACTCATTCACAAATGAATTTAATTTTCATACAACACTTTTCTACACATGAATAATTCCACACATGGACATAGTTTCAATATATGACTTTAATTTCAATGCATGTAAAATAATTTCAACATATGAAAATAATTCTAACACACAAAGATTATTCAAAATTTCGGCAGCATAACGGCAGGGTAGTTAAAACCGGCACCGTCCCTAGTACGGCTCCTCGCTCTACCTTAAAACCTCGCGGTTTTTGACAATGGGGATTCATGCATCTAATTCGCACGCAGGCGGCATGTTTATTTTTATTTCCACAAATATTTCCAATTCATTTCAATCACCAACGGGTATTTTTCAACCACAACCAAACAATATCAACCACAAACAATTATTCAACCATTCGTATTTTTCACCAAATATTTCACACCAATTCACCACAATAAATATCGTCCATGGTTTGTGGACGAAGGGAGTATATATATATATATATATATAATATTTTTGCTATATTTCACTTGCATTTCAACACATATATCAATTATTCTATGCATGTAACAATTCATACTTCGCTCATATAGCTTACACTACGCATGTACATGAGGTATACAACACGTATGTAATTTATATTTCGCTTATATAAATTATACACGACATTTTCCATTCAATTTCACGTTAATTTAGATTTCTCACCTTGGTTTTCTGAGCGCTAAAAATCGATACGATGTCAGAAAAATCCGCAGCTTCTTCTATTGGGTAGAGAGCTTCCTTGCGGTCTCGATGTTTCCTGTTTCATCGAATTTCGTCAACACACCAAAAAGATATGATTTTTCAAAGTGTACAGATCAAAGAAAAACGCACTTTCAGAAAGCTTCAAAACTAGGTTTGCGAAAATCGCGAGATCCGTTGATCGTTGAGACGATCGGCCTGCACCACCACGTCGCCCTTGGAGAGGGCTCTCCGTCGATGGTCACCACCCTCAGTTCGATGGCGGCAGGAAGGCAGGGCGGCGCTCGATAGGGTCGGACTTTGGAGGCTCGATACGGGTGGCACAGGCGATGGGGGGCGGCGAGGCTTAGTCGGATTTGGAGGTGGAGGGAAGGGCTGTCGTTTTTGGGTAGTGGCGGCGTCTGAAAGTGGCGGAGGCGGCGGCGATCTGGTCTTGAATGGGGAAGCACGAGTCGCCGTTGAACGGGGGGGGGGGGGGGGAGGGGGTTTCTCTTTTTTTTTATTTTTTTTTTATGAAAGAAAAAATATGATTGGCCGAGACTATATTAAAATTTTAAATAGTGTTTTCTTAAACAAACTCCTTTTTAAACCCAACGACTGTCGCCCCTAGCTAAATACCCCCATTCCGGACACAATGGGATATGTTTCGTGGGCCAATTCGACTGTTACAGTCAGTTATTTTTCAAATTAAAGTATAAAACATTTAATTTTTAACTCTGAACAAGCATTTCAATTTGCCAAGGCCACAAACTGATTCGAAAAATTCCAGAAAAATAAATCTAGCTATGTTTTGACGCTACGGTCCTAACAAAACTAGTTTCGTCGAATTCTGAGGTCGTTTGAAAAATGGCCATTTTCTGGTCGATCCAATTTAACAGAAATCGACCAAACACATTTTCTTTTGCCACGCTCACATATTAGCTTCAAAAATTATGAAATTTGAAACCTAGCAATAGTTTGACATCCCGGACCCAACAAAAGTGGTTTCGTCGAATTCCGAGGTCGTATGCAAAATATCAATTTTCCAGGGCTATATTCTATATACCAACCCCTCTGAAAATTCATTCGGCCATAACTTTTGATTCCCGTTATGAAACTTCGATTTTTCAGATTCGTTAGAAAGGTATTGAATAACAGATTTAAATATTTTTGGTTTCACTAAAATCCGTTATATTTTCCACCCTGCATAGTTAGTCAAAGTATGAATTCAAATTTTCAAACTGGCTCACTATTCCTAACTTACTATTTTATTGAAATATTCTATTTCAATTGTTCAAATTCCTTCGGAATAACCAATTTAAAAATTTTTAATTGGCTCTTATTTTCCGGGTTATTACACGAACAAGCGCTATTAGGAACAGATAATAAATGCTATAGAAATAACAAGAAACGCTATAATAGAATTTGATTAAACGCTATATAAATAAGCAAAAAACGCAATAATATGTAGCGGTTGGCTAAGATTTCATATAGCGTTTCTGTTTAATAGCAAAGTTAAAATTAGGGGTGGGCATAAATCGCACCGTTAAACGAAAACCGCTCGATCCGAACCGATGAAACGGCGCAGAAAACCGCTCCGTATTATCTCTCTAAATCGAACATACAAAACTGACTCGAACCATTTCATTACGGTCCGGTTGCGGTTTGAAGGGTGAAACCTACCGTATTAAACCAAACTGGATTACTTTGTATCAAAAATTGTTTACAACCATGTGTTAGAATTTGCAATGGTTGAAGGTGTACGCCAGGATGAAGCCTCCACAGGTGAATTCAGTGACCTAGGTCAGAAAATAAAATTGAAGACAAATATATACACATGGTGACTATCTACCGCAAAGACGAACACTCGCGGTATGTAATGAACATAAATGAATTACAAAACCAATAAGCTTATAGAAGATTTATATACATACATACATACATACATACACACACAAACACATATATATATGTGTGTGTGTGTATATATATATATAAATCTGAACTCTTAGCAGGGAAGAATCAGCAATCAAGTTGCAACCCTAAACATCAACCAAAAGTTGATCCAAATTAAATGCTTGAAAGGCGGATGGACGCTTCCACCATTAGCCATGTAATGGCGTGCAAATCCGTAATATCAGAGTTGACTAAATACATCATACATCCAACCCAAATATCATGAAAATACGAATCATTTTTTTTAGAAGAAAAAGGTAGAAGAAGAACAGAAAAAACAACACAGAATCTCACATCGCAGCGGAACAAAATATATTATATCATACCTTTTGAAATACAAAATTTCAACTGTATAACATACACTTATCAGAGTACAACACTTACAACACGACTGAACAAAACTCTATATAACTAAAACTAAAGCCTCCTGCTCCAAGCTCCTTTAGATAGATCTGTAAAATCCTGAACTACTTGACTTCCCATACAAATTTAGGCACCCAAGAGTTTAGGTAGAACAAAACAAAATAAACTCCGGGTTAGTCATGGAACTGGTATGAGTAAATAGATTAAAACAGTTTCAAAAAACTAAATGATATCTCATAAGACCATGCCGTATAACACGGAACGGGTTTTTCCCTTATGAAAATCCAAACACTTGACTTAACTTTCAAATCCTCTTTGAAAGAAACGGTAATCTTTATATCAAAACTCTTTTGATATTATAATAATGTCTAAATCAAGTAAATAACAATCTAGTGGAACGTTTGCATCTCACGTTCCATGTATATAATATACAATCATAAACCGCGGGCACTTATTGGATATTTGATTTCCAACTATGACAAGGTATGGAACCACCTGCCGCTGGTGTATCTCTAGAGGAGAATATACCGAGTTCAACAAGAACATCTTGCAACTCAGCCACACATGACCGACCACTCATTTCGCTTGAGAGTATCGAATGTATATCACCAGCGGTTGAGATCAGCAACCGTTTCCCAAATGGGACAGCATCGAATAGAATAAGGAATTAAAAGAATCTCTAGATAGGTGATGATACACCCTAATAGGAGCTAACCACATAGCCATGCTGCCTGCCCGATTTTTGTCATTTCCCAGTTGTTGAGGCCAGAGGCTACGATTACTTACCATTCATTGATAACACGATCACTTTGAATGCCACATTATCAGATCCGTTAATCATTAATTGGTTTACACAAATATTCTGGATGTTATGCTAAGGGAATAAATCCGTTGCAACCATATATATTTATACAGACCAACCCATGCGATCATTGGAAATACTTTGTCAGACATTCGTCCATTTACGTTCGTTCTGGGATTGAACGAAACCGAAAGCATAATTTCTATTAATAGAAAAAGTCCTTGCATTCTACTTCGTCTTCGATTGTCTTCATATAATCTGATTCGCAACGCTACTGCAAATACGGAGTGGTTTTTTGGATAATAATCCAACCGGTCTCTCCATATTAACAACGATGGTCAAAACTTCGATAGTCTGTGATTTAACTATCGAATAAAAACAAGTGTTCATTCAACATATCAGACAAATCACTGGACTCTTTAATTAATATTTCATTAATTAATTCTCTTCTCCATTTCCTTATCAATATTTGTTAACCAAATATTTTCGATAATCATCTTGGCCTTTTACGTTAATTGGAAAACATTTCCATATATCGTCTTCTTTTATTTTCTGTACTTAGAAAATATCTTCTATTTATAATTGGAAAATATTCCAATTACTTATCTCTTTCTTGAACTTGTTTATTTCTATACTTAGGAAATATTTATAACCATATTTCCAAACTTTTACTCCTTCGGGTTAAAACGAATGTTGTGTAAAACATTGTTACGACAACCCAAAACATTGCATTCAACTAACTCTTATTCAAACATTCCTCTTCGAGACTGAACCTTGCTATTTATCAGTTAAAAATGAAATCAATCAAGTTGGGGTATAATTACCTCTCATACCTTGACTGAAAACATCATTAACTTCAAAACAGACAAGACCACCTAACTCGAATAATCAACACCAAACAAACCAATTATTTATTTTTAAAACATATATACATTTCTCTTTCTATCACCAGATTTTCGATTTCCTTTTTGTTTATACTATTCTATTTTTAAGTTCGTTTCCTTATCGAATTCTATATATATATATATCGATACATTGATTTCTAACTATCAAAATTTCTTAAAAATATTCTAACTCCTTAAATTCCCAAAAAAAATTCGCCATAACCTCCTTTGTACCGGGAGCATCGAGAAAATCCCCAAACCGCCACACAGGCCTCTCCATTCAAAAAGAAAATCGAAAAGCCAAGTGGCTAGCCGATACGGCGCATAAAATCTCATATACGAATTAAATACATACCTTTTTGTCGAGCATTCTATTTATATCTCTTCGTTAACTTCATTCCAAACCTGTCTCATGTATGTCCATACATTTATAATTCATTTCAACTTAATACACTTGTTTTTACTCAACTCGTTAATTAACTTGCTAGTTTACTCATTTTCCTGTTTTACTTTTATATGTGAACATAACATGTTCAAATAAAATTCTAACTCACTTATAAACTCTTTGGATTCAATTTTTAATTTAAGTTTCATATTTGATTTCGAATATGAATCCACAAATCCAATTCACTTTTCAAGGTTCAACTTCAATTCAAAATTTCCATTAACTAGTTGCTAATTAACCGTTTTGCCTATTCACTCTTTTTATTTGAATATAACTTGTTCAAATATATGTTAACTTGTTTGTACACTAATCAAATTCCATTCTCAACCTAAGTTTCATATTCGATTTCGAATATAAATTTACTAACCCATTTCTCTTATCCAAAGTCAAGTTCGATTCAAAATCCCATTATCTGATTATTCTTCAATTAGTTAACTCTATTAAAAAATTCAAAATATGATTTTTGTCCCAAAATCATTTCATTTACATAGCTTGAGCTCGTATTTATTTTACATCTCAAATATGGATTTTTCAAATGGAAATTCGGATTTTTATTTGCTTAAAAATCCCTATATTTATTTAAATAAACCCTTTTGGTTTTTAAACGATTTTGGCGCTGCACTTTTAGGAATTTGGTTTTGACATATCTCAAAATCTATTCGATGAATTCTAGATTTTTCTCTTCTATTAGAAAATTGTTATCTAACTGGTCCTGACGGTTCTTGTTTCAAAGAATTCCGACTTAATTTGACTTCTATATACTCAATTGAAGTTCGAATCGCCAATTTACGAACTGCAGCGCTGCGGCAAGTTCGTTTTAATTATATTTATATATATAAACTTTTAAACTTCGTTTAAAATAAATTCAACTCCATCTTGATATATTTTTAATATATATCAAATCCATTCCAATATAATATTTCTGATCTTCTAAAATTGTCGATTTTCCCTAACTCGGAAATAAATTTATTTATACTTCGATCTTCTATATTCAAATTCCATTTCAATTCTATTTAAATTTCCTATATTCAATTTCCATTTCAACTCTATTTGAATTCTATATTCAAATTCCCATTTCAACTCTATTTGAATTCTATATTCAAATTCTCATTTCAATTCTATTTGAATTCTATATTCAAACTCCATTTGAATTTCTATACTCAATTTCTATTGAGTTTCATATATTCAAACTCTATTTGAATTTCTATATTCAAGTTATATTTAAATTTTCTATATTCATTCTTAAACAAGTCTCGATTTCAATTTCTTTTGAAATCTATATTTCTACTTTTGGAAAATAGATTTCCCTTTTCAATTTCACACTTGTATATTTATTTATGAATTATCCAATGATAATTCTTTTCACTTCATTTATAAACTTCATTTATAAAAGAACTACTTATTTTTATTCTTTTAAAACAAGTTAATATTTTTATTCTATTCAAATTTCAAATTCTATTTTAGAAAAATAGAATTTACCCTTTTAACTCTGGAAATTTCCTTATTCGATATTTTTAAAATATCAACATTTAAGCCCAGTGATATTTCACAGCCAATTATTTATTTCAGGTTTTCTCACACATCATATATGACAGTATATGTGCAAACAAATAAACAAACAGATAATATATTTTTGAGGAATCCAATCGGATTCCTCCAACCTGTTTTCCTACATCCATAGACGTTAGTCAACATAGTAATACCCATCCTGCTTCGAGGCAGGATATCCCGGTATGAAGGTCATCTGCTAATATATATTTGTGGGGCGCATAGGGAAATCATCCGCTATGGTACCACGGGCATCCGCTAATGAGACTGCGGGAATCAATCCAATCATCAACCCAATATCTATATAATAGTCAACCCTAAATAACTAATATATTTAAATCAACCAGAAAGCATTCAAACAAGCAACAACAATAATTTTTACCGAATAAAAATAATTCTAAATAACAGATGAGTGAGATTTACTCACCGTGATTTTATTTGTGACTCGGTCCAATTTATATTCCTTAGCAAAGATTTTTCAGCTCCACACCCTACACGATTTGATTTGATCGACCAACCTTGTGAAATTAATTTATTACCTTTATTAATTACTTGGTCGAATATACATAATTTATCAAGAAATTGCAATTTGATTTTAAATAATGATAGTTGCAACTAATTACTTATCTTACAAAAAAATATACCTTAGTCTTGATTAACACCTCAAACCCATCTCTGAAACCATTCAGAACTAACTCTAACCGAGTAGCCTCGTTACCCCCCGCATCCACTATAAATAAAATCTCAGCCTTCCCTGTAAACTTCTGCACAGCCTGACCCTAGCTTCCCTGACATGAATCACGCTCTTATACATCTCCACCAAGACAAACATTTCCCTAGTTCACTACTTCGGCTTCATCACAAATACACAACCATTAATTCCCTGACAACACTTCTTGCCAAACTCCTCAGCTTCACCTCCCCTTTGTTTCCTTTAAAAATTCCCGTCCTTTTCCCAGCTACAGATGAAAAGAACAAACCGAACTCCATTCAAAAGCCAGCGCAACCAACCAGGTCCAACTCCCCAAAACCGCGAACTCCGACATTGAGCTACAGGAGGAAGACGATGCTTCTCAGCATCGAACTCCATAGTATTTGAAACGGTAGATGATACCTACTGCCGTGAATCCAAAATGAACCCCAAAATCGAAACCCTTAAGTGCGATAGCCACAGTCGAACTTCCAGGAAGAAAATCACACCCACAAATTTCGACTTTACCAAATCAATCAGCGGTTCACTCAAATCCTCCAACTTCCCAAACTGTCGACCCCAACTCCTTGCAATCGTGAGCGCCCATCCTGGTCTCGAGCTCAAATCCCTCAACGATTTCAAGTCGCCACTTGTCGATCAACGCCCCTCATTGTTCAACCCAACCTCGCCTCACACTCCGCTTACAGGCAGATCTCGAGCTCCAGAATCATCGATTATTGTTAAGGGTTGAACTTCTTTAATTTCTGAATGATTGTGAGAGGAGAGACTATGATTTTTATAAAGGAATTTGTGGATCAAAAAGAGGACACGGTTTGGTTTTGATTTGTGGTAATAAAGGAGGCACGGTTGGTTTTCTTGAGTGAAGGGTGGAGCAAACAAGGCTACTAATTATTTTATTTATATTTTGAACCGATACAATTCTAATCAAAATAATACGTGATGCTGAATTCCCTTCTGAACCCAACAACGGTCGTTCCTAGGGTTATAACACTATTCTGAACACACTGGGATAGGTCACGAAGTCCAATTTGATCGTCTTGAGACGATATTAATTAAATTTCAAACCATTAAATTCTTCGATAATAATTTAATATTATTATTCCAATTCAAACAGAAGCTGTAATTGATCATCTGAACTGTTTTCAAATTCAGTTTAAATCTTGAACTGAAGTATTTTTCGTATTACGATAATTTAATATATTCGATATTAAATCGAAATCGATTATTAAGTCGATAACTAAATATAAAAATTCATTTATATTATAAACTTAATATTTAAACGATATTAAATATTTAAAGTGAACTGTTCGAAAATCCGGGTCGTTACAAGCCATCATCATCTGCTGGATCGATTTATCCATTCTAGCTTCATTGTAAATGACGCCTTCTCCATTGCATTCGAGGACCAATTTTCCTTTGTTACCTTGCCTTAAATGGCCTGCTATTAGGTAGTAGTGAACAAGAGTTCTTGCAAGAGCTTGGCGGATTTGAGAGCTTGGATTATGAAGGAGGTGGCTTTTAGGAGGAGACAGGTACACATGGATGAATGGGATGTGGCTATATTAGTAACATTAGATATTGCAAAGTATCCAAAACTACACTTTAACAAACGTTACTATATCACAAGGCAAAAAATATATGCTGAAGCATGCAGAGGGATTCATGAATGGCTAGGAGACCTGCTAGTAAAAACAACAAAGTCAAGTTCATTATAACCATAGAGCTCAATGTTTGGAAAATAAAACATAAATATGGACATCTTGATTCTTGAGACAATAGTACATAAAGACATCGCTGCTTTACCGAGGAATATTAGAAGCACATCGATAAATGCATATCTGGTGTTATCTTGCAACATAGCAATATATGAATAAGAAGACATCACAGCTGGTTCCTATAGTAATGAGCAAGAAGACTAGAATAAAAAGTTTATTTAAAATCAAACCGGACCGAACCGAAACCGGACCGAATGCATTTGAAACCGAACCAAAACCGGACCTTAGTAAAATATAATATTACGGTCTTCATTTTTGGTTAACCGTTTGTTGCGGTCCGGTAACGGTTTGAGCCTCAAACCGGACCAAACCGATCCGCGTCTTATATATCTGCTATTTAAAGCTGAAGGTCTAACATAACATGTCATTACATGGCGTTTTCTAAAACGCTATGGTTGAATATAATAGCATTTTTTAAACGCTATGAAATTCCCACTTTGTTGTAGAGCAAGATCTATTTTTCTATGTTTTACGCAGTACCCCAAAGTTATTATATACAATTACAAAGCGGTATATAATGTCACAACTCACAACCAACACACGATGGAAATAACATGTATAAAACATACAACAACAATTCATGTAAACACAACATACAACATTTTACATCCCCCCTCAAGTTAGACTTGGTGGTTTAGAAACAAGTCTAAGCTTGGCTGAGAGAAAAACATGCTAATTAGCTCCCAATGGCTTAGTAAGCAAATCTGCATGCTAAAGGGAAGATTTTACATGAAAGATTTTGATAAACTTTGCTTCCACATAATCACTCACAAAATGATAGTCAACTTTTGAATACTTAGTTCTTCCTTGAAAGACCTTGTTTTCTGCAATATTTTTCGCTACAATGTTGTCATAAAATAATTTGATTGGAAAAGACACTTTCACATGTAAATCAACAAGTAAAGCTTTGAGCCAGATTAACTCGCTTGTGGTATATTTCATATTTATACTCTGCTTCATAAGGGCTCTTAGATGCGGTTTTTTGTTTCTTTGGTTTCCAAGATATCAGCGAATCACCTAGGAAAACTGTGTAACCAGAAAGAGACGTTGCAGAAAAATGATAACTTCCCCAATCGATATCACAATCTGCCGTAAGATTAAAACCAGACTGAGCAGAATAGAGTAGACCAACATCTATAGTACCCTTGAGATATTTACGAACATGTAGTGCAGCATCAAAATGTGTTTTTCCAGGAGAACATAAAAATTGACTAAGCTGTTGGACTACATATGAAATACCACGTCTAGTCATGTTAAGGTATAGTAGTTTACCAATGAGTCTTTTGTATATCTCAGGGTCCATAAGCAAAGGTGCATCTACTGTGTTGAATTTCAAATTTTTGGGTAAAGGAAAAGACACAGGTTGTGTCCTTTAAAATATCCAAGATATATTCTTTTTGATTCAGCAAAATGCCTTCTTTGGCCCAGATACCTCTATGCCTAAGAAATACTTCAGTTGGCCTAAATCTTTAATTCTAAAAGCAAATTGAAGAGAATTTTTCATATCTTGAATTTTAATTGAAGAATTTCCAGTAATTAGCAAATCATAACATAATCAATAACAACAATAAATAAACCATTACAAGGTTTAATGAAAGGAGAATAATCTTGTTTTGATTGCTTATAACCTGAAATAATCAGATGTCTGCTAAATTCCATATTCCATTGTCTTGCAACTTGTCTTAACCCATATAAGGATTTCTTTAGTTTGCATACTTCCCCTGGTTTACCTCTCGAATAACCAGTTGGAGGTTGCATATATAATTCTTCGTCAACATAACCATGCAAAAAAGCATTGTTCATATCAAGTTGACGAAGATCCCAAATTTTTGCTTTAGCTAAAGCAATAATCGCTCTAATAGTGGTAAACTTTGCAACTAGGCTAAAAGTATATTTAAAATCTTTACCATTAATTTATTTATCTCCTTTTGCCGCCACCCTTGCCTTGCATTTATTCAGACTTCCATCTGGATGAAACTTTGCTTTATAGACCCATTTACTTCCAATGGCGGGCTTATTAGGAGGTAAGCTATTCATTATTATTTTCAAGAGACTATAGTTATTTTTCCATGGCTTTAATCTAATTAAGATCATCCTTAACTTGAGCATAAGAACTTGGTTCATGAATGGATAAAACAGTTGCTAGGCTAATAATATATTTTAAATTTAAATGATTCAGTTCAGAATTAGATAAAAGTTGTTGAACAAAAGAACATGTAGTAGGAGGTTTGTGATGCTTATCTAGAACAAATTATTCAATTTTTTAGGTAATTAAGTAATTCGAGTTGACTTTCTAATTGGTAGATAAGTGCCTATAGGAGAGGACTGATGTGGGATAGAGGAAGATAAATGTTGTGTTTGAAGATATGATGGTGAAGAATGCAAAATAGGGGAAGGAGGTAATGTTTCAGGGAAAGAAGGAATATTCTGAACAGTATTTTGTGGTGATTGAGCAATGTTTTCAATTGGAGGTGTGTGAGTAGAATCTAGACATATTGCTGGGTTAACAAGAGGAGGTGGTGCGTGAGTAGAATCAGGATATATAGCTGGGTTAACAAGAGAAGTTGAATGAAAAGGAAAATATCCTCCTTGATGATGACATCTTTGCTCAATAACACTTTATGATTTTCTAAGTCATAAAGTTTATACCCTTTTTGAGCATAAGAATATCCAAGCAGAATACATTTCTTTGTTTTAGAAGCCATTTTATCTTGAGATTTGATAGCAGGATACGATAAACATCCTATGACCCTTAAGTGAGAATAATTTGGAAGTTTGTTCATCGAAACTTCATAGGGTGTTTTCCAAGCAAAAACAGAACTAGGCATATGATTTATTAAGTTGTTGTAAGAAAGAAATCACCCAAAATCTGTTAGGTAAGTTGGGATGTAGCTTAAGAGCTCTAGCAGTCTCAGCCAAATGTTTGTGTTCATGTTCTACTCTTCCATTTTGTTGTGGCACACTCCCACAATACTCTTTTGATATGGAAATGCATAAATTATTGATTGTATTTACATGAAATGACAAAGAAATAAATGCAGGATTATTTTCTTTAATCTCTGCAAATGAAAAGAATGATTGGTTTACTTGCCATGTTTGCGCCATTTGTTTCCTCTGCAATTTGCCTCCATTATTTCTTACCATATCTTGGTAATTTGATTGATGACTCACATATATTTCACTAGCTATATATTGAGGGTAGGCTTCAATGTAAATCCATCCTGGCATGGAGCCAGTGATCCCTAAATGGAGTATCTCTTCTTGTTAAGCCTAATTTGAGCTTTTGGTTACGTAAACTCTTATCTTGTATTCTCTTGTATCTCTCTCTCTCTCTCTCTTATGTGCAATAAAATCTTTCTCCTTTGGACTTGACGTACACTATCTTATTGATGATAATGAAACCAGTACAAATATTCTATGTCTTTATTTTTTTTCTTTATAGTTATTTACTATTTGTTTGGAGTACTGAAATAATTATTGTTAGATTCATTGATGTTCAACTGGCAAATCTAGATACTGTTTATTGTGCTTCCGCACATGTGCAACCTTTTCGACAACAGATTGGTATCAAAGCAATTTGTGCAATCTATTTTCATAACAGGTTGGTATCAAAGCAAGGCGATTTGTTTAGATTGTGCATCAATGGTTTTAAGAAAGAGAGGAATTTTTTTTGGTAATTATTCTACTACTGTGTCGGGGGGCAAAGGACGACTTTGGTGGAGGAGATTATGTTGAGAGAGAAGAGCATTCCAGTTTTGGTAACTTTGACATGATATGAAGTTTAGTGTGTTGAAGGAACCATTAGATTTGAGAACTTTTGATTATGTTTCAGACAGGGGTCTTTATGTTGATGATGCTCGAGGGATCTAGGATGATCGGGAAAGGAGGTCAGATCAAGTGATAGACGGATGACGAGACGGAGATCTTTGTGGTATTGCAAACTTTTTTAGATCGTTGATTTTTGCATGGTGCATCCCATATGGAAGTTGCATCTTTTGCAGACGGAGGGTGAAGTTGTAATGATTTCGATTGAGTTAAGTGGCAGGAGAGAGATTTGTTGTACATACAGAGATTTGGATTAGCCATTTTTTGTTGTTAATTGGTTTTTGTTTCTGGCTCTGTATTTGAATCGGTAATTGAGAGGATTTTTGGCCTTAGTGGCTCTGAGATTACTTCAGAATCTAGCTTATTTGGATTTTGGATATTTGCAACATTTATTAGCGGGCGGAGACGCAGTCTGAGCTTGTTAACAAGGTGTGATGGTGGGTAGCTTTGCTGGAACCCATAAGATAAATATTCATTTTGTCTTACTATGAGATTTTGGCTTAAGGTGAAATTCTTTTTTTTTGGAAGAGTTTTATGTTGTGAAGAGAATTTGACTCAAGATGGGGTGTTGGAGATATGTGATTTTGCATTAAAGTGGAGTGTTAAATTTGGAGATACAGAATCACAAATTGGTGGAAACAAATATGCATTCGATAAGGTCCGCACAAATCAATGTGAATTAATTCAAAACATGCATTTGCAATGGAATTTGCTACAAGAAAAGGTAATCTATGATGTTTTGCAGAATACATGTTTCACAATGAAAATTACTAATATTACTAAATGATGTAGATACATGTTTCAGTTTGCCAAAAGAGGCATGTCCAGGTCTTGCATGGAAAAGATTGATGGATTTTTTTATATTAGAAGTAAGAACAAGAACATACTGATCAGAAACAACATTATTTGTAGAAATAGAATTATTTGGAAACTCTTTAAGAAATCTATACAAACCTTCTTGTCTCAAACCAACAACCTTCACTTGATCAATTGTACGGTCTTGGAAATAGCAAGAGTTTGTAAAATTTTGCAATAAGAATATTTTGATCCAATAATCTCCCAACATATAAGAGGTTATGTTTAATTAAATTCTGGTACAAGTAAAATATTTTTGAGTGTAATGTGTGGATTGACATGATGATGCCAATGATAATGAAAATTTTGTAGGTACCGTCAGTGAGAACAATTTTTATAGGATGTTTTAGAATATTTTTTTGTCAAACATGTTTAAATCAAATTCCATATGGTCACTTGCTCCTATATCAATTGTCCATGTATGAATATTTGCATGCTGAATTGAAGATGTCGCATTAAATGCAGAAACAATACTTGCAAAGTTCACAGCAATATTATAAGCATCAGAAGAGGAAGATCCTTGGTTGGTTTGCATCATCTTCACAATTCCTTATAGAAATCAAAAAACATTTGAGGGCCGACGTTAGTTAATGAAGTAGAAGAGTTAGTTGCCTCAAGATCAAATTCCAAAGGAAAAGCAGCAGGAACAAATCCAATAGCTTCATTGCCAATAGAACTTTCTTGAACATTTTCTGTAAATCTTTGAGATCTTTGATTAATTTTCCCTTCCACCAATCTGGATATCCAACAATCTTTTTTTTATAAAAAATTTGTGATCCTCTGAAAAGAAGGGAGAACACACACACACACACACACACACACACACATATATATCTTTATTAATAATTCTCTTAGGAGCACAAAGTTTTGGTCCGACCGTGAACTTCCCAAAATGCCCTTACGTATGAGCTTTTAAATATATAAATATAAAATTATTATTTAACCTAATATCCCCAATAAATTAGGCATTAAATGTCACTTGAATTAGGATCTAATAAACCTTTTCAACTAATAAACCTTTTCAACAACTTCTTTAAAATCGCTAAAAAATAGGGTCTCTAAATAGGTTTCATTGCAAATTTTAATCCCTTCTCAATTTAGTTTCTATTTATTTTAGTTTATGCATTTCATTGGTTCTAATGCTACGAATTTCCATGCGTAATTTACTGCATCCATTCAGGTTTTTATCATGCAATTAAAATTTTACACTCCAAAATAGTTTGCTTAAAGCCTTTATTATATCTGTGCACGATATATTTATGCACGATACTATTATATGTATAAACATATTTTTGTTTAAAATTAAAACAAAGATCATTTATGTTTGGCATAAAGATCTACTAATTCAATTTATTTTCCATATATAGAGATTAATATTGACATGGATATATGGCAATTTCTTATATGGTTAGAAAGCAAATTTGACACTATATCGATGACTATTTTTTTAAACAATATTTAGGTGCTAATTTTAGGAAGTTTCTTTGATTTAGTTGCTATTATTTTAGTTTATGCATTGTCATTGGTTCTAATGCTATGAATTTCCATGCGTAATTTACTACATCCATTCAGGTTTTTAGTATGCAATTAAATTTTTTACATTCCAAAATTGTTTGCTTTAAACCTTTGTTATATGTATACATGATATTATTATATATGTATAAACATATTTGTGTTTAAAATTAGAACTAAGATCGTTTATATTTTTCATATAGATATACTAATTCATTTTATTTTCCATATATAGAAATTTCTATTGATGTGGATATATGGCAATTTCTTATATGGTTATAAAGAAAATTTGGCACCATACCAATGATAGTTGATTTTTCAATTCGTTACATAGAATTTTTATCCAATTCAATTTCAAATATAGATGGTACTAATAATTGGAATAAATTCCTAAAATTTAGCTGAGCCCAAAAAAATAGCATCCATCTTACCATGTTTTATTCATAGCTAAAAAATAGCATCTTCTGCATTTTAATGGTTCAGAAATACTCACCTGCTACCTACAAATGCGACTTTTCTAGAATAAACCATACACCGCTTTAAATATCGTTCAAAATCTCCATTCATATTCACATTTCTCTTCTCATTTTCACCACTCTTTTTTCTCTCTTCATTCACCCTTCCCTTCGTATTTTTAGGAAACACTTAAAAAAGAACGGTCGTTATACAACCAATTCGTATTTAAAAAAAAATTGATGTGAAAATTACCTCCAAAACAGCTTTAATGCCATTCTCGATGGAACTGAAGAGTCTGGTAGAGCCGTCATCACCTAAGACATTGGGATTTGCTCAATGCTTTTCAACATCGTATTTTTCGTATTTGTGGCAGATCGCTTAAAGCCCTAGGTTAGTCATTTATTTTTAGTTCTTATTGTTTAGTTGTTAAACTTTGGGAATACGCTTCATGCTCCTCAGTTTAATTTTCTCGGTGGTTTGCAGTTTGCAGGTTTCGATGGCACCTAGGGTTTGTAAATAGGAGTAAGAAGCGGAACGATTTAAAGGAGGGGTCTGATTGCTTATTCTGCTTGCTAGAAATCTTCATGTAAGACTCCTCAGAAATGGAGCCATTATTCCTCCCATTGACATGCATAATATAGTCACCTGCCATAAATGTACCAATTTTTCTTCAGAAAGAATTTGCTTACAAATACACACACAAATGCATATGTGTAACTCCATCTTCAACATTTTATGTAGATATACTTTCGAATTGTTTATGTTGTTACTCTTTCTGCGTTTTGGAAGTTTCACATAATATTTATAAGATACACAACATTTGAGGAATAACCACACAAAATTTATTTTCAGTTCCTTTCTTTTAATGCATGCTTATAAAGTAGCAATCACCATCAATGAAATATATCCTAATCCTACTGATTGTTTTATATTTAAAACTTTGCTTTCGTGCATGTAATTCGTATGCCAATTTACTATTTGGTATTCCTGTTTTTTTCCTCTTTAGCGATAGTTTATAAATTACGCAAAATTTACATAATTCATATGCGAACATATATAAAATACACAATAATTTAAAAACGAAATTTCATGTGCGAAGCGCGTGTCATCACCACGCGCGAAGCGCGTGCCACGACCACGCGCGAAGTGCGTGCCACGACCACGCGCGAAGCGCGTGCCGTGACACTCGTATATATATATATATATATATATATATATATATATATATATATAAGAGATAATAGCTACCAACATGCCTGGCAAGTAACCAATACAACCAACACATGCATTGACCAAAAATATAGAAGATAAATGGATGAGCTCCAACAAAACCACCGCCCATCATACTTCAAAATCGAGTTTCGGTAAGGTCACCATCCGATTATGAAGTACATCAACTCCTATATAATACAATAGTCTTTCCATGAAATAGAAAAGAAGAGTACAACATAAAAAAGGAAAAAATGTCCTCCAAAACTGATCTCCTAAAAATTAATAAACTGCATGAATAATTAACAATTTCTCCACAAGTACGATAAAAGAAAACAACTCTATAATTTGCAATTGATCCCAAATTTGTTTCAGATTAGCATAACATGTAGCTATGTTTTCATCATTTTGTTGAATAGTCATCAAATTCTTAGGAGTTTCGTAAATCTGAGGAGCATTTGAATGACCATACCTTTCTTGAATCTCGATCCAAAGATGTCTTGTAGAAGAATTGAAAATGAAACTCTCGGAAATACTTTTCTCCATTAAGTAAAGAATCCAATTGGTAACCCTGTAGTCATTGCGAATCCATTTATGAAAATATGGAGATTCATCAGATGGTCGAAGAAGAGAACCATCGATGAATCTGATTTTGCTCATCACTCCAAGTGCCAAATGAATGATGCGGCTCCATTTGATGTAATTATCACAATTGAAGATGATTTGACCTACTTGAGAATTGGGACTATCACCATGAGAGAGATAATACGAATCATTGTAATTAATTGTAGAATTTACAAAATTTTCTAGATCAGAACTTGAAATCTGACTCGAATCTAACATATTGAATTAGGGTTTAGGGATTTGAGATATCGCCCTGCTCTGATACCATGAGAGAACAGAGGCGAAAAGTAAACTTTATTATCTTCTATTTTTCTATGTTTTACGCAATACCCTAAAGTTATTATATACAATTACAAAGTGGTATATAATGTCACAACAAACAACAGAAATAACACGTACAAAACATACAATGACAATCCATGTGAACACAACATACAACACTCTACACATGTAAAATTGTCAAATAATATAGTTCTCACCTTTTGAAAATAAACTCACGAGCTAAAGAGCTTCTAGTGAATGTATTACTACCACCTTGTTTTCTTGCCTGCGTAAGTGTGAGTGAGTATTCCATCCTATGCTCTATTTATTGATTGTTATGCGTATTGAGTACCATGTTAATATATTGCATTGCAAGAAAATATGGTTTATATAGCATTATATTATAGCCTTATAACTAGAGTGCTATCTAAAATGATTTCTGTAAAATAGTTCACTTTAAATTGAGCTATAGAAAAATGAATCCGCTATATTATAATAGTTATTTACAAGCGCGGGAGCCCAAAAGGAAGGCGGCATATTTTTACTTAGCAAAAAAAATAAGGGCCGCGAGAAATATAATCTTTCCTTCTTTTTCTTTAGTCTTCCCCCTTTAGGTTTCCTTTGACTTTCATTTTTCCTCTCGAATCAATTACATGCATCAAAGCCTTGATTTACTGCATCACTTCATTAATTCCTCTTCTCTGATAGATTCCCATCACCTCGTCGATTTTATTAATTTTAGCAGCCGTTTGTAGAATCGTCTTTGCTCATATCAGCAGTCTGCAACAACATTGGCTGCCCAATTCACCCCACAAGAAATTACTTCGATTCACTCCACAGACAACGATCATGTCAATTCGCTCTAGCATAAACAATTGAATTTTAGGAGTTCTTAGGTAATTTCGATATTGTCTTTGCGTTGTTAATATTTAATATCTGAATCCCTGAATATCAATTGCATATTATTTTCTATGCCTAAATGTATATACTACATATTATTTGCAGTCTTTTTCTTCTTCTTCTTCTTTGAGATGGGTTATTAATCTAAATTATTGGATGCATGGTTTTGAACTTTGAAATTGATCTAGCATTGCAAATTTTGTGGGTTATTTTAACAAATTAGCTTATTTGGTTAGGTATTTAAGAAATTTAGTATTTGTACAAAGTTGTACAATAAAGATTGTTGAATCAAAATTTAGAATATGCATATATCACATGTCTTAAGAAAGAAGATGTTTGTTCGAGGTACCTAGTTGTAACATCAGCCTCACTCTACCTTGAAATAACCTCAGGTGTTCTTATGTTAACCTTTCCTTGCAATAGCTTATAATTATTGCATCTGTTTACATGTATATAATAATTACTCCTACAAGCTATTGACTAGTTTATAATGTTAGTGTTGGTGTGCATGCGGTGATGTAAAAATTGGGAAAAAAGTGTAAAATTTGTATTGCAAGAAAGCTTCTTTTTTACTTGCTTATTGATATATACTCTTACATTATACGCTTTGTTCAAGCAGCTTTCACGAATACACCGGGAACAAAGCACCCAATACCATCAAGGATTAATTACACTCTTTGAGCTTGTTATGTGCTTATTATATTTCTTAATTATTTTGTTACACAATGAAAATTCTCAATATGCATGAGATTTTGATGGTAAGCAAACACGTGCGTCAAATCTGTCAATATTATATACTTCTATTTGTTTTGAGTTACAACAGAACATGCCTTTTATCAGGAAGAGTTCGAAGTCAAATATATTTGAAATGTTGTCCATTCGCATGTGACTGCAAATTTGGGTTATTATATCATAAATTGCATTCACTACTGGTTTTTACCTTAATTTTTCACAAATTAAAATTAATTCAATGCAGGTTAAATTGTTGGTAGGAGAATATATGTATTAGAGTAATTTAATCTCATGTTGAATTATTATCATCGGATTAAGTTCACATTTTGAATACAATTTGGCACATATATATGAGTGTGCTTATGTATAATTAAATAGATATTTGAAAACAATTAAGTGAATATCAATGCAATCATGCACATGTCATTTTTCATGGATATGAAGAAAGAGTATTTAAGATGGAAGTATAATTCATGACATAAGCATTCCAATTTGGTTTATCTATTCCGTTTTCCTTATATTTTGTACTAACATTTTTGTATTATTGAAATTTCTTAAGAATGCTAGCATATTTTGTTGAGGCTGGTAAGCTTAGACTGTTGTGCAAAAATTGCACAAATGCGGAAGCAATACAAAATACAAGATCTAGCTTGTCGATTAGTTATCAACCACTAACTCAATAAAAATAATCACCAAACAAAAGAACAAAAATAGAAGAGAATAAGAAGACACAAAGATTTAACGTGGTTCGGTTATGCCTACGTCCACGGACCCAACAACTATTCTTTATTTCACTGAAGAAATGAGTACATAAGAGAGGAATACAAAAACACTCAATATATTTCTCACCATATAATTTATACAGAAATAGGGATCTTATTGAGGATATGAAGAAGAGAGCACTATTGGCATGTTATTCAAAAGATGAGTAAGCCTCTCTATTAATATAGAGGGATTTCTTGACCTCCAAATAAACTTGGCACCGAAGTTTTCTTGTCCTCCAAGTAAACTTGGCACCCAAGTTTTCTTGACCTCCAAGTATACTTCTTGCCCAAGTTTTTCCTTGACCTCCAAGTATATTTCATGCCTAAGTTTTGTTGACCTCCAAGTATACTTCATACCTAATTTTTCTTGACTTCCAAGTAAACTTGGCACCCAAGTTATTCCATATAAAGCTAATTACTTGATTGACGATCAATCTTTTCTTCTCCACAAATATTTGAATCTTCAATTTCAACACTCCACCTTGATTCAAATATGACAGTCTTTCTTCATCAACTCATCTCAACAAATTGTTAGGTCTACACCATCAAGCTCAATGTGAACTACTTTGGGCCATATTACCCAAACAGAGCTTCCAAATCTTTCCCAAGCATAAGAAAGATAATATGCACATCAACAAACATGATGCATATGAGCGAATATCAAAACTCTTCAATATATCCGATGTAGGAGATAAACATGTATAATTTATGCTTCGAGAGACCAATGGAGATTCAACAAGATGCTTCGCCTTCACCATTCCAAATTGAGTGAGGACATACTCAATATTATCTACTCTAATCTCCTTCTCAATAATTTTACTCGATTTCACCAGGTCTACCTTATCAAACTCAACACCAAGCTTCGCAACATTCAAAGCATAAGATGAATAATCATCATTATAAATATGCTTACCAATAAGGCCAACTGAACTAAAAGGCCTTAACTGCGACTGAGCTCCACCTAGAGTCTGAACCTCTGAAATCTTCTCATCAACCATGGTACCATCGGAAATACCACTTTCTCTTTGAATATGGAAACAATCCGATGACACCAAACATGTTTGGAAATTTTGTGTCCTCCTAACGTCATCACTTGATAGAGGCTCCACCTTCAATAAAGACCTCTCATCAAATATCGCCTGCCTACTAGTCACAATTCTCTTAGTTGTTTTGCACCACAACCTATACTTCATTCCTTCTCCATTGCCCAACAAAATGTACTTGCTTCCTCTAGGCTTCAGCTTATCATGTCTCTCATCTTCTAAATAAGCTGAACAACCAAACACTTTAAGGAATGAATAATAAACATGCTCTCTTTTCCATACTTCTTCTGGGATCTTCATATCTATGGCAATATGTGATGTCCCCTAACATCCGCATAAGGAAAGCAAGGATGATCATTGGAATACAACATAAATATAGGAAAACTACATCATAACAACATCATGGCAGCGGAAATAGATGTCATCAAAATATAGAATCCCACAGTCACAGAAGTTCTAATTATTACATCAGAGCCAAATAGAATATAATGTGACTCAAAATTCCAAAGTACAGGATTAAAACTGGATAAGTCTAAATGTCTCAAGAACTCAGTAATTGTCTAAGAGAAAATAAAATGAAGAAAAAGAAAGATAACAAGTCTTCATCCTCCAAGTCACCTCCACAATAGAAATCTCCAATCAAGAACTCCAAGCAAGAACTCCAAGCAAGATAAATAGAAACCTGTCAATTGGCTGCCCGTGAAGAGAGAGGGCACCCGAGTTTGCAAGGTGAAACAAACAACAGGTCAGTCATGGGACTGGTGTGAGAAACTTATAATAACTACTGAGTATGACAAATCTAAGGGCCACGCCACTTTCGTGGAACGAATTTACTCCAATAGATTGTCTGTGCATATATTTATTAAATAAAAAGAGTAACGCAATGCTTTTGTAAAAATGAAATCATTATAAGACTCAGGTCCTATCACACAATGCAACGCACACCAGAGGATAGAGTTTTTCCTTATAATGATAAAAAATGCAGAGTACGAGTCAAATACTATTTCATATCATAAGTGTGTAATATGATTTAAAATATTTCAAAATAAATGTATTAATCCTAGACGGCATAGTACCCCATCCTACTATGTCGCCCTAATAAATATACAATCAAGTCCGTCATCTCGCATTGGAAAGTTGGGTTCCCATACTGAGTCAAGGCTAGGAGCGAAATCCTTACCGATTCGAGACACTCTAGCAATGCCCCAGGATTGGTACTCTGTCCAACCCTTGGATCCTGCAGGGCCGGTCCACACTTACTTTTGTGGATTAGAAATGCCTGAACACACGTTTCCCGATCCTAACGGATCTCTAAATTGGCCAGTCGCGACCAATATAACCGAGGTACCTCAAATCCAACAACCACTTAGTAAATATTAGTGCTGGTAGGTCACTGACACCACTTTTAGCTAGAAAGAAATGTGCGCACTCCCTGCGTTCCCTTGCTCCGTTTTAGACTCCACCGGGGTGTGAGGCTCGCGAAGTAACGTATACACAAAGCTGCGTCCATACTGGACCATGCTTTGATCATTCTACAAGGCTCTGCTTTGCAACAATAAGCCTTGTTCAAGTGCAACTTGGCATGTCACATCGACAACTCATATCACGCGATTGAGAATTATTTAACATAAAAAGGGGTGTTAAGCAAGAGGATAAATCCTCCACCACCAAGCCTTTATACATCAAATAAAAACCAATTTTATTACATGAAATAAATTTCAACGTCAGGCATACGATCCATTTACAAGTCCGTCCTGGGTCTGAACGAAACCGGAGTCGTCTTATTTCGTGGGAAATAAAGACACTCACAAATCCGAACCATCAACAGGAACGTCCGGCCGATCACCACCATCGACCCATCAAGGTAGCTACTTCCATTAAGGCCAACAATAGCAATACAACCATCCGCCTTGAAGGTCGTCGGTCTTCAACCGTCGTCTTCAACTCTTCAATTTAATGTCGCCGTATAATTATTTGAAATGAGATTAAACTCGGTTTTCCAAATAATTTTCGTAGTTATATAAATTACAAAACCAATTTTGTATCGCTAGACATGCTTTATAATACTTTCCACTATTTCTATTTAGTTAAAATAGTTTTATATTTTCTTAATGATGCTTCAGGTCAATAGATGGTCGTGGCGCTGTTTTCCCCAAATGTTGATTTACACCTAACTCAAGATCTGACCGTTGGATTTTGACTAAATCTATACCGTTAGAAAGATTTTCCCAAGACGGTCCTACCAGGTCCAGCCTTGGAAAAATCCGACGGTTGGATCTTTCTGTAAGATCATTTAAAGTTATGTTTTCGAAATGCGAACTACCGTACGCGATTCGCTTTAATTTAATTAATATTTATATTTATAAATAAATGTAAATCCATTTGGCGATTCACACAAGTTAGTCAATACAAACAAGCAAGTGCAGTCAATCATAACATGATTCTGTTTATGGTTTTGTCTTCTCTCTTATCATATGTAGATTTTGATAAAATGACATTTCCAGTTCAAAGCCTCTTTATTTGTATATGAAATTGTATTTCATAACTTTATCGATTTATTTATGTATGAAAATGTATTTCATAACTTTATCTTTTCATCTAATCAAAACAATGTGAATAAAAATGAAATTTTTAATCTTGTCCTTTATTAATAAGCATAGTATTAATAAAAGTACATTTCTAATCTTATATCTTTTATTTACAGTAGAAATTTGCAAATAAAAGTGACTCACATAGTTTGTATCTTTTATTTACACTCAAAATGTAAATACAAGAGGTTCACATAATTTACACTTTTTATTCATTCTAGAAAATGTAAATAAAAACAATTCACATATTTGATCTTTTTCTTTACATGAGAAAATATCAATAAAGACACTTCACAAATTTTTATTCCCTTTTTGTCTTACATGTAAAATGTGAAATAAAATGATGTACATATTTTGTTCTCTTTTGTTTACATATAAAATGTAAATCAAAAAATCAAAACAATTCTCATATTTTGTGCTTTTACATACAAGGAAAATTGTATATAAAACCAATTCACACATTTTGTTCTTTTTTCTTTTACACAAAAATGTAAATGAAGTGATTAACATGTTTTGTTCTCTTTGTTTTACATAAAAAAAAATGTAAAATAAAATGGTTCACATAATTTGTTCTCTTTTGTTTTACCTATAAAATGTGAACAAAATGATTTATACATTTTTGTTCTCTTTTGTTTTATATATAAAATGTGAAATAAAATGATGTACATATTTTGTTCTCTTTTACTTTACATAGAAAATGCAAAATAAAATGATGTACCTATTTTGTTCTCTTTTACTTTACATAGAAAATGCAAAATAAAATGATGTACATAATTTGTTCTCTTTACTTTTCCTCTCTTCTTTTACATTAGAAGATATAAATAAAGACACTTCACAATTTTTGTTTTTATTCTTTTCTTTACATTGAAATTGCAAATAAAATGATTTCAATGTTTTGTGTTCTTTTCTTTTCTTACAATAGAAATTTGCAAATAAAATGATTTCAATGTTTTGTGTTCTTTTCTTTTCTTACAATAGAAATTTGCAAATAAAATGATTTCAATGTTTTGTGTTTTTCTTCATTTATAATAGAAATTGTAAAACAAATTGATTCTCATAAATTTGTGCTTCTATTTCACAATAGAAAATTGTAAATAAGGTGATTCTCATAAATTTTCCTTTTCCTTTTACAATAGAAATTGTAAATAACATGATTAACATATTGTTCTTTTTACTTACCTTAAAATTGCAAATAAAGTGATAAACATATTTGCTCTTTTCTTTTACAAAGAAAATGAAAATAAAGTCAATAACATGTTTTGCTTCTTTTTCTTTTACAAAGAAAATTGTATATACACGATTCTTGTTTTTTTTTTTTTTTTTTTTTTTTTTTTTTTTTTTTTATACAAAGGAGATGGTATATAAGTGACTCTCACCATTATGTTCTTTTTCTCTTACATAGAAAATGTATATAAGATGATTCAAATGTTTTGTTCTTTTTTTCTTACTTTACTTTACATTTCTATATTGAGTTGATAATCCTAGATCAATTCAAATAGATGTGGTAGTCAATTTTTTTTTGATTTGAATGGATAATCAAATCAATTCAATTTAATTCGAACACAAACGATAATATGAAAATCAAATTTCTATCGATTTGAATTGGTAAATAAAATCAATCCAATACTAACACAAGGGTAACACGTGATGATCATATTATTCTTTTACTTTAAATTGATAATTAGATCAATTTAATCTCTACTCTAAAGTGATGGCAAGTGATAACATAGCATAAAATAAAATGATAATCATATGGATCTATACGAATTATTCAAACATAGAACAATCATCACAAACCATGACCAAATAAACAGATCTGAATCATAGTCATATTTAATTTACATCGTAATTGAATAATTTAATTAATTATTAAATTTAAATAAAGAATCTCACAGTCGTTGCGATTTTTGTCCAAAATTCAAAGTGTTCAAAATTTCTCCGTTTTAGTCCAGCTGCGTAGATCTGCTCAATACAATCACAACGTCGCTGAAATCATCGAATTCCGGTTTGAAATGGATTAGATATGGTCAAAACAAATTATAAAATAAATTAGATTAATTAATTAATTGGTTAATTAAGAAATTAACCTTCTTCTTCTACCTCCAGTATTTGGCCGCACCTTCTACCTTACGTTCAAAACTAGGGTAGGATTTAATCTTCAATACACAGCACTAGGACCTGATCAGAAGACACCGGAGCGGAGAGGGGAGAGAGGCGCTCGAAGGGGGACCGGAATGGCTGAACTCGGTTCGGCCTAGGGTGGTGGCGACGGGCCCGAAGGGCCACGGTTTGGGTACGGGTTTCGGCGAACTGGTGGCTCCAGACGAGATCCAACCGTATGAGATTGAAGAGGAGGAGATGATCTTTGATGTGGGATGAGAATTGGATTTTAATTTGAAGAAGAGAGGGAGCAATTGGAAGAAGAAATTTCGGCCATTGGGGGGTAGGGGACGGCGGCTGTGAGGAAGAGAGGGAATAGTGATTTTAGATATTAGGTTTTTCTCCTTTTTATATTATTTTATTGTAATTTTTACAAAAAAACCATTTCTCTCATATTATTCAAAATCCAGTCCAACAGAAAGCTACCCTACCCAATAACCCCCATTCCGGATCCATCTAGCCATGTCTCGCAGGCCCAAAAGGTCATCTTGACCCCCAATTTTCGAAATTAAAAATAAATTCCTTTATATTTTTTAATTCTGACACAATCAAAAATCCGCCGGAGCCACATACAGACTCTGAAAAATCCCAAAAAATATTTTCGGCTATGTCTCGATGATACGAACCCAACAAAATTATTTTCGTCGAATTCTGAGGCTGTTTGAAAAACGGCCATTTTTAAGTCGTTCAATTTTGACTCTATTGACCCAAACATAGTTTCTTCTGCCACGCTCATATACTGATTCTGAAAATTATGAAAATTGAACCCTAGCAATAATATGACATTCCGGTTCCAACCAAAGTGGTTTCGTCGAAAACGAGGTTCATTTGCAAAATGTCTATTTTTCCATAATTAAAATATTATTTAAAAATGGAAAATTTTAAATTCTGGCAGATTTTCCTATAAAATTCTAAAAATAAAAATTTTAAATTTGGCCCTGATTTTTGGGTTGTTACAATCGCCCCCACTTAAAAGCTTTTCGTCCTCGAAAAGGAAAAGTAAAGTAGGAACAAAATGGGAAAATGTGAAGTATTGAAAATGTACCTCACACAACCATCAGTCGGAGATATCTATTCTGCACGTGGTGGTAGGCTTGCTTAATACTCTCCTCTGTTTCTCAGGTGCAGTCTCTAGGGTCTCCACTCCATTGCACCTTCACCAGATTGATTCTTTTATTTCTTAGCTCACGAGTTTATCTGCCCACTATTTTAATTGGTTCCCTTCTCACTTGCAAGGTCGGTGTAATTTTCAAATTTTGCTGTGCAGCTTCCTCCACAACAAGATCTGGATCATGGACATGCCTATGCAGTTGGGATACATGAAAGACATCGTGTACGCCTGGCAGCCAATCAGGCAACTGTAATCTGTAAGCAAGTGCGTCAATCCTTTCAGTAATGGGGAATGGGCCAATGAATCTAGGTGCCAGCTTGCCAGTCTTCCCAAATCGTATTACACCACGTAGTGGGGAAACTCTAAGATATACCATATCACCAACAGAAAATTGTACGTCTCTCCTTCTAGTATCAGCATAACTTTTCTGTCGGCTTTGGGCAGCTAATAATTTCTTCTTAATAAAATCAACTTTATCTGCTGCCTCTCGAATCATGTCAGGCCCCAGCACTAGACGATCATTGGTTTCTACCCAACATGCGGGGGATCCGCATGGTCTGCCATAAAGAGCTTCAAAAGGCGACATCCCTATACTTGCTTGGTAACTGTTGTTATAAGAAAACTCGACCAAGTGTATATGATCCTCCCATGAGCCACCAAAATCTAAAATGCAAGCTCGCAACAGATCTTCTAGGATGCGGTTTACTCTCTCAGTCTGCCCGTCTGTCTGTGGGTGATATGCCGTGCTAAAATTCAGCTTGGTTCCCAATTCTTCTTGAAAGGCTTCCCAAAATTTGCTAGTGAAAATTGGGTCGCGATCACTGACGATGCTACTAGGGACACCATGCAGTCTGACAATCTCTTTCACATACAACTGCGCCAAACTTCTAACTGTACGGTTGGATTTGACCGGAATAAAATGAGCAGTTTTAGTAAGACGGTCAACAATCACCCAGATACCGTCATTCCCCTTTCTAGAGCGGGGTAAGCCATCTATGAAGTCCATGGAGACCTGGTCCCATTTCCAACCTGGAATCTCTAGCGGCTGTAATAATCCTGCTAGCTTCTGTTGATCACTCTTTACTAGCTGGCAGGTGGGACATCTAGCAACATACATAGAAATACCCCGCTTCATAGATTTCCACCAAAATGTACGCTTTAGATCCTTCTACATCTTGCTAACCCCGGGATGAACACTGATTTTTGATTTGTGGCTCTCATCCATGACTTCCCTTTTTAATTTTGGGATGTCAGGCACACAAATACGCCCTTGCATTCTGAGAATTCCCTTGTCATCAATAGAAAAGCTTGATGCTTCACCTTTTTGAACACGCTCGGCAATCATTTGAATAAATTTGTCATTCCTCTGTAGAGCGGCAATCTTGTCTATCAGAGAAGGAGTGATAATGAGATGGGCTAGAATGAGATTAGTGTCGGCGACATTCTTTCGACTGAGCGCATCTGCTACAACATTCGCCCTCCCAGGCGTATATAGAATATCCAAGTCATAGGCTGCAAGGAATTCCACCCATCTCTGCTGTCTCAAATTTAGATCTTTTTGAGTGAAGAGATATATTAGAGACTGATGGTCAGTGTAAAGCTCGAACTTTTCCCCCAATAAATAATGTCTCCAAATTTTCAGAGCGAAGACAATAGCCATAAGTTCAAGGTCGTGGGTGGGGTACTTCTTCTCATGGACTTTTACTTGGCGACTAGCATAAGCGACAACTTTGTCTCTTTGTATAAGCACCGCGCCAATACCTTAAAATTAAAGATGAAGCATAACATGTTAAAATGAGTTTTGACAAAAAAGGAAAATGTCACCTCAACCATGTTTATTTAAAATAAAATAAAGACAACCTTCTTTGGAAGCGTCGGTCCAAACCTTCAAATCCTGATTGCCATCGATGATGGTCAAGACAAGAGCAGTGGTCAGCCTCTTCTTAAGCTCTTGGAAGGATGCCTCGCATTTCGGTGTCCAAATAAACTTCTTATGCTTTTTAGTCAGCTCAGTCAATGGACCAGATAATTTAGAGAAATCTCTCACGAATTTACGATAGTAGCCAGCCAAACCCAAGAAACTTCGTACTTCAGTGGGGGTAGTAGGCTGCTTCCATTCCTGGATGGCTAAGATCTTTCCAGGATCAACTGAAATACCTTCTTTGGAAACTACGTGGCCGAGGAATTTCACCTCTTCTTGCCAAAACATACACTTAGAGAATTTGGCTTTCAGTACATTTCTACGAAGAATTTCTAAGACTTCTCTCAAATGTTTTTCATGCTCCTCAACAGATTTTGAAAAGATAAGAATATCCTCAATGAATACAAGCACAAATTTATTAAGGACATTTCTAAAAACGCGATTCATTAAGTCAACAAAATAAGCTGGAGCATTGCACAACCCAAAAGGCATTACTAGCCATTCATAAAATGTGTCAGGCCCTCTAAAAGCAGTGAGAGGGATACACTCTTCTGCGATGCGCAGTTGATGGAAACCTGTGGCTAGGTCCATCTTAGAGAATACACGAGCTCCATGCAATCTATCAAGAAGATCATCAATGCGGGGAAGAGGGTATTTGTTCTTTAATGTCTGTTTATTAAGATCACGATAGTCCACGCAAAGCCTGAGGGTACCGTCAGATTTAGGCACAAACACCACTGCTGCGCCCCAACTAGAAAAGCTTGGTCTGATTAGACCCTTCCATAAAAGCTGTTTGGTTTGGTTGCTCAGCTCTTCTTTCTCTTTTGGAGACATCCTCCGTATAGCATGAACAACTGGTCTAGCATCAGGAACTAATTCGATTTTGAAATCAATTTCTCGACGAGGAGGCAAGCTATCCACCTCTTCAAAAACATCAGTCATAATCTCTTACAATAGGAATATCTTCAATAGGAGCCGGGGTGACTTCTAAAGAAGACCAAAATTCTTTTCTGTCGGTGGCAGAACCATGGCAAGGAATAGTGATAATATCGCCAAATTTGGTTTTAATTCTAACCACCCTTTCAGCGCAAATTAATTCAGCTTCAAAATTTTCAAGCCAGTCGAGTCCAAGAATAATATCATATCCAGAAAAACTCATAATGATTAAGTTAAACGGGAATTGAAAATAGGAGTAAGAAATGGGTACTCGACAATACTGGTCCAGATAGAGTGTGCCACCTATCGGACTATGTGCATTGAATGGTTCTTTTAATTGTCTTGGTTTTAATTTCAGCTTCTTAATTGTGTCGACAGAAATAAAACTTCTAGGAGCACCAGTGTCAAAAAGGACAGTAACGGGGATATTCTTAACATTAATGGAACCACTGAGAACATCAGGTTTACCTGTACCTTCCGAATTAGAAGCTGGTGCAGCAGGTTCACCATAGACATGAGCCACCTCTGATTTCTTAAGCAACGGGCAATCTATGATAATATGTCCAGGCTTGTGACAGTTGAAACACTCCCTCTTGTCATGTGAGCTTTGACTGGGTCTGGTCTCATTTCTTTTCACCTTCTTAGGAGCTCGACACTCTTTTTCATAATGGCCAGTTTTTCCACAGTTATAACACTTGATCTTCGCCGTATCTCTCTTCTGACTATATGGATTTGCTGAAGAGGAACTTCCTGTTTCTGGCTTTTTATCTGCCTCCTTCTTCTTGGTATTGGATTGCTTCTTCTCCTTATCTTGTTGGCTTGCTTTCTGGTCAATCTCTTCAAAGCGACAAGCCATCTCTATAATCTTAGCAAAGGGACGCTCTATATGGTTAGTGACACGGTTGTGATACTTCCTTGCCAAGCCATTGATAAACCTTTTATTCTTCTGAGTTGCATCCTGCACCAACTCCGGAGCATACCTTGAGAGCTCTTCAAATTTCTTTACATATTCAGGAACTGTCATTCCTCCTTGCTGGAGGTTGGCAAACTCATCATGTAATTTTTCCACTTCATGAGGTGGGACATACTTGGCATTAAATAACTCCTTGAATTTGGCCCATGTAACTTCAGCTTCCACAACTCCTATCATACTGAGCTCCCACCAAATTTGGGCTTGTCCTTGCAAAAACAATACCGCCATGAATCGCTTGCGGTGATCCTCTAGCTCCAAACCATCCAGAATCCTCTCTATAGTCTTTAACCAAGCTTGGGCCTCCGTAACAGATTCATGGCCCGTGAAATGGACTCCCCCCAAATTATTTATTTTCTTCTTAACTTTATCAAGATCGAAAATAGGTGGAGGTGGTGGTCGTACTTCCTCTTCTCTATCTGGTTGGTTGGGGGCCACTGAAGCGGTATTTTCCCTCACTCTAGCTGCTCTACCTCTAGCTCTAACTCTGGCTCGAGTTGCCATTTTACTTAGTCTGTACGTTCAAGAAGAAGGTGTCAGACCAAGTGAAATGAAAATTCAAAGGAAAAGGTAGAAAATATGGAAATGGATAAAAGACTGTAAAATATGCGCTAAACTGTCTTACTCATTCTAGGACTGAATAATCCAATCTCTAATGAGGCGTATTGCTATAAATATGTTATATTCCAAAACTAAGGTTAAAACCAAAGCTCTGATACCAACTGTGATGACCCCTAACTTCCGCATAACGAAAGCAAGGATGATCATTGGAATACAACATAAATATAGGAAAACTACATCATAACAACATCATGGCAGCGGAAATAGATGTCATCAAAATATAGAATCCCATAGTCACAGAAGTTCTAATTATTACATCAGAGCCAAATAGAATATAACGTGACACAAAATTCCAAAGTACAGGATTAAAACTGGATAAGTCTAAATGTCTCAAGAACTCAGTAATTGTCTAAGAGAAAATAAAATGAAGAAAAAGAAAGATAACAAGTCTTCATCCTCCAAGTCACCTCCACAATAGAAATCTCCAATCAAGAACTTCAAGCAAGAACTCCAAGAAAGAACTCCAAGCAAGATAAATAGAAACCTGTCAATTGGCTGCCCGTGAAGAGAGAGGGCACCCGAGTTTGCAAGGTGAAACAAACAACAGGTCAGTCATAGGACTGGTGTGAGAAACTTATAATAACTACTGAGTATGACAAATCTAAGGGCCACGCCACTTTCGTGGAATGGGTTTACTCCAATAGATTGTCTGTGCATATATTTATTAAATAAAAAGAGTAAAGCAATGCTTTTGTTAAAATGAAATCATTATAAGACTTAGGTCCTATCACACAATGCAACGCACACCAGAGGATAGAGTTTTTCCTTATAATGGTCAAAAATGCAGAGTACGAGTCAAATACTATTTCATATCATAAGTGTGTAATATGATTTAAAATATTTCAAAATAAATGTATTAATCCTAGACGGCATAGTACCCCATCCTACTATGTCGCCCTAATAAATATATAATCAAGTCCGTCATCTCGTATTGGAAAGTTGGGTTCCCATACTGAGTCAAGGCTAGGAGCGAAATCCTTACCGATTCGAGACACTCTAGCAATGCCCCAGGATTGGTACTCTGTCCAACCCTTGGATCCTGCACGGTCGGTCCACACTTACTTTTGTGGATTAGAAATGCCTGAACACACGTTTCCCGATCCTAACGGATCTCTAAATTGGCCAGTCGTGACCAATATAACCGAGGTACCTCAAATCCAACAACCACTTAGTAAATATCAGTGCTGGTAGGTCACTGACACCACTTTTAGCTAGAAAGAAACGTGCGCACTCCCTGCGTTCCCTTGCTCCGTTTTAGACTCCACCGGGGTGTGAGGCTCGCGAAGTAACGTATACACAAAGCTGCGTCCATACTGGACCATGCTTTGATCATTCTACAAGGCTCTACTTTGCAACAATAAGCCTTGTTCGAGTGCAACTTGGCATGTCACATCGACAACTCATATCACGCGATCGAGAATTATTTAACATAAAAATGGGTGTTAAGCAAGAGGATAAATCCTCCGCCACCAAGCCTTTATACATCAAATAAAAACCAATTTTATTACATGAAATAAATTTCGACGTCAGGCATGCGTTCCATTTACAGGTCCGTCCTGGGTCTGAACGAAACCGGAGTCGTCTTATTTCGTGGGAAATAAAGACACTCACAAATCCGAACCATCAACAAGAACGTCCGGCCGATCACCACCATCGGCCCTTCAAGGTAGCTACTCCCATTAAGGCCAACAATAGCAATACAACCATCCGCCTTGAAGGTCGTCGGTCTTCAACCGTCGTCTTCAACTCTTCAATTTAATGTCGCCGTATAATTATTTGAAATGAGATTAAACTCGGTTTTCCAAATAATTTTCGTAGTTATATAAATTACAAAACCAATTTTGTATCGTTAGACATGCTTTATAATACTTTCCACTATTTCTATTTAGTTAAAATAGTTTTATATTTTCTTAATGACGCTTCAGGTCAATAGATGGTCGTGGCGCTGTTTTCCCCAAATGTTGATTTACACCTAACTCAAGATCTGACCATTGGATTTTGACTAAATCTATACCGTTAGAAAGATTTTCCCAAGACGGTCCTACCGGGTCCGGCCTTGGAAAAATCCGACGGTTGGATCTTTCTGTAAGATCATTTAAAGTTATGTTTTCGAAATGCGAACTACCGTACGCGATTCGCTTTAATTTAATTAATATTTATATTTATAAATAAATGTAAATCCATTTGGCGATTCACACAAGTTAGTCAATACAAACAAGCAAGTGTAGTCAATCATAACATGATTCTGTTTATGGTTTTGTCTTCTCCCTTATCATATGTAGATTTTGATAAAATGACATTTCCAGTTCAAAACCTCTTTATTTGTATATGAAATTGTATTTCATAACTTTATCGATTTATTTATGTATGAAAATGTATTTCATAACTTTATCTTTTCATTTAATCAAAACAATGTGAATAAAAATGAAATTTTTAATCTTGTCCTTTATTAATAAACATAGTATTAATAAATGTACATTTCTAATCTTATATCTTTTATTTACAGTAGAAATTTGCAAATAAAAGTGACTCACATAGTTTGTATCTTTTATTTACACTAAAAATGTAAATACAAGAGGTTCACATAATTTACACTTTTTAGTCATTCTAGAAAATGTGAATAAAAACAATTGACATATTTGTTCTTTTTCTTTACATGAGAAAATATCAATAAAGACACTTCACAAATTTTTATTCCCTTTTTGTCTTACATGTAAAATGTGAAATAAAATGATGTACATATTTTGTTCTCTTTTGTTTACATATAAAATGTAAATCAAAACAATTCTCATATTTTGTGCCTTTTTACATACAAGGAAAATTGTATATAAAATCAATTCACACATTTTGTTCTTTTTCTTTTACACAAAAATGTAAATCAAAACAATTCTCATATTTTGTGCTTTTACATACAAGGAAAATTGTATATAAAACCAATTCACACATTTTGTTCTTTTTCTTTTACACAAAAATGTAAATGAAGTGATTAACATGTTTTGTTCTCTTTGTTTTACATTAAAAAAAATGTAAAATAAAATGGTTCACATAATTTGTTCTCTTTTGTTTTTCCTATAAAATGTGAACAAAATGATTTATACATTTTTGTTCTCTTTTGTTTTACATATAAAATGTGAAATAAAATGATATACATGTTTTGTTCTCTTCTACTTTACATAGAAAATGCAAAATAAAATGATGTACCTATTTTGTTCTCTTTTACTTTACATAGAAAATGCAAAATAAAATGATGTACATAATTTGTTCTCTTTACTTTTTCTCTCTTCTTTTACATTAGAAGATATAAATAAAGACACTTCACAATTTTTGTTTTTATTCTTTTCTTTACATTGAAATTGCAAATAAAATGATTTCAATGTTTTGTGTTCTTTTCTTTTCTTACAATAGAAATTTGCAAATAAAATGATTTCAATGTTTTGTGTTCTTTTCTTTTCTTACAATAGAAATTTGCAAATAAAATGATTTCAATGTTTTGTGTTTTTCTTCATTTATAATAGAAATTGTAAAACAAATTGATTCTCATAAATTTGTGCTTCTATTTCACAATAGAAAATTGTAAATAAGGTGATTCTCATAAATTTTCCTTTTCCTTTTACAATAGAAATTGTAAATAACATGATTAACATATTCTGTTCTTTTTACTTACCTTGAAATTGCAAATAAAGTGATAAACATATTTGCTCTTTTCTCTTACAAAGAAAATGAAAATAAAGTCAATAACATGTTTTGCTTCTTTTTCTTTTACAAAGAAAATGAAAATAAAGTCAATAACATGTTTTGCTTCTTTTTCTTTTACAAAGAAAATTGTATATACACGACTCTTGTTTTTTTTTTTTTATTCAAAGGAGATGGTATATAAGTGACTCTCACTATTATGTTCTTTTTCTCTTACATAGAAAATGTATATAAGATGATTCAAATGTTTTGTTCTTTTTTTCTTACTTTACTTTACATTTCTATATTGAGTTGATAATCCTAGATCAATTCAAATAGATGTGGTAGTCAAATTTCTTTTGATTTGAATGGATAATCAAATCAATTCAATTTAATTCGAACACAAACGATAATATGAAAATCAAATTTCTATCGATTTGAATTGGTAAATAAAATCAATCCAATACTAACACAAAGGGTAACACGTGATGATCATATTATTCTTTTACTTTAAATTGATAATTAGATCAATTTAATCTCTACTCTAAAGTGATGGCAAGTGATAACATAGCATAAAATAAAATGATAATCATATGGATCTATACGAATTATTCAAACATAGAACAATCATCACAAACCATGACCAAATAAACAGATCTGAATCATAGTCATATTTAATTTACATCATAATTGAATAATTTAATTAATTATTAAATTTAAATAAAGAATCTCACAGTCGTTGCGATTTTTGTCCAAAATTCAAAGTGTTCAGAATTTCTCCGTTTTAGTCCAGCTGCGTAGATCTGCTCAATACAATCACAACGTCGCTGAAATCATCGAATTACGGTTTGAAATTGATTAGATATGGTCAAAACAAATTATAAAATAAATTAGATTAATTAATTAATTGGTTAATTAAGAAATTAACTTTCTTCTTCTACCTCCAGTATTTGGCCGCACCTTCTACCTTACGTTCAAAACTAGGGTAGGATTTAATCTTCAATACACAGCACTAGGACCTGATCAGAAGACACCGGAGCGGAGACAGGAGAGAGGCGCTCGAAGGGGGACCGGAATGGCTGAACTCGGTTTGGCCTAGGGTGGTGGCGACGGGCCCGAAGGGCCACGGTTTGGGTACGGGTTTCGGCGAACTGGTGGCTCCAGACGAGATCCAACCGTATGAGATTGAAGAGGAGGAGATGATCTTTGATGTGGGATGAGAATTGGATTTTAATTCGAAGAAGAGAGGGAGCAATTGGAAGAAGAAATTTCGGCCATTGGGGGGTAGGGGACGGCGGCTGTGAGGAAGAGAGGGAATAGTGATTTTAGATATTAGGTTTTTCTCCTTTTTATATTATTTTATTGTAAGTTTTACAAAAAAAAACCATTTCTCTCATATTATTCAAAATCCAGTCCAACAGAAAGCTACGCTTCCCAATAACCCCCATTCCGGATCCATCTAACCATGTCTCGCAGGCCCAAAAGGTCATCTCGACCCCCAATTTTCGAAATTAAAAATAAATTCCTTTATATTTTTAATTCTGACACAATCAAAAATCCGCCGGAGCCACATACGGACTCTGAAAAATCCCAAAAAAATATTTTCGGCTATGTCTCGACGATACGAACCCAACAAAATTATTTTCGTCGAATTCTGAGGCTGTTTGAAAAACGACCATTTTTAAGTCGTTCAATTTTGACTGTATTGACCCAAACACAGTTTCTTCTGCCACGCTCATATACTGATTCTGAAAATTATGAAAATTGAACCCTAGCAATAATATGACATTCCGGTTCCAATCAATGTGGTTTCGTCGAAAACGGGGTTCGTTTGCAAAATGTCTATTTTTCCATAATTAAAATATTATTTAAAAATGGAAATTTTCAAATTCTGGCAGATTTTCCTATAAAATTCTAAAAATAAAAATTTTAAATTTGGCCCTGATTTTTGGGTTGTTACACAATAGAAGGTGTACGGTTGATGAGAAATACCGCCATAGATATTGCTTCTGCCCAAAATCCCTCTTTTAGACCCGCAGTCAGTCTCAAGCTCATAGCTCTTTCCCATAATATCCGACACATGCTCTCCGCCACTTCAAAAGAATGTGACTTCGTAGAAAAATATCTAAATACATGCTTGGACGCACAATAGTTAGCGAATTCTTGTGACACAAATTCACTACTGTTGCCAACTCTAAGAACTTGCAGTCGCTTTCCTAACTTTCTTTCAACTAAGATCTTCCACCTTCGAAATTGGGCGAATATTTCGGATCTACTCTTCATGAAATAGACCCAAACCATACGCGATAAATCATCCACAAATATGACGAAGAAACTAGCTCCACCTAAAAAAGCAATTGGGGTGGGTCCCCACACATAAGAATGAACATACTCTAGAAACTCTGTAGCTCTAGTTCTTCCAACATCAAATGTGACATGCTTCTTCTTTCCAAAACAACAATCTCCACAAGTGCTAGGCTTTAATTGAGAATTAACGGTAATTAACCTACGCTTCTTCAATACTTCCAGGCTCTCCTCATCAACATGACCTAAACGACGGTGCCACAACTGAGCAAAATCTGCAGTACTAGAATCAGTATGAATAACTGAATCTCCCAAGACTGTCTCTCCACGAAGCATATAAATATCATCGACTCGCACCCCTTTCATCACTACTAAGGAACCCTTCGTCACTCTCAAATTCTCACCATCTATTATTATCCTCATGCCAAGTCTACTCAGCTCCAACTGACAACACACTCTTTTGCAGTATCGGAACATGTCGAACATCCGTGATAGTCCTAATAACACCATCATGCATCTTAAATCTCACACTACCAACGCCCACAACATGACAAGATGTGTCATTCTCCAAATGAACTGCTCCGCCATCAATCTTCTCATAACTGACAAAACAGCTCCTATCTGGTGTCATATGACAAGAGGTTCCAGAATCAATCACCCAACTTGTAGTCTCTAATGGTGAAATACTATCTGAAAATAATGATGTATCACTATCACATCTATCTGCATTTGATCTAACCACTATCAAAATTGAAGCTTTATCTTTCTTCTCTCTCTTCTTTCTAAGAGCTGGACAATTTCGTACGAAATGTCCCTTCTTCTTACAATAATAGCAAGCACCTCTTCTAGAACCCATGAAGTGGGTCCTATGCATATCTCCTCCAAGGCGCATCTGCATCTTATCTCTTCCTATAAGTGAATGAAGTTGTTGTTGAAGAACACCATCATGAGTCTTCACTTTAATCTTCAATGCCCCAAAAACATCTCTTTTAACAAATTTGGTGACGCCATAATTTTTCATATTACTACCAAAAGAATTAGCCATTGGTAACTGATCTAGAACAAGACAGCTAGCTCTGATACCAAACTGTTGTGCAAAAATTGCACAAATGCGGAAGCAATACAAAATACAAGATCTAGCTTGTCGATTAGTTATCAACCACTAACTCAATAAAAATAATCACCAAACAAAAGAACAAAAATAGAAGAGAATAAGAAGACACAAAGATTTAATGTGGTTCGGCTATGCCTATGTCCACGGACCCAACAACTATTCTTTATTTCACTGAAGAAATAAGTACATAAGAGAGGAATACAAAAACACTCAATATATTTCTCACCCTTTAATTTACACAGAAATAGGGATCTTATTGAGGATATGAAGAAGAGAGCACTATTGGCATGTTATTCAAAAGATGAGCAAACCTCTCTATTTATATAGAGGGATTTCTTGACCTCCAAATAAACTTGGCACCGAAATTTTCTTGTCCTCCAAGTAAACTTGGCACCCAAGTTTTCTTGACCTCTAAGTATACTTCATGCCCAAGTTTCCTTGACCTCCAAGTATATTTCATGCCCAAGTTTTCTTGACCTCCAAGTATACTTCATGCCCAATTTTTCTTGACTTCCAAGTAAACTTGTCACCCAAGTTATTCCTTATAAAGCTAATTACTTGATTGACAATCAATCTTTTCTTCTCCACAAATATTTGAATCATCAATTTCAACATAGACGCTTACAACAAATTTAGGTGGTGCACTTTTCTTTTGTGGATATTAGACTGAATTTAGTAGCATATTTTTTTTCCTACATTAGTAAGTAAATTAAATTAACATTTAAAACAAGTGAATATTATTTATCAAAACAAAAAATAGAGTAGATTCACATGAGTGTTAACTAGTATGATACTATTAGTGGAACAGGAAAGTAAACATGAAGCAAAAGCCTGTATCTAATGTCAAATGGCAAGAATGAAAGCTGAGGTATGTTACATAATTTACTACCTAAGGAGTAATTATCTTAATAGTTGTATGCTTTATTTTGTGTCAAAACCTGACGTTTACAAATATACACATACCAATGATCTTTTTTCATTGAATTTTACAATTTAAAGAAGTAAAGTCAAGTCAAATTTATGTAAATAGGCAGTTATGTTTAAAGCAAAACCGTTTTAATTTTCTGTTTCTTTATATTTATTAATTTTCATCAGTCACATTAAATTAGAATTAATGTCCTGGATAAGCATGCATTAAATATGTATATATGACACAAGTGGATACTAACGGAGCAGGGATTCCTAAAAGTTTGAAGTGGATTTAAAGAGATTCAATAAAGCTTGTCACTGCCAATTAATGCTCATTTAATGTCAAATGGAACTCGATCCATCACAATTTAGTTTGTATGAAAATGTAGGCCTTTTCACTTTGTAAATATTGGTGGTCCTCCAACTTGTAACTCAAAAATTTCTTTCTCTCAATAAAAAATGACAAGTTTCACTCTTTGATTCCTTAGAATAACATTAAAAAAATTTATATCCATTCATAATACAGACGTATGAATTTCCCTTTCTCAACAATTATATAGAAATCAATGGCACATTCTTATATCTGTTTTTGGAGTTACTTGTATTATGGCTAGTTTATTGAGTATGATTTCTTCAAATACTGTTACACAATGCACTAATGATTGCAGATAATTTCAGTGAGATTTATAGCTAAAGTAGCTTAGCTATATAAATACTTATTGTGATTTTGTTTTAGTTCAACTTAGTAAGTTAAAAACTGATGTTGCCTTTTGTTTATTGCAATTGTGTATGATTTGTGTGAGTATCTATTAGTGTGTATAGAGTTCTTATGGGTTATGCTGCATAATGTCAGTGCATGTATGCGTGAAGGTGCAAATGTGAAACACCCCACCTCCGTTAGGGTCACTCTCAAAGGGAATGCCCTAATTTTGGTGGAGGTTTATAAGTATAAGTCACAGATATACAAGACAGATATAAGAGCACATATTTGTAAACAACGGAAAAACAACAACTCTTATTTCATAAAAGCAAATACGTGCTACAACAACATCACCATAATTGTCTTACATCTTTTCCAAAAACATAACATAACACTTCCATAATCTGTCTTGATTACATTATTTAAAGAAGCATAAATAAAACATAGATAAACTGCAAAAGCCCCCATAGTGGTTGTCCAAAGCCATAGTTCAAAACGAAAAGGTCCAAGCAATACATTTCTCCTCTTCAAGCTGGATGTTAAGGCTGGTCAAGCTGCAGTGTTCCCTCCCTGTGGACCTGGGGGGGGGGGGGGGAACGGAAGAAAAGAAGACGAAAGAAAAGTAGAGTCAGACATAAAGTCTGAGTAAGTCTAGGACTATTCTGTCTATGAATAAAGAACTGGGTATGAGAAGTATAAACAAGAAGTGGGAAAGCACTATAAACTTGGTTAAGTTGTCTAGGGTCGAATATACTATCGTACCCCATGTTAACCTCTGAACCCATATAAACTAGTTTCCAACTGGCACCCCATAATCAAGGTGATGTGATCCATTCTAAGATGATCGGATCCTACTCGCATAGTACATGTGTCTTACGGCCCCCGATGTTGTAGTTACCTATGCTGGTCCCACCATGGGGTGTATCAAGTCCCATGGTGGCGGCCCGACACAATCCTAGAATGCACAGGTATGCTACTGGTGTCCAGTGTCTTATTTTTCTGCGCCGGAGTGTGTGCACGCCCGCACCCCGTTAGAACCTACACTGCTACACCACCGCCGTCGATTTGACCTCTTACAATCAGCCCAGTAATCGTGCCCCACCCTGCCTAGTTTCAGGGTATCATGATACACCTTCTAGGTTTACTGCTGAAAAGGGTCCCCCGTTACTAGGTTTTCTATCTCTAGCCAACATGCTAAGTTGGTTAAGTGTTTTCTAACCTAACCCCCACCAGTCCATTTAGTTTTAGCATGTTCCATTTTGATTAAGTCTTTAGTTCGCTTAATCCTAACAATCCTGACTCGTCCTTAATTGTCTTATTAAAGCCTTGACCTCTCACATTAGACAGGTATTGTTGTGGCTGCCTGTTGCCGGTTGGTTCTGGGCAGTCTTACGCCACAACTCAGTCTAACCTCGGGTCCTTATTGGGCTCCATGTTTAACCTCCCACATTGGATAGGTATTGTTGTGACTACTGGACAGCCGGGCGGTTCCGGGCAGGTTTACATCACAACTCAATCCAACCTCGGGTTAAACACATCGTATGTTCTACATTTACATATTTTGTCTTTCTTCTTTATTTTCTTATATGTAAATATTTGCGGCCCATTATTAAGTTAATGGTGTAAAGGTTACACCAATCTTGGGCCCAACCCATACTTGAATTTGGGCCCTTCTACTTTATATTTTCATTTATTAATAAATTTAACCCTACGTTATTTTCCCCCGTTTAACACGTCCGTTTATTATATATATGTTGGGCTTAGCCTTTTTAAGCCCAACTTAGCCATGAGAAAAAGGGGAGGCTTAAAGCGTGATTACATACACAAAAAGGGGAATGTGAACGCATGAACTTGCAACGTGACGTTGGAACTACAAAATAGAAACTGGTGTACTTGCATAGTGGTAACATATACTTTGGTCATAAAGCATAAGTGACATGAATCACACCATGTAAACTTGTAGTTAAGTTAAGAATATCACTATTGCCACATAGGCTTAACTACAACATAAACCTATATTTTTATTCAGGCATAATGTCAAACATAAGCAAATCATGTTCATAAGATTACTACATGTTTACAAAGGTGCTTACTTTTGTTACTAACACAAAAGTATAGTTCAACTTAATCATGATTTTAAATCTATTCACATAACCATGGCATAAATATTTCTAACATGAAATCATGATTTTTACTTTAGTCATGCAAATTTGCAAAAGGGATTTTTGAATCTAACCTAGCTATGTACCACATATGTCATCATATAATTCTTGTTAACAATATAGACCTAACATGGATTTCAATTATGCAAAATATCAATCATAGCCTAGTCATATTCATCAATTTGCAAATAGGTTTTCTAGTACAAAAGCATGGCTTAATACATAGATCATGGTGCCAAAATTTCAACATAGTTTCATATGAACTATAATAACCCAAATTTGTTCCAATTTCATACAAAATGATTTATGTACAAAAATATACATTATGATGGCATAGTAGCAAAACCCCAAACTTGCATGAATTTCAATTAATCAACTACATACATGTAGCTTCAACATGGATTACATAATTTGCGAATATTCCAAACGTATACTTGCATAAAACTACCGCAAACATGTAGTTTTTTATAATGAATAACATAATTCGAGAATATCCAAACGTATACAATATCCCAAATCGATAAGAATCATAGTAACGCACAAATATGAATTACTTTATCGCCACAAATCAAGTATACAAACCAACACAATTATTTGTTCATACCAAAATAATACTCTACTTACTATTGTGTGGCGAATTCTCCAATTTAGGAATTTGGAGATGCGATTCCTTGTTGATTTGATTTGATTAAGTTGCTTTATGCTTTAGAATTTGCCTCCTAATCCTCTCTCCAATTGGTGGCTACTCTTAGTCGTTCCTCAGCAACATGATGGCCTTGTTCTTATTTTTGAATGAATAGATTAGGTTGAGTCTAGGGTCATTTTTATAGGGTTTATGAACTGATTAGGGCCATCGATGTTGCTTGGATTGATCGTAGCCATTCATTCGAAAGAGAGACCAATTAGAGCCTGCCACCTAGCCCTAATGACAAAGCAGACTTCTGAAAATCGACCAACATAGAATAGGCCAGCCAGGTTGGGCTGGGTTCGACCTGGCTCTGGACCAGGTCGACAGCCCTGTCGACAGCCCTGTCGACCTAGCTAGACCAGGTCGACAGCCCAGTCGACCTAGGTGCGTTAGGCGGGAGTTTTCCCGCCCTGGCCAATTGGGCCCGATTTAGGAATTTAAACTTGTTTTTCTGAGCTGTTTTATCCTGTTCGAATTTTAAACTTAATTCAGAAACTTTCGAAGGCCATATCTTCTTTATACGGACTCCGTTTTTTGAAAACTCGGACTCTATTTCGCGTATTTTTCCGAGACGAACGCAATGGCGTATCCCGTTTTCCCTTAGTTCTTTGATTTCAATTTAATTATACTTTAATTTGTTAATTTCACAGTTAGAGAATACACGGGGTGTTACATTCTCCCCCACTTAAAAGGATTTCGTCCCCGAAATCTTCAAGTTTAGGAAAATGTATATCCTAACATCCAATCATCCATCTACTCATCCATCAAACACGAGCATCCATTGTCCTTAAAAGACTTCTAATGCTTCATGATCATATGCGAAGTGTGTGTGTACATGTACTTATCAAATGCAAAATCAGGCGGTCTACTGATTCAGTTGACCTCCTTAATGCGAATTATGTAAGTGCCATGAATCCATTATGTATGCAAATTTTCCTATTCATGATTCTACATGGGTGCACAATCATTCAATACAAATGCAACATCCACATGACAACACATTAAAGTTCAACCACATACGAATGTAAACATATATGCATATGCAATATGAAGTGACTGAGCCGATCTAAACCTTAGATTGTGTGTGTATATGCAACCACGAGCAACCACTAGCAATCACTTGCAACCACTTGCAACCATCATCCATAACATGTTTCAATTACATGTTTCCATCCAAAGGGTTTCTACCTAAAAGATAAGGTCGAGGAAATATACCTAAAAAGATAGATAAAAGCGCAACTTAAGGAAAAGGAAAGATCAAGGATGTACCCTCGAACAGAAAAGGGTAGGCAGTGCGTATTCTAACTTCAGTTTCCCAAGTCGCGTCTCCCTCGGCGTCGCTCCACTGAACTTTGACGAGCTTGACTTCGCGGTTGCGTAGCTTCTTCACTTCCGTTCCTAATATGCGGGTTGGAACTTTTCTTATGGTTGCTTCGCATTCCACTTCGGCCTCTTCGAGGATATTTGGCTCTACCACTTCAGCAGACTCATGTAGACATTTTCGGAGATGTGAAACGTGAAAAACGTTGTGGATTCCGGCCAACTTCTCGGGTAGCTCTAATCTATAGGCCATTTTCCCAATTTTCTCGATGATAGGGAATGGCCCTACGAACCTCGGTGCCAGTTTTCCTGTGGTTCCAAAACGAACAACGTTTCTTAGCGGTGATACCTTGAGAAAAACTCTGTCTCCAACCTCAAATTCAAGGTCGGTCCTTCTCTTGTCGGCATAGGACTTTTGTCTGTCTTGGGCCGTCTTCATCCTTCTTCGTATTAAGTCTACTTTCTCTGAAGTCTCTCGGATCATATCTGGTCCAAGTATGAGCTTATCAGTAGACTCCCACCAACAAGTGGGCGATCGGCACGGTCTTCCATATAAAGCTTCGAAGGGCGCCATTTCGATGGTTGCTTGATAGCTGTTGTTGTAGGCAAATTCCACCAAAGGAAGGTGGTCTTCCCATGTCCCTCCGAAGTCAAGGACGCATAGCCTTAAGAGGTCTTCCAAAACTCTGTTCACTCTCTCTGTTTGGTCGTCGGTTTGGGGATGGTAGGCTGTGCTCAGGCATAACTGCGTTCCTACTGCTTCTTGCAGACTCCGCCAAAACTCGCTGGTGAAGATGGGGTCTCGGTCACTAACAATGCTAGATGGTATTCCATGGAGTCGAACGATTTCTTTGAGGTAAAGTGATGCCAGGGATGAGGCGGTTCTCTTACTTTTGACAGGTAAAAAGTGGGCGCTTTTAGTAAGCCTATCCACTATTACCCAAATGCTAGTGTTGCCTCTCCTAGACCTAGGCAGCCCATCAATGAAGTCCATTGAGATGCTATCCCACTTCCACTGCGGGACCTCCAGAGGATGTAGTAGTCCGCCAGGCTTTTTCTGTTCCGCCTTAACCTGTTGGCACACCATACACTTAGAAACGAACTCTGCCACGTCCTTTTTCATGCCGTTCTAGAAGAAAGTCCTTTTTATATCTTTGTACATTTTATCTCCGCCTGGGTGTATCGTCATCTTGGAGTGATGTGCTTCCTCGAGAACCTTCTTTATTAAATCTTTTGTCTGTGGGACGCATAGTCTTCCGTCTCGCCTTAGCAAACCCTTATCGTCGATGGAGTATCTGTTGAGGTGACTTGAAGTCTCACCCCTAATTAGCCTATCAATTGTTTCCACAAGCTGAGGGTCTTCGCGTTGTGCTGTCCCTACTGAATCCACTAAAGTTGGGCGCACTTCGAGAGATGCTAGGAAGCCTGGTACGAAATCGGAGGAAGGCCTAAAGTCGAAGCTGGCTATAAACTCTAGGCTTTGTCTTTCAACAAACAACGGGCTTAGGGTCAATTTCTTTCGGCTCAACGCGTCTGCTACTACGTTGCCTTTGCCCGGAGTGTAGGAGATTTCGAAATCGTACGAGGCAAGAAACTCCATCCATCTTTGTTGCCTCAAGTTAAGATCCTTCTGCGAGAAAAGATATTTCAACGATTTATGGTCAGTGTAAAGTTCGAACTTCTCACCTAGGAGATAGTGTCGCCAAGACTTGAGTGCAAAGACGATGGCGGCTAACTCAAGATCGTGGGTTGGGTAGTTCTTTTCGTGCACTTTCAACTGCCTCCCGCCATAAGCTACTACCCTTCCTTCTTGCATTAAGACGGCGCCTAGCCCTGTCCCACATGCATCCGTATAAACAGTGAACATCTTGCTCCCATCTGGCAGCGTCAAAACTGGGGCTGTTGTGAGAGCCCTTTTCAGTCGTTGGAAAGCAAACTCGCAATCCAAATCCCAATTGAACACTAGATTCTTCTTAGTCAATTTCGTGAGTGGAGCTGAGATTTTCGCAAAATCCCTTATAAACTTTCGATAGAAACCTGCTAGTCCTAGAAAGCTTCGGACCTCAGTTGCATTCCTTGGTGTCTTCCAATCCTGTACCGCTACTACCTTAGTAGGGTCCACTGCTAACCCTTGTTTGGATACTATGTGCCCAAGGAACCTCACCTCTTCTCTCCAAAAGTGGCATTTGGAGAATTTGGCTTTTAGTTGATGGACTCGCAAAGTTTCCATGATTGCCCTTAAGTGCTGAGCATGTTCCTCTTCACTTTTTGAGAAGATAAGGATATCATCTACGAAGACCACTACGAATTTGTTGAGGAAATCTCTGAATACCCTACTCATCAGGTCCACGAAGTAAGCAGGTGCATTTGTCAAGCCGAAAGGCATGACAAGCCATTCAAAGAAGCCGTCTGGGGTTCTGAATGCCGTTTTATCGATGCTATCCTCAGCCACCCTTAGCTGATGAAAACCAGTTGCTAAATCGAGTTGGGAGAAAACAGACGCTCCTACAAGCTGGTCAAACAAATCGTCTGTTCTAGGGAGCGGGTGCCTATTCTTTTTTGTTAGCTTGTTGAGCTCCCTATAGTCAACACATAGACGGAGTGAACCATCCGCCTTTGTAGCGAACACCACCGGAGCGCCCCATTCTGAAATGCTTCTCCTAATGAACCCCTTTTCTAGAAGCTCTTTAATCTGTTTACTGAGCTCTTTCCTTTCCCGTGGAGCCATGTGTCTAACGGGTAACGCAACGGGCTTTGCATTATCTACAAGATATATGCGGAAGTCTATTTCCCGCTTTGGAGGCAAGCCCTTCACCTCTTCGAAGACATCCGGATATTCCCGGACCACTCTAACTGATTGCAAATTTTCAACAGAGGCATCTAGCGATTCAAGGTAACTAAGCATAACCGCATATGAGGGATTACAAGAAATTTCCAAAGAATTACCGAGCTGGGTTAGGAGCCTAACAACCCTTTTCTCACAATCAAGGATGGCCCCATTACTGGATAGCCAATCCATACCCAAAATCAAACCATAACCCGAAAAGCCCAAAACAAAGGCACTACATTGAAATTCTACACTTAGAATAGAAATTTTCAATCCCAAACAGATCATACACAAATGAGCTGGGCCCCCAATTGGGTTTGAAACAATTAAGGGGTCCTCTACCATACTAGTTTTTAGGTGCAGAGATTCTACTAAAGCAGACGAGATAAAGGAGTGTGATGCGCCAGAATCAAATAAAGTGCGAATGGGGTGATCATAAAGATAAACTACACTTTCTACAGAAGTATTTATACCTCGCTGCTGCAGAGGTGGCGCTTCCAGCACATGAACCTGTTCCCCTGGGGTGGATCCAGCCCTCTGCCCCTGTCCTCGTTTCTTTGGGCAGTCCTTAGCCCTGTGGCCTGTCTCACCGCAAGAAAAGCACCCACCATTCTCCTTGGCCTTCTTTTTCCGGCAGTCCTTAACTAAGTGCCCCACTTTGCCACAGAAATTGCACTTCCTCTTCTCTTTGTTGCCTTTCCCGCCCTTCTTAAATTCTGTCTTCTTAGGCTGCAAACCCTCTTTCTTCCCTTGAGAACTTTCTGCCTTTGTTTCCTTCTTGCCCTTATCCTCTTCATTCAGCAATGCCATTTGCACCAATCTTTCATACGTGGCTTCCATGGGTATATGGGTCATGGCCAAACTGTGTAATGGCTCATTCAACCCTTTGACGAAACGGAGAGCCTTCTTGTGCGGGGTATTGACTAGGTCAAGCCCAAACCTAGCCAGCTCATCGAACTGATTCACATACTCTCTGACTGTCTTGTCCCCTTGCTTAAGAAATAAGAATTTTTCCAACTGCAAACTTCTTTCCGCATCTGAGAGAAATTTAGTCTCAAACCTTGCCCTAAAGTCCTCCCATGTCTCCACTGGTCTTTCAGCATTAGTGACTTCCCACCAGTAGGAAGCCTCGCCCTTCAATAGCCACACTGCCAATTGTACTTTTTGTCTATCCTCTACCTCAAAGATGATGAATAGGTCCTCAGTTTCTTTCAGCCAATTCCTAGCTGCCACGAAGGACTCAGTTCCATGGAAATCCTTTCCTCCCATAGCTTTAAAATCTTTACATATCTTAGCAAAAGTGTTTCCCCGAGGAGGAGGTGGAGGAAAAGGTGCCGCTGCAGCTGGATGATTTCCGGCAGCTGGGGAAGGAGGAACGGTAGGACCTGGCTGAGTGGCTCTTGCTTCTAAGAACCGTCTAAACCAACCAGGTATTGGCACCCCTTCTGGCAAGTTAAGATCTTCGGACATGCTGAAACAAAAAGGATAGATTCAAAACGAAGGATAAGAGATAGTACCTATGGCTTTGGGGAGTGGACTTTGCCTTTTAAAATATTTTTTTTTTAAAATGCTTCTTTAAATTTCCTTTTTGAAGATAGATTTTCAAAACTTTTTATCTTATCTGGTAAACCTATGCTCTGATACCAAGTGAAACACCCCACCTCCGTTAGGGTCACTCTCAAAGGGAATGCCCTAATTTTGGTGGAGGTTTATAAGTATAAGTCACAGATATACAAGACAGATATAAGAACACATATTTGTAAACAGCGGAAAAACAACAACTCTTATTTCATAAAAGCAAATACGTGCTACAACAACATCACCATAATTGTCTTACATCTTTTCCAAAAACATAACATAACACTTCCATAATCTGTCTTGATTACATTATTTAAATAAGCATAAATAAAACATAGATAAACTGCAAAAGCCCCCATAGTGGTTGTCCAAAGCCATAGTTCAAAACGAAAAAGTCCAAGCAATACATTTCTCCTCTTCAAGCTGGATGTTAAGGCTGGTCAAGCTGCAGTGTTCCCTCCCTGTGGACCTGGGGGGGGGGAACGGAAGAAAAGAAGACGAAAGAAAAGTAGAGTCAGACATAAAGCCTGAGTAAGTCTAGGACTATTCTGTCTATGAATAAAGAACTGGGTATGATAAGTATAAACAAGAAGTGGGAAAGCACTATAAACTTGGTTAAGTTGTCTAGGGTCGAATATACTATCGTACCCCATGTTAATCTCTGAACCCATATAAACTAGTTTCCAACTGGCACCCCATAATCAGGGTGATGTGATCCATTCTAAGATGATCGGCTCCTACTCGCATAGTTACATGTGTCTTACGGCCCCCGATGTTGTAGTTACCTATGCTGGTCCCACCATGGGGTGTATCAAGTCCCATGGTGGCGGCCCGACACAATCCTAGAATGCACAGGTATGCTACTGGTGTCCAGTGCCTTATTTTTCTGCGCCGGAGTGTGTGCACGCCCGCACCCAGTTAGAACCTACACTGCTACACCACCGCCGTCGATTTGACCTCTTACAATCAGCCCAGTAATCGTGCCCCACCCTGCCTAGTTTCAGGGTATCATGATACACCTTCTAGGGTTACTGCTGAAAAGGGTCCCCCGTTACTAGGTTTTCTATCTCTAGCCAACATGCTAAGTTGGTTAAGTGTTATCTAACCTAACCCCCACCAGTCCGTTTAGTTTTAGAATGTTCCATTTTGATTAAGTCTTTAGTTCGCTTAATCCTAACAATCCTGACTCGGCCTTAATTGTCTTATTAAAGCCTTGACCTCTCACATTAGACAGGTATTGTTGTGGCTTCCTGTTGCCGGTTGGTTCCGGGCAGTCTTACGCCACAACTCAGTCTAACCTCGGGTCCTTATTGGGCTCCATGTTTAACCTCCCACATTGGATAGGTATTGTTGTGACTACTGGACAGCCGGGCGGTTCCGGGCAGGTTTACATCACAACTCAATCCAACCTCGGGTTAAACACATCGTATGTTCTACATTTACATATTTTGTCTTTCTTCTTTATTTTCTTATATGTAAATATTTGCGGCCCATTATTAAGTTAATGGTGTAAAGGTTACACCAATCATGGGCCCAACCCATACTTGAATTTGGGCCCTTCTACTTTATATTTTCATTTATTAATAAATTTAACCCAACGTTATTTTCCCCCGTTTAACACGTCCGTTTATTATATATATGTTGGGCTTAGCCTTTTTAAGCCCAACTTAGCCATGAGAAAAAGGGGAGGCTTAAAGCGTGATTACATACACAAAAAGGGGAATGTGAACGCATGAACTTGCAACGTGACGTTGGAACTACAAAATAGAAACTGGTGTACTTGCATAGTGGTAACATATACTTTGGTCTTAAAGCATAAGTGACATGAATCACACCATGTAAACTTGTAGTTAAGTTAAGAATATCACTATTGCCACATAGGCTTAACTACAACATAAACCTATATTTTTATTCAGGCATAATGTCAAACATAAGCAAATCATGTTCATAAGATTACTACATGTTTACAAAGGTGCTTACTTTTGTTACTAACACAAAAGTATAGTTCAACTTAATCATGATTTTAAATCTATTCACATAACCATGGCATAAATATTTCTAACATGAAATCATGATTTTTACTTTAGTCATGCAAACTTGCAAAAGGGATTTTTGAATCTAACCTAGCTATGTACCACATATGTCATCATATAATTCTTGTTAACAATATAGACCTAACATGGATTTCAATTATGCAAAATATCAATCATAGCCTAGTCATATTCATCAATTTGCAAATAGGTTTTCTAGTACAAAAGCATGGCTTAATACATAGATCAAGGTGCCAAAATTTCAACATAGTTTCATATGAACTATAATAACCCAAATTTGTTCCAATTTCGTACAAAATGATTTATGTACAAAAATATACATTATGATGGCATAGTAGCAAAACCCCAAACTTGCATGAATTTCAATTAATCAACTACATACATGTAGCTTCAACATGGATTACATAATTTGCGAATATTCCAAACGTATACTTGCATAAAACTACCGCAAACATGTAGTTTTTTATAATGAATAACATAATTCGAGAATATCCAAACGTATACAATATCCCAAATCGATAAGAATCATAGTAACGCACAAATATGAATTACTTTATCGCCACAAATCAAGTATACAAACCAACACAATTATTTGTTCATACCAAAATAATACTCTACTTACTATTGTGTGGCGAATTCTCCAATTTAGGAATTTGGAGATGCGATTCCTTGTTGATTTGATTTGATTAAGTTGCTTTATGCTTTAGAATTTGCCTCCTAATCCTCTCTCCAATTGGTGGCTACTCTTAGTCGTTCCTCAGCAACATGATGGCCTTGTTCTTATTTTTGAATGAATAGATTAGGTTGAGTCTAGGGTCATTTTTATAGGGTTTATGAACTGATTAGGGCCATCGATGTTGCTTGGATTGATCGTAGCCATTCATTCGAAAGAGAGACCAATTAGAGCCTGCCACCTAGCCCTAATGACAAAGCAGACTTCTGAAAATCGACCAACATAGAATAGGCCAGCCAGGTTGGGCTGGGTTCGACCTGGCTCTGGACCAGGTCGACAGCCCTGTCGACAGCCCTGTCGACCTAGCTAGACCAGGTCGACAGCCCAGTCGACCTGGGTGCGTTAGGCGGGAGTTTTCCCGCCCTGGCCAATTGGGCCCGATTTAGGAATTTAAACTTGTTTTTCTGAGCTGTTTTATCCTGTTCGAATTTTAAACTTAATTCAGAAACTTCCGAAGGCCATATCTTCTTTATACGGACTCCGTTTTTCGAAAACTCGGACTCTATTTCGCGTATTTTTCCGAGACGAACGCAATGGCGTATCCCGTTTTCCCTTAGTTCTTTGATTTCAATTTAATTATACTTTAATTTGTTAATTTCACAGTTAGAGAATACACGGGGTGTTACAAAACGTGAGTGAGTGTAATATTTATATAGTTGGTCAGACTAGACATGAATTCCATTGTGATTTTTGATTTACGGGACTGTATGCTGTTTATTTCATGTTGCATAAACATTGAAGGTTTATAAATTATTTGTTACCATAATAGTGATTGTAAGTGAAATTATGCCGTACTGACCAAGCTGTATTCTTTTTTTAGTCATGAAATATTATACTTGTTCTATGTAGTTCATACTGCACAATGGGATGTATCTCGTTGTATTGAAGTCTTCGTCCTTCCTGACTCTTCTGTTCAAACACTTGCATACAGGCATACTGGATAGAAGCTTGTAGTTGGCTTTTAAAAACGGTCAGGTCAGGTAGTTCATATTAATAAGTTTCCACATAGTGCTTCCATTTTGTCGTTTTTATCGTTAAATTTTGCAATTTATCTTCTTTATGGATTATCTAGTGATGATCATGATTATAGGTTGCAATGCTTGAAATAAATTCATGGTCGATTTTTGTTTAGTACTGATTGCTCAGCTAATGTTCCATCGCCTGTGGTGTCTATATTATTTCATGTTGACCTTCAATTAGATACCAACAGAGAATTGATGCTCATTTAAAAAAAAAAAGATTCTCATGTTGTCATAACAGATAGCGTATCTGGTAAACTTGTTTGTTCAACACAATTGCACAAGAAAATAGAGCCTGCTGCAATTTCCATGTATGTTATAAGCAAGTGATTTTTGAATACACATTTGTGCAAAGCTACTGAAACTTATTTAATAAATTGAATGTCTAGTCCTTCGTGTCATTCTTTACCAAATTAATCAAGATAATCATGTCCAAAAAATTGTAAGTAGGGGATTTGGGTACTGAAGTGTACATGCTGAGTAGTTGGTGGTGGACTTACAGACAGTTGTAGTGGAGATTTAGCTTGTAGTCTGATTGCTATGGCGCAGATAATTGATTCCAAGTTGATTCTTATTGCTCTTATTCCTAACCAATTATTTGTGTGTGTTTAGGGCGTGTGGGACTATGTGCTTGCATTTTGCTTTGTTTTTAAGAGGCTAATTTGTACTTGTGTGGGACTATGTGCACGTCGCCATTTTTCTCAATTCTCTTCTTATTAATTACCAAAGATACAATAATCAACATTCTCTTACGCAATGGTATATTAAATAGTCAATTAATGAACTTTTAAGAACAAGCTGAAAATAAAGAAATTGAAAAACTGTTTTAAAATGGAATTTGGAACTGGAAAAAAAAATTAAAATTTTGTACACGTACTATATTTGAACTTGAATCGGTTTTAAACACATGCCTATTTTCTGGGTTTCTTAGTGTATGAATGCCAGTTTTCTATGTTTCATACACTACCTATATTTGGTCCTTTTTCCTACTATTCCACGATCAAATATGCATGTACTATCCAGATCATAACTTATTTGCATTATATTAAACGGTTTTACAAGATAGCACTTGTCTGTTTTCCAAGACCGCAATAAACTTGGCAGATACATTTCAATTGAACATTATTTCTAGTAACACAACAGATGCAATGACATGACATGTATTGTTCGTCATACATACTTGGGGATCAATAGCATGGGGTCACTGCTGACATGAGAACAAATGTGGAATTGTTACATGATAATGTAGAGAGCTCAAATTTTGAAGAGGTGCTCAGTTTAAAAAAATTAAAATAGGGTGAGGTTCAATGCGCTGGTTCACCTTTGCTTGCAGGAAAGTTTTGTTTTACAGTTTTTCTTATTTAATGTTAAATTTGTTGCACTTAGTGTTTGTTGTTGTTGGTTTCAAATGTGAAAGATAATTCAAATCTTTGAATGAAGGCACCAACATTTGTTCTCTACTGTTTACTTATAATTTGATAATGAATAACAATATGTGTATTTATATTATGTACATTTGCAGTTATATTCCACAGCTCAAAGCCCCAAGAAGCAAACATGTGACCACCATTGCATGTGGTGCAAAGAGTTTAAAATAGTATGAGTTACTTTTCAAGTTTGTTTTATATCTTTATTGATTCAAAATATTGTTTTCACATCTATGTAGAATTATTTTTATACTGGGCTTGGTCCATGTTGTGCAAGCGTTCTGCACATGTACTGTGCATTCAGCACATAAACGAGACAGTCTTGCGCATGCATTCAATGTTTACATATTTATGTATTTTTACTTTTGTTTTTAACACTTAGTTATATGTCATGTTCATGTTTTTTTACTGTTATTCCATATTATTATTTTTAATACTCTACTGAGTTCGTACAAACATATATGGTTTATGTCAAACAATTTGACTGTTTTATGGCTGAAAATTATTGCTACTTTTTTCCATGTTTACAATACACGATGTATTGTGGTGACTGTAATTAGTTAAGGTGGTTGGCAATCCACGGTGAAGTTTGGGATGAAATACGTAGTTCTAGTGCATTGGTTCTGTTTGAAGGTGACTGAAGGGAAAGAGTTTGTAACGACTTAAAAATTTCGATGTTTAAAATATAAAGTAAATTAAGTATTTAACGTTAATAATCAAAATTTATATTTGAAATTTTACTTAGAATTTGGAAGTCTAGTTTATTTCAATTTGGTTTTGAGTTAATCTGGTATGTATAAATTTAATTTCGATATTTGAATGTTATAGATTTAAATTTAATTTTATAATATTATTAATACATGATTTTAAATTTATTTCCAATAAATGACAATTTATGATAGGATGAATGATGATTTATAACAAAGGAAAAGTTTGTCAAATTGTATGTATGTTTGAAATCATTAAATTTGAACAATTGTTTATAAAAGGAAATTGTAATGACCCGAATCCTTATGGGTTAATTTTTGAATATTTAATATTTAATTTAAATATTGGGTGGATAATATAAGTGGAATTTTTTATTTGAGTTATCAATTTAATAATCAATTTCGATTTTATATCAAATAGATTAAATTATCGTAATACGAAGTAAAATAAATTCAAGTTTAAAACTGAATTAAAGTCAGTTCAAATATTCAATACGAAATTCAGTTGAGTTAGAATAATAATATTAAATTATTATCGAAGAATTTAAATGGTTTGAAATTTAATTTATATCAGTTTAAATTAATATCTTCACCAGACAATCGAATTGGACTTCGTGACCTATCCCAGTGTGTTCAGAATGGTGGTTTTACCCTAAGAATGTCAGTGGTTGGGTTCAGAAAGGAGTTGGGTATCACGAAGTAATTTAAATTTAGGGTACCGATTTTTAGCAAAAAAACAAATTTAAAATCTTTATTAATAATTCTCTTGGAAACACATATTTTTGGTCCGACCGTGAAATGTCAAAATTGTCCTTTATTTAAAATTAAAAACTATCCCATAAAAATAGGGTTTGTGCAGTTGATTTTTTTTAAAATTTAAATAAAAGGTCTCATAAAAATAGGATCTGTGCAGTTGATTTTTTTTAATTTAAATAAAGGATCCCATAAAAATAGGATTAGTACGGTTGATTTTTTTTCTTTTCAAAACTTCATTTATGTATGCATTGGCCTTTGAATAATGGGTCAATAATAATCCACGCGCGGAGCGCGTGCCACGATCACGCGCGGAGCGCGTGCCACGATCACGCGCGGAGCGCGTGCCGTTACGCTCGTAAAAATAAATCCTTTGGTGTGTGGATCAGAACAAAACCATGGTGCTTTCTCTATATCCACAGAACAAAACCACGGTGCCTTATTTTCTTCCTCAAACAAGAACAGAGCCGTGCCATCTTTTCTTCCACAAACTAACTACTAAATGGCAAAGTCTTCATCTGTATAAAATCGCGTCCCTCTTCCTTTTGGCCATTTCTTCCTTTTGAAATTCTATCCAAACTTCAGTAATAGAAAGCACTCCTAACTTCCTCTTTCTTATTCGAAATCAAATCGAAAGCCAGAAAAAAAAGGAAATCGAAAACCCTTATCGCGAGCTGAAATCACGATCTGGAACAAACCGATTCAGCAAATCAAAGGAAAAGGAATCGTTCTTCGCTGTTCTGGACTTCAAACCCTCGACATGGCCAATTGGATCTTGAACAGGAAGTCGCGATTTGATGTAGGGGCATCGAAGACTATTGCGAGATCGGAGAGCGAGTACGTCAATGCCTGTAGTGATGAAGTCAATTTCTATTTTTGGTAGTATCGCGAATTTGGGGTAGTTCATTGTACGATGACTGAATGCTGGGGAGGGGGGTTCGAATGCCTGAAGTGACGCACTGTAAGTAGTGATATTTTCTGGTGATGGCAGCAGGAGGTTGATTGGCATTTGTATTGAGGTTAGGGTGGTTGCTATTAACTTCGTGAGTATTGGAAAGAGTGGAGGTGAGGAGGAAGTTTGCTATGGCATTTGTTGACAGTAAGGTGAAGAAGGGACTTTACTGTATTTTGATGGGAGAAGAATTCAGCAAGGAAAGTGAGCTACAGAAGTGAAGACTGTAAAAGGAGGATTGTTCGAATCCAGAGAGAATCGAGGTTGGAGTTTGAGGAAGTGAAGTCGCAACTGCTTGGGCGCTGAAGCAGGAAATTTATCATTGGGCTTAAATGAGATTAAGGTAAATTTAAATAAAATTAGTTTAGTTAATATTTTTCTTATTTAAATTAAATTGGTTTAATCCAAACTCGTAGACTTATTTTATGATGTCATATTTACTAAAGAAATATCATATTAGGGGTATACAAGATTTATCGAACGAAATCAGTCGTGTAATCCGTAGTTGTGGATACCAAAGCTGGAATTTTATTTGGAATCAGAATGGATCGCAAATTATAAAAAGATCATGGTGAGTAAATCTCACCTTTTATTTAGAAATTATTTTTATATGGTTAAAAATAATTGTCTGTGCTTGTTTGAATGCTGTCTGATTGCTTTAAAAATATATATAGTTATTTAGGATTGGTTGACTATTATATATATATTGGGTTGATGATGGTTGGATTCCCGCAGTCTCATTAGCGGATGCCCGCGGTTTCATTAGCGGATGATTACCCTATATGCCCCACGCTATGATTAGTGGATGACCTTCATACCGCGATATCCTGCCTCGAAGCAGGATGGGTATTACTATGTCGACTAACGTCTGTGGATGCAGGAAAACAGGTTGGAGGAATCCAACTGGATTCCTCAAAAATATATTATCTGTTGTTGTTTGTTTGATTTCATATATATTCATATATGATGTGTTAAAAATCAAACGATTGAAATTGGTTGATTTGATTGTTTAAAATATCCCTGGGACTTGGATATGGATTTATAAAAATATCGAAAAGGGTATTTGATATTTAAAAAGGGAATTCTATTTTTATAAATAGAATTTGAATTTTTAATGAACTATAGAAAGTATTTACTTGTTTTGAAGATATATAAAACGAGTATTGAATTTATAAACGTTGTTTATAAATTTAGATATGGGATTTGAATCGAATTTATAAACTTTGTTTATAAAGGAAGATATGGGATTTGAATCGAATTTATAAACTCTGTTTATAAAGGAAAATATGGGATTTGAATCGAATTTATAAACTCTGTTTATAAAGGAAAATATGGGATTTGAATTAAATTTATAAACTTTGTTTATAAATATTTAATGGGGGATTTTAAGTAAAGTTATAAACGTTGTTTATAAATAAATGCAGAGAATTCAAATAGAATTTGAATAGATTTGAATATAGAAATTCAAATGGACTTTAAACTATAGATTTGAATATAGAAATTCAAATGGACTTTAAACTATAGATTTGAATATAGAAATTCAAATGGACTTTAAACTATATATTTGAATATAGAAATTCAAATGGACTTTAAACTATAGATTTGAATATAGAAATTCAAATGGACTTTAAACGATTTGAATATAGGATTTAAATGGAATTTAAACAATAGAATTTGAATAGATTTGAATAATAGAATTCAAATGGAGTTTAGCTATAGAATTTGAATATAGAATTCAAATGAAGTTTAAATATAGGGATGCAAATAGAATTCAAATGAAGTTTAAATAAAGAGAATTCAAATAGAATTGAATTGGAATTTGAATAGAGAAGTCGATAAGGAAACGAGAGTATGAGTATAATTAGAATTTGTTAATATGTAGTTAAAATATATTTGAACATGTCATGTTCAAATATGAAGGTGAAATAGACTGAAAAGTTAAGTAACAGATTTAATTAACAAATTGAGTTAAAATGATTGGTATAGTTAAAATAGATTGGACAGGCATAAATATACAGGAGACAGGTATGGAATAAAGTATAGAAGTGAAATAAATAGAATGCCCGACAAAAAGGTACGTATTTAATTCATATATGAGATTTTATGCGCCGTATCAGCAAGCCGCTTGGCTTTTCTTTTTCTTTTTGAGATGAGAAGGACCGGGAAAGCTATTTGAAATTTCCCGATGCTCCCGGTACAAAGGAGGTTATGGCGAATTTTTCCGGGAATTTAAGGAGATAGAATATTTTTAAGATAATTTGATAGTTAGAAATCAACGTATCGATATATATAAGTCGATAAGAAAACGAACTTAGAAATAGAATAGTATAATCAAAAAGGAAGTATAAGAATAAAATCTAGTAAGAATAGAAAGAGAAAGTATATATGTGTTTAAAAGTGAAGAAGTAGTTGTATGGTATTGATTGTTCGAGTAAGTAGTCTTATCTGTTTTGACGTTATAAATGTTATTCAGTCAAGGTCTGAGAGGTAGTTATACCCCAACTTGATTGATTGCATTATTAACAAATGAACAGTAAGATTCAGGCTCGAAGATCAATGTTGGATAAGAGATAGTCGAATATAGTATTTGGGTTGTCGTAACGATGTTTTACACAACATCTGTTTTAACCCAAATAAGTGAAAGTTTGGAAATATAATAAAGAATATTTCCTAAGTACAGAAATAAACGAGATCGGAAAAGAGATAAGAAATTGGAATATTTTCCAATTATAAAATATCATATATTTTCTAAAGTTAGAAAATAACGTGAAAGGTCAATATTGTTATTGAAAATATTTGGTTAACAAATATTGATAAAGAAATAGAGAAGTGATTTAATTAATGGAATATTAATTAAGGGCTCAGTGATTGTTTGATAATTGGATGAACACTTGTTTTCTTCGATAGTTAAATCATCGACTATCGAAACACTTGTTTTTATTCGATAGTTAAATCACAGACTATCGAAGTTTTGACCATCGTTGTCAATATGGAGAGATCGGTTGGATTATTATCCGAAGAACCACTCCATATCGGCAGTAGCGTGCGAATAAGATTTTATAAAGATAATCGAAGACGGAGTAGAGTGCAAGGACTTTTTCTATTAATAGAAATTGTGCCTTCGGTTCATCCTGTTCCTGGGTGACTTGTATGGATGAATGTCTGACAGGGTAATTCCAGAAAGGTCACGTACATTGATTTCTTCAACGGTACCAAGAGTGGAAGCGGAGGAGGAAACTTCTTTTAGCTGACACGTAATGTACTGTTGTAGACGTCAATTAGTGATTTTCGATGGATCTGACGATGTGACATTCGAAGTGAATCTGGTGTGATGATAAAGCGTAGCTGAAACGACCCGTTACTTCCCCGTAAAAGGAAGCGTCGGATAGTTCGAGAACAAGCCACAACAGAACGCATATAGAAGAACATTTCATTGTATATTGCAACAATGCATCAGATTACAAGAATATACAGAGTATAAATGAATATTACACAGAAATATCAGAGATTTAAATTACATTTAAATACATAGCAGCGGAAAATAATACAATACACAACTAGAAGTAGATATACGGATACAAAGCTTTCCGGATATCATTCCAGCTGTAAAACAGGATCCTGTGAATATAAATCTGCAAAACCAAAACTACTAGCTGCCCGTGTCAAAATAGGGGCACCCAGAGTTTAGGTTAAAACAATAAACTCCAGGTCAGTCATGGGACTGGTGTGAGAACTAAAACAGTTAATCTTTATTTTAAAGTTAGGTAAATCAAGGGACCACGCCGTATAACACGGAACGGGTTTCCTCCCAAGAATACCAGTGCATAAAACAAACAGCGCAATGCTAAATCAAGAAAAATGAAGCTGTTATAAGACCCAGGTCCTATCACACAATGCAACGCAAGCCGGGGGATAGGGTTTTCCCTTATAACAGCCAAAGAATGCTTGATACGTTTAAAACAAATCATTTGATACTATTATAAGTGCATAGTGTATAAAACAACTTCAAATCATAAGTATCAATCATAGGCGGCATGGGTACCATATATCATGTCGCCATATATAGGTTTACAAATAAAACCGCAAATGTCACGTATTTGGAAATTGGATTTCCGTTTATGAAGCGAGGCAAAAGATAGTCCTCAACCGATTCGTGACTCTCTAGCCCGAGCCACAGGTCAGAGCTCGAGTGACCTTGGAGCGACAGGGCCGGTCCACCGATGTGGATTAAACTTAAACCCTGAACACTACGTTTCCCCGCCCTTTGGGGCGTAAGTCTGGTCCGTCTGCCGACCAGAATGCATCGGCCGAAACCGATATAACCGAGGCGCCTCGCAACAGCAACAACCACATAAGTCAAACTCGTCAGGGCGTGTAAAACCACTGACGCCACTTCTAACTAGAAAGAAACGCATGCCCTCCCTGAGGTCCGTCTCCCGTTTTTGGTTCACAACCGGGGTGCGAGGCTCGCGAATTCACGTTACACAAAGCTGTGCCACACAGGCTGTGCTTTGATCATCACCACAAGACTTTGCTTTTCAACAGAAGCCTCGATCATTTGCCACTTAGGCATGCCACACAGGCAATTCACTCCATGTGTTTGATATCCATCAATATATAACCCCTGAGCTCGTACGTCTCAGAGAAGGCCGTTAAGCAAGAGAATAAATTCTCCGCCGCCAAACAAATATATATTTAATAGAAATCAATCGCACAGACTAAAATCCAATGTCAGACACACAGTCCATTTACAAGTCCGTTCTGGGGCTGAACGAAACCGGAGGCACCTAGTACCCCGTATATCCATCGATCTCCAAGTACGTCTGGACGATCACCAACTGTTTCCATCTTCGTGGGTGTACAGCCCAATCAAGATCATCAGTTATCACCCAAACGACGTGAAGACTTCCGGTCTTCGACCACCGTCTTCATCTTCGACACCACGTCGAATCAGTTATTCAGAATGGGATAAACCCGGTCTTTCTGAATAACTCGCGTATATATTATAAAAGTGTTACACAAACACAACATACGCCTCATTCCAATTCAGAATATTCTTTTATTCAAATATTCCTATACTTTGGGAAAAGTTCCCATTAATTTTATCCAAGATGAATTCTTTAAATTTATTCTTTAATCTCCTTTGAATATCAATTCAAACTAGTCGGGATTAGCGAACCACACCGAAGTAATCATTTATTTTATTTCCCAATCCCAACCTATTCATCCCATGAAGTAAAACTGGTAGTACTTCATATCTAACACCACAGCGTTATCGGTAATTCAATTACCATTTCACGTTCAAATCTAATTAAAGATTTAATTATCGCCTGGAGTAAAACTGGTGATACTCCATTCTCGATCATTTCAATCTTAATTAAAGATTCATTAAAACTCCACTTAGTTTCAATCTTCAACTGGGTCAAAGAAACAGTGTCATTTAAAAACACGGTTCACGATAAACCCAAAATCACATTCATTAATTATCGGGTTAAAGAACGAGTGTTATTTAAAACACTGTCCACGATAAACCCAAAAATCAATATCAATTCAATTCCAATTAAATATTATTTAATTGGTACACTTCATTAAATCTAAATAAAAGATTTAATCTTTTCACAACTAGGTTCAAGAACAGTGTTAGTGAAGACACCATTCGCGACAAACCCAAATCACATTTGATATTCAATACCATGCTCTGAATAGAAAATATATCGGCTTATATTCAATATAAAATTCTACGACTAACAAATGTCGTATTGGAAATAACGATATAAATATATATCTTTCAAATTTCCATAACAACATCTGTATAATCACGAATTCCAACATCGAAATATTCCGAAGACAATTTCGATTCAAATCCACTCCAATGCAATCATTGGAAATTTTGGTTATTTTCAAAACCCTTTTCAAATTCAATTTATTTATTTAAAAATAAATAGAATTATAATTCTAGTTCAAAACTAGTTCATTTCGATAAAAATCTATTTTTATCTTTTCAAATATGGAGTTTTTCATCCCAAATCTTCACAAATCATTTCTTATGATTTTACACAAATTATTACTATTTTTAATAATTTTATCAAGGCTCGTACGGTCGATTTCCATCAATGGCCATCGAACTGCACTTATAGCGACCTTTTTCAAATTTGATTTGGACATAATTCCAAATCCAACCGTTAGATTTCTAATTTCTAATATTCGTTAGAAAGCTCTTTTCGATACGAACCCAATGGTTCCGGTTTTAGGAGAATCCGACGGTCGGATCTCCCGTAATGTCCGTTTGAAATAAATGGTCGAAATTCACGAACTGCCGCTGCGGGGCGCGTTCTATACAGGCCATTATATTATATATATAATATATATAATATATACATCGTCGATTTCTATTTAAAACGAATTATATAAATAGTTTTAAATTCGTTTCAAAAACATTTTCAACTTCCTTTTCAATTCAAATCACAATTGAATTCTTCTTTATAGATTCGTTTTAAAATTCATTTCTATTCAATTCAAATTTCAATTCGATTCATTTCGAAATCATTTTCAATTCAATTCATTTCGAAATCGTTTTCAATTCAATTCATTTCAAAATCGTTTTCGATTCACTTCATTTCGAAATCGTTTTCAATTCACTTCATTTCGAAATCGTTTTCAATTCACTTTGAAATTGTTTTCAATTCAATTTGAATTCGTTTTCAATTCAATTCATTTCGAAATCGTTTTCAATTCACTTCATTTCGAAATCGTTTTCGATTCACTTCATTTCGAAATCGTTTTCAATTCACTTCATTTCGAAATCGTTTTCAATTCACTTCATTTCGAAATCGTTTTCAATTCAATTCATTTCGAAATCGTTTTCAATTCAATTCATTTCGAAATCGTTTTCAATTCACTTCATTTCGAAATCGTTTTCGATTCACTTCATTTCGAAATCGTTTTCGATTCACTTCATTTCGAAATCGTTTTCGATTCACTTCATTTCGAAATCGTTTTCGATTCACTTCATTTCGAAATCGTTTTCAATTCACTTCATTTCGAAATCGTTTTCAATTCACTTCATTTTGAAATCGTTTTCAATTCACTTTGAAATCGTCGATTTCGAAATCACTTTTCAATATTCATTTTAAAATGAATAAAGTCGATATAAATATCGTTCACGTCAAAATGGCGTCAATCTAATCAACACGGCTTCATAAATTTCTATTTTCAAATTTTCTTTATTTTTCAAATTGGAATGAGGCCCAATCAATTACCATATAAAATTAATTATATGGATTTCCATACAACACATGTATATAATAGCATTGAAAAATAATCAACCATCAACCAAAGTGCACTACACTGTATAAGCATCAAATATAGATATTCAACGCTTATAACAGCCTGTCAATCAATCGATCGACATATTTAATCAATCAGGATGAGTGAAATTCATATTTCATCCCAACACCCGTGTGAGGTTTCAAACAATCAAACAACTATTTTATTCGTGCAGTTGGGCGATGTGTAAAATTTATCGACCCAATCAATGTCCTTCAAATAGGTGTACATAAACAAACCGTCTGGTTTGCAAATGAATATTTTATTTATTCACATTCATGTTAAAAATTATATTTTTAACGATAAAACATTTTATTCCAACATATGAATTTCGATTAAGTTCATTCTTTAAATAAAATGATATTTTTATTTTTCTAACACATTTTAGAAAATTTCGGCGGCATAACGGCACGATACTAGAAACGGGACGAGGCCTAGCCTTATCCCCGGTCTAGTGAAGGCCCACGCCATTCACACATCAATCAAATCACTTTCGTTATGCAAACCACAAAATTTGGAGTAAGAGTCTAACCTAGCCTTACTCCTTCGCCTTATAACGGCGCACGTCTAATCCTAACCAATTTATCGATTCGATTTTTCACACCACAAACCACATTCAAACCAATATCGCAATCAATTACCAAACAGCCAAACAAACAAGTCCATGGTCTGTGGACGATTGTGTCGGGTGCTACTAAACATCGTCTGCATCCTAGTATATATATATATAACTAGAAAAGAAATTTAGAGTGAGAAATTCTCACCAATAGCTATCCAACTTCACGACACTTCTTTTGTAGAGATCTTCGTCGTTCTCGCCCTTTTTGACCGCTTCGTTGTCGTAGCCACTACATATGTAAAAATCGAATTTTTACTTCGCTATTCAATATATAAAAATCGAATTTTTACTACGATGTTCAATATATAAAAATCATATTTTTATCACGCTATTTTCTATATAAAGATTTCGCCTTTTTAAATTTAACCACTTTATCTCAACGTAGATAAAATAAAAATCAGATTTTTATTTCGTTACATACACAAGGATGATATTTTTATATTCTCTATCCTATAAAGATTATATTTTTAATACTTTAAAAATATAAAAATCATATTTTTAATATTTCTATATAGTAAAGATTATATTTTTAATACTTTAAAAATATAAAAGTCATATTTTTATCACTCTACAACATAAATAAAAAAAACAGTTTTTAAGGTAAATAAAAAATCAGTTTTTAAATCATTATCAAATTAGTTTATAAATTTAAAAAAAAAATCAAATCTAAAATCAATTTTAAATTCTTATTAAATCAGTTTTTGAAACCGAATTAAAATTAGTTTATAAATTTAATTAAAATCAGTTTTTAATTCGAAAATAAAAATAAAAATAAAACAAATAAATAAATAAAAACTTACAGAGGGGGGGGGGGCGCTGTTCATCATCTGTGGTCAGGGAGAGGCGCGAAGAGGTCGAGCAAGGGGGGGGGGGGGTTTGGGCGGCGCGTCGATCAAAAGAGGAGAGGGGGGAGGAGAAGGGGCGGCGCGGTGGTTGTTCGCAGGGCAGAGGGAGGAAGCGTGGGTCTTGGTGCTGGCGTCGGTCTTCGCGTCTGAGGGGGCGATTGGAGATGAAGGTCAGGAGAAGGAGAAGAAGCGGAGGAGGGGGGCGATGTCAGGGAGGCGTCGCGCCTGACGGCGGCGGCGGCAACGATCAAGGGGGGGGGCGATTTGCGATTTGGCTGGGTTTTTTTTTTTTTTTTTTTAAACGATTATGAACCGGGGGGGGCCAGAGGTATAAGGGGAAGAGAGATATTATATTTTTTTTTATTAATTAATTAATTTATTTTATCCTAAAGAGTTGACTTTTACATACGACCTCGAAACGAGGGCCACCGCCTGTCGTCCATAGCGTTTTACCCCCATTCCGAACACAATGGGATATGTACCGCAAGCTGATTCGACTGTTTGAATCAGTTTCCGTTTAATTTGCATTTAAATCACTATATTGAATTTTAAACGTACATTTCAAATTACCGGGGGCACATACTAGCTCTAAAAATTGCAGAAAAATATTTTCTAGCTTCGTATTGACGATACGGTCCTAACAAAACTAGTTTCGTCGAATTCTGAGACCGTTGGAAAAATGGCCATTTTCCAGTCGATTAAAATCAACTGAAATGGTCAAAACACATTTTCCTTTACCACGCTCACATACTGATTTGAAAAATTATGAAATTTGGAATCTAGCAATAACTTGACATCACGGACCCAACAAAAGTGGTTTCGTCGAAATCCGAGGTCATTTGCAAAATGTCCATTTTTAAGGGCCTGAATTCCATAGCGACTATTCAGAATTTTCAACTGGACATATCTTTTGATTCTCGCTACGAAATTTTGATCTTTCGGATTCGTTGGAAAGGTATCATCAATTAGATCCTATTATTTTTGGTTTCACTAAAATCCGGATTGGTTTGCACCCGGTACATTCAATTGAAGTTTGAAATCGAATTATCGAACTACCGCGCCATTTTCAATTCTATTTATAATTATATATAAATATTATATATTCTAACGACGACGCGTATAATATATACGTCGAATTATATTCAAAATATATTTCTCGTCGATTTTATTTAAAATAATCTATTTTAAATGTTCAAACTTCGCTAAATTTGCCAAAATAAAAATTTTAAACTGGCCCAGATTTTGCGGGTTATTACAATCTCCCCCACTTAAAACTTTTCGTCCCCGAAAAGGAACAAAGTCGAAAGTGGTTTGATTAATCAACTCTACGTTCGATCTGGCTTCCATTCTCCAACTCTTTAGTTTCTGAGAATTTTCAAAACTTCAAAAATTTGGCTAACACCCTAAATTTTTGAAAAATTTCGCCATAACCTCCCCTGCACCGGGAGCATCGGGGAATTTCAAATAGCTTCCCCGGTCCTTCAGATCTCAAAAAGAAAAAGAAAAAGCCAAGCGGCTAGCCAATAGGCTCACAAAATCATCATCACCCAAACAAAACAGGAAATTATGTAGTAAACATGTACCTATTTGTCGGGCAAACAAATTTTATTCTTCGGCTCTAGCCTCCTTGCTATGACCTGTTCAATGATATATATGTATATGCAAGCAAACGCATCCAATTATCAATATAATTCAATATTTGGTTTAATTAGGCTAAATGGTTCAAAATTATCAAACAAATAAACAAACAACACAAACATCAATCAATTAGTGGATTAGAGCTTCAAATTCATAATTTTGATATATAGTCAAAAATCAGATTTTTGGTGCCAAATCACAACAATAAGCCCTATCTAATTTTGGTTCTCACACCAGTCAATAGGAAATATATTGAAAATCACACCTTCGAAACACGAACATAAATACTGATGATGTCATGACAATCATCAGTACCATCTTCGGGCGACTAGAGTGTGATGCTATATCTATCCAATATATTAAAACTTCGAATACACGCGGATCAGACGTATACGCAAAATCTATATATGCTGGATTGTCCAACTCAATATAAATAGATAATCAAATACGAATAATTGATTTAAATTTTCAAAACAAAAATTTGTTTTCACTTGAAAAATATACTCTTCACACTCGTTCTAGGATACTACTGATCCTATTTCTAACGAGTCATTCTAATTGGATATTACTAACCCAATATCTGATGAATTCTTTCATATGGTTCTAATGTGCCTTGTTCTCCGAGCTTTGTAAACCAAAGCTCTGATACCAACTGAAACGACCCGTTACTTCCCCGTAAAAGGAAGCGTCGGATAGTTCGAGAACAAGCCACAACAGAACGCATATAGAAGAACATTTCATTGTACATTACAACAATGCATCAGATTACAAGAATATACAGAGTATAAATGAATATTACACAGAAATATCAGAGATTTAAATTACATTTAAATACATAGCAGCGGAAAATAATACAATACACAACTAGAAGTAGATATACGGATACAAAGCTTTCCGGATATCATTCCAGCTGTAAACCAGGATCCTGTGAATATAAATCTGCAAAACCAAAACTACTAGCTGCCCGTGTCAAAATAGGGGCACCCAGAGTTTAGGTTAAAACAATAAACTCCAGGTCAGTCATGGGACTGGTGTGAGAACTAAAACAGTTAATCTTTATTTTAAAGTTAGGTAAATCAAGGGACCACGCCGTATAACACGGAACGGGTTTCCTCCCAAGAATACCAGTGCATAAAACAAACAGCGCAATGCTAAATAAAGAAAAATGAAGCTGTTATAAGACCCAGGTCCTATCACACAATGCAACGCAAGCCGGGAGATAGGGTTTTCCCTTATAACAGCCAAAGAATGCTTGATACGTTTAAAAGAAATCATTTGATACTATTATAAGTGCATAGTGTATAAAACAACTTCAAATCATAAGTATCAATCATAGGCGGCATGGGTACCATATATCATGTCGCCATATATAGGTTTACAAATAAAACCGCAAATGTCATGTATTTGGAAATTGGATTTCCGTCTATGAACCGAGGCAAAAGATAGTCCTCAACCGATTCGTGACTCTCTAGCCCGAGCCACAGGTCAGAGCTCGAGTGACCTTGGAGCGACAGGGCCGGTCCACCGATGTGGATTAAACTTAAACCCTGAACACTACGTTTCCCCGCCCTTTGGGGCGTAAGTCTGGTCCGTCTGCCGACCAGAATGCATCGGCCGAAACCGATATAACCGAGGCGCCTCGCAGCAGCAACAACCACATAAGTCAAACTCGTCAGGGCGTGTAAAACCACTGACGCCACTTCTAACTAGAAAGAAACGCATGCCCTCCCTGAGGTCCGTCTCCCGTTTTTGGTTCACAACCAGGGTGCGAGGCTCGCGAATTCACGTTACACAAAGCTGTGCCACACAGGCTGTGCTTTGATCATCACCACAAGACTTTGCTTTTCAACAGAAGCCTCGATCATTTGCCACTTAGGCATGCCACACAGGCAATTCACTCCATGTGTTTGATATCCATCAATATATAACCCCTAAGCTCGTACGTCTCAGAGAAGGGCGTTAAGAAAGAGAATAAATTCTCCGCCGCCAAACAGATATATATTTAATAGAAATCAATCGCACAGACTAAAATCCAATGTCAGACACACAGTCCATTTACAAGTCCGTTCTGGGGCTGAACGAAACCGGAGGCACCTAGTACCCCGCATATCCATCGATCTCCAAGTACGTCTGGACGATCACCAACTGTTTCCATCTTCTTGGGTGTACAGCCCAATCAAGATCATCAGTTATCACCCAAACGACGTGAAGACTTCCGGTCTTCGACCACCGTCTTCATCTTCGACACCACGTCGAATCAGTTATTCAGAATGGGATAAACCCGGTCTTTCTGAATAACTCGCGTATATATTATAAAAGTGTTACACAAACACAACATACGCCTCATTCCAATTCAGAATATTCTTTTATTCAAATATTCCTATACTTTGGGAAAAGTTCCCATTAATTTTATCCAAGATGAATTCTTTAAATTTATTCTTTAATCTCCTTTGAATATCAATTCAAACTAGTCGGGATTAGCGAACCACACTGAAGTAATCATTTATTTTATTTCCCAATCCCAACCTATTCATCCCATGAAGTAAAACTGGTAGTACTTCATATCTAACACCACAGTGTTATCGGTAATTCAATTACCATTTCACGTTCAAATCTAATTAAAGATTTAATTATCGCCTGGAGTAAAACTGGTGATACTCCATTCTCGATCATTTCAATCTTAATTAAAGATTCATTAAAACTCCACTTAGTTTCAATCTTCAACTGGGTCAAAGAATCAGTATCATTTAAAAACACGGTTCACGATAAACCCAAAATCACATTCATTAATTATCGGGTTAAAGAACGAGTGTTATTTAAAACACTGTCCACGATAAACCCAAAAATCAATATCAATTCAATTCCAATTAAATATTATTTAATTGGTACACTTCATTAAATCTAAATAAAAGATTTAATCTTTTCACAACTAGGTTCAAGAACAGTGTTAGTGAAGACACCATTCGCGACAAACCCAAATCACATTTGATATTCAATACAAGGCTCTGAATAGAAAATATATCGGCTTATATTCAATATCAAATTCTACGACTAACAAATGTCGTATTGGAAATAACGATATAAATATATATCTTTCAAATTTCCATAACAACATCTGTATAATCACGAATTCCAACATCGAAATATTTCGAAGACAATTTCGATTCAAATCCACTCCAATGCAATCATTGGAAATTTTGGTTATTTTCAAAACCCTTTTCAAATTCAATTTATTTATTTAAAAATAAATAGAATTATAATTCTAGTTCAAAACTAGTTCATTTTGATAAAAATCTATTTTTATCTTTTCAAATATGGAGTTTTTCATCCCAAATCTTCACAAATCATTTCTTATGATTTTACACAAATTATTACTATTTTTAATAATTTTATCAAGGCTCGTACAGTCGATTTCCATCAATGGCCATCGAACTGCACTTATAGCGACCTTTTTCAAATTTGATTTGGACATAATTCCAAATCCAACCGTTAGAATTCTAATTTCTAATATTCGTTAGAAAGCTCTTTTCGATACGAACCCAACGGTTCCGGTTTTAGGAGAATCCGACGGTCGGATCTCCCGTAATGTCCGTTTGAAATAAATGGTCGAAATTCACGAACTGCCGCGGCGCGGCGCGTTCTATTCAGGCCATTATATTATATATATAATATATATAATATATACTTCGTCGATTTCTATTTAAAACGAATTATATAAATAGTTTTAAATTCGTTTCAAAAACATTTTCAACTTCCTTTTCAATTCAAATCACAATTGAATTCTTCTTTATAGATTCGTTTTAAAATTCATTTCTATTCAATTCAAATTTCAATTCGATTCATTTCGAAATCGTTTTCAATTCAATTCATTTCGAAATCGTTTTCAATTCAATTCATTTCGAAATCGTTTTCGATTCACTTCATTTCGAAATCGTTTTCAATTCACTTCATTTCGAAATCGTTTTCAATTCACTTTGAAATTGTTTTCAATTCAATTCGAATTCGTTTTCAATTCACTTCATTTCGAAATCGTTTTCAATTCACTTCATTTCGAAATCGTTTTCGATTCACTTCATTTCGAAATCGTTTTCAATTCACTTCATTTCGAAATCGTTTTCAATTCACTTCATTTCGAAATCGTTTTCAATTCAATTCATTTCGAAATCGTTTTCAATTCAATTCATTTCGAAATCATTTTCAATTCACTTCATTTCGAAATCGTTTTCGATTCACTTCATTTCGAAATCGTTTTCGATTCACTTCATTTCGAAATCGTTTTCAATTCACTTCATTTCGAAATCGTTTTCAATTCACTTCATTTCGAAATCGTTTTCAATTCACTTCATTTCGAAATCGTTTTCAATTCACTTCATTTGGAAATCGTTTTCAATTCACCTTGAAATCGTCGATTTCGAAATCACTTTTCAATATTCATTTTAAAATGAATAAAGTCGATATAAATATCGTTCACGTCAAAATGGCGTCAATCTAATCAACACGGCTTCATAAATTTCTATTTTCAAATTTTCTTTATTTTTCAAATTGGAATGAGGCCCAATCAATTACCATATAAAATTAATTATATGGATTTCCATACAACACATGTATATAATAGCATTGAAAAATAATCAACCATCAACCAAAGTGCACTACACTGTATAAGCATCAAATATAGATATTCAACGCTTATAACAGCCTGTCAATCGATCGACATATTTAATCAATCAGGATGAGTGAAATTCATATTTCATCCCAACACCCGTGTGAGGTTTCAAACAATCAAACAACTATTTTATTCGTGCAGTTGGGCGATGTGTAAAATTTATCGACACAATCAATGTCCTTCAAATAGGTGTACATAAACAAACCGTCTGGTTTGCAAATGAATATTTTATTTATTCACATTCATGTTAAAAATTATATTTTTAACGATAAAACATTTTATTCCAACATATGAATTTCGATTAAGTTCATTCTTTAAATAAAATGATATTTTTATTTTTCTAACACATTTTAGAAAATTTCGGCGGCATAACGGCACGATACTAGAAACGGGACGAGGCCTAGCCTTATCCCCGGTCTAGTGAAGGCCCACGCCATTCACACATCAATCAAATCACTTTCGTTATGCAAACCACAAAATTTGGAGTAAGAGTCTAACCTAGCCTTACTCCTTCGCCTTATAACGGCGCACGTCTAATCCTAACCAATTTATCGATTCGATTTTTCACACCACAAACCACATTCAAACCAATATCGCAATCAATTACCAAACAGCCAAACAAACAAGTCCATGGTCTGTGGACGATTGTGTCGGGTGCTACTAAACACCGTCTACATCCTAGTATATATATATATAACTAGAAAAGAAATTTAGAGTGAGAAATTCTCACCAATAGCTATCCAACTTCACGACACTTCTTTTGTAGAGATCTTCGTCGTTCTCGCCCTTTTTGACCGCTTCGTTGTCGTAGCCACTACATATGTAAAAATCGAATTTTTACTTCGCTATTCAATATATAAAAATCGAATTTTTACTACGATGTTCAATATATAAAAATCATATTTTTATCACGCTATTTTCTATATAAAGATTTCGCCTTTTTAAATTTAACCACTTTATCTCAACGTAGATAAAATAAAAATCAGATTTTTATTTCGTTACATACACAAGGATGATATTTTTATATTCTCTATCCTATAAAGATTATATTTTTAATACTTTAAAAATATAAAAATCATATTTTTAATATTTCTATATAGTAAAGATTATATTTTTAATACTTTAAAAATATAAAAGTTATATTTTTATCACTCTACAACATAAATAAAAAAACAGTTTTTAAGGTACATAAAAAATCAGTTTTTAAATCATTATCAAATTAGTTTATAAATCTAAAATCAATTTTAAATTCTTATTAAATCAGTTTTTGAAACCGAATTAAAATCAGTTTATAAATTTAATTAAAATCAGTTTTTAATTCGAAAATAAAAATAAAAATAAAACAAATAAATAAATAAAAACTTACAGAGGGGGGGCGCTGTTCATCATCTGTGGTCGGGGAGAGGCGCGAAGAGGTCGAGCAAAGGGGGGGGGGGTTTGGGCGGCGCGTCGATCAAAAGAGGAGAGGGGGGAGGAGAAGGGGCGGCGCGGTGGTTGTTCGCAGGGCAGAGGGAGGAAGCGGGGGTCTTGGTGCTGGCGTCGGTCTTTGCGTCTGAGGGGGCGATTGGAGATGAAGGTCAGGAGAAGGAGAAGAAGCGGAGGAGGGGGGCGATGTCAGGGAGGCGTCGCGCCTGACGGCGGCGGCGGCAACGATCAAGGGGTGGGGGGGGCGATTTGCGATTTGGCTGGGTTTTCTTTTTTTTTTTTTTTTAAAAAAAACGATTATGAACCGGGGGGGGGGGGGGCAGAGGTATAAGGGGAAGAGAGATATTATATTTTTTTTTTATTAATTAATTAATTAATTTTATCCTAAAGAGTTGACTTTTACATACGACCTCGAAACGAGGCCCACTGCCTGTCGTCCATAGCGTTTTACCCCCATTCCGAACACAATGGGATATGTACCGCAAGCTGATTCGACTATTTGAATCAGTTTCCGTTTAATTTGCATTTAATTCACTATATTGAATTTTAAACGTACATTTCAAATTACCGGGGGCACATACTAGCTCTAAAAATTGCAGAAAAATATTTTCTAGCTTCGCATTGACGATACGGTCCTAACAAAACTAGTTTCGTCGAATTCTGAGACCGTTGGAAAAATGGCCATTTTCCAGTCGATTAAAATCAACTGAAATGGTCAAAACACGTTTTCCTTTACCACGCTCACATACTGATTTGAAAAATTATGAAATTTGGAATCTAGCAATAACTTGACATCACGGACCCAACAAAAGTGGTTTCGTCGAAATCCGAGGTCATTTGCAAAATGTCCATTTTTAAGGGCCTGAATTCCATAGCGACTATTCAGAATTTTCAACTGGACATATCTTTTGATTCTCGCTACGAAATTTTGATCTTTCGGATTCGTTGGAAAGGTATCATCAATTAGATCCTATTATTTTTGGTTTCACTAAAATCCGGATTGGTTTGCACCCGGTACATTCAATTGAAGTTTGAAATCGAATTATCGAACTACCGCGCCATTTTCAATTCTATTTATAATTATATATAAATATTATATATTCTAACGACGACGCGTATAATATATACGTCGAATTATATTCAAAATATATTTCTCGTCGATTTTATTTAAAATAATCTATTTTAAATGTTCAAACTTCGCTAAATTTGCCAAAATAAAAATTTTAAACTGGCCCAGATTTTGCGGGTTATTACAGAAGCTTCTAGCCTCATCAACCGGTAAATGACAGAAATCGGGCAAGTAGCATGGCTATGTAGGTCGCACCTATTAGGGTGTATAATCACCTGATCTAGAGTTTCATTTACTTCTAAAAATCTATTGTCGATGCTGTCCCATTCGGGAAACGATTGCTGATACCAATCGTTGATGATATACATTCGATACACTCAAGCGAAATGAGTGGTCGGTCATGTGTGGCTGAGTTGCAAGATGTTCTTGTTGAACTCGGTGTATTCTCCTCTAGAGATATACCAGCCGAAGGTGGTTCCATACCTTGTCATAGTTGGAAATCCATTACCCAATACGTGCTTGCGGTTTATGATTGTAATTATATATGTGGAACGTGAGATGCAAACGTTCCACTAGATTGTTATCTACTTGATTTAGACATTATTATAATATCAAAAGAGTTTTGATATAAAGATAAATCAAGTGTTTGGATTCTCATAATGGAAAAACCCGTTCCGTGATATACGGCGTGGTCTTATGAGATATCATTTAGTTTCTGAAACTGTTTTAAACTGTTTACTCATACTAGTCCCATGACTGACCCAGAGTTTATTTTGTTTTGTTCTACCTAAACTCTTGGGTGCCTAAATTTGTACGGGCAGTCAAGTAGTTCAGGATTTTTCAGATATATCTAAAGGAGCTTGGAGCAGGAGGCTTCAGCGTTATCCAGTTATAGTTGTTCCGTTGTGTTGTAAGTGTTGTACTCTGATAAGTGTATGTTATACTGTTGAGATTTTGTATTTCAAAGATATGATATATTATATTTTGTTCCGCTGCGATGTGAGATTCTGTGTTGTTATTTATGTTCTTCTTCTATCTCTTTCTTCTAAAAAAATGTTCCGTATTTTCGTGATATTTGGGTTGGACGTATGATGTATATAGTCAACTCCGATGTTACAGAAATATGGGTCATTACACTTGGTATCAGAGCTTAGGTTGAGAAAATACCTAGGCTTGTTGGAATGTGCTCATTAGAGATAGGATCAATAGTATCCTAGAATGAGTTGAGTGTATATATATATACGAGAGTTCGTATTTGTTATTTGATGTAAAAAATGTTTTATATTGTGTTGACTAGTCTGTTGAGTGAGTTATGAATTCTGATCGAATCGTGGGACGCCACGAAGTCGATAGGAATTTATAAACACTTGAACAAAAGATTGGACACGATATTGTTTTAAATAGTTGAGTTGATTGTTAGGATTATAATCAAATTAGATTATAAAATAGAAATAGTTATATATATAACCAATGGAATTTGTATATGAAATCAAATATACAAATGTGATAAATTGAAATTGAATTCCAACCAGAATTCAGAATTTAAAATCCTGGGAGTTTGGAAAATATTTTTATAAATGGGTTTTGAAAGAAATAAAGCACTGAACTCATTCAGTAGCTGGGAAATAATTCTGATGATGGTCGCAACATCATCAGTGTTCATTTTCGAGTTTCTAAGTGATGAATTGCTTCCTTAGAAAAGTTTTGATGGAAATTTGTATGAAAGAAACAAGTTGTTTGAAAATTCAGATGTTTTGAATTTGAGATAGATATAAATATATGTATATATTTATATAACTTCAAAGGAAGTGAAATGGGAATTGGAACACAGATTTCAAATAGAAGTAAAAAATAAGGGAATTCAAATATAGAATTTGAACATAGGAATTTAAATAGAAACTGAATAAAGGATTTCAAAAGGAATTTGAATGAAGGATTTCAAATAGAAATTGAAGATAAGAAATTCAAATAGAATTTGAAGATAAGGAATTGAAATGAAGAAATTGAATAGAAGGAAGTAATATAGAGTTTGAATAAAGAAATTCAAATGGAATTTGAATATTGTAAATATATAGGATTTGAATATTAGAAGTTAAATAGATCGGGAATATTATGAAATGGATTTGATATATATTAAAAATATATCAGAATGGAGTTGAATTTATTATAAACAAAGTTAAAACGTTTATATTTATAATTATAATTAAAACGAGCTCGCCATAGCGTGGCAGTTCGTAAATTGGCGATTCGAATTTCAATTTAGTATACAGAACTCAATTGAAGTCGGAATTCTTTGAAACAAGAATCGTCGGGACCGGTTGAACAATAGTTTTCAAATGAAAGAGAAAAATCTAGATTTCGTCGTATAGATTTTGAGTTATGTCAAAATCGAATTTTTAGAAAAACAGTGCCGGAACCATTAGAAAACCATAACGGTTTAATTAAATAAATAAAAGGATTTTTAGGAAATAAAATATGAATTGGCATTAGGAAAAAAATCCAGACTGGAGATATAAATAAATATGAACTCCAGTGAAGTAAGTGAAATGATTTTTAAGACAAAAATCATATTTTAAAGGGTTAAATAGAATTAACTAGATTGGAAAATAATTAGTTAAAGGAAATTTGAATCGAAATTGGGTTTTTGGATAAGTGAAAGAGATTGAGAATTATATTCAAAATCGAATATATAACTCGAGTTGAAAAATATAATTAGATTAGTTTATAATTAAGTTGACATATATTTGAACAAGTATATTCAAATAAAAAGGGTGAAATAGGCAAAACGGTTAATTAGCAATTAGTTAATGGGAATTTGAATGATTGAAATTAAATTTAACTTAAGTAAGTTAAATGGATCGAAACGAATAAATTGAGTAAAATCATGTGAATGAAATATGAATTGGGAAAAACCAAAAGAGTTAAAAAGGAAATATATTTGTAACACAAATACAAAGGAAGTTATGTGCAAACAAATAGAAGGAGAAATATTTGTAAAAACATTTGCAAATAGAATCTGAACAGGAAATATTTGTAAAACATTTACCAATAGGTTGAATGGAAATATTTATTTATAGTAAATAAATAGAATGTTATAAATGAGATATTTATTTGTTAAATAGAATTTAATCAAAGGAATATTCAGAAGATGAATAGAAAATGGAAATCTGTTTTTAACGGATAAATAGAAAAGATTAATTTATAAATAACAGTTTATAAAATAAATTAAATATTTATCATTCGATAAATGGAATATATAAGTCTGAACTTATATAGAGAAGAGATATTGGTTTTTAACACCGATAGTTTTAAATAGAAGGGGTACACAACACTTGTATAAGTGAAGTAACATTATTAAAGAGAACATTTATAAAGTGAAGAACCGTTACTAAAAGTAAATCTTTATAAATGAATAAACGTTATCCAATAGGAGTTATTCGAATAGGAGAAGTCGATTAGAGTTAGAAATAATCGATTGGAGTTAGAATAAATCGATTAGAGTAAGAATTAGCCAGTTAGAGTTAATTAGTTAGGGTTAATCCGTAGAGTTATTTGAATATTAGTTATTCAATTAGAATTTATCGAATATTTGTTATTCAAATTAAGAGTTAACCAGATAGAGTTAATTGAACATAGTAAATCGAATTAGGATTTAATGGAATGTTAGTTATTCAATTAAAGTTGATCGAATATAGTTATTGAGATAGAGTTAGTCAAACATAGTTACTCAGGATAAGTTGCCATTTCGTACGACTGCTAGCGTAATTCGCAAGGCTGCAGATAGCCTAGGGCGGTCGGATGTTTCCTGGGGGAATCAGGCGTAGCCATTGTGATCGCTGCGATCTAGAGTCAAGCGAATGAAGTTAAATCAAATATTAGTTATTCGAATATAATTAAAGGAGTTAATCGAATATAGTTTATTCGAATAGAATTAAAAGAGTTATCGAATATAGCTTATTTGGAAGGAGTTAAGTGGAAAGAGCTAATCAAATAGGGTTAATCGATAAGAGTTAAATCCAATAGAGCTAATTGAATAGAGTAAATCGAATATAGTTTATTCGAAGAAGGGTTTTCGAATCTAGTTATTCGATAGAGAGATAATCGAATATAGTTATTCGAAGGGAGGAGTTATCGAATAGGGATTTATTCGAAAGAGAGACGTAAGGAAGTTTGAAATGTTGAGTATCAACATAAGTAAGTTTTTGAAAGAGTAATAGGTTGGTAGCACTTTTTCTACCTTAGCAATTTCGAGGACGAAATTAATTTAAGTGGGGAAGATTGTAATGACCCGGATCCTTATTGGTTAATTTTTGAATATTTAATATTTAATTTAAATATTGGGTGGATAATATAAGTGGAATTTTATATTTGAGTTATCAATTTAATAATCAATTTCGATTCTATATCAAATAGATTAAATTATCGTAATATGAAGTAAAATAAATTCAAGTTTAAAACTGAATTAAAGTCAGTTCAAATATTCAATACGAAATTCAGTTGAGTTAGAATAATAATATTAAATTATTATCGAAGAATTTAAATGGTTTGAAATTTAATTTATATCAGTTTAAATTAATATCTTCACCAGACAATCGAATTGGACTTCGTGACCTATCCCAGTGTGTTCAGAATGGTGGTTTTACCCTAAGAATGTCAGTGGTTGGGTTCAGAAAGGAGTTGGGTATCACGAAGTAATTTAAATTTAGGGTACCGATTTTTAACAAAAAACAAATTTAAAATAAAAATAAATCCTTTGGCGTGTGGATCAGAACAAAACCATGGCGCTTTCTCTATGTCCACAGAACAAAACCTCGGTGCCTTATTTTCTTCCACAAACAAGAACAGAGCCATGCCATCTTTTCTTCCACAAACAAGAACAGAGCCATGCCATCTGTTCTGGACTTCGAACCCTCAACATGGCCAATTGGATCTTGAACAGGAAGTCGCGATTTGATGTAGGGGCATCGAAGCCTGTTGCGAGATCGGAGAGCGAGTACGTCAAAGCTTGTAGTGATGAAGTCAATTTCTATTTTTGGTAGTATCGCGAATTTGGGGTAGTTCATTGTACGATGACTGAATGCTGGGGAGGGGGGTTCGAATGCCTGAAGTGACGCACTGTAAGTAGTGATATTTTCTGGTGATGGCAGCAGGAGGTTGATTGGCATTTGTATTGAGGTTAGGGTGGTTGCTATTACCTTCGTGAGTATTGGAAAGAGTGGAGGTGAGGAGGAAGTTTGCTATGGCATTTGTTGGCAGTAAGGTGAAGAAGGGACTTTACTGTATTTTGATGGGAGAAGAATTCAGCAAGGCAAGTGAGCTACAGAAGTGAAGACTGTAAAAGGAGGATTGTTCGAATCCAGAGAGAATCGAGGTTGGAGTTTGAGCAAGTGAAGTCGCGACTGCTTGGGCGCTGAAGCAGGAAATTTATCATTGGGCTTAAATGAGATTAAGGTAAATTTAAATAAAATTAGTTTAGTTAACATTTTTCTTATTTAAATTAAATTGGTTTAATCCAAACTCGTAGACTTATTTTATGATGTCATATTTACTAAAGAAATATCATATTAGGGGTATACAGGATTTATCGAACGAAACCAGTCGTGTAATCCGTAGTTGTGGATACCAAAGCTGGAATTTTATTTGGAATCAGAATGGATCGCAAATTATAAAAAGATCATGGTGAGTAAATCTAACCTTTTATTTAGAAATTATTTTTATATAGTTAAAAATAATTGTCTGTGCTTGTTTGAATGCTGTCTGATGGCTTTAAAAATATATATAGTTATTTAGGATTGGTTGACTATTATATATATATTGGGTTGATGATGGTTGGATTCCCGTAGTCTCATTAGCGGATGCCCGCGGTTTCATTAGCGGATGATTACCCTATACGCCCCACGCTATGATTAGTGGATGACCTTCATACCGCGATATCCTGCCTCGAAGCAGGATGGGTATTACTATGTTGACTAACGTCTGTGGATGCAGGAAAACAGGTTGGAGGAATCCAACTGGATTCCTCAAAAATATATTATCTGTTGTTGTTTGTTTGATTTCATATATATTCATATATGATGTGTTAAAAATCAAACGATTGAAATTGGTTGATTTGATTGTTTAAAATATCCCTGGGACTTGGATATGGATTTATAAAAATATCGAAAAGGGTATTTGATATTTAAAAAGGGAATTCTATTTTTATAAATAGAATTTGAATTTTTAATGAACTATAGAAAGTATTTACTTGTTTTGAAGATATATAAAACGAGTATTGAATTTATAAACGTTGTTTATAAATTTAGATATGGGATTTGAATCGAATTTATAAACTCTGTTTATAAAGGAAGATATGGGATTTGAATCGAATTTATAAACTCTGTTTATAAAGGAAAATATGGGATTTGAATCGAATTTATAAACTCTGTTTATAAAGGAAAATATGGGATTTGAGTTAAATTTATAAACTTTGTTTATAAATATTTAATGGGGTATTTTAAGTAAAGTTATAAACGTTGTTTATAAATAAATGCAGAGAATTCAAATAGAATTTGAATAGATTTGAATATAGAAATTCAAATGGACTTTAAACTATAGATTTGAATATAGAAATTCAAATGGACTTTAAACTATAGATTTGAATATAGAAATTCAAATGGACTTTAAACTATAGATTTGAATATAGAAATTCAAATGGATTTTAAACTATAGATTTGAATATAGAAATTCAAATGGACTTTAAACTATAGATTTGAATATAGAAATTCAAATGGACTTTAAACGATTTGAATATAGGATTTAAATGGAATTTAAACAATAGAATTTGAATAGATTTGAATAATAGAATTCAAATGGAGTTTAACTATAGAATTTGAATATAGAATTCAAATGAAGTTTAAATATAGGGATGCAAATAGAATTCAAATGAAGTTTAAATAAAGAGAATTCAAATAGAATTGAATTGGAATTTGAATAGAGAAGTCGATAAGGAAACGAGAGTATGAGTATAATTAGAATTTGTTAATATGCAGCTAAAATATATTTGAACATGTCATGTTCAAATATGAAGGTGAAATAGACCGAAAAGTTAAGTAACAGATTTAATTAACAAATTGAGTTAAAACGATTGGTATAGTTAAAATAGATTGGACAGGCATAAATATACAGGAGACAGGTATGGAATAAAGTATAGAAGTGAAATAAATAGAATGCCCGACAAAAAGGTACGTATTTAATTAATATATGAGATTTTATGCGCCGTATCGGCAAGCCGCTTAGCTTTTCTTTTTCTTTTTGAGATGAGAAGTACCGGGAAAGCTATTTGAAATTTCCCGATGCTCCCGGTACAAAGGAGGTTATGGCGAATTTTTCCGAGAATTTAAGGAGATAGAATATTTTTAAGATAATTTGATAGTTAGAAATCAACGTATCGATATATATAGAAGTCGATAAGAAAACGAACTTAGAAATAGAATAGTATAATCAAAAAGGAAGTATAAGAATAAAATCTAGTAAGAATAGAAAGAGAAAGTATATATGTGTTTAAAAGTGAAGAAGTAGTTGTATGGTATTGATTGTTCGAGTAAGTAGTCTTATCTGTTTTGACGTTATAAATGTTTTTCAGTCAAGGTCTGAGAGGTAGTTATACCCCAACTTGATTGATTGCATTATTAACAAATGAACAGTAAGATTCAGGCTCGAAGATCAATGTTGGATAAGAGATAGTCGAATATAGTATTTGGGTTGTCGTAACGATGTTTTACACAACATCTGTTTTAACCCAAATAAGTGAAAGCTTGGAAATATAATAAAGAATATTTCCTAAGTACAGAAATAAACGAGATCGGAAAAGAGATAAGAAATTGGAATATTTTCCAATTATAAAATATCATATATTTTCTAAAGTTAGAAAATAACGTGAAAGGTCAATATGGTTATTGAAAATATTTGGTTAACAAATATTGATAAAGAAATAGAGAAGTGATTTAATTAATGGAATATTAATTAAGGGCTCAGTGATTGTTTGATAATTGGATGAACACTTGTTTTCTTCGATAGTTAAATCATCGACTATCGAAACACTTGTTTTTATTCGAAAGTTAAATCACAGACTATCGAAGTTTTGACCATCGTTGTCAATATGGAGAGATCGGTTGGATTATTATCCGAAGAACCACTCCATATCGGCAGTAGCGTGCGAATCAGATTATATAAAGATAATCGAAGACGGAGTAGAGTGCAAGGACTTTTTCTATTAATAGAAATTGTGCCTTCGGCTCATCCTGTTCCTGGGTGACTTGTATGGATGAATGTCTAACAGAGTAATTCCAGAAAGGTCACGTACATTGATTTCTTCAACGGTACCAAGAGTGGAAGCGGAGGAGGAAACTTCTTTTAGCTGACACGTAATGTACTGTTGTAGACGTCAATTAGTGATTTTCGATGGATCTGACGATGTGACATTCGAAGTGAATCTGGTGTGATGATAAAGCGTAGCTTCTAGCCTCATCAACCGGTAAATGACAGAAATCGGGCAAGTAGCATGGCTATGTAGGTCGCACCTATTACGGTGTATAATCACCTGATCTAGAGTTTCATTTACTTCTAAAAATCTATTGTCGATGCTGTCCCATTCGGGAAACGATTGCTGATCCCAATCGTTGGTGATATACATTCGATACACTCAAGCGAAATGCGTGGTCGGTCATGTGTGGCTGAGTTGCAAGATGTTCTTGTTGAACTCGGTGTATTCTCCTCTAGAGATATACCAGCGGAAGGTGGTTCCATACCTTGTCATAGTTGGAAATCCATTACCCAATACGTGCTTGCGGTATGATTGTAATTATATATGTGGAATGTGAGATGCAAACGTTCCACTAGATTGTTATCTACTTGATTTAGACATTATTATAATATCAAAAGAGTTTTGATATAAAGATAAATCAAGTGTTTGGATTCTCATAAGGGAAAAACCCGTTCCGTGATATACGGCGTGGTCTTATGAGATATCATTTAGTTTCTGAAACTGTTTTAAACTGTTTACTCATACCAGTCCCATGACTGACCCGGAGTTTATTTTGTTTTGTTCTACCTAAACTCTTGGGTGCCTAAATTTGTACGAGCAGTCAAGTAGTTCAGGATTTTTCAGATATATCTAAAGGAGCTTGGAGCAGGAGGCTTCAGCGTTATCCAGTTATAGTTGTTCCGTTGTGTTGTAAGTGTTGTACTCTGATAAGTGTATGTTATACAGTTGAGATTTTGTATTTCAAAGATATGATATATTATATTTTGTTCCGCTGCGATGTGAGATTCTGTGTTGTTATTTATGTTCTTCTTCTATCTCTTTCTTCTAAAAAAAAATGTTCCGTATTTTCGTGATATTTGGGTTGGACGTATGATGTATATAGTCAACTCCGATGTTACGGAAATCTGGGTCATTACAGAAATTTAGTAGTCGAATCCTTGATTTGTTTAAAGACTTATTACATGAACGAATACGATAATCAATATTTAAATCAACATTTTAATTTAATTCATTAAAAGAAATTGTAAAGAAATTAAATGTCAACGATATATATAGCATATGTTTAACTAGCGTGGTTAACGAAATTTATGGTAACATTAATAATCTAATAAATTATACATGTACATTTCTCAATATAAGTATATTTTTAAACCTGGGTTTGAAATGATAATCGTGAAATAATAACCATAATAACATAGAAATGGTTTGACATGTGAATTTACTCCAACTTTAAATTGGATCGAAATTTGAACTGCGTACATTTAAGGTTAATTAAAGGAAATTTTAACAGTATGGAAATATAATTCTATTCTTAAATTTTGCTGCAAACATAAATTATTAATAAGCAATAGGAATATCAGATCTTTAACATAATTATTTTGCATAAAATGATTTCGGGAATGTATAAGTTTAAATGTCAATGTTTGTTTGTCAATTTTGGTGATCGCTGTTCGTTTAAATAATTTTTTTTAAAAATGTTTAGCGGTCCTCAAACTGAATTTAATTCTGATTGGTAATGAATCTAAATTAATTGACATACAATGGAAATAATACGAAGAAATAAACGGTTACTTTGGAAACTAAGAGAGTAGATTCGGAAAGGATGAATCAAAGCACCTATTAATTCAGAAAATAAAATAAAGTTGAATACATTTCAACATATGTTATTTTAACATTTAATATTATCAATGCACCTACCAATAAACGTGAAGCGACCCGAACTTCCCCGGTCTCCGAAGAGAAGAGAAAGAATGAATTACTGTGAGAACACGACAAAATAGAACGCAGGCGGAAGAACATTTCATTGTATATTACAACAATGCATCAAATTACAAGAATATACAGAATATCAGTGAATAAATATTACACAGAAATATCAGAGATTTTAATTAGATTTAAATTACATAGCAGTGGAAATAATACAAAACACAACTAGAAGGTGATATACGGATACAAAGCTTTCCGGATATTGTTCCAGCTGTAAACCAGGATCCTGTGAATATAAATCTGCAAAAATCAAAACTACTAGCTGCCCGTGTCAAAATAAGGGCACCCAGAGTTTAGGTCAAAACAATATACTCCAGGTTAGTCATGTGACTGGTGTGAGAACTAAAACAGTTATTAATCTTTATTTTCAAAGTTAGGTAAATCAAGGGACCACGCCGTATAACACGGAACGGGTTTCCTCCCAAGAATACCAGTGCATAAAACAAACAGCCCAATGCTAAATAAAGAAAAATGAGGCTATTATAAGACCCAGGTCCCATCACACAATGCAACGCAAGCCGGAGGATAGGGTTTTTACCTTATAATAGCCAATAATGCTTGATACATTTAAAACAAATCATTTGATACTATTATAAGTGCATATTGTATAAAATATCTTCAAATCATAAGTATCAATCATAGACGGCATAAGCGCCCCATCCCACTATGTCGCCATACTAGGCTCTACAAATAAAACCGCAAATGTCACGTATTTGGAAGTTGGATTTCCATCTATGTAACGAGGCAAAAGATAGTCCTCAACTGATTCGAGACGCTCTAGCCCGCCCCTCAGGCAAGTACTCAGTCAATCCTTTGGATCGTCAGGGCTGGTCCACTGATGTGGATTAAAATGCCTGAACACTGCGTTTCCCCGCCCTTTGGGGCGTAAATGAGCCAACGAATGGCTCCATTGGACCCGGATCGTCCGATCTAACCGAGGCGCCTCGCAACAGCAACAACCACACAGGTGAAAAGTATATAAATGTCAGGGCTAGTAGGTCACTGACACCACCCTAGCTAGAAAGAAACGCATGCCCTCCCTGAGGTCCTTCTCCCGTTTTTGGTTCACAACCGGGGTGTGAGGCTCGCAAATCAACGTTACACAAAGCTATGCCACACAGACCTTGCTTTGATCATCATCCACAAGACTTTGCTTTTCAACAGAAGCCTTGATCAATTGCCACTTAGGCATGCCACACAGGCAATTCACTCCATGTGATTGATATCCATCAATATATAACCCCTGAGCTCGTACGTCTCAGAGAAGGGCGTTAAGCAAGAGAATAAATTCTCCGCCGCCAAACAGATATATATTTAATAGAAATCAATCACACAGACTAAAATCCAATGTCAGACACACAGTCCATTTACAAGTCCGTTCTGGGTCTGAACGAAACCGGAGGTACCTAATACCCCGCATATCCATCGATCTCCAAGTACGTCTGGACGATCACCAACTGTTTCCATCTTCTTGGGTGTACAGCCCAATCAAGACCATCAGTAATTATCCAAACGACGTGAAGACCTCCGGTATTCAACCACCGTCTTCATCTTCGACACCACGTCGAATCAGTTATTCAGAATGGGATAAACCCGGTCTTTCTGAACAACTCGCGTATATATATAATAAACACGTGTTACACAAACACAACATACGCCTCTTTCCAATTCAGAATATTCTTTTATTCAAATATTCTGATATTCTGGAAAAGGTTCCCATTAATTTTATCAAAGATAAATTCTTTAAATTTATTCATTAACCTCCTTTGAATATCAATTCAAACTAGTCGGGATTAGCGAACCACACCGAAGTAATCATTTATTTTAGTTTCCCAATCCCAACCTATTCATCCCATGAAGTAAAACTGGCCATACTTTATATCTAACACCACAGGGTTATCGGTAAATTCAATTGCCATTTCACGTTCAAATCTAATTAAAGATTTAACTATCGCCTGGAGTAAAACTGGTGATACTCCATTCTCGATCTTTTCAATCTAATTAAAGATTCATTAAAACTCCACTTAGTTTTAATCTTTAACTGGGTTAAAGAATCAGTGTCATTTAAAACACGGTTCACGATAAACCCAAAATCACGTTCCATTAATTATCGGGTTAAAGAACAAGTGTTATTTAAAACACTGTTCACGATAAACCCAAAAATCAGTACCAACTCAATTCCATTAATTATCGGGTTGAAGAACAAGAGTTATTTAAAACACTATTCAGGATAAACCCAAAAATAAATACCAACTCAATTCCAATTAAATATTATTTAATTAGTACACTTCATTAAATCCAAATAAAAAGATTTAATCTTTTCTCAACTGGGTTCAAGAACAGTGTTAATGAAGACACCATTCACGACAAACCCAAATCACATTTGATATTAAATACAAGGCTCGGAATAGAAAATATATCGGCTTATATTCAATATCAAATCCTACGACCAACAAATATCGTATTGGAAATAGCGATATATAAATATCTTTCAAATTTCCATAAAAACATCTGTATAATCACAAAATCCAACATCGAAATATTCCGAAGACAATTTCGATTCAAATCCATTTCAATTCAATTATTGGAAATTCTAGTTATATTTCAAAACCATTTCAAACTCACTTTATTTATTTTAAAAATAAATAAATTACTATTCTAGTTCAAAACTAGTTCATTTCGATAAAAATCTATTTTTATCTTTTCAAATATTGAGTTTTTCATCCCATTTCTTCCCAAATCATTTCTTATGATTTTACACAAATTATTACTATTTTTAATAATTTTATCAAGGCCCGTACAGTCGATTTCCATCAACGGCCATCGAACTGCACTTATAGCGACCTTCTCCAAATTTGATTTGGACATAATTTCAAATCCAACCGTTAGATTTCAAATTTCTAATATTCGTTAGAAAGCTCTTTTCGATACGAACCCAAGGTTCCGGTTTTAGGAGAATCCGACTGTCGGATCTCCCTCAATATCCATTTGAAGTCAATGGTCGAAATTCGCGAACTACCGCAGCGCGGCGCGTTTTATTCAGGCCATTATATTATATATATAATATATACTTCGTCGATTTCAATTCAAAACATGCTTTATAAATCGTTTTAAATTCATTTTCAAAACGGTTTCAACTTCTTTTCAAATTCAAATCAAAATTGAATTTTTCCTTATAAATTCATTTCAAATTGATTTCAATTCAAATGAATTTCTAATTCAATTTCAGTTCGTTTTCAATTCAATTTTATTTCAATACGAATTTATTTCTATTCAATTTCAATTCGAATTCAATTCTATTCAATTTCAATTTAGATTCATTTCTATTCAATTCCAATTCGAATTTCAATTCTTTTCAAAATATCAGATTTTGAAATCACTTTCGATATTCATTATAAAATGAGTAAAATCGATATAAATATCGTTCACGACAAAATAGCGTAAATCTAATCAACACGGCTTCATATATTTCTATTTTCAAATATTCTATTTCAAATATTTCTATTTCAATATTTCTTTTCCAATATTATATTTCTAAACTGGAATGAGGCCCAATCAATTACCATGTAATGTTAATTATATGGGTTTTCTACAACACATGTATACCATAACAACGATGAATAATCAACCATCATCCAAAGTGCATTCTACACTGTATAAGCATCAAATATAAATATTTAACGCTTATAACAGTCTGTCAATCAATCGATCGACATACAACTAATTATTGGGATTAGTGTACGTCAAATATCATCCCAATACCCGTGTGGGGTTTCAAACAATCAAACACAGATTTTATTTGTGCAGTTGGGCGATGTGTAAAATTTATCGTCCCAATCAATATCAGTCAAATGTGTGTTTACAAATAAATCGTTCGATTTGTTTATTTTTATTCCATTTCATATACACGTTAAAAATTCTATTTTTAACTATAAAATATTTTTCACTATAAAATATTTTATTTCACCTATATAAATATTTTATTCCATTTCACATCACATCACACAATCAACTACACATCAAAATCAAACAAACAAGCATACAAGCCGTCCATGGTCTGTGGACGACGGGTGTCGGGTGCTACTAAACACCGTCTGCATCATAGTATATATTTTAACTAGAAAACAAAATTAAAGGTGAGAAATTCTCACAGATAGCTATCCGATCCCACGACTCTTCTTATGTAGGAATCTTCGCCGTTCTTGCCTCTTATCACTTTCTTTGCCCGTATTCACTACATATATAAAAAAATCACATTTTTTACTTCGCTATTCAATATATAAAAATCGAATTTTCACTTCGCTATTCAATATATAAAAATCGAATTTTTTACTTTGCTATTCAATATATAAAAATCGAATTTTTACTTCGCTATTCAATATATAAAAATCGAATTTTTTACTTCGCTATTCAATATATAAAATCGAATTTTTACTACTTCTACTTTATAAAAATTATATTTTTATATCTCCTACATAACAAAGATCGAATTTTTATATTCCCAAAGAAATTATATCCTTTTTAGTTTAAAAAAAAACAATAACCAATGTATTTTAGTTAAAAAAACAATTACTACATAAGAAAAATATGTGAAACAAAATAAACAAAGCAAAGAAACTTATAGTATTTTCTTTTTTAAAAGGGGAAGGGCTTAGGTCACGGCCAAATCAGAAGAGGAGGGGTGCTGTGGGGGTTCGGAGCTGCGGAGGAGCTTCAAAGGGCGGCGTTGGCGAAGTTGGCCAGCCTCCGGCGGTCTCAAGCGAGGGGACGACGAACTGGGACACCGCGGGGTCTTCGTGGGGCTGTGCGTCGAGGGGAAGGAGGAGAGAGGAAGGGCGTGTGGGGAGGGTGGCGCGATGGGGGAGGGGCTCGGCGCGATCGGCGCCGCCTTGTGCGGTGGCAGGAGGGCAGGGCGTTGGGGGTTTTGAGTGCATCGTGGTTTTTTTTTATTTCGAATTGAACTGAACGAAAGGGGGGCGGGGCAGAGAGATTAAAGGAGATGGAAGGGGGGAATATTTTTATATTTTATTTTATTTATTTTCTCTCTCCTAGGTTGACTTTTCATATGAACTCGAAATCAAACCCGCCGACTGTCGTCCATAGCGTAATACCCCCATTCCGAACACAATGGGATATGTATCGTAAGCTGGTTCGATTGTTTCGATCAGTTTTCGTTAAAATCAATATATAACTCTATATATTGAATTTGAACGCGCATTTCAATTTACTGGGGTCACATATTAACTCGAAAAATTCCAAAAAAATATTTTCTAGCTCCGTATTGACGATACGGTCCTAACAAAACTAGTTTCGTCAAATTCTGAGACCGTTTGAAAAATGGCCATTTTCCAGTCGATTAAAATCAACTGAAACTGGTCAAACGCGTTTTCCTTTGCCACGCTCACATATTGATTTGAAAAATTATGAAAATTGAAATCTAGCAATAACTTGACATCACGGATCCAACAAAAGTGGTTTCGTTTAAATCCGAGCTCGTTTGCAAAATTTCCATTTTTAAGGGCCTGAATTCCATAGCGACTATTCAGAATTTTCAACTGGACATATCTTTTGATTCCCGCTATGAAATTTCGATTTTTCGGATTCGTTGGAAAGATATCATCAATTAGATCCTATTATTTTTGGTTTCACTAAAATCCGATTTGTTTTGCACCCGGTACATTCATTTGAATTTTGAAATCGAATTATTGAACTACCGCGCCATTTTCAATTCCTTTTATAAATATAAATAATTATTTATATTCTAACGATGAACTATATAATATATACATTTGAATTCTATTCAAAATAAATTTCTCGTCGATATTATTTAAAATAATTCATTTTAAATAATCAAAATTCGCTAAAATTGCCAAAATAAAATTTTTAAATTAGCCCAGATTTCCGGGTTATTACAACTCCCCTACTTAAAACTTTTCGTCCCCGAAAAGGAACGAAGCCAAAAGTTGTTTCACAAATCAACTCAACTTCCAGTGTTTTTACTATGGCTTAAGTTCTTCAACTTTTCAGTTTCTAAGAACTTTTCAAAAATTTCAAAAATATGGCTAACACCCTAAATTTTAGAAAAATTTCGCCATAACCTCCCCTGCACCAGGAGCACGGGAAAATCCCGAAATTGCCATACAGGCCTTCTGATCTCAAAAAGAAAAAGAAAAAGCCAAGCGGCTAGCCAATCGGCTCATAAAATCATCATCACCCAAACAAAACAGTAAATTATAGTAAACATGTACCTATTTGTCGGGCAAACAAATTTTATTCTTCTGCTCTAGCCTCCTTGCTATGACCTGTTCAATGTAAGTACATGTATATGCAAGCAAATGCGACAAATTTTCAATACAACTCACTTTTTGGTACAATTAGGCGTAATGGTTCAAAATTATCAAACAAACAACACAAACATCAATCAGTAAGTGAATTATTGTTTGAAATTCATAACTTTGATATATAGTCAAAAAATCACATTTTTGATGCCAAATCACAACAATAAGCCCTATCTAGTTTCGGTTCTCACACCAGTCAATAGGAAATATATAGAAATCTCACTTTCGTAACTCGAAGATAAATACTGGCGATGGTGCCCCATCACCAGAATTATCCCCGGGCACTAGAGTGCGATTCTATAACTATCCAACATATTAAAACTTTGAATACACGTTTGCAAGACATATATACAAAATCTTTATATATCGAATTGTTCAAATTCATATAAATAAATAATCAAATACGAGTAATTGATTTAAATTTCAAAACAAAACTCATTTTCATTTTAAAAATATACTCTTCACACTCGTTCTAGGATACTACTGATCCTATCTCTAACGAGTCATTCCCATTGGATATTACTAATCCAATATCTGATGAATTCTTTCGTTTGGTTCTAATGTGTCTTGTTCTCTGAGCTTTGTAAACCAAAGCTCTGATGCCAAAATGAAGCGACCCGAACTTCCTCGGTCTCCGAAGAGAAGAGAAAGAACGAACTACTGTGAGAACACGACAAAATAGAACGCAGGCGGAAGAACATTTCATTGTATATTACAATAATGCATCATATTACAAGAATATACAGAGTATCAGTGAATAAATATTACACAGAAATATCAGAGATTTAAATTACATTTAAATTACATAGCAGCGGAAATAATACAAAACACAACTAGAAGGTGATATACGGATACAAAGCTTTCCGGATATCGTTCCAGCTGTAAACCAGGATCCTGTGAATATAAATCTGCAAAAACCAAAACTACTAGCTGCCCGTGTCAAAATAAGGGCACCTAGAGTTTAGGTCAAAACAATATACTCTAGGTCAGTCATGTGACTGACGTGAGAACTAAAACAGTTATTAATCTTTATTTTCAAAGTTAGGTAAATCAAGGGACCACGCCATATAACACGGAACGGGTTTCCTCCCAAGAATACCAGTGCATAAAACAAATAGCGCAATGCTAAATAAAGAAAAATGAAGCTATTATAAGACCCAGGTCCCATCACACAATGCAACGCAAGCCGGAGGATAGGGTTTTTACCTTATAATAGCCAAGAATGCTTGATACATTTAAAAGAAATCATTTGATACTATTATAAGTGCATATTGTATAAAAAATCTTCAAATCATAAGTATCAATCATAGACGGCATAAGCGCCCCATCCCACTATGTCGCCATACTAGGCTCTACAAATAAAACCGCAAATGTCACGTATTTGGAAGTTGGATTTCAATCTATGAACCGAGGCAAAAGATAGTCCTCAACCGATTCGAGACGCTCTAGCCTGCCCCTCAGGCAAGTACTCAGTCAAGCCTTTGGATCGTCAGGGCCGGTCCACCGATGTGGATTAAAATGCCTGAACACTGCGTTTCCCCGCCTTTTGGGCCGTAAATGAGCCAACGAATGGCTCCATCGGACCCGGATCGTCCGATCTAACCGAGGCGCCTCGCAACAGCAACAACCACACAGGTGAAAAGTATATAAATGTCGGGGCTGGTAGGTCACTGACACCACCCTAGCTAGAAAGAAACGCATGCCCTCCCTGAGGTCCTTCTCCCGTTTTTGGTTCACAACCGGGGTGTGAGGCTCGCGAATCAACGTTACACAAAGCTATGCCACACAGGCCTTGCTTTGATCATCATCCACAAGACTTTGCTTTTCAACAGAAGCCTTGATCAATTGCCACTTAGGCATGCCACACAGGCAATTCATTCCATGCGATTGATATCCATCAATATATAACCCCTGAGCTCGTACGTCTCAGAGAAGGGCGTTAAGCAAGAGAATAAATTCTCCGCCGCCAAACAGATATATATTTAATAGAAATCAATCACACAGACTAAAATCCAATGTCAGACACACAGTCCATTTAAAAGTCCGTTCTGGGTCTGAACGAAACCGGAGGCACCTAGTACCATGCATATCCATCGATCTCCAAGTACGTCTGGACGATCACCAACTGTTTCCATCTTCTTGGGTGTACAGCCCAATCAAGACCATCAGTAATTATCCAAACGACGTGAAGACCTCCGGTCTTCAACCACCGTCTTCATCTTCGACACCACGTCGAATCAGTTATTCAGAATGGGATAAACCCGGTCTTTCTGAACAACTCGCGTATATATATAATAAACACGTGTTACACAAACACAACATACGCCTCTTTCCAATTCAGAATATTCTTTTATTCAAATATTCTTATATTTTGGGAAAGGTTCCCATTAATTTTATGAAAGATAAATTCTTTAAATTTATTCTTTAACCTCCTTTGAATATCAATTCAAACTAGTCAGGATTAGCGAACCACACCGAACTAATCATTTATTTTAGTTTCCCAATCCTAACCTATTCATCCCATGAAGTAAAACTGGTCATACTTCATATCTAACACCACGGTGTTATCGGTAAATTCAATTACCATTTCACGTTCAAATCTAATTAAAGATTTAACTATCACCTGGAGTAAAACTGGTGATACTCCATTCTCTATCTTTTCAATCTAATTAAAGATTCATTAAAACTCCACTTAGTTTTAATCTTTAACTGGGTTAAAGAATCAGTGTCATTTAAAACACGGTTCACGATAAACCCAAAATCGCATTCCATTAATTATCGGGTTAAAGAACAAGTGTTATTTAAAACACTGTTCACGATAAACCCAAAAATCAATACCAACTCAATTCCATTAATTATCGGGTTAAAGAACAAGTGTTATTTAAAACACTGTTCACGATAAACCCAAAAATCAATACCAAATCTATTCCAATTAAATATTATTTAATTGGTACACTTCATTAAATCTAAATAAAAAGATTTAATCTTTTCTCAACTGGGTCCAAGAACAGTGTTAATGAAGACACCATTTACGACAAACCCAAATCACATTTGATATTAAATACAAGGCTCTGAATAGAAAATATATCAACTTATATTCAATATCAAATCCTACGACCAACAAATATCGTATTGGAAATAACGATATATAAATATCTTTTAAATTTCCATAACAACATCTGTATAATCACGAAATCCAACATCGAAATATTCCGAAGACAATTTCGATTCTAATCCATTACAATTCAATTATTGGAAATTCTGGTTATATTTCAAAACCATTTCAAACTCACTTTATTTATTTTAAAAATAAATAAATTACTATTCTAGTTCAAAACTAGTTCATTTCGATAAAAATCTATTTTTATCTTTTCAAATATGGAGTTTTTCATCCCATTTCTTCCCAAATCATTTCTTATGATTTTACACAAATTATTACTATTTTTAATAATTTTATCAAGGCCCGTACAGTCGATTTCCATCAACGGCCATCGAACTGCACTTATAGCGACCTTCTCCAAATTTGATTTGGACATAATTCCAAATCCAACCGTTAGATTTCAAATTTCTAATATTCGTTAGAAAGCTCTTTTCGATACGAACCCAACGGTTCCGGTTTTAGGAGAAACGACGGTCGGATCTCCCGCAATATCCATTTGAAGTCAATGGTCGAAATTCGCGAACTACCGCAGCGTGGCGCGTTTTATTCAGGCCATTATATAATATATATAATATATACTTCGTCAATTTCAATTCAAAACATGCATTATAAATCGTTTTAAATTCATTTTCAAAACGGTTTCAACTTCTTTTCAAATTCAATTCAAAATTGAATTTTTCCTTATAAATTCATTTCAAATTGATTTCAATTCAAATGAATTTCTAATTCAATTTCATTTCGTTTTCAGTTCAATTCAATTTCAATACGAATTCATTTCTATTCAATTTCAATTCTGTTCAATTTCAATTTAGATTCATTTCTATTCAATTCCAATTCGAATTTCAATTCTTTTCAAAATATCAGATTTTGAAATCACTTTCGATATTCATTATAAAAGGAGTAAAATCGATATAAATATCATTCACGTCAAAATAGCGTAAATCTAATCAACACGGCTTCATATATTTCTATTTTCAAATATTCTATTTCAAATATTTCTGTTTCAATATTTCTTTTCCAATATTATATTTCAAAACTGGAATGAGGCCCAATCAATTACCATATAATGTTAATTATATGGGTTTTCTACAACACATGTATACCATAACAACGATGAATAATCAACCATCATCCAAAGTGCATTCTACACTATATAAACATCGAATATAAATATTTAACGCTTATAACAGTCTGTCAATCAATCGATCGACATACAAATAATTATTGGGATTAGTGTACGTCAAATATCATCCCAATACCCGTGTGGGGTTTCAAACAATCAAACACAGATTTTATTTGTGCAGTTGGGCGATGTGTAAAATTTATCATCCCAATTAATATCAGTCAAATGTGTGTTTACAAACAAATCTTTCGATTTGTTTATTTTTATTCCATTTCATATACACGTTAAAAATTCTATTTTTAACTATAAAATATTTTCCACTATAAAATATTTTATTTCACCTATATAAATATTTTATTCCATTTCACATCACATCACACAATCAACTACACATCAAAATCAAACAAACAAGCATACAAGCCGTCCATGGTCTGTGGACGACGGGTGTCGGGTGCTACTAAACATCGTCTGCATCCTAGTATATATTTTAACTAGAAAACAAAATTAAAGGTCAGAAATTATCACAGATAGCTATCCGATCCCACGAATCTTCTTATGTAGGAATCTTCGTCGTTCTTGCCTCTTGTCACTTTCTTTGCCAGTATTCACTACATATATAAAAATCACATTTTTACTTCGCTATTCAATATATAAAAATCTAATTTTCACTTCGCTATTCAATATATAAAAATCGAATTTTTACTTCGCTGTTCAATATATAAAAATCGAATTTTTACTTCGCTATTCAATATAAAAAAATCGAATTTTTACTTCGCTATTCAATATATAAAAATCAAATTTTTACTTCGCAATTCAATATATAAAAATCGAATTTTTACTACTTCTACTTTATAAAAATCATATTTTTATATGTTCTACATAATAAAGATCGAATTTTTATATTCCCAAAGAAATTATATCCTTTTCAGTTTTTTTTTTTTTTTAAAACAATAACCAATGTATTTTAGTTAAAAAAAACAATTACTACATAAGAAAAATTACTGAAACAAAATAAAAAAAGCAAAGAAACTTACAGTATTTTCTTTTTTAAAAGGGAAAGGGCTTAGGTCACGGCCAAATCAGAAGAGGAGGGGTGCTGTGGGGGTTCGGAGCTGCGGAGGAGCTTCAGAGGGTGGCGCTGGCGAAGTTGGCCAGCCTCCGGCAGTCTCAGGCGAAGGGACGACGAACTGGGACACCGCGGGGTCTTCGTGGGGCTGTGCGTCGAGCGGAAGGAGGAGAGAGGAAGGGCGTGTGGGGAGGGCGGCGCGATGGGGGAGGGGCTCGGCGCGATCGGCGCCGCCTTGGGCGGTGGCAGGAGGGCAGGGCGTCGGGGGTTTTGAGTGCATCGCGGTTTTTTTTATTTCTAATTGAATTGAACGAAAAGGGGGCGCCAGAGAGATTAAAGGAGATGGAAGGGGGAATATTTTTATATTTTTATATTTTATTTATTTTCTCTCTCCTAGGTTGACTTTTCATATGAACTCGAAATCAAACCCGCCGACTGTCGTCCATAGCGTAATACCCCCATTCCGGACACAATGGGATATGTATTGTAAGCTGGTTCGATTGTTTCGATCAATTTTCGTTAAAATCAACATATAACTCTATATATTGAATTTGAACGTGCATTTCAATTTACTGGGGTCACATACTAACTCGAAAAATTCCAGAAAAATATTTTCTAGCTTCGTATTGACGGTACGGTCCTAACAAAACTAGTTTCGTCAAATTCTGAGACCGTTTGAAAAATGGCCATTTTCCAGTCGAGTAAAATCAACTGAAACTGGTCAAATGCGTTTTCCTTTTCCACGCTCACATATTGATTCGAAAAATTACGAAAATTGAAATCTAGCAATAACTTGACATCGCGGATCCAACAAAAGTGGTTTCGTCGAAATCCGAGCTTGTTTGCAAAATTTCCATTTTTAAGGGCCTGAATTCCATAGCGACTATTCAGAATTTTCAAATGGACATATCTTTTGATTCCCGCTATGAAATTTTGATTTTTCGGATTCGTTGGAAAGATATCATCAATTAGATCCTATTATTTTTGGTTTCACTAAAATCCGATTTGTTTTGCACCCGGTACATTCATTTGAATTTTGAAATCGAATTATCGAACTACCGCGCCATTTTCAATTCCTTTTATAAATATAAATAATTATTTATATTCTTACGACGAACTATATAATATATACGTTCGAATTCTATTCAAAATAAATTTCTCGTCGATATTACTTAAAATAATTCATTTTAAATAATCAAAATTCGCTAAAATTGCCAAAATAAAAATTTTAAATTGGCCCAGGTTTCCGGGTTATTACAAAACGCGTTCAACGTATTTTATTCTTTGTGTACATTTATTTTAAACAATTTTCCAGATTTGCTTTTGACGTTACTCAGTATATAAAAAGGCACCGTTTTACCTATAGCAAAGAAACCGCTGCTTTCATTAAAACCCCTTGATTAATTCTCCAACTTTCACGTGACCATTAAAATATATAAATGAAAAGCTGCTGCCATTCCACTCCAACAAACAATATAAGAAAAAGCTAAATAAATGGAGACCTATAATACTCCATCTCAAACCCATCGTTTTAACTCTTCACCGCGCCTTTCCCTTGCCTGAAATTCGTCCGCACGTAGCCCAGCGGCATCACCTTTGTCCGAGATGAGCGCTGCCTCAGATTCAAACCCAATCGAACACGCACCTCTCCGTTCGTCTATGTGTGAGTCTGTAACAACCCGAAAATCTGGGCCAGTTTAAAAATTTTATTTTGGCGATTTTAGCGAATTTTAAATATTTAAAATGAATTATTTTAAATAAAATCGACGAGAAATTTATTTTGAATATAAATCGAACGTATATATTATACGCGTCGTCGTTAGAATAGAAATATTTATATATATAATTATAAATAGAATTGAGAATGGCGCGGTAGTTCGATAATTCGATTTCAAACTTCAATTGAATATACCGGGTGCAAAACAATCCGGATTTTAGTGAAACCAAAAACAATAGGATCTAATTGATGATATCTTTCCAACGAATTCGAATAATCGAAATTTCATAGCGGGAATCAAAAGATATGTCCAGTTGAAAATTCTGAATAGTCGCTATGGAATTCAGGCCCTTAAAAATGGACATTTTGCAAACGACCTCGGATTTCGACGAAACCAGTTTTGTTGGGTCCGTGATGTTAAGTTATTACTAGATTCCAAATTTCATAATTTTTCGAATCAATATGTGAGCGTGGAAAAAGAAAACGCGTTTGACCAGTTTCAGTTGATTTTAATCGACTGGAAATTGGCCATTTTTCATACGATCTCAGAATTCGATGAAACTAGTTTTGTTAGGACCGTATCGTCAATACGAAACTAGAAAATATTTTTCTGGAATTTTTCTAGTTAGTATGTGACCCCGGTAATTTGAAATGTACGTTTAAAATTCAATATAGGGATTTAAATCGTAAATTTCAACGGAAACTGATTGTAACGATCAAACCAGCTTGCGATACATATCCCATTGTGTTCGGAATGGGGGTAAAACGCTATGGACGACAGGCGGTGGGCCTCGTTTCGAGGTCATAAGTAAAAGTCAACCCTTTGACAAAAATTTAATAATTAAATAATTAAATAAAAAAAACAAACCCACCTTTCCCCTTTTCTCTTCTGTTGCCCCCCCCCCCCCGAATCAGTTATTCATAAAACGAAATAAAAAAAAAAAAGAGAAAAACCCTAATCTAAATCGCCGCCGCCCTCTGACCTGGAAGCCACCGCCGACAGTCGAAGAAGCAGCGCCCCCGAAGCCTCGCGACCGCCTCCCCTCCCTTCTCTCCCGATCTTCTCTCTCCTCCTCTAAGCGAATCCCCAGTCGCGAGCCCTCCCCTGTCGCGAACCCAAACTCGCCGCGCCACCCCTGACCAACCACCGCACCTCCCTCCACCTTCTTCTTCCTCCTCCCTGCTGACTCGCCCCCCCCCCCCCCCCCCCCCACCATCCTCCTCCGACGAGCCCCCTGTAAGTCCCTGTGTTTTTTTATTTTATTTTAAACTGTTTTTTTAATTTACTTTAACTGTTTTTTTAATTTACTTTAACTGTTTTTTTTAATTTACTTTAACTGTTTTTTAATTTACTTTAACTGTTTTTTTAATTTACTTTAACTGTTTTTTTTTTAAAAATTTTACTTAAACTGTTTTTTTATTTTACTTGAAACCTGTTTTTTTTTTTTTTTTGAAAACTGTTTTTTTTATTTGATTTTTTTTAAAACTGAATTTTTAATGATTTTAAAAACTGATTTTATTTTAAGAGGTTTAATCTTTTAATAAAAAAGGATTGTTTTGAAAACATATATGAAATTGTTTTGAAAATATATGTTGTTTTTAAAAATAAAAACAACTTTGTTTTTAAAAAAAAAAGGATAACAACTTTGTTTTTAAACAAAAGATATGAACTTTAAAAATGAAAGGGCGAGTTCTGTAAAAATGAAAAGGCGTGTTCTTTGAAAGTGAAAAGGCGAAATCTTTATTTTAGAAAAGGCAAAATCTTTAGGTGGAAAATAGCGTGATAAAAATATAATTTTTATCTATATAACATAGTAATAAAAATTCGATTTTTATCTGTTGAAAAGCAAAGTAAAAAATTCGATTTTTATATATTGAACTTCGATAGAAAAATAGGATTTTTATATATTGAACTTCGATAGAAAAATATGATTTTTATATATTGAACATCGAAGTAAAAATTCGATTTTTATATATTGAATAGCGAAGTAAAAATTCGATTTTTATATATTGAACATCGAAGTAAAAATTCGATTTTTATATATTGAATAGCGAAGTAAAAATTCGATTTTTATATATTGAATAGCGAAGTAAAAATTCGATTTTTATATATTGAATAGTGAAGTAAAAATTCGATTTTTACATAGGTAGTGAAAGCGGGCAACGAAGATGACGAAGATGCGATAGCGATGAAGATTTCTACCAAAGAAGTGCCGTGGAGCTAGGATAGCTATATGTGAGAATTTCTCACCTTTCAAATTTATTTTCTAGTTATATATATATACTAGGATGCAGACGGTGTTTAGTAGCACCCGACACAATCGTCCACAGACCATGGACTTGTTTGTTTGGCTGTTTGGTTATTGATTGCGATATTGGTTTGAATGTGGTTTGTGGTGTGAAAAATCGAATCGATAAATTGGTTAGGATTAGACGTGCGCCGTTATAAGGCGAAGGAGTAAGGCTAGGTTAGACTCTTACTCCAAATTTTGTGGGTTGGATAATGAAATTGATTTGATTGATGTGTGAATGGCGTGGGCCTTCACTAGACCGGGGATAAGGCTAGGCCTTGTCCCGTTTCTAGTATCGTGCCGTTATGCCGCCGAAATTTTCTAAAATATGTTAGAAAAATAAAAATATCATTTTATTTAAAGAATGAACTGGATAGAAATTCATATGTTGGAATAAAATGTTTTATCGTTAAAAATATAATTTTTAACGTGAAAGTGAATAAAATAAAATATTCATTTACAAACTGGACGGTTTGTTTATGTACACCTATTTGAAGGACATTGATTGGGTCGATAAATTTCACACATCGCCCAGCAGCACAAATAAAATCTGTGTTTGATTGTTTGAAACCCCACACGGGTGTTGGGATGAAATTTGAAGTTCACTCATCCTGATTGATTAAATATGTCGATCGATTGATTGACAGGCTGTTATAAGCATTAGATATCTATATTTGATGCTTATACAGTGTGGTGCACTTTGGTTGATGGTTGATTATTTTTCAATGCTATGATATACATGTGTTGTATGAAAATCCATATAATTTACTTTATATGGTAATTGATTGGGCCTCATTCCAATTTGAAAAATAAAGTATATTATAAAATAAAAGTTCATGTGTTGACAGTACTCATTCATTGAGATTGGTCATGTGTTGAACGAAATATTTTAGTAATAAAATTAACATCTTTATCGATATAAAATAAAGTTCATGTGTTGACAGTTTCATCCACTGAGATTGGTCATGTGTTGAACGAAATATTTTAGTATTGACAACTATTTTGAAAAAGAAATATTTGAAATAGAATATTTGAAAATAGAAATATATGAAGCCGTGTTGATTAGATTGACGCCATTTTGACGTGAACGATATTTATATCGATTTTAAACGATTTCGAAATGAATTGAATTGAAAACGATTTCGAAATGAATTGAATTGAAAACGATTTTGAAATGAATTGAATTGAAAACGATTTCGAAATGAATTGAATTGAAAACGATTTCGAAATGAAATGAATTGAAAACGATTTCGAAATGAATTGAATTGAAAACGATTTCGAAATGAAATGAATTGAAAACGATTTCGAAATGAATTGAATTGAAAACGATTTCGAAATGAAATGAATTGAAAACGAATTCAAATTGAATTGAAACGAATTCAAATTGAATTGAAAGCGAATTTAAATGAATTCAAATTGAATTGAAATTTGAATTGAATAGAAATGAATTTTAAAACGAATTTACAAAGAAGAATTCAATTTTGATTTGAATTGAAATGGAAGTTGAAATAGATTTTGAAATGAAATTTTAAAACTATTTATATAATTCGTTTTGAATAGAAAATTGACGAAATATATATTATATATATTATATATATAATATAATGGCCTGAATAGAACGCGCCGCGCCGCGGCAGTTCGTGAATTTCGACCATTTATTTCAAACGGACATTACGGGAGATCCGACCGTCGGATTCTCCTAAAATCGGAACCGTTGGGTTCGTATCGAAAAGAGCTTTCTAACGAATATTAGAAATTTGAAATCTAACGGTTGGATTTGGAGATACGTCCAAATCAAATTCGAAAAAGGTCGCTGTAAGTGCAGTTCGATGGCCATTGTTGGAAATCGACTGTACAGGCCTTGATAAAATTATTAAAAATAGTAATAATTTGTGTAAAATCATAAGAAATGATTTGTGAAGATTTGGGATGAAAAACTCCATATTTGAAAAGATAAAAATAGATTTTTATCGAAATGAACTGGTTTTGAACTAGAATTATAATTCTATTTATTTTTAAATAAATAAATTGAATTTAAAAAGGGGTTTTAAAAATAACCAGAATATCCAATGATTGCATTGGGGTGGATTTGAATCGAAATTGTCTTCGGAATATTTCGATGTTGGAATTCGTGATTATACAGGTGGTGTTATGGAAATTTGAAAGATATATATTTATATCGTTATTTCCAATACGACATTTGTTAGTCGTAGAATTCGATATTGAATATAAGCCGATATATTTTCTATTCAGAGCCTTGTATTGAATATCGAATGTGATTTGGGTTTGTCGTGAATGGTGTCTTCACTAACACTGTTCTTGAACCCAGTTGAGAAAAGATTAAATCTTTTTATTTAGATTTAATGAAGTGTACCAATTAAATAATATTTAATTGGAATTGAATCGATATTGATTTTTGGGTTTATCGTGGACAGTGTTTTAAATAACACTCGTTCTTTAACCCGATCATTGATGAAATGTGACTTTGGGTTGTCGTGAACGGTATCTTCAATAATACAGTTCTTAGACCTAAAGGAGTTAAGAAAATCAGAAAACTAACTGAAGATTAGTTAAGTTGAATAGTTTCCGAGGTATTGATCTGATGTTGGTTTCGGCCTTCGGGGTTCATACTTAGGGAATTGCTCACTTGCTAATTTACAATTAGGGACTGATCGAAATGTGATGTGATTTTGGGTTTATCGTGAACCGTGTTTTAAATGACACTGATTCTTTAACCCAGTCACAGATTAAAACTAAGTGGAGTTTTAATGAATCTTTAATTAGATTGAAATAATCGAAATGGAGTATCACCAGTTTTGCTCCAGGCGATAGTTAAATCCTTAATTAGATTTGAACGTGAAATGGTAATTGAATTTACCGATAACACCGTGCTGTTAGATATGAAGTATAACCAGTTTTACTTCATGGGATGAATAGGTTGGGATTGGGAAATTAAAACAAATGATTACTTCGGTAAGGTTCGCTAATCCCGACTAGTTTGAATTGATATTCAAAAGTAGATTAAAGCATAAATTCAAGAATTTATCTTTGATAAAATTTATGGGAACCTTTCCCTATGAATGTGAAATTTAGGAACTAACTGTCGGTTAGCCAAGCAGAATGGTTTTCTGGATATTGATCTGATGTTGGTTTCGGCCTTCGGGGTTAATATTTGGGGAATTATTCTCTTGATTAATTTACGGTTAGTGACTGATGAATTGGAATGAGGCGTATGTTGTGTTTGTGTAACACTTTTATAATATATACGCGAGTTATTCGGAAAGACCGGGTTTATCCCATTCTGAATAACTGTTACGACGATAAGTCGAAGATGAAGATGATGGTCGAAGACCGGAGGTCTTCACGTCGTTTGGGTGATAACTGATGATCTTGATTGGGCTGTACACCCAAGAGGATGGAAACAGTTGGTGATCGTCCAGACGTACTTGGAGATCGATGGATATGCGGGGTACTAGGTGCCTCCGGTTTCGTTCAGACCCAGAACGGACTTGTAAATGGACTGTGTGTCTGACATTGGATTTTAGTCCGTGTGATTGATCTCTATTAAATATATATCTGTTTGGCGGGGGAGAATTTATTCTCTTGCTTAACGCCCTTCTCTGAGACGTACGAGCTCAGGGGTTATATATTGATGGATATCAAACGCATGGAGTGAATTGCCTGTGTGGCATGCCTAAGTGGCAATTGATCGAGGCTTCTGTTGAAAAGCAAAGTCTTGTGGTGATGATCAAAGCAAGGCCTTTGTGGCGTAGCTTTGTGTAACGTTTACCTCGCGTGTTTCACACCCGGTATGAACCAAAAACGGGAGACGGACCTCAGGGAGGACTTGCGTTTCTTTCTAGCTAGAAGTGGCGTCAGTGGTTTTACACGCCCTGACGAGTTTGACTTATGTTGTTGTTGTTGTTGCGAGGCGCCTCGGTTATATCGGTTTCGGCCGATGCTTCTGGTCGGCTGACGGACCAGACTTACACCCCATAGTGTGGGGAAACGTAGTGTTCAGGCATTTTAATCCACATCGGTGGACCGGCCCTGTCGCTCCAAGGGCCCACCTGAGTCTGGGTCATGTGGCTCGGGCTAGACAGTCACGAATCGGTTGAGGACTATCTTTTGCCTCGGTTCATAGACGGAAACCCAATTTCCAAATACGTGACTTTGCGATTTTGATTGTATAACCTATATATGGCGACATAGTGGTATGGGGCATTCATGCCGCCTATGATTGATACTTATGATTTGAAGTTGTTTTATACACTATGCACTTATAGTAGTATCAAATGATTTGTTTTAAACGTATCAAGCATTCTTTGGCTGTTATAAGGGAAAACCCTATCCCCCGGCTTGCGTTGCATTGTGTGATAGGACCTGGGTCTTATAACAGCTTCATTTTTCTTTATTTTAGCATTGCGCTGTTTGTTTTATGCACTGGTATTCTTGGGAGGAAACCCGTTCCGTGTTATACGGCGTGGTCCCTTGATTTACCTAACGATTTAAAATAAAGATTAATAACTGTTTTAGTTCTCACACCAGTCCCATGACTGACCTGTAGTTTATTGTTTAAACCTAAACTCTGGGTGCCCCTATTTTTGACACGGGCAGCTAGTAGTTTTGGTTTTGCAGATTTATATTCACAGGATCCTGGTTTACAGCTGGAACGATATCCGGAAAGCTTTGTATCCGTATATCTCATTCTAGTTGTGTATTGTATTATTTTTCCGCTGCTATGTATTTAAATGTAACTTAAATCTCTGATATTTCTGTGTAATATTTATTCATTTATACTCTGTATATTCTTGTAATCTGATGCATTGTTGTAATATGCAATGAAATGTTCTTCTGTATGCGTTCTGTTTTGTCCTGTTCTCAACGATAGGGCGTTTCGAACGGCCTGGATCGGTTTAGCGACTGGTTCGGACCGAGCGAAATTCCTTGCCGTCACAGTTGGTATCAGAGCTTTGGTTTACAAAGCTCAGAGAACAAGACACATTAGAACCATACGAAAGAATTCATCAGATATTGGATTAGCAATATCCAATGAGAATGACTCGTTAGAGATAGGATCAGTAGTATCCTAGAACGAGTGTGAAGAGTATATTTTTCAAATGAAAACAATTTTTGTTTTGAAAATTTAAATCAATTATTCGTATTTGATTATCTATTTATATTGATATGGACAGTCCAGTATATAAAGATTTTGCATATACGTCTGATCCACGTGTATTTGAAATTTTAATATATTGGATAGATATAGAATCACACTCTAGTCGCTCGGACATGATTCTAATGATTGACGCGTCATCATTAGAATTTATTTTCGTGTTTCGAAGGTGAGATTTCTATATATTTCCATTAGACTGGTGTGAGAACCAATAATTAGATAGGGCCTATTGTTGTGATTTGGCATCAAAACATGATTTTCTTTATATATATCAAAATTATGAATTTGAAAAGCTAATTCACTAATTGATTGATGTTTTGGTTGTTTGTTTATTGGTTTGCTAATTTTTAGCCATTTAGCCTAATTAAATCAAATATTGAACTATATTGAAATTTGGTTGCATTTGCTTGCATATACATATGTATCATTGAACAGGTCATAGCAAAGAGGCTAGAGCCGAAGAATAAAATTTGTTTGCCCGACAAATAGGTACATGTTTATTACATAATTTACTGTTTTGTTTGGGTGATGATGATTTTGTGAGCCTATTGGCTAGCCGCTTGGCTTTTTCTTTTTCTTTTTGAGATCTGAAGGACCGGGGAAGCTATTTGAAATTCCCCGATGCTCCCGGTGCAGGGAAGGTTATGGCGAAATTTTTCAAAAATTTAGGGTGTTAGCCAAATTTTTGAAATTTTAGAAATTCTCAGAAACTGAAAAGTTGGAGAATGGAAGCCAGGTCGAGCGTAGAGTTGATTAATCAAACCACTTTCGACTTTGTTCCTTTTCGGGGACGAAAAGTTTTAAGTGGGGGAGATTGTAACAACCCGAAAATCTGGGCCAGTTTAAAATTTTTATTTTGGCGATTTTAGCGAATTTTAAATATTTAAAATGAATTATTTTAAATAAAATCGACGAGAAATTTATTTTGAATATAAATCGAACGTATATATTATACGCGTCATCGTTAGAATAGAAATATTTATATATATAATTATAAATAGAATTGAGAATGGCGCGGTAGTTCGATAATTCGATTTCAAACTTCAATTGAATATACCGGGTGCAAAACAATCCGGATTTTAGTGAAACCAAAAACAATAGGATCTAATTGATGATATCTTTCCAACGAATTCGAATAATCGAAATTTCATAGCGGGAATCAAAAGATATGTCCAGTTGAAAATTCTGAATAGTCGCTATGGAATTCAAGCCCTTAAAAATGGACATTTTGCAAACGACCTCGGATTTCGACGAAACCAGTTTTGTTGGGTCCGTGATGTTAAGTTATTACTAGATTCCAAATTTCATAATTTTTCGAATCAATATGTGAGCGTGGCAAAAGAAAACGCGTTTGACCAGTTTCAGTTGATTTTAATCGACTGGAAATTGGCCATTTTTCATACGATCTCAGAATTCGACGAAACTAGTTTTGTTAGGACCGTATCGTCAATACGAAACTAGAAAATATTTTTCTGGAATTTTTCTAGTTAGTATGTGACCCCGGTAATTTGAAATGTACGTTTAAAATTCAATATAGGGATTTAAATCGTAAATTTCAACGGAAACTGATTGTAACGATCAAACCAGCTTGCGATACATATCTCATTGTGTTCGGAATGGGGGTAAAACGCTATGGACGACAGGCGGTGGGCCTCGTTTCGAGGTCATAAGTAAAAGTCAACCCTTTGACAAAAATTTAATAATTAAATAAATAAAAAAACAAACCCACCTTTCCCCTTTTCTCTTCTGTTGCCCCCCCCGCCCCGAATCAGTTATTCATAAAACGAAATAAAAAAAAAAGAGAAAAACCCTAATCTAAATCGCCGCCGCCCTCTGACCTGGAAGCCACCGCCGACAGTCGAAGAAGCAGCGCCCCCGAAGCCTCGCGACCGCCTCCCCTCCCTTCTCTCCCGATCTTCTCTCTCCTCCTCTAAGCGAATCCCCAGTCGCGAGCCCCCCCCTGTCGCGAACCCAAACTCGCCGCGCCACCCCTGACCAACCACCGCACCTCCCTCCACCTTCTTCTTCCTCCTCCCTGCTGACTCGCCCCCCCCCCCCCCCCCATCCTCCTCCGACGAGCCCCCTGTAAGTCCCTGTGTTTTTTTATTTTATTTTAAACTGTTTTTTTTAATTTACTTTAACTGTTTTTTTAATTTACTTTAACTGTTTTTTTTTAATTTACTTTAACTGTTTTTTTAATTTACTTTAACTGTTTTTTTAATTTACTTTAACTGTTTTTTTTTTTTAAATTTTACTTAAACTGTTTTTTTATTTTACTTGAAACCTGTTTTTTTTTATTTATTTTGAAAACTGTTTTTTTTATTTGATTTTTTTTTAAACTGAATTTTTAATGATTTTAAAAACTGATTTTATTTTAAGAGGTTTAATCTTTTAATAAAAAAGGATTGTTTTGAAAACATATATGAAATTGTTTTGAAAATATATGTTGTTTTTAAAAATAAAAACAACTTTGTTTTTTTAAAAAAAAAGGATAACAACTTTGTTTTTAAACAAAAGATATGAACTTTAAAAATGAAAGGGCGAGTTCTGTAAAAATGAAAAGGCGTGTTCTTTGAAAGTGAAAAGGCGAAATCTTTATTTTAGAAAAGGCAAAATCTTTAGGTGGAAAATAGCGTGATAAAAATATAATTTTTATCTATATAACATAGTAATAAAAATTCGATTTTTATCTGTTGAAAAGCAAAGTAAAAATTCGATTTTTATATATTGAACTTCGATAGAAAAATAGGATTTTTATATATTGAACTTCGATAGAAAAATATGATTTTTATATATTGAACATCGAAGTAAAAATTCGATTTTTATATATTGAATAGCGAAGTAAAAATTCAATTTTTATATATTGAACATCGAAGTAAAAATTCGATTTTTATATATTGAATAGCGAAGTAAAAATTCGATTTTTATATATTGAATAGCGAAGTAAAAATTCGATTTTTATATATTGAATAGTGAAGTAAAAATTCGATTTTTACATAGGTAGTGAAAGCGGGCAACGAAGATGACGAAGATGCGATAGCGATGAAGATTTCTACCAAAGAAGTGCCGTGGAGCTAGGATAGCTATATGTGAGAATTTCTCACCTTTCAAATTTATTTTCTAGTTATATATATATACTAGGATGCAGACGGTGTTTAGTAGCACCCGACACAATCGTCCACAGACCATGGACTTGTTTGTTTGGCTGTTTGGTTATTGATTGCGATATTGGTTTGAATGTGGTTTGTGGTGTGAAAAATCGAATCGATAAATTGGTTAGGATTAGACGTGCGCCGTTATAAGGCGAAGGAGTAAGGCTAGGTTAGACTCTTACTCCAAATTTTGTGGGTTGGATAATGAAATTGATTTGATTGATGTGTGAATGGCGTGGGCCTTCACTAGACCGGGGATAAGGCTAGGCCTTGTCCCGTTTCTAGTATCGTGCCGTTATGCCGCCGAAATTTTCTAAAATATGTTAGAAAAATAAAAATATCATTTTATTTAAAGAATGAACTGGATAGAAATTCATATGTTGGAATAAAATGTTTTATCGTTAAAAATATAATTTTTAACGTGAAAGTGAATAAAATAAAATATTCATTTACAAACTGGACGGTTTGTTTATGTACACCTATTTGAAGGACATTGATTGGGTCGATAAATTTCACACATCGCCCAGCAGCACAAATAAAATCTGTGTTTGATTGTTTGAAACCCCACACGGGTGTTGGGATGAAATTTGAAGTTCACTCATCCTGATTGATTAAATATGTCGATCGATTGATTGACAGGCTGTTATAAGCATTAGATATCTATATTTGATGCTTATACAGTGTGGTGCACTTTGGTTGATTGTAACAACCCGGAAAATCTGGGCCAGTTTAAAATTTTTATTTTGGCAATTTAAGCGAATTTTGATTATTTAAAATGAATTATTTTAAATAATAGCGACGAGAAATTTATTTTGAATATAATTCGAACGTATATATTATACGCGTCGTCGTTAGAATATATAATAATTATATATAATTATAAAAGGAATTGAAAATGGCGCGGTAGTTCGAAAATTCGATTTCTAATTTCAAATGAATATACAGAATTCAATATAAGTCAGAATTGAACGAAACAAGAAATATTTGAATCTATATAACTATATCTTTGTAACGAAGTTAACAAACTGAGATTTCATCTTAGAAATGATAAGATATGTCCAGTTTAAAATTAGAAATAGTCGCTGTGGAATTTATATATATTTTTATATATAAGGCCCTTAAAAATAGCCGTTTTGCAAACGACCTCGGATTTCGACGAAACCAGTTTTGTTGGGTCCGTGATGTTAAGTTATTGCTAGGTTTCAAATTTCATAATTTTTCGAATCAATATGTGAGCGTGGCAAAGGAAAACGTGTTTTGACCATTTCAGTTGATTTTAATCGACTGGAAATTGGCCATTTTTCCAACGGTCTCGGAATTCGACGAAACTAGTTTTGTTAGGACCGTATCGTCAATACGAAACTAGAAAATATTTTTCTGGAATTTTTCTGGTTAGTATGCGACCCCGGTAATTTGAAATGTACGTTTAAAATTCAATATAATGTTTTAAATGTAAATTTAACGGAAACTGATTCAAACAGTCGAATCAGCTAGCGATACATATCCCATTGTGTTCGGAATGGGGGTAAAACGCTATGGACGACAGGCGGTGGGCCTCGTTTAGAGGTCGTAAATAAAAGTTGCTTTTTAGTGGTAAATTAATTAATTAAATAATAAAAAAAAAATATCTTCTCTTTTAACCAGGCCCCCCCCCCCCGATTAAAATCATTCCACAAAAAAAAAAAAAAGAGAAAAGAAAGGGGAGGAGCTGTCGCTCCTCCACCGGAGGCCATCGCGGCCTGGCCACGCGCCGCCCAAGGCGCCGCGCATCCCCCCCCCCCCCCCCCCCGTCGACGAAGTGCGATGCGAAGGAACCCCCCCCCCCCCGGAACCGAATCGAGCAACAGCCTCGCCCACCCCCGTTGGACCCGCCTCCGACCTGCGACCCCCCCCCCCCTAGCCCTGACGCCGGCGAGATACCCACCCTCTCTCAGTAAGTATTTATTTTTATTTTATTATTTTATTTTTATTTGATATTAACAGGAAAATTAAAGACTGATTTTTGTTTTAGAAATAAACTGATTTTTGTTTTAGAAATAAAACTGATTTTTGTTTTAGAAATAAACTGATTTTTGTTTTAGAAATAAACTGATTTTTGTTTTAGAAATAAAACTGATTTTTGTTTTAGAAATAAACTGATTTTTGTTTTAGAAATAAACTGATTTTTCTATGCATTTAAAACCTGATTTTGTTTAAGAGAAAAAGTTTTAAACTTTAAATAGAAAAAGGTTTGAAATTTAAAAGGAAAAAGTTTTAACTTGAAATAAGAAAAAGGTTTTAACTTGAAATAAGAAAAAGGTTTTAACTTTGAAATAAAAATTCGATTTTTATATATTTAACTTCGAACTAAAAATTCAATTTTTATATATTTAACTTCGAAATAAAAATTCGATTTTTATATATTTAACTTCGAACTAAAAATTCGATTTTTATATATTTAACTTCGAACTAAAAATTCGATTTTTATATATTTAACTTCGAACTAAAAATTCGATTTTTATATATTTAACTTCGAACTAAAAATTCGATTTTTGTATATTGAATAGTGAAATAAAAATTCGATTTTTATATATTGAATAACGAAGTCAAAATTCGATTTTTACATATGTAGAGGATCCGGGCAACGAAGATGACGAAGATGCGATAGCGACGAAGATCTCTGCAAAAGAAGTGCCGTGGAGCTAGGATAGCTATAAGTGAGAATTTCTCACCTTTCAAATTTATTTTCTAGTTATATATATATACTAGGATGCAGACGGTGCTTAGTAGCACCCGACACAATCGTCCACAAACCATGGACTTGTTTGTTTGGCTGTTTGGTTATTGATTGCGATATTGGTTTGAATGTGGTTTGTGGTGTGAAAAATCGAATCGATAAATTGGTTAGGATTAGACGTGCGCCGTTATAAGGCGAAGGAGTAAGGCTAGGTTAGACCCTTACTCCAAATTTTGTGGTTTGCATAACGAAAGTGAATTTGATTGATGTGTGAATGGCGTGGGCCTTCACTAGACCGGGGATAAGGCTAGGCCTTGTCCCGTTTCTAGTATCGTGCCGTTATGCCGCCGAAATTTTCTAAAATATGTTAGAAAATAAAAATATCATTTTATTTGTGCAAATGAATAATAGAAATTCATATGTTGGAATAAAATGTTTTATCGTTAAAAATATAATTTTTAACGTGAATATGAATATAGTGAAAGTAAATAAAATAAATATCCATTTACAAACTAGACGGTTTGTTTATGTACACCTATTTGAAGGACATTGATTGGGTCGATAAATTTTACACATCGCCCAACAGCACAAATAAAATATGTGTTTGATTGTTTGAAACCCCACACGGGTGTTAGGATGAAATTTGAAGTTCACTCATCCTGATTGATTAAATATGTCGATCGATTGATTGACATGCTGTTATAAGCGTTGAATATCTATATTTGATGCTTATACAGTGTAGTGCACTTTGGTTGATGGTTGATTATTTTCAATGTTATTATATACATGTGTTGTATGAAAATCCATATAATTAATTTTATATGGTAATTGGTTGGGCCTCATTCCAATCGTGAAAATAAAGAATATTTTGATAATAACAAATATTCTGATAATAGGAAATATTTGAAATAGAATATTTGAAATAGAATATTTGAAAATAGAAATTTATGAAGCCGTGTTGATTAGATGGACGCCATTTTGACGTAACGATATTTATATCGATTTTATTCATTTTAAAATGAATATTGAAAAGTAATCTCGAAATCGAATATTTCGAAATGTATTGAATTGAAAACGATTTCGAAATGAATTGAATTGAAAACGATTTCGAAATGAATTGAATTGAATATGAATTCAAATTGAATTGAAATTTGAATTGAATAGAAATGAATTTTAAAACGAATTTATAAAGAAGAATTCAATTTTGCCTTGAATTGAAATGGAAGTTGAAATAGATTTTGAAACGAATTTTAAAACTATTTATATAATTCGTTTTAAATAGAAATCGACGAAATATATATTATATATATAATATAATGGCCTGAATAGAACGCGCCGCGCCGCGGTAGTTCGTGAATTTCGACCATTGATTTCAAACGGACATTACGGGAGATCCGACCGTCGGATTCTCCTAAAACCGGAACCGTTGGGTTCGTATCGAAAAGAGCTTTCTAACGAATATTAGAAATTTGAAATCTAACGGTTGGATTTGGAATTATGTCCAAATCAAATTCGAAAAAGGTCGCTGTAAGTGCAGTTCGATGGCCATTGATGGAAATCGACTGTACGGGCCTTGATAAAATTATTAAAAATAGCAATAATTTGTGTAAAATCATAAGAAATGATTTAGAAAGAATTGGGATGAAAAACTCCATATTTGAAAAGATAAAAATGGATTTTTATCGCAATGAACTAGTTTTGAACTAGAAATATAATTCTATTTATTTTTAAATAAATAAATTGAATTTAAAAAGGGTTTTGAAAATAACCAAAATTTCCAATGATTGCATTGGAGTGGATTTGAATCGAAATTGTCTTCGGAATATTTCGATGTTGGAATCCGTGATTATACAGATGTTGTTATGGAAATTTGAAAGATACATATTTATATCGTTATTTCCAATACGACATTTGTTAGTCGTAGAATTCGATATTGAATATAAGCCGATATATTTTCTATTCAGAGCCTTGTATTGAATATCGAATGTGATTTGGGTTTGTCGTGAATGGTGTCTTCACTAACACTGTTCTTGAACCCAGTTGAGAAAAGATTAAATCTTTTTGTTTAGATTTAACGAAGTGTACCAATTAAATAATATTTAATTGGAATTGAATTGATATTGATTTTTGGGTTTATCGTGAACCGCGTTTTAAATGACACGGATTCTTTAACCCAGTTAACGATTAAAACTAAGTGGAGTTTTAATGAATCTTTAATTAGATTGAAATAATCGAAGTGGAGTATCACCAGTTTTGCTCCAGGCGATAGTTAAATCTTTAATTAGATTTGAACGTGAAATGGTAATTGAATTTACCGATAACACCGTGGTGTTAGATATGGAGTACTACCAGTTTTACTTCATGGGATGAATAGGTTGGGATTGGGAAATTAAAATAAATGATTACTTCGGTAAGGTTCGCTAATCCCGACTAGTTTGAATTGATATTCAAAAATAGATTAAAGAATAAATTCAAGGAATTTATCTTTGATAAAATTAATGGGAACCTTTCCCTATGAATGTGAAATTTAGAAACTAACTGTCGGTTAGCCAAGCAGAATGGTTTTCTGGATATTGATCTGATGTTGGTTTCGGCCTTCGGGGTTAATATTTGGGGAATTATTCTCTTGATTAATTTACGGTTAGTGACTAATGAATTGGAATGAGGCGTATGTTGTGTTTGTGTAACACTTATTTAAAATATACGCGAGTTATTCGGGAAGACCGGGTTTATCCCATTCTGAATAACTGATACGACGATAAGTCGAAGATGAAGACGATGGTCGAAGACCGGAAGTCTTCACGTCGTTTGGGTAATTACTGATGATCTTGATTGGGCTGTACACCCAAGAAGATGGAAACAGTTAGTGATCGTCCAGACGTACTTGGAGATCGATGGATATGCGGGGTACTAGGTGCCTCCGGTTTCGTTCAGACCCAGAACGGACTTGTAAATGGACAGTGTGTCTGACATTGGATTTTAGTCCGTGTGATTGATCTCTATTAAATATATATCTGTTTGGCGGCGGAGAATTTATTCTCTTGCTTAACGCCCTTCTCTGAGACGTACGAGCTCAGGGGTTATATATTGATGGATATCAATCGCATGGAGTGAATTGCCTGTGTGGCATGCTAAGATGCAAATGATCAAGGCTTCTGTTGAAAAGCAAAGTCTTGTGGTTGATGATCGAAGCACGGCCTTTGTGGCGTAGCTTTGTGTAACGTTGATTCGCGAGTATCACACCCGGTATGAATCAAAAACGGGAGACGGACATCAGGGAGGGCATGCGTTTCTTTCTAGTTATGAGTGGCGTCAGTGCTTGAACTGGCTGACGAGTTTGACTCATGTGGATGTTACTTACTATTACTTGCTGAAAAGCGAGGCGCCTCGTGATATCGGTTTCGGCCGATGCTTCTGGTCGGCTGACGGGCCAGGCTTACGCCCCAAAGGGCGGGGAAACGCATGTTCAGGCATTTTAATCCACATCGGTGGACCGACCCTGACGATCCAAGGGCCCACCTGAGTCTGGGTCCTGAGGGGCGGGCTAGAGCGTCTCGAATCGGTGAGGATCTTGCCCCTAGCCTCGGTTCATACCATAAATGATAACCCAACTTCCAATACGACATTTGCGGTTTTGATTGTAAACTTATATATGGCGACATAATGTTATGGGCCGTTCATGCCGCCTATGATTGATACTTATGATTTGAAGTGTTTTATACACTATGCACTTATAATAGTATCAAATGATTTGTTTTAAACGTATCAAGCATTCTTTGGCTGTTATAAGGAAAAACCCTATCCCCCGGCTTGCGTTGCATTGTGTGATAGGACCTGGGTCTTATAACAGCTTCATTTTTCTTTATTTAGCATTGCGCTGTTTGTTTTATGCACTGGTATTCTTGGGAGGAAACCCGTTCCGTGTTATACGGCGTGGTCCCTTGATTTACCGAATGGTTTAAAATAAAGATTAATAACTGTTTTAGTTCTCACACCAGTCACATGACTGACCTGGAGTTTATTGTTTTAACCTAAACTCTGGGTGCCCTTATTTTGACACGGGCAGCTAGTAGTTTCGGTTTTGCAGATTTATATTCACAGGATCCTGGTTTACAGCTGGAACGATATCCGGAAAGCTTTGTATCCGTATATCTACTTCTAGTTGTGTATTGTATTATTTTCCGCTGCGATGTATTTAAATGTAATTTAAATCTCTGATATTTCTGTGTAATATTTGTTTATACTCTGTATATTCTTGTAATCTGATGCATTGTTGTAATATGCAATGAAACGTTCTTTTATATGTATTCTGTTGTGGCTTGTTCTCGAACTATCCGACGCTTTCCTTTACAGGGAAGTTGCGGGTCTTTACACGTGGTATCAGAGCTTTGGTTTACAAAGCTCAGAGAACAAGACACATTAGAACCATACGAAAGAATTCATCAGATAATTGGATTAGTAATATCCAATGGGATGACTCGTTAGAGATAGGATCAGTAGTATCCTAGAACGAGTGTGAAGAGTATATTTTTGAAAATGAAAACAAATTTTTGTTTTGAAAATTTAAATCACTTATTCGTATTTGATTATTTATTTATATTGATGTGGACAATCCAGTATATATAGATTTTGCGTATACGTCTGATCCGCGTATATTCAAAGTTTTAATATATTGGATAGATATAGCATCGCACTCTAGTCGCCCGGAGATGATATTGATGATAGCGATCGCATCATCAACATTTATGTTCGAGTTTCGAAGGTGTGATTTTCTATATATTTCCATTAGGCTGGAGTGAGAACCAAAACTTATATATAGCTAGAATACATTGTTGTGATTTGGCATCAAAACATGATTTTTTGTATATATATCAAAGTTATGAATTTGAGACTCTAATTCACTAATTGATTGATGTTTGTGTTGTTTGTTCATTAGTTTGCTAATTTTGAACCATTATGCTTAATCGAACCAAATATTGAATTATATCGAAAATTGGTTGCGTTTGCTTGCATGTACATATATATCTTTGAACAGGTCATAGCAAGGAGGCTAGAGCAGAGAATAAAATTTGTTTGCCCGACAAATAGGTACATGTTTGCTACATAATTTCCTGTTTTGTTTGGGTGATGATGATTTTGTGAGCCTATTGGCTAGCCGCTTGGCTTTTTCTTTTTCTTTTTGAGATCTGAAGGACCGGGGAAGCTATTTGAAATTCCCCGATGCTCCCATTGCAGGGGAGGTTATGGCGAAATTTTTCAAAAATTTAGGGTGTTAGCCAAATTTTTGAAATTTTGAAAATTCTCAGAAACTAAAGAGTTGGAGAATGGAAGCCAGATCAAGCGTAGAGTTGATTAATCAAACCACTTTCGACTTTGTTCCTTTTCGGGGACGAAAAGTTTTAAGTGGGGGAGATTGTAACAACCCGGAAAATCTGGGCCAGTTTAAAAATTTTATTTTGGCAATTTAAGCGAATTTTGATTATTTAAAATGAATTATTTTAAATAATAGCGATGAGAAATTTATTTTGAATATAATTCGAACGTATATATTATACGCGTCGTCGTTAGAATATATAATAATTATATATAATTATAAAAGGAATTGAAAATGGCGCGGTAGTTCGAAAATTCGATTTCTAATTTCAAATGAATATACAGAATTCAATATAAGTCTGAATTGAACGAAACAAGAAATATTTGAATCTGTATAACTATATCTTTGTAACGAAGTTAACAAACTGAGATTTCATCTTAGAAATGATAAGATATGTCCAGTTTAAAATTAGAAATAGTCGCTGTGGAATTTATATATATTTTTATATATATAAGGCCCTTAAAAATAGCCGTTTTGCAAACGACCTCGGATTTCGACGAAACCAGTTTTGTTGGGTCCGTGATGTTAAGTTATTGCTAGGTTTCAAATTTCATAATTTTTCGAATCAATATGTGAGCGTGGCAAAGGAAAACGTGTTTTGACCATTTCAGTTGATTTTAATCGACTGGAAATTGGCCATTTTTCCAACGGTCTCGGAATTCGACGAAACTAGTTTTGTTAGGACCGTATCGTCAATACGAAACTAGAAAATATTTTTCTGGAATTTTTCTGGTTAGTATGCGACCCCGGTAATTTGAAATGTACGTTTAAAATTCAATATAATGTTTTAAATGTAAATTTAACGGAAACTGATTCAAACAGTCGAATCAGCTAGCGATACATATCCCATTGTGTTCGGAATGGGGGTAAAACGCTATGGACGACAGGCGGTGGGCCTCGTTTAGAGGTCGTAAATAAAAGTTGCTTTTTAGTGGTAAATTAATTAATTAAATAATAAAAAAAAATATCTTCTCTTTTAACCAGGCCCCCCCCCCCCGATTAAAATCATTCCACAAAAAAAAAAAGAGAAAAGAAAGGGGAGGAGCTGTCGCTCCTCCACCGGAGGCCATCGCGGCCTGGCCACGCGCCGCCCAAGGCGCCGCGCATTCCCCCCCCCCCCCCCCCGTCGACGAAGTGCGATGCGAAGGAACCCCCCCTGCAACCGAATCGAGCAACAGCCTCGCCCACCCCCGTTGGACCCGCCTCCGACCTGCGACCCCCCCCTAGCCCTGACGCCGGCGAGATACCCCCCCTCTCTCGGTAAGTATTTATTTTTATTTTATTATTTTATTTTTATTTGATATTAACAGGAAAATTAAAGACTGATTTTTGTTTTAGAAATAAACTGATTTTTGTTTTAGAAATAAAACTGATTTTTGTTTTAGAAATAAACTGATTTTTGTTTTAGAAATAAACTGATTTTTGTTTTAGAAATAAAACTGATTTTTGTTTTAGAAATAAACTGATTTTTGTTTTAGAAATAAACTGATTTTTCTATGCATTTAAAACCTGATTTTGTTTAAGAGAAAAAGTTTTAAACTTTAAATAGAAAAAGGTTTGAAATTTAAAAGGAAAAAGTTTTAACTTGAAATAAGAAAAAGGTTTTAACTTGAAATAAGAAAAAGGTTTTAACTTTGAAATAAAAATTCGATTTTTATATATTTAACTTCGAACTAAAAATTCGATTTTTATATATTTAACTTCGAAATAAAAATTCGATTTTTATATATTTAACTTCGAACTAAAAATTCGATTTTTATATATTTAACTTCGAACTAAAAATTCGATTTTTATATATTTAACTTCGAACTAAAAATTCGATTTTTATATATTTAACTTCGAACTAAAAATTCGATTTTTGTATATTGAATAGTGAAATAAAAATTCGATTTTTATATATTGAATAACGAAGTCAAAATTCGATTTTTACATATGTAGAGGATCCGGGCAACGAAGATGACGAAGATGCGATAGCGACGAAGATCTCTGCAAAAGAAGTGCCGTGGAGCTAGGATAGCTATAAGTGAGAATTTCTCACCTTTCAAATTTATTTTCTAGTTATATATATATACTAGGATGCAGACGGTGCTTAGTAGCACCCGACACAATCGTCCACAAACCATGGACTTGTTTGTTTGGCTGTTTGGTTATTGATTGCGATATTGGTTTGAATGTGGTTTGTGGTGTGAAAAATCGAATCGATAAATTGGTTAGGATTAGACGTGCGCCGTTATAAGGCGAAGGAATAAGGCTAGGTTAGACCCTTACTCCAAATTTTGTGGTTTGCATAACGAAAGTGAATTTGATTGATGTGTGAATGGCGTGGGCCTTCACTAGACCGGGGATAAGGCTAGGCCTTGTCCCGTTTCTAGTATCGTGCCGTTATGCCGCCGAAATTTTCTAAAATATGTTAGAAAATAAAAATATCATTTTATTTGTGCAAATGAATAATAGAAATTCATATGTTGGAATAAAATGTTTTATCGTTAAAAATATAATTTTTAACGTGAATATGAATATAGTGAAAGTAAATAAAATAAATATCCATTTACAAACCAGACGGTTTGTTTATGTACACCTATTTGAAGGACATTGATTGGGTCGATAAATTTTACACATCGCCCAATAGCACAAATAAAATATGTGTTTGATTGTTTGAAACCCCACACGGGTGTTAGGATGAAATTTGAAGTTCACTCATCCTGATTGATTAAATATGTCGATCGATTGATTGACATGCTGTTATAAGCGTTGAATATCTATATTTGATGCTTATACAGTGTAGTGCACTTTGGTTGATGGTTGATTATTTTCAATGTTATTATATACATGTGTTGTATGAAAATCCATATAATTAATTTTATATGGTAATTGGTTGGGCCTCATTCCAATCGTGAAAATAAAGAATATTTTGATAATAACAAATATTCTGATAATAGGAAATATTTGAAATAGAATATTTGAAATAGAATATTTGAAAATAGAAATTTATGAAGCCGTGTTGATTAGATGGACGCCATTTTGACGTAACGATATTTATATCGATTTTATTCATTTTAAAATGAATATTGAAAAGTAATCTCGAAATCGAATATTTCGAAATGTATTGAATTGAAAACGATTTCGAAATGAATTGAATTGAAAACGATTTCGAAATGAATTGAATTGAATATGAATTCAAATTGAATTGAAATTTGAATTGAATAGAAATGAATTTTAAAACGAATTTATAAAGAAGAATTCAATTTTGCCTTGAATTGAAATGGAAGTTGAAATAGATTTTGAAACGAATTTTAAAACTATTTATATAATTCGTTTTAAATAGAAATCGACGAAATATATATTATATATATAATATAATGGCCTGAATAGAACGCGCCGCGCCGCGGTAGTTCGTGAATTTCGACCATTGATTTCAAACGGACATTACGGGAGATCCGACCGTCGGATTCTCCTAAAACCGGAACCGTTGGGTTCGTATCGAAAAGAGCTTTCTAACGAATATTAGAAATTTGAAATCTAACGGTTGGATTTGGAATTATGTCCAAATCAAATTCGAAAAAGGTCGCTGTAAGTGCAGTTAGATGGCCATTGATGGAAATCGACTGTACGGGCCTTGATAAAATTATTAAAAATAGCAATAATTTGTGTAAAATCATAAGAAATGATTTAGAAAGAATTGGGATGAAAAACTCCATATTTGAAAAGATAAAAATGGATTTTTATCGCAATGAACTAGTTTTGAACTAGAAATATAATTCTATTTATTTTTAAATAAATAAATTGAATTTAAAAAGGGTTTTGAAAATAACCAAAATTTCCAATGATTGCATTGGAGTGGATTTGAATCGAAATTGTCTTCGGAATATTTCGATGTTGGAATCCGTGATTATACAGATGTTGTTATGGAAATTTGAAAGATACATATTTATATCGTTATTTCCAATACGACATTTGTTAGTCGTAGAATTCGATATTGAATATAAGCCGATATATTTTCTATTCAGAGCCTTGTATTGAATATCGAATGTGATTTGGGTTTGTCGTGAATGGTGTCTTCACTAACACTGTTCTTGAACCCAGTTGAGAAAAGATTAAATCTTTTTGTTTAGATTTAACGAAGTGTACCAATTAAATAATATTTAATTGGAATTGAATTGATATTGATTTTTGGGTTTATCGTGAACCGCGTTTTAAATGACACGGATTCTTTAACCCAGTTAACGATTAAAACTAAGTGGAGTTTTAATGAATCTTTAATTAGATTGAAATAATCGAAGTGGAGTATCACCAGTTTTGCTCCAGGCGATAGTTAAATCTTTAATTAGATTTGAACGTGAAATGGTAATTGAATTTACTGATAACACCGTGGTGTTAGATATGGAGTACTACCAGTTTTACTTCATGGGATGAATAGGTTGGGATTGGGAAATTAAAATAAATGATTACTTCGGTAAGGTTCGCTAATCCCGACTAGTTTGAATTGATATTCAAAAATAGATTAAAGAATAAATTCAAGGAATTTATCTTTGATAAAATTAATGGGAACCTTTCCCTATGAATGTGAAATTTAGAAACTAACTGTCGGTTAGCCAAGCAGAATGGTTTTCTGGATATTGATCTGATGTTGGTTTCGGCCTTCGGGGTTAATATTTGGGGAATTATTCTCTTGATTAATTTACGGTTAGTGACTAATGAATTGGAATGAGGCGTATGTTGTGTTTGTGTAACACTTATTTAAAATATACGCGAGTTATTCGGGAAGACCGGGTTTATCCCATTCTGAATAACTGATACGACGATAAGTCGAAGATGAAGACGATGGTCGAAGACCGGAAGTCTTCACGTTGTTTGGGTAATTACTGATGATCTTGATTGGGCTGTACACCCAAGAAGATGGAAACAGTTAGTGATCGTCCAGACGTACTTGGAGATCGATGGATATGCGGGGTACTAGGTGCCTCCGGTTTCGTTCAGACCCAGAACGGACTTGTAAATGGACAGTGTGTCTGACATTGGATTTTAGTCCGTGTGATTGATCTCTATTAAATATATATCTGTTTGGCGGCGGAGAATTTATTCTCTTGCTTAACGCCCTTCTCTGAGACGTACGAGCTCAGGGGTTATATATTGATGGATATCAATCGCATGGAGTGAATTGCCTGTGTGGCATGCTAAGATGCAAATGATCAAGGCTTCTGTTGAAAAGCAAAGTCTTGTGGTTGATGATCGAAGCACGGCCTTTGTGGCGTAGCTTTGTGTAACGTTGATTCGCGAGTATCACACCCGGTATGAATCAAAAACGGGAGACGGACATCAGGGAGGGCATGCGTTTCTTTCTAGTTATGAGTGGCGTCAGTGCTTGAACTGGCTGACGAGTTTGACTCATGTGGATGTTACTTACTATTACTTGCTGAAAAGCGAGGCGCCTCGTGATATCGGTTTCGGCCGATGCTTCTGGTCGGCTGACGGGCCAGGCTTACGCCCCAAAGGGCGGGGAAACGCATGTTCAGGCATTTTAATCCACATCGGTGGACCGACCCTGACGATCCAAGGGCCCACCTGAGTCTGGGTCCTGAGGGGCGGGCTAGAGCATCTCGAATCGGTGAGGATCTTGCCCCTAGCCTCGGTTCATACCATAAATGATAACCCAACTTCCAATACGACATTTGCGGTTTTGATTGTAAACTTATATATGGCGACATAATGTTATGGGCCGTTCATGCCGCCTATGATTGATACTTATGATTTGAAGTGTTTTATACACTATGCACTTATAATAGTATCAAATGATTTGTTTTAAACGTATCAAGCATTCTTTGGCTGTTATAAGGAAAAACCCTATCCCCCGGCTTGCGTTGCATTGTGTGATAGGACCTGGGTCTTATAACAGCTTCATTTTTCTTTATTTAGCATTGCGCTGTTTGTTTTATGCACTGGTATTCTTGGGAGGAAACCCGTTCCGTGTTATACGGCGTGGTCCCTTGATTTACCGAATGGTTTAAAATAAAGATTAATAACTGTTTTAGTTCTCACACCAGTCACATGACTGACCTGGAGTTTATTGTTTTAACCTAAACTCTGGGTGCCCTTATTTTGACACGGGCAGCTAGTAGTTTCGGTTTTGCAGATTTATATTCACAGGATCCTGGTTTACAGCTGGAACGATATCCGGAAAGCTTTGTATCCGTATATCTACTTCTAGTTGTGTATTGTATTATTTTCCGCTGCGATGTATTTAAATGTAATTTAAATCTCTGATATTTCTGTGTAATATTTGTTTATACTCTGTATATTCTTGTAATCTGATGCATTGTTGTAATATGCAATGAAACGTTCTTTTATATGTATTCTGTTGTGGCTTGTTCTCGAACTATCCGACGCTTTCCTTTACAGGGAAGTTGCGGGTCTTTACATTGATGGTTGATTATTTTTCAATGCTATGATATACATGTGTTGTATGAAAATCCATATAATTTACTTTATATGGTAATTGATTGGGCCTCATTCCAATTTGAAAAATAAAGTATATTATAAAATAAAAGTTCATGTGTTGACAGTACTCATTCATTGAGATTGGTCATGTGTTGAACGAAATATTTTAGTAATAAAATTAACATCTTTATCGATATAAAATAAAGTTCATGTGTTGACAGTTTCATCCACTGAGATTGGTCATGTGTTGAACGAAATATTTTAGTATTGACAACTATTTTGAAAAAGAAATATTTGAAATAGAATATTTGAAAATAGAAATATATGAAGCCGTGTTGATTAGATTGACGCCATTTTGACGTGAACGATATTTATATCGATTTTAAACGATTTCGAAATGAATTGAATTGAAAACGATTTCGAAATGAATTGAATTGAAAACGATTTTGAAATGAATTGAATTGAAAACGATTTCGAAATGAATTGAATTGAAAACGATTTCGAAATGAAATGAATTGAAAACGATTTCGAAATGAATTGAATTGAAAACGATTTCGAAATGAAATGAATTGAAAACGATTTCGAAATGAATTGAATTGAAAACGATTTCGAAATGAAATGAATTGAAAACGAATTCAAATTGAATTGAAACGAATTCAAATTGAATTGAAAGCGAATTTAAATGAATTCAAATTGAATTGAAATTTGAATTGAATAGAAATGAATTTTAAAACGAATTTACAAAGAAGAATTCAATTTTGATTTGAATTGAAATGGAAGTTGAAATAGATTTTGAAATGAAATTTTAAAACTATTTATATAATTCGTTTTGAATAGAAAATTGACGAAATATATATTATATATATTATATATATAATATAATGGCCTGAATAGAACGCGCCGCGCCGCGGCAGTTCGTGAATTTCGACCATTTATTTCAAACGGACATTACGGGAGATCCGACCGCCGGATTCTCCTAAAATCGGAACCGTTGGGTTCGTATCGAAAAGAGCTTTCTAACGAATATTAGAAATTTGAAATCTAACGGTTGGATTTGGAGATACGTCCAAATCAAATTCGAAAAAGGTCGCTGTAAGTGCAGTTCGATGGCCATTGTTGGAAATCGACTGTACAGGCCTTGATAAAATTATTAAAAATAGTAATAATTTGTGTAAAATCATAAGAAATGATTTGTGAAGATTTGGGATGAAAAACTCCATATTTTAAAAGATAAAAATAGATTTTTATCGAAATGAACTGGTTTTGAACTAGAATTATAATTCTATTTATTTTTAAATAAATAAATTGAATTTAAAAAGGGGTTTTAAAAATAACCAGAATATCCAATGATTGCATTGGGGTGGATTTGAATCGAAATTGTCTTCGGAATATTTCGATGTTGGAATTCGTGATTATACAGGTGGTGTTATGGAAATTTGAATGATATATATTTATATCGTTATTTCCAATACGACATTTGTTAGTCGTAGAATTCGATATTGAATATAAGCCGATATATTTTCTATTCAGAGCCTTGTATTGAATATCGAATGTGATTTGGGTTTGTCGTGAATGGTGTCTTCACTAACACTGTTCTTGAACCCAGTTGAGAAAAGATTAAATCTTTTTATTTAGATTTAATGAAGTGTACCAATTAAATAATATTTAATTGGAATTGAATCGATATTGATTTTTGGGTTTATCGTGGACAGTGTTTTAAATAACACTCGTTCTTTAACCCGATCATTGATGAAATGTGACTTTGGGTTGTCGTGAACGGTATCTTCAATAATACAGTTCTTAGACCTAAAGGAGTTAAGAAAATCAGAAAACTAACTGAAGATTAGTTAAGTTGAATAGTTTCCGAGGTATTGATCTGATGTTGGTTTCGGCCTTCGGGGTTCATACTTAGGGAATTGCTCACTTGCTAATTTACAATTAGGGACTGATCGAAATGTGTTGTGATTTTGGGTTTATCGTGAACCGTGTTTTAAATGACACTGATTCTTTAACCCAGTCACAGATTAAAACTAAGTGGAGTTTTAATGAATCTTTAATTAGATTGAAATAATCGAAATGGAGTATCACCAGTTTTGCTCCAGGCGATAGTTAAATCTTTAATTAGATTTGAACGTGAAATGGTAATTGAATTTACCGATAACACCGTGGTGTTAGATATGAAGTATAACCAGTTTTACTTCATGGGATGAATAGGTTGGGATTGGGAAATTAAAACAAATGATTACTTCGGTAAGGTTCGCTAATCCCGACTAGTTTGAATTGATATTCAAAAGTAGATTAAAGCATAAATTCAAGAATTTATCTTTGATAAAATTTATGGGAACCTTTCCCTATGAATGTGAAATTTAGGAACTAACTGTCGGTTAGCCAAGCAGAATGGTTTTCTGGATATTGATCTGATGTTGGTTTCGGCCTTCGAGGTTAATATTTGGGGAATTATTCTCTTGATTAATTTACGGTTAGTGACTGATGAATTGGAATGAGGCGTATGTTGTGTTTGTGTAACACTTTTATAATATATACGCGAGTTATTCGAAAAGACCGGGTTTATCCCATTCTGAATAACTGTTACGACGATAAGTCGAAGATGAAGATGATGGTCGAAGACCGGAGGTCTTCACGTCGTTTGGGTGATAACTGATGATCTTGATTGGGCTGTACACCCAAGAGGATGGAAACAGTTGGTGATCGTCCAGACGTACTTGGAGATCGATGGATATGCGGGGTACTAGGTGCCTCCGGTTTCGTTCAGACCCAGAACGGACTTGTAAATGGACTGTGTGTCTGACATTGGATTTTAGTCCGTGTGATTGATCTCTATTAAATATATATCTGTTTGGCGGCGGAGAATTTATTCTCTTGCTTAACGCCCTTCTCTGAGACGTACGAGCTCAGGGGTTATATATTGATGGATATCAAACGCATGGAGTGAATTGCCTGTGTGGCATGCCTAAGTGGCAATTGATCGAGGCTTCTGTTGAAAAGCAAAGTCTTGTGGTGATGATCAAAGCAAGGCCTTTGTGGCGTAGCTTTGTGTAACGTTTACCTCGCGTGTTTCACACCCGGTATGAACCAAAAACGGGAGACGGACCTCAGGGAGGACTTGCGTTTCTTTCTAGCTAGAAGTGGCGTCAGTGGTTTTACACGCCCTGACGAGTTTGACTTATGTTGTTGTTGCTGTTGCGAGGCGCCTCGGTTATATCGGTTTCGGCCGATGCTTCTGGTCGGCTGACGGACCAGACTTACACCCCATAGGGTGGGGAAACGTAGTGTTCAGGCATTTTAATCCACATCGGTGGACCGGCCCTGTCGCTCCAAGGGCCCACCTGAGTCTGGGTCCTGTGGCTCGGGCTAGACAGTCACGAATCGATTGAGGACTATCTTTTGCCTCGGTTCATAGACGGAAACCCAATTTCCAAATACGTGACTTTGCGATTTTGATTGTATAACCTATATATGGCGACATAGTGGTATGGGGCATTCATGCCGCCTATGATTGATACTTATGATTTCAAGTTGTTTTATACACTATGCACTTATAGTAGTATCAAATGATTTGTTTTAAACGTATCAAGCATTCTTTGGCTGTTATAAGGGAAAACCCTATCCCCCGGCTTGTGTTGCATTGTGTGATAGGACCTGGGTCTTATAACAGCTTCATTTTTCTTTATTTTAGCATTGCGCTGTTTGTTTTATGCACTGGTATTCTTGGGAGGAAACCCGTTCCGTGTTATACGGCGTGGTCCCTTGATTTACCTAACGATTTAAAATAAAGATTAATAACTGTTTTAGTTCTCACACCAGTCCCATGACTGACCTGGAGTTTATTGTTTAAACCTAAACTCTGGGTGCCCCTATTTTTGACACGGGCAGCTAGTAGTTTTGGTTTTGCAGATTTATATTCACAGGATCCTGGTTTACAGCTGGAACGATATCCGGAAAGCTTTGTATCCGTATATCTCATTCTAGTTGTGTATTGTATTATTTTTCCGCTGCTATGTATTTAAATGTAACTTAAATCTCTGATATTTCTGTGTAATATTTATTCATTTATACTCTGTATATTCTTGTAATCTGATGCATTGTTGTAATATGCAATGAAATGTTCTTCTGTATGCGTTCTGTTTTGTCCTGTTCTCAACGATAGGGCGTTTCGAACGGCCTGGATCGGTTTAGCGACTGGTTCGGACCGAGCGAAATTCCTTGCCGTCACAGAGTCGCCGCCTTCGCCATCCAAGTCCTCTCGAGTTCAGCCGCTGCCATGCCGTCATTATGTCCAGTCCACTGCGGTTTAATCTAACTGAACTTACGATTAAACTTATTTGCAAGCTATGACACTTCGATGTCCACTGAGTATAATTAGTTTGTGGTTGTCTTTCTCTTGCATTTTTCTATCTCGTTGGCATGCCTAGGCTAAGATCCATCCTTATTTGCTGTTTTGATCATAAATTTGTTACCTTACACTCACATTTTGTTGTTACATGCTGTAGTATTAATTCCGATTGCTTTAGTGTGCCTTCTAACATTTAGAAAGTACATTGCAGTGTTTGAATCCATTTAGGAGGAACCAATATTCTGTTGCATATACAATATTTTTGAAGTATTAGATTTAGCTTTAAAACAACCACATATGTATCACTGCATGTTAGAAACATACTGCACCTTGTTTTCGTGACTTGTTACATCACGCTGATATTTATGATGTCGATGTAAAATTTTACATACATGGGCTAAAGTACACTTAAACGGCCATGTTCATTTTAAACTGAAAATGTATCCATTTGTTTATTAATCATGCTGCCTTCATTTCTCGGAAACCATGAACTCCATGCCTTGGTTGCACTTTGTTGCTTTTGCATGTTACATTTCTTTGCATTTATGGTGCCGCATCTTGGGCTGAAAATGTTTTACTGTTAATTCTTAGTTATTCTTATCTATTTTGGAAACTTGATGGCAAACTTACATATATGTTGTTTTAGACCGCATAGTCATATACATGGGTTTAACAGGAAATGAGAAATAGTTGGATGGTTATAGATATGTGAATGGTGGTTTGGAAGTTTTTTTTTATTTGGTGACAGTTGGACTAACTTAATGGTATGCATGAATCTTTCCTTACTTAAATTGCATACGGCCTCCACTACCTTGGGAATGGCATTTATACATTTTGAAACTGAGACCCCTCAAATTCACCTCTTTGATTATTTAAGTTAAGCCTCACTGAGTTCTTAAATATTTATGTTTACACATTATTATACCTGTTGTTTGGCCTTAAGTGCTTTCAAAATACTCATGCATGCAACAATTGATTTAATTCATTTGCATGCAATTAATTCCATTCATGTATTTGCATTTGGCCAACCCTCGGTTGTTTTGGAAAAAGTCACGCATACAGTGGTTTATTTGATTCATTTGCATGCAATTAATTCCAGTTCATTTCATTTGCATGCACTGATTTAATTCATTTTAATTGCATGGATTGTTCAATTAGATTTACTTGCATATCTATTGTTGTCTTGCATATTTTATTTCATGCATGTAAACTTCTTTGTTTCATGGTAGCAATTCGATCATTATGGACATTTATGTTGTATTAAAATTGACAAATTAGATATGTCATTTATGTTGTATTAATATTTCATTTATGTTGTATTAAAATTGACAAATTAAACATGTCATTTTTTATAGAAATTAGAATTGACAAAATAATCTTGTCATTTTTGTTATATTAGAATTGTCATAACAAGAGTATCATTTTAGTGTTTATCGAAGTGTGCTAACTTGAAATAAGTTTAATCCTGACTCGGGTGTTTTGTGTATTTTGCATGGGGCACTCGGGTCAGGTCCTAAGTGTTCCAGGCTTAGAAAATTTCAGCTCGCAACGAAGTGGAGTGGCATGTAAAGACGCATATGGCGCGCGCCCGACAAAACTGTAAATCTTTTATTTATTTAAAAATTCATGTAATGTACTTATAAAATCTTCCGTTGTATGAATATTTTGTACAACTCTGATATTATTTGTATAAAAATTTCTTCCGCTGCAAATATTGTGTCTGTGATTCTGTGTTTATTCTGTTTAAAAATGATAAGCTAAATAATAATCTGTCTTTTGGAATGTTTTGAGTTGGTTTAAATACCGACTTAAAGTGGTAAAAAAGGCAGGTTGTTACAGTTGGTATCAGAGCTGGTTAGAGAATGTGATAGGGTGTTTTCGCTTGGCTGTTTGGTGGCGAGCAGGAGACTCTTACCCCTACACATCCCAATGGGAAGATTGGGTTGGTGGTTGCAGTCGAGAGGCTGGCCGTAAAATCAGTTCTGAGGTATCACTGTATGTCACGTGGGAGGTTAGCCCACTGCCTGATGGTTGCAAAGCCTAGGGCCGTTACAGATGGTATCAGAGCTGGTTAGAGAATGTGATAGGGTTTCTCGCTTGGCTGTTTGGTGGCGAGCAGGAGACTCTTACCCCTACACATCCCAATGGGAAGATTGGGTTGGTTGTTGCAGTTGAGAGGCTGGCCGTAAAATCAGTTCTGAGGTATCAATGTATGTCACGGTGGGAGGTTAGCCTACTGTCTAATGGTTGCAAAGCCTAGGGCCGTTACAGTTGGTATCAGAGCTTTGGTTTGACAAAGCTTAGCTTATTGGGTTTAAAAACTCATTAGAGATTGAGTAGCAATACTCTAGAATGAGTGAAATTATCACAAGAATCACTGTTGAGAGAGCGTATTTTGAAAATTTGAATTATTTTGAAATTAAAGTAATAGTTTTGAAAAGCAATTTTTTTATTTTTTTGAAATATAATCTACGATAAGAGTTTTGAGTATTTTATTCGACATCGAAATTGGACTGTCAAATATGTACGGATTTTGAATATACGCCTAGCTAACTTATATACAAAGTCCAATATATACGAGACTGATATAGAATCACATTCTAGTCGCTTGGAAATAATTCTGGGGATGATCGCGACATCACTTATATTCATTTTCGAGTTCCGAAAATGGGATGACTATATGGTTCTGATTTAAACATCGATAAAAACTTGAAACCGATTAGATGAGCATGTTTGGATAAAATTTAATAAATCGTTTTGATAAATTAATATGAACTGAAATAGATAAGCGACATATTAAATACTTTGTAAAGTATAAATTGAAATTGCAAATGAATTGCGATGAAATTGGGAATAATTTGAATAAAGATTCAAATAGAAATGAATGTTTAAAAATATAATTTTGCCGTTTCACTTATTTTATTTGTTGGCCTTGACTTGCCATTATTGTTCGCCTATCGTTCGAACCATTCGTGCTTAAATTTTTGAAACTATCCAAATCTTATTCCGATCCTTTGAATTGCTTTAACAAAATATATGGACAAGTCGAAATTTGAAAATTGGTTTAAAACAAAGAACATGGAATGAATGAAAAATTCAAACTTCAAATGAAAAATTAAAATGAAAAATTTGAGTTGTGATCTAACTTGAACAATTAGTTCAAACAAAAGGTTTCAAATTTAACTTTTAGTTAAATTTGAGTTTGATTACGACATTGAAATCGATGTTATCTAAATTTTGTAAAGTTCGGGAAATTTAGTTCGGATTGGAATATTTCCTAAAAATAGTATTTATTTTATAACTATTATATTTTTTATTATTGTTTTATGTGAACTAAAGTATAACTTTTATCTATCTTATTTAATTATTCTCTACCAAATCTATTTTGATTTTCGAACTACTCTGCAAACTATTTTGTATTAAAATATATTTAATTTATTCAATCCTATTTTGTCAAACCTATTTAATTTACTTAAACTATTTTATATCATAACTTATCTAATTTATTCAAATTCTATTTTTCTAAATACTTATTTATTCGAACCTATTTTATTTCAAGCTTACTTTTTTAAAACTAATTTGAGATAAATTATTTATTCCTGATCCGAGCAATTTTTCCCGAAGTAACTGAATGTAAAGATTTAATTGATTAATGATATTCTTTGATGTGCAACCTAAATCAAATATGAATTTTGAAATTCGATTAATTTGTAAATATGAACTAGTTTTGAAATGAAATTGAATATTCGTATCAATTGTGAAATCAAAACTAAATTGGTATCGAAATGGAATTTTGTGAAATCTTATATAATGGAATTAATATAAGAATGATATGTTGAAATGTGATTTGGACAGCAAATCTTATGAAAGTTGATATTTATGTAAGTGCGATATATGCGAAACGTGAAATGAAGTATTATATAATAGTATGTATGTTTGAAATGAAGATATGGAAATCATTTATAAATGAAACTTACTTCATGGAATTGAGAAATCTTACAGATAACTATGTAAGTACGTTGAACTCGAAATTGCGACTTGATAAAACGGAATTCATACGAGTTATGTTGAAATTTACTTGTTGAGTTATATGGAAAATGATTTATGAAAGATATTTGAAAATATCAAGAACGAATGTTATTCGAACATGAAATAAAATCCAAACGGTTAAATCTAAAATGTTAAAAGTTGGAAACTGATAATCTTATATTTATATAAGTGTGGAAATGAAATAGTTTTGAAAGCTATGACTACTAAAATTTTGAATTCGGCAAAGATTCGATATTGAACAATTTGATTCTTATATAAAAATTGGAAGTTATATAAGTAAGTGGTGAATTAGATATTACTGATTTGAACGAATCCCGATTGGAAAGTAAGAAACTTTTGTAAATGGAATTTTATATAAGCACGATATATGTGATGTACGAAATGAAAAATACTATATCTAGTATTATCTGTTTTGAAGTCGAAGATATGGAAAGTACTTTCTATTGAAAATCATGATCCTACTTGATAGGGTTGCGTTGGAACTCCGCACGGGGTGTCCAATGGAAATCGGGGTCCTACTAGGTAGGAACACGTACTGGAATCCCACTCGGTGGGGTCACTTTGATTTATTTATATTCACTTATTGTTTCATAGCGTAATTCGAGGGGTGAGATGCCTACAGTTACAAGCAATTCCACTGGGATAGTGGCGTAACCGCCGCGTAACTGCGATCTATAGCAACAACCATGGCGAAATTCAATGGGGTGTGATACCTACGGGCACAAGCGATTCTATTGGGATAGTAGCGTAACCGCCGCGTGTCCGCGATCCATGGGGGAATGTATTTTTCATATCTATTTTTAAAAGTTTTTAAGTATTTTCACTGGAAGTCGAAACAAGTATATTCAGTACTTGGAGAGTTTTAGTCGTGCATCTGATCAACGTATGTCTAAAACTTTTAAGAACGAAAATAAACTTGTTAAGGTTTCAAGTTATAGAAGTATTTTGACTTTAAATAACAAAATCAATACCATGGAAATTTAATATTATACCACCTCAACATAATCAACTAAGAAAGAGGTTTTGAATGTTTTGCAAGTTTACAGCTTTGAAATATATTAAAATACTAATTTTCGTCTTGGAAAAGAAAAGAATTAATGGAATAAATACGTACTTGAATGAAAATTATTCCATTCGCATAACAATTCTGATTCAGTTTGAATATACTATTTTGATTCTAAATAGAATTGTCTTCTCCTTTCTCGACGGCGAACACTGATAAGAGTTTTTGATATGAATCTGAAATTCTCCATCCTAGTTTATTGCTATGCAAGGAGAATATAAGTTTCTAATCAAGAAGTGGAATCAAAAGTTCGCACTAGGGTGATTGGGTTAACAATACTAATTAGAAATAAAAATTTATTTGTTTTAACAAGCAATCAAAGTCGATGTGCGTATGAATGATATATCGTTTAATTACCAATTTCTTATTTCGTTCCTTTTCGAGGACGAAAAGTTTTAAGTGGGGGAGGTTGCAACGACTTAAAAATTTCGATGTTTAAAATATAAAGTAAATTAAGTATTTAACGTTAATAATCAAAATTTATATTTGAAATTTTACTTAGAATTTGGAAGTCTAGTTTATTTCAATTTGGTTTTGAATTAATCTGGTATGTATAAATTTAATTTCGATATTTGAATGTTATGGATTTAAATTTAATTTTATAATATTATTAATACATGATTTTAAATTTATTTCCAATAAATGACAATTTATGATAGGATGAATGATGATTTATAACAAAGGAAAAGTTTGTCAAATTGTATGTATGTTTGAAATCATTAAATTTGAACAATTGTTTATAAAAGGAAATTTAGTAGTCGAATCCTTGATTTGTTTAAAGACTTATTACATGAACAAATACGGTAATCAATATTTAAATCAACATTTTAATTTAATTCATTAAATGAATTTGTAAAGAAATTAAATGTCAACGATATATATAGCATATGTTTAACTAGCGTGGTTAACGAAATTTATGGTAACATTAATAATCTAATAAATTATACATGTACATTTCTCAATATAAGTATATTTTTAAACCTGGGTTTGAAATGATAATCGTGAAATAATAACCATAATAACGTAGAAACGGTTTGACATGTGAATTTACTACAACTTTAAATTGGATCGAAATTTGAGCTGCGTACATTTAAGGTTAATTAAAGGAAATTTTAACAGTATGGAAATATAATTCTATTCTTAAATTTTGCTGCAAACATAAATTATTAATAAGCAATAGGAATATCAAATCTTGAACATAATTATTTTGCATAAAATGATTTCGGGAATGTATAAGTTTAAATGTCAATGTTTGTTTGTCAAATTTGGTGATTGTTGTTCGTTTAAATAATTTTTTTTAAATGTTTAGCGGTCCGCAAACTGAATTTAATTATGATTGGTAATGAATCTAAATTAATTGACATACGATGGAAATAATACGAAGAAATAAACGGTTACTTTGGAAACTAAGAGAGTAGATTCGGAAAGGATGAATCAAAGCACCTGTTAATTCAGAAAATAAAATAAAGTTGAATACATTTCAACATATGTTATTTTAAAATTTAATATTATTAATGCACCTACCAATAAATGCATTCAACGTATTTTATTCTTTGTGTACATTTATGTTAAACAATTTTCCAGATTTTCTTTTGACGTTACTCAGTATAAAAAAAGGCACCGTTTTACCTATAGCAAAGAAACCGCTGCTTTCATTAAAACCCCTTGATTAATTCTCCAACTTTCACGTGACCATTAAAATATATAAATGAAAAGCTGCTGCCATTCCACTCCAACAAACAATATAAGAAAAGCTAAATAAATGGAGACCTATAATACTCCATCTCAAACCCATCGTTTTAACTCTTCACCGCGCCTTTCCCTTGCCTGAAATTCGTCCGCACGTAGCCCAACAGCATCACCTTTGTCTGAGATGAGCGCTGCCTCAAATTCAAACCCAATCGAACACGCACCTCTCCGTTCGTCTATGTGTGAGTCGCCGCCTTCGCCATCCAAGTCCTCTCGAGTTCAGCCGCTGCCATGCCGTCATTATGTCCAGTCCACTGCGATTTAATGTAAGTGAACTTACGATTAAACTTATTTGCAAGCTATGACAATTCGATGTCCACTAAGTATAATTAGTTTGCGGTTGTCTTTCTCTTGCATTCTTCTATCTCGTTGGCATGCCTAGGCTAAGATCCATCCTTATTTGCTGATTTGATCATAAGTTTGTTACCTTACACTCACATTTGATGTTACATGCTGTAGTATTAATTCCGATTGTTTTTGTGTGCCTTCTAACATTTATAAAGTACATTGCAGTGTTTGAATCCATTTAGGGGGAACCAATATTCTGTTGCATATACAATATTTTTATAGTATTAGATTTAGCTTTAAAACAACCACATATGTATCACTGCATGTTAGAAACATACCGCACCTTGTTTTTGTGACTTGTTACATCACGCCGATATTTATGATGTCGATGTAAAATTTTACATACATGGGATAAAGTACACTTAAACGGCCTTGTTCATTTTAAACTGAAAATGTATCCATTTGTTTATTAATCATGCTGCCTTCATTTCTCGGAAACCATGAACTCCACGCCTTGGTTGCACTTTGTTGCTTTTGCATGTTATATTTCTTTGCATTTGTGGTACCGCATCTTGGGCTAAAAATGTTTTACTATTAATTCTTAGTTATTCTTATCTATTTTGGAAACTTGATGGCAAACTTACATATATGTTGTTTTAGACCGCATAGTCATATACATGGGTTTAACAGGAAATGAGAAATAGTTGGATGGTTATAGATATGTGAATGGTGGTTTGGAAGTTTTTTTTTATTTTTTTATTTTGTGACAGTTGGACTAACTTAATGGTATGCATGAATCTTTCCTTACTTAAATTGCATACGGCCTGCACTACCTTGGGAATGGCATTTATACATTTTGAAACTGAGACCCCTCAAATTCACCTCTTTGATTATTCAAGTTAAGCCTCACTGAGTTCTTAAATATTTATGTTTACACATTATTATACCTGCTGTTTGGCCTTAAGTGCTTTCAAAATACTCATGCATGCAACAATTGATTTAATTCATTTGCATGCAATTAATTCCATTCATGTATTTGCATTTGACCAACCCTCGGTTGTTTTGGAAAAAGTCACGCATACGGTGGTTTATTTGATTCATTTGCATGCAATTAATTCCAATTCATTTCATTTGCATGCACTGATTCAATTCATTTTAATTGCATGGATTGTTCAATTAGATTTACTTGCATATCTATTGTTGTCTTGCATATTTTATTTCATGCATGTAAACTTCTTTGTTTCATGGTAGCAATTCGATCATTATGGACATTTATGTTGTATTAAAATTGACAAATTAGATATGTCATTTATGTTGTATTAATATTTCATTTATGTTGTATTAAAATTGACAAATTAAACATGTCATTTTTTATAGAAATTAGAATTGACAAAATAATCTTGTCATTTTTGTTATATTAGAATTGTCATAACAAGATTATCATTTTAATTTTTATCGAAGTGTGCTAACTTGAAATAAGTTTAATCCTGACTCGGGTGTTTTGTGTATTTTGCATGGGACACTCGGGTCAGGTCTTAAGTGTTCCAGGCTTAGAAAATTTCAGCTCGCAACGAAGTGGAGTGGCATGTAAAGACGCATATGGCGCGCGCCCGACAAAACTGTAAATCTTTTATTTATTTAAAAATTCATGTAATGTACTTATAAAATCTTCCGTTGTATGAATATTTTGTACAACTCTGATATTATTTGTATAAAAATTTCTTCCGCTGCAAATATTGTGTCTGTGATTCTGTGTTTATTCTGTTTAAACTTGATAAGCTAAATAATAATTTGTCTTTTGGAACGTTTTGAGTTGGTTTAAATACCGACTTAAAGAGGTAAAAAAGGCAGGTTGTTATAGAGTTGCGAGACAATGTGAAACCGAATTACGCCAGTGAATTTTAGTTCGGTTGGTTTCTGCTCTAACCAAATTGTAGTTTCCCATTGAATGAAATAATTGCAATCATAGTTTTCCTTTAAAGTTTTGGATATGTTTTGTCTATTTTAACATTCCAGTCGCCTTTTCATGCAAGAAGTGGTTTAAGGTATAATTCACCTTGGACAAAAACGTTGGAGTTCAAGACCAAGTTTACGGTAATTATTCATTTACCTTTATACTGTTTCATTTCATTGCTTCATACATTCATATTTTGTTTGGAAAGTATCACCACTGCTTAAAGATGATATGCAAATGGATTACCACAATTGATGGCAAATATGTGATGCCTATACATGTCACATACATCTTTTGAAATGAAGGATGGCTTGTCTATTATTTGAGCTTTAATCTTTCATATAAAGTATGTAATCTAGATAGAGTTTCGTAGTGTTAAACTGAACAAAGTATCTATGGTCATATACTTCTGTATGCATCTTTTAATTTGGGCTCAGTTTGAGCAGCTAGTCAGTCACTTAGGACCACCCTTTAATTCGTGCATAATTCGGTTTGAGTAGAATAGTTTGGGCTCAATATGCATCATTTAATTCATGCGTATATTTAAATTATATAAGCTAGTCAGTTTGACCACCATTTTAATGTAGTTTGACCACCATTTAAATTCGTGCATACTATTTACTCTAATACAGTTTGACTACCATTTAAATTATGTAAGCTAGTCAGTCACTTAGCTAGTCAGTATACTTCAGTTTGAGCAGCTCAGTTTGGGCTCAGTATGCATCCGTTAATTCCTACATATTGTTTTGGACCACCCTGGGACATTAATAATTATGGTAATTATCCATTCTATTTTTTTGTTGTATACTTAGTTCTATTCATGTTTTAAATTAGCTTTAGATATATATGAGATTAGCTACTGTTCCTACTAATTGTCTTTAGTTCTGTCATTTCCAATTTCTGCTATATTCTTGTTCTTGTTGTCGTTCTTTTCTTACATCTGCACATTTCTGTTGTTCCTTTGTTAAAGCTTGTGAAAGTTCCTTGGTTGTTTGGCTGATTAAAACTACCAATAAAATTGAGATGACATCAAACACTGTTTCAATTTTGCATCTTAATTGTGTTTCTTGCATTTTGCATTTTAATTGTGTTTCTTGCATTTTTCTTTGTTCTAAGACTGTAATTTGTGCTTGTGAATTGCAGGTTCTAGAAGTTAGATGAGCTTATAGGGTGAAGATCAAGTGTTTTTTGATGTAATCTTGTTTTGAAACGATGTTTGAACAATATGTATGTCGACTTATTTCTATATTTATTAGTAGACCTATTTACTATGACTTTGTAATTGAAATCAAATATGCTTTTGGTATTAATTTTTGCTATTGACAATTTTGTTTTGTGAATTTACTGTTTAATTGTTTGAACCGTGCACAAATTAAATAAGAGATTTGCTACATAAAAGATCATAGCTGAAATATGTGTTATATATTAAAAATATTAATAGTAGAAAATTACACTTACGGAAATAAAAGGTGAAATGTTACGTAAAATCTTAAATTGTGTGGAAAACCTTTTCATATCATTGAATGTGTGCTACGGAAACACTGATAATGCTATATATACTACGATTATTCATAGCGGAAAACTACACTTATGGAATCAAAATGTGAAATGCTATATAAAAGTTAAACCGTATGGAAAAAATTTCATATCACTTAATATAAGCTATGAAAGCAGCGATAATGCTATATAAAAAATCGAGTATTTAACATAGTAAGGTTTGAACGTTATATGTCAATAGGGAATTCAATAATAGCGGACTTTTTTTTTAAAACAAAATGAAAAACCTTTTTCATAGCGATGAATATGTGCTATGAGATTATTGATAACGCTATAAAAAATAAGCTGAGATTTTAGTAAGCAAATATAATTGCAAAGTTAGAACACTATATAAAACATTTCATGTTGGTGAACGTGCGCTATAAAATGTATAATACTATAGCTTTTAAATTTGAGCTATAAGATATAACAGGGCTACTATTACATGTCGTTATATAGCGTCGTCACTAATGCTATGGTAGCCTATTATAGCGTTTTTCATGTGCTATTAAAAGGTAAATCTGTTGTAGTGTTGCTTTACTTTGCCTTCTGTTCAAGTACAAGTACATATATTTCTCATTTTCTAAATTTGCATGAATATATATCATATGTACATGACTTTTTCACATAGCTACTTGCATATTTTAACGTGTTGATTATATTAGTATCATTCCATGTTTACAGGCCAGGTGATGCACATTTTTACATATTTTATTTAGGTATCTAATATGTATATTAGTTGCTAACTTATATAAATAGTAAGTGCTTGATGCTGTGTGCACAAACATACATGGAGCATTAGCGTTTATTGCTGCTGCTGGTTCTAAGAGCATGCCTCTGCATATGTGTGTTAATTTTAATATTAGTTTGTGTAATTGATAGTTTGCACGTATTTGTTCATGTTTATATTTGCAGTAGTAGATATAGGATCGCATGGTCTTTATATTCTTACCATATATAGTTGTTTGCCTTTAGTGATTGAATTATTGGATACCGTTGCCTACTTGCACGTGTATGTGTGATGGATGCTTCGGCATGGTGTGTGTATGAGCATGTTTTTTCCTATACGAGTGCATACATATGATAATATCTATGTGTTTTCAGCGTGCATATGTCGGCATTCTGGATGCATTGCCCTGTGGTTTTTGTACATATGTTATAAGCGGTGTGTCTATCATCCAAATCTATTTCAACACATGTATATAAGTAATGTTATTTTGAAAATAATATAAAATTGCTTCTCAAGCCACATCCTTAGCACAAAGAAGCAAGCAAAAATTGCTTTATTTAACCTGAAATTTGATATTTTGTTGAGAAACTGATGAAGTTTAAATTTGATTTGCTTGTTTTCTTTTGAATTTCCATGCGATTTAGTCTTGGAAATCTCGAAATACAGCTTCCCATGCAGTTCCAATTCACGGACTTTAGAAGAACCAATGATGACAGATAGTACCAATTAGTTTCATCAGTATCAGCTCTGTATAAAAATCAATTTATTATTCTAATTTTCATACTTGTTTCAGTTACTGGAGGTTCTGGATCTTGAAACAATTGAATACAAAATCATAAAGCAGACGGAGAATCTGAAATCAAGCAAGTGGAGGTAATATTATTGCCTTGAGATTCATAATTGATATAAGTTTAGCAAACATCATTTTTGTAAACAGGTTTTCTTGCAAATTATTGTAATTCCTAATGCTAGCTACAACACCATTTCCTTCTTCAATTGTTCCCCTAGAAAATGAGCTTCACTTGCATATAACAGACTACAATCTTAAGCTATAGTTTGGGTGCCATTTCTATTGTTGAAGTACTAAATCATATGCAATGTAATTGCAACGATTTATCACCAATTTTGAAAAATTGTGGATACTGTTAACTTTTCCTATAACAAAGTCAAATGTAGTAATTACATATTATGTGCAAAAGTAATATATTACATGTATATAGTTATTTTGAGTAATATGTGGAAATAATAGGTGTAATATTTTCTTTATATAAGTGGGCATTAACTTTACTTGAATATTTTGACATCTTACTTAAAATCAAGGTTTTATGATATCTTTGTGAATTATAAAAAATAACGGATAAGGTATTGCATGGTAGTGGCGTGGGTTAGTCGTTAACTTTCCATGATGAATGACATACATGACCTAATATTTCAGTATTAAAGGCAAAATTATAATAGGCAAAATTTTACCCATTTTTATATGATTTATAATTATACATCCAAATTCAGAATTTTTCCTCATAATGACTACCTACAGAATCAACCATACATGTGATGTGTAATTGGGTAGCACCTTAGAACATTCCATGCCTTATCTATTTTCTCCATTTTATGTTGCTAGAAAAATTTCCAATATATGCTGCTTTCCATCAAACATTGTGGCATTTCATATTTAAGCTTTTAATGATGACTATGACTCTTCTTACAAATGAAACTAAAGTCCAATTAATTATGTTTAGGATAAATAATATATAACGGGTACATCAAACCTTGGAAAATTTCAGCTAAGCATTATGAATAACATTCTCATTTAAGCACTATAAACTTTATTAGTAAGTACCTCATAGTTGAACCTTGGCGAAACTCAAAATGTTGAGCAATTAAAAGGGAAAATGTAATGAAGCATTTCTAAAAGTAAGGCATGTGTGCATAAATTAATTTCCAATTTTTGTAATAAAAGTAGAAAATTGATCATACATTTACTTGCTATTTAATAAGCACATGTTCCCACCTTTTGAAAGAAGCTTGAAATGAGAAAAATCATAACTATGAAATAAAGACTGGCTGTTTGGTTAAGTAGTTTTTTGAATGGAGACCAATTAGGTGTCAATTTATTCACGTTATTGACTATGTGGTCTATCCTAATTGAAAAATTATCATAACTTGCACGTTTTAGGTACAAATAAACATCAGCAACAACAAAAACCATAAACATATTCTTTTACATTGTGTTGACATTGTACATGAATCGATGTAATAGTCTGATATGAAAGAATTGTGTTTGTGTGATATTATTTCACCCACAAATTTGCGTAGGAGTGCAGGCAGGATAGTGTGATCTGTTGTGAAAAAATTGTGCTGTTACCTGTGTGTGTGACTAACATATCATCTTAATTGTCCGATCATCACTTTTAGTCAACATACGTTGCTATACTAAAACGCACATAATTCTAGTTAAACTAATACAATTTTCTTACGTACTATTGCATTAAAGTTGGATGAACCTTGTTTATACAAAATGCATAATAAATTGCACAAATTTTTAGTTGAGCCATAACCTGGCTATTATAAGCAAGGAAAGCCAAATTTATATGTTTGAAAAAAAGTCACGGTAGTATTAGTCCATAAATGCTGCAGGATATATAAGCATAGAAAATTACACAAAATCACAAGGAAAACTTCATCTTGTGACGATTATCATATTCCAGTGGTGTTCTTATAACCCAATAGCGCGTTGTATAGGAAGATGCCCAATAGAGAGATGAAATCCAAGCTAGTCGCCAACTCCATTCTCCAACTTCAGATCCGTGCCCTACGCAATGTTGCTACATCTTCGGATTAGTTGCTACGCTTCACTACTCCTTTGTGAATTCATCTCACCTTGTTGATGTCTAATATGTGTGCTCAATCAATGGGCACTAAGCTTTGTCACATCCTTAGAGTTATCATCTTGTATGTTTGATCGATAAGCACTAGCAACTTTACCAAATGATATTTTTCCTAATAATAAGTTGTCTTTGAACGTCGTTTTAACTAAACTTAACCAACAATCATTCATGTAGCCAATAATAATATAGTTATTTAGATAATAGAACAAACATTCATAATACTATCCATAAAATAGATTAAACATATCTAAAATGATTGTTATCGATTTAGTGTCAAATTAGTTCAATTCTAGCAATAATTTCCAAATGGGGCGCAATAATATGCAAATGGATAAAAACGTAAAATTCAGGTTCAAAATAATCAGATTATTTTAATTCTTTTTATTTATTATTAACTAGGTTCAACTATCCTAGAAAATATATTTTTAAATTTTAAATGACCTAAAATATCAAATTTTCACCATAGCGACAATTACAAACCAGAGACAATATCACCCGCCATAGCCAAATCATCACAAACCAGTGTCAAAATGTAAAACTAACAAACATGAGCTTAATGGAAGAAGCAACGTCCAAATCTGACCTTGTACACAAAAGATATCGCAAGAAAAATTTTCAAGATTTATAAGCAATTAACTAACTTAATTACTATCACCAATCAATAATTACGCCTTAATCCCGCTCATAATCTTTCTTGCCCTTTCTCATCTCTAGGCCGCTCACGAATATCCAAACACACTTGTTTCACTATCCTGTCCTCCTTTCTCTTTCATCTCGTAAGGAAAATCCTAACCGACGGAACCATCACTCTCCTCTACGTGAACTCATACTCAGTGCCAAGCCTCATCAAACTCGACTCCTTCATGAAAAATGCGCTTATGCCCCAATCCTAGAATACATGCCTGATGCAGTTCACTTGAGCACTCTAGACGCTGCCTTGTTGATCAGTCATTGCTCAAAATTCATCTCTCTACATGCTGTTGATCTTCATTCCTCCTCTTGTCTTCCAAATCGATCTAGTTTGATGCCCATGGACGGTCATTCCCCAAACTTTTATCAAGTGCTACATAACTAGTATGAGGTTGAAGAGGAAATCTATACAAATTCAAAAAATCCAGATTTGTATGTTTATGATGAGTATGTTGATCAATATGAATTTTTGAAATAACAAAAAGTGACGTCCATGATTTTGATGAGGAAGATTGTTACAATAAGCGGCCAATAAGATTAAAGGTTAGTGGATAAGGAGGGGTATTTATAGTATTATTATATTGAATTGTTTTGAATTCCCTATTCAAAACTTACAACTCGTTTTAATTTCTCATGATCAAATAGTACATCTGATCGATACAGAACTGTTAAAATTACTATCTAATTTCCATTCATCATCATCTTTTTTATATTGATGTTTGCTTGCATTTATTTTAGCATTAAGTTGAAATCTTTACTAAATGAAATGGCTATTTGTAATTTAGGTAATTGTTAACCCATCTTTTCATAAGATTGTCAAGCCAAGGATTTCTGGTTATTGGGGTTCTCAAGACTTGATTATGGAGTTGGAAAAACTCAGAAAGACTCACACGAAGCCGCGGAGATCATGAAAACTTGGATTTTAGGTGAAGTATGTGGTGATCATTATTATAACTAAGGTTCCCCAAGGTTCAGTATTGAGGGATCGATATTTATGAATTGGTGTAATCCTTTAAGTCTACAAGGATCGGTGTCCAGGAATAGGTATTAGGAGATCAGTATTTGAGGATTGCAACAAATCCCCTAATTATTCGAGGATCAGTATTCAAGGAATGGTGTAAATCCCTTAAGTCTTTGCGGATCGGTATTTATGAATTAATGTAAATTCCTTAAGTCCATAGGGATCGATATTCAGGGTTTGGTATTTGGAGATCAATATTTAAGGATTGGTGTAAATCCTCTAAGCCTTCGAGGATCAGTATTACGAGATTGATTTTTAAAGATTGGTGTAAATCTCGTTACTCTTCAGGGATCGGTATTCGAGGATCAGTATTAAAGAGTAGGTGTAAATCCACTGTCTTCCCGGATAGGTATTTAGGCATTGAAATTCAGGGATCGGTATATTTTGACTTAGGCTTTTGGACCCCTTGGACCGCGTTTACCGCATACCAGTTGCCTTTCCCTCCAATTCTCACATATAAATACCCCTTCAGGATACGAGAAATGGATCTTTTTTTGACTTGGGATTCTTATGGGTTTGAGACACTCCTAGAGATCTTCTTGGCTTAGGATCTTTTTACGCTCTAGAATTTTCAGCTTAGCTCTCCTAAGCAAGGATTCTTGCCATGGATAGCACCTAACTTCTTTTCTCTTCATTTATGTAAACCAAAATGATTGTACTTGTAATCATATAGCATAAAAAATAAAGATTACCTCAAAGTTGACGTAGGTATGACTTGCTAAACCACTATTCATTATTGGTGTTCTATACTTTTTTAGTATTATGTGTCAGGATTGGCTGCTTTATTCTTTGTTTGCTTTCTAGATTTGAGTGTTGTGTTTGCTTGACTAAAATAACCGTCAACGTTTTGGCATGTCATAAAGGGGCGAATATCTTTGGACTTGGATTGCATAAGGAACCAGATTTGTCTCAGATTCAGTCATGGTAAAAAGGAATAAGTCTGACACTACTGCTCATGCTGAAGGAGCAAGATTGGAAGGAAGCTAGGAGGTTTCCTCCACTGGGAACCCCTCTATCTATCTAACCTAGGAAGATATGGATGGAGTGGTAAAGGGTTTGCAAACAGGCATGGTATAACAAGAGGAACTCCTTAGAAAGCAAGAGGTGGCAATGAATGAATTTTTTTCTCAGATGGAAGGATTTGATTGACTGTCAAGTAAGGGAATTATTGTTGGAACAAGAGCAAGTGGCACCCCAGGGTCACACCGGGACTCGTGGGCAATTCTTCTAAATTAGCCCTGGATCAGTTCAATCCCTTAATTGGTGTCGATCTCAAGATTGGTGTCGATTCCTGGATTGGTACCGATCTAGCTCGACTAGAGGGTAACTCCCCCAATCCCGATGGAAGGATGGCGCATGTTGCTTTGGTTGGTCATACTTTGGATTTTGGAGTTAGAAATGCGGCTCAAGCGCAGGAGGGCAAGGGGTTGGATGCCGAAAGAGCTCCTACAGTTTTGGAAGTTAGGTTTGTGCCCATGACAGCTCATCTGGTCAGAGTCGAACCAGATGTTCACAATGGGAAGCAGCAAATAGCACAGACTGGATTAGAGACCGGGGATGCCGATGCAGGCTTGGAAGATTAGAGGTAGTTGCTTGGAAGTTGAAATCGAATCGTGGATGTGATTCTATGATTTACACGTTTTGGGGCGTCTCACTTAGACCTTTACTATGTGAATCACAACCATTCACTCAAGATATCAGGAATTCTCAAAACCCACCAGATTTTAAGTTGTCGATACTGGATGCTTATGATGGTAGGAAGGACCCCGCCGCCCATTTGATGTGCTATATGCGCCATATGGAAGTGCTAGTGGTGTCATACAACATCATGGCAAAGTGCTTTTCACTTTACATCGTTGCCAAGAGATTCAGGCATTTGGAATCAAAAAGCATTGGAAGCTAGAATATTTTGATTTAAAAGTTCATTGTGCAGTTCAAGGCCCATATTTATTGACCCAAGAATGTTATGACTCTCACAACGATCAAACAAATGTCTGGAGAAACTTTGTGAAAGTTTTCGGAAAATTTTAATGCAGTGATGGCATCAGTAGAGTGCTCGAACCGTCTATGGTACTAATGGCTGCTATTTCTAGAATTCTGGATAAGTTTTCAAGGTTTTGTTTTAGTGGTATCCATGAAGGTACCTTGGCAAATTTTATTTTAAGATAGACAAATTTCTCCTGGAAGAGGATGCAAGAACTAATAAAGAAGTTCATGGGGTTAACATGGGTAAGGGTGTAAAATCATCAGAATCTAGAAAAGTGAAGGATAGAGGTAAGGGATTAGTTTCATCTAGGAATGGTCGATATGTGCAGCAACGGGGGAACCCAAATTCCCTTTGTACACAGAACTCACTTCTTATTTAGAAGAGTTATTTAGGTGCTCACATGACTGCTCCATTTAGAAAGCCTCCCAAGAGGGATCCAACTAAATGGGAAAGGGATGTCGGTAAACACTGTTTATTTCTCGAGCTAGATGGCATTAACACAAGTGAGTGTAAACATCGTCGGGATATGATTAAGGAGTATGTAAGATGTGAAGTGCTTTAACAGTATGTTAAGAATTGAACCATAGTACTGAAACAAGCGCAACCAACCACTACAACTCGGAATAGGAGAGATCTAGGAATTGGCTCACAAGGAATCAACATCAATTGATTTGGATCTTTTTGGACTCTTTGGATTCTTGTCTTTTGGATTTGGGTACTTGGACTTTTGTGTTTTGGATTTCGGCATTTCAGTTTTCTAGTTTTTGGATTCTGGCTCTTTGTTTTTCTAGTTTTTGGTTTTAAATGGTTACATCGACCTAACTATGTATGGGACTAGAATTTAATCCTTAGGCATGCACTTTACCCATGTAACACCACGTAATTTTGTAATAGTTAAACAATTAAATAATAAGAAAAAGAAAATTTTGAAGAGCTTCTAAACTTTGGCCACGGGAGTAGCGTCGTTACGTTTGTGGTGATTTTCTGGTCAATTTAGACCTATGGATTGGAGAAAACCGATTTAAGATGAAAGAGATACCTTTAAATGAAGCATTACAGGAAAACATGAAAATAAGGTAAAAGAAAGAGAACAACGACTACCATTGTTTCTAAATTTATTACTTCATAGCTCAGTTTGTTAAGGCATTGGATATGTAACATAAAGGTCGGGGGTTCGAACCCCGACAGTGATATTTTTTTAATCTTTGTTTTAGAGAGGGCCAACTGAACATACAAATATATGTCTGCATACAAATTCAAAATTCAAAAGGATAGGAATGTACATATAAGAAAATAAATAAAATATATGTATACATATAAGAGAACATATATGTATATGCATGAACATGAATAAAGGAAAAGTAATGGTAATGTATAATCTAAATAAATTCATACATTGAAGAGGAGGAAAATTAGTACAATTTTTAGTGCATTATGAAAGGTAAGAAATAAATGCAGTGCATTAAGTATATGCATTGAAAAAAAATGAATTAATAAATTTAATTGCATGCAAACAATGAAAATGAGAAAAGATGTACATACATGACAATTAAGAGTTTTAATGCATGCAGGATAAATGAAAAAGTTAAACAATGAAAGCTGCAACAATAAATGAATGCATTAAGAGGCAAGTTGGTCATATACGAAAATGAAGGCATGCAATTAGAATAGAAATAAAGCAATTAATTAATGCATATTTGAAAAGTAAGGAATAATGACACATGGATAATAATAAAGTTACATGCAATATTTGAAAGAATAATGAATGCGATGCAATGGAAATTGCGTGACAACATTAAAGAGAAAAGGAGGAAAATATTGAATAAAAGATAAGAACGCATTAATGCAAATAAGAAGGCACATACAGTTAAATAAAAAAGAGCAAGGAAAGAAATGTATACGCAAGTGAATACAATACATGAATTGTGAAATTAATGCAGAAAAGGGGAACGCTATAAAAATGTTCTTAATATAAAGAAAGAGCTATCAGTGCAAAGCAATCAATAAAGAAACGTCATAAGAATTAAATGTATAAAGAAGGGAAGTTAGTGTGAATAACACACAATGAAATTTAATAAGAAATGCATTACAAATGGTAGATAAATACATTAATTAGAAAGAAAGCAGTTTAATAAAAAAGTGGTTTAATAAGAAAGCAGTTTAATAAGAAAGAGGTTTAATAGGAAAGAAGTTTTAAAAGAGAGAAATTAGGAATTAACTAATCCAAGAAAGGTAAATTAGGAACAAAATAAAAAGTTGTTCGCATTGAGAAGCTTTTTATATGCATAAGGATTGCTTATGAATAAATATAATTCAAATAGAAAATTGTGCGCAATATACAGTGCACCTGGACTATTTTTGAACTTTTAGTGACGTGGTCGGTTCTGATGGATTGTGATTCAATTCTAGAGGACCAGGTTTCTTCGATACACCTATAAATAAGTCTGTAGACCTATTCCTAAACCTCATATTTCTGAGGCTACGCTGAAGCTCTACCGTTCGTCTTCCTTAAGATCTCTTCAGAAATTTAGATTATTATTAGTTAGAAGATTCAAATCAAGATCTGGAGGAAAGGAATTGATGCTAATAAAAGGTTGTTCAGAATCATGAAAAGTAAGGTGATTTTCTAGATCCAATCTATTCAAATTTCTTTCTTTCTCTTTCCTTCCTTTCTCTTTTAATAAAAGTAATCAATCCATGGTTATTAGGTTTTGGATCCAGTTAAGGGAAAAATAATTGAAACTAAAACTGGATCAGATCCAGAATTGGGAAAGCGTATGAGATGAGTGGGTTTAAGCTATAACATTTTAGATAATAATATAATATCGTTTAGCATTCCCCACTATGTATAATTGAAACATGATATGTTGAGATGTTAAACAAATGTTGATAATGACTAAAGTGACAAGTATGATATGTGAGAATAATTAATATGCTAATATATTAATTTGTGATGTTGGAATATAAGCTTGTCAAATCTTACATAACTATTACTGTTGTTTCAATTCCACGTTATATGTGACAATTGTATACCCGAACCATTAACGGTACAAGTTGAGTACAATACATGTTAGTTTACTTGATTTGAGAAATTGCATGATTAAATGATTACGGGTTAGAATTAAATACATGAATATGGATTTGGGCATAAATGAAATTATGGATAAAGACCTTAATTTAGGCATATGGTACATAATGAATATGACTTAGGAAAGGGGCATGAAAAACCTATAATGAAATAAGAATAATGGTTAAAGAACAAACATGCCTAGATTGATAGTAATTTGACACTATAACGCTCTTAGACACGAGGTTACATTGCACTTATGATAGAAGTCTGTTCGGAACCGACCGACATATCCAGCATTCGCATGTGGTAAATCTGATGTGAGGGGTCTAAGTGCATAATTAAAACATGTAATGGTGCTAAGACCCGAGGTTAAGTCGATTTGTGGTAGAAGCCTGCCCGGAACGGCTAGCAAATCCAGCATCCACAAGTGTAGGCTTAATGTGAGAGGTCTAGCGCATAAATAATACATATATTTATATATGTAAATAAAATGAATGATAAACAACATTAACTATAATTAATGGGAATAAATGGAATTGAAAGAAAGACACAATGGTAAAGAAAAATAAAAAGATTAGAATGGATGGGGAATGATAATAACCCACAGTAAATAATTTACATAGGCTTGTCCTAGAGACAAGTGGAAATTATAACTTACGTTATAATAAGTGATAAAAAGGGAATGGAATGACTTATGTAAGAAGATAAGTTATACTCAATTAAAAATTGAGTAAATTAGGAGAACAAGAATCTGAAATCTATGGATAGGGACAACATAAGTCATGTTTATAGAAAGAAACTTACTAATGGACCTTGGTTGAGAACTAAATTAATAAGTAAACAACGTTAAGTTGTAAAGACAGCATAGAGGGAATTATGATTATATAAGAAAGAATGAGGTAACTCAGGAAATGAGGTAAGCATATTTAATCATAAATGTTAAGGGACATGTTAAATAGAAAACATGTGAATTAAGATACACTTAATTACATATTAAGTAGAACATGCTATTGTAACCTTGAATCAAACAAGAATATAAAAGGATTGTGAATTACAGACCTTAGACTACAATCTAGAGAATAACATGTTGTGGGCTTATTAATAAACTTAAATGGGTTAAGTTATATAACTGAAATTAATAAGCAAGAGGAACTTGGTAACTTGATTAAGAATTCAATATGAATGAGAATAACCAAGTTAAATGGAAACCTGATAAGGTAAAGCAAGCGCATAAAAGAATGTTTAGACATAGGGTCTAATAACATATTAAAGTAAGGCGCTTGGACCAGTCCGCACGTTTGGGGGTGAGTAACCCAACGGGGTAGATCATCATAGTGTTATAAGACACGAGGGGAGCGCACATTAATCTGATTTTTCTGTCGACTCCAAAGGACTGGAAGGGGAAGCACGCGACTTTCTGAGATTCGTAAGGTGCTCCTGGTAGTCCTCTGTGCGGTGGCAGATGTTTAGGCTGTGCTCGCAGAGGTTGGGTCTGCGCATAACTACCGGGTAGGTGGGCCTTGACTGCAAAAGTAGCTTTGCAACTGTGTAGTTAAAGCGCTTAGCGGTTCTATAGCGGCGAGGGTGCAAAAAGGTGTACCGCGGATAAAGCGGGGAAATATAGGGGATATAGCGGAGCCGCAAGAAGGTTCATTAGATGTAAAACCAAATATTTGAAAATTAATTAATCATCTTTCTCACATTATATGTGTACAAAAAACTAATATTAACTAATCTTTTATAACAAAATCAAGGAATATCATAGTTATGTATGCTAAATTTGATAAGTGTAATTGATTGTTACCATATATTAGACAGTTATGCCTTAAATTTAGCACTTACACAAAATTCACTGAATTTAAAAAAAAGAACTAATCAAATCAAGATCTATTTATTAATATTGCTAAAGCGGATGCTAAAAAACCTTGATTTAGCGGATGCAGCGAAAAATAGCGGGGCTAAAAGCAGGTCTATTGTTCATCGGCACTAAATTGAAATAGCGTAGCGGTTGAAGAGCGCTATGGGATATAACCGGGATATTGTGGGGCTTTACCGGGGTTTTAACTGCATATCTTTGCATTCTGAATGCTATGACGCGGTGACACCAGGGTGATTCGGCGGTTGCCTTAATGGAGAGGCGAAGGGTCACAACCAACAAGGATAGTAGATCGTCGGGTACCCGTCATCGGCAGCCAGTGGGATGCGAAAAGGCTAGAGATAAAACCAATAGACCATGCACCTTTCACTATCGAGGTACGGTGGTTGAGGGAAGACGCACTGGATGTTTAGATTGTTTGTTAGGGGCTAGTCGTTTAGCTCTTATAGTCTTTACTAGTTGAGGGAGGGGCCGAGGTGGGGCCATAGCCACCATGAAAAAAGACCCTAGGAATATCTGTATATAGAGGGTCTTAAAGACGGGCATGTAGAGATATGGAAAAGCTCCCGACCAAGTTGTCGTGTTTCTTATATAGCCCTGTCATGTAACTTGGTGCACATTAGAGGATGTGCAGTTAAGGCATCAAGCTATAATTGACGATACATATGTGGGACAGTCTAGATATATGCATATCAGCTCTGGGTGGTGTATCGTAGACTTGAGGGCATTACTCCGGTATGAAATCGGATTAGATAGACGGGGGCAATCTGTACGCTTACGTAGCGTAGTAATGACCGATATATGCGGAATGTAACATTGTTATGTAGAGATACGTACGTCACCCTGGCGTAGGATGAGGTACTGCGTTCATTTATGTGGTATTACGGTGGAGACCATGCGAGTGGGGTACCATGGAGTGTACCTTAATATTTGGGGTAGCTATATATATATATATATATATATATATATATATATATATATATTAGGTTAATCCACTAGGGAGTCAATGGGTACGACGTGTGTGTAAGCCTTGAGTGCTGTTAACCCAAGTAACCTAATAAATAAGAAAAATATGATTGAACGATATATGTAGGATTATCCAAGTTGTATAATTCAAGTCCAGTCAACAGAACTTGTGTTCTGACCCCTCCTCATAACATACTCGCAGGTTAGATTTGTGGAAGAGATATGATAGCTTTGGACATTGGTTAGGCAATATTATTAATACGGTAAGGAAATACTTTGACTATATTATATTTTATTCTTTCTGCTGTGAGATATTTTCTAAGCTCTGACATATTTTTTGTCTCCGTTTTATATGCAGGATACTAGAGCAAACCAATCCGAGTTTCGATAGGTTGAATTTTTTTTATAAAAAAACTAGTCTGTCGGAATTCGGGTTGTTACTACCCGTCAATAAACCATCCACGTCTTAGTTAATAAATTTATAATCAGAAACTGCCACGTCGGCTCACTCATATACTTGATTAGGTTATAATCTCCAAACCTGCTCTGTACCCGATTATAAACTTTTAGCTTTCTTTTGGACTTGTAATTAATTAGAAATTTTGAACTTTAATGAGATTACTTCACTTATATGGATTATACTCGTGATGTATGGAATCAGAAATTGAAATTTCAAACATTTATAAACTGGTCCCCAAATACAGATTATGCTTGGGTAGAGCTGGAACTATACTCGATTGGATATGGATGTTTTGTCATAACTTGGAAAAACTATTCACCTTGTTTTCTATAGGTATGGATTATACTCACTTTGGTAAGACAAAATGAGGCCGTGGATTTTGGATTGGATTTCACTAGTTTCCTAGACATTCAAATCTGGATTTTGGATAACCTAGATTTGGTCTTCTCTTATAATACAATATGGAGTGATCATGGGATTCTACTTGGACTTCTCTGGGATTGCGGCTTTTGGATTCGTGGATTTTTGGACTATACAAAGCACATCTTCCATAGAAAAACAAGTTTTAGGGAGCGAGCCTTGTATCACCTTTTTACAAGACTGTCACGCTTTGGATTTCTAGTTATCAAAGTGCACAGAACTTACAAACTAGGGAAAACTTGGAAAGAATCGCATGAAGTCGCAGATTTCACAAAAACTTGGATTTTAGGTGAAATATATGGGGATCAATATTACTCCTTAAGTCTAAGGGGATCGATACTCAGGGATCGGTATTTAAAAATTGGTGTAAATCCCCTATGTCTTCGAGGATCGATATTCAGGGATCGGTATTTAAGGATTGGTGTAAATACCCTAAGTCTTTTGGGATGTATATTCAGGGATTAGTATTCGGGGATCAAGTATTGGTGTAAATCCCTTTAGTATTCCGGGATCCGTATTTAAGGATTAGTGAAAATCCTATATGTCTTCGAGGATTTGTATTCAAGGATTGGTATTCGAGGATAGATATTTTAGGATTGGTGTAGATCTCCTAAGTCTTCGAGGAACAATGTTCAGGGATCAGTATTCTGGGATCATGTAACGACCCAAAATTTTCTCCTATTTTGATTCGAATATTTAAATTTATTTTAAATAATTTATTTTAACTATTTATGGGATTCAATACCAAAATCGTTAATTAAACGACGACTGAGTGTTTATATTTATTTTAATTATAAAACGAACTCGAAACAGCGTGGTAGTTCGAAAAATCGAGTTCGAACTTCAATTGATCATACAGAATCCGTTTTAAGTCGAAATTCTGTGAAACAAGAAGCATCTGATTCTAATTGATAATATTTTTCTAATGGAAGATAAAGATCGAATTGTCATGTTGTAGATTTTAGTTTACGTCCAAATCAAATTTTCAAATAGTCGCTGTGGAATCGTTTATACGCCATAACGATTTATTTAAATATATTAAATATTGGCCTCAAATTTGGACTAGTCCTTTGAGGCGAAGTAATAATTTAATTTTTAGAATTTTACGGTAATTTTTAATTTGAAAAATATGCCACTTTTTATTTGGAGTATTTTGCACCCTATATCAACATTTTGAGATATCACAATATAAGTTAACCTACCGATATTATTATATATTTGTGATCGTGGTACACTGCTGAGAGCGACGGTCTTTTTATTTTTGTCAATAGCGTGTTGTATACGGATAGAATTTGAAATAGCGGTAGACGCCTAATAATGATAAATGAATTCTTAACTGTCAAGAAAAACCCATCCCAGATGCAGTCGGCTTGACTTCTTTTTTATTAAATCAGCACTTGAGATGCTACAAATCTGAAATGCATGCATAGATCAACTCTCTCTTTGTCTAATCTAATCTATGATCTACAAATCCACGTCTGGTCTCATCAAATTTAATTCATACAGCTACCATGTCAAGGCCTATTATCATTGGACATGCCCTAATTATTGAAAGTGACAAATCGAAACATTGAAAGTGACAAATCGAAACGTGCACACCATTTGTATTTAATATAGCAGACTAATACAATGCTTCTGCCTATTTTCATACTAATTTAACTATAGCCATGTGAAACTTCCTTTCAACTTTCCCTATATAAACGCTGAAGATTCACCTCTTTAACCAACAATTGACAAAACCACTTGTTCTTCAGAAGCACATGCAAGTTCATGGGAATGTACACCCTATTTTTGTCCATCTCTTCTACTATCCAATTCTAAACGAATACCCAGCTTCTACCCTATATTATACTAAACAAAGTCACGCATCAAATAAATGAAGCATAGACCAGAATTCATGCTTTAAGTAAAATGAAGTACCTCTCTCCACATGATAATCAAAACCAATACAGCCCTGACTTTGAGTACAAACCTAGAGCTATTACAACATGCCTACTCTCTACCTACCCCTGTGCGTTTGCAAAACAGTGTATTTCCCTTGCCTATCTAGTAATCTTGATTCCTTCACTGCCAAGGTATTTCGAACCGTGTGTGGCAAGGCATATCGTCTATATATACGGGTTCACTTCCATACAAATGAACGCAAGGAAAAACCTTACCTCCATTTCCTAATAAAACAAACACATTGTTATTTTCTTTTCGGGGTTCTTGTAGTGGAAAGAACTGTGCGTTCCTGTGGATAGTTGGGAGTTCGAAAAGAGCGATGAGCTGTTCGAAGGACATAGGGACTGAGAGACTGATCGCTAGCGAGGTCAGGCGTAATGGGGGTGACGACGTCCGGTCGCCGGCTGAAAGTGCGGTGGTGAGTTGCTGAACGGTGACATGGAAGCACGATGAGATGGAGAAGGTGGTTCTGAACATTTGAATGTTTAAAGCAGTGATGAGGAGGTGCACGGGGTGTTCTTGTTGGCAGTCGGAGTCCATGTAAGTGACGGTGAAGCGAAACAGTAAGGCGACGAGATGATGATAGGCAAGGGTGCTTGCTGAGATCGGTAATGGTGCAAATGCTGTCACCGTGTTGGGAAGCAGTGAGGCACCAACTTGGAAGTTGGATGGGATGTGCAGAACTGTTATGTGGGTGGAGGGAGTACATGCAGTAAAGAAGAAGTATGGGGGACGTTGAAGCATATGCTACTTCACTTCATACATGGCTACACGTAGTGTTATGGTGAGCTCATTTCAAGTTTGCTGGAGAAGAAAAAAATAAAAGGGCGGACGGATTGGGGTAGTAGCGTGAAATGTTCTGAAGGTGGGTGCAACAGTTTTTGAGAAGAAGAAATGTAGCGGGCTTTGGATTAATGGACTTGGACCTTATTTAAATAAAATAAAAAAAAAGAATATTTTAAAACGTGGCCCAGTAACATGAAAGGAGCATGCTTTGGGTAATACTGGATACGGTTATTGCATGTACTGTGAGGCGCCAGGGGTGTTGATGGGAAGAAGAATTAAAAACATGACGGGACGTGATGAGGAGTAAAAACATGAACCCAAAGAGCTCGAAAAGGGAGCTGTTGTTTAAAACGTTGGAGGGGAAGAAGCATGTAGATGCTGACGGTGACTGGAAGGATTTTTGGGGGATGTAGTCTTGGAACTGTGAAGCACGGTGGCGACAGAAGGAGAAAATGACGAAGGTGAATAGGTGAGATGGAAGAAAAGTCGGATTTCAGGAAGGTGAATAGGGGAACGCATGAGTTAATTAAAAACTAATTACAGGGATTAACACGTGGCAGCATGATTAAGGTAATCATCAATTAATAATTGAGTTTAAGGTTTAAATTTTCTAGCTTAATTATTTTAATTTATATATGTGATAACATAAAACGGGTTTCAGATGGCTCTATTGAAGGCTATTGATGTTTGTGAAACAATGGGCATGAGGAATTGAAACATAAGAAAACACATTTGAGAATTGAGGTTGACGTGGAATGTTTAGGGGGTAAGCTTAGTTATTACTAAATAATAAATTGTAATATATGTTATAAATTGAATGTATAAAATTGAAATGATGAAAACTTATCAATACGACAACAGAATTAGGTTGGGATCATGGCAGCAGAGGCTCCACGTACAAACGTTTTTGGTTAGAATTGGATGCAGTTGGAATTTCATGTAATTTTAAACGTTCTTTAAAATTATATGAAACATGCAGAAATCAATCATCATAAACAAAGGTGAGTTATTTCTCACACATTTCTGAAATACTAGGATGTGCTAAATTCGTATAATTAAATTTAATTGGTTGATTGGATGCTTTGGATGCCTATTGTTGCTTTAATGGTTGACGTTAATTATATTATCGTCGTTTAAAATATTTCTATATGCTGATATGAAATATTATAAGGATCTGTGTTGCAGGGAAGAACAGGTAGGAGGAATCAAACCGGTTCCTCAAATATTTAGTATGTTGTTATTTCATATTTATGAACTGTTTAAACCCGTTGACTTTAAAACCCTGTTGGTTGTTGATTATGGTTGAGCTTTATATAGTATTGGTTGCGAAATAAATAGCAGATGGCCCAGGTACACATCGTTTTATAAAGATCGATTCACCGTCAGGTGAATCACTAATAATGAAGTTATAGAAATTATTTTATATCCAAATATATATTTTTAAAAATATTATTTTAAATGAAGTTCTAAAAAAAGAAATAAACCGACAACATCTATATATTGATTGGTTTAACCACAAATTAATATTTTCGTACAAAATCTACCGTGCGCGAAGCACGTGCTTATTAAGTTATTTGTAAACAATTGTTTTTCACTAATTCAAGTAGCCAGGATTAACGTAACAGTTATAATGGGTTTATATGGATATAAACTTAATAAAAATCAAAGTGAATAGAATTATTTTGATTAATTAATTATTAATTAATTTAAACGGCAAGACCAATAACGATTGACTAATAAGTTAGTCATGTTGAGAGTTAAACAAGTTAACGGTGTTAACTGAAATTGTTTAATAAATAAGTTTATTAATTTAAGGAGAGTTGTTAATGGTTAAGTAACCCGGCCTTATTTTAGTAAATGTTGAAATTTGATCGTTTGTCATTTATTAAGAGTCGAAGTGATAATTTGGAATGGGAAATCAAACCTAGACCCAAGTTTGAATTAGAGTAGTTAAACGAGCTAAATTATAGAGATACGATATAGAACTGTTATTTTAAAGAGTGATGATATTCCATCAAGATGGAATTAAAAAGGGATTTGTGGTGATATGGGAAATAAGTGTCGGTTTTTGTATTACAACTGATATCTATCATAAGATAAGAACGTTGTTGATCAAGGTCTGAGAGGTAATTAAAATACCCAACTTGAACAACTGCAGGATTATCAAAGGATGATATTAGTCGTAATGGTGAAAGTGCTAGAATAAAATATTTTGGGCTAATAACAGTGTAACGTTATTTGAGGAATCTGGGAAAATATATATATAATGAGATTCCGGAAATACAAGGAAATAATAATGGGCTTGATGGTATGAAATGGTATTTCCAAAATAAAAGAAATAGAAAGAAGATTGGTGGAAGTATAATGGTATTTTCAAAGTACTGAAATAAGATTTTAATGGGATGATTCTAAAGAGATGGGTAGTGATTTTGATGTTCAAATAACCAAGCCAAACAATACGTTGAAATTATTATTTTTCAAATGATAAATGAATCGATAAGATAATAAGAAATGTTATAGAAATGTTTTGAATATTATGTGAGGGTTAAATTAGATATGATTTTAAGATGTTTTCTAGGTATATAGGTAAAAGGATTTGAGAAGATTAACATATCTAAACCAATTATTTTTGGGTATTTCAATTAATATATTATTTTTAAATGGTCAAGTGATGCTGTGTATAAACCAATGGATCTATTTATTTTTATGGTTGTTTATTTTGGTAGTTAAATAACCGACTATAAAAATCTGACCCAACGGTATTGGTAACAAAAGATCGGGATCGAATTTATATTCGAAAACCATTCCGACCAATAAATACTAATACGTCGAAGATGCTGATCGAGATGGAGCAATTGAAGACCGTAAATATTCATGAAACGGAAGAGTTACTTACAATCTCTGGCTGATCCCTAGGGATATACTTTGATTCTGTCGTGATTGGAATCTACGGGTTGCAAGGACTTCTCGCTGCTGATCCATGGGGTGATTCCTATATTGGATGTAGTAGGAGAGTACCTTCGGTTTATCCTGTACCTCGATGACGTATATGGACGATGTGAATGGTGGCCAGATGTTTCAAAAGTCGATTATAGCCTCAAGCCTAATCAACCGGGAAATGACAAAAATCGGGCAGGCAGCATGGCTATGTGGGTCACACCCATTAGGGTTTATTGTCACCATCTGGACAATATTCATATTGGTTACTTCTTTTCATTTCTGTATCTCTCGGGAACTACGGTGGTCGCGACAAAAGCCGTAAGGTGACATTACATTCGATACACTCAAGAGAAATGGGTGGTCGGTCATGTGTGGGCCGGGTTGCAAGACGTTCTTATTGAACCCAGTGTATTCGTCTCTAGATATACGCTTTCGGCAGGTGATTCCATACCTTGTCATAGTCGAAAATCCAATCTCCAATAAGCGCTCGCGGTTTTGATTGTATACTATATATATGGAGCGTGAGATGCAAGCGTTCTGCTAGATTCTATCTACTTGTATTTAGACACTATTATAATACCAGAAGAAGATATTGATTTCAAAATGTTTTGGGTTATAGTGAGGTAAAAACCATCCGTGTTTATGTGTGGACTGGTCTTACTATTATCATTTGTTTCAAAAAGGATTTTCAAAGTTAAACAAGTCGTTTGCTGTATGAATTTATCACTGAAAGTATTCCAGACTGATCCGGGTGAATTTTGTTTTAAATCAAATATGCTTGGGTCAGACCGAGTATATTTCCAGGTTAGGTATCGCATGGAGATTCAGAAGAGGAGTTGAAGCCGAGACGTATTCCATATATTTACTGGTACTAGTTTATTTCCGCTGTGTGCTGCGATTATCTGAATGTATACTCTGATGTTGTAAAATATATATACAGTTCTTTTTGTATAAAGTATTATTGATTATTATATTTTGTTTATTCCCCTGTGAGACTTTGATCTTCTTATTCTTCTATTCTAATATTTCTTTCTTTCTTCTCTCACCCTCTAACTTCTTTTTATTAGCTTTCTGGGGTTTTGATACTTGAGTTTAGACACAGGAGGTGTTAGTGTCTGGATTCGAGTGTCGAAATTTCCCGGGTTGCTACAGTTGGTATAAGAGCAATGGTTTAGTAATAACCTTGGCTCAGTGGTGTAACTCGATAGAGACTGGGCTAGTAATACGTTAGATCGAGTTGAGTGTATATAAATACGAGAGCGCGTAATTGTAATTTGAATATAAAAGTATTTTTATATTGTTTCGACCCAAATATATCTTATAAGAAGGTGAAATTTATAATTTTCTCAAATTGTTATTTAATTCAGACTTGTATGAAGTTGGAAACATTTCAAATATGAAATAGGAATTAATTTTAACTTGTATGAGTTAAAAGGAATTCTTTGAATTGGAATTGAGACAAGCCAATAAGAATTTGACTTGTGTTGGGTAAAATAAAAAGTTAATGAATCCAAACAGAACAAATGGAAATTTGTTGGGTTGTATGTTTGGAATAAAATTCATGAATATGGACTTGAATTGGATTTAGAACCAATGAATGGGTTGAGCTTGTTAAAATGAGATTCTAGGGTAATAAATTTGAATTTTTTGACAAAACCAAAAGGAAACTAAAATGATTTGGTTAACTTAATTGTATGTTATTGTTTGTTATTGGATCCTAGATTGATCGAATATAAGAATCCATCAACAGTTGAAAGAACTGAAAATTAGAAAATAAATTTTAGTATAAAATCAATATGAATTAGAACAAAATGGTTTAACCCTATGTTTGTTATTTCCATTATATATCGAGTTGAGCACAGGTTGAAAATGGAAGAGCTGTTAGTTACCGGACTTCATGATTCGACTATTGGGTGCCCGACAAAATGGTAAACCTTAATATTATTGATTGGGTGTTTGAATTTATGCCTGAGATAGGTAGCCGATTGGCTTTTATTTTCTTTGGATCAATAAGAGAGGCCCAGAGTGGCGTTTGTAGTTGTTTCGATCGAACCGTGCAGAGGCGGTGCTGGCGAATTTATCAAAAATTTTATAACTTGGTAATATATTTGATAATATTTTGAATTAATTATATTGAAAATAATTGCGTTGGAGCATTCTTTATACCAAGCAATTTCGAGGACGAAATTTATTTAAGGGGGAAAGAATGTAACGACCCGGATTATTCTGCTATTTTAATTCGAATATTTAAATTTATTTTAAATATTTTACTTGAAATATTTATGGGATTCAATATCGAAATCGTTAATTAAATGATGACTAAGTGTTTATATTTATTTCAATTATAAAACGAACTCGAAACAGCGCGGTAGTTCGAAAAATCGAGTTCGAACTTCAATTGATCATACAGAATCCGTTCTAAGTCGGAATTCTGTGAAACAAGAAGCGTCTAAATCTAATTGATAATATTTTTCTAATGGAAGATAAAGATCGAATTGTCATGTGGTAGATTTTGTTTTACATCCAAATCAAATTTTCAAATAGTCGCTGTGGAATCGTTTATACGCCATAACGATTTATTTAAATATAATTAAATATTGGCTTCGAATTTGGACAAGTCCTTTGAGGCGTAGTAATAATTTAATTTTTAGAATTTTACTGTAATTTTTAATTTGAAAAATATGCCACTTTTTTATTTGGAGTATTTTGCACCCTATATCAACATTTTGAGATATCACAATATAAGTTTACCTACCGATATTATTATGTATTTGTGATCGTGGTACACTGCTGAGAGCGACGGTATTTTTATTTTTGTCGATAGCGTGTCGTATACAGACAGAATTTGAAATAGCAGTAAACGCCTAATAATGATAAATGAATTCTTAACTGTCAAGAAAAACCCATCCCAGATGCAGCCGGCCTGACTTCTCTTTTTATTAAATCATCACTTGAGATGCTACAAATCTGAAATGCATGCATAGATCAACTCTCTATTTGTCTAATCTAATCTAATCTATGATGTACAAATCCACATCCAGTCTCATCAAATTTAATTCATACAGCTACCATGTCAAGGCCTATTATCTTTGGACATGCCCTAATTGTTGAAAGTGACAAATCGAAAAATTAAAAGTGACAAATCGAAATGTGCACACTATTTTATTTAATATAGCAGGTCTAATACAATGCTTCTACCCATTTTCATACTAATTTAACTATAGCCATGTGAAACTTCCTTTCAACTTTCCCTATATAAATGCTAAAGCTCCATCTTTTTAACCAACAATTGACAAAAACCGCTTGTTCTTCAGAAGCACATGCAAGTTCAGGGGAATGTACACCCTATTTTTGTCCATCTCTTCAGCTATCCTATTCTAAATGAATACCCTGCCTCTACCCTATATTACACTAAACAAAGTCACACATCAAATAAACGAAGCACAAACCAGAATTCATGCTTTAAGTAAAATGAAGTACCTCTCCCCACAAGCTAATCAAAATCAATACAGCCCTGACTTTGAGTACAAACCTAGAGCTGTGACAACATGCCTACTCTTTACCTACCCCTGTGCTTTTGCAAAACAGTGTATTTCCCTTGCCTATCTAGTAATCTTGATTTCTTCACTGCCAAGGTATTTATAACCGTGCGTGGCAAGGTATATCGTCTGTATATACGGGTTCACTTCCATACAAATGAATGCAAGGAAAAAAATTACCTCCATTTCCTAATAACATAAACACGTTGTTATTTTCTTTTCGGGGTTCTTGCAGCGGAAAGAACTGTGCGTTCTAGTGGATAGCTGGGAGTTCGAAAAGAGCGATGAGATGTTCGAAGGACATAGGGGCTAAGAGATTGATCACTAGCGAGGTCAGGCGTGATGGGGGTGACGACGTTCGATCGCCGACTGGAAGTGCGGTGGTGAGTTGCTGAACGATGACATGGATGCACGATGAGATGGAGAAGGTGGTTCTGAACATTTGAATGTTTGGAGCAGCGATGAGGAGATGCACGGGGTGTTCTTGTTGGCAGTCGGAGTCCATGTAAGTGACGGTGAAGCGAAACAGTGGGGCAACGAGATGATGACAGGCAAGGGTGCTCGCTAAGTTCGGTAATGGTGCAAAAGCATGTCACCGTGATGGGAAGCAGTGAGGCACCAACTCGGAAGTTGGATGGGATGTGCGGAACTGGTATGTGGGTGGAGGGAGTACATAAAGTAAAGAAGAAGTATGGGGGACGTTAAAGCATATGCTACTTCACTTCATACATGGTTTCACATAGTGTTATGGTCGGCTCATTTCAGTTTTCTGGAGAAGAAAAAAATGAAAGGGTGGACAGACAGGGGTAGTAGCATGAAAAGTTCTGATGGTGGGTGCAACAGTTTTTGAGAAGAAGAAATGTAGCGGGCTTTGGATTGATGGACTTGGACCTTATTTAAAAAAAAAGAATATTATAAAACGTGGCCCAATAACATGAAAGGAGTATGCTTTGGGTAATTCTGGAGATGGTTATTGCATGTACTGTGAGGCGCCAGGGGTGTTGATGAGAAGAAGAATTAAAAACATGAGGGGACGTGATGAGGAGTAAAAACGTGAACCAAAAGAGCTTGAAAAGGGAGCTGTTGTTTAAAATGTTGGAGGGGAAGAAGCATGTAGATGCTGACGGTGATTGGAAGGATTTTTGGGGGACGTAGTCTTGGAATTATGAAGCATGGTGGCGATAAAAGGAGAAAATGACGAAGGGGAATAGGAGAGAAGGAAGAAAAGTCATATTTCAGGAAGGTGAATAGGGAAACGCATGAGTTAATTAAAAACTAATTACAGGGATTAACACGTGGCAGCATGATTAAGGTAATCATCAATTAATAATTGAGTTTAAGGATTAAATTTGCTAGCTTAATTATTTTAAATTATATATGTGATAACATAAAATGGGTTTTAGACGGCTCCATTGAAGGCTATCGATGTTTGTGAAACAATGAGCATGAGGAATTGAAACAGAAGAAAATGCATTTCAGAATTGAGGTTGACGTGGAATGTTTAGGGGGTAAGCTTAGTTATTATTAAATAATTAATTATAATATGTGTTATAAATTGAACGTATAAAATTGAAATGATGATAACTTATCAATACGATAATAGAATTAGGTTGGGATCATGGCGCAGAGGTTCCACATATAAACGGGTTCGGTCAGAATTGGATGCAGTTGGAATTTCATGTAATTTTAAACGTTGTTTAAAATTATATGAAACACGCAGAAATCTATCATCATAAACAAAGGTGAGTTAATTCTCATACATTTCTGAAATACTAGGATGTGCTAAATTCGTATAATTAAATTTAATTAGTTGATTGGATGCTTTGGATACCTATGGTTTCTTTAATGGTTGACGTTAATTATATTGTCGTCGTTTAAAATATTTCTATATGCTGAAATGAAATATTATAATGATCTGTGTTGCAGGGAAGAACAGGTAGGAGGAATCAAATCGGTTCCTCAAATATTTAGTATGTTGTTATTTCATATTTATGAAATATTTAAACCCGTTGACTTTAAAACCCTGTTGGTTGTTGATTATGGTTTAGCTTTATATAGTATTTGTTGCGAAAGAAATAGCAGATGGCACAGGTACACACCGTTTTATAAAGATCAATTCACCATCAGGTGAATCACTAGGAATGAAGTTATAGAAATTATTTTGTAACCAAATATACATTTTTAAAAATATTATTTTAAATGAAGTTCTAAAAAAAGAAATAAACCGACAAGATCTATACATTGATTGGTTCGACCACAAATTAATATTTTCGTAGAAAATCTACCGTGCGCGAAGCACGTGCTTATTAAGTTATTTGTAAACAATTGTTTTTTACTAATTCAAGTAGCCAGGATTAAAGTAATAGTTAGAATGGGTTTATATGGATATAAACTTAAAAAAAATCAAAGTGAATAGAATTATTTAGATCAATTAATTATTAATTAATTTAAACGGCAAGACCAATAACGATTGACTAACAAGTTAGTCATGTTGAGAGTTAAACAAGTTAACGGCGTTAATTGAAATTGTTTAATAAATAAGTTCATTAATTTAAGGAGAGTTGTTAATGGTTTAGTAACCCGACCTTATTTTAGTAAATGTTGAAATTTGATCATTTGTGATTTATTAAGAGTCGAAGTTATAATTTGGAATGGGAAATCAAACCTAGACCCAAGTTTGAATTAGAGTAGTTAAACGAGCTAAATTATAGAGATGCGATATAGAACTGCTATTTTAAAGAGTGATGATATTCCATCAAGATGGAATTAAAAAGGGATTTGTGGTGATAAGGGAAATAAGTGTCGGTTTTTGTATTACAGCTGATATCTATCTTAAGATAAGAACGTTGTTGATCAAGGTCTGGGAGGTAATTAAAATACCCCAACTTGAACAACTGCAGGATTATCAAAGGATGATAAAAGTCGTAATGGTGAAAGTGCTAGAATAAAATATTTTGGGCTAATAACAGTGTAACGTTATTTGAGGAATTTGGGAATATATATATGTATATATATATATATATATATATAATGAGATTCCGGAAATACAAGGAAATAATAAAGGGCTTGATGGTATGAAATGGTATTTCCGAAATAAAAGAAATAAAAGAAATAAAAGAAATAAAAAGAAGATTGGTGGAAGTATAATGGTATTTTTAAAGTATTAGAAATAAGATTTAAATGGGATGATTCAAAAGAGAAGTGTAGTGATTTTGATGTTCAAATAACCAAGCCAAAGAAGACGTTGAAATGATTATTTTTCAAATGATAAGTGAATCGATAAGATAATAAGAAATGTTATTGCAATGTTTTGAATATTAGTTGAGAGTTAAATTAGATATGATTTTAAGATGTTTTCTAGGTATATAGGTAAAAGGATTTGAGAAGATTAACATATCTAAACCAATTATTTTTGGGTATTTCAATTTATATATTATTTTTGAATGGTCAAGTGATGTTGTGTATAAACCAATGGATCTATTTATTTTTATGGTTGTTTATTTTGGTAGTTAAATAACCGACTATAAAAATCTGACCCAACGGTATTGGTAACAAAAGATTGGGATCGAATTTATATTCGAAAACCATTTCGACCAATAAATAAGAATACGTCGAAGACGCTAATCGTGATAGAGCAACTGAAGACCGTAAATATTCATGAAACAGAAGAGTTACTTACAATCTCTGGTTGATCCCTAGGGATATACTGTGATTCTGTCGTGATTGGAATCTACGGGTTGCAAGGAATTCTCGCTGTGGATCCATGGGGTGATTCCTATATTGGATGCAGTAGGAGAGTACCGTCGGTTCATCCTATACCTGTATGACGTATATGGACGATGTGAATGGTGGCCAGATGTTTCAAAAGCCGATTATAGCCTCAAGCCTCATCAACCGGGAAATGACAAAAATCGGGCAGGCAGCATGGCTATGTGGGTCGCACCCATTAGGGTGTATTGTCACCATTTAGGGAATATTCATATTTGTTACTTCTTTTCATTTCTATATCTCCCGGGAACTACGTTGGTCGTGACAAAAGCCGTAAGGTGACAATACATTCGATACACTCAAGAGAAATGGGTGGTCGGTCATGTGTGGGCCGGTTTGCAAGACGTTCTTGTTAAACCCAGTGTATTCGTCTCTGGAGATACAATATCGGCAGGTGGTTCCATACCTTGTCATAGTCGAAAATCCAATCTCTAATTAGCGCCCGCGGTTTTGATTGTATACTATGTATGGGGAGCGTGAGATGCAAGCGTTCTGCTAGATTCTATCTACTTGTATTTAGACACTATTATAATACCAGAAGAAGATATTGATTTCAAAATGTTTTGGGCTATAGTAAGGTAAAAACCATCCGTGTTTATGTGTGGACTGATCTTACTATTATCATTTGTTTCAAAAAGGATTTTCAAAGTTAAACAAGTTGTTTGCTGTATGAATTTAGCACCGAAAGTATTCCAGACTGATCCGGGTGAATTTTGTTTTTAATCAAATGTGCTTGGCTCAGAACGAGTATATTTCCAGGTTAGGTATCGCTTGGAGCTTCAAAAGAGGAGTTGAAGCCGAGACGTATTCCATATATTTACTGGTACTAGTTTATTTCCGTTGTGTGCTACGATGATCTGAATGTATACTCTGACGTTGTAATTATATATATATAGTTCTTTTTGTATAAAGTATTATTGATTATTATATTTTGTTCGTTCTGTTGTGAGACTCTGATCTTATTCTTCTATTCTAATATTTCTTTCTTTCTTCTCTCACCCTCTAACTTCTTTTTATTTGCTTTCTTTGGTTTTGATACTTGAGTTCAGACACGGGAGGTGTTAGTGTCTGGATTCGATTGTCGAAATTTCCCGGGTCGCTATAGTTGGTATCAGAGCAATGGTTTAGGAATAACCTTGGCTCTGTGGTGTAACTCGATAGAGACTAGGCTAGTAATACCCTAGATCGAATTGAGTGTGTACAAATACGAGAGCGCGTATTTGTAATTTGAATATAAAAGTATTTTTATATTGTTTCGACCCAAATATATTTTATAAGAAGGTAAAATTTATAATTTTCTCAAATTATTATTTAATTCAGACTTGTATGAAGTTGGAAACATTTCAAATATGAAATGGGAATTAATTTTAACTTGTATGAGTTAAAAGGAATTCTTTGAATTGGAATTGAGACAAGCCAATAAGAATTTGACTTGTGTTAGGTAAAATAAAAAGTTAATGCATCTAAACAGAACAAATGGAAATTTGTTGGGTTGTATGTTTGGAATAAAATTCATGAATATGGACTTGGATTGGATTTAGAACCAATGAATGGGTTGAGCTTGTTAAAATGAGATTCTAGGATAATAAATTTGAATTTTTTGACAAAACCAGAAGGAAACTAAAATGATTTGGTTAACTTAATTGTATGTTATTGTTTGTTATTGGATCCTAGATTGATCGAATATAAGAATCCATCAACAGTTGAATGAACTGAAAATTAGAAAATAAATTTTAGTATAAAATCAATATGAATTAGAACAAAATGGTTTAACCCTGTGTTAGTTATTTCCATTATATATCGAGTTGAGCACAGGTTGAAAATGGAAGAGATGTTAGTTACCGGACTTCATGATTCAACTATTGGGTGCCCGACAAAAAGGTAAACCTTAATATTATTGATTGGGTGTTTGAATTTATGCCCGAAATGGGTAGCCGCTTGGCTTTTATTTTCTTTGGATCAATAAGAGAGTCCCAAAGTGGCGTTTGTAGTTGTTTCGATCGAACCGTGCAGAGGAGGTGTTAGCGAATTTTTCGAAAATTTTATAACTTGGTAATATTTTTGATAATATTTTGAATTAATTATTTTGAAAATAATTGCGTTGGAGCAATCTTTTTACCTAGCAATTTCGAGGATGAAATTTATTTAAGGGGGAAAGAATGTAACGACCCGGATTTTTCTGCTATTTTGATTCGAATATTTAAATTTATTTTTAATATTTTATTTGAAATATTTATGGGATTCAATATCGAAATCGTTAATTAAACGATGACTGAGTGTTTATATTTATTTTAATTATAAAACGAACATGAAACAGCGTGGTAGTTCGAAAAATCGAGTCCGAACTTCAATTAATCATACATAATCCGTTTTAAGTCGAAATTCTATGAAACAAGAAGCGTCTGAATCTAATTGATAATATTTTTATAATGGAAGATAAAGATCGAATTGTCATGTTGTAGATTTTATTTTACGTACAAATCAAATTTTCAAATAGTCGATGTGGAATCATTTATACGCCATAACGATTTATTTAAATATAATAAAATATTGGCTTCGAATTTGGACAAGTCCTTTGAGGCATAGCAATAATTTAATTTTTAGAATTTTACTGTAATTTTTAATTTGAAAAATATGTCACCTTTTATTTGGAGTGTTTTGCACCCTATATCAACATTTTGAGAAATCACAATATAAGTTAACATACCGAAATTATTATATATTTGTGATCGTGGTACACTGCTGAGAGTGACGGTATTTTTATTTTTGTCGATAGCGTGTCGTATACAGACAGAATTTGAAATAGCGGTAAACGCCTAATAATGATAAATGAATTGTCAAGAAAAACCCATCCCAGATGCAGCCGGCTTGACTTCTCTTTTTATTAAATCAGCACCTGAGATGCTACAAAACTGAAACGCATGCATAGATCAACTCTCTCTTTGTCTAATCTAATCTATGATGTACAAATCCACATCCGGTCTCATCAAATTTAATTCATACGGCTACCACGTCAAGGCCTATTATCTTTGGACATGCCCTAATTATTGAAAGTGACAAATCGAAACATTGAAAGTGACAAGTCGAAACATGCACACCATTTGTATTTAATATAGCAGATCTAATACAATGCTTCTGCCCATTTTCATACTAATTTAACTATAGCCATGTGAATCTTCCTTTCAACTTTCCCTATATAAACGCTGAAGCTCCATCTCTTTAACCAACAATTGACAAAACCGCTTGTTCTTCAGAAGCACATGCAAGTTCAGGGGAATGTACACCCTATTTTTGTCCATCTCTTCAACTATCCTATTCTAAACGAATACCCAGCCTCTACCCTATATTATACTAAACAAAGTCACGCATCAAATAAACGAAGCATAGACCAGAATTCATGCTTTAAGTAAAATGAAATACCTCTCCCCACATGCTAGTCAAAATCAATACTGCCCTGATTTTGAGTACAAACCTAGAGTTGTGACAACATGCCTACACTCTACCTACCCCAGTGCGTTTGCAAAACAGTGTATTTCCCTTGCCTATCTAGTAATCTCGATTCCTTCAGTGCCAAGGTATTTCGAACCGTGCGTGGCAAGGCATATCGTATATATATACGGGTTCACTTCCATACAAATGAACGCAAGGAAAAACATTACCTCCATTTCCTAATAAAACAAACACATTGTTATTTTCTTTTCGGGGTTCTTATAGCGGAAAGAATTGTGCGTTCCAGTGGATAACTGGGAGTTCGAAAAGAGCGATGAGCTGTTCGAAGGACATAGGGGCTGAGAGATTGATCGCTAGCGAGGTCAGGCGTGATGCGGGTGACGGCGTCCGGTCGTCGGCTGAAAGTGCGGTGGTGAGTTGATGAACGATGACATGGATGCACGATGAGATGGAGAAGGTGGTTCTGAACATTTGAATGTTTGAGCGGTGATGAGGAGATGCACGGGGTGTTCATGTTGGCAGTCAGAGTCCATGTAAGTGACGATGAAGCGAAACAGTGGGGCGAGGAGATGATGACAGGCAAGGGTGCTCGCTAAGATCGGTAATGGTGATATAAGCTTAGTTATTATTAAATAATTAATTTTAATATATGTTATAAATTGAACGTATAAAATTGAAATGATGATAACTTATCAATACGATAACAGAATTAGGTTGGGATCGTGGCGGCAGAGGTTCCACGTACAAATAGGTTCGGTCAGAATTGGATGCAGTTGGAATTTCATGTAATTTTAAATGTTGTTTAAAATTATATGAGACAAGTAGAAATCGATCATTATAAACAAAGGTTAGTTAATTCTCATACATTTCTGAAATACTAGGATGTTCTAAATTCGTATAATTAAATTTAATTGGTTGATTGGATGCTTTGGATGCCTATGGTTGCTTTAATGGTTGACGTTAATTATATTATCGTCATTTAAAATATTTCTATATGCTGATATGAAATATTAAAATGATCTGTGTTGCAGGGGAGAACAGGTAGGAGGAATCAAACCGGTTCCTCAAACATTTAGTATGTTGTTATTTCATATTTATGAACTGTTTAAACCCGTTGACTTTAAAACCCTATTGGTTGTTGATTATCGTTGAGCTTTATATAGTATTGGTTGCGAAATAAATAGCAGATGGCCCAAATACACACCGTTTTATAAAGATCGATTCACCGTCAGGTGAATCACTAGGAATGAAGTTATAGAAATTATTTTGTAACCAAATATATATTTTTAAAAATATTATTTTAAATGAAGTTCTAAAAATAAGAAATAAACCGACAACATCTATACATTGATAGGTTTAACCACAAATTAATATTTTCGTACAAAATCTACCGTGCGTGAAGCACGTGCTTATTAAGTTATTTGTAAACAATTGTTTTTCACTAATTCAAGTGGCCAGGATTAACGTAACAGTTAGAATGGGTTTATATGGATATAAACTTAATAAAAATCAAAGTGAATATAATTATTTAGATTAATTAATTATTAATTAATTTAAATGGCAAGACCAATAACGATTGACTAATAAGTTAGTCATGTTGAGAGTTAAACAAGTTAACGGCGTTAACTGAAATTGTTTAATAAATAAGTTCATTAATTTAAGGAGAGTTGTTAATGGTTAAGTAACCCGGCCTTATTTTAGTAAATGTTGAAATTTGATCGTTTGTCATTTATTATGAGTCGAAGTAATAATTTGGAATGGGAAATCAAACCTAGACCCAAGTTTGAATTAGAGTAGTTAAACGAGCTAAATTATAGAGATGCGATATAGAATTGCTATTTTAAAGAGTGATGATATTCCATCAAGATGGAATTAAAAAGGGATTTGTGGTGATATGGGAAATAAGTGTCGGATTTTGTATTACAACTGATATCTATCTTAAGATAAAAACGTTGTTGATCAAGGTCTGAGAGGTAATTAAAATACCCCAACTTGAACAACTGCAGGATTATCAAAGGATGATATTAGTCGTAATGGTGAAAGTGCTAGAATAAAATATTTTGGGCTAATAACAGTGTAACGTTATTTGAGGAATCTGGGAATATATATATATATATATATATATATATATATATATATATATATATATATATATATATATATAATTAGATTCCGGAAATACAAGGTAATAATAAGGGGCTTGATGGTATGAAATGGTATTTCCAAAATAAAAGAAATAAAAAGAAGATTGGTGGAAGTATAATGGTATTTTCAAAGTATTGAAATAAGATTTAAATGGGATGATTCTAAAGAGATGGGTAGTGACTTTGATGTTCAAATAACCAAGCCAAAGAAGACGTTGAAATGATTATTTTTCAAATGATAAGTGAATCGATACGATAATAAGAAATGTTATAGCAATGTTTTGAATATTAGTTGAGGGTTAAATTAGATATGATTTAAGATGTTTTCTAGGTATATAGGTAAAAGGATTTGAGAAGATTAACATATATAAACCAATTATCACTACAAGAAAAACCGAGATTAGCGACAGATTTTTAGCAGCGGAAATTTCCGTCTCTAATTAGCGGCGGATTTCCGTGGGCTTTATAAGAGAAAATATTTTGGATTTTGTATGTCATCTTATTATAAATTATTACCGTCGAATACTAATTCTGTCGCTAAATCAATGGAAATTGCAGCTCTTTACCGTCATATAATATTTGACGCTAAATTCCGTTGCTAATAGAGTCGGATTACCGTCGACATAATTTTGAAGCTATTTTCCTGCAGTTTTCCAAGAGATTTGAAACGAACTTTTATATTTTTTATTTATTAAATGTTTTAAATTTGTGTTATTACTTAGTAATTAATTAGTAAATTTAAATTTTAAATAATTAATGTTAATAATACATTAGTAATTAATAATAAATAATAACTATTAGAAGTAAATAAAATTCAATAGTTAATGCTGATTAATTTTTTTTTGAAAATTAATGCTGATTAATTATTAATTACTATATAATATAAATAAGAGGTAATAGTAATTAATAAAATACATTGTTGTTCGATGTTTATTAAATTTGTTTTGATAATCAATGATTATTTAATAGTCTTTAATACGATTAATTAAATTAATATCAAGAAATTATTAATACATATTTGCTTTTAAGAAATTGATTGGTACGTATTATTTGATAAATAATTAGTAATTAAGAAAAACAATCAAAGTTTAAAAATAAGAAGTTAAATAAATATTAAAGAATTTCGAAATTCAAAAAATTCATACATTATCATACAAGTTATTATTTTCATGCATATTAATGTACTATTAAATAATTAATAATTGATATGTGATAGTTAATATAAGTATATAATAGTTATTATAAATTAATATCTACTATTAATAATTAGTTGTTGGTAATCTATAATTAATAATAAATATTTAATTAGTGATTAATTACAGTTGAGCATAAGATTTAAGTAGTGCACTTATCTCTAATATATTGTGAGACAACACATTTTCAGTTTATAAAGATCAGAATTTAAACTGTAAGATTATATATACATATATAATATCATGTTCTTTTATACTGGTGTATAATGTGATTTCAGTATACATGTTTTCTAAATTCAATAAGTATTGCAATTATCTCTAATATAATATGAGACAACACATCCTCAGTTTATACAATTCAAAGTTATATATATATATATATAATGTATGTATATATATACACATACATAGTATATATATATACATACATTATATATATACATATATATGTATATATGTGTTTTTTATGAATTTTCAGAATTCTTTACTTGGTCATATAAGATACTTATGAAATGATATATAACATTCAATAATTAATTTTAAATAATTGTATTTAATAATTAGAGTTGATAATTATAGTAGATACTTAATATTTTATAATTATAGTTGATAATTGTATTTTATATTTTGAAAAATTTGAAAATTTGAAATCATCTTAAATAAATTTGAAATAAATCATAAACATTATAATGGTTATAAAATATTTGTCTTAACTGATGCAAACTTTACAATGATCATAAAATGTCTATTGTGATAAATGGCTGTTATCAATTTTCGATAATCAATAATTAATAATTACAATACTTTCTTAAAATTAGTATTGATTATTTCATAATATTTAATAATTAATCATTAATATTTAAGACATAATAAATTTTAATTGTAATGGTACTTAAATATATTTAAGATTTTTAGTGTAGGGTTTAACTATGTAACACCACTTAAATTGTAATATTACTATTTAAAATATTTATACTATTAAATTAAATTAATTTTATATTAAACTATTTAATTGTTTAAATTTTAATGTTATTCAAAACTTTAATTTTGTTGTAGCATTCATCAAAGTAGAACACAGTTTTTCTTCTCAGCAATCTGCATCAACAATCAAGAATGAACAAGGATCGTTGATCTGAAATCCAAGCATGGAAATAACGTAACCCGCGGATTACTCCAGCAATCAGATTTCCACCACTAAGTCTTCCTCCTAAAATCGAAACAAAATCTCAAATGTTCCATATCTTCTTCCAGCGCTAAACCTAATTTACTTTATCCCATCCTTCATCACGTCTGTCCATCAAATTAATAACCAAAATTCAAAACTGTTTTGCCTTTTCGAAGCAATTAGATTCAGATTAATCCAACTCTCCAAATTTGTGGCTTCAGATTTGTGAATCTACAAACTGCAAGGTTGACGTATCAACAATTTTGGGGCGTTTATCTTCATCCGAGCTCACATATAGCAAATTAGGTATGCCGCTCTATTTATGTCACTATTTATATTCAGATCTTTAGATTTTGATTTGAATTTGATTTCGATTTCAACTATAATAGTGGATCTGAAAGCATTTGAGCTAAACCTAGCCTACGATAGTATTTTCTCTTGCCCCTTATTTGATACTTTCCACACTTGGATCCGTACTGCGCAATCAACAGTGAGATTACCATCAACGTCGCATAAAGCTGATTACTTGGAACATTTGTTTCTGAAAGATTTTGAACATTTTAAGGTATTCGAACCCAGTTTATTCATTTTTTCTGTTATGGTCTTGAAAATCAAGTATGAATTTATTCATCTGTTAATGCTTGATTTGTTTAATGCATGATTAGGTGGTAAACATATTAGTATATAGATGTGTTTATGATAATGATTAGGTGCTAAAACATGAGTTATCATAGAATATGGCCATCCTCTTTTATTCTAACACTAGAAGGAATAACTGCTGATTTTTGATAGTTTAGATTTTGTTTTGCTTTAACTTTCCGCATCACTGTTAGATAGGCTGAAGTGCAACAAAATTCCTAACTATGTGCTTTATCAGAAGAATCTTTAGTTTAAACAATTTATAACTATGTGCTTTATTGGAAGAATCTGTAGTTTAAACAATTTATTTGTTAACCAGAATAGCCTAAACTAATGAATAACCTAAACTTGTCGTGACTCTCTACGGTTCGATTTTGATTATTCCTATGGACAATGATTATGCATTTTGTATGCAGTTGTATTAATTAATGAATGAGTAGCATTCCTTGATATTATTATAATGGTTGGTATATCATTCAGTCTATACCAATGATTCAGAGTTATTTTATATTGTTCCATTATTATCAGTAAATTGGCACATTGAGTTTTACATTGGTTGTTCAAGGTTGTTGGGCAGGAAGGCTGATATCTTACACAATCAATAAATTTTTATGAATATTAAACTGACCATTTCTCTTGTCTGACTGGTCATCCTTCCCTACCAGCAGATCTCACTGTCAGTAATGGTTTTTAGTCAAATAATTGAATTTAATTTTCAAAACGTTCTTGAATTTTTGGACTTACATCTCTACATTGGGCAGAACACATTATAGTCGATTGGATTTAGTCTCCTAGGATTTTTTTGGCGATTTCTGCCAATATGACTAATTAACAATTGTGAACAAGCTGATGAATTAATTCTTGCAAGTTGTTACTATCTTTATGTAAATTGAGATTCCTTAATTGTTTTTTTTTCTTTTTTGAAATGTCACTTGTGCTTCTGTAAATAAGGTGAACTAATAGGAATAATTAAAAATAATGTAACTTTTATTTACAGGAATGCCAAATGATAACTTGAACTCATATTTAACTTTATTGAATCTTCTGGGACAATATGTATCTCAAGCAAGATTTTGATTCTTCCAAGTCAAATTGCTTGGTGACATTTTAATACTTTTCTCTAATTTTTAGCTCTTGACCAAGAAATTAGGAGTCATGCAGAAGATGCTCTAAACATGATGTAAGGCTAATGTATCATGTTAAATGAATGTATGGTTGTTGACTTTATTCATGCATATCATGTTGTGAAATACATTGATTTGTTCTTTTATTTGTATTCTTAAAGGGTCATACAACGAGCAATATGTTGTAGATGAACCATATAATATGTATGCGCTTACTCTGTCATTTTTAGAATTAGATATGATGACTAATAGGAGAAGTCATTTAAAGTATCATATAGTTGTTAAATACTATTTGAATTTATATAACTATAACTTTAAACCAGATTCTTTACTCCTTGCTATTAGTGCTCATATCTTGACTCATGTGATTTTTTTTAGGGATTTCACTGAAAACAAATAGAAATGAAGTTAAATCTGCATATATCGATTAAAGCGGGTACATTATATATAACAGTTGTATACTGTTTGAATTGCATATTATGTTCTAATCAGTTTTCCTGTTGTTTTAGAAAAAAAATATTTGAATGATATGGGTAATATATTCAATATTATTTGATTTGATTAATCAATGATTGTATTTAGTGCTAATGATTGATTGTTTGATTTGTAAAGTTGGTATGTACTTAATTTGAAGTTGCTAAGTATTTTATGCAAAATAATCATTTACTTGTTCTACTACCATTTTAATCATGCTATCATCGAAACAGGAAACTAAAACATGCGCGATCCTTTTGATACGCGTATCAATCTTGACAGTTCAAGTCGGCAATCGTCTGATGAATTCATTTCATCGCGAAATGTAATGAGGATCAATAATGGAGATGCTGGAAACTGGACTTCGAGCTCGGATTCATTAACCAGGAATAATTTACATACAGATTCAGGAACAAAAACTACGAAAGATGAACATATTGCTTGCGCTATGGATCCTGAGCTCATGGAACTTTACAGCAGATCCAGGTCACAAGAAGACGAGATCTCGCTGCTCCATAAACAGATTGTTGATGCCTCCGTAAAATAACTTCTATTATTGAAAGGAAAACATCTTGTAGAGAGGCGGCTTGCTGATTTACGAATGGTATGAGCACTTTGTCAAATAGTTTACCATTGTGTTAATTTCTTTGTCTTAATTAGTCATGGATTAGGCAGTTGATGAGAAACAAGATGATGCCATATCAGCTGCTATGAAAGATCTCTCTCTAAGAAAAGGCTGTATTGAAGAAAATATTAGATTGGCTCATGACTTACAAGTATGGTAATGCACTTTAAGAAGTGTGAATTCCACAGTATGCTTCTTTTGGTAGTCTGATACCCAGTCTTAGAGAAGTATTTTATTTGCACCATTGGCATTACATGATTTTGGTAGCATTGTATAGATGGAGAACCCAATAGTAATTTTTCTCTATTACGAAAGTAACATGTCCAACCTTCTACAGTAGTTTTCAGTAGTCAAGAACAATTAGTTTGTAAGACACTCAAAACTAATAATTTCGGCTAAAAAAAAAAAAAAATCAAATGACAGTACTACCATGTATTAACGTCAAAGTTTATCTATCCTTTTAATCTATCCATAAGTAACTACCATGTATTAATGTAATTTCCATCAAAGTTTGTCTACATGCTAAAAACCTTACTGTTGGATGAATTCTTGTCAGATTCTTAGCCTTATTTTTAAGAGTTGTTTACTGTAACTTAAACAGCTATGAGCGATTATTTGGCGCTCCTAAAGATACGTTCTCTTGCTTCAAAATTCTTATGGAATGAATTTAGAGAATTAAATGTTTACAAAAGCCTTTTAGTGTTACTGGTCTATTTGTTGTTACTGTTTTGATTAGGAAATATTTTAACTGAGAGGAGCCTAGTTGATATTGTGGGTGGGACAGAGTATGTATCCACATATATGGTGATTGGATGCTAGCTGAAGAAGTCCCAGGGTGGTAAGTTTCCATTTATTATATCCCATATTATTGTTCCCAAAATCGTTGCTTGCATGTAGGTTCAATGAGTCAGGTCTTATATTTATTTATCATACACCTATACAATTTGCATTTGCGCTCACGTGCACAGACATGTACACTTGAGGATCCACTATAGCCCTCTTTTTGTACACTCCATCATATACATCCATATGGTTTTAGTGGTACATTAGTTCGAAATCAAATGGAACTTCAGCGATGTATCATTGGTTTTAGCAAACACAAATGGATTAACTGCCGAGCTCAGAACTGTTTGTTTTTAGCAGGTGTGTTTTTCTTCAATTCTGCCTGCAAGTGTTTGCCCCAAATCAACTAGGCATTTAGCAGGTGTGTTTTTCTTCAATTCTTTTATTGTTTACTTAGATCTTTGTATCATTGGTTTAAATTTATTCTCATGATACTAATTTGCTGGCATTTAACAATTACCTACCTGTTTCCTTAATTATGCTCATCTCAGTATACAGTAACCGTGCTATTATCCATATTCAGTCTTCTGTAATTCTTCAGGTAATTTGAGCTTCAACCACCCTCATCTAAAGGTTTGAATGGGCAGCAACACGTGTTTATAGTGCAACAAATACAAGAATATTCTTCACTACGAAGCAGCTGAAACACAACGGAAGCAGATGATACCTTTTCAATACGAGTTTCTTTGTCAATTGAGAGTTGAGTTACATGGTCAGTGATTGGAGTGACATTTTGTTTAGTAAGATCTAAAATGTATAATTTAGCTATTAATAAATCCAGTGTTTTGTAGGAGTTCATGACTATGTTTCATAGATTTGTAATATAGTTGCATCCAAACTGGGCTTGGAGCTGTTTGTTTTTATTTGAATGTTTCACTATATTTTTTAATGTCCGGTGTATGATATCAGCTGTATAATCACATTTTCTTATGCAGCAGGTATAAGATTGAAAATATTCATAGTTTAACATATTTTCAGTTTTGGTCACATTAATTTATACACACGTCCATCGGACGTGCCTTCATACTGGTGTGTGTGTGTATATATATATATATATATATATATATATATATATATATCAGAAGCGGAATAGCAGCGGATTACCAACAAAAAAGGGAGGTTAAGTTTACCTTAATTTAATTTTCGTCGCTAATTCCTTGGTAATTAGTAAGGATTTACCAACGTCTTTTATAAATAATATTTTATTAGAAATTAATTATCCGTCGGTAAATAGTCGGTATATAAATTAAAATAAAATTAATAAATAAAATTTTATTTTTATTATAAAATTAGTAAAATGACGGAAAAATATCAGAAAACTCATGCTAAAATCCGTTGCAAAATCTGACACAAATACCGTCATGGTTTTTACCGACCAAACAGTTATGTAGGAAATCCGTCGCTAATGCCTGTTTAGAGACGGATTAGAAGCGGATTCTGCCGCTGCTATTTGTTGTTATTCTTGTAGTGTATTTTTGGGTATTTCAATTTATATATTATTTTTGAATGGTCAAGTGATGCTGTGTATAAACCAATGGATCTATTTATTTTTATGGTTGTTTATTTTGATAGTTAAATAACCGACTATAAAAATCTGACCCAGCAGTATCGGTACGGAAAGACCGGGATCGAATTTATATTCAAAAACCATTCCGACCAATAAATACGAATACGTCGATGACGCTGATCGTGATGGACCAATTGAAGACCGTAAATATTCATGAAACGGAAGAGTTACTTACAATCTCTGGCTGATCCCTAGGGATATACTGTGATTCTGTCGAGATTGGAATCTACGGGTTGCAAGGACTTCTCGTTGCTGATCCATGGGGTGATTCCTATATTGATGCAGTAGGAGAGTACCTTTGGTTCATCCAATACCAGGATGACGTATATGGACGATGTGAATGGTGGCCAGATGTTTCAAAAGTCGATTATAGCCTCAAGCCTCATCAACCGGGAAATGACAAAAATCGGGCAGGCAGCATGGCTATGTGGGTCGCACCCATTAGGGTGTATTGTCACCATTTAGGGAATATTCATATTTGTTACTTCTTTTCATTTCTGTATCTCCTGAGAACTATGGTAGTCGCAACAAAATAAACACCCGTGTATTCGATACACTCAAGAGAAATGGGTGGTCGGCCATGTGTGGGCCGGGTTGCAAGACGTTCTTGTTGAACCCCGTGTATTCGTCTCCAGAGATACAATATCGGCAGGTGGCTCCATACCTTGTCATAGTCGAAAATCCAATCTCCAATAAGCACCCGCGGTTTTGATTGTATACTATATATGTGGAGCGTGAGATGTAAGCGTTCTGCTAGATTCTATCTACTTGTATTTAGACACAATTATAATACCAGAAGAAGATATTGATTTTAAAATGTTTTGGGTTATAGTAAGGTAAAAACCATCCGTGTTTATGTGTGGACTGGTCTTACTATTATCATTTGTTTCAAAAAGGATTTTCAAAGTTAAACAAGTTGTTTGCTGTATGAATTTATCACTGAAAGTATTCCAGACTGATCCGGGTGAATTTTGTTTTAAATCAAATGTGCTTGGGTCAGACCGAGTATATTTCCAGGTTAGGTATCGCTTGGAGCTTCAGAAGAGGAGTTGAAGCCGAGACATATTCCATATATTTACCGGTACTAGTTTATTTCCGCTGTGTGCTGCGATGATATGAATGTATACTCTGATGTTGTAAAATATATATACAGTTCTTTTTGTATAAAGTATTATAGATTATTATATTTGTTTCGTTCCGCTGTGAGACTCTGATCTTCTTATTCTTCTATTCTAATATTTCTTTCTTTCTTCTCTCACCCTCTAACTTCTTTTTATTTGCTTTCTTTGGTTTTGATACTTGAGTTCAGACATGGGAGGTGTTAGTGTCTGGATTCGAGTGTCGAAATTTCCCGGGTCGCTACAGCTGGTATCAGAGCAATGGTTTAGGAATAACCTTGGCTCTGTGGTGTAACTCGATAGAGACTGGGCTATTAATACCCTAGATCGAGTTGAGTGTATATAAATACGAAAGCGCGTATTTGTTATTTGAATATAAAAGTATTTTTATATTGTTTCGACCCAAATATATTTTATAAGAAGGTAATATTTATAATTTTCTCAAACTATTATTTAATTCAGACTTGTATGAAGTTGGAAACATTTCATATATGAAATGGGAATTAATTTTAACTTGTATGAGTTAAAAGGAATTCTTTGAATTGGAATTGAGACAAGCCAATAATAATTTGACTTGTGTTGGGTAAACTAAAAAGTTAATGTATCCAAACAGAACAAATGGAAATTTGTTGGATTGTATATTTGGAATAAAATTCATGAATATGGATTTGAATTGGATTTAGAACCAAAGTATGGGTTGAGCTTATTAAAATGAGATTCTAGGGTAATAAATTTGAATTGTTTAACAAAACCAGAAGGAAACTAAAATGATTTGGTTAAGGTAATTGTATGTTATTGTCTGTTATTGGATGCTAGATTGATCGAATATAAGAATTCATCAACAGTTGAATGAACTTAAAATTAGAAAATAAATTTCAGTATAAATTCAATATGAATTAGAACAAAATGGTTTAACCCTGTGTTAGTTATTTCCATTACATATCGAGTTGAGCACAGGTTGAAAATGGAACAGCTTTTAGTTACCGGACTTCATGATTCGACTATTGGGTGCCTGACAAAAAGGTAAACCTTAATATTATTGATTGGGTGTTTGAATTTATGCCCGAGATGGGTAGCCGCTTGGCTTTTATTTTCTTTGGATCAATAAGAGAGGCCCAAAGTGGTGTTTGTAGTTGTTTCGATCAAACCGTGCAGAGGAGGTGCTGGCGAATTTTTCGAAAATTTTATAACTTGGTAATATTTTTGATAATATTTTGAATTAATTATTTTGAAAATAATTGCGTTGGAGCATTCTTTTTACCTAGCAATTTCGAGGTCGAAATTTATTTAAGGGGGAAAGAATGTAATGACCTGGATTTTTCTGCTACTTTGATTCGAATATTTAAATTTATTTTTAATATTTTATTTGAAATATTTATGGGATTCAATATCAAAATAGTTCATTAAACTTCGACTGATTGTTTATATTTATTTTAATTATAAAACGAACTCAAAACAGAGCGATAGTTCGAAAAATCGAGTTCGAACTTCAATTGATCATACAGAATCCGTTTTAAGTCGGAATTCTGTGAAACAAGAAGCGTCTGAATCTAATTGATAATATATTTCTAATGGAAGATAAAGATCAAATTGTCATGTTGTAGATTTTATTTTACGTCCAAATCAAATTTTCAAATAATCGCTGTGGGATCGTTTATATGCCAAAACGATTTATTTAAATATAATTAAATATTGGCTTCGAATTTGGACAAATCCTTTGAGGTGTAGTAATAATTTAATTTTTAGAATTTTACTATAATTTTTAATTTGAAAAATATGCCACCTTTTATTTGGAGTATTTTGCACCCTATATCAAAATTTAGAGATATAATAATATAAGTTTACCTACCGATATTATTATATATTGGTGATCGTGGTACACTGCTGAGAGCGACGGTATTTTTATTTTTGTCGATAGCGTGTCGTATACAGACAGAATTTGAAATAGCGGTAAACGCCTAATAATGATAAATGAATTCTTAACTGTCAAGAAAAACCCATCCCAGATGCAGCCGGCTTGACTTCTCTTTTTATTAAATCAGCATTTGAGATGCTACAAATCTCAAATGCATGCATAGATCAACTCTCTCTTTGTCTAATCTAATCTATGATGTACAAATCCACATCCGGTCTGAATCTTCCTTTAAACGCTGAAGCTCCATCTCTTCAACCAACAATTGACAAAATCGCTTGTTCTTCAGAAGCACATGCAAGTTCAGGGGAATGTACACCCTATTTTTCTCCATCTCTTCAGCTATCCTATTCTAAACGAATACCCAGCCTCTACCCTATATTATACTAAACAAAGTCACGCATCAAATAAACGAAGCACAGACCAAAATTCATGCTTTAAGTAAAATGAAGTACCTCTCCCCACATGCTAATCAAAATCAACACAGCCCTGACTTTGAGTACAAACCTAGAGTTGGGACAAAATGCCTACTTTCTACCTACCCCTGTGCGTTTGCAAAATAGTGCATTTCCCTTGCCTATCTAGTAATCTTGATTCATTCACTGCCAAGATATTTCGAACCGTGCGTGGCAAAGCATATCATCTATATATACGGGTTCACTTCCATACAAATGAACGCAAGGAAAAACATTACCTCCATTTCCTAATAAAACAAACACGTTGTTATTTTCTTTTCGGGGTTCTTGTAGCGGAAAGACTATGCGTTCCAGTGGATAGCGGGGAGTTCGAAAAGAGCGATGAGCTGTTCGAAGGACATAGGGGCTGAGAGATTGATCGCTAGCGAGGTTAGGCGTGATGGGGGTGACGGCGTCCGGTCGTCGGCTGAAAGTGCGGTGGTGAGTTGCTGAACGATGACATGGATGCACGATGAGATGGAGAAGGTGGTTCTGAACATTTGAATGTTTGAGCGGTGATGAGGAGATGCACGGGGTGTTCATGTTGGCAGTCGGAGTCCATGTAAGTGACGATGAAGCGAAACAGTGGGGCTAGGAGATGATGACAGGCAAGGGTGCTCGCTAAGATCGGTAATGGTGAAAAAGCATGTCACCGTGATGGGAAGCAGTGAGGCACCAACTCGGAAGTTGGATGGGATGTGTGGAACTGTTATGTGGGTGGAGGGAGTACATGCAGTAAAGAAGAAGTATGGGGGACGTTGAAGCATATGCTACTTCACTTCATACATGGTGCCACGTAGTGTTATGGTCGGCTCATTTCAAGTTTTCTAGAGAAGAAAAAAAATGAAAGGGCGGACAGACTGGGGTAGTAGCGTGAAAATTTCTGAAGGTGGGTGCAACAGATTTTGAGAAGAAGAAATGTAGCGGGCTATGGATTGACGGAATTGGACCTTATTTAAAAAAAAGAATATTATAGTACGTGGCCCAGTAACATGAAAGGAGTATGCTTTGGGTAATACTGGAGACGGTTATTGCATGTACTTTGAGGCGCCAGGGGTGTAGATGGGAAAAAGAATTAAAAACATGAGGGGACGTGATGAGGAGTAAAAACGTGAACCAAAAGAGCTTGAAAAGGGAGTTGTTGTTTAAAACGCTGGAGGGGAAGAAGCATGTAGATGCTGACGGTGACTGGAAGGATTTTTGGGGGATGTAGTCTTGGAACTGTGAAGCACGGTGGCGACAAGAGGAGAAAATGATGAAGGGGAATAGGAGAGATGGAAGAAAAGTCGGATTTTAGGAAGGTGAATAGGGAAATGCATGAGTTAACTAAAAACTAATTATAGGGATTAACGCGTGGCAGCATGATTAAGGTAATCATCAATTAATAATTGAGTTTAAGGTTTAAATTTGCTAGCTTAATTATTTTAATTTATATATGTGATAACATAAAACGGGTTTCAAATGGCTCCATTGAAGGCCATCGATGTTTGTGAAACAATGGGCATGAGGAATTGAAATAGAAGAAAACACATTTGAGAATTGAGGTTTACGTGGAATGTTTACGGGGAAAGCTTAGTTATTATTAAATAATTAATTATAATATATGTTATAAATTGAACGTATAAAATTGGGATGATGATAACTTATCAATACGATAACAGAAATAGCTTGGGATCGTGGCGGCAAAGGTTCCACGTACAAACGGGTTCGGTCAGAATTGGATGCAGTTGGAATTTCATGTAATTTTAAACATTGTTTAAAATTATATGAAACACACAGAAATCGATCATCATAAACAAAGGTGAGTTAATTCTCATACATTTCTGAAATACTAGGATGTGCTAAATTCGTATAATTAAATTTAATTAGTAGATTGGATGCTTTGGATGCCTATGTTTGCTTTAATGGTTGACGTTATTTATATTATCGTCGTTTAAAATATTTTTATATGTTGATATGAAATATTATAATGATCTGTGTTGCAGGGAAGAACGGGTAGGAGGAATCAAACCGGTTCCTCAAACATTTAGTATGTTGTTATTTCATATTTATGAACTGTTTAAACCCGTTGACTTTAAAACCCTGTTGGTTGTTGATTATGGTTGAGCTTTATATAGTGTTGGTTGCGAACTAAATAGCAGATGGCCCAGATACACACCGTTTTATAAAGATCGATTCACCGTCAGGTGAATCACTAGGAATGAAGTTATAGAAATTATTTTGTAACCAAATATATATTTTTAAAAATATTATTTTAAATGAAGTTCTAAAAAAAGAAATAAACCGACAACATCTATACATTGATTGGTTTAACCACAAATTAATATTTTCGTATAAAATCTACCGTGTGCAAAGCACGTGCTTATTAAGTTATTTGTAAACAATTGTTTTTCACTAATTCAAGTAGCCAGGATTAACGTAACAGCTAGTATGGGTTTATATGGATATAAACTTAACAAAAATCAAAGTGAATAGAATTATTTAGATTAATTAATTATTAATTAATTTAAACGGCAAGACCAATAACGATTGACTAACAAGTTTGTCATGTTGAGAGTTAAACAAGTTAACGGCGTTAACTGAAATTGTTTAATAAATAAGTTCATTAATTTGAGGAAAGTTGTTAATGGTTAAGTAACCCGACCTTATTTTAGTAAATGTTGAAATTTGATCATTTGTCATTTATTAAGAGTCGAAGTGATAATTTGGAATGGGAAATCAAACCTAGACCCAAGTTTGAATTAGAGTAGTTAAACCAGCTAAATTACAGAGATGCGATATAGAACTGCTATTTTAAAGAGTGATGATATTCCATCAAGATGGAATTAAAAAGGGATTTGTGGTGATATGGGAAATAAGTGTCAGTTTTTGTATTACAACAGAAATCTATCTTAAGATAAGAACGTTGTTGATCAAGGTCTGAGAGGTAATAAAAATACCCCAACTTGAACAACCGCAGGATTATCAAAGGATGATATTAGTCGTAATGGTTAAAGTGCTAGAATAAAATATTTTGTGCTAATAACAGTGTAGCGTTATTTGAGGAATTTGGGAATATATATATATAATGAGATTCCAAAAATACAAGGAAATAATAAGGGGCTTGATGGTATGAAATGGTATTTCCGAAATAAAAGAAATAAAAAGAAGATTGGTGGAAGTATAATGGTATTTTCGAAGTATTGAAATAAGATTTAAATGGGATGATTCTAAAGAGATGGGTAGTGATTTTGATGTTCAAATAATCAAGCCAAAGAAGACGTTGAAATGATTATTTTTCAAATGATAAGTGAATCGATAAGATAATAAGAAATGTAATAGCAATGTTTTGAATATTAGTTGAGGGTTAAATTAGATATGATTTTAAGATGTTTTCTAGGTATATAGGTAAAAGGATTTGAGAAGATTAACATATCTAAACCAATTATTTTTGGGTATTTCAATTTATATATTATTTTTGAATGGTCAAGTGATGCTGTGTATAAACCAATGGATCTATTTATTTTTATGGTTATTTATTTTGATAGTTAAATAACCGACTATTAAAATCTGACCCAACGGTATTGGTACGGAAAGACCGGGATCGAATTTATATTCGAAAACCATTCAAACCAATAAATACGAATACGTCGAAGACGCTGATCGAGATGGAGCAATTGAAGATCGTAAATATTCATGAAATGGAAGAGTTGCTTACAATCTCTGGCTGATCCCTTGGGATATACTGTGATTCAGTCATGATTGGAATCTACGGGTTATAAGGACTTCTCGCTGTTGATCCATCGGGTGATTCCTATATTGGATGCAGTAGGGGAGTACCTTCGGTTCATCCTGTATCTGGATGACGTATATGGACGATGTGAATCATATGTTTCAAAAGTCGATTATAGCCTCAAGCCTCATCAACCGGGAAATGACCAAAATCGGGCAGGTAGCATGGCTATGTGGGTCGCACCCATTAGGGTGTATTGTCACCATCTATACAATATTCATGTTTGTTACTTCTTTTCATTTTTGTATCTCCCGAGAACTACGGTGGTCGCGACAAAAGCCGTAAGGTGACAATACATTCGATACACTCAAGAGAAATGGGTGGTCGGTCATGTGTGGGCCAGGTTGCAAGACGTTCTTGTTGAACCCAGTGTATTCGTCTCTAGAGTTACACTATCAGCAGGTGGTTCCATTCCTTGTCATAGTCGAAAATCCAATCTCCAATAAGCGCCCGCGGTTTTGATTGTATACTATATATGTGGTGCGTGAGATGCAAGCGTTCTACTAGATTCTATCTACTTGTATTTAGACACTATTATAATACCAGGAGAAGATATTGATTTCAAAATGTTTTGGGTTATAGTAAGGTAAAAACCGTATATGTTTATGTGTGGACTGGTCTTACTATTATCATTTGTTTCAAAAAGGATTTTCAAAGTTAAACAAGTTGTTTGCTTTATGAATTTATCACTGAAAGTATTCCAGACTGATCCGGGTGAATTTTGTTTTAAATCAAATGTGCTTGGGTCAGATCGAGTATATTTCCAGGTTAGGTATCGCTTGGAGCTTCAGAAGAGGAGTTGAAGCCGAGACGTATTCCATATATTTATTGCTACTAGTTTATTTCCGCTGTGTTCTGCGATGATCTGAATGTATACTCTGATGTTGTAATTATATATATACAGTTCTTTTTGTATAAAGTATTATTGATTATTATATTTTGTTCGTTCCGCTGTGAGACTCTGATCTTCTTATTCTTCTATTCTAATATTTCTTTCTTCTCTCACCCTCTAACTTCTTTCTATTAGCTTTCTGGGGTTTTGATACTTGAGTTCAGACACTGGAGGTGTTAGTGTCTGGATTCGAGTGTCGGAATTTCCCGGGTCGCTACAGATCAGTATTTAAGAATTGGTGTAAATCCACTCTCTTCCGGAATAGGTATTCACGGATCGGTATATTTTTCTTGGGCATCGGGTCCTTTTGGGCCGCGTTTCCCATGCACCTGATGCCTTTTCCTCTAATTATCACTTATAAATACCCCTTTGAGATACGAGAAATGGATTTTTTTTGGCTTGGGATTCTTTTGGGTTGGAGACATTCGTAGAGTTCTTCTTGGCTTCAAATCATTTTAGACTTTGGAGGGGCGTTTGAACCAGGTAAACATGCATAATGTTATATCAATGCAGAACAAGAACATCTGTATATATGTAAACAGAGTAAATAACATAGATAAAAACAGCGGAAGATTTTAAACCATTTCAAAACAAGTCTGGTACAGCATCATGTCAATTTTCCAAATAAACAAGTCTAGATAAAAACAACATCAACTGAAAAACTGAAATACATAAGTACTATCCCCAAATAAGCAATAACCATAGCTAGCTTCATGTCGAAACCGTACATGAGCTGAAATCCCACAAGCAAGCAATCCGAAATCCAGCTAAGCTCCTGTATTCCCTCCCTGAGAACCTTGGGGGGGGAACGGAAGAAAAGAGGCGAAAGAAAACAGGTCAGTCAAAAAGACTGAGTAAGCCCTACTACAATCAATGTAAACTGATAAAGTTAACTGGCATGAGCAGCAGGGATGATCATGAGGTTAACAACATACTAGTATGATGATTAACAGGGTAGATAAAGGTGTCATCGCATAATCAGGATTAAGGTTTTGCACCACAGGTGTACTAGCAACCTACATGACTTGAATAAACAAGTATTGATCCCTTGGCCCAAGCTTTGGCCCAATAACATGAAGTGACCCTCATACGAGGTCCAACCAAACGGTCTAGTCAATCGGCTCCCTAAGCCTAACTCGTCACGTGTTGGTGTCAATACGGCCCAAACATGATTGTAGTCGAACTGTGCCGGGTCCACCCTTCGGGTGTATCAAGCCCTAGGGTGTCAACCCCTGGACACCATGAACATGAGTGCACAGTCTCGATCTACTGGTACCCGTGCATGTTTTCTCCGACTACGGACTATGTGCACGACCAGAGTCCGCCCGGAACTACACTGGCGTACCACCCTGCCGTCGTTCATTGGTCGCTTACCTCCAGTCCAGTAATCGTGCCCCCACCCTAGCCTAGTCCCTAGGGTCATGATGATACAAACTAGGGATTACTGCTGGAGTGGACCCCCCATTGCTAGGATTTTTCTAGTGGGTTAAATACGGTTTAACCCCATTACTAATCATGGATTAACTTGGTTAAGTGTAACGATGAGTTCACGACTTAACCCCGATTAATCTACCAAGCCCCCAAATTGGTTAAGTATTAAATGGACCATGACTTAACCCTAATCATGAGGCATTAATTAATTAATGCACCTTAACCTCTCACATTAGACCTTGTTGTGGTTACTAGTTAAGCCGGGCGGGTCCGGGTAGCTTTACACCACAACTTGGTCTAACCTCGGGTCCAAGGTACCACATGACCAACTTCTCACATTGGGTCCTATTGTTTGTAGCAACTAGTTAAGCCGGTCGGTTCCGGGTAGGTTTACGCTACGAACTCAACCCAACCTCGAGTTGGCCACACTTATCTTTTCTAAGTGTCATGTCCATCATGTTTCCAAAACATGTTACAAGTTTTCAAGCAATTGGGTAGACCTAACTTAGTAGGTAAATTCCCAATGGGTAGACCTAACTTAATAGGTAAATTCCCAAGCTTATGTTTTTATGTCTTTTAAGTTTACCCAACCCCAAACGCAATCCCATCGCTTACATATCACAATAGCGCATCAAGGATAGAAAGAGGGAACTTGGCATAATCATGACATAAAAGTGTTGAAGCCACAAGTTCAACATGGTGGCATATGAAATATGCATATGTTCATATACTTGCATATTACATTTTTAGGCCTCAAAAGCATGCATAAAACCAAGTTTATCATATTGGTGATACATGGTGCTAAGTGACATGTAAAAATGGCCATAAGTTCGCATTTAGCCTCACATGCAAGTTATCATAAGAGATATGATAACTTACATGTTGCCAAAATGCAACCTTTAGCATAAAGCTTGAAGCTTTATGTTCATAAAACCAAGATAAGCTTGCATAACATGATAGCATGAACAAAATGTTCAACCCAAACTTGCATATCATATGGCAACTTGCATATTAAACTTTCATAACATAACATGATGAACTTGCATATCATAACATATCAAACTTGCATGTATCATAACATGACATACTTGCATATAAACTTGCATATTACAACATGATAGACTTGCATATCATAGCATAGTAAACTTGCATCTAAACTTGCATATCATACATTTAACTTTAGAGTTTAAGTATGAAAGGAATAGGGCTTACAATGCTTATGCGGACTCAAATGAGTATAGCAAATACAAGAAAGCCCTTATGCAACCAAAAACCCAAAATGCAAGCAAAACCCTTGAGCCAAAATGATCAAAACTCTTTCTTTATGATGCAAATATAGAAACTTGACTTGAATGCAAGCTAATGATGATCATACAAGTTTAAAAACACTTGTATGCATGGAAAATCTTATAGAAATTTATTTAGGAATTTATGAAGAGAGTGGAGGCCATGAGAGGATTGATTTTGCCATAGTTTAGTTGCTAGAGTGAATAATGATGATTTAGGGTAGGTAAGGGTCTTATTTATAGATTAGGCAAGTGTTTTAGGCCATAGGATTAAACCCTAGTTCCAATCTCAGCCCTCAAAACCGAATCTGGCCCCTAAGCTCAACACAATCTCAAAATGGTGCACCAGGCTAAACAGCCCGGCTGGACCAAGTCGACAGCCATGTCGACAGGGCTGTCGACTTGGGTCCAACCAAGTCGACTCCCAAGTCGACAGGGCTGTCGACTTGGGCACTTTGGCGGGAATTTTCCCGCCTGCGCCTGTTGCCCTAGATTCCCAAATTCAAACTTGAAATATGTTTTTACTTTGAATTTTTCTGAAAACTTCGTTGGGCCTCAATCGGGTCATACGGTCTCCGATTTTCGAAAACTCGGACTCTATTTCGCGTATTTTTCCGAGACGAACACAATGGCATAGCCCGTTTCCATTGATTCAGATTTTAGAATTAAATTCTGCCTTGATTTACGTTATAACAGGTTATTGAGAATACGGGTTGTTACATTCTCCCCTCCTTAAAGGATTTCGTCCCCGAAATCTTCAAGTTAAGAAGAACGTATCCTACCATCCAATCATCCATCTACTCAAAACATCATCCACGAGCAATAATTGTCCTTACAAGATTCTAAATGTTGTATGAACATATGCAAAGGTGTGTGTATATGTACTTATCTAATGCAAATATCATTAATGCAAATTATGTTAGTGAAATGAATCCATATGTATGCGATTCCTAACATAATGTATAACATCTATATGTGTGCACATAACATACATCCATATGCAGCATCCATGTGATAACACAAAAATTTCCATCCATGAATAAGCATAAACACTCATGCATATGCAATATGAGGAGTGTGTGAGCCGATCTAGTGCCTAATCGTGTATAATGCATCCACGAGTAACCACTTGCAAACACTTGCAACCACTTGCAACCATCAAGCATAACATGTTTCAAACACATGTTTCATCCAAAGGGTTTCTACCTAAGGTTCTCATGACAAGATTAACACGATAAACTAGATAAATATGGATAGCAAAGAGAAAGATATGCTAACAAAGAAAAGAGATTGAGAGTGTACCCTCAAAAAGGAATGGATAAAGCCCACGCATCTTCTCCTCGGTTTCCCAAGTTGCATCTTTTTCGGCTTCACCCCATTGAACCTTCACCAACTTGACCTCTCGATTCCTTAGCTTCTTGGTCTCTATCCCCAAGATACGAATCGGAGCTCTCCTCAAGGTAGCTTCTTTCTCCACTTCTACATCTTTCAGAACACTTGGCTCAACAACCCTTGCTGATTCATGTAAACACTTCCGGAGATGCGAGACATGAAAAACATCGTGTACTCCGGCAAGCTTCTCGGGCAACTTCACTCTATAAGCCATCTGCCCGATCCTTTCTATAACAGGTAATGGTCCGACAAACCTCGGTGCTAACTTCCCAACGGCTCCAAATCGGACCACATTCCGCAAAGGAGAAACCTTCACGAAAACCATATCCCCAACATCAAATTCCAAATCAGTTCTCCGCTTATCAGCATAGGATTTCTGTCGGTCTTGGGCCGCTTTCATCCGTCTCCGTATCAACTCGATCTTCTCGGATGTATCTCTGATCATATCAGGCCCAAGTATAAGCTTATCTGTAGTCTCCCACCAACATGTAGGCGACTTGCACAGCCTCCCATATAAAGCTTCGAATGGTGCCATCCCTATGCTTGCCTGATAACTGTTATTATATGCAAACTCAACAAGAGGAAGATGGTCTTCCCAAGTACCACCAAAATCCAGAATACAAAGCCTCAACAGATCCTCGAGTACCCTATTCACCCTTTCGGTTTGACCGTCCGTCTGTGGGTGATAAGCCGTACTTAGATTCAACCTCGTGCCCATGGCTTCTTGCAAGCTATTCCAGAACTGACTTGTCAAGATTGGGTCACGGTCACTGACTATACTAGAAGGGACTCCATGTAGTCTCACAATCTCACAAAGATATACAGACGCTAGCCAAGATGCGGTCCTCTTGCTCTTCACCGGAATGAAATGAGCACTCTTCGTAAGTCTATCCACAATAACCCAAATGCTCGTATTCCCTTTCCTTGACCTTGGTAGCCCATCGATAAAATCCATGGAGATACTCTCCCACTTCCATAGTGGAACGTCTAGAGGATGCAATAGCCCACCGGGCTTCTTCGACTCGGCCTTAACTTGCTGGCAAATGATACATCTAGAGACAAACTCTGCCACATCCTTCTTCATCCCAGGCCAAAAGAAAATACGCTTCATATCTTTATACATCTTATCTCCGTCGGGATGTATAGTCAACTTAGAGCGATGCGCTTCCTCAAGAACTTTTCTTACTAAATCTTCTACCATTGGAACACATAACCTTCCGTCTCTCCTCAGCCAACCCTTGTCATCAATAGAATATCGAGTGAGATGACTAGACGCCTCTCCTCGAATCAGCTTATCCATAATCTCAACTATCTGAGGGTCTTCTCTCTGCGAAGCCCCAACTTGATCAAGAAGGGTAGGTCTGAGTTCCAGAGATGCTAAAGAACCGGTCGTCGACTCAATCGCCAAAGAGAAATCAAAGGTTGCCACATACTCTAAATTCTTCATCTCAACGAATAGAGGACTCAGAGTCAACCTTTTTCTACTCAATGCATCAGCTACCACATTCCCCTTGCCAAGGGTATAAGCTATCTCAAAATCGTAGGACGCCAAGAATTCCTTCCATCTTTGTTGCCTCAGATTCAGATCCTTCTGGGAAAAGAGATACTTCAATGACTTGTGATCGGTATAAAGCTCAAATCTTTCTCCCAGAAGATAATGGCGCCAAGCCTTGAGTGCATATACTATTGCTGCCAACTCCAAGTCATGAGTGGGATAATTCTTCTCATGCACTTTGAGTTGTCTACCGCCAAAGCATATCACTCTTCCTTCTTGCATCAGAACAGCTCCTAACCCCGTGCCACATGCATCGGTATATACTGTAAATAACTTCCCTCCATCGGGCAAAGCTAGAACAGGTGCTGATGTGAGAGCTCTCTTGAGCTTCTGAAAAGCAAGCTCGCACTCTATGCTCCAAGCAAAAACTAAATTCTTCTTCGTCAATTTAGTGAGAGGAGCGAAAATCTTCGCGAAGTCCTTGATGAACTTCCGGTAAAAGCCTGCAAGACCTAGAAAACTTCTCACTTCGGTTGCATTCCTTAGAGTCTTCCAATCCTGAACTGCAACTACCTTAGCGGGATCCACCGCTAAGCCTTGCTTAGACACTATATGCCCAAGGAATCTAACTTCCCTTCTCCAAAAGTGACACTTGGAGAACTTGGCCTTCAACTGATGCGCTGTAAGCGCATCCATCACCTCCACGAGATGCCTTGCGTGCTCTTCCTCATCCTTAGAGAAGATCAGAATATCATCTACGAAGACCACGACAAACTTGTTCAAGAACTCCCTGAACACCCTACTCATCAAGTCCACGAAATATGTGGGTGCATTCGTCAAGCCGAACGGCATGACAAGCCATTCGAAGAATCCATCTGGAGTTCTGAACGCAGTCTTGTCTATACTATCCTCAGCTACCCTGAGCTGATGAAATCCAGTAGCAAGATCAAGCTGAGAGAAAACAGAAGCACCCACAAGCTGGTCAAAGAGATCATCAATCCTCGGTAACGGGTGTCTGTTCTTCTTAGTCAGCTTATTCAACTCTCGATAGTCAACACAAAGTCGGAGAGAACCATCTGCCTTGGTAGCAAATACCACAGGCTCTCCCCATTCAGATATACTTCGTCTAATGAAGTTCTTCTCAAGCAACTCCTTTACTTGCTTACTTAGCTCCCGCCTTTCACGCGGAGCCATGTGCCGAACGGGCAAAGAAACCGGCTTTGCATTATCCACCAGATAAATGCGGAAATCATTCTCTCGCTTAGGGGGCAACCCCCTAACTTCATCGAAAACATCTGGATACTCTCGAACCACTCTCACAGACTGAAGAGTCTCCATTGACGAGTCGAGTGATTCAAGATAGCACAACATGATGGGACCTCTCGGATCACAAGAAATCTCTAGGGTGTTCCCGAGGCGAGTCACGAGCCTCACAACCCTATGCTCACAATCAAGAATGGCTCCATATCTGGACAGCCAATCCATGCCCAATATCAATCTGTATCCCCTGAAACCAAGAACATAAGCACTGCACAAGAACTCTACACTCAGTATAGAGATCCTCAAATCCCCACATATCATAGACAAATGGGCGGAACCCCCAATAGGATTTGAGAAACAGACGGGATCATCTACCAAGCTAGTACTAAGGTGCAAACTATCAACAAGATCAGATGAGATAAAGCTATGCGATGCACCAGAATCAAACAAGGTACGAACTGGAAAATCAGAAATATATACAAGGCTCTCAACAGAAATACTACCTCGATCAGGAACTGGAGCGGTATTGAGAGCATGAACTTGCCCTCCTGAAGGTCCAGCACGCTGAGTCTGACCCTGGCCTTGCCCTCGCTTCTTTGGGCAATCCTTACTGAAATGTCCAATCTCACCGCAGAAAAAGCATTCACCATTCTTCCTTTTCCTCTTCTTACAATCCTTGATAAGATGCCCAACTGAACCGCAATAATGGCACTTCCCCTTGGTGTTCTTGCCCTTGTTGTTCCCCTTGTTGCCTTGACTCTTGTTCTTTTTCTGATTGCCTTGACTGCTTTGACCACTTGGATTACCCTGATTTCCTTTTCCCTGGGAATCAGTCTTCTTGGCTTGAGTATCATTCACCTTGGTCTCTTTCTTGACATCTCCCTGAAGTAACGCCATATCAACCAAACTCTCAAACGTGGCCCCATGGGGAATATGTGACATAGCCAATCCCTGCAACGGCTCATTTAATCCTCTAGCAAAACGAAGAGCCTTCTTCTGAGGAGTATTCACCATATCCAAGCCAAAACGAGCTAACTGATTGAACTTGTTCACATATTCTTTGACAGACATATCTCCTTGTTTCAAAGTTATGAACCTCTCCATTTGCAGATTCTCCTCAGCGGAAGATAGAAACTTAAGCACGAACCTTGCCCTGAAATCGGCCCAAGTCTCAACAGGCCTAGTACCATTGGTGACTTCCCACCAATAAGCGGCTTCATCCTTCAAAAGCCAAACCGCCAACAAGGTCTTCCTCTGATCGTCTAACCCAAAGATAGCAAATAAATCCTTGGTCTCTTTTAACCAATTTCTGGCCTCTACAAAAGTCTCAGTGCCTTGAAAGTTCTTGCCACCCATTGCTTTGAAATCTTTGCAAGTCTTTGCGAAGTCAGCTTGAGGATGCTGAGGGGGAGGAGGAAGAGGAACCTCAGCGACAAGAGGAGGAGGAACATTAGCGACAGGAGGAGGAACATTAACTACTGGAGGAGGAGGAGGGGGAACATCTGCGGGGCCGGCTTCGGTCGCCCTAGCCTCCAAAAGTCTCCTATACCAAACAGGTACGTGTACTCCCTCCGGAATAGCAAAGTTATCAGCCATACTGAAAAAGAAAAAGACAGATTCAGAATGGAGAAAAACGAAGGGATTTTGCTAATGGCTTTTTGGGGAATAGCCTTTTAAAAATAAACTAGACTTTTCTTTGGAAAATACTTTATACTTGGTTTTGAAAATAGTTTTCCAAAAGTTTCTTAAAAACCTTTTTGTTCCTTCTCGTAAACCATATGCTCTGATACCAAATTGTAACACCCCACCTCCGCCAGGGTGACTCTTGCAAGCACTCTGACTTTGGAGGGGCGTTTGAACTAGGTAAACATGCATAATGATATATCAAGGCAGAACAAGAACATCTGTATATATGTAAACAGAGTAAATAACATAGATAAAAACAGCGGAAGATTTTAAACCATTTCAAAACAAGTCTGGTACAGCATCATGTCAATTTTCCAAATAAACAAGTCTAGATAAAAACAACATCAACTGAAAAACTGAAATACATAAGTACTATCCCCAAATAAGCAATAACCATAGCTAGCTTCATGTCGAAACCGTACATGAGCTGAAATCCCACAAGCAAGCAATCCGAAATCCAGCTAAGCTCCTGTATTCCCTCCCTGAGAACCTTGGGGGGGGGGGGGGGGGGAACGGAAGAAAAGAGGCGAAAGAAAACAGGTCAGTCAAAAAGACTGAGTAAGCCCTACTACAATCAATGTAAACTGATAAAGTTAACTGGCATGAGCAGCAGGGATGATCATGAGGTTAACAACATACTAGTATGATGATTAACAGGGTAGATAAAGGTGTCATCGCATAATCAGGATTAAGGTTTTGCACCACAGGTGTACTAGCAACCTACATGACTTGAATAAACAAGTATTGATCCCTTGGCCCAAGCTTTGGCCCAATAACATGAAGTGACCCTCATACGAGGTCCAACCAAACGGTCTAGTCAATCGGCTCCCTAAGCCTAACTCGTCACGTGTTGGTGTCAATACGGCCCAAACATGATTGTAGTCGAACTGTGCCGGGTCCACCCTTCGGGTGTATCAAGCCCTAGGGTGTCAACCCCTGGACACCATGAACATGAGTGCACAGTCTCGATCTACTGGTACCCGTGCATGTTTTCTCCGGCTACGGACTATGTGCACGACCAGAGTCCGCCCGGAGCTACACCGGCGTACCACCCTGCCGTCGTTCATTGGTCGCTTACCTCCAGTCCAGTAATCGTGCCCCCACCCTAGCCTAGTCCCTAGGGTCATGGTGATACAAACTAGGGATTACTGCTGGAGTGGACCCCCCATTGCTAGGATTTTTCTAGTGGGTTAAATACGGTTTAACCCCTTTACTAATCATGGATTAACTTGGTTAAGTGTAACGATGAGTTCACGACTTAACCCCGATTAATCTACCAAGCCCCCAAATTGGTTAAGTATTAAATGGACCATGACTTAACCCTAATCATGAGGCATTAATTAATTAATGCACCTTAACCTCTCACATTAGACCTTGTTGTGGTTACTAGTTAAGCCAGGCGGGTCCGGGTAGCTTTACACCACAACTTGGTCTAACCTCGGGTCCAAGGTACCACATGACCAACTTCTCACATTGGGTCCTATTGTTTGTAGCAACTAGTTAAGCCGGTCGGTTCCGGGTAGGTTTACGCTACGAACTCAACCCAACCTCGAGTTGGCCACACTTATCTTAGTGTCATGTCCATCATGTTTCCAAAACATGTTACAAGTTTTCAAGCAATTGGGTAGACCTAACTTAATAGGTAAATTCCCAATGGGTAGACCTAACTTAATAGGTAAATTCCCAAGCTTATGTTTTATGTCTTTTAAGTTTACCCAATCCCAAACGCAATCCCATCGCTTACATATCGCAATAGCGCATCAAGGATAGAAAGAGGGAACTTGGCATAATCATGACATAAAAGTGTTGAAGCCACAAGTTCAACATGGTGGCATATGAAATATACATATGTTCATATACTTGCATATTACATTTTTAGGCCTCAAAAGAATGCATAAAACCAAGTTTATCATATTGGTGATACATGGTGCTAAGTGACATGTAAAAATGTCCATAAGTTCACATTTAGCCTCACATGCAAGTTATCATAAGAGATATGATAACTTACATGTTGCCAAAATGCAACCTTTAGCATAAAGCTTGAAGCTTTATGTTCATAAACCCAAGATAAGCTTGCATAACATGATAGCATGAACAAAATGTTCAACCCAAACTTGCATATCATATGGCAACTTGCATATCAAACTTTCATAACATAACATGATGAACTTGCATATCATAACATATCAAACTTGCATGTATCATAACATGACATACTTGCATATAAACTTGCATATTACAACATGATAGACTTGCATATCATAGCATAGTAAACTTGCATCTAAACTTGCATATCATACATTTAACTTTAGAGTTTAAGTATGAAAGGAATAGGGCTTACAATGCTTATGCGGACTCAAATGAGTATAGCAAATACAAGAAAGCCCTTATGCAACCAAAAACCCAAAATGCAAGCAAAACCCTTGAGCCAAAATGATCAAAACTCTTTCTTTATGATGCAAATATAGAAACTTGACTTGAATGCAAGCTAATGATGATCATACAAGTTTAAAAACACTTGTATGCATGGAAAATCTTATAGAAATTTATTTAGGAATTTATGAAGAGAGTGGAGGCCATGAGAGGATTGATTTTGCCATAGTTTAGTTGCTAGAGTGAATAATGATGATTTAGGGTAGGTTAGGGTCTTATTTATAGATTAGGCAAGTGTTTTAGGCCATAGGATTAAATCCTAGTTCCAATCTCAGCCCTCAAAACCGAATCTGGCCCCCAAGCTCAACACAATCTCAAAATGGTGCACCAGGCTAAACAGCCCGGCTGGACCAAGTCGACAGCCATGTCGACAGGGCTGTCGACTTAGGTCCAACCAAGTCGACTCCCAAGTCGATAGGGCAGTCGACTTGGGTACTTTGGCGGGAATTTTCCCGCCTGCGCCTGTTGCCCTAGATTCCCAAATTCAAACTTGAATTTGAAATCTGTTTTTACTTTGAATTTTTCTGAAAACTTCGTTGGGCCTCAATCGGGTCATACGGTCTCCGATTTTCGAAAACTCGGAATCTATTTCGCGTATTTTTCTGAGACGAACGCAATGGCATAGCCCGTTTCCCTTGATTCAGATTTTAGAATTAAATTCTGCCTCGATTTACGTTATAACAGGTTATTGAGAATACGGGTTGTTACACTCACTATATGTACAATGAAAAATTAAAATCCAGTGGGTTTAGTAAAACTGATTATTATTCCTCTACAATTTATTTGTGGATATCAAGGTGTCCACATAATGCTATTTTAACACTAATGTGGCAAAATTGTATCTAAAATTATTTTGTGGTTTATCGTCGAAGTAGTAACCTACAATGCATTGACCTGCATTAAATGCCTAAATGAAATCAATGCAAGTCTTGAATATGGACATAGATTTTATTTCTTTGCTACATGAAACATTTACAACCATCAACAAATTAATCGTTAATAGTATGATTGATAAAAAGACATCCATGCCAAATTTTCAAGTCCTAACTCATGATAAACTTACTAGATATAAGGGATACAGATGATTGAATTGAGAATTTGTCGTTTATGTTTGTAAGGCATATAACTGCCTCACTATAACATACATTCAAGGAAATAGCATGATATTAATAAACATTATGATATGTTCCAAACTCATTTGTCTTGAATGTACACAATATCTCTACATGAATAAGGATCAATTTAGGTTAAACTGAAAAAAATAGAAGGATAAACCATGTTGGCTTTATAACTTATTTGTTTATGGAAGCAAGTAGATGACTTTGTATTCAGTTCATAAATGTTAGGTTCAATTATAGACTAAATTAGTCTTTTCTTGGTATTAAATTCTATTTTATATTTTCAACATCAATTTAGCAAAAGAAACTCTATTATCAAATTAGATGCTTTAATCGTAACTATGTAACCGCAATTGTAAGATACAACAAAAACGGGTTCAATGGCTAAGCAAAACTTACACAAGAAAATTTGCCTGGAAAAAAGCAACTTATGCATAAGAATTCACTACAAATTCAATATGTAACGATATGGATGTTTATTAGCTTTCAAATCGTATCCAGGTATAATGGGTATAATTTGTACGTTATTTAAAGATTATTGGTTGCAAGTTCTTATGAATTTTAATTCACAAACTAAACCAATTTTAATGTTTAACATAAAACCTATTCCAAGTAAAAATACTATAATAGAATTCGTAGTCAATTCAAGTATAATCTGCTTGAAGTTAGCGATCAAACAAAGCAAAATAATTTATCAATTTAAAGGTTTAATCACAATTTTTTATTAAACTATATTTCCAGAAAAGTTAATAAGCTATGATTAATATCTGTATTAGTTGCATGTTTTCTATGGCATTGAACTGTAATGTATGCCTGTATAATTAAGGTATGTAGAAGCACTGGTAGAACCATATTCATGTTACTGTAAGTTTGCATGTAAATTAATATTCGTATACATTATATCTTTTCTTAATTATATTACTTAAAAATAATCCTAAATAAACATTAAAATACTCTTATTTCTTCAAATTTATTGATCTGACTTAAATTTTTGGATAAGGTAATGTTTCTCTATACCTTTATCTCCATTGTAGCCTAGGATAGCTCCCAATTTCTACCTGTGTAAACAAACTTTAGAAATGAGGTAATAAGATTTCAGGATGGAATTTTGCAAAGGGAGGAAAAAGTAAATTTGGCTATCAATTTTGTTTTTCTTTGATGAGTAAACATGAAACACATATAAAATTGAACAATTAGCTTAAATATGATTATTTATTTCCTTTATAACGCAAATTTGACGAATTATTACTATTTTTGGGCACTATATCTTCTGATTTTATAAAACAAAACCAAAACTCTGTTTTGGTTAAAGAAAATGTATCAAATTGCCTTTAGTTCATTTTGGATGAGGCTAATAACATAATCAAAGAAAACTCTGGCCTTAGGCATAGATAACAGGCTAACTGAACATTAAAGGTTTAAAAGCATGGAAAATTTACCAAGTTAAATTATTACAAATATACATATGTAAATAAATCTCTTTCACCATGCTAAGTGCATGGCACTACCTGTACCTTGCATCAATAGTTCTTTATTAGCACCAATTCTATTCTTTCTTTTTTTGGTGAAACAACAATAAGCGAATAAGGTAACAACTGAATAGTTGTTTTAAAAAAAGTAATATTGTTAACCAGCTTTTTGACCCGGTTCCCAAAAGTACATAAGGCATGCTCGACTCAACACATCGCATGACGTTAAGTGTACCTCGAACCCCTCGATACGAGTACATTTCGTATCCCTTAGCCTCGACTCTCTCTCCCTCAATTGCTTCGAACCACCCGCCTTCGTACCCAAGCCACTTCGGCTCGTGCCTCTCACCATCAAACCCCTCACACGCACCGAGTCTCGGGTTCCTCAATTCGTACCATGATTTTGGCTCGCCCCTAATTAAACTCAGCGATTCTCGTATCCTACGAGATACGAATCTGGTATCCATGGGATACGAAATTCATATCCTACCAATGGGATACGAGTTTTAGTCATAGGGAGTCGAGATTCGAGGCATGCGCTTCCAAGGGTACGAGATTTTGTGTAGTGGTCCCCAAATCCCACATACTCCCACCTAACCACTCCACTATAAATACCCCCAAGTCCATACTTCAAAAGGGTTAGAATTTGGTTGATTTGACACTCCTAAAGAGCTCCAAGTGACCCCTTCAATGGCATCCTTTCTTTGAGGGAGAAGAAGGACAAAAGTGACTTTTTCAAATATTCAAATAAGATGACTATGACTCCAAATCACATGGAAATGTTTGTAATCAAATGCCTAGAAGAGAATTATAGCTTGTAACTCATTGTTGTGAATAAAATCCAAGCAACTATTCCAAAGTGGATGTAGTCCCCTCACGGGACCGAACCACTATAAATCTCCTGTGTCAATTACTACTTTTCTGCACTTATTTTCCGTACGCGAAGCTCCATTTCTAAAGTAATTAAGAAACTTCGGTGTTGTCGCTAGATTATAGCGTCAACATTCTAGTGCTTTCACTGAGAAAAATCTAAGAATTACTCTTCTGTCGCACATTTCCATCTCGACACTGACGCGCTTTAGGTTCCCCTCTAACCGGCCGCCCAGTCAGCTTACGATGGCTGAGCGACCAAAGAGTACAATGATCGGCTCCGCTACCGTAGCCGAAGCTGGAACATCCCAGCTACCTCAACCGGCGGATACATCGGCCGAATTGGACATCCTTCCTTCGGCGAACCCCGAAGCCTTGACAACTCAACCACAGATTTATGCGCTGAATAAGAAGTATGAAAATACGGCTCTCGAACTCAACCAGCCATTGAAAAACAACATCAGCCTTATGCGTCAGCTTCAGGAGAGTCAACGAGTAGTCGCCCAACTCCAGCCAGCTCAGAATAATCCCTGAGTGGTGTGTACTATCTCTGAAACTTCTTCCTCCGAGTCTCGGGGCCCGCATCAACGAACGAAATTCAGTCTTAACAACAATGCCGATGTCCACTCTAATGCTCACACTAATGGTCACAACTATGGCAACAACAACGGAAACGGGAACGGTGATAGAACCATCGTCACCAATAGGGGGGCACACATCATCGTTATCGATCCCGGTTGTTCATCAACGATGAACAGGGACCGAGTAACTGACCCCCTCCTCGACAGAACCCAACCGTCGTTGTTCAGAACTTGGAGCCCGCACTCCCCGCACATCTGTAGTCCCAAACCACTCAATATCAAGATGAACGTCAGCCCGCTCACCCTCACCAACTAGGTCGAAATCGGTCAATCGATGTCGATGATATGGAAGAGGATGATCCCGACGTTCATCATAGAAGGCGTCCAAGGAACAGAACTCTCGAAGTTCGCCGAAACTGGATTCCACTAGAAGACGTCCATCCTGCATATCTCCCCGACATGGTCTGGAGGATCATGAGAGATATGTGGGGAAATGCCAACGACTCGTGGGATACCCACCTAAGGCATAACCCCTTTACCAGAGCCATCCACGAAGCCGAGTGGCCCCGACGTTTTAACATGCCACCAATGACACTATATGACGACACGATTGATCCCTTTGCTTTCTTGAACCGCTATGAATGGCAGATGGACTCCAACCGAGCCGCCGATGTCGTGAGGTGAAAATTCTTCCCAGTTGCCTTGGCAGGCACGACTTTGCTTTGGTTCCCTCGCTTTCTACTCTATTCTGTCAACACCTTCGGCCAGTTGGCCATGAAATTGGTCAAACAGTTTAGAATGAACGTTCTGACTCCGAAGAACGCTCTTACCATTTCCAACCTATATTAGGGTCCCGTAGAGTCTCTCAAAATCTATCTTGACCGATTCAATACTGCCCTCACCGAGACTGATGATCGTGAACCCCGTACCATGCTTTTTCAACTAGCCAAGGGTGTCCACCCTACCTCTGAATTCGGAGCCTGGATAGGTAGAAAACAACCCAAGAATTTGTAGTTTTTTACGAAAAGGCGGTGCAGTTTTTGTGCCAAGAAGAAGCAAGGTGTAGTAGAGCCTCGCAGGCCAACCACTCCAACAACCCACAAGCTAGCACTGTCGATGACAGCGTCAAAGGAAAATAGGTCAGTGAGTCCTCCGACAAGGGGAAGGGAGCAATTCCCTAGAAGCCGAAGTCGAAACCTAGGTGGTTGCAACAACAATCAGACTTCACCAGACCCCAAGAAGCATGACCGCTATCAAAATTACAGGAAATACACTCCATTGAATTGTGATATGGAGACCATCTACTAGAAACCTGTAATACGCTCCAGTACAAAAATCCCAACCCAAGGGAAACCACCGACCGTGAGAAAAACTCCAACAAATAATGTAGGTTTCATGACATGTATGGGCACAACACGAACGACGGCTGCCACCTCAAGGATTCGATTGAGAAGCTCATCCGCGAGAAACTCCTGGAACAATACGTACAAGATCCTGTTAATCTTAAAGCAGCTACGGGTCCATCAACGCCCTCTCCCCCAGCTCCTACCAATGCGGCCCCAGAGCCATCCAACCAAAGGTCACATGACATCGTGATCAAAACTATCTATTGTGGGCCTCACCCTTCGCATGATAGCTTCTACAAGATGGACGAGTATGCCGACTCTATCAAGCATGCCATATACGAAGCCTGTTCAACCCTGGATGAGTCAGTCACTGCGAAACTTCATAAGACAATGCGGGACGATATAGTATTCCGCTAGAGGGAATCTACGGGAATTGAGATCCCAACTATAGGCCCTCTCGTCATCTCCGCTCAGATTGGCCCAGCTTTTGTCCGAAGGATTCTCATTGATTCAGGGAGGTCGGTCAATATCATCTTCAAAGCAGCCTACGATCAGATGAAACTAGAGCCAAAGACTTGAAGCCCTACCATGCCACAATCCACGGCTTCAATGGATGCTCCAATCACCCTGTCGGCATGGTAGACCTCCCCGTGGAACTATGAGAAGGGGATCGGAGCCAGGTCCTAATCCTCACCTTTGTGGTCATTAATGTCATATTGTCATATAATGTTTTCTTTGGGCGACCGTTTCTCGTAGAATTCTGAGTCTGCATGTCACCATGGTCTCAACTGATGAAGTTTTACATAGAGAATGGAATCAGTACAGTTAAAGGCTACCAGGCCACTGCTAAGGATTGTTACCTCAAAGAATGGAAAAATGTGCGAAACAAGGACAAAGGCAAGATGGTGTCTCCACCTTCTTGCGCCAAGACCATCCCTGCATAGCAATCAAAGGCGTCCGAGTCCTGGATTAGGCGCCACATCCGTCTTTCCGACGATCTCGATCCAAGGGAGGACGAAGAGCCCAATCTCCAAAGGGATACCCTGGTAGAGGCAACGGTGGATGTTCCGATCAGTCCCGATGACCCGATAAAGATCTTAAAAGTTGGATCGCAACTCCACCCGTAATAAAGGAAGATCTCGTGGAATTCTTAAGGGCCAACCTCGATGTGTTCGCTTGGACACACTCTGACATGTGTGGCATCAATCCAGGAGTCGCTTGCCATAGGCTCGCCATCAACCCCCTGCAGCTTCCAATCAAACAGAAACGTGGAATCTTGGGGACCGAAAGATTGACCGTGATCAAAAAAGAGGTGGATAGGTTACTCAACAACGGCTTTATTAGAAAAGCCTTCTACCCCGAATGGGTTTCCAACCACTTCCTAGTCAAAAAAGCAAATGGAAAGTGGCAAACATGTGTCGATTTCTCCGATTTAAACAACACATATCCAAAGGACAATTTCCCACAACTAAAGATCGACCAGCTCGTTGATTCAACCGCCGGATACCAGCTCTTGTCTTTCATGGACGCCTACTCGTGCTGCATTTAGATCCTGATGTATCACCTGGACCAAGACCACACCTCCTTTATAACCAACCACGAGATCTACTGCTATCTCGTCATGCCTTTTGGTCTTAAGAACGTAGGAGCTACCTATCAATGACTGATCAACTTCATTTTCAAGGACCAGATTGGGAAATACATGGAGGTATACGTGGACAATATGCTCGTAAAATCGAGAATATTGAATGACCACGTCCAGGACCTCGCCGAAATGTTCGATGTCCTTCGTAGAAATAGCATGAAACTCGATCCCTTGAAATGCTCGTTCAGCATTGCATCTGGAAAATTCTTGGGTTTCATCGTCAATTCGCGGGGCATCAAAGCCAATCCTGATAAGATCAAAGCTATCCAGGACATCCGAACTCCCCGGAGCATCAAAGATGTTCAAAGTTTAAACGGGAAGGTTGCTGCTTTAAGTCGGTTCATCTGAAAGGTCACCGATAAATGCATTCCCTTTTTCGACCTGCTCAGGAAAGGGAAGCGCAACTTCTCATGGACACCGGAATGTGTTTTTGCATTTAATGACCTCCTGAATCAATTAGAGCGACCACCCATCCTTTCCATACCCATGAATCATAAAGACTTATGTGTTTATTTGGATGTTTCTTCGCAGGCAATCAGCTCAGTACTCATACGCATCGAAGACCGTGTCCAACAACCTGTTTACTACATCAGTAAGAGGCTACCAGGAGCATAGAAGAACTATCTTAAGCTTGAAAAGCTAGCCTACTATTTGGTAACCTCTTCCCAGAAGCTACGGTCTTACTTTCAATCTCATCTCATCAAGGTTTACATGGACTAGCCCCTCCGATAGGTCCTTCTATGGCCCGAGGCATCTGGACGGCTCCTTAGGTGGAACATAAAGCTGAGCCAATTCGAGATCACTTACATTCCTCGACGAGCCATCCTCGAAAAAGCCTTGCATACATTATAGTAGAGTTCACTGCCCCAGAAGAGCCTCCTCGCGAGGATACCGAAAATCTTGAGATTCAATGGAAACTTTTTGTAGATGGATCCTCTAACGATTGAGGTTCTGGCACCGGAATTGTGCTTATAACACCTGAAGAACAGCCGATATGCTACGCTCTAAAGCTTGACTACCCGGCTACCAACAATGATGTGGAATACGAAGCCTTGATTGCCGGAATCAGTACTGCAATCAAACTTAACATGAAAGCAGTCCTGATCTACTTCAAGTCGCAGCTTATCATTCGCCAGGTATAGGGCGTACTTCAAGCCAAAGGGACACGACTCGCTACGTACCTCGCCCGGGTCTGAGAACTCCTTACTAGCTTCGACCACTACACCATCATGCTTGTTCCTCGAGAATAAAATGAGAAAGCTAATTCGTTGGCCAAGCTGGCAAGATCCAGGGATGCACAACTTATGGGACTTTCTCACTTCGAAGTGCTCTACTCTCCGAGCATCGACCAACTGCAGACTGGTTCGGTAGCAACGACGAAGACCGGAACCAAGCCTGAATTGTGGATTACACCGATAAAAAATTACCTGCAGTAAGGAATCCTCCCTGATTGCTATAATGATAGACAAGCACTCACCCGCAAGTCTTCTCGCTACATCGTACTAGATGGGTGCTCTACCTAAGAGGATTCTCTGTTCCTTTACTCCAATGTGTAGCCTATGGCGACCCCGACCGTGTGTTGACAATTATACAAGAAGGCGAGTGTGGTAACCACACCAGGGGCCAAACTTTGGCCAAGAAAGTTATCAGATATGGATATTTTTGACCCACTCTCGACCGAGATGCCGCAGATTATGCCCGCAAGTGCGACAAATGCCAGAGATTCTCAAAAATTCCAAAAGCACCGCCTGCCGAGCTGGCGCAAATGGTCAGACCTTGGCCATTTGCCATGTAGGGAGTAGACATCATTGGGACCTTCCCGATGGCTAGAGGGGGGCACGCTATGCTATCGTCATAGTCGGTTATTTTACCAAAAGGGCAGAGGCCGAAGCCCTCGCCACGATCACCACCAAGAAGGTAATCAACTTCGTCATATGCAATATTATCACTCAATATGGAGTCTCCCAAGCCATTGTCTCTGGTAATGGGACCCAGTTCGAGAGCGTCGAGTTCAAAACTTTATGCCGACTACACAACATCGAGAATAGGTTTTCAATAATGGCCCATCCTCAGGCCAATGGGACAATCGAGGCTGTCAACAAAGTAATCAAATCCATCATCAAGAAGCGTTTTGAAAAGGCAGGAGGTTTATAGGCTGAAGAACTCCCTCAAGCCTTATGGGCCTACCAGACCACCGACAAGTCAGTGACCGGCCACACCCCTTTCGCTCTTGCCTATGGATTTGAAGTTATCATACCCATTGAGCTAAAACTTCAGTCTCACCGAGATAACTATTATGATCCGAAGATGAACCAGGACCTACTCATGGAATCACTTGACTTACTCGAGGAGAAAAGAAACAAAGCCGAACTCAGAGCTGTCGCTCAACGCCAACGAGTCGCTCGATACTTCAACTCTGGAGTCCATCCTAAGGACCTCAACATCGGCAACCTCATCCTGAAATGGATCGTTCCTACACCGATTGGCTTCAGTCCTCGCTGGGAAGGTCCATACGTCATACAATGGAGGCTTCGAGATGGGACCTTCAAGCTGGCAACTGTCGATGGCGCTAAACTCCTCAGGGCATGGAACAGTGAACATATCCGCTGCTACTTTATACAACTTAGTGTACAGAATTTCCACTTTCCAACAATGTTTTGTTTTCTTTAACAATTCAAGGCATTGTAAAAGCTGTTACTGGCAAAGTTAGTAGTAAAGATATTGTTCAGTTCTTTTTGCTCTTGATGTGTTTACTTCTTGCATAGTATGTTTGGTTGGCAATCATAACTAGCTTGCATGCACGAACACACTATCCCGGACCGGCACCCCGAGCGCAGGAGCCGGTGCTGCCACTCAGGCCTTGAACCAACGACGAGGTTGGGTACAAACTACTCTGGATCGCCATCTCGAGCATGGTAGCCTGTACCTCTAATTAAGCCTCGAATCAACGACGAGACTGAGTATAAATAACACCACTCGGTCCGGAACCAACGACGAGACTGAGTCTAAATCGTTTCGCCACCTAGTCTCCAGACTTGGGTGTAGCCCATCAGCCCAGTTAGTGTGAAACCGACCACTCCCACGGCTCCAGCCGACCCATTAGGAATAGATCTGGGAACCACTCAAACCTCGAATCAATGACGAGGACGATTATAAATCGTTTCGCCACTTAGTCTCCGGACTTGGGGGAAGCCCATCGGCCAAGCCAGTGTGAAACGGACCACTCCCGCACCTACATCCGACCCTCCGGGCCCGGATTCGGGTACCATTAGGAGAATTAATGACGCCCCCGAGCTCTAAACCCGAACGGACGACGGGAGAGCCAAAAAGGATGACACCACGGCATCCACACCTTCTCACGAATTAGGACCAACGACCTCCGGGAGGTCCAAGAGGGAAGACACTTAGCCCATATTCCGCACGACTTGGGAACCCTAAACAAAGGAAAACCCGAGAGCACCAACTAGTACACAAACCTCCAGTCACATTGGTTTAAGTGTAACAATAAGTATGCTTGTGTAATTACAGGACGCTGAAAAGCATAAGACGAACATTTGAACACTTAACATAAATGCGATATAAGAAGGGGTAACTAGTGCTTTCATTCACACACAAAAAGCGAACTACATACTTCTAAATATACTTTCATTCTAATGAAGCGACGTATATGAAAACCACACTGTGCTCTAAAACATCAAAAGAGAGGCTTGTACTCGCGTACACTATCGGCCTACATAACCAAAATACCCATAACATCTATGACAACCAGTAAGACTAATCATCTTTCTTCTTATTTTGCCCTTTCTTCTTAACAGATTCGACATTAGGCGGGTCACTGCCATTAGTTATGGACCTCTTCCTTCTCGAGCTACCCCCGTCTTTTCCTCCTCCACCCTTCACCGGAGTGACAGACTCGTGTGATACCGATGTACGCTTCCTGACATCATCTTCACCACTGATTATCTTTGTAATCTACATGGGAGGAATGCTCTGTAGTGGATTGGGAGCGGTATCCGAAGCAAGAGCCACCACAGCCTCGTTTTCACCTCGGGATTTCTTGGCCTCAAGTAACGCCTTCTTCTTTGCTTCTTCGACGGCCTTCCAATCGACTATCTTCTTGGCTTTGAGCTTTGCGACGTTATCTGCCTTAAGCTTCTCATAGGTCTTTGCGGCACTTAGCTTAGCGTCATTTTCCATCCTCTTCTTCTCCGCCTCATCGGCGACCTTCTTCGCCGCAACCGTGCTCGCAGCTTTCTCTTCAGCCTTCTGCCTGGCCTTCTCTTGGGCCTCATGAAGGGCGATCTCATCCTGATTCCTTTTCTCCTCTACCTTCTCGCACTTGGCTACCATTTGGGCTTGTTGAGTCAGTACCAATTCATTCATCGTCTGCACATTGGCCTTTACCGCACCCGTGACCTGAACACTCTGGCCATCCAGCACCTCTCCTTCTTCTAAAATATCCTTATAAATAGCAGAGGCCAAATCCACGTCCGAGAACGTATCCATGTGACCGCATTCCTCTCCAAAGTGAATTACCTACAGTCCTAGCCCAGACTCAGATGGCTGAGGAATCGCAGAGGCAGAGCCCGCTGCTGCTTCAATTCCAAGGGGGGCTGCACAACAAAACTGCAACTATTTTGTTTTTGAGGACTTAGCACTCTCGTCCCTTTCACTTATCTATGGCAATGAGAGTTTACCTCCAATAGCATGCGATGCAAGTATGATAGGAAGAGTGCTCTTTGTCGTAATAGAAGTCAATCCCACTGGCCTATAGCCAGGATGCTCAGGGTGATACTTGGTCAAAACATGAACTAGGATCGTAGGACCACTTGTTGTAGCAGACACCGGGGACCGCAGGTGGCAAGTAATTCCTTCTCCAAACTTTTGAGAAGCTATCATGCTCTTTGTCTCTATAGACTTCCCCATCTCAACGGCACTCTTTGCCAGTCTTTCCTTCTCAGCATCTTCCTCTAGCAATCTCCTCCCATCCTCCAGTATTTTACGCTCATCCTTAATTAAGAGGTCTTCCATGAGTTTTCCCTCATCTAGTGACTCCACCCTTACTTGTTGTAACTGAGCCTCATATGGTACAAGCTTCTCCCGTGTCTTAGCCAGCTCCCGTGAGTAATCATCAAGCCATGAGATCCCATGGAACTTCAAAGTCTTGACAAGCATACCCCAAATGGGTTCCTCCAACAATTCTTCTACCCTGGCCTCAGTTTCTGCAATCTCCTATTTCAGTTCCTCCACCTACCTTTGGTGCTCAGCTTTCAGCCCATCAACCGAGCCCAGCACTTCCCTATTGGAGGCCTCGACTTTCTATTTTCCATCCTTGTCGCCTCCAGCTGTCTCCTCATCTCCTCATTCTCTTTCTACAGCCCTCTCATTTTCCAAAATCAAGTTTTCATTGTCCTTCTCAAGCTGGAACACTTTCTCATTCTCCTTCATCAAACGAGCATTCTCCATAGCCAGCTCCTCGTAATCCTTCTTAAGCTTAGCATTCTCAGTCGACACCGAGACCACCGTGTCTTTATATGTCGAAGCAGTGTGTTCTGCATCCTTCTTCAACTTCTTATACTCCCTCTTTAGCTCGCCTGTTACAAAAACAAATGGACGGCACATAACTGTGTTGCTCGGACACATAGATAACGATGTTCCAGTGACAAAAACGTGTATATGTAGCTTACTCAAGGAGTTCTCCGCATTTCAGACGACCAACTGTTCATCCTTTACCTTCTACCTTAAGTTGGCAATCTCCACATCCTTATTCCTAATGAGATCCGAGAGATGCCCCGAGTACTTATAGTACTCATTGCATTGGTAATAAGCGCAGTAAACCTATTGCCACACCATTTCTTTTTCCTCCCGAGGGATCGGGTTGAGGTACGGAAGCCACATAAGTTCGTTGAAGTAGTATCTCGGCATTTTCTCTTTCAGTAGGGCTTTCCTCTTGTCTACGCTGAGTTCTAGAGCTTAGGGTGGCACGGGCATTAGTCCTTTCTACTTTGAGTCCGTCTTCTTCTTCTTGCTGGGAGGAACTAACTCTTTCTCCTTGGATGAAGCGACAAGCGGAGCAGGCAGAATATATTGGGCAATCGTTGAAGAAGGACGCCCTACACCAGTAGAAACTTTCCTTATACCCTTCCCCGATGACCGGTTAAGCGAAAGGGGGGCAATTTGGAATGTCGAGGTCACTCCCTATGACGGTGCTCACTATTGCGGTTGCAAGGAGAAGGAGGATCAGGAACCAAACTAGAGCTTCTCCTAAAATTCGACATAAAGCCACCTCTAGGTGGTCAGCGACTACCATGACAATAACTGCGACCTCCTCTCCCACGAGTCATGTCACCTGAAAGAGAAACAGATTCAAGATTAGACTCAGAATCCTGACGCACGCGATTAAATGCTATGTAATGTAGTGCTTATGAATGTGTATGTCCTAAGTGTTCTCTCAATAGACCATACAACGGCCCGCTCGAAGGAATGACTTCACTCACAGCCAGAGCTAACTACACCATAGATGTGACACTGGGCAAGGGAAACGTAACATGCAAGGAGTTTGTTAAAGTCATCAAATTGACCCTCTCTCTCAAGTGAGACGACGGTCTCAGAGGGAGATATTGGAGACTGTGGCCTGAACCTCTTCCCCGGCAGCTGCCTCCTTACCCTTGGTCTCGCCCCCACTAATTTCCTCATGAATCCTTGCAGCCTTGCTCGGCTTAGACCCGATAGGAGATACTTTCCTCTTTTGACTCGGGGACCCCTTTTCTTCCCAGTGCATGTTTTCCTTCCACCTCTGGCAATGGCCGGTCTGAGTATCGATCGATTGCCAAGGAGCAGTTCCATGCGAAGCCCAACCTGATTGAGGATGCTATCGATGGAGCAATCCTCTACCGGAATTGCCAACAAAGACTCAAGTCATTATTGATACACGATATATGTAGGCGCCTCAGGATTTCCTACCATACACAAATGAATTTGGAATTTCTCTACCAAACCAACAAGTGTCAGCTTGAAAGTGAAGGGAAACACTTACTTCCTTCCAACCATCTCCTCGCAAATCTAGGAGGGCAGCGCACGGAGAACCAATCATACTTGTACACCGTTAGTTTAGGCCATTTCCCAACGAAGAACTTGGTGTTGGGTGACACTTCCAAGAAGTATTGAGATGGCGAAGCGATGGCTCTCCTCTTCAGTTGGAACAGATATAAGATATCCTCCCCTGTGGGCTCCAAGTGCAGGCACTCCCTGTTAAGAACGCAGGTACCCAAGTGGGAAGTGTACGCATTCGGATGGAGTTGTGATGACGCAATGTTGAAATAGTTCAGTATATCCCGAATAAAGTTGCTGCCCGGGGGCACGCATCCAATAGTGCACACCTACCTATTCCAAGAAGTGTACCTTTCCGGCGGTACGTGAGCTCTATCGCCCCTCCCGGGAGCGCAAACATCTTTCTAGGGAATACTGGACCTAATCGCCACACGCCTCACCGCCGTATCACCCATATGTGAGGGCATATAATCAGGTGGGTTCTTGAGAATAACTGCACCCGCCACCATGTTCGATGCATCCAACGTGCTTCCCTCAATTATATCCACGTGCTATAGGTCCTCATGTTCGACCAATAGGTTGCGCCCTACGCTCAAACGCTTCCGGCAAACCTATCACCTGAGAGGGGGTGGATTCCCCGGAAGTCTCTCGCTGCCCTTAGAGCAAGCATCGCTAGTTGAGTCGGATGTGGACGATGAATGTTGCGAAGCGGTGATGTAACAACCCGAAAAATTAGGACCAATTTAAAATTTTTATTTTAACAAATTTTAATGAAAAATGCGTCAGAATTTAAAATTTTCATTTTTTTTATTTAAACTATTGATTGACTTTGTATATAAATTTTATGATTAATGAATGATTTCAAATTTGTTTCTAATAAACAATTATTTGTAATTAGATATGAAATTCTTCTATAATTGTGTAATAAGAAACGTGCGCTGCTTCGTTCACATTAATATAATTTGTTTCATAATATTAGAATTTAAAACGAACAACGTTGCTTATACGCAGTACGCGTTCACTAAAATATATATAAAAAAATAATTCTAGTAATACTACGAACATCAATAGAAATATTTTCAAATGACAAAAGTGAGACAACATTAACGCTAAAAGTTATTTTATTACATTTTCTTACAGAATTGGAAACGTTAGATAAATGTATGTCTAAAATCTCTAAGCACTTAACCGACCTATTTCAACATCAAATGAAATACTTTGAATTCCATTTATGCATTAAGTATTGAATCATCACTTCCTTATCAGAAACATAAGGACAACAATAATAATACATGTTGCACGCGTTTTTAAATACAAGAAAAATGAGAATAATACATGTTGCGTGCGTTTTTAAATAAAGAATAATTTATTTCCTTTTGTTTCTTTGATATCTCTCTTTTGCAAACGATTATATATAAAAAAGAATGTTTTAATATGAAGCTTGCGAGGATTAGGGAAGGACAAAAATTAGAAAGAAATTTCGAGAGAATAATCAACTGTGAATATACGTGAGAATAAAAGATGAATGGAAATGTTAGGTAAATTAAACAGATTGTTATAAATGGATACAAGTCTTATATGGTAAACACTAATGGCCTAAATGAATATTGGGCAAAAGAAAATAATGGTTTAAATTTAGAAAATAATGAACATGTAAGGGAAACATTAATATTAAGAGAGGTACGTTGAACATAAAAAGGTAATCAATGTTTGCACCAACAAAATCAATCGCATGAATTAAGGCTATTTTTCCAGAATAATATAAATATGCCATATTTTATTCTTTTTTTTTAAATACAAGAAAGAAAAGATAAGATAAATACCCATTAAATTAAATATTATTTAATATATATAACTTAAGGTATATATACGGTATAGAATACGAAAACCTAAACACCTTCTTCCAGCCGCCTTCCTTATGAATCAATGGCCGAACTCCTCCAAACTTAATCCCTTTTTTTTTTCTCTTTTTTTCCCTAAATGTCTTGAATTAAAACAAATCTCTAACCACAAATCGAAGAACACTTCGAGATCTTGCTAACCAACGGTGAGGTGCGAGCTGGGGGTCCTTCTGGGCGATGGATGGTGGCTCGATGGTGGTCATTGTGGTGGTCTCGGATCGAGGTCTGATGCCTCGTACGGCGTGCGCAAGTGAGGAGTTGGCGGTCGGTATGGGTTTCAATGTACAACAGAAAGGAACGAAGAAGAAAGGGGTTAAGTCCCTTAACCAATGCAATTAATCCTTAATTAATTATTTAATTATTTCATTTTTTTTAAATCAAATGTTTATAATACAATAACTTCTTCAAACAGAAACGAAATCGAATGAAACAAAGTTCGTTGAACTCACATGGACAAGGGCTTCGCTATGAAACAGTCCAGAACTGAAATGGAGCAAATCATGATTTGAGGGAAATTCCAATCTGAACTAATCTGAATGGAAAGTTATTTGTGAGATTTCTATTTTATGATTCAAATTAATTATTTACTGAAATGTAAAATTTATATTTATTTCATAAATTCATGTGATGTTGTATATCTTTATTGAAATGTTGGTTGGGTTGTGATGTGGCTATAATTGAAATTTTGGTATTTTTGATTTTGGTTATAATAATGAAAATGAATTGTGATTGTGGTGGAAATATATTTTAGTGTTATGAATAAATTTGTTTATGTTTTAAATAGTAAAACATGAATACAGTGGAAACCACATTTAAATGTGAAGTATGTTAATAAAATAGTTCGTGTTAGAAAACTTGTTTTACATTAAACATTATATTTTAACGTATTGAATATACATAAACATTTGTTCATGTTTAGAAAATAAGTTTTACATTAAAATTATATTTTAATGTATTGAATGTACATAAATATTTGTTCGCATTTAGAAAACAAGTTTCACGTTAAATTATATTTTAATGTTAAGAATGTACATAAGAATTTGTTCATATTAGGAAAACACGTTTCACATTAAATTCACATTTTAATTTTATGAAGGTAAACAAATTTTGTCATAGGAAACATCATTACAAAAACTTTATTTTCAGTGTAATGAATAGATTTGCAAAATTGTACATGTTATGAAATGAAACATGTTTTTACACTAAACTTTATTTTTAATAAGATGATCATTTCTAAATAAAAATGTGCACACGTTAACTTTACATTTTTAATGTTAATAAGACATTAAAAAGAATCATTGTCATGTTAAATTATTTTCACATTGGAATTCATATTTCGACGTAAAAGGATCATTATAAAACATGTATTTTTATTGTCATTTGTTACCATAAAATGGGTTAAAACAAAAAGAATGTCTTTTTATCGTCACTTGTTTTACAATATAAAGAATGAAATAAAGAGACTAGGTTTCATTATGTCATTTAATAAAAGGGGTAGAATAATATAAATTCTCCATGTTTTAAACTTATAAAACATGTTTACATTAAAAAGTATATTTTAATGTAATGAATGGCGTAATATAAATTGTCCATGTTTTAAACTTATAAAACATATTTACATTAAAAAGTATATTTTAATGTACTGAATGGCGTAATATAAATTGTCCATGTTTTAAACTTATGAAACATGTTTACATTAAAACGTATATTTTAATATAATGAATGGTTTAACAAAATTGGTTCATGTTTTAAAAAGTAAAACATGGTAACATTAAAAACTCTAGTTTAATGCAATATATGAAAAGAACATTTTTTTTTTGTCATAAATGTTAGTATTAGAATAAAAGAACACTTTTGTCAAAATGCTTAGTTAGAATTAAAACATCGCTTTCGTTAAAAGTGTTTATCTAGAAATAAACTAGTCATTTGTCTAAGGTTAGAATTAACATGTCATTTAAATAAAAACATGTTATGTAAAAACATGTTTTCACTTAAAACTCATATTTTAAATGTCATGAACAGAATATAGAAAAAGTCATGTTTTAAATAAAAACATGTTTACATTTAAAATTTCACATTTTAAATGTAATGTTAGAGTACATTGAAAGGTCACATTTTTATTTTAAAATGTTGCATTTGATTAAAAATGCCTTTTAGTTATAAAATATTGTATTAATATGTCATTTTGTTAAGAATAGTCAATTAGAATAAAAATATCATTTATATTAGCATTCAAAGAACGACATTTATGTTAGAATTAAAAGAACATTTATGTTAGAAATAAACATTTATGTTGGAATTCAAAAATATGCTACACTGTCATTAACAAGTTTCCTAACTTGTTTATGTTGATTGGGACGATAATTTTTACACATCGCCCAAGCGCACAAATAATTTTTTTATTTATTTGTTATATGTTATGTGTTTGTTGAAAACCCCACACGGGTCTTGGGATGATATTCACACATCTCCCTTGTGATTAGTTTTAAGCGTTATTTATTTGACGCTTATACAGTACTAATATTCACTTTGGATGTTTGGATGTTATTAATGATTTTTATTATTAGTGTAGAATACATTGCGGTGTTTGAAATCCATATAATTAAATTATATGGTAATTGTTGGGTCCCATTCCAATTTTGAATTAAAAGAATATTTTAATATAATATTCAGTTAAAAGAAATCAAATAATGGTTTTGATCTTTTAAAGTTCAAAAGATTTTATTATATGGGTTAAAAAGTCACAATGGAAAGGGTTGAGTTAAAAATACGAAATGGGTCATGACACGAGGTTAAGCCCAACTTATGGGATTAGCCTGCCCGGAACCAACCGGCATATCCAGCATCCATAAGTCACAAGCTTAATGTGGGAGGTCTGGCCCAGTATAAAATACAAATGAATAAGAAATTGAATTGGCCTATTTAATCTGTTTTAAATAGAAACGCCGTTTTAAACCAAACGTGTTTACCAATTTAATGTATTCATTTTAAAATGAATATTAAAAAGAAGTGATTTGTAAACTTAATATTTTAGAAATATTAATATTTTTAATATGATAAGAAAATAAAACATTCAATTTAGACTTTAAATTGAAATAAAGTTAAAACTGTTTTAAGGCGAATTTATAAATATTTTATAAAGTACGTTTTAAATAGAAATCGAAGATATAATATATATATTAAATAAATATATATATATATATATATATATATTTAAGGGCCTGAATAGAACGCGCCGCGCAGCGACCGTTCGCGAATTTCGACCATTAACTTTAAATGGACGTAACGGGAGATCCCACTGTCGGATTCTCCTAAAACTGGGACCGTTGGGTTTGTATCGAAAAGAGCTTTTCAATGAATATAAGAGTTTTTAAATCTAACAGTTGGATTTGGAATTATGTCCAAATAAAATTTAGAAAAGGTCGCTATGGATGCAGTTCGGTGGCCGTTATTGGAAACCGACTGTACGAGCGAAAATAAAATTATTAAAAATATGGAAATATTATGTAAAATCATAATAAATGATTTATAGGGAATTTAGATGAAAATTTTTAATAGTGAAGAGATAAAAATATATTTTATCGATATGAACTAGTTATTAACTAGAACAAATCTTACAATTAAGATTTAATAAAGTTTTCCAATAAGTTAATATTTACTTGGAATTAAATAGAATAAATTGGATTTTTGGGTTGTCGTGAATGGTGTCTTAAATAACACTGTTCTTAACCCCAGTTGAGAAAAGAATAAATCTTTTAATTAAGATTTTTAGAGTTTCAATCGTATTTGATAATTGGAATAAAATGAAATGTAAATTGGATTTATCGTGAACAGTGTTTTAAACGACACTTGTTCTTTAACCCAGTTTGCAGTGAAATATAATTTGGGATTTATGAATCTTTTATTAGGATTTAAAATGGAATATTTTCCAAGAGTAAAGTTTTCCAATTTAATATACTAAATTGGGATTGAATGGAATTTGATTTAATAATATTCGAGATGAGTTTCTGTAAAAGAAGGCCGTTAATATATATGGAATTTAAAAGGCTTTGCCGTTATTCCATTTATATTAATAGCCCGATACAGAAATTCATATCGATTATACATTGGTCTGATTTCTATGAAAATCCCCTATTTAATGGGAGATGAATTTGAGTTTATCGTGAACAATGTTTTAAATGAAATTAGTTCTTTAACTCAAATAAGGATAAGATTAATTTCTTAAAATTAAATAATCATTAAATAATGATTTTGATATTTAAAACCAAATTGGAGTTTTTAATAAATCTTTAAAAGAAAAGATTTAAGAATAAACTTAAAGGATTTATCTTTGATAGAATAATACGAATATTTTATTAGAAGAATATTCTGAATTGGAATGTGGCGTTGGATGTGTTTTTATAGTACTTGATTTTTCATTATAAAATACGTGAGTTATTTGGGAAGACCAGGTTTAACCCATTCCGAATAATTACTACGACGATGAAGAATCGAAGATGAAGACGGTGGTTGAAGACCGACGATCTTCACATCGGATGGATGTGTTGCTACAGAGACCCTTGATGGGAGTAGCTACCTTGAAGGGGCTTCAGTGGTGGCCGTCCGGACTATTGTTGATTGTTCGGATTTGGTTTTCGCTCAGACCCAGAGCATAAGCTAGTAAATGGATGCGTGTCTGACATTGGATTTCGTTCCATGTGAATTAAATCGATTTCTGTTAATGTATGTCTGTTTGGTGGTGGAGGATTTATTCTCCACTTAACACCCTGGTATATATTAATAGTGATTGATCGCATGGCGTGAATTGTCAATGTGGCACGTCAAGATGCAAATGATCAAGGCTTTTGTTGAAAAGCAGGGCCTTGTGGGATGATCAAAGCATAGCCTATTACGGCATAGCTTTGTGTATATCGTGACTTCGCGAGCCTCACACCTCGGTATGAGTCAAAAACGGGATATGGACCGTAGGGAGTGCACACGTTTCTTTCTAGCTAGTGGTAGTGTCAGTGCTTTAACACGGCCCGGCATTTTACTTATGTGGATGATGGATTTTGAGACGCCTCGGATTTTTATAGGCCGATAGTGGTCATATTATAGGTTCAAAGGAACCGGGAAACGTGTGTTCAGGCATAACCAATCCACTGCCGATAGGCGGGGACCGGCCCTACTGCATCCAAGGGTTCACTGCGGGGGATCCTGAGGCATTTGCTAGAGTATCTCGAATCGGAGAGGAGCTTGCCCCTAGCCTCGACTCATGATGGAAATCCAATTTCCAATGTGACCTTGCGGTTTTGAATGTAGAGCTAGTATGGCGACATGATATATGGTACCCATGCCGTCTATGATTAATACATTTTGATTGAAATGTTTTTATTAGAATATATACACACTAATACTAAATCCGTTTTAACGTATCAAGCATCTTTTGACCATTATAAGGTAAAACCCTCTCCTCCGGTTTGCGTTGCATGGTGTGATGGGACTTGGGTCTTATAATGGTTTCATTTTCTAAAAAGCATAGCATTATTTGAACAATTTACTTTACTTATGCACTGGCAATCCAATGGAGTAAACCCGTTCCGCGTTAGCGGCGTGGTCCTGTGATTCGCCTTATCATTAGATTAGTTTAGTTAAGATTTCTCATACCAGTCCCATGACTGACCTGTAGTTTGTTTCACTGGCAAACTCGGGTGCCCATATTTTTTCACACGGGCAGTCGAGTAGCTTGTTTTGCAAATATCTATTCTTTTAGCAGGATCCTGGATTGAAGCTTAAAGCTGTGTCCAGAGCATTTATAGTCTTCCGCTGTGTATTGTATTTATGTATTGTAATTTAACTTCCGCTGTATCATTCCTTTAATTGATGTACTCTGATATTCTGTACTCTGATGTTAAAAATACGAAACGGGTCATGACACGAGGTAAAGCCCAACTTATGGGATAAGCCTGCCCGGAACCAACTGACATATCCCGCATCCATAAGTCACAAGCTTAATGTGGGAGGTCTGGCCCAGTATAAAATAAAAATGAATAAGAAATTGAATTGGCCTATTTAATCTATTTTAAATAGAAACGCCGTTTCAAACCAAACGTGTTTACCGATTTAATGTATTCATTTTAAAATGAATATTAAAAAGAAGTGATTTGTAGACTTAATATTTTAGAAATATTAATATTTTTAATATGATAAGAAAATAAAACATTCAATTTGGACTTTAAATTGAAATAAAGTTAAAACTGTTTTAAGGCGAATTTATAAATATTTTATAAAGTACGTTTTAAATAGCAATCGAAGATATAATATATATTAAATATATATATACATATATTTAATGGCCTGAATAGAACGCGTCGCGCAGCGACCGTTCGCGAATTTCGACCATTAACTTTAAATGGACGTAACGGGAGATCCCACCGTCGGATTCTCCTAAAACTAGGACCGTTGGGTTCGTATCGAAAAGAGCTTTTCAATGAATATAAGAGTTTTTAAATCTAACAGTTGGATTTGGAATTATGTCCAAATAAAATTTAGAAAAGGTCGCTATGGATGCAGTTCGGTGGCCGTTATTGGAAACCGACTGTACGAGCGAAAATAAAATTATTAAAAATATGGAAATATTTTCCATATTATGTAAAATCATAATAAATGATTTAAAGGGAATTTAGATGAAAATTTCCAATAGTGAAAAGATAAAAATATATTTTATCGATATGAACTAGTTATTAACTAGAACAAATCTTACAATTAAGATTTAATAAAGTTTTCCAATAGGTTAATATTTACTTGGAATTAAATAGAATAAATTGGATTTTTGGGTTGTCGTGAATGGTGTCTTAAATAACACTGTTCTTAACCCCAGTTGAGAAAAGAATAAATCTTTTAATTAAGATTTTTAGAGTTTCAATCATATTTGATAATTGGAATAAAATGAAATGTAAATTGGATTTATCGTGAACAGTGTTTTAAACGACACTTGTTCTTTAACCCAGTTTGCAGTGAAATATAATTTGGGATTTATGAATCTTTTATTAGGATTTAAAATGGAATATTTTCCAAGAGTAAAGTTTTCCAATTTAATATACTAAATTGGGATTGAATGGAATTTGATTTAATAATATTCAAGATGAGCTTCTGTAAAAGAAGGCCGTTAATATATATGGAATTTAAAAGGCTTTGCCGTTATTCCATTTATATTAATAGCCCGATACAGAAATTCATATCGATTATACATTGGTCAGATTTCTATGAAAATCCCCTATTTAATGGGAGATGAATTTGAGTTTATCGTGAACAATGTTTTAAATGACATTAGTTCTTTAACTCAAATAAGGATAAGATTAATTTCTTAAAATTAAATAATCATTAAATAATGATTCTGATATTTAAAACCAAATTGGAGTTTTTAATAAATCTTTAAAAGAAAAGATTTAAGAATAAACTTAAAGGATTTATCTTTGATAGAATAATACGAATATTTTATTAGAATAATAATCTGAATTGGAATGTGGCGTTGGATGTGTTTTTATAGTACTTGATTTTTCATTATAAAATATGTGAGTTATTTGGGAAGACCGGGTTTAACCCATTCCGAATAATTACTACGACGATGAAGAGTCGAAGATGAAGACGGTGGTTGAAGACCGACGATCTTCACATCGGATGGATGTGTTGCTACAGAGACCCTTAATGGGAGTAGCTACCTTGAAGGGGCTTCAGTGGTGGCCGTCCGGACTATCGTTCATTGTTCGGATTTGGTTTTCGCTCAGACCCAGAGCATAAGCTAGTAAATGGATGCATGTCTGACATAGGATTTCGTTCCATGTGAATTAAATCAATTTCTGTTAATGTATGTCTGTTTGGTGGTGGAGGATTTATTCTCCACTTAACACCCTGGTATATATTAATAGTGACTGATCGCATGGCGTGAATTGTCAATGTGGCATGCCAAGATACAAATGATCAAGGCTTTTGTTGAAAAGAAGGGCCTTGTGGGATGATCAAAGCATAGCCTATTACGGCATAGATTTGTGTATATCGTGACTTCGCGAGCCTCACACCCCGGTACGAGTCAAAAACGGGATATGGACCGTAGGGAGTGCACACGTTTCTTTCTAGCAAGTGGTAGTGTCAGTGCTTTAACACGGCCCGGCATTTTACTTATGTGGATGATGGATTTTGAGGCGCCTCGGATTTTTATAGGCCGATAGTGGTCATGTTATTGGTTCAAAGGAACCGGGAAACGTGTGTTCAGGCATAACCAATCCACTGCCGATAGGCGGGGACCGGCCCTACCGCATCCAAGGGTTCACTGCGGGGGATCCTGAGGCATTTGCTAGAGTGTCTCGAATCGGAGAGGAGCTTGCCCCTAGCCTCGACTTATGATGAAAATCCAATTTCCAAAACGACCTTGCGGTTTTGAATGTAGAACTAGTATGGCGACATGATATATGGTACCCATGCCGTCTATGATTAATACATTATGATTGAAATGTTTTTTATTAGAATATATACACACTAATACTAAATCCGTTTTACCGTATCAAGCATCTTTTGACCATTATAAGGTAAAACCCTCTCCTCCGGTTTGCGTTGCATAGTGTGATGGGACTTGGGTCTTATAATGGTTTAATTTTCTAAAAAGCATAGCGTTATTTGAACGATTTACTCTACTTATGCACTGGCAATCCAATGGAGTAAACCCGTTCCTCGTTAGCGGCGTGGTCCTGTGAATAGCCTTATCATTAGATTAGTTTAGTTAAGATTTCTCATACCAGTCCCATGACTGACCTGTAGTTTGTTTCACTGGAAAACTCGGGCGCCCATATTTTTCCACACGAGCAGTCGAGTAGCTTGTTTTGCAGATATCTATTCTTTTAGCAGGATCCTAGATTGAAGCTTAAAGCTGTGTCCAGAGCATTTATAGTCTTCCGTTGTGTATTGTATTTATGTATTGTAATTTAACTTCCGCTGTATCATTCCTTTAATTGATTTACTCTAATATTCTGTACTCTGATGTAACATTATTGTAATGTCTATAAAAGTCTGTTGTTATTGTTCTGATGTATTGTATTCCCAAAGTTAATGTATGCGAGTTTTGAACGGTCTTGGTCGATTTTGCGATCGATTAGGTTCGGGCAAAATCCATGTCGTTACAGTTGGTATCAGAGCTCTGGTTAGCTCAAATCTTTGGGGTACTACTCGTTAGAACTGAACAAAGACTCATCAGAGATTGGATTAGTAATATCCAATAAGAATACTCATTAGAGATGGGATCAGTAGTATCCTAGAATGAGTCCGAAGAGTGTTGTTTTTAAAAATAAATAAAAGCGGTAATAAATTTAGTTTTGAAAATTTATCTTAAAATACGTATTTAAGATATTATTATATATTAGATTTGGACAATCGAGTATATAGAGATTTTAATATACGCCTTGCAAGCGTGAATAAGAAGCTCCAATATATTAGATAGATATAGAGTCACACTCTAATAGCCCGGAGATGATTCTGATGATGAGGCATCATCATCAGTGTTTATGTTCGAGTTCAGAGTGAGAGATTTATATATTTCCAATTGACTGGTATGAGAACCAAAACTTAGTTAGAACACATTGTTGTGATTTGCACTAAAAATATGATTTTTGACTATATATGTAAAAGTTATATATATTCGAAAAGTTAATCATCTATTTGATTGTTGGTTATGATGTTTGATTATTGGATTAATTAATAAAATTATTGAAACCAATAAATAAAAATTTAATTAAGTTAGCTAGTTAAACAACTTTTAGCTTCGTTCCTTTTCGAGGATGAGAAGATTTTTAAGTGGGGGAGATTGTAACAACACGAAAAATCAGGACCAATTTAAAAATTTTATTTTAACAAATTTTAATGAAAAATGCGTCAGAATTTAAAATTTTCATTTTTTTTATTTAAACTATTGAATGACTTTGTATATAAATTTTATGATTAATGAATGATTTCAAATTTGTTTCTAATAAACAATTATTTGTAATTAGATATGAAATTCTTCTATAATTGTGAAATAAGAAATGTGCGCTACTTCGTTTACATTAATATAATTTGTTTCATAATATTAGAATTTAAAACGAACAACGTTGCTTATACGCAGTACGCGTTCGCTAAAATATATATAAAAAAAAAGAATTCTAGTAATACTACAGACATCAATAGAAATATTTTCAAATGACAAAAGTGAGACAACATTAACGCTAAAAGTTATTTTATTACATTTTCTTACAGAATTGGAAACGTTAGCTAAATGTATGTCTAAAATCTCTAAGCACTTAACTGACCTATTTCAACATCAAATGAAATACTTTGAATTCCATTTATGCATTAAGTATTGAATCATCACTTCCTTATTAGAAACATAAGGACAACAATAATAATACATGTTGCATGCGTTTTTAAATACAAGAAAAATGAGAATAATACATGTTGCATGCGTTTTTAAATAAAGAATAATTTATTTCCTTTTGTTTCTTTGATATCTCTCTTTTGCAAATGATTATATAAAAAAAGAATGTTTTAATATGAAGCTTGCGAGGATTAGGGAAGGACAAAAATTAGAAAGAAATTTTGAGAGAATAATCAATTGTGAATATACGTGAGAATAAAAGTTGAATGGAAACGTTAGGTAAATTAAACAGATTGTTATAAATGGATACAAGTCTTATATTGTAATGACCCGCATTGGCAGAGGCATTATAATTAATTTATTTAATTATATAAATGGTGGTTTAGAGAATTTAATGATCGTGGAATTAAATAATGATGAATATTTAATTAAAATGATAAATTAAATAATATATTTAATTCTGAAATAATCAGAATTGGCTGAAATGACGATATTAGTATGAACTGGATCATCTGTGATATTTAATTCAGTTTAGAATTTAATTAGAATAACGAATATATTCAATCGTCGACAGTTGAACGCAGAATTATAATATAATTAAAATCGAGCACGAAATGGCGCTGCAGTTCGTAAATTGGCGATTCGAACTTCAACTGAATGTACAGGATTCATTTTAAGCCGGATTTTGGTGAAACAAGAAAAGTGTGGAGCTGGTGGAGTATATCTTTCTAGTGGAAGAGAAAAATCGGGATTTCGTCGTGTAGATTTTGAGATATGTCCAAATCAAATTTCAGAATAGTCGTTGTAGAATTGTTTATCGACCGTATCGGTTTATTCGATATAACTAGAGATCGGCTTTGAATTTAGACAAGGTTCTTTTGGGACATAGTGATAATTTAATTTTTAGAATTTTACTGTAATTTTTAATTAGATAAATAAGCGACTTTTTATTTGGGGTATTGTGCACCCTATAATCAACATTTTGGGTTTCACAATATGAGTTAACGTACCGGTATTATTATATTTTCGGAATCCTGGAACATCGCTGATCGCAACGGTATTTTTGTTTCCGTTGTTTGTGGCTCATATGAGTGATTTGAAGGGGTATTTTCTTCGTTAACTTTATTATTTATTAAAATGTTTAATGTCTCAAATTCTATCCAAATGACCAACGCGTGAACCCATTTCTTGTGAACAACCAGAGACCACGTATCCTCTTTCTCAACCACAGAAATCAAATTCAAAGGAAAAAGCAAAAGGGATTCACTATAAAATATCCCAACACATTTATTTTCTAAACCTAATTTCATTTCAGAAGGGCCACGCTCCATTTCATTGAGCCGCCACTATTTCGTTCCTCAAAATCCAACTTCTTCATTCATTTTTGTTGCTTTAGGGAAAAGAGTGGTTCGCCATTCACTGTACAGAGCAGTCGACGCGAGGTGAAAACTGGTATCGTCGAACTTTGGTTTCAGTGATCGAGTTCGGCCATTTGGTTTTAGGGTATTGCGTTTGAACCTGTGAAGGAGGACTTCGAGCTTTTAGTTCTCTTCGCACTGAAATGATTTTTCATGGAGTTCCGTTATATTCTGGTTCGCTGGTAAGGGGACGCGCCTTCTAAATTCACCAAGTCATTGGAGTTGAACTCAAATGGGGAAAACCAACCGTGAAGTAACTGTATAGTTTCACTGCAAGTAGCAGGTTCGTGATTTTGTATTTGATGGGAGGGGCGGCACTGTTCGCGTTTGAGTCTGCAAGTTTGTGTAGCAAGTTAACAGAGGCGACGATGGGATTTATGAGAAACTGTAAGCATGTTAGAAATCTATCAGGAGTTAGTCTATATTTTTCACGTGATGGCCCTTGATTTGTGCGTGGAAAACACTGGAGCACATTTGGTATTGTTTCAAGGGGGGAGTTGATGAACTAAGCCATTAGGAACAGGGCGGGATACATGCTGAAGGGTGGTTTAGAAAGTGGTAGAAGAAGTGTTGAGGATCCGAAGACGGGACCGATGGTGAAGTTGCATTGAGGACTACTGGAGTCGGATATTTCTTGGATAAGGGAGAAAGACTAACGGGTGGGTTTTTCTTGATGGGCCAAAGAATTTAAAATAAGGTGAGGGCCCAAATGAAAAGGAAAAGGTTTAAAGTTTATTTTAGTTTAAATTAGTACGTTATTTTGTAAAACTAATATTGTACCCGTACGTTATCAGAATCTAACGAAACAAGATCCATTGGGATCGTATGGACGAGCACTACACCATGGAGCTGACTGAGAGTGAATCCGAACTCGTCACAATTTATCGCAAAATAAATTGTCTGTCTGAATCAAGCGATGGTTATCGTTATCAACGATGATCGTCCAATGTGAGTAAACCTCACTAACTCTAAACAGTTTATAATTTCATGTTGTATTTTTAGAACTGTTAGGTATTGGCTGATTGACTGTATGTTGACTGTTTGATTGAACTGCTAGTCAGTTAGTTGAATTTTCTATATGGATTCTGTTTAACATAATATATCATATGGAACTGAAAGTGATGTTATCTATATTGTTTAACATCTGTGATGCAGGGAAACAGGTTGGAGGAATCCAACTGGATTCCTCAACATTTATGTTACTGTGATTCATATATTGTGATATATGATGTGATATATAATCTGTTGTTGATTATGTGTGTTTGGATGATATTTATCGTTGTTATATGGTATGTTAAATACCATAAGAAATACTGGATATGGGGAAGGTGATTTTCAAAGTGTATTTTGAAAATGAATTATTTATATAAAATTGATGGATTTTATATAGAAAAGGAAAAGAATTTTTATAAAAGAAATATTTATAAAATCAAAGGATAAGTTAGAATAAAAGGAAATCATTTGTAAAGTGAAGAACCGTTACTAAAAGTAAATCTTTATAAATGAATAGTTTATTCGAAAAGGAGTTAATCAATGTTAGTTAATCGATTAGAGAATAAAGTTAAAAGGAGTTAATTGATGTTAGTTAATCAATTAGAGAATAAAGTTAAAAGGAGTTAATTGATGTTAGTTAATCAATTAGAGAATAAAGTTAAAAGGAGTTAATCGATGTTAGTTAATCGATTAGAGTTAAAGTTAAAAGGAGTTAATCGATGTTAGTTAATCGATTAGAGATAAAGTTAAAAGGAGTTAATCGATGTTAGTTAATCAATTAGAGTTAAAGTTAAAAGGATTTAATCGATGTTAGTTAATCGATTAGAGAATAAAGTTAAAAGGAGTTAATCGATGTTAGTTAATCGATTAGAGTTAAAGTAAAAAGGAGTTAATCGAATATAGTTTATTCGAAGAAAGTAAAAGGAGTTATCGAATATAGTTTATTCGAAAGTAGTTAAGTAAAATGAGTAAATCAATAGCGTTAGTAAAATAGAGTTAATCCAATAGTGTTAGTCCAATAGAGTTAATTGATAAGGGTTAATCGAATAGAGTTAAGTGAAAAGAGTCAATCGAATATAGCTATTCGAAGGAGGGTTAAGTAAGGAAGTTAGTAAAAGGAATATAAAGTGAACTTTGCCTATTTCAAGGTTAGAAATGTTGTTCAGTTAAGGTCTGAGAGGTAGTTCTACCCCAACTTGATTGGCTTCGTTTTTAACTAAGGAATAGTTAACGTTCGGCAGTAAAGGAAATGGTTTGAGTTGGCATCGCGATGGTTTATTTAAAACATCTGTCTAAGTCTAATGAAGAAGCTTTGGAAATGTTTTCCAAATAAGAAACCAGAAATGTTTTATAATAAAGAAAACAAGAAATGGAAATGTTTTCCATTGTTAATAACGTATATTTTCCAAATTCAGAAAATAAGAAATATTGAATATAGGGAAACAGGAGATAAGTAAATTAATGAACTAAGGAGATAAATGTTAAATGATGGTTGATCGATATAAATTTCCATCTGGAAATAATATCGTTGTTTGCACACCTGTTTTCTTCGATAGTTAAATCACAAACTATCGAAGTTTTTTTTACCATTTTAACGTTGTTAATATGGAGAGACCGGTTGGATTATTATCCAAAGAACCACTCTGTATTGGCATAAGCGTTGCGAGTCATATATGCCAAAGATAATTGAAGATGGAGTAAAGTGCAAGGGCTGTTGTATAAATCTTAGATAACAGTGTCTAAGATGGATATACTGAATAGTACCTTCGGTTCATCCTGTTCCTGGATGACTTGTATGGATGGATGTCTGACAGAGTATTTCCAGACGGTCACGTACATTGATTTCTTCAACCGTACCAAGAGTGGAAGCGGAGAAGGAAACTTCTTTTAGCTGACACATAATGTATGGTTGTAGACGTCAATCGGTGATTTGATGGATTTGACGATGTGACATTCGAAGTGAATCTGGTGTGATGATAAAGCGTAGCTTCAAGCCTCATCAACCGGTAAATGACAGAAATCGGGCAGGCAGCATGGCTAAGTCGGTCGCACCGAAGTAGGGTGTATAATCACCTGATCTAGAGTTTCATTTATTTCTAAAAATCTATTGTTGATGCTGTCCCATTCGGGAAATGGTTGCTGATCCCAACCGTTGGTGATATACATTCGATACACTCAAGCGAAATGAGTGGTCGGTCATGTGTGGCCGGGTTGCAAGATGTTCTTGTTGAACCCAGTGTATTACTCTCTAGAGGTACACTAGCGAAAGGTGGTTCCATACCTTGTCATAGTTGGAAATCCATTACCCAATACGTGCTTGCAGTTTTGATTGTATACTATATATGTAGAACGTGAGATGAAAGCGTTTCTGCTAGATGATTATTATATTGTGGTTGATAGACATTATTATAATATCAAAAGGTTTTTGATATAAAGATAATTTGGATTCTCATAAGGCAAAAACCCGTTCCGTTATACGGCGTGGTCTTATGAGATATCGTTTAATGGTTCGAACTGTTTTAAACTGTTTTACTCATACCAGTCCCATGACTGACCCGGAGTTTATTTTTTTGTTTTCCCTAAACTCTTGGGTGCCTAAATTTGTACGAGCAGTCAAGTAGTCGGGATTTTACAGATATACTGGAAGAGCTGGAGCAAGAGGCTTCAGGATCATATAGCTATAGTTTATTTCCGCTGTGTTGTAAGTATTGTACTCTGATAATGTATTGTATACATATAATGATTTATTTCAAGGATATGTTATCTATTATATTTATTCCTTCCGCTGTGAGATTCCTGTTACTCTGGTGTTGTGTTCTTCTTCTTCTTCTATTCTAAGTTTCTATCTTATCTTTCCTCACCCTCTAATTTCTTTCACTAATTTCCAGGATTTTTCGGTGTTTTGGTTATCGACATCGTGTTTATGTCGATAACCAAAGTCGCTTAAAATCCGGGTCGTTACATATATGGTAAACACTAATGTCCTAAATGAATATTGGGCAAAAGAAAATAATGGTTTAAATTTATAAAATAATAAACATGTAAGGGAAACATTAATATTAAGAGAGGTACGTTGAACATAAAAAGGTAATCAATGTTTTCACCAACAAAATCAATCGCATGAATTAAGACTATTTTTCCAGAATAAAATAAATATGCCATATTTTATTCTTTCTTTTTTAAAATACAGGAAAGAAAAGATAAGATAAACACCCATTAAATTAAATATTTTTTAATATATATAACCTAAGGTATATATACGGTATAGAATACGAAAACCTAAACACCTTCTTCCAGCCGCCTTCCTTATGAATCAATGGTCGAACTCCTCCAAACTTAATCCCTTATTTTTTTCCTCTTTTTTTCCCTAAATGTCTTGAATTAAAACAAATCTCTAACCACAAATCGAAGAACACTTCGAGATCTTTCTAACCAATGGTGAGGTGCGAGCTGGGGGTCCTTCTGGGCGATGGATGGAGGCTCGATGGTGGTCATTGTGGTGGTCTCGGATCGAGGTCTGATGCCTCGTACGGCGTGCGCAAGTGAGGAGTTGGCGGTCGATATGGGTTTCAATGTACAACAGAAAGGAACGAAGAAGAAAGGGGTTAAGTCCCTTAACCAATGCAATTAATCATTAATTAATTATTTCAATTTTTTCGAAATCAAATGTTTATAATACAATAACTTCTTCAAACAGAAACGAAATCGAACGAAACAAAGTTCGTTGAACTCGTATGGACAAGGGCTTCACGATGAAACAGTCCAGAACTGAAATGGAGCAAATCATGATTTGAGGGAAATTCCAATCTGAACTAATCTGAACGGAAAGCTATTTGTGAGATTTCTATTTTATGATTCGAATTAATTATTTACTGAAATGTGAAATTTATATTTATTTCATAAAGTTCATGTGATGTTGTATATCTTTATTGAAATGTTGGTTGGGTTGTGATGTGGCTTGAATTGAAATTTTGGTATGTTTGATTTTGGTTATTATAATGAAAATGAATTGTGATTGTGGTGGAAATATATTTTAGTGTTATGAATAAATTTGTTTATGTTTTAAATAGTAAAACATGAATATATTGGAAACCACATTTAAATGTGAAGTTTGTTAATAAAATAGTTCGTGTTAGAAAACTTGTTTTACATTAAAAATTATATTTTAACGTATTGAATATACATAAACATTTGTTCGTGTTTAGAAAATAAGTTTTACATTAAAATTATATTTTAATGTATTGAATGTACATAAATATTTGTTCGCATTTAGAAAACAAGTTTCACGTTAAATTATATTTTAGTGTTAAGAATGTACATAAGAATTTGTTCATATTAGGAAAACACGTTTCACATTGAATTCACATTTTAATGTTATGAAGGTAAACAAATTTTGTCATAGGAAACATCATTACAAAAACTTTATTTTCAGTGTAATGAATAGATTTACAAAATTGTACATGTTATGAAATGAAACATGTTTTTACACTAAACTTTATTTTTAATAAGATGATCATTTCTAAATAAAAATGTGCACACATTAACTTTACATTTTTAATGTTAATAAGACATTAAAAAGAATCATTGTCATGTTAAATTATTTTCACATTGGAATTCATATTTCAACATAAAAGAATCATTATAAAACATGTATTTTTATTGTCATTTGTTACCATAAAATGGGTTAAAACAAAAAGAATGTCTTTTTATCGTCACTTGTTTTACAATATAAAGAATGAAATAAAGAGACTAAGTTTCATTATGTCATTTAACAAAAGGGGTAGAATAATATAAATTCTCCATGTTTTAAACTTATAAAACATGTTTACATTAAAAAGTATATTTTAATGTAATGAATGGCGTAATATAAATTGTCCATGTTTTAAACTTATAAAACATGTTTACGTTAAAAAGTATATTTTAATGTACTGAATGGCGTAATATAAATTGTCCATGTTTTAAACTTATGAAACATGTTTACATTAAAACGTATATTTTAATATAATGAATGGTTTAACAAAATTTGTTCATGTTTTAAAAAGTAAAACATGGTAACATTAAAAACTCTAGTTTAATGCAATATATGAAAAGAACATTTTTTTTGTCATAAATGTTAGTATTAGAATAAAAGAACACTTTTGTCAAAATGCTTAGTTAGAATTAAAACATCGCTTTCGTTAAAAGTGTTTATCTAGAAATAAACTAGTCATTTGTCTAAGGTTAGAATTAACATGCCATTTAAATAAAAACATGTTATGTAAAAACATGTTTTCATTTAAAACTCATATTTTAAATGTCATGAACAGAATATAGAAAAAGTCATGTTTTAAATAAAAACATGTTTACATTTAAAATTTCACATTTTAAATGTATAGAGTACATAGTAAAGTCACATTTTTATTTTAAAATGTTGCATTTGATTAAAAATGCCTTTTAGTTATAAAATGTTGTATTAATATGTCATTTTGTTAAGAATAGTCAATTAGAATAAAAATATCATTTATGTTAGCATTCAAAGAACGACATTTATGTTAGAATTAAAAGAACGTCTATGTTAGAAATAAACATTTATGTTGGAATTCAAAAATATGCCACACTGCCATTAACAAGTTTTTTGACTTGTTTATGTTGATTGGGACGATAATTTTTACACATCGCCCAAGTGCACAAGTAATTTATTTATTTATTTGTTATATGTTATGTGTTGGTTGAAAACCCCACACGGGTCTTGGGATGATATTCACACATCTCCCTTGTGATTAGTTTTAAGCGTTATTTATTTGACGCTTATACAGTATTAATATTCACTTTGGATGTTTTGATGTTATTAATGATTTTTATCATTAGTGTAGAATACATTGCGGTGTTTGAAATCCATATAATTAAATTATATGGTAATTGTTGGGTCCCATTCCAATTTTGAATTAAAAGAATATCTTAATATAATATTCAGTTAAAAGAAATCAAATAATGGTTTTGATCTTTTAAAGTTCAAAAGATTTTATTATATGGGTTAAAAAGTCACAATGGAAAGGGTTGAGTTAAAAATACGAAACGGGTCATGACACGAGGTTAAGCCCAACTTATGGGATAAGCATGCCCGGAACCAACCGGCATATCCAGCATCCATAAGTCACAAGCTTAATGTGGGAGGTCTGGCCCAGTATAAAATAAAAATGAATAAGAAATTGAATTGGCCTATTTAATCTGTTTTAAATAGAAACGCCGTTTTAAACCAAACGTGTTTACTGATTTAATGTATTCATTTTAAAATGAATATTAAAAAGAAGTGATTTGTAAACTTAATATTTTAGAAATATTAATATTTTTTTATGATAAGAAAATAAAACATTCAATTTAGACTTTAAATTGAAATAAAGTTAAAACTGTTTTAAGGCGAATTTATAAATATTTTATAAAGTACGTTTTAAATAGAAATCGAAGATATAATATATATTAAATATATATACATATATATATATATATATATATATTTAATGGCCTCAATAGAAAGCGCAGCGACCGTTCGCGAATTTCAACCATTAACTTTAAATGGACGTAACGGGAGATCCCACCATCGGATTCTCCTAAAACTGGGACCATTGGGTTTGTATCGAAAAGAGATTTTCAATGAATATGAGAGTTTTAAAATCTAATGGTTGGATTTGGAATTATGTCCAAATAAAATTTAGAAAGGGTCGCTATGGATGCATTTCGGTGGCCGTTATTGGAAACCGACTGTACGAGCGAAAATAAAATTATTAAAAATATGGAAATTTTATGTAAAATCATAATAAATGATTTAAAGGGAATTTGGATGAAAATTTCCAATAGTGAAGAGATAAAAATATATTTTATCGATATGAACTAGTTATTAACTAGAACAAATCTTACAATTAAGATTTAATAAAGTTTTTCAATAAGTTAATATTTACTTGGAATTAAATAGAATAAATTGGATTTTTGGGTTTTCGTGAATGGTGTCTTAAATAACACTGTTCTTAAACCCAGTTGAGAAAAGAATAAATCTTTTAATTAAGATTTTTAGAGTTTCAATCATATTTGATAATTGGAATAAAATGAAATGTAAATTGGATTTATCGTGAACAGTGTTTTAAACGACACTTGTTCTTCAACCCAGTTTGCAGTGAAATATAATTTGGGATTTATGAATCTTTTATTAAGATTTAAAATGGAATATTTTCCAAGAGTAAAGTTTTCCAATTTAATATACTAAATTGGGGTTGAATGGAATTTGATTTAATAATACTCGAGATGAGCTTCTGTAAAAGAAGGCCGTTAATATATATGGAATTTAAAAGGCTTTGCCATTATTCCATTTATATTAATAGCCCGATACAGAAATTCATATCGATTATAAATTGGTCTGATTTCTATGAAAATCCTCTATTTAATGGGAGATGAATTTGGGTTTATCGTGAACAATGTTTTAAATGACATTAGTTCTTTAACTCAAATAAGGATAAGATTATTTTCTTAAAATTAAATAATCATTAAATAATGATTTTGATATTTAAAACCAAATTGGAGTTTTTAATAAATCTTTAAAAGAAAAGATTTAAGAATTAACTTAAAGGATTTATCTTTGATAGAATAATACGAATATTTTATTAGAAGAATATTCTGAATTGGAATGTGGCGTTGGATGTGTTTTTATAGTACTTGATTTTTCATTATAAAATACGTGAGTTATTCGGGAAGATCGGGTTTAACCCATTCCGAATAATTACTATGACGATGAAGAGTCGAAGATGAAGCAGGTGGTTGAAGACCGACGATCTTCACATCGGATGGATGTGTTGCTACAGAGACCCTTGATGGGAATAGCTACCTTCAAGGGGCTTCAGTGGTGGCCGTCCGGACTATTGTTGATTGTTCGGATTTGGTTTTCGCTCAGACCCAGAGCATAAGCTAGTAATGGATGCGTGTCTGACATTGGATTTCGTTCCATGTGAATTAAATCGATTTCTGTTAATGTATGTCTATTTGGTGGTGGAGGATTTATTCTCCACTTAACACCCTAGTATATATTAATAGTGATTGATCGCATTGCGTGAATTGTCAATGTGGCACGCCAAGATGCAAATGATCAAGGCTTTTGTTGAAAAGCAGGGCCTTGTGGGATGATCAAAGCATAGCCTATTACGGCATAGCTTTGTGTATATCATGACTTCGCGAGCCTCACACCCCGGTATGAGTCAAAAACGGGATATGGACCGTAGGGAGTGCACACGTTTCTTTCTAGCTAGTGGTAGTGTCAGTGCTTTAACACGGCCCGACATTTTACTTATGTGGATGATGGATTTTGAGGCGCCTCGGATTTTTATAGGCCAATAGTGATCATATTATAGGTTCAAAGGAACCGGGAAACGTGTGTTCAGGCATAACCAATGCACTGCCGATTGGCGGGGACCGGCCCTACCGCATCCAAGGGTTCACTGCGGGGGATCCTGAGGCATTTGCTAGAGTGTCTCGAATCGGAGAGGAGCTTGCTCCTAGCCTCGACTCATGATGGAAATCCAATTTCCAATACGACCTTGCGGTTTTGAATATAGAACTAGTATGGCGACATGATATATGGTACCCATGCCGTCTATGATTAATACATTATGATTGAAATGTTTTTATTAGAATATATACACACTAATACTAAATCCATTTTACCGTATCAGGCATCTTTTGACCATTATAAGGTAAAACCCTCTCCTCCAGTTTGCGTTGCATGGTGTGATGGGACTTGGGTCTTATAATGGTTTCATTTTCTAAAAAGCATAGCGTTATTTGAACGATTTACTTTACTTATGCACTGGCAATCCAATGGAGTAAACCCGTTCCGCGTTAGCGGCGTGGTCCTGTGATTAGCCTTATCATTAGATTAGTTTAGTTAAGATTTGTCATACCAGTCCCATGACTGACCTGTAGTTTGTTTCACTGGCAAACTCGGGTGCCTATATTTTTCCATACGGGCTGTCGAGTAGCTTGTTTTGCAGATATCTATTCTTTTAGCAGCATCCTGGATTGAAGCTTAAAGCTGTGTCCAGAGCATTTATAGTCATCCGCTGTGTATTGTATTTATGTATTGTAATTTAACTTCCGTTGTATCATTCCTTTAATTGATGTACTCTGATATTCTATACTCTGATGTAACATTATTGTAATGTCTATAAAAGTCTGTTGTTATTGTTCTGATGTATTGTATTCCCAAAGTTAACGTATGCGATTTTTGAACGGTCTTGGTCGATTTTGCGATCGATTAGGTCCGGGCAAAATCCGTGTCGTTACAGGCGACTTTCGAGATTTGTCATGCCTTAGATCTTGTAACCATTTGCTAACTATACTGTCAAGGTACTAGCGTTAGACATCATATTGCACAAACTGAACCGCTCATACTAGTGTGAACTAATATGTATGTGCAGTGTTGTGCAATGCCATGCTAATACTGTTATAGCCTAAAAAGTCGGGACGGTATGACAATCACATGTCCTCTGAACTGTAACCATCATCGTTGTCAACCGATGCTACCAGATTCGCGTCGTTCCACAACTACGTTACAACCAAAGCCGAGGAAATATGTCCGACAGTTTAACAATTCAGTCACAGTCCAAATATATGTTCTAATCCTATGTGCAAAGTTGAATTGTCAACTGTGTCACAACTAATACAAACCCTGGTTCAATTGCACAAAGCTGTGAGAGCAACGCGAATCCCGGAGAAGAGAGCCGAAGCCTCGGACGAGAAGAACAACGCTTCATAAAGGTGGGACACATAGAACTCGGATAAAACAATGAAACTCGTACTTCTGTCCCGGATAGGAAATCTCGTACCCCGTTAAGGGATCGAAATTAACATGGTACAGAATTCCGTACCATTGGAATACGAAATATCGTATCCCTTTCGGGGTTCGTGGATTTCGTATCCAGAGAAATGGAATGTGATTTCCATCGTCATGAATCTCAATACTTCACCTCCCTGGCCATGGCGCCATCCCTTACCGTCCATCGCTTAGGCCAATACTTCGACTGCCCCCTCCATTCTTCTCCAAAATCCTCCACCATGAAACTCCATCTCCCCCGAGTTTTTCTTCTTCACCAACCACAAAGCTCAGCGCAAGTATTTGGCCCCTCCTCAAGGTTCGATCTTGTTTCGATTCCGAAATCTATTCACAATCCTCTCAAACTCCAATCCCAAGTTCAAGAACATGAATGATTTCAAATCGTGTCAGGGTCCATCTTGAGACCAACCCCATGGCCAGCACCGAGCTTGAGTTAAGGTATGGCTACCAAAGTTCAGATCTGAACCCACCTTTGTTTTATTTTCTCTCGGGTCCAAGAGTTCGGTTTTGGGTTGCAGGAAAGAAAAGGGAAAGTGATGGAGGGCTCAAATTTATAGAAGATGGGGGAAGTTGGGCTTTATCCCAACAAACGTATCGCATCCCACATAGGATACGAGTTTTCATATCACAGAGGGATACGAAAATTTTGTATCCCATCTAGGACACGAAATTTCGTATCCCCACGGGGGATACGAGGATTTCACGCCTCTATGGGGTGCGAGTCCCTATATATATATATATATATATATATATATATATATATATATATATATATATACATACATACATACATACATATGTGCCCATCGCAATATAGCGTCGTGAATGTGTACGTTCGCATGAAAATGTGTGCATACGTTCACAATGCCTGCCAAACCCTGAGAAATGTATGCGCAAAACACACGTTCATGCGTATTCTCATTCGTCCCAGCTTTTGTTACTTTTTATTCTTTTATTTTTCTTTTTTCACTTCCTGTGGCATCGCGCAATGTCAAACAGAAAACGTGTAAGCACATTCGCGACGTCACACCGACAACAACTCGTTTGCTTTGCGACGTAAACGAGCGTCGACAACTAACATTTACACTCACGAGTTAACATGACTTCGACAACTCAACCAAATTTTTCACCAAATTAAAGCACATCATGCTCAGACAAGACATATTTGGGGGGGGGCAAATGTTAACTGGCTTTTTGACCCGGTTCCCAAAAGTACACAAGGCATGCTCGATTCAACACATCGCATGACGTTAAAATCCGAAGGGTTGCCAAACAGCTAAGGGTACAAACATAGATGAAGTCACATAAGCAAAGGCCTCACAACTCCTCAAACCGTGCTCAAACCACATCCTCATACCCCTCTGTTTCGAACCCCATCATATATACAAAACCTCGGATCCTCTCAGCTTGTGGCCCTCGAGTCCATATATTTTGTATCCTTCGCAATGCAACCATTCGAGCCTCTTTGGCTCGTACCCCTTCCTCTAGAAACACATTTCGAATCCTTCAAAGCACGTACTTCCAAACCCTCGATATGAGTACATTTTGTATCCCTTAGCCTCGACCCTCTCTCCCTCAATTGCCTCGAACTACCCGCCTTCGTACCCAAGCCACTTCGGCTCATACCTCTCACCAAAGAACCCCTCACACACACCGGGCCTCGAGCCCCTCAAGTCGTACCATGATTTCGGCTCGCTCCCAATTACACTCAGCGATCCTCGTATCCTAGGGATACAAATCTCATATACATGGGATATGAAATTCGTACCCTAACAATGGGGTACGAGTTTTAGTCATAGGGAGCCGAGATTCGAGGCACGCGCTTCCAAGGGTACGAGATTTTGTGTAGTGGTCCACAAATCCTAACTACTCCCACCTAACCACTTCACTATAAATACTCCTGAGTCCATACTTCAAAAGGGTTGGAATTTGGTTGGTTTGACACTCCTAGAGAGCTCCAAGTGACCTCTTCAATGGGATCCTTTCTTGAGGAAGAAGAAGGACAAAGGTGACTTTTTCCAATAATCATATAAGATGACCAGACTTCAAATCATATGGAAATGTTTGTTATTAAATGCCTAGAAGAGAATTATAGTTTGTAACTCATTGTTGTGAATAAAATCGAAGCAGCTATTCCAAAGAGGACGTTGGCCCCTCACGGGACCGAACCACTATAAATCTCCTGTGTCAATTATTACTTTTCTGCTCTTATTTTCCGTACGCGAAACTGCATTTCTTAAGTAAATAAGAAGCTTGGGTGTTGTCGCCAAATATTAGCGTCTACAAATACACATGCATTGATTCGACATCATAATGTAAATGAAAGCACATGTTTTCAAGTTTATAACCAAATATGTAAACAAACCACCTATGAAAGCCAAAATAAGTAGGCATATGAACCATACACAGTAACTTAACATGAAACTATATAACTAGCTTACACTCTATATCCAGGACAAATTGGAATTGAATTTAACCATGCTTTCTCCTTTAAATAACATTAGATGAGTGATTACTAGTAATTAAGAAGAACTCTAGTGATGATTGCTAAACAAACTTTTGATTATTTTTATCAATAGACTGATTAACATGAAAATTTTCTCAGATAAATTTAAATTACAATGGAGATATAATGTCATAGTTAAGATTGAGAAAATGAAACACCATGCTTCTTATCAAAGGAAATAAAAAGTAATTGTTATCATGATTTCATAGGAAATAACATGATCTAAAAGACTTGTTGTAGTTCGAAATTATGTCTAAATTGTTTTTCAAATAAGGACTTTCTAAATTTCAATCATAAGATATATGTAGAAAATTTGTAACTGAAAAATAAATATTTTAAACGAACATAACTATTACCCGAGGGAAAGAACCGAAGAAGCTCAGATAAAAAATGCTCGACTTTGAGAATGCAAGTGTATGCATAATTTCTTATCCAATTTAATGTTAAACATCATTATCTAACAAAAATCAGTTACTTAATGTCGAATCCAATAAAAAAGATAGAGTTGATAGAACGATAATAATAATTTACAATCTAAGATTCAAAAAAATGAAATATACCCTGTTTTGAACAAGGTAGAAGCAGATAGATGGTTGACGAAGACAACTCAAACTAGTTGTTTTAAACAGAGAGTTTGATGAAGGAGACTCAAACTTAAGACATAATATTGGAGGTGGTTATAAGAAAAAACCCCTAATTTGATTTACGTAGTAAGAAAGACAAAGGTGAAGTGTGAGAAGTAAGAGTAAAACTAAAACCCATTCTATCCATTGCACTTTGAATCATTTACAAAATGTTCAATTGGTATTATGGAAATAACTGTGATAAGCTAACATTGTAGTAATAACTGTTGGATCTAGAATAACCCTAGAGGGGGGTGAATAGGGTTTTTCACAGTTTTTAACTGAATTAAAAACTTAACGAGATATATAATAATAAACTGATCACAGGAGATAGCAGAAACTGAGATGCAGAAAATAAATCACACAAAGATATACCCAGCTTCGGCAAAACTCTGCCTACTGCTGCATTTCTAAGGTTTCTACTAGGTGATAGAACAGTTCCCGCATACAAGACCATGTACACTTGCAAACCCCTGCTCCTATTCTAACCCTACGCTCAAAACCGTAGACTGATCGATATCCCCTCGATCAGATTTTCCTGTTTACGACCCTGTAACCAGTAATCCAGAATTTTACAGACTCTGAAACTGACAGTCAATACACTGACTGAATCCCCTAGATTTTACAGACCTAGAACTGTTCAGAACTGATTTTACAACACGACAACAAAATAAAAAAATAAAAAAAAATGAAAACCCTAGTAAATAAAAAAAAGGATGAAGAAGTTAAAACATTAAAGGGTCATCCCCTTTTCTTTTGACAATGCGCCGGCCACATTTCAAAGTGGTGCACCCATATTTCATTTGTCCCGTCCTCTTCTCTTTTGCTCTGGGAAAATAAATGGCGGCTCTGGCGATTGCTAGGGTTTCTGAAATCGATTCCCAAATCGAAATCGATGCTTCTGGAAATTTGATCTCTGATGGCTCTTGTCTTTGTAGCTTGCGTGCTGATGTCGATTTGCTGGAGTTCTCACTTGAACGAAACCCTAAAATTTGTGAGTAATTCGGATTTTATTGTTTGCTTTGATTTTGTGGGTTTTTCAATCTCTCTTTTAGCCGATGATGTAATTGATGTAAATATAGGATTTTGAAATCCTTTAATTGTGCTCTGATTTCAAAAAACGTTGATTCGATCTGATTTTGTGGGATTCGATCTTCTATATTTGCCGATGATGAATTTGGTGTGACTAAATAGGGTAAAAAAAAGAAAACCCTAAATCACTCTGATTTCAATATATGACATGGCTGATTTGTTGCGTTGCCTCTTTTGGTTCCTTCGATTGAAATTTTACTTGATGACTTTCTGGACTGCCTTGAATAAGTTCTGGAATTTGATTTGAATTATTCTTGCCAAAAAAAGTGATTGCGAGATTTGTTTGATCAAAACAAAACATTTGTGATTTCCTTTTGTGACTGTCTCGGTTTAGAAATGGATTTCTTGGCATTAAAGAAAATCCCTTTCTGTTGCCTTGCTCGATTTTAGCTTTCCAGTTAATCTCCTTCCATATATTTAGCTGCCTTGAATGGTTTTTCTGATTGAATCAAAAACAGGAAACAGTTAATATGATTTTCTGGATTTAAATTTGTTTTGAAATGTTGTCTTAAATTAAAAAAAATCCTCTGTAAATTCCTATGCAATCCCATTTAAAAACTGCATATTTCATATGCACATGTGCATTCACATTATACACATGAATCTTTAATCTGAAGCTTCCTGATTTCTTGTCTTGACTGCTTTGCATGTTGCACCACTTGTTTATCCCACTATGTCCATGCTATTGCTTGACCATACTTGATCATGCTGGTTCATGTTGACTTTCACTGTTGAGCTCGACCACTTGAAAACTGATATTGATCATTTTGCCTTGATAATTTTCCGTTGGCTTGAGCTTGAGTCATTCACTTGTGTACACACACATGCACTGTGTTGCACCACTTTGCTGAATCATGACCCAAATTTCATTGTTCTGTTTTGAGCATTGCTGCTTTGTGTATATGCTCCACTGTGTCATCATCATGTGTTAACTTTGTTGTGTCTTCATTCTTGTTTGTGTTGTCCCCTTGTCTGTTTTTTGCTGCTGCTCTACCATGTTATGTTAGTGCCTTTGAAACTAGGCTGTCTTGTTGCTTTATCATGTACTACTTCTTTGTTGTGTACGCATTCTTGAACATTTTGAACTATCACCTTTGTAAAACTGCTACTTTGAAATTCTTGAATTTAAGCTGAGATTGTTTGCTTTGCTGGACCATCTGCATATCTGCTGTGTACATTGATTCTTGCCTGTGTACATTTATGTGTATTCATGCTTGATGCTATGATTTGCACCATTAGTTGTCATGATGCTCCACCATCACAGCAATGATTAAGAACTTGATCACCGTGAACTTAGGTTGTACATTCATGTTGCTTTAATGAACATATTGACTTGAACACTTGAACTCGACCTAGTTGTTTGTTGTACCATAGTACACATAGTACCAGGATTCACATTGTTCATCATAGTCACTGCTGCTCCACTGTTTTGACTGTGCAAAGTTGCTCATGTTTTTCACTATCCATTTAACTGTCTTGAGCTTGCTTAACCTTGTTTCACTGTTTGTAGATGCTGTAATAAATGGTCTGCCTCGACTCATTTGTGTAGTTGCACCTTTGAACCATTCTGAAAATGCTATGCACACTCCATTATGATTTTGCACTGCCTCGACCATTGATTATGCTGAGTTTTCTTTGTTGTTGACCCATTTCTTCATTGATGTGATGTCTTGTTTGACCATGGTTTGACTTTGACATGGCTCGACGCTTGATTGGGCTGTTTTGACTTTGTTTATTGCACTGAGTCGAGCAGGTCCATGTGGCTACTCCTCAGTTGCGCACTGATTGGCGAGGCAGTGCACACGTGTATTTATACACGTGTGTATATGCAGCCATCAGACAAAATTTTCCTGTCCCTGCACTGTATATACATACTGTCTGCCTTGTGGTATTTACAGTGTATCACTGTGAATATCACAAGCTGTCTAGACACAGATTGATGGTTTTATAATTCAGATCAAGTCATGAAAAATGATGAGAAACACACCAGAAAACTGAGGCAAATAAAATTTTAAAAATAAAATTTATATTTGCATATATTCTGTTTTATTTCTATTGCAGTGTACTGTGTGTGTGTTTTACATGTGACAGGTAGGCAGGAATGACTGGACTGACTGTGATGACTGGACTGAAAACTGAAGATAAGAAGACAGTGTGTTGTCAATGAATGTATGAGTCTGTATATACAAGTGAAAATGAATATATATGAAATGTAGCTGTGTATATGTATGACTGAGTGACAATGAATAAACTGTACTGAGGAACTGTGAGAGAATTGTACAGATATATGTAATAAACAAGTTTGATTGAAATAAAATATCATTTTATTGTTGTCAAACGAACTTGTCCATTATATTCTATTTATATACAAGTACAATATACAGTAAATGTTTAAATAGTGGAGTTACAAATAGTTGTACTGTTTGAATATTGAAATAAAATATTCTATTTAAATAAAATACTGTGTTAATATTTGAATTTCTGTACAGTCGTATTTTATTTAAATATAAATATTATATTCATTGCTGTGATGTATATATATAACAGTACAGTATCAAACACATTTATAATAAAAATATATTTGGTTGTTATCATCAAACAAAAATCATATAATTGTGTATACAACACCGTTATATACAACAATCTCCCCCTTTTGATGATGACAAACAAATAAAAGATTTTGAGTATAATAAATGTGTTTGTTCGTGGATATTTGAACTCCCCCTATTTAAATGCTCCCCCTACAACAGAAACTCCCCCTATAACTATGCATGAGTGAAATGTATGAATAATTAAATTTTCAAAATTAAAAATATTTATAAAATATTCACTCATAAATCAAAATCTAATCCATTCTCCCCCTTTTGTTATCATCAAAAGGATACAGATTTTTAAAATATAGATGAAAAATGACTAACAAATACTATATCAGCTTAAGAGGAAGAACAGTCATCATAAATCTCAATCAGTCAAACAAAAAAAATCATAATATTCTAAGAACAGGTGGCATATTTCACATTGTAGAAAATGACGGATATACGATGAATTTTATAAAAATGAGGAGAGTTAAAAAAAATATGAATATTTCCCAATTATTTTCAAAAGAAAAAATTAAAGCACCAAAAATGGTGATGGATTTGGATTATAATTAAAAATTCAATATAAGTGAGAAAATCGAATAATCTCAAATTTCAATATCTATCAATCAACAAATCATAATACGTCATAATATTTCAACACATTTCACAGATTAGAATATGGATTGATAGGCTAGTTTTTATATACACAAAGGAGAATTTCAAATTAATTTCAATTTATAGCACAATTTTCCTTTTACCTTTTTTTTTTTATTTAAGAGCACACTGACCACGCATAACCAGAGCTTGGATTTTTAAATGAAGTCAGTCGCAGCTTAAATTATAAGTTGTCTCTTAACCATGCATGACCAGAGCTTGGATTTTTAAATGAGGTTAGAGACACACTTATATATTTGTTATATATATATTTATCATTTCATCTTTTAAAAAGAAACACTCCTTGGAATAAAACCAATATATGGATGATAGAAAATGTGGTAGGTACAGAAATGGACTGTGAAATAAATTTCTAAATTAATTATATTATGAAATATGACCAACTGTACTGGGATTATCGAAAATTTTCATTTATCACTAATTCTGAATAATAATATAACCACAATTCCATCACAAATATTTTCACTGTTTATTTAAAATGATTTTAAGAAATTTTTTTAACAAATATTAAACTCTCCACGTTAATATAAAAAACATGATGGATGGCAGAAAGATGATAGATAAAGGAGATGGTCATGAAATAATTGCCAGTTCAAAGATATTATAATAAATATTAAACCATCATGAAAAATCCAAATAAAATTTCCTCTTGTTGTGAAATATATTGCAGTCACAATTCATCACAATTTCAAAATATGATAATAATTTTGATGAATTCTAAATGCAGTTCAATTTGAATATTGATTTCAATTTCTGAATGAATAATCAATAAATAATTTTAAAGTTGAAAATCAATTACAAGAGTAATATGCTGATTTATACATGACAAGAGGGAAAAAAATACATATATACAGCAAAAAAAAATATGCAGCACTTTTAAACTGATACCACATGGTGTCTCTACAAAGTGAAAAATCAGAACAGATGGATGAGACAAATATAAGGCGCTTCTGATACCAAATGTTCTCTCTTTCTCGAGGATTTTAATGACACCCCGGTGGCAAACAAATGGTACCTCAGTCAACAGAAAATACTTAATTACAAAGCAAGCAACTCAAGCACACAAATTTCATTTATCAGAACACGACAAATCTTTGATACTAAATCAAGCAGTCCAAAACAAAATATTTACAAATCAATTTCTTATAATCAGAGCAGCATGATTCCAAAACAAACATTTTTCAAAAGCAGTATCAGAGCAGCACAGAGAAATCAGTATCACAACAGACTTGTCAAGATGTTGGTCACATAAGGTGGTTCATGATCCAAGATTTGCAAATATACTCTATTTTAAATCATTTGAAGAAATGTGAAAGTATTAGGATTTAATGAATCAATCACACCAGGTTATATTTCAGATTCAAGATATGTGTGAAATCCAATAAATCAATAATTTCAAATGATTTTAAACAAACATATATTCAAATCAAATAATCATGAAATAACAATGATTTTCAAAGACCATTTTCAAAAAAAAAAAAAAAAAAAAATCCAAGAATTTCTCAAAACTATTTCTTACAAGCCCAAGAGAAATTTCAGGTCATTTACATCAAATTTGAAAATATTCATGATCGGGATAATTTATTTGAAATCACATGAATCAATGTAAAGTTTTGGGATATAATGAATCAGTCACACGAGATTGACAATTTCAAAAAATAAGAGGTGTGTGATATTCAAAATATCTAGAATTTCAGATGATCTCAAACAAACATATTTCAATATAATGATCATGAATAAAGATGAATTCCAAGATGTATCACTGATACAAGCCAATCTGAAAATCAATGAAATTATCACAACTGGTATATAACAGAGTGTTGTAATGAGTATAATATTTTGAGCTTTTCTAAAATGAATTTGAATAAACTCAGAACAACAAAGGTGTGTGACATTTCATTAAATATTCAGATCTTCAAAAATTTAGAATTCTAGTTAACAGTGTTCAAGATATGATATGAATGCATTAACACTGTTATGAATTCAACAATCAGAAAATAAACTTCAAAACAATTGCAGATAATTACAAGATTAAATTCAGAATCCGGAAATGATTATAAACAAGAGAGTTCTATTCAAATAAAATGAATTTCCAGAAAGTCATGAGAACTGCAATTGGAAGTTTAAGAAGCACAAAATAAACAAAGAGATATGGTAGTGACTAATCAAAGAGAAAAAAAAACAAACAGAAGGAAAATAAAATAGAAAGGGGTAGAAGAAGGAGAAATAAACAAAGAAAAAATATATTTACAAAGATGAAGTTAGAAATCATACCTGATTCACAGAAGACGTTGTGTATCTCTAACTCATCAGTCTTGGCTAAGGAACAGTGGATGATTCAATAATATGAAGCAGTTTGAATCACTTTTCTCTTTTCAGCACAGTTGTTCCTCAGCCACTTCAGGTACCTAATAGTTGATAGGATCGAGTGGTCTAACAAAATTTGTAAAACCACTCACAGTTTCGTTCACGTGTTTTGGTACCCAGACTTGTTTATATAACAAACCATCCGAATTTACCTTTGTGCCTTTAGGAACCCAAATCTGCTTGAATTTAGTCAAAGTCGTTTTATTTTTATTCAGGATCCAAGATTGTTTAAATGGTTTATTATAAAACGATTTCTCATCACAATTTCGATTCAAAAAAACTTTGAAATTTTCAGAGTTCAAATTTTCAACGTAGTTCTTTTCAAGGTTGTTTGAAGAATTTTTCAAATCATTCGAAATTCGTCTTTCAAAATCATTATTTTTCTCAAACCCAAGTCCACGTTTATTTTGAACAGAGAATTGGTTTTTCAACAACATATTCAAAGATTTTTCACCGTTTGAAAATTTAGATAAAATTGTTTCAAGTTGTTGAATTTTAGTTTTAAGATCATCGTTTTCTTTTATTAAATCTGAACAACGACTTTTAGTGATCTTACATCTTTCAAACTCAGATTTCAAAACCAAATTTTCATCATTAAGCAATTTGATTTTGGTTTGGGACTTAGCCATTTCAGAATCAAAATATTTTCGACTTTCAGATTCAAGTTTCTTCCAATTTTCAATTTCGATTTCAAGCTCTTTCAAAATCAGATCTGTTTTCAACAAACTATCATTTTCAGCGTTTTCATGTTTGGAATTTTTGATAGCCTTGAAATTTATAAATTCCTTTTGTAAACAATTGTTTGCATCTTTCAGCTCAATCTCGTTATCTTTTAAAATTAAAATTTCTTCTTCAAGCCTTCGAATATTATTATTGAAATGAACGAGATCAGTTTTTAATTTCAAACAATTTTCACAATTAGAATTTTCAAATTTCACGACATTTGACAATTTTGATTCCAAACAATTTATCTTGTTGGTCAACTCAAAATTTATAGATTTCAGAGATTTATTTTTCGATTGGAGTTTGTCAACAGATTTGGTTAAATCAACACAAAAATAAACCAGATCTTCATATGAGAAATTCTCGGTTTCAGCATTTGTTGATTCTCCATCATCTGATTCATCTGAAGTTTCATTTGTAAATCCTGTTAAACAGAACTCTGAATCTGAGTTGACTTTATCGGGTTTTGAGCTGTGGTTGTCAAATCTTCCATACTTCGTATTGAGAGTGTCCCAGATTTCCTGTGCAGATAAACAATGACAGATAAGGTTAAACTGTTCAGTATTAAGATAATCAAATATGATTTTCATAGCACGAGTATTGAAATTAATATCTACACTATCAAATCCATTGATAATAACATCCCAACATTTGATATTAACAGATTTTAAATAAAATTCCATTTTGGATTTCCAGTTTAAAAAATCTGTTCCATCAAAAACATTTGGAGATGAACTGGACTGACTCTCTATCGGTTGACAACTAGGATGACCCATGACTCTAGAGTTAGTGAAATAACCTGCTCTGATACCACTTGTTGGATCTAGAATAACCCTAGAGGGGGGGTGAATAGGGTTTTTCACAGTTTTTAACTGAATTAAAAACTTAACGAGATATATAATAATAAACTGATCACAGGAGATAGCAGAAACTGAGATGCAGAAAATAAATCACACAAAGATATACCCAGCTTCGGCAAAACTCTGCCTACTGCTGCATTTCTAAGGTTTCTACTAGGTGATAGAACAGTTCCCGCATACAAGACCATGTACACTTGCAAACCCCTGCTCCTATTCTAACCCTACGCTCAAAACCGTAGACTGATCGATATCCCCTCGATCAGATTTCCCTGTTTACGACCCTGTAACCAGTAATCCAGAATTTTACAGACTCTGAAACTGACAGTCAATACACTGACTGAATCCCCTAGATTTTACAGACCTAGAACTGTTCAGAACTGATTTTACAACACGACAACAAAATAAAAAAATAAAAAAAAATGAAAACCCTAGTAAATAAAAAAAAGGATGAAGAAGTTAAAACATTAAAGTGTCATCCCCTTTTCTTTTGACAATGCGCCGGCCACATTTCAAAGTGGTGCACCCATATTTCATTTGTCCCGTCCTCTTCTCTTTTGCTCTGGGAAAATAAATGGCGGCTCTGGCGATTGCTAGGGTTTCTGAAATCGATTCCCAAATCGAAATCGATGCTTCTGGAAATTTGATCTCTGATGGCTCTTGTCTTTGTAGCTTGCGTGCTGATGTCGATTTGCTGGAGTTCTCACTTGAACGAAACCCTAAAATTTGTGAGTAATTCGGATTTTATTGTTTGCTTTGATTTTGTGGGTTTTTCAATCTCTCTTTTAGCCGATGATGTAATTGATGTAAATATAGGATTTTGAAATCCTTTAATTGCGCTCTGATTTCAAAAAACGTTGATTCGATCTGATTTTGTGGGATTCGATCTTCTATATTTGCCGATGATGAATTTGGTGTGACTAAATAGGGTAAAAAATAGAAAACCCTAAATCACTCTGATTTCAATATATGACATGGCTGATTTGTTGCGTTGCCTCTTTTGGTTCCTTCGATTGAAATTTTACTTGATGACTTTCTGGACTGCCTTGAATAAGTTCTGGAATTTGATTTGAATTATTCTTGCCAAAAAAAGTGATTGCGAGATTTGTTTGATCAAAACAAAACATTTGTGATTTCCTTTTGTGACTGTCTCGGTTTAGAAATGGATTTCTTGGCATTAAAGAAAATCCCTTTCTGTTGCCTTGCTCGATTTTAGCTTTCCAGTTAATCTCCTTCCATATATTTAGCTGCCTTGAATGGTTTTTCTGATTGAATCAAAAACAGGAAACAGTTAATATGATTTTCTGGATTTAAATTTGTTTTGAAATGTTGTCTTAAATTAAAAAAAAATCCTCTGTAAATTCCTATGCAATCCCATTTAAAAACTGCATATTTCATATGCACATGTGCATTCACATTATACACATGAATCTTTAATCTGAAGCTTCCTGATTTCTTGTCTTGACTGCTTTGCATGTTGCACCACTTGTTTATCCCACTATGTCCATGCTATTGCTTGACCATACTTGATCATGCTGGTTCATGTTGACTTTCACTGTTGAGCTCGACCACTTGAAAACTGATATTGATCATTTTGCCTTGATAATTTTCCGTTGGCTTGAGCTTGAGTCATTCACTTGCGTACACACACATGCACTGTGTTGCACCACTTTGCTGAATCATGACCCAAATTTCATTGTTCTGTTTTGAGCATTGCTGCTTTGTGTATATGCTCCACTGTGTCATCATCATGTGTTAACTTTGTTGTGTCTTCATTCTTGTTTGTGTTGTCCCCTTGTCTGTTTTTTGCTGCTGCTCTACCATGTTATGTTAGTGCCTTTGAAACTAGGCTGTCTTGTTGCTTTATCATGTACTACTTCTTTGTTGTGTACGCATTCTTGAACATTTTGAACTATCACCTTTGTAAAACTGCTACTTTGAAATTCTTGAATTTAAGCTGAGATTGTTTGCTTTGCTGGACCATCTGCATATCTGCTGTGTACATTGATTCTTGCCTGTGTACATTTATGTGTATTCATGCTTGATGCTATGATTTGCACCATTAGTTGTCATGCTGCTCCACCATCACAGCAATGATTAAGAACTTGATCACCATGAACTTAGGTTGTACATTCATGTTGCTTTAATGAACATATTGACTTGAACACTTGAACTCGACCTAGTTGTTTGCTGTACCATAGTACACATAGTACCAGGATTCACATTGTTCATCATAGTCACTGCTGCTCCACTGTTTTGACTGTGCAAAGTTGCTCATGTTTTTCACTATCCATTTAACTGTCTTGAGCTTGCTTAACCTTGTTTCACTGTTTGTAGATGCTGTAATAAATGGTCTGCCTCGACTCATTTGTGTAGTTGCACCTTTGAACCATTCTGAAAATGCTATGCACACTCCATTATGATTTTGCACTGCCTCGACCATTGATTATGCTGAGTTTTCTTTGTTGTTGACCCATTTCTTCATTGATGTGATGTCTTGTTTGACCATGGTTTGACTTTGACATGGCTCGACGCTTGATTGGGCTGTTTTGACTTTGTTTATTGCACTGAGTCGAGCAGGTCCATGTGGCTACTCCTCAGTTGCGCACTGATTGGCGAGGCAGTGCACACGTGTATTTATACACGTGTGTATATGCAGCCATCAGACAAAATTTTCCTGTCCCTGCACTGTATATACATACTGTCTGCCTTGTGGTATTTACAGTGTATCACTGTGAATATCACAAGCTGTCTAGACACAGATTGATGGTTTTATAATTCAGATCAAGTCATGAAAAATGATGAGAAACACACCAGAAAACTGAGGCAAATAAAATTTTAAAAATAAAATTTATATTTGCATATATTCTGTTTTATTTCTATTGCAGTGTACTGTGTGTGTGTTTTACATGTGACAGGTAGGCAGGAATGACTGGACTGACTGTGATGACTGGACTGAAAGCTGAAGATAAGAAGACAGTGTGTTGTCAATGAATGTATGAGTCTGTATATACAAGTGAAAATGAATATATATGAAATGTAGCTGTGTATATGTATGACTGAGTGACAATGAATAAACTGTATTGAGGAACTGTGAGAGAATTGTACAGATATATGTAATAAACAAGTTTGATTGAAATAAAATATCATTTTATTGTTGTCAAACGAACTTGTCCATTATATTCTGTTTATATACAAGTACAATATACAGTAAATGTTTAAATAGTGGAGTTACAAATAGTTGTACTGTTTGAATATTGAAATAAAATATTCTATTTAAATAAAATACTATGTTAATATTTGAATTTCTGTACAGTCGTATTTTATTTAAATATAAATATTATATTTATTGCTGTGATGTATATATATAACAGTACAGTATCAAACACATTTATAATAAAAATATATTTGGTTGTTATCATCAAACAAAAATCATATAATTGTGTATACAACACCGTTATATACAACAATAACCATGACAATTTCTTAATGATAATAATCGTGAGAAAATGGAGCGAAAAAATTAATACAAAATAGTCTATTTGGTATTATGGTGAATAAAGAAATTGGTTTTGAGTACCATTAATCTTATTACTACGAATCATTTTTACTCAATACTAATTAGTTTAGGTTACAATAAACTATGTACTACATAACATTGTTTCACATGATTGTAATTTGTGAATATACTTATACCTCTGAGTTAAGTACATAATGATATTTTCTAAGTATTAAAAATATATATATTAGTGAATACACTTATAACTTTGAGGTAAGTATATAGCTTTACTTTCTAAGTATTAAAATTATTGTTTTGTGAATATTCTTGTAACGCAGAGATAAGTGTACAGATAAGCTTTCAAAATATTGAAAATAAATATCTTTTGAATACACTTATGCCATTAAGATAAGCACATTGGTATGTTTTACAAATATTGAAAACAAGAAATTTTGTGAATAACTTATTCCGTTGAGGTAAGTATATAAAAACAATTTTTAATAATTGGTCAAATGATTTTGATGAATGAATATTAATTATAATTAAGAAGGGGCTTATCGACTGTTGATGTGTTTGACTAAGTAACTTTCCTAATTGAATTGAGCCATAATTTTGTACGATTGAAAGTTAAATAACCGACTATCAAAATATTTGATATTTTTAAAAACTGTTGTGTTGGTCCAGGGAAATCACTTAGAACTAACTTATACATTCAAAAGTTCAAGTATCTTGATGATTATCATTTGAAGGTGTATACCTTTGGAATAGAAAGCACTACTTGTCTCAAATTAGCTACCGGATTATATTATAGCAATGGTCCATACATTCTAGAGTTTTGCGTATTGCGAGAACTACTTATTTCTAATTATATGGGTTATTCTAGATAGGATGTGGTAAAAGAAGTGCCTTTGGTTTGTCTTGTTACTACACAACTTATATGGAAGAGTGTTTGATATTGCATTTCTAAAGACCACGTTGTGGGTTCTTAAATTATACATACGTCTGGTAGTGTAGGGGACAATCCCTTTACACTGAACACACTTCTTCGAGACATATAAGCTTGAAGGTTGTAATTTATAGGAATCAATTAGTATGTTGGTAGAATTGGCGATATGGAACTTATTCTGGTATGTGTGATATGTGAAAGGTAAATCGAAATCTCAGGCCTCATCACTTGGAAATGGATAAAACATGGTAACCCATAAGGCTTGTGGTTGGCATCCACTATGGTATGGCCATGATCATTTCATATGTCGAGTGTGTTATGCATGCTGGAATGCACTAGGATAGGTAGATTGCAACCGTGGAGATATCCTATCCGGTCTATGCACCACATAAAGGCATGCTGAGACGATCCAAATTCCCCCGTAAAGGAAAGCCTAGATTGAATTGAGAACACGACAATCGGAACACAAATAGAAGAACATTTCATTACGATTATAACAATTACATCAGAGTACAAGATATCGGAGTATAAATGAATAATATACATTAGAAAAATATCAGAGATTAAAAAACATTACATAGCAGCGGAAAAATAATATATAACACTACTGAAAGAAATACAGTGATACAGAGCTTTCCGAATATAGTTCCAGCTATAAACCAGGATCCTGTAAAAAGAAATCTGCAAAAACCAAAACTACTAGCTGCCCGTGCAAAAAATAGGGGCACCCTGAGTTTAGGTTAAAACAATAAACTCCAGGTCAGTCATGGGACTGGTGTGAGAACTAAAACAGTTATTTAAAACTTTGCTTTAAAAATAAAGTAAATCAAGGGACCACACCGTATAACACGGAACAGGTTTTCTCCCAAGAATACCAGTGCATAAACAGTTTATAAACAGTGCAATACTTTTCAAAAAACGAAGTAATTATAAGACTCAGGTCCCAAAGTAATTATAAGACTCAGGTCCCATCACATAATGCAACGCAAACCGGAGGATAGAGTTTTCCCTTATAATAGCCAAACATGCTTGGTATGTTTTAAAACAAATCGTTTGATACTATTATAAGTGCATAGTGTTAAAAACAACTTCAAATATAGATGTATCAATCATAGACGGCATGGGTACCATATATCATATCGCCATACTAGTTCTACAATTAAAACCGCACGATGTCATATTGGAAATTGGATTTCCATCATGAACCAAGGCAAGGGATCGTCCTTACCGAATTCGAGACTCTCTAGCCTGAACCTTAGGACTCGTACTCAGTCAATCCCTTGGATCTTCAGGGCCGGTCCTCCCTTACGTTTGAGGATTAGTTATTCTTGAATAATATGTTTCCCCACCCTAAGGGGCGTAAGTCTGGTCAGTATGTCGACCATATCATCCATCGACCCCGTAGTGACCGATATATCCGAGGTACCTCCCTTTCCATCATCAACATAAGTAAAAATGTCTGGGCTCCATACCATGACACCACTCCTAGCTAGAAAGAAACGCATGTTCTACCTGCAGTCCTCTCCCATTTCTGGTTCATACCGGGGTGTGAGGCTTGCGAATTAACGCTATACACAAAGCTATGCTATTTAAAGTTGTGCTTTGATCATCAACCACAAGACTCTGCTTTTCAACATAAGCCATGATCATTTGCATCTCAACATGCCACACTGACAATTCATGCCATACGACTGATGTCTATCGATATATAATCTCTAAGCTCGTACGTCTCAGAGAAGGGTGTTAAGCAAGGGAATAAATTCTCGGCCACAAAACAGATATACATTTAATAGAAACCAATCAATACAGTATAAAATCCAATGTCAGACACACATCCATTTACAATTCGTTCTGGGTCTGAATGAAACCGGAGGCACCTTATTCCTTGTCCATATGTCCAATACAGAAGAGAGGTCCTCGCATATCCGGTCGATCTCCAAGTACGTCTGGACGATCACCACTTATTAACTCGTCTTGGGTGTATAGCCCAATCAAGACATCAATAATCATCCAAACGATGTGAAGATCTTCGGTCTTCAACCACCGTCTTCATCATCGACTTATCGTCGTATTAATTATTCAGAATGGGATAAACCCGATCTTTCTAAATAACTCGCGTATCTTATAAACAAGTGTTATAAAACATAACATACGCCTCATTCCAATCCAGAATATTCTTTTATTCAAATATTCACATCTTTAGGGAAAGGTTCCCCTTAATTTTATCAAAGACAAATTCTTTTAAATTTATTCTTTAATCTTCCTTTTTGATATCAATTCAAAAGATTTGATTTTATCCTTTCATAATCCTAAAACAAATTAAGGTTTATCAACTAGTTGGGATTAGCAAACTTTACCCAAGTAATCATTTATTTATTAATCCCAACCCCAATGTATTCATCCCACGGAGAAAAACTGGTAATACTTCATATCTAACACCCATAGTGTTATCGGTAAATTTAGTTACCACTTCACGTTCAAATCTAATTAAAGATTTAACTATCGTTTAGAGTAAAACTGGTGGTACTCCATTCTCGATCACTTCTCAAATTTGGCAAATTTAATTATCACTTTAACTTTTCAATCTAATTAAAGATTCATTAAAACTCCAACTTGGTTTTTAATATCATAAATCATTACTTTATGATCATTCAACTTTTAGGAAAATTAATCCTATCATTTACCGGGTTAAAGAACCAATGTCATTTAAAACACAGTTCACAATAACACCAAAATTATTTTCCATCAAAATGGAATCTTCACGGAAATCATAACAATATATAATCGGTATAAATTTCTTATCAAACTAATATTATAAGTGGAATAATAGCAAAGCATTTTAAATTCCATATATAGTAATAGTCTTCCTTTACAGAAACTCATCTCGATTATTACCAACTCGAATTCCATTCAATTCCAATTTAATATATTAAATTGGAAAACTTTACTTTGGAAAATTTCCATTAAATCTTAATAAAAATATTTGTAAATTCCAAATCATCTCTTCACTGTTAATTGGGTTAAAGAACAAGTGTTATTTAAAACAGCATTCACGATAAACCTAAAAATCCAATTTCATTTCAATTTCAATTAAATATTAATTAATTGGTACATTTCACTAAATCTTATTTAAAAGATTCATTCTTTTCTCAAACAGCATTCACGATAAACCCAAAAATCCAATTACATTTCAATTTCAATTAAATATTAATTAATTGGTACATTTCACTAAATCTTATTTAAATGATTCATTCTTTTCTCAAATGGGTTTAAGCACATTGTTAATAAAGACACCATTCATGACAAACCCAAAATCTAATTTAATATTAAATACAAGGCTCTGAGTAGAAATTTGTGACGGCCCGCCCTGCACCAGCCTGCATTTCCTCCGAAAGTGCGCTGTACACATGCCCGACTAGCACGGGACGGTCGTCAAAAGAAAGGAAAGAAGGTGAAGGGAATGAACTAATCAAGAACCTGTAGAATGTCTCACAGCGCATGGAATAAAATATAATAATAACATACTTGACATTAAACAGGTGAGACAGTGCATAAGCTGATAACTAATAATCAATGTCAACATCAGAGCAGCGGAAATCCATATACAGCTTATTACAATTTTCCAAATTTACTGTCTCTAAACAAAAGAAAGATAAAGTAGAAGATACACCGCCAATGCCCAAGCAGTGATTTTCAACAACACAGGGAGAATACTATATATGTATATTACGTGGAAGCCTCCTGCTCGTCTCCGGATCATCTACCCGTGCATCACCAGCTAATCTGTCTCTAGTCTGCTCGTGTGAGCACCCAGAGTAATAAGAGGAGACATAAAACTCTGGGTCAGACATAAAGCCTGGTATGAGCGATAAGCATCTAAACAGAATAATAACAGGTATACTAAACCATACCTGAATCTGGACCTGCAACCAAAGAGTTAGTACCACATACCGTACAACACTCTAAGGTGCCATAATAAAAAGTGTAAGAATACGGGGGTGGGGTGTGCATGTCACAATGATAGCAAACAAATCATCCATAGCAACCATCCTCACATCTCTCACTCAGTGCGTAAAGCGTACAACATCTACCACTTTGGAACACTAGACAAACTGAGGTAACGACGAATCCCGACTTGTAGAAACCCTGCTGTGACCAAGCCAAACACTTGGAGTCATGACCAAACATTTCAATGACCCATTTCATTGGTCGTAGCCCTTGGTTCTACCGATGCCATAATGGCCCTGAATCCGCCTTCGTACCTCCTACCATAGTGGTCCAAAGCTATAGAAGTCGATAACTCCTTGGCACGCGTCCCGCAGCAAAGCCCAATCTTGAAGCCCACTCATTGGTTCCCAGCTGGATCCTGAGTCAAAGCTCCTCATTTGGACTTCCTTTGCATCTCGGGTTTGGATCGAGTTGGAGTGGGTCTTCAAAAGAGTCATCGCGTAGTAGTAATAGCCCACATACGGTTCGGTTCGGTGTTCATCTCTTCATTCAGCTCGGGTTGGATACTCCGCTTCAGGTTGGGTCGGTGTCCTCCTGGTCGGGTCGGTATCCTCCTCCGGGTCGGGTCGGGTGTCCTTCCTTCCAGTGCTCCGATCCGCTCCCTCATTTCTTCACGTACTCCGATCCGATCCCTCCTTGCCATCTGATCCGCGTGGCCTTCCCTCTTGCTAGTTCTCCCAAATGTTTACTTCCGATCCGAGCTCTGCGTCTCCAAGTCGATCCGATCTGGCCTCCAATTATTCTTCCGATCCGATCCCCTTGTCCACTCCAACTCCAAGTAAACGGCCTTCATTCTCGCCAAGCCTCCTCCAGTGACAAGTTCCAATCCAGTTCGAATTCCCTTGGTCAGTTCACAAATCCGATCTGACCCCTTTCTCCGATCCGAACCGGTTCGGAACCTGCACACTTCTGCAACTTTCCAGCGAGCTTTCTACGCCATTCGACGGCATTTTCGACCAATCTAACTATTCTAATCAATCATAAAACATACCATAGAGTCATACCAACATGTAAGAATAACCACAAACAGCTAACAACAATTCAAATGAACCAAAATGGATCAAAAGTGGCTAAAACCTCACATTTTCCTATAATCCCTCTTAATCATGTTTTAAGCATACGATTAGCAAAACACATCGAAATTAACCCAAATTTCTAACAGAGCCTTAAAACATTATTTTAGAATTTTAAGAATTTTTCCAGAATTTATTTACGTATAAATTCGCTAATCTTCACTAATTACCCTTAATCACCGTAGTTAGTGCAAAAACTATGCAAATCACTCACCTTGGCCACAAATGAAACACCAAATCTGAAATACTCTCTGTTTGGGTCGAATTCTTATGTATAGCAGTAGCTCCAACCTTGCTTTATTGCTATTTGGCCTTGCTTTGATGTAGTTTAGGCTTAATCTTCACTAAAAATGTGTTTTGGAGAGGTTTTAGAGGATGGAAGCCATTACTAAGGTCTCAAGAAGGTTTGTGGCGGCTCAAAACTAAAATGAAAGTGATTTCCTAACCCTAATCAGTCCTCCAATACCTCTAAACCCGAAATTCCCCTCTGGGCCTAGCTGCTAATCACCCGGTTAAGCCCAATTAAGCTGTTTTTCACCATCTGAAACTTGTTTCAGCCATATCTCCCAAACAGTGAGTCTGTTTAGCTAATGTGACCACTCTACGGAAAGAGAAACCATCATCCGAAGCCAATGGAAGTGGTTTCAGGTCAAAATTCATTTCCAGTCAAAAGTTATGGCCAAAACAGTATCAACTAGGGATAAAATGGTCATTTAAAAATCGGGAAAAATCATGAACATGGGAAATGACCATAATAGTCATCTCCCAAAGTCACATGACCATACGACTTCGTATGTGACAGAAATAAATATTCTACGATCCTATGATGCGTAGAATGCGGGTCGTTACACTCTCCCCCCCTTAAGAAATTTCGTCCCCGAAATTCCTTAACCCAAAACATACAAAGGATCCTGCATGCCTAACAGCCACGTACAACAATCAAACATGCAAAACAAGCAAACAAGCCTATCCTAGCATGCGGAAAACTAAATCGAAATCAAAATCTTACCAGGCAAAGAGTTCTGGGTGTGTCTTCCTAATGTCCTCCTCTGTCTCCCAAGTACAATCATTCTCGTCCTCGCTCCGCTGTACCTTGACTAGCTTCACCGTCTTCCTTCGAAGTTGCTTCATGTCGTGCGCGACAATACGGGCCGGCTTGCGGTTCCCAACCGCCTCGGGTTCTACTTCGAAGTCCTCTAACTGATCAGGTGGAATAGTCATATCTGAGTCGTGAACGAACTTCCTTAGTTGGGAAACATGAAATACGTTATGAACTCCCGCCATCTTCTCTGGTAAGTCAATCCTATATGCCAAATTCCCGACTAGTTCAAGAACAGGGAATGGGCCAACAAATCTTGGTGCCAACTTGCCTCTCCTGCCAAATCGTACTACGCTCTTCAACGGAGAAATCTTAACAAACACCAAGTCACCAACGGAGAATTTTAAGTCTCTTCTCCTCTTATCAGCATAACTCTTCTGCCTATCTTGGGCAGCCTTCATTCGTTGTTGAATGGTTTTGATCTTATCTGAAGTTTCCCTCACCACATCTGGTCCAAGCATAAACTTCTCGCCAGTTTCTATCCAACATGATGGTGAGTTACACGGTCTTCCGTACAAAGCTTCAAACGGAGCCATACCGATACTGGATTGGTAGCTATTATTATATGCAAACTCTACTAGATGCAAATGGTCATCCCATGATCCACCAAAATCCAATATACACGCTCTCAAGAGATCTTCCAAAATACGATTCACCCTCTCCGTCTGACCGTCGGTCTGAGGATGATATGCGGTACTGAGATGTAACTCTGACCCTAGCGCCTCTTGCAAGCTCTTCCAAAACCCACTAGTGAACAACGGGTCTCGGTCGCTCACAATGCTTTTAGGTACTCCATGAAATCTCACTATCCACTTCATATACAATTCTGCTAATTTAGCTGCCGTTCTGGTCGATTTAACTGGTATAAATCTTGCACTTTTAGTCAGTCGATCCACAACTACCCAAATGCTATCGTGTCCCGATCTAGTCCTTGGTAAACCATCAATGAAATCCATCGAGACTTGCTCCCATTTCCATTCGGGAATTTCTAATGGTTGTAACAACCCACTAGGCTTCTTTTGCTCTGCTTTAACTAGCTGGCAATTCATGCATTTGGATATAAACTTCCCAACGTCTCTCTTCTTCCCTTCCCAGTAGTAGGTCTGCTTCATATCTCGATACATCTTATTACCACCGGGGTGTATAGTCAGCTTTGAGTGATGACATTCTCTAAGCACTTCATCTCTCAATCCATTGACATTGGGTACAACAAGCTTTCCATTCTTTCTAAGCCATCCATCTCGATCAAGTCCATACTTGTTCATCTCCTCATTGATATCCATCTTTAACTTGGAGATGATTTCCAATAGGTTAGGATCGTCCCTCTGACTAGAGCCGATCCGTTCAATCAAAGTGGGTCTGATCGTCAAACTTGCTAACATTTCTGGATCCAATTCGCACTTTGGTCTGAAATCAAAACCCGCGATATACTCCAGTTGCTTCCATTCAAGGAACATAGCCCCTAAGCTGGCATGTCTTCTACTCAATGCATCAGCCACCGCATTGCCCTTTCCCGCTGTGTATGCGATGTCAAAATCATAGGAAGCTAAGAACTCTAACCATCTCTGCCGACGGAGATTCAGATCTTTCTGAGAAAAGAGATACTTTAACGACTTATGATCAGTAAACAGCTCAAATCTTTCTCCCAAGAGATAGTGTCTCGACATCTTTAACGCGAACACGATCGCTGCCAATTCTAAATCATGGGTAGGGTATCTTCTCTCGTGCGGTTTCAATTGCCGACTTGCATAAGCTACAACCATACCGCCTTGCATCAATACAGCACCCAGTCCGGTACCACAGGCATCCGTGTATACCGTCATCTCTTCATCCCCCTTAGGAATGACTAACACTGGTGCGCTTGTCAACTTGTCCTTTAGACTTTTGAATGCATTCTCGCACCTTTCATCCCAGACAAAAGCTTGATTCTTCTTGGTCAACTGGGTCAATGGTGCTGTTATCTTGGAAAAACCTTGGATAAACTTACGATAATATCCAGCTAATCCCAAGAAACTTCTTACATCTGTTGCATTCTTGGGCATAGGCCAATCTTGTACCGTAGCCACCTTTGCCGGGTCCACGGCAATACCATTCTCTGATACAACATGGCCCAAGAACCTCACTTCCCTCTTCCAGAAGTGACACTTAGAAAACTTTGCTTTCAATTGGTGTTTTCTCAACACCTCCATCACTACTCTTAAATGTTCCTTGTGTTCTTCCTCTGTCCTCGAATAGACCAAAATATCATCAACGAACACAAGGACAAACTTATTCAACTGATCTCTGAATACCCTATTCATAAGATCCACAAAATATGCTGGGGCATTGGTCAGCCCGAAAGGCATGACCAACCACTCATAAAATCCAGACGGCGTCCGAAATGTCGTTCTAGCTATACTCTCAACTTCCACTCTAAGCTGATGAAAACCTGTCGCGAGATCCAACTGAGAAAATATTCTCGCGCCACTCAACTGATCGAACAAATCATCTATCCGCGGTAGAGGATACTTGTTCTTCCTCGTCACTTTATTCAACTCGCGGTAGTCTACACACAAACGAAGGGAACCATCCGCCTTGGTAGCAAACACAACTGGTGCTCCCCATTCAGAAACACTCCTTCTGATAAATCCCTTCTTCAAAAGATCGCTGACTTGCACCTCGAGCTCTCGCTGCTCTCTTGGTGCCATACAACGAAGTGGCATCACTATAGGCCTGGCATCTTTTACCAAATCAATACGAAACTCAATCTCTCGGTGTGGTGGAAGCCCGGTCACTTCTTCGAAAACATCCGGATACTGGCCAACCACAGGCAAACCTGACAACTCACTATGCGGAATGTCGAGAGAGTTTAGAAAACTAGCCAATACCCCCTTACTGGGTAGACCACCAAACACTATCCTCCGCCCATCATCTGCTCTAGCTGTCACCAACAAGCCCTCACAGTCTACCACCACCCCGTATCTTTGGAGCCAATCTACTCCCAAAATAATGCCAAACCCAGTAAAGCCCAAAACAAAGCAATCACAAACAAACATGCATCCATGATTCGATAAGACCACATTACGACAAATCATGCTAAGGCTAGTCGAACCACCAATCGGGTTCGTCACTACTAAAGGTCTATCGACAATCTCGGGCTCCAATCCCAACCTATCTACCAGGTCACTAGATATGAAAGAACTGGAAGCTCCGGTATCAAACAAAACTCTAACAGGAACATCATAAACAGAAAGCATACCTTGAATGACGACATTCTTTCCCTTCTCCGCCGCTGTTGGGGCATTCGACGAAGAAGGAATAGCATTAAGGGCATATGCTTTCACCATTTGCTTTTCTTTAGGGGGCTGTGGACACTTGTCCTTGTGATGTCCCATTTGGCCATAGTTGAAGCACTTCCTATCCGCTGGCTTGGCCCGACAATTACTAGCATAATGGCCCTTCTTACCACAGCTGAAGCACTCAACATCTTGCTTATTCTTTTTCTTCTGGCCATCCTTAGCTTGGTTCTGCTTTCTCTTATTCTGGGAACCACCCTTGCCTCCACCACTTGCTTGTGACTTTGGCTCATCTGCAGATGCAACCTCAGTCTTCGACTTAGGGTAGAGACTTTCTGATCTTAGCGCTTTCCCCACAATCGACTCAAACGTCTCATCGATGTGGTTAATAAGTTTTTCCCCCAAGTACTGATCCAAACCAGTTATGAATTTCTCATTCTTTTTCTCGGCAGTATCAATAAGAGATAACCCATATTTTGACAAAGTGTCAAATTCAGCAATATAGTCCGAGACAGCTCTGCCATTCTGCTTGAGCTCCAGGAATTTCTTAAATAGCATTGACTTCTGAGCAGCTGGAATGAACTTCTCGCTAAAGCGAGCCTTAAACTGTTCCCAAGTAATCTGATCTTCGGGAGTAGCTGCCTTTATAGCATTCCACCAATTCATTGCCCGCCCTTGCAGCTGACGGGACGCTAGCTTTCTCTTCATCGCATCCTCGATACCCAAATCCTCGAAGATACGTTCGCAACTATCCAACCAATCTTGAACATCCGTGGCCGACTCCGTTCCGTGAAACGGCTTCCCACCAAAGTTAGTATAATCTTTGTTCAACTTGGCGAAGTCGACTCTAGGCGCCTGCACTATTGGACCACCACCATTTCCACCATTGGGAGCTGCCCTCTGCACATCTCTAAGCGTCTCTCTCATGAGGTCAGTAAACATCGTCCTCATGTCAGCAGCATTCCCATTATTGGCTCCCCTACCAGTACCTCTAGTATATCGGCTCATCGTTAATCTGAAAAAGGAAACGATTAACGACTCCATAGTGGTGCTAGTGCAGTACGACTTCATCCTTATACTAGTAATAGTATATATATATATATAGCTTTTAAAAACCAAAGTAATCACAAATACGCTCTCTCGTATACGTATATTATCTCTCCCTGATAACTTCCCTAGGTTAACTACGCAACCTAGAGCTCTGATACCAAGTGTGACGGCCCGCCCTGCACCAGCCTGCATTTCCTCCGAAAGTGCGCTGTACACATGCCCGACTAGCACGGGACGGTCGTCAAAAGAAAGGAAAGAAGGTGAAGGGAATGAACTAATCAAGAACCTGTAGAATGTCTCACAGCGCATGGAATAAAATATAATAATAACATACTTGACATAAAATAGGTGAGACAGTGCATAAGTTGATAACTAATAATCAATGTCAACATCAGAGCAGCGGAAATCCATATACAGCTTATTACAATTTTCCAAATTTATTGTCTCTAAACAAAAGAAAGCTAAAGTAGAAGATACACCGCCAATGCCCAAGCAGTGATTTTCAACAACACATGGAGAATACTATATATGTATATTATGTGGAAGCCTCCTGCTCGTGTCCGGATCATCTACCCGTGCATCACCAGCTAACCTGTCTCTAGTCTGCTCGTGTGAGCACCCAGAGTAATAAGAGGAGACATAAAACTCTGGGTCAGACATAAAGCCTGGTATGAGCGATAAGCATCTAAACAGAATAATAACAGGTATACTAAACTATACCTGAACCTGGACCTGCAACCAAAGAGTTAGTACCACATACCGTACAACACTCTAAGGTGCCATAATAAAAAGTGTAAGAATACGGGGGTGGGGTGTGCATGTCACAATGATAGCAAACAAATCATCCATAGCAACCATCCTCACATCTCTCACTCAGTGCGTAAAGCGTACAACATCTACCACTTTGGAACACTAGACAAACCGAGGTAACGACGAATCCCGACTTGTAGAAACCCTGCTGTGACCAAGCCAAACACTTGGAGTCATGACCAAACATTTCAATGACCCATTTCATTGGTCGTAGCCCTTGGTTCTACCGATGCCATAATGGCCCTGAATCTGCCTTCGTACCTCCTACCATAGTGGTCCAAAGCTATAGACGTTGATAACTCCTTGGCACGCGTCCCGCAGCAAAGCCCAATCTTGAAGCCCACTCATTGGTTCCCAGCTGGATCCTGAGTCAAAGCTCCTCATTTGGACTTCCTTTGCATCTCGGGTTTGGATCGAGTTGGAGTGGGTCTTCAAAAGAGTCATCGCGTAGTAGTAATAGCCCACATACGGTTCGGTTCGGTGTTCATCTCTTCATTCAGCTCGGGTTGGATACTCCGCTTCGGGTCGGGTCGGTGTCCTCCTGGTCGGGTCGGTATCCTCCTCCGGGTCGGATCGGGTGTCCTTCCTTCCAGTGCTCCGATCCGCTCCCTCATTTCTTCACGTACTCCGATCCGATCCCTCCTTGCCATCTGATCCGCGTGGCCTTCCCTCTTGCTAGTTCTCCCAAATGTTTACTTCCGATCCGAGCCCTGCGTCTCCAAGTCGATCCGATCTGGCCTCCAATTATTCTTCCGATCCGATCCCCTTGTCCACTCCAACTCCAAGTAAACGGCCTTCCTTCTCGCCAAGCCTCCTCCAGTGACAAGTTCCAATCCAGTTCGAATTCCCTTGGTCAGTTCACAAATCCGATCCGACCCCTTTCTCCGATCCGAACCGGTTCGGAACCTGCACACTTCTGCAACTTTCCAGCGAGCTTTCTACGCCATTCGACGGCATTTTCGACCAATCTAACTATTCTAATCAATCATAAAACATACCATAGAGTCATAGCAACATGTAAGAACAACCACAAACAGCTAACAACAATTCATATGAACCAAAATGGATCAAAAGTGGCTAAAACCTCACATTTTCCTATAATCCCTCTTAATCATGTTTTAAGCATACGATTAGCAAAACACATCGAAATTAACCCAAATTTCTAACAGAGCCTTAAAACATTATTTTAGAATTTTAAGAATTTTTCCAGAATTTATTTACGTATAAATTCGCTAATCTTCACTAATTACCCTTAATCACCGTAGTTAGTGCAAAAACTATGCAAATCACTCACCTTGGCCACAAATGAAACACCAAATCTGAAATACTCTCTGTTTGGGTCGAATTCTTATGTATACCAGTAGCTCCAATCTTTCTTTGTTGCTATTTGGCCTTGCTTTGATGTAGTTTAGGCTTAATCTTCACTAAAAATGTGTTTTGGAGAGGTTTTAGAGGATGGAAGCCATTACTAAGGTCTCAAGAAGGTTTATGGCGGCTCAAAACTGAAATGAAAGTGATTTCCTAACCCTAATCAGTCCTCCAATACCTCTAAACCCGAAATTCCCCTCTGGGCCTAGCTGCTAATCACCCGGTTAAGCCCAATTAAGCTGTTTTTCACCATCTGAAACTTGTTTCAGCCATATCTCCCAAACAGTGAGTCCGTTTAGCTAATGTGACCACTCTACGGAAAGAGAAACCATCGTCCGAAGCCAATGGAAGTGGTTTTAGGTCAAAATTCATTTCCAGTCAAAAGTTATGGCCAAAACAGTATCAACTAGGGATAAAATGGTCATTTAAAAATCGGGAAAAATCATGAACATGGGAAATGACCACAATAGTCATCTCCCAAAGTCACATGACCATATGACTTCGTATGTGGCAGAAATAAATATTCTACGATCCTATGATGCGTAGAATGCGGGTCGTTACAAAATTATATCGGCTTATATTCAATATCAAATTATGAAATCAACAAATATTGTATTGGGAATAACGATATATATATCTTCCAAATTCCTCCACAATATCCATATTCCTCCACAATATCTGTACAATCACGGAATCCAATATCGAAATAATCCGAAGATAATTTCAATTCAAATCCATTCCAATTTATACATTGGAAAAATTCTGGTTATTTTAAAATCATTTCTATGTCCAATTTATTATTTAAAAACATTTGATTTTATTTTAGTTAATAACTAGTTCGTTTCGATAAAAATATCTTTTATCTTTTCAAACATGGAATTTTCCATCCAAAAACTTTCCAAATCATTTATCATGATTTTACATAATTTTTTTTCCATATTTTTAATAATTTTATTAAGGCCAGTACAGTCGGTTTCCAATAACGGCCACCGAACTACATCCATAGCGACCTTTTCTGAAATTGATTTGGACATATTTTAAAATCCAACCGTTCAAATTTAAATCTCTTATATTCGTTGGAAAGCTCTTTTCGATACGAACTCAAGGTTCCGGTTTGAGGAGAATTCGACGGTCGGATCTCCCATTACATCAATTCGAAGTCAATGGTCGAAATTCGCGAACGGTCACGGCGCTGCGCGTTTTATTCAGGCCATTTAATATGTATATATAATATATATTATATATATATTTCGTCGATTTCTATTTAACCCATATTTTATAAATCATTTATAAATTCATTTTAAAACGATTTCAACTTCATTATCAATTTTTAAATCAAAATTGAATATTCCATATCATTATAATTTTAAAATGATAATATTTTCAAAATATCAGATTTTGAAATCAATTCTTTTCGATATTCATTACAAATTGAATAAAATCGATCGATAAAACTGTTCCGGTTATAATGGCATTTAACTACTCAACTCGGCTTCATATTCACTATAGTTAGGAATATTTCAGTATTTTTTTGTGTCCATCCAAAATCGGACATCAAAATCATATTCTACTTCTTCACTGAATATTATTTTAAATCTATACATAATATTATTTTAAAACTTTGTAGAATATTATTTGAAAACTATACAATATATATTATTTTAAAACTATTTGTTATTTCTAAATTAAAATCAGACTCAATCAATTACCATATAAATATATTTATATGGATTTCCATACATTGCATATATTCACAATAATGATAAATAATCATTGAACATCCACACATCATCCAGAGTGCATTCTACCACTGCATAAGCATTAAAATAAATAAATAACGCTTATACAGTCTGTCAACCCATCGATTGAAATATAATTAAATTCATGGGAGATGTGAACAAATTACCATCCCCAGACCCGTGTGGGTTTTCAAACAACAACAGTCTATTCAAAATCATCCCCGGTTAATTACTTTAACCAATCCTAATTCAATTTGAATTATTTTTCTAATTTACAAATTTAGGCTACACTAATTTTCTTTGCTCCTGACGTCGTCTTATTCCTTCAGTAGCTGCGAACCCATCCTCGTCTTAAAATCCTTCGCGACGCACGCATCCCCGAGCCCTGTGACCACAATCGGCCATCACCCTTCAACTTGTCGGAGCGCTAGCTCCCTCTTCCGCCAACCACTCGCAGTTCACCGCCCCCAACACGCCAGAATTTGACTTCGAACTCCGGCTCTTTGTAGCCAAAATCTGAGATGCTCACCCAATAAAAATTGATCATACCCGTTCACAACGAAGATTTCACCTATCTCTAGAGAATTGAATTGGGAGTTTTTGATATTAGGTGATGGATTAAGAGAATTTAGTGGTGGAAGAATGGAGCTTCTCGTTCGTTGAAGAAGAAAGCAACGGCGGTTTAAAGTTTCACCGCGTGAGATAAAAGATGAGGGCTTTGACCCTTTTAATCAATTTATATTTTTTTAATTTTATTTAATTTCCAAAAATACATGTTTATTGGTACAAACTCCAAATCGAACCCAACGACTGTCGTCAATACCCCCGTTCCGAACACAATGGGATATGTCCTGTAAGCCAATTCTATCGTTTTGATCAATTTTCATCAAAATTAAAATATAAATCAATGTAAATTGAATTTAAACTTACATTTTAATTTACCGGGGCCACATACTGACTTCGAAAATTACAGAAGAAAATAAATCTAGCTATGTTTTGACGATACGGTCCTAATAAAACTAATTTCGTCAAATTTGGAGATCATTTGAAAAAATGGTCATTTTCCAGTCGATTAAATTTAAACTGAATTGACAAAACACGTTTAAATTCACCACGCTCACATATTAATTCCAAAAATTATGAAATTTGAAGCCTAACAATAAATTGACATTCGGGATCCAACAAAAGTGGTTTCGTTGAAAATGGAGGTCGTTTGCAGAATGGCTATTTTTAAGGGTTATATATTATATTAAAATATATATAATTTTTTTAGCGACTATTTTAAATTTTAAACCGGACATAACTTACAATTTATAAAGTGAAATCTCAGTTTCTTACATTCGTTAGAAAGATATAGATAAACAAATTCAAATGCTTTTGTTTTTACTAAAATCCGATTTATATTGAATTATATATATTCATTTGAAAATTAAAATCGAATTTTCAGACTACCGCACCATTTCAAACTCTATTTATAATTAAAATAAATTTATTCGTTCTAATTTCATTTAAAATAAATTTTTAGTCGTTATTATTCAAAATAAATTATTTTAAATGTTTAAAATCCATTTAAATAGATAAAACAAAAATTTTAAATTGGTTTTGAAAATCCAGGTTGTTACAATCTCCCCCACTTAAAATCTTTTCGTCCTCGAAAAGGAATGAAGTTGAAAGTTGTTTAACCAACCAACTCAACTTTCATTCTGGCTTTCATTCTTCAACTTTTCAGTTTCTAAGAATTTTTTAATTTCTCAAAAATTTGGCTAACACCCTAAATTTTCGAAAAATTTCGCTGTAACCACCTTTGTACGGGGAGACCTTTAAAACCGCAAATAGCCTCACAGGGCCCTCACCAATCCAAAAGAAAAGAAGAAGCTAAGTGGCTAGCCAATCGACTCATAAAATCATCAAACCCAAGAAATTAGTAAACATGTACTTATTTGTCGGGCATACAATTTTATTCCTCTTCTTAGCTTCCATGCTATGACCTGTTCATTATATACGCATGTACATATATGCAATTCCAATCAATTTTCAATTAGTTCAATATTTTATTCAATTTTTCTTAATTTAACTTTCATTCTCTTATTGGTTTTATCATTCCAATATTTTAATTAGTTGAACTAATAATCACACATAGCAACCAACAATCAATTAGTTAATTAAATTTTCAAATATATAACTTTAATATATTCAAAAATCATCTTTTTGGTGCCAAATAACAACAATAACCCATCTAAATTTTGGTTCTCACACCAGTCAATTAGAAATATATAGATATCCCACTTTCGAAACTCGAACACAGACCGTGATGATGAGGCCTCATCATGAGAATCATCTCCAGGCGACTAGAGTGTGATTCTATATCTATCTAGTATCTGAGGCTTCGAATATACATCTCGTTAGGCATATACTCGAAATCTCCCTATACTAGATTGTCCAAATTCAATTTAAAATAAAATATTCAAATACGAATAATTGATATAAAATTTTAAAACTAAATTTAATTTTAGAAAATAACATTCTTCACACTCGTTCTAGGATACTACTGATCCTATCTCTAACGAGTCATTCTTATTGGATATTACTAATCTAATCTCTGATGAATTCTTTCATTTGGTTCTAATGTTTCTTGTTCTTGAGCTTTGTAAACCAAAGCTCCGATAACAAACTGAGATAGCCCGACGAAAACCGGTAGGCTTTGCAACCATCCTTTCATCCCCCAAAGCAGTAGGCAAAACCTACCATGGCTCCCACTGATACCTCAGAACTGCTTTTACGGCAAGCGTCTCGACTGCTCAACCAACCCTCAAAAGGGACATGTAGGGGTAAGAGTCCACTGTCTGCCACCAAACACCATGGCGAGAACCCCTTATCATGCGTACCTCTAACAACCCGCATTCTACGCAATGGAGGATCGTAGGATATTTATTTCCTTCTCATACGAAGTCGTATGGTCGTGTAGAGTTGGGGAACGACTATTGGGGGTAATTTACCATGTTCATGATTTTTGCCGATTTTTAAATGACCATTTTGCCCCCAAGCTGATCTTGTTTCGTCCATAACTTTTGATTGGAAAGGAGTTTTGATCTGAAACCACTTCATTAGATCTGGATGATGGTTTACCTTTCCGTAGAGTGGTCACATGTGAAAAACGGACTTACCGTTTGGGAGATATGGCTGAATTAAGGTACAGAAGGTGAAAAACAGCGTAATTGGGCTAAACCGGGTAGTTAACAGCTAGGCCTATAACCCATTTCGGGATTAGGGCTATAGGGAGGCTGATAGGGTTTGGGAAATCATTTCATTTCAGTTTTTGAGCTGCCACTTTCATTCTTGAAACCCTAGTAATGGCCTCCACCTTCTAAAACACTCCAAAACACATTTCTAAACATATATTATCCTAATCTACATTAAATCAAGGGAGATCTTCACCAAATAAAGATTAGAGATGTTGTTTTGCATTGGTATTCATGCCATCTCAGAGATTTATTTCAGATCTAAAGTTCATTTATGGCTAAGGTGAGTGATTTGCATAGTTCCTCACTAATTATGGTTAATTAAGGGTAATTAGTGTTGATTAGCGAATTTATACATTAATACATTATGGAAAAATATTTATAAATTCTTAAATAATGTTTTAAACCTCTGATATGAATTTGGGTTAATTTGGTTAAGTTTTACTAACCCAATCATTAATTATGCTTAAACATGCTTAAGGAAAAATAGGGGGTTTTGGCTATGTTTGATCCATTTTAATCTATCATATTGATGTTTTGGTGTTTGGGGTCACTTCTATTTGTTGATATGACTTTGTGGTATGCTTTGTGATTGATTAGAATAATTAGAATGGTAGAAAACGCCGTTGAATGGTGAAAAACACTTGTTGGAAAAGTTGCAGAAAAACGATGCAGGTTTCGGATCGGAGGGATGGGCTTGGACCGGATAGTGGACTGGGCAAGGGATCACCGAACTGAACCGAGGCTTGGCACATGGGAAAGTATGGCAAAACGTAAGGCCACAATGGTTGAACTGGGATCGGATCGAGCCAAGGAAGGGGGGATCGGATCGAGCTAAGGAAGGTGGGATCGGATCGAGCTAAAGAAGGGGGGATCAGATCAACTGAAGGGAAGAGAAGGGGATTGGAAGGAAAGAGAAAGGGGAAGTGGATTGGACCATGACCAAGAACCTGAACCGAACCGATGGAGCAAGGGTACACCGACATGACCCGCCAGAGAGCACCCGAACCGAACCGACGTACTTCGAAGGGACATAGAGGCCATGACCCGACCCGGAGCACTTGGCAGAGACCGATCCGAATCGACAGAGAAGAAGGGCTGAGAACCGAACCGTTCCAGTGATGACCAAAAACCTGAGATGCAAAGGTAGTCCAAATTTGGAGCTAGAGTTCAAGATCTAGTTAGGAACCAACGAGTTCACCTCATGATTGGGCTTTGCTGCGGGACATGTGCAAAGGGGTTATCGATATCCATAGTTTTAGTTCACCATTGAGAGACAGATTGTGGGCTATTGACTGGTACAGTGTGGTCAAAGGAATAGTTGTACGGAGTTGGACTCCGTCATGGCCCAATAGATAGGGTGATCGAAGTGGTGGATATCGTATGCTTTACGCACTGAGTGAGAGATGTGAGGATGGTTACTATGCTTGATTTTTTGCCATCACTATGACATGCACACCCCCACCCCCGTATGCTTGTACACCGTATGTTATTGGCACCTTAGAGTGTTGTACATTATGTAGTGTTAACTCTTTGGTCGCAGGTCCAGGTTCAGGTATGGTTTAGTATACCTGTTATTGTTCTGTTTAGCTGCTTATTGCTCATACTAGACTTTTGTCTAACCCAGAGTTTTATGCCTCTTCTTATTACTCTGGGTGCTCCTAAACGAGCAGACTAGAGAAAGGTTAGCTGGTGATGCACGAGTGGTTGATCTGGAGGCGAGCAGGAGGCTTCCACGTATGATATATATATATATATATATATATATATATATATATATATATATATATATATATTCTCCCTTTGTTGTTGATGGTCGCTGCTCTGGGCATTAGTAGCGTACCATTTCCTTTTGCTTTAGAGATAGTATTTTGAAATTTTAATAAGTTGTATTTTAGATTTCCGCTGTTATGATGCTTAGTTCTAATTTTCAGCTTATGCACTGTCTCACCTGTTTTATGTCAAGTATGTTGTTATTATATTTTGTTCCATGCGTTGTGAGACATTCTACAGGTTCCTTGATGATTCTTCGTCTTCTTTCTTTTCTTCTGACAACTGTTCCATGCTAACTTGACATGTGTACAGCGCAATCATAGAGTAAATGTTGGTTGGTGCAGGGCGGGCTGTCACATTTGGTATCAGAGCTCTAGGTTGCATAGTTAACCTAGGGAAAGACACCAGGGAGAGATAGTAAACATATATGAGGGCACGTATTTGTGGTTATTTTGGTTTCCAAAATCTATATATATATATATATATATACTATTAATATATAAGGAAGAAGTCGTACTGCACTGGCACCACATTGAGATGGTTAATCGTTTTCTCTTTACAGATTGAACGATGAGCAGAAATACGAGGAGTACGGGTTCATGAGCAAATAGTAGGGATGTTCCTGACATGAGGACGATGTTCACTGACTTCGTGAGAGAGATGCTTAGGGATGTTCAGGGAGCAGTTCCCAATGCTGGTAATGGTGGTGGTCCAGTAGTGCAGGCGCCTAGGGCCAATTTCGCCAAGCTCTGTAAGGATTACACTAGCCTTGGTGGGAAACCGTTCCACGGAACGGAGTCGGCTATAGATGTTCAAGATTGATTGGATAGCTGTGAGCGCATCTTTGAATATTTGGGTATCGAAGATGCAATGAAAAGAAGGCTAGCATCCCGTCAGCTGCAAGGACGGGCAATGAATTGGTGGAATGCTATTAAGGCAGCTACTCCAGAAGATCAAGTTACATGGAATCAGTTTAGGACTCGCTTTTGTGACAAGTTTATTCCAGCTGCTCATAAATTAGAATTGTTCAGGAAATTCTTGGAGCTTAAGTAGAATGGTAGAGCAGTCTCGGAGTATATCGCTGAATTCGACACTTTGTCGAAATATGGATTGTCCCTTATCGATACAGTCGAAAAGAAGAACGAAAAGTTCATAACTGGTTTAGATGGGTACTTGGGGGAAAGACTTATAAACCATATCGATGAGACGTTCGAGTCTATTGTAGGAAAGGCATTAAGGTCAGAGAGCCTTTTCACTAAGTCAAAGACCGAAGTTGCTATTGCATCTACAGAGGAACCAAAGCCGCAAGCAGGCGGTGAAGGCCAGAAGAATTCTCAGAACAAGAGGAAGCAGAACCCGACCAAGGATGGCCAGAATAAGAAGAATAAGAATGGTGGCGAGTGCTTTAGTTGTGGCAAGAAGGGCCACTATGCCAGAGATTGTCGAGAAAAGCCTGGGGAAAGGAAGTGCTTTAACTGCGGCCAGGCGGGACACCACAAGGATGATTGTCCGCAACCCCCTAAAGAGAAACAGATTGTGAAAGCATATGCTATCAACGCTGTTCCTTCTTCGTCGAATGCTCCAACTGCGGCGCAGATGGGAAAAGGCGTCGTTATCAAAGGTATGCTTTCTATTTAAGATGTTTTTGTTCGAGTACTGTTTGACAAACCCGAGATAGTCGATAGACCTTTAGTAGTGACGAACCCGGTTGGTGGTTCGACTAGCCTTAGTATAATTTGCCGTAACGTGGTCGTATCGAGTCATGGATGTATGTTTGTTTGCGATTGCTTTGTTTTGGGCTTTACTGGGTTTAGCATTATCTTAGGGAGTCGATCTACTCTAAAGGAATAGGGTGGTATTAAGTACCTACCTAGTGATGGCGATAGTAACTGGAGTTAAGGAAGCTGAAAGGTTATCGTTGTAGTAAGTTCTAGTTGTCTCTGGGAGGCAAATGAGTGCTCCAGTGCTTAGTTGTTTTACTATTATCACCTCACGTGGATTGTCCGAATTCGGAGGAGATGTTCCTTGGTTGCTTGTCTGATATTGGTTTAGGCCTTTGGGGCTTGTGCTTAGGGGAATGTCGAGTTCGACTAGAATGGTTTGCGTAAGAGATAAATAGTTGTTGCGATTCTTCATTGGATGATATCTTGGTTTACTCGAGGAGTGATGGGAAGTCGTGACATGATAAGACTATTCAGTGGTATAGACTGCCCCGAGCTAGACTCGATAGGGTTATGAGATGGCTCGACTGGGACTCGAGAAAGATGAAAAGTAATAGATTGTTTAGGAACCTATGCTGATGTTCTCTTTGGATAGTAGAACTTTGAAGAAATAGGATGTGTTCGTTGATCATGGAAGATGCAACGAAGATTAGGACGATTCAAGTTGGACTTGAACTCGTAAAAGAAAATGGGTGTTCGTTGATCTTGGAGATGCAACGAATATGGAGACGACTCACGTTGGACTAGAGTTTGTCGGTAATGGATACTCAAGACTGGGTCTAAGTTATAGGTTGACTCAAGTTGGACTCGAGAAGGCTGCAAGGAATTGGATTTGGCTCGAGTTGGACTCGAGAGGGCAGCAAGATAATGGATAGACTTGGGTTGGACTCAAGTATTTTAGGCGGACTTAAAGCAGGGGTGTCTGGGGACGCCCGTTACCTTGGATCCGTTGGACGTGATCTAGTTATCCTTGGAGGATAAAATGTACGTTGGACGTACGGTAGTCCATTTGGAGGCTGGGCTTCCATTAGTTCTTGATGTTGGTTGGACCAAACATACAAGAATCGACATATTGGGATTGGTTAGACCAGTCATGTAGGTGTCGACGTGTTCATGGCTTTAGCAGGTGATAGGTAGGACTTGGTTGATGGATGTTATGGTTGCTATGTTTGTCACTATCTTTGTTCTCTTGAGTAGGCTATCACCTGTAGGGTTCTAGCGATAGGGAACAAAGAGATGGTAGTATGGACGGACATTAGGCTACGTATCAGTGCAATAGGGTAGTCATTACTCCATAGGGAAGAGTGATCGTAGCAAGGCTATGAGCCAGTGCAGTGAAGTTGTCATGACTTCATGGGGCAGAGTGGACATAGCAAAGGATTTAGGTGCGGTAACAGTTGCATTGAGTAGGAGGCATGCTAGTCTAGAGGTTATGTTTATGGGTTGGAAGCAACTAGAGTATATCACAGGATATGATTTCAGACCCAAGAGTGAATTGGATTCAGAAACGCTAGTAAGCTTGACGATTAGATCGATTTTGTTTGAGTGGATTGGTTCCAGTTAGAAGGACGATCCTAACCTATTGGAAGTCATCTATAGGGTAGAGATGGGTATCGATGGAAAGAGAATGATCAAGCAAGGATTTGATTGAGAAGGATGGCTTCAAAAGAATGGGGGACTAGTTGTACCCAACGTAGACGGACTGGGAGATGAAGTGCTTAGAGCATATCATCACTTGAAACTGACTATACATCCCGGTGGTAACAAAATGTATTGAGACATGGATCAGACATACCACTGGGAAAGGATAAATAAGGACGTTGGGAAGTTTATGTCCAAATGCATGAATTGCCGGTTAGTTAAAGCTGAGCAAAGGAAGCCTAATGGTTTGTCACAACCATTGGAAACAAGTCTCAATGGATTTCATTGATGGTTTACCAAGGATTAGATCATGTTGTGGTGGTATTTGGGTGAATCGTGTATTAGAGAATCTTTTGAGGATTTGTATATTTGATCTTGGTGGGTCATAGGATGACCATTTGCATTTGGTTGAGTTTGCATATAACAATAGTTATTAGTCCAGTATTTTTATGGTTCCATTTGAAGCTTTGTACGGAAGACCATGCAACTCACCATCATGTTGGATAGAGACCAGCGAGAAGTTTGTGCTTGGACCATATGTGGTAAGGAAACTTCAGATAAGATTAAGATCATTCAACAACAAATGAAGGCTTCCCAGGATAGGCAGAAGAGTTATGCTGATAAGAGGAGAAGAGACTTAAAATTCTCCGTTGGTGACTTGGTATTTGTGAAGATTTCTCCATTAAAGAGCGTTATTCGATTTGGAAGGAGAGGCAATTTAGCACTAAGATTCGTTAGTCCATTCCCAGTTCTCGAGCAAGTTGGGAATTTGGCGTATAGAATTGAATTACTAGAGAAGATGGCGGGAGTTCACAACGTATTTCATGTTTCCCAGCAAAGGAAATTCGTACACGACCCAGACACGAATATTTCACCGGATCAGTTAGAGGACTTCGAAGTAGAACCCAAGGCGGTTGGGAACCGCAAGCCGATTCGTATTATCGGGGACGTTACGAAGCAACTTTGAAGGAAGACGGTGAAGTTAGTCAAGGTTCAGTGGGGCGAGAACGAGAATGACTGTACTTGGGAGACAGAGGAGAGCATTAGGAAGACGTATCCAGAACTCTTTACTTGTTAAGATTTTCTTTGCGATTTAGTTATTCCGCATGCTAGGATAGACTTGTTTTTGCTTGTTATGCATTTTTGATTGTTGTTTTATGGCTGATGGGCATGCGGGACCCTTTGTGTGTTTTGGTTAGGGAATTTCGGGGGCGAAATTTCTTGGGGGGGGGGGGGGGGGGGGGGAGAATGTGAAAACCCGCATTCTACACATCGGAGGATCGTAGGATATTTATTTCCTTCTCACACGAAGTCGTATGGTCGTGTAGAGTTGGGGAACGACTATTGGGGTAATTTACCATGTTCATGATTTTTGCCGATTTTTAAATGATCGTTTTACCCTAGCTGATCTTGTTTCGTCCATAACTTTTGATTGGAAAGGATTTTTGACCTGAAACCACTTCCCTTAGATCCGGATGATGGTTTAACTTTCCGTAGAATGGTCACAAGTGAAAAACGGACTTACCGTTTGGGAGATATGGCTGAATTAAGGTACAGAAGGTGAGAAACAGCTTAATTGGGCTAAACCGGGTAGTTAACAGCTAGCCCCATAACCCATTTCGGGATTAGGGTTATGGGGAGGCTGATAGGGTTTGGGAAATCATTTCATTTCAGTTTTTGAGCCGCCACTTTCATTCTTGAAACCCTAGTAATGGCCTCCACCTTCTAAAACACTCCAAAACACATTTCTAGAAATATATTAGCCTAATCTACATTAAATCAAGGGAGATATTCACCAAATAAAGATTAGAGCTGCTGTTTTGCATTGGTATTCATGTCATATCAGAGATTTATTTTAGATCTAAAGTTCGTTTGTGGCTAAGGTGAGTGATTTGCATAGTTTCTCACTAATTATGGTTAATCAAGGGTAATTAGTGTTGATTAGTGAATTTATACATTAATAAATTTTGGAAAAATATTTATAAATTCTTAAATAATGTTTTAGACCGCTGATACGAATTTGGCTTAATTTGGTTAATTTTTGCTAACCCTATCATTAATTATGCTTAAACATGCTTAAGGGAAAATAGGGGGTTTTGGCTATGTTTGATCCATTTTAATCTATCATATTGATGTTTTGGTGTTTGGGATCACTTCTATTTGTTGCTATGACTTTGTGGTATGCTTTGTGATTAATTAGAATAGTTAGAATGGTCGAAAATGCCGTCGAATGGTGTAAAACACTTGCTGGAAAAGTTGCAGAAAAATGATGCAGGTTTCTGATCGGATCAGAGGGATGGGCTCGGACCGGATAGTGGACTGGGCAAGGGATCACCGAACAGAACCGAGGCTTGGCACAAGGGAAAGTATTGCAAAAAGAAAGGCCACAATGGTTGAACTAGGGTCAGATTGAGCTAAGGAAGGGGGATTGGATCGAGCTAAGTAAGGGGGATCGGATCGAGCTAAAGAACGGAGAATCAGATCGGCTGAAGGGAAGAGAAGGGGATCGGAACGGAAGAGAAAGGGGAAGTGGATTGGACCGTGACCAGGAACCCGAACGAACCAATGGAGCAAGGGTACACTGACCCGACCTGCCAGAGAGCACCCGAACCAAACCGACGTACTACGAAGGGACTTGGAGGCCATGACCCGACCCGGAACACTTGGAAGAGACCGGTCTGAACTGACAGAGAAGAAGGACTGAGAACCGAACCGATCCAGTGATGACCAAAAACCCGAGATGCAAAGGTAGTCCAAATTTGGAGTTAGAGCTCAGGATCCAGTTGGGAACCAATGAGTTCACCTCATGATTGAGCTTTGCTGCGGGACGTGTGCAAAGGGGTTATCGATATCCATAGAGTTAGTTCACCATTGAGAGACAGATTGTGGGCTATTGGCCGGTATAGTGTGGTCGAAGGAATAGTTGTACTGAGTTGGACTCCGTCATGGCCCAATAGATAGGGTGATCAAAGTGGTGGATATCGTTTGCTTTACGCACTGAGTGAGAGATGTGAGGGTGGTTACTATGCTTGATTGTTTGCCATCACTATGACATGCACACCCCTACCCCCGTATGCTTGTACACCATATGTTATTGGAACCTTAGAGTGTTGTACAGTATGTAGTGCTAACTCTTTGGTCGCAGGTCCAGGTTCTGGTATGGTTTAGTATACCTGTTATTGTTCTGTTTAGCTGCTTATCGCTCATACCAGACTTTTGTCTGACCCAAAGTTTTATGTCTCTTCTTATTACTCTGGGTGCTCCTAAACGAGCAGACTAGAGACAGGTTAGCTGGTGATGCACAAGTGGTTGATCCGGAGGAGAGCAGGAGGCTTCCACTTATGATATATATATATATATATTCTCCATGTGTTGTTGTTGGTCGCTACTCTGGGCATTAGTAGTGTACCTTTTCTTTTTGCTTTAGAGACAGTATTTTGAAATTGTAATAAGCTATATTTTGGATTTCCGCTGCTATGATTCTTAGTTCTAGTTTTCAGCTTATGCACTGTCTCACCTGTTTTATGTCAAGTACGTTGTTATTATATTTTGTTCCATGTGCTGTGAGACATTCTACAGGTTCCTTGATGATTTTTCGTCTTCTTTATTTTCTTCTGACAACCGTTCCGTGCTAACTGGACATGTGTACAGCGCAATCATAGAGTAAATGTTGGTTGGTGCGAGGCGGGCTGTCACAGTACCCAGCCTCTACCAGCGAACAACTCTGATACCAAACTGAGACGACCCAAACATCCTCGTAAAGGAAAGTCCGGATTAAATCGAGAACACGACAATCAGAACACAAACAGAAGAACATTTCATTACTATTATAACAATAATGCCAGACTACAAGATATCAAACTATAAATGAATAATATACATCAGAAAAATATCAGAGATTAAAATACATTACATAGTAGCATAAAAATAATACATAACACAACAGAAAGAAATACACTAATACAGAGTTTTTCGAATATAGTTCCGTAACACCCCATATTTTCTATAAACATTAAAGTAACGAATTAAAGAATAATCAATTTCAAATGTGAGAAATAGGAGAAATGGGTGGCGTCATTGCGTTTGTCTCGAAATTCTTCTTGGAATAGATCAAAGTTTTCGAAAATCGGGCTTCGTATGAAGAAGTTATGACCCTCAGAACTTTCAGAAATTAAGATAAAACAATTCAGAAAATTAAATACCAAGGCAGGTCGACCTAGGGGTCGACCTACCCCAGGCCAGGTCGACCAGGGGGTCAACCGGGGGGTCGACCTCCCTATATACAGGTCGACATGGCGGTCGACCTCCCCCTCGGGTAAGATCTGAAATCTGACGTTTTTCTTTGTGTGACGATTTTGACTCTTTGCTGAGTCATTTAGGGCTGATTGTAAGCGGTCAAAGCAGCGGCAAGGGGTACATCAGTGTAGGTTCCGACGGTTTACGGGCGTGCACGTACTCCGGAGTGGGAAAAAGCAGGCACTGGGTACCAGTAGTTATACACTGTGCGTCTTGAATCGTGTCGGGTTGCTATCATAAGGATTGATACACCTTATGGTGGGACCAGCACAGGGTATCTACACGCAAGAGAGGGCCGATTGACACAGACACATGGAACATGAATACAAGTAAGGGAGTCGATCGATAGGGTAGTAAGGGTACATCTAACATCTTCATGGCAATTAAGCTGATTGAGGTAAGATCCTCGTACTAGATGTACACCTGAAGGCTACCACAATTGTGGGGATTGGGATCACGATGTAATATTTTCATTTTATATAGATTACTAGTTGGGACACTAGTTAGGCGGTGCAGAGACATAGAAATCAGATTAATATAGTAGCGGCGAAGCAGAGAAAAAGTAGAAGCGCATTCAGTTCACCTTGCACTTATCTTGTCTTTAGTTACCTTGGTTTTATGCTATTGTCCTATTTTCAGTTTATTCATGTCATGATCCTTTATCTTGTTTGCATGCTGAAAGATCACTGGACTTACCACACTTATGTCTGACCTAGTTTATTTTTCGCCTCTTTTCTTCCATCCCCCCTCCCCCCTCCCCCCAGGTAGTCAGGGAGGGAATAGCTAGGCTTAGCTTGGACCGCTCCTCTTTTCGAGCTTGAAGATTAGTTGGTGTATTGCTCCGAACTCTCTTTCCCACTACTATGGCTGGCTTATGCTTTATTTAGGGAACGTCATTGTTATTTAATGGTTCTTTATTTTGTTAAACAGGACAAATGCTTTGTTGTACTGAGTATTGATGTTGGAGAACAATCTTTGTATAAGTCGTTTTATATGCGAAGTAAAGTTTTATTTATTTACCTCTACTTTAATTTTCTGTCTTGTAATTTATCTCCATCTTTTACCTAAACCGTTCCACCAAAGTTAAGGCATTCCCTTTGTGAGTGACCTTAACAGAGGTGGGGTGTTAACTTGGTATCAAAGCTGAAGGTTACCGGATTAGATAAAAGATTAGAAATATTATTTTTCAAAACGGTTTTAAAAGAAGCATTTTCAAAAGAAAAGTTTTATTTTAAAGGCATATTCCCTAAAGCCATATGCATTATCTTTTGATCCTCTGTTTGAATCCTTGTTTCCTTCTTTCCTGAGTCTTCGGGGCTCCTGGCTTTTTGGGAGGTAACCTCATCGCGTCATGGTCTCGTAGGCTTGAAGAGACTACGACACCTGTCAAAGGGCAAATAAGCGCCCAACTTCCATCTAAAGCCACAGTAGTTTCACCTACGACTAATTTTCTTTCAAGCTTTGTAGGATTTTCCATGCGATGGAGACAGCTTTCAAGAGACTTGTCAACAAGTTACACAAGGATGGCAAAGATGAGAATGAGAGAGTTTGGCTAAGGAGCACAACACAAGGATGAAGAACTCATGGATATGGACTTGGTTCACAAAGGAGGGGAGGAAAGAATAGTAAAACCTAAAACAAGGGGAAGTATCTTTATTTTGGTATAACGGGTTGTATAATTAAGGGCAAGGGCAAGAACAAAGGACAGGATTTTCCGGAAGGCAAGTGCATGCTCTCACCGCCAGCATACCTGAGAGAGAGAGGCAGTAAGATTTCTGTTGAAAGAGTTTTTCCCTTTGATCATCCTATTAGTACTCCTTCTGATTTTAGCGCTTCACATTCATACATATCTGCTTCCATAGGTTCTCTGCACCTTAGTACTTGTATAATAGAGGAACCCATTATTGTCTCAAATCCAATTTGTGGTTCGGCTCATTTATCTTTGGTTTGCAAGGATTTGAGATGCTTATGTTTCCGGATTTCATGGGCTATGGGTTGATTCTAGGCATGGATTGGTTAGCTAGTAATTGTGAAAGGAGGGTAGTTAGACTTTCGACTTGCCTCGGGAATACTCTCGAGATTTCGTGCGATCCTAAGGGATCAGTTTGTCTTAGCTACCTAGAATCACTTTATGTATTTATCGACAATTTTCGATCCATTGGAGTAGCCCATGAGTACTCAAGATGTTTTTGATTAGGTTAGGGGTTTTCCCCTTAAAACTCGAGATAGACTTCCGCATATATCTAGTTGACGATGCAAAGCCTGTTATGCGATCAACGATAGTTATGGGGCAAGATTGGCGAGGATAGCCAGAGTCGGTTAAGTGCTCAATTGTTTGGTTGTTTTACTAGTATCATCTCACATAAATTGTCCAAATTCGGAGGAGGTATTCCTTGGGTTCTTGTCTGATATTGGTTTAGGCCTTTGGGGATTGTACCTGAGGGATGCCGAGTTCGACTAGGATGGTTTGCGTGAGAAATAAATGGTTGTGGCAGGCGCCCTAAGTAAGACTGACCTTGAGAGTACATAGCAACCTTTAGCTTTAGACCCTTAAATTCATGACATGATGGATAAGCTACATAGAAGAGAGACCTCTAATCATCTTAGTATATACACTTGGTATCATGGTTAAAATCTGAGGGTCTAAAGCTAAAGGTTGCTATGAGGCCAGTCTTACTTAGGGCGACTGCCACAACCATTTATTTCTCACGCAAACCATCCTAGTCGAACTTGACATCCCTCAAGTAAAAGCCCCAAATCCCTAAACCAATATCAGACAAGCACCCAAGGAATACCTCCTCCGAATTTGGACGATTTATGTGAGATGATACTAGCAAAACAACCAAACAATTGAGCACTTAACCGACTCTGGCTATCCTCGCCAATCTTGCCCCAAAACTATCGTTGATCGCATAACAGGCTTTGCATCGTCAACTAGATATATGCGGAAGTCTATCTCGAGTTTTAGGGGAAAACCCCTAACCTAAACAAAAACATCTAGCGTACTCATGGGCTACTCCAGCGGATCGAAAATCGTCGATAAATACATAAAGCGATTCTAGGTAGCTAAGACAAACTATTCCCTTAGGATCGCACAAAATCTCGAGGGTATGCCCGAGGCAAGTCGAAAGTCTAATTACCCTCCTTTCACAATTACTAGCTAACCAATCCATGCCTAGAATCAACCCATAGCCCATGAAACCCGAAAATATAAGCATCTCAAATCCTTACAAACCAAAAATAAATGAGCCGACCACAAATTGGATTTGAGACAATAATGGGATCCTCTATTATACAAGTACTAAGGTGCAGAGAACCTATGGAAGCAGATATATATGAATGTGAAGCGCTAAAATCAGAAGGAGTACTAACAGGATGATCAAAGGGAAAAACTCTTTCAATAGAAATCTTACTGCCTCTCTCTCAGGTATGCTGGCGGTGAGAGCATGCACTTGCCTTCCGGAAAATCCTGTCCTTTGTTCTTGCCCTTGCCCTTAATTATACGACCCGTTATACCAAAATAAAGATACTTCCTCTTGTTTTAGGTTTTACTACTCTTTCAAATTAAATCAAGTTAAATCAAATTAAATCAAATCTAATTTAGAACAACAATTAGTCTACATCAAAGGCGAGAAATTCAGTTTCAGAATACAGATCCCAGAAATCAAGAGTTTCCTTTTGTTAGTAAGTGTAGTTATCTTTCAGATGTGAATAAATTCAAGACATGATTTGTAATGAATTATAAAATAGAATTGTACCAAGTTGTATGTGATTCATGTGTATTCATGTCTATTCTATCATGTATGCCTATGAACTATTGTGGTTTATCGAACCTATCATGTTATGTAGAAATTGGTGAATGAATCTATTGATGTTGTATAGGAATTTTGGAATGAGAAGCTATCATGTTATATGCAAGTTTGGCGATGCTATCATGTTATGAATATATGCAAGATTATAGGCTAAAACATGATTACGTAAGCATATATGTTTAGATCTACAACCTTATACATTTAGATCCATATGCCTTTATGTCAGATCTATGTTAACTTGATTCAACCCCTATGCAAGTTCACAACTACATGCCAAGTTTAATTTGTGTAGTTTTATGTAAATCCATATGCTTATGATTCATGTTGCGTAGATCTAGTTTGCAAGTTCATAATTAAAAATATATTGTTCTATGCCAAATTCATGTGACACATGTATAGTTAGATCCATATTTTTGTATGATGTTGGAATGTTGCAAGTTCCTCTTTTTCCCCTTTTTGTTTTCTAAGTTAGGCTAAAATATCGAGCCTAATATTCTATGTAATTTAGCGAACGTACAACGGGGGTAACGTTGGGAAAAACATGAAATTACATGTAATTGGCATGTTTGGCACATAAGCATGATAAGTGGCATGAAAATGGTATAATTTATATACCTAAAATTATGAATTTGATTTAGAGGGAAAGTGGGCCATGACAATAAATTGTTGATAATTTACATAAAAGGGTAAATATGTAAATTTAGTGAAAGACGAATATACCTAACTCGAGGTTAGATTGAGTTACGGTATAAAACTGCCCGGAACCGCCCGGCAAATCCAGCAACCGTTACAATATAGATCTAATGTGAGAGGTTAGCGCATTGAACCGAAAAGAACCCGAGGTTAGACTGTGTTACAGTGTAAAACTGCCCAGAACCGAACGACACATCCAGTGACCGTAACAATACCTGTCTAATGTGAGTGGTTGGTGCTTTAATAAAAGAATTAAAGCTAAGACAGGAATGGTAGGGTTAAGTTAATTAGGGTAACACTTAACCAATACACCATGTTAACTAAACAAGTGGGTGAGGTTAAGTAAATTTAGAACACTTAACTGTTATAACATGTTAACTAAACAAGTGGGTGAGGTTAAGTAAATTTAGATCACTTAATCGTTATAACATGTTAATTAGACAAGTGGGTGCAGTTAAGTAAATTTAGAACACTTAATCGTTGTAACATGTTAATTAGACAAGTGAGTGAGGTTAAGTAAATTTAGAACATTTAACCGTTATAACATGTTAATTAGACAAGTGGGTGAGGTTAAGTAAATTTAGAAACACTTAACCAACATAACAAGATGAATGACTAGGGTTAAGTTAATAGGAAACACTTAACCAGTATAGCATGATGAATGGGTAGGCTTAAGTAATAAGAAACACTTAACCAATATAACTTGATTTATGGAAAGGTTATGTTAAAATAAGAGGGCAACACTTAACCAATATAACTTAATTTGTAGTAGGGTTAAGTTAACACAATAAGGCAACACTTAACCAATGTAACATGACACGTAGGTGTGTTAAGTTAACTTGAATTGATTGATGACACTTAACCAATACAACAAGATGAATATGTGGGGTTAAGTTAACAAGAAACACTTGACCAATATAACTTGATGAACGAACGAGGTTAAGTTAATAGGAAACACTTAACCGATCCAACACGATAAGTAAGGAGGGTCAAGTTAATAAGAAACGCTTAACCAACATGACATGATGAATGAGTGGGTTAAGTTAACATGAACGGACAACACTTAACCAATATGACGTAATGTGCGGGAGGGTTAAGTACATATCGGGTTGGTGGGTAATATTAGTAAATATAGGCCCACAAAACTTAACCATTAAATAAACATGCTTGAATCAGTGGAAGGGTTAAGTACATAACGGGTTGGTGGGTAATATTAGTAAATATAGGCCCACAAAACTTAACCATTAAATAAACATGCTTGAATCAGTGGAAGGGTTAAGTACATATTGGGTTGGTGGGTAATATTAGTAAATATAGGCCCACAAAACTTAACCGTTAAATAAACATGCTTGAATCGATGGGAGGGTTAAGTACATCTCGGGTAGGTGGGTTATATTAGTACATATAGGCCCACAAAACTTTACCGTTTAATAAACATGCTTGAATCGATGGGAGGGTTAAGTACATATCGGGTTGGTGGGTAATATTAGTAAATATAGGCCCACAAACTTAACCAATAGGAAATCCTAGTAACGGGGACCCATTTCAGCAGTAACCCACATAGACGTATCACGGTACCCTAAACTAGGCAGGGTGGGACACGATTAACTGGCTGATTATAAGCAGTCAAAAGAATGGCGATTGGTGCGTCAATGTTGGTTTTGACGGAGTATGGGCGTGCACGTACTCCGGAGTGGAAAAAGCAGGCACTGGACATCAGTAGTTATACACTGTGCATCTTGAATTGTGTCAGGTTGCCACTATAGGAATTGATACACCCCATGGTGGGACCAGCATAGGTATCTACAATCGAGCGGGGACCGTGGGACATAAGTAGTAAATGCGTGCAAGTAGGAGTCGATCAATGAAAAGGGATCACTGGGTTTGAACTCATGATAATGGTTGAAATATCTAGTAGGTGCAGAGAATATGGATACGAGTGTAATAGTATGATTAGTTTATCTTGCCTTGTTTATCTTGCCCTATTTACCTTACCTTATCCTATGTTACCTTTTTTTCCTAGTTATTGTCCTGTGTCCAGCTTATTCAAGTCATGGTTCTCTTATCAGTTTACATGCTGAATAATCACTCGACTTACCAGACTTATGTCTGACCCATTTTCTTTCGCTCTCTTTTCTTCTGTTTCCCCCCCGGTGCCTAGAGAGGGAATAGCTCAGCTTAATTTAGACCGTTCATCTTTCCAAGCTTGAAGACTCTGTGATGTATAGATTGGAATCTCTTACCTTTGGCTATGGCTTTGGATACACTGCTACTTGGGGATTTATGCAGTTTTATTTTGTTTTATGCTTCTTTATATAATAATCAAGACAGAAATTATGATGTAATGATTTGGAAGTTGGTTTGAAACAGTTTGCTGTAATGTTTTGTTATGAACCATGTTTGAAATAAAGTTAGTTTTATTTTCCGCTGCTTATATATATCTGTCTTGTAAATTATCTGTGTCTTTTACCTATAATGCTCCACTAAAGTTAAGGCATTCCCTTTGTGAGTGACCTTAGAGGAGTTGGGGTGTTTCACTTGGTATTAGAGTGACTGGTTTGTTAGTATCGTAGCCAATTTTGACTTTAGACCCTCTGTCGATCATGTGACTGGTTTGTTAGCATCACTAGAGGTGCGACCTACTCTTTTGGACTCAATAGGAGCCGCGCAATGTGAAGACCCTCAGCTAGTTGATGTGATGGACAAGCTAATTAGGGGTGAGACTTCTAGTCACCTCAATAGATACTCCATCGATGATAAAGGTTGGTTAAGGCGAGATGGAAGGCTATGCGTCCCACAAGCAAGGGATTTGGTGAAGAAGGTTCTCGAAGAGGCACACTATTCCAAGTTGACCATTCACCCAGGTGGAGACAAGATGTATAAAGACGTAAAAAGAGTTTTCTTTTGGAATGGCATGAAGAGGGATGTAGCTGAATTCGTCTCTAAGTGCTTAATATGCCAGCAAGTCAAGGCGGAGCAAAAGAAGCCTGGTGGTTTGCTTCATCCTCTAGAGATCCCACAATGGAAATGGGATAGCATTTCAATGGACATTATCGATGGGCTGCCTAGGTCAAGAAGGGGCAGTACCAGTATTTGGGTAATAGTGTACAGGCTCACAAAAAGCGCTTGCTTTATACTCATTAAAAGCAGAAGGACTGCCCCATCTTTAGCATCCATTTATCTTAAAGAGATAGTTCGACTCCATGGGATACCATCCAGCATTGTAAGTGACCGAGATCCTATCTTTACGAGCAGGCTTTGGAAGAGCTTGCAAGAGGCTGTAGGCACATAGCTATGCTTAAGCACGTCATAATCCCCCAAAGCCATATGCACTATCTTTCTATCCTTTGTTTTGAATCTTTCCTTTTTCGTTTCAGCATATCTGGGGATCTTAACCTTCCAGAGGGCATGCCGGTACCTGGCTGGTTCAGAAGGTACCTAGAGGCTAGGGCCAACGCCGCAGGCTCAGCAGACGTTCCTCCTCCCCCAGCTGCAGCGGTTCCTCCTCCTCCTCCTCCTCCTCGTGCAAATGCTTTCTCAAAAATATGTAGGGACTTTCGAGCCATGGGTGGAAAGAACTTCAATGGAAATGAATCCTTCGTGGAAGCAAGATACTGGCTCAAAGAAACTGAGGATTTGTTCGATATCTTCGAAGCGGATGATAGGCAGAAGATACAGTTGGCGGTGTGGTTGCACAAAGATGAAGCGTCCTATTGGTGTGAAGTCACTAACGCTGAAAGACAAATTGAAACTTGGATGGATTGCAGAATAAGGATTGAAATGAAGTTCCTCTCACAAGCTAAACGAAGCCTTCAGATGGAGAAATTCTTAGCTCGCAAACAGGGAAGTATGACTATCAAGGAATACGTCAACCAATTCAACCAGCTGGCTAGGTTCGGATTGGAGTTAATAAACACTCCACATAAGAAGGCTCTCCGTTTTGTTAAAATATTGAATGAGCCACTGCACAGTGTAGCTATGTCCTAGATACCTATGGGTGCAACTTACGAGAGGCTGGTGGACATGGCGCTGTTACAATAAGAAGTGAGATTTTTTGGACATGTTGTATCCAAGGAAGGATTAGCTGTGGACCCCGCAAAAGTAGTTGTGGTGCAAGATTTGAAGGTTCCACGAAATGCGACCCGAAGTCCGGAGTTTCCTCGGGCTAGCAGGCTTTTACCGAAAGTTCATCAAAGACTTTGCGAAAATCTCAGCTCCACTTACAAGGTTGACTAAGAAAAAGCTAACTTTCAATTGGCGTTTGGATTGTGATATCGCTTTCCAACGTTTAAAGAGGGCTCTAACAACAGCCCCAGTTCTGACATTGCCGGATGGGAGCAAGATGTTTACCATATATACGAATGCATGTGGTACGGGACTAGGTGCTGTCTTGATGCAGGAAGGGAAGGTAGTAGCTTATGGAGGCAGGCAATTGAAAGCACATGAGAAAAACTACCCAACCCATGATCTAGAGTTGATGGCCATCGTCTTTGCACTTAAGTCTTGGCGCCATTATCTCCTAGGTGAGAACATTGAATTGTATACTGACCATAAATCGTTGAAGTACCTTTTCTCGCAGAAAGATCTAAACTTGAGACATGACACATGGCTAGGGACTGCCCAAGAAAGCAAGGGCAAGGGCAGAGAGCTGGACCTTCTTCTGGAGGACAAGTTCACGCTCTCACGGCACCTCCGCAAGAACGAGGTAGAAATATTTCTATCGAAAGTTTAGTCTATCTTTTTGATCATCCTGTTTGTACACTCTTTGATTCTAGCGCATCGCACTCATTTATGTCTGCTGCATTAGTTGAAGCTCTGATACTAAGTGAAACACTCCACCTCCACTAAGGTTGCTCACAAAGGGAATGCCTTAACTCTAGTGGAGCATTATAGGTAAAAGACACAGATAATTTACAAGACAGATATATATAAGTAGTGGAAAATAAAACTAACTTTATTTCAAACATGGTTCATAATAAAACATTACAGCAAACTATTTCAAACCAACTTCCAAATCAATACATCATAATTTCTGTCTTGTTTATTATATAAAGAAGCATAAAACAAAATAAAACTGCATATATCCCCAAGTAGTAGTGTATCCAAAGCCATAGCCAAAGGTAAGAGATTCCAAGCTATACATCACAGAGTTTTCAAGCTTGGAAAGATGAACAGTACAAATTAATCTGAGTTATTCCCTCCCTGGGTACCGGGGGGGAAGAAAAGAGAGCGAAAGAAAATGGGTCAGACATAAGTCTGGTATGTCGAGTGATTATTCAGCATGTAAAATGATAAGAGAACCATGACTTAAATAAGCTGGACACAGGACAATAACTAGGAAAATAAGGTAACATAAGATAAGGTAAGGTAAACAGGGCAAGATAAACAAGGCAAGATAAACTAATCATACTATCACACTCATATCCATATTCTCTGCACCTATTAGATATTTCAACCATTATCATGGGTTCAAACCCAGTGATCCCTTTTCATTGATCGGCTCCTACTCGCACGCATTTACTACTTGTATCCCACGGCCACCGCTTGATTGTATATACCTGTGTTGGTCCTACCATGGGGTGTATCAAATCCTATAGTGGCAACCTGACACAATTCAAGATGCACGGTTAATAACTATTGATGCCCAGTGCCTTCTTTTTCCACTCCAGAGTACGTGCACGCCCATACTCCATCGGAACCTACACTGATGCACCAACCGTTGTTCTTTTAACCGCTTATAATCAACCCAGTAATCGTGCCCTACCCTGTCTAGTTCAGGGTATCATGATATATCTATGTGGGTTACTGCTGAAATGGGTCCCCATTACTAGGGTTTCCTAATCAACATGTTAAATTGGTTAAGTGTCCAAGTTAACCTAACCCCACCCATCAGTTTAGTTAACATGTTGTATTGGTTAAGTGTTGCCTTAATTAACTTAACCCTACCATTCCTAACTTAGCTTTAATTCATTCATTAAAGCACCAATCACTCACATTAGACAGGTATTGTTGCGGTTATTGGATGTGCCGGTCGGTTCCGGGCAGTTTTACATCGCAACTCAGTCTAACCTCGGGTTCTTTTGGGCTTGATGCACTAACCTCCCACATTAGATATGTATTGTTATGGTTGCTGGATTTGCCGGGCGGTTCCGGGCAGTCTTACACCGTAACTCAATCTAACCTCGGGTTAGGCATATTCATCTTTTCTAAATTTACATATTTACCTCTTTATATTTATATGTAAATTATTGTCATTCAAGTCAAGCCCCATTTTCCTTTTAAATCTAGTTCATAATTTTAGGTATAAAAATTTATACCATTTTATGCTATAAAACATTTACATGTTTATGAGCCAAACATGCCAAATTATATGTTATTTCATATTTACCCCCCAACGTTACCCCCGTTAAACGTTCGCATAAATCACATAAAATGTTAGGCTCGATACATAGCCTAACTTATACACAAAAGGGGAAAAAGAGAAACATGTAATAATTCCAACATCATAAAAATATGGATCTAACTACACTTGTGACATATGAATTTGGCATAGAACAAAATACATGTAATTATGAACTTGAAAATTTAGATCTACACAACATGCATCTTAAAATAGGGGTTTTACATAGAACTACATAAGCTTAACATTAGGCATGTAGTAGTGAACTTTGCAAATTGGTTGGATCAAATCTAACATGAACCTAATCATATTAACATGTAGTTTTGGATCATATATGTGAACATGGTTTAACTTGCATAAACATAGCATAACTCCCAAATTCTCATATAACATATAGGTGTTATTACCAAATCATGCGACATGAAATGTCATCGCCAAATTATACACAATATGATATCCATCGCCAATTTATACAATATGATATGCCATCGCCAAATTATAATATGTCATCGCCAATTTATGTCATCACCATGTATACAACATAATATGTCACCTTCAATTTATTCAACATGGTATGTTATTGCCAAAGTATAATATGTCATCGCTAAATTACACAACATATATGTCATTGGCAAATTATACAACATATGGATCCAAAGCATTTAACTTTTATCGTCAAATTACATACAACAAGATCACAACTTAGCATGATAAGAATCATAGTCTCAATCAATTCATTTTAAAAAAGGATAGGCATAGGTTTACATTAGGCGATGTTCTATGTCCAGTTATTTAGTCATAATTCTAACATCGTTTAGATCTAAATGATAACTGGACTTACAAAAAGGAGGCTAGTCTTGAGTTCTGGGATCTGTATTCTGGAATTGAATATCTCTCCTTTGTTGTAGGCGTTGAATTCTCTTAGTTGAATTAGATTTGATTTGCAATTCCTACTTGCTTTCTAGTTGAAAGAGGATAACGGCTACTCTAGGCTAAGTACTGACAGCATGACGGTCTTAGGAATATTTTTGTGTGGCTTTAGGGTTTAGATTTAGGTTGCTTATATAGAAGTTTGATTTAATAGGAGCCGTCAGATTAATCTAGAGAAAATCAAAGCCATTCAATCCTAAGAGAACCAACTAGAATGTGCCACACAAGCCCTAATGACACAGCAACTCGTCACAGGAGAAAACAGGTCAGATTTCAGATCTGACCCGAGGGGGAGATCGACCCCAACTGTTTATCTTGGAAAGATAGTTCGACAACATTGGATACCCTCTAGCATAGTAAGTGATCGAGGTCCTAACTTTACTAGTGGGTTTCGGAAATGGAAGCTTCGAAATCGTGAAGTTCAATTAGGTAAGGTACAGTGGAGTGAAGCTCAAGAATATGCGACTTAGAAGACTGAAGACTAGATACGCACATCATACCCTTTTTGAGGGTATACCCTTGATTCCTCTTTTTCTGTAAAGTTTATTTGCATGCTAGTCTTTATCTTTTAAATATATCCTCTCGGTCCTTTTCTCGATCTTTAGGTAGAAGCCAATGGATGTAAACATGTGTTTGAGACATGTTATGTTTGGTGGATGCAAGTGGGTGCAAGTGTTTGCTAGTGGTTGCTCGTGGATGCATATACACAAATTAGGTGCTAGATCGGCTCAGTCACTTTCATATTGCATATGCATGAGTGAACTTTTATATATATGGATTGAAACTTGATGTGTTATCATATGAATGTTGCATTTGTATGAATGACTGTGCACTCATGCAGAAGTTATAAAGTACAATTAGGAATAATTACATACATGATGGACTCATGGCACTAACATAATCCGCATTAAGGAGGTCAACTGAATCAGTAGACCGCCTGATTTTGCATTAGATAAGGACATGTACACACACTATGCATATGATCATGAAGCATTAAAAGTCTTTTTAAGGACAATGGATGCCTGTGTTTGATGGTTGAATAGATGGACGATTGGATGGTAGGATATACGTTCTTCTTGACTTGAAGATTTCGGGGACGAAATCCTTTAAGGAGGGGAGAATGTAACACCCCGTATTTTCTATAAACATTAAAGTAACGAATTAAAGAATAATTAATTTCAAATGTGAGAAATAGGAGAAACGGTTGGCATCATTGCGTTCATCTCGAATATCTGCTTGGAATAGAGTCCAAGTTTTCGAAAATCGGGCTTCGTATGAAGAAGTTATGACCCTCGGAACTTTCAGAAATTAATATAAGAACAATTCAGAAAATTAAATACCAAGGCAGGTCAACCTGGGGTCGACCTACCCCAAGCCAGGTTGACCTCCCTATATACAGGTCGACCTGGGTGTCGACCTACCCCAGGCCAGGTCGACCTCCCTATATACAGGTCGACCTGGGGGTCGACCTCCCCCTCGGGTTAGATCTGAAATCTGATGTTTTTCTTTGTGTGACGATTCTGACTCTTTACTGAGTCATTTAGGGCTGATTGGAAGCGGTCAAAGCAGCGACATGGGGTATGTCATTGTAGGTTCCGACGGTTTATGGACGTGCACGTACTCCGGAGTGGGAAAAAGAAGGCACTGGGTGCCAGTAGTTATACACTGTGCATCTTGAATCATGTCGGGTCACTATCATAAGGATTGATACACCTTATGGTCGGACCAGCACAGGGTATCTACACGCAAGAGAGGGCCGATTGACACAGACATATGGAACATGAATACAAGTAAGGGAGCCGATCGATAGGGTAGTAAGGGTACATCTAACATCTTCATGGCAATTAGGTTGATTGAGGTAAGACCCTCATACTAGATATACACCTGAAGGCTACCACAATTGCGGGGATTGGGATCATGATGTAATATTATCATTTTACACAGACTACTAGTTAGGACACTAGTTAGGCGGTGTAGAGACATAGAAATCAGATTAATAGAGTAGTAGCAAAGAAGAGAAAAAGTAGAAGCTCATTCAGTTCACCTTGCACTTATCTTGTCTTTAATTACCTTGTTTTTATGGTATTTTCCTATTTTCAGTTTATTCATGTCATGATCCTTTATCTTGTTTGCATGCTGAAAGATCACTGGACTTACCAGACTTATGTCTGACCTGGTTTGTTTTTCGCCTCTTTTCTTCCGTCGCCCCCCCTCCCCAGGTAGTTAGGGAGGGAATAGCTCAGCTTAGGTTGGACCGCTCCTTTTTCCGAGCTTGAAGATTAGTTGGTGTATTGCCCTGAACTCTCTTTCCCACTGCTATGGCTGACTTATGCTTTATTTGGGGAACGTCATTGTTATTTAATGCTTCTTTATTTTGTTTAACAAGACAGTTGCTTTGTTTTACTGAGTATTGATGTTGGAGAACAATCTTTGTATAAGCCGTTTTATAAGCGAAGTAAAGTTTTATTTATTTACCACTGCTTTAATTTTCTGTCTTGTAATTTATCTACATCTTTTACCTAAAACGTTCCACCGAAGTTAAGGCAATCCCTTTGTGAGTGACCTTAACGGAGGTGGGGTGTTTCAAGTTCCAGTTGTAAACCGGGATTCTGTTAAAAGAAACCTGCAAAAACCAAAACTAATAGCTGCCCGTGCGAAAAATAGGGGCACCCAGAAATTAGGTTAAAACAATAAACTCCAGGTCAGTCATGGGACTGGTGTGAGAACTAAAACAGTTATTTAAAACTTTGCTTTAAAAATAAAGTAAATCAAGGGACCACGCCGTATAACACGGAACGGGTTTTCTCCCAAGAATACTAGTGCATGAACAGTTTATAAACAGCGCAGTACTTTTCGAAAAATGAAGCTATTATAAGACTCAGGTCTCATCACAAATTGCAACGTAAGCCAAAGGATAGAGTTTTCCTTTATAATAGCCAAACATGCTTGGTAAATCATTTGATACTATTGTAAGTGCATAGTGTTAAAAACAGCTTCGAATATAAATGTATCAATCATAGACGACATGGGTAACATATATCATGTCGCCATACTAGTTCTACAATTAAAACCACATGATATCGTATTGGAAATTGGATTTCCATCATGAACCAAGGCAAGGGATCATCCTTACCGAATTCGGGACTCTCTATCCCGAGCCTCAGGACTCGTACTCAGTTAAGCCCTTGGATCTTCAGGGCCATTCCTCCCTGACGTTTGAGGATTAGTTATTCTGAACAATACTTTTCCCCGCCCTATGGGGCTTAACTCTGGTCAGTATGTCGACCATATCATCCATCGGCCCCGTAGTGACCGATATATCGGAGGTACCCAGCTTTCCATCATTCACATAAGTAAAAATATATGGGCTCCATACCATGACACCACTCCTAGCTAGAAAGAAATGCATGTTCTCCATGTAGTCCACTCCCGTTTCTGGTTCATACCGAGGTGTAAGTCTCGCAAATTAACACTATACACAAAGCTATGTTATTTAAAGTCGCGCTTTGATCATCAACTACAAGACTCTGCTTTTCAAAAGAAGCCTTGATCATTTGCATCTTAGCATGCCACACTGACAATTCACGCCATGTGACTAAAGTCTATCGATATATGACCTCTAAACTCGTACGTCTCAGAGAAGGGTGTTAAGCAAGAGAATAAATTCCCCGCCACCAAACAGATATATATTTAATAGAAATCAATCAACACAAAATAAAATCCAATGTCAGACACACATCCATTAACAAGTTCGTTCTGGGTCTGAACGAAACCGGAGGCACCTTATTCCTCGTCCCATATGTCCAATACTGGAGAGAGGTCCTCGCATATTTTGTCGATCTCCAAGTACATCTGGACGATCACCACTTATTACCTCGTCTTGGGTATACAACCCAATCAAGACATCAGTAATCATCCAAACGATGTGTAGATCTCCGGTCTTCAACCACCATCTTCTTCGTCGACTTATCGTCGTCTTAATTATTCAGAATGCGATAAACCCGGTCTTTCCGAATAACTTGCGTATCTTATAAACAAGTGCTACAAAACACAACATGCGCCTTATTCCAATCCAGAATATTCTTTTATTCAAATATTCACATCTTTAGGGAAAAGTTCCCATAATTTAATCAAAGATAAATTCTTTTAAATTTATTCTTCAATCTTCCTTTTTGATATCAATTCAAAAGATTTGATTTTGTCCTTTCACAATTCTAAACCAAATTAAGGTTTATCAACTAGTCGGGATTAGCGAACTTTACCGAAGTAATCATTTATTTGTTAATCCCAATCTATTCATCCTATGAAGAAAAACTGGTAATACTCCATATCTAACAACCACAGTGTTATCGATAAATTTAATTACCATTTAACGTTCAAATCTAATTAAAGATTTGACTATCGCCAAGAGTAAAACTGGTGGTACTCCATTCTCGATCACTTCTGAAATTTGGCAAATTTAATTATCACATTAATTTTTAAATATAATAAAAGATTCATTAAAACTCCAACTTGGGTTTTAATATCATAAATCATTACTTTATAATCATTCAACTTTTAGGAAAACTAATCCTATCATTTATCGGGTTAATGAACCAATGTCATTTAAAACACGGTTCACAATAAACCCAAAATTATCTTCCATCAAAATGGAATCTTCACGGAAATCATAACAGTATATAACTATATAAATTTCCATATCAAACTAACACTCTAAGTGGAATAATGGCAAAGTCTTTTAAATGCCATATATAGTAACGGTCTTCCCTTACAGAAACTCATCTCGATTATTACCAATTCGAATTCCATTCAATTCCAATTTAATATATTAAATAGGAAAACTTTACTTTGGAAAATTGCCATTAAATCTTAATAAAAAGATTTATAAAATCGAAATCATCTCTTCACTGTTAATTGGGTTAAAGAACAAGTGTTATTTAAAACACCGTTCATGATAAACCCAAAAATCCAATTTCATTTCAATTTCAATTAAATATTAATTAATTGGTACATTCCACTAAATCTTATTTAAAAGATTCATTCTTTTCTCAACTGGGTTTAAGAACAGTGTTAATAAAGACACCATTCACGACAAACCCAAAATCCAATTTATTATTAAACACAAGGCTTTGAATAGAAATTATATCGGCTTATATTCAATATCAAATTCTTCTGAAATCAACAAATATCGAATTGGGAATAGCGATATATATACCTTTCAAATTCCTCCATAATCCGTATAATCACGGAATCTAATATCGAAATATTCCAAAGATAATTTCGATTCAAATCCATTCCAATTTATACATTGGAAAAATTCTGGTTATTTCAAAACCATTTCTCTGTCCAATTTATTATTTGAAAACGTTGGATTTTATTCTAGTTAATAAGTAGTTCATTTCGATAAAAATATCTTTTATCTTTTCAAACTTGTAAATTTCCATCCAAAATCTTTCCAAATTATTTATTATGATTTTACAAATTTTTTTCCATATTTTGTTAATTTTATTAAGGCCAGTACAATCGGTTTCCAATAACGGCCAACGAACTACATCCATAGCGAACTTTTCTAAAATTGGTTTGGACATATTTTAAAATCCAACCGTTCAAATTTATATCTCTTATATTCGTTGGAAAGCTCTTTTCGAGCCCAACCCAATAGTTATGGTTTTAGGAGAATCCGATGGTCAAATCTCCCATTACATCAATTCAAAGTCAATGGTCGAAATTCGCGAACGATTGCGCTGCGACGTGTTTTATTTAGGCCATTATATATATATATATATATATATATATATATATATAATATTATACATACATTTTGTCGATTTCCATTTAAATTATTTATAATTTCATTTTAAAACGATTTCAACTTCATTTTTAATTTTTAAATCAAAATTGAATATTTCATATCAATATAATTTTAAAATGATAATATTTTCAAAATATCAGATTTTGAAATCAATTCTTTTCGATATTCATTATAAAATGAATAAAATCGATCGATAAACCCGTAGTCGGGTTAAATGGCGTTTAACTACTCAACTCGACTTCATATTCATTATAGTTAGGAATATTTCAATATTTTTTTGTGTCCATCCAAAATCGGACATCAAAATCATATTCTGCTTCTTCACTGAATATTATTTTAAACCTATACATAATATTATTTTAAAACTTTACAGAATATTATTTGAAAACTATACAATATCTATTATTTTAAAACTATTTGTTATTTCTGAATTGGAATCAGACTCAATCAAATACCATATAAATATATTTATATGGATTTCCATACATTGCATATATTCACAATAATGATAAATAATCATTAAACATCCACACATCATCCAGAATGCATTCTACCACTGTACAAGCATTAAAATAAATAAATAACGCTTATACAGTCTATCAACTCATCGATTGACATATAGTTAAATTCAGGGGAGATGTGAATAAGTTACCATCCCCAGACTCGTGTGGGGTTTTCAAACAAAAACAGTCTATTCAAAATCATCACTGGTTAATTACTTTAACTAGTCCTAATTCGATTTTAATTATTTTTCTACTTTACCAATTTTCACTGTTTAAATTATAAATAAATATTTATAATTTAATTTCAATTACAACATTAATGTTAACATTATTTTTAATATGTTTATCATCACAACAATCACAATCAATTTTCTACACAACCAAATTTCCACAATACATTCCAAACAAACAATCATGGTTTGTACAATAAATGGTGTTGGTACTACGCCCCGTCTGCAACCTAGTATATATTTAACTGTAAAATAATTAGAGTGAGAAGGAGTTATGACATCGGTTTCCACTCTATCAATCTATATTTGACGATTTAATATCGTTTGGATTTGAATTTGCCTCAAATTCTGATTTGCTCCAAATTTGTTCTAGTCTTTTCCATGTTGTAATATGGAATTTACGATTACAACGCTTTCAGTTTCACTCCATTCTGATTTGATTTGAGAATGTTACGATAATTTAAACATTCGATTACAATTTAAAATACTTGTAATATAATTAATTTTATAAACCTTTCTTTGATCACCTTAACACAAATTTAGGCCATACTAATTTTCTTTGCTCTTGACGTCGTCTTCTTCCTTCAGTAACTATGAACCCATCCTCGTCTTCAAACCCTTCGCAACGCACGCATTCCCGAGCCCTGTGACCACGATCGACCATCATACTTCAACACGTCGGAGTGCCAGCTCCCTCCACTGCCAACCTGTAATGTCCCGTATTTTTGGTGGCCAAATCTTTTATTTAATTTATTATTTTAAATATTTAATTTGGATTATTATTGGTTTCAATATTGAATTTGTTTATTAAAACGAAGTTTGAACGTAATTTATATTTAAATTAAAACGAGCTCGAAATGGCGTAGTAGTTCGTAATATTGAATTTTGAACTTCAATTGAATATACAGAATCCATTTTAAGTCGGATTTCTGTGAAACAAGAAATGTTTGAATCTTGTTGAGAATAATTTTTATATGAAAGAGGACAATCCAGATTTCGTGTTATAGATTGTTAGTTATGTCTAAATCAAATTTTAAAATAGTCGCTATGAAAATCATTATTAAAATATAATGTTTATTTATTAAATAATAGCGTTTTAATATAATTTAGACATCGTTTAACTCGAAATTGATGATATCGAGTTATATAATTTATATTTGAAGCTATATGATATTTCCAGTTGGCTATTTATGATAATAATAATTTATTATTAATTTATTTGACTATTCTGGAATTTAAATAATATTTTATCGATTTTATATTGTCCTTTAAAATGGTAATTTTGCAAACTGAGTCCTTTTTCGATGAAATCAGTTTCATTGGAACCATAACGTTAAATTATTGTACGGTATCAAATTGTGTGGCAAACCGATGTCGTATGTGATAACGACAGCCGTAAACGCGCAGTCATTTTATATAGCGCGCAATTAATTTAATTTAATAAAGGGATATTTGTGTATAACTTGAGCAGATGATCGAATTAAGCCACGAAACCAGTTCCATTGAATTCGTGTCGACGTTTAGAGCCAGGATAAATTTATAGTTTGTTATTTTAGGAGACTCTGTAATTTTGGTGTCCAATTTAGCAATGTGGTGCGTATAAAAATAGCATACGGGAAACAGTCCTGGAATGCGACGAAACTAATGCCGTTGGATTCGTATTAATTAACTATTGTTAGAAAATCAAATTTCGTGGCAAACCGATATCGTATGTGGTTTCGGTGGCCAAAAATGTCTCTGTTTCTATTTAATTGTTTGGAATTTTTGGACAGGGGTAACTTCTAACGAATAAACGACTAGCCAAACAAACTCCAAATTTAACGAAATAAGATTCATTGGATCCGTTAGGAAGAGGTCTAGTAAAATGTCAAGGTCTCATATTTTTTTGATTTTTTCTGTAATTCTAGGAATTTTAAATGCTTGGTTTTTCATCGATAATTATAAAGGACTTTCCACAAACGACCTCGGAATTCGACGAAACTGTCCCATTGGGTCCGGAATATTTTTTATATGCTAGGATTACATTTGTTTGTCAAAAATGGAGATCGTATGTGTTAATTTTTAGATGTTACTTCACGGTGAAGTTTTACATATAATTAAATAATATAATATAAATGGTTGTCTATATATATGTGTCCACAAACCCTAAATTTCAGGGTCAAACAACTCTGTGGTCAACAAACACAATTATTTCCGCCTCCACCATTTAATTGAACGGTCTGAAATTTCCGTTCCTTTTCTCAATCTAACTTCAAATCCTTGCGTCAATTTCAAAACCCTTCAGCGACAATAAGCTTCAGCTCATTGAGATCTTGCTTGAGATCGGTTATGATGGAGTTTCTCGCGCTAAGGTGATCGTATTGTGGCTCGAAATCACCGAAGTTCGAAGGGCTGCTGGAGGAGAATGGAGAGGTCGGGTTTCGCGAGACCACTGGCGAACATAGAGGATGAGGGCGTGGTCGTTGTGGCGATCTCATATACGGTTCCGGTGTTCTAGAAATGGTTCGGTGGTGTATTGTTTGGTCAGTATGGACTGGTGAAGGGAATACTTGAAGCAACATACGAAGTGAAGGAAGAAAGAATTGCAGCATATGGGAAAGGAGAGAGAACATGCGCAGCAGAGAGGCTTTCCAGTCATGTGCGATATCGAGGGTAGCAGGAGCAATATACAGAGCAGTATGGAAACAAGTGAGGGCCTGTGTAATTCAAAATTCGAAGAACATTGATGGATCCTTGAATGAAGTTGTGCATGCCTAACGTTGAGGCATACGTGAAGAAGGGAAGTCACGTGAACAAGTGCGTGAACAAATATGGAAACAAGTGAGGAGCGTGAACAGTATGGAAGAGAAGTCACGTGAGGAAAAGTCAAGTTGCTGAACGGAAGTTGGATCGGATTCTGGTGTGGCGGTGCATTCTTGAAGTCTAGGCTTGGTGATCCCATACAGGAGCAGCCGAGTATGTGAACGAGAAGGAGAAACAGAATTATGGGCCTGAACTGTTTTATAAAAACGCAAGGAGTAAATTGATAATTAATTAGCTTTTAACCAATGTTAATTAAGGAATTATCATATACTTATTTAAATAATATATATATATACTAAGTCGCGAATATTATACAAGCCTGAATGGTGACGGGGAGGTGTGAACCCTGGAGAATGGATGAAAGAAGAACATGAAAGTGTTGTCCTAGATTTTAATACGTGTAATTATTATTAACTTAAAAGTGATTAGCTAAATAATAAAATAGTTATGGAATAATTAATTTATTTAAACTTTAAATATTAATAACTCCATCGTATATGATCAGAATTGGATAGAACGAGAAAGTGGAATGGTCTTGACGCATGAAATAGAGCTGGACGCGATTGGAATCAACCAAAATTTTCAGTTGAATTAAACACTTGCCTAATTAACCGAAACAAGCTGTTTTAACAGCAAATCATATCAAGGTGAGTTAAACTCACTCAGTTCTCCCCACTTATATTTTATATAAGTTGGGTTTTCATAATTGTGTGTTATGGTTGCCAATGGCCGATTGTTTGCTGGTTTGTTAAAAATATATTCATATATTGATTAAACCGATGAAATTAAATGGTGTTTAGTTTCAGTGAAAAACCAAATCGTTATTTTAACGATTGGTCCCAATAAAGGTAATTTACCTTGTTGGTCACGTTTATAAAATAAACATGTTAATTTAATGAATTGTTTGTTAATATTAAATAAATTAGTTATTGTTAAATGGCTGTTATTTACTATTATATCAATTAAATTGAATTGATTGGATTTATGTTAGATAACATACTCACATACAAGGAATGACAGGTTGGAGGGATCCAATGGTCCTCAAATATATTTAATGTTATTTATTTTCATATTATCATTATATGAACTGTTCTGATTGGACGATTGATTTGATCATTGACCATTGAACTGAAATTCAACAATTTATGTTGTTTAAACCAATGAGTAGTACTGGTTGAGTAATTGGCAGTATATGGCCAATAAATCAATCGTTTTTCAAATACGGATTTACTGTCAAGTGAATCGACGGGAGTGAAGTTATAAAAATTATTTTATAACTAAAATTAGATTTTTAAATCTATTATTTTGAATTAAAGTTTGTTAAAAGAGAATAAATATTTATTATTTATATTTATAAGTAATTATTAAATGATATTAATCAGATTTATAAGCAAATGGGCAGAACTTAACCCAATGGTTAAGAATTGGATAATTGTTTTATAAAAAAATTAAATGGAATTATTTAAATTAATTATATTATTAATTAATTTAAAGTGAGAACTAATTGGAATCGATTAACGAATTAATCGTGCATTGAGTTGACTAAGTCAACTGCTGGGATTGATTTTTCAATTAATTTATTTTGAATTAATTTAATAAAATAGTTTAGCGAATATTTGTTTAATTTTAATAAGAGTTTAAAAGAGAATTTACTACTTATTTTAGTCAATTAAGAAGTTAACTACTGCTATAGTAGTTAGCGATCGAAACAAGTTATTATAATAATTTAAGAGATCAACTTTTTAATTGAAATTCATTTGAAAAGTGATTGAAGTTGAAATGTATCTGATCGAAATATGAAATGTAAGGAGTTATGGATGGGTTTTATATAAAAACCGAGTTTTTATAACGAAGTTGTAATTTTTTTTTAAGCGAATCTGATAGCTTAAATCAAATATTTACTGAATATTTGAAGTTAGAAAAAGGGAATTTAAAAATTGGGAAATGGTATGAAATAACGAAGTGAGATTTATTCCGAGATTCGGAATGTGATATTCCGAAGTTCGGAACGTTAAGCGAAGTCGAGAGTAAGTTAAATAAAAGAATTCGGAAACGGCAACAAAATATAAAGGTCGTAAATAGTTTACAATGGGGTTTGTAAATGAAGTAAGAGATTTGGAAAATGACTTTTGTAACAATTTTTACAAATAATAAATTGCACTATTTGATTTATAAATTGAAGATTGTTAAAAAGATCGCTATGTGATTTTAGACAATGCATAAGTTGTCAGAATGATTTGAAAAAGTTACAATATAAGAAAATAGGAGGTTTGAAACGAAATCTGTAATATTTGTTGCAGATGATAATTGAATTGTTTTGATAAAAAGGATTCATACGGGATGTCAATTTTAAGAATTGAAAAAGATATTATTGTAAGATTTATAAAGGTATTTATATAAATTTGTAAAGATATTTATATTAAATTTATTAAAGACTGTTATATATGATTTAAAAACAAATATAGTTTTGTTGTTACAAATAAGTTGAAGAATATGTATGAGATATTGAAGAAATTTTATAAAAGATTCTATTTATAATAGAATCAAAGCTCGAGTAATATTATAAAGGATTATTAAAGATTAACAGAGAAATATAATTATAGTTTACTTAGTAATTAATTAAGTAAATGTTATTGAGATTTAAATAAGGTTTTCAAAGGAAAACGTGCGGTTAGTAAACTTCTATCTATTTTGAAGACTTGAATGTTGTTGGTCAAGGTATGAGAGGTAAATAAAATACCCCAACTTGAATGACTTCACGATTATCGAAGAATGGTATTCGTTTATAAACGAGAGAAATCAAGGGAAACATAAGTTATGATTTCCGTAAATAGTATTATGAACTGTATTCGAAAAGTTTTATAAGCGAATGGAATGATTTGTAAGAATTTTTTTATTTATAATAAGAAATACAAAGTAAACTCCAAATATTGGGAGATTTTAAGAATATAATTAGCAGATGTTTAAATTAAGAGGCCAAGTAATGCCATGTACTGAATTAGTGAACTCATTTCATTCTCCTAATTATTTATTTGATAGTTAAATAATCGACTATCAAATTTGGCCAATACGATTGTTGGTACGGAAAGTCCGGGATCGAATTCATATTTGAAAACCATTCCAAACCAGCAAATACGTGGAAGATACTGATTGAAGATGGAGCAATTGAAGACCATGGATCTTCATGAGTGAAAGGATTATTCGTCAAATCTCTGGTTAGCTCCTAGAGGTATTTCGACAGTGCTGCTGTCATGATTGGAATCTTTCGGATTGCAAGGACTACTCGCTACTGATCCATAGGGTAATTCAAGGATGTGGTAGGAGAGTGCCTTCGGTTCATCCTATTCCTGGACGACTTGTATAGACAAATGTCTGACAGAGTATTTCTTAAGAATCACATACACTGATTTTTACAAACGTACTTCTGTTAGCTGCAGAGTATTTTTGTAGACGTCAATTAGTGATATTTAGCGGGTCTGACAATTGGCATTCAAAGTGGGTGGAGATGCGCTGTTTTGAAGGATAAGCTTAACCTCTAGCCTCGTTAACTGGAAAATGACATAAAATCGGGTAGGTCGCATGGTTATGTGGTTCGCACCCATCAAAAGGGTATATCATTACATGATTTGGTGAAATCAATTGCCTTCGGTTGTCCCCTTTACTTTTATATGTATGCTATCGGTTCGGTTGGCTGGCCTCCAACCGTGGTAATGATATATTCAGTACTCTCAAGCGAAGTGAGGGGCCGGTCATGTTTAGCCTAGGTTGCAAGATGTTCTTGTTGAACCCCGATGTATTTATCTCCAGAGGTACATTGTCGGGAAGGTGATATCATACCTTGCCAGGAAATCCATTCTCCAATAAGAACCCGCAGTTTTGATTTTGTACCATATATATAGAGCGTGAGATGCAAGCGTTCTACTAGATTGATATTTATTTGTATTTAGACACTATTAGAATATCAGAGAAGATATCGATTTCAAAAACGTTTTGGGTTATCGTAAGGTAAAAACCATCCGTATTTATGTATGGATTTGGTCTTACGATTATCCTTTTCTTCAAAAATATTTTGACTTTAAAATCAACTTGTGTGATACCTATAAACTTAGTGTGTTTTTCTCACTCTGGTTCACCAGACTGACCCGTCGTTTGTAATACTCGGGTTAGACCAGGTCGTACAGGTTCAGGCTATCGGATGTTGTGAATTCTAGAGACGAACTGGATATGTTCAAACGTATGATATTTAGTTGTTATTCCGCTGTGTGTTGTATATGAGGATAGTATATTATAACCGCCCAGATGTGTTGATGTACTCTGATGATTGTAAGTATTTTCAAAGCTCTCAGTAAAGTTTTATTTCTATATTATATTTTTTTCCGCTGCGATGTGAGACTCTGTGTTGTGTTGTTAGTTCTTCTTCTTCTATTCTAATAATTATTCGTTCTTATCTCTCCCTCTATTTCCTTTCTAATAACGTTCCTATGATTTTGATGTTTGAATGGTCGACATGGTGTTTTTGTGTCGATTTTTGGGGTCGAAAATCCGCAGGCCGTTACACAACCACTCGCAGTTTGCCGCCCCCAACGCACCAGAATTTGACTTCGAACTCCGGTTCTTTATAGCCAAAATCCGAGATGCTCACCCAATAAAAATCGATTATACCCGTTCACAACTAAGATCTCGCCTAGCTCTAGAGAATTTAATTGGGAGTTTTTGATATTAAGTGATGGATTAAGAGAATTTCATGGAGGAAGAATGAAGCTTCCCGTTCGTTCAAGAAGAAAGCAGTGGCGGTTTAAAGTTTGACCGCGTGAGATAAAAGATGAGGGCTTTGACCCCTTTTAATCAATTTTTTTTTTATTTTTTTTTTAGAGCAAACGGATATGTAGCGCGGGGCTACACAGCCGGTTAATTAATAGATAATAGTATATATCCAACTGACAAACCCAGTTGGTGGTCCAAAATACAACCATCACAAAGTTTAAGATACATCATACAACACACATAGAGAATATTACGGGTACAACTACAAAAGCATTCAGATCAAACTGTTAACCATCATAATTATACAAGTACTATGCTGAGAAGTAAAGAGGCATCATCAGTCATCACATGAGTTCCATACTAGACTCTGTATCATTGCTATCAACCGAAGTATCTGGAGAAGAGGCCGCCGGCAGAGCAAACCTGAATATAGCAGCATGATTGTCTCCAGAACCTGATGAGGATGAATAAATATGAATGATACGATGACAGATAGACATGATCGAATTAGCCTTGTTATTAAAAATTCGTGCATTTCTTTCTTTCCATATACACCAGCTATAAGCAGCCAGTAAGATATCAAGAGATGGACAAGGATCAGATTCCCAATGGTCAAAAAGAGAGGAAATGATGGGGATGAAACCAATTAAATGGGAACTCGCTGCAGCCCAGATAGAGAAGGAATAGTCGCAGGAAAAGAAGAGATGATGAATGGATTCAGCATGAGAATTACAGAAAGGGCAGTTGGGGTCAGGAACCACGTTGCATTTGAAGAGCTTCTCCCTTGTATTGACCTTTTCGTGAATCAAACACCATTGGAAGAAGAGAATTCTTGGAGCCAGCTTGCATTTCCATAGTCTTGAGAATTTAAACAATCTACCCGAAAAATTCAGGTATTTGTAACATGAGGAAACAGAAAAACCTCTAGATGGAGAGAGAACCCAAACAAAATGATCATCCAAGTTATTTAGCTGAGTGTTGCTAATGAGAGCAAAGATATTAAGCAACTGCAAAAGAATACTCCTATCAAAAAGCGAACCTGGAACTAAGCTTACATAATCATCATTAAAAGCATCAGCAACAGAAAGCGAAGGGTTAGACTGAAGAGAAAAGAGTGAAGAAAAGGAAAGAGAGAAAGGTAACTGACCAAGCCAAATATCGTGCCAAAATAAACAGGATGAACCACCCCCCAAAGAGACATGAAACAGAAATTTAATACGAGGAAGACAAGATAGAATCCCATGCAAGAAGGGAGAGATTCTAGAGGAAGGACGATGATGCAAAACAAGATGGGGGTCAGAAGAAAAGTAGCGAGCTAAAATCCAATTTTTCCAAATGAAATTCCCAGTGCTTAGGAGTCTCCAAACCCATTTGGCCAGCAAAGCAATATTAAAATGGTGAAGGTCAAGAACACCAAGCCCCCCTTGATCAGAGTGTAGGCATACCGTCCTCCAGTTAATTAATTTCTTGATGTTATGACCATTCCAGAGAAATGAACTTCGAATTGAATCAATCTTACAAATTACCCACTTGGGGAGTTTGTGAAAAGACATCCAATGGGTAGGGATAGCGGAAAGCTCAGATTTAACTAGAGTTAAACGGCCCATAGATGATAATGAATTTGCTTTCCAAGATGCTAATCTAGTTTCAATCTTATTGATAAGGGGAAACCAATCATTTTTGTGAAGCTTAGAGGGTCTGAGAGGTAAACCAAGGTAGGTCATTGGGAATTTTGCTACTTTGCAGTTGAGGGTAGAAGAAATCAAGTCACCAAGATGATCAGACTTACCAAGCATGTAAATAACACTTTTATTAAAATTAATGGAAAGACCAGATATCAACTCGAATACATATAATAGGATTTTGAGGCACTGGATATGGAAAGGATTAGGGGAAGAGAAAATAATAGTATCATCTGCAAATTGTAAATTGTTGATGCATAGGGGAGTATTTGGGAGAGAGATACCATCCAAGTAACCATGTGAAGAAGCTTGATTAACCATTTGATTAAACACATCAGCAACAAGCACAAAAATCAAAGGGGAAAGAGGGTCGCCTTGTCTAAGCCCACATTTAGGTTTGAAAAGGTTTCCAGAAGCACCATTTACTGAAACGTATGAGCAGCTTGAGTTAAGTATATTATCAATCCATGAACACCATTTATCTGAAAAACCCCTGTGTTTAAAAACATCCATGATAAAGGGCCAACTTACTGAGTCAAATGCTTTGGAAAAATCCAGCTTTAGTAAAACACCAGGGGTAGATGAATGATGACAGAAGGAGATTATTTCCTGAGTTGCAGCGATACAGTCGTGAATGTTCCTCCCCAAAATGAAAGCAGATTGTTCTGGTCCAACAAGTGTGGCAATAACAGATTGAAGACGATTAGCTAACACCTTTGTGATGATTTTAAAAGTAGTGTTTAGCAGGCTAATAGGGCGGAAAGAAGATAAAGTGTTGGCCCCCGAATGCTTGGGAATGAGGATAATGTTGGCATAGTTTAGTCTGGCAATTGAAGTAGGATCATTATAAAATTCGTTGCACATGTCAATTATATCAAATTTGACCAAGGCCCAAAAATGCTTAAAGAAAAATGGGCCGAACCCATCAGGACCAGGGCCCTTATCATCCGACATATCCTTCAATGCAGCCCAAATTTCTGATTCAGAGAAAGGATGATCAATGTGAATAGGCGCGGGGTTCGGATAAAGAAGATGCCATTCAACATCAGGTGAATTTGAATGTGAACGACCAAGCTGGGATCGGAAGAAATCAGAAAAGAGAGAGAGAGGATGACATTTTGATCAGAAAAAGAGAGGTCATCTTTAATTATTTCCGATATGAATGTTGATCTCCGTCTGCCATTAGCCATTCGGTGAAAATATGATGTATTCCTATCTCCTTCCTCCAACCATTTGGCTTTGGATCTTTTATTTTTTTTTAATTTCCAAAATACCTGTTTATTGATATGAACTCCAAATCGACCCCAATGACTGTTGTCCCTAGCTAAATACACCCGTTCCGAACACAATGGGATATGTCCCGTAAGCCAATTCTATCGTTTTCATCAGTTTTCATCAAAATTAAAATATAAATCAATGTATATTGAATTTAAACGTACCGAGGCCATATACTAACTCCGAAAATTAGAGAAAAAAATAAATCTAGCTATGTTTTGACGATACGGTCCTAACAAAACTAATTTCATCGAATTTGGAGATCGTTTGAAAAATGTTCATTTTCCAGTTGATTAAATTTAAACTGAATTGACAAAACGCGTTCAAATTCACCATGCTCACTTATTAATTCCAAAAATTATGAAATTTGAAACCTAACAATAATTTGATATTTCAGATCCAACAAAAGTGGTTTCGTCGAAAACGGAGGTCGTTTGCAAAATGGCTATATATTATATTAATTTATATATATATAAATAAATTCCATAGCGACTATTTTAAATTTTAAACTGGACATAACTTACAATTTATAAAGTGAAATCTCAGTTTCTTACCTTCGTTAAAAAGATATAGCTAAATAGATTCAAATGGTTTTGGTTTTACTGAAATCCGATTTATATTGAATTATATATATTCATTTGAAAATTAAAATCGAATTTTCAAACTACCGCACCATTTCAAACTCTGTTTAGAATTAAAATAAATTTATTCGTTCTAACTTCATTTAAAATAAATTCTTAGTCAATATTATTTAAAATAAATCATTCTAAATATTCAAAATTGATTTAAATAGCTAAAATAAAATTTTTGAATTGGTTCTGAAAATCCGGGTTGTTACACATGTGTAGTAGGTTTTATTTTGTTAGATAAGCAGAGGTTACGAAAAAGTCATTCCCTTGTACATTTCTATAGAAATGTACTATATTAAAGGTCCCACCATTATATGGAATCCATTCTCCGTATATGCATATGCTAAATTTTTTTTTGTAGATTCTACCATACCCAAAGACTAATAATGGTAATGATCATGGATATTTTAAGGTCTTATTTTAATATGATTTTATACAATGGGTCAATAGAAATAATATCGCTATTTTACTAATGTAAGGTAAAAATTCGGCATTGTTTATGTATGGCATAGTCTTATGAAATATCTTTTCTTTCTAAAGAATTTATTGTTTATTAGATAAATAAATTGTTGTGGTGTAAGTTTTCCCGCTTTGGTATTACATACTGATCTAGGTGTTATTTTCCTTGATTCAAAGGTCAGACTGAGTACATTTATTTTGATTCGGAATAATATTTCCCTATACTTTGTAGTTTTTTGTGTATTTGTATATATATATATCAATCTTACAAAATTATTTTATAAAGTTTTATTATGATAAAAAAGGGACAGTTTGGCTTAAGTCCTTATTAACTTTCAAAATACACCAAACATCATTAACAAAAAAGTATGTAAATTAGGTCCTTAGATTTAAGTTACCAAATAATTGCATAACTTATGCAATTATTCAACGAATAATTGCAGACAATATGTAATTATATTAAAAAGTAATAGACAATCCCGTAACTATTCTATAAAAATTTGAGTAAAATTCTGCAATTATTCATCAAAAAATGGTTAAATATCCATAATTATTCAAAGAATAATTGCAGATATTTATATAAATTTTGGGTAGAACTACGTAAATGTTGCAGTTATTCGCTGAATAATGATATAATTATACACGGTTATTCAATAATTAAATTCTAGGAATTGAATTTACAATCATTTTATAGAAATCAGTTTTCACGTATTATGTTTGATTTTGAAAACCTGTGCCTAATATTCATTGATATACATAAATATAATATATCTTTAAATGATTTTACAATGAATCAATTTATTTTACAAAGAAATGGATTTTCAAAGTTAAACAAATTTATTTTTTCCAAAAATACAAAGAGTATGTCGGCATGCTCTACCCCTATATGTCGACATATTAGCCGTGATTTCCAAGAACTAAATTTCAAAAGAAGCATACTTTCATATTTTCTCTTCGCACATGGACATGACCATTGTCCCCTATAAATGCCATACTTCCAAATGAATTTTCAATAAATAATTTCTCATTTTATCTCTCCTCCCTTTAATCTACTTTTCTAAAATCAAATTATACTCGAACTTTGTTAAAATTCAACTGTAATCAAAATTCATTAACATTGGTTTGATCCTTATCATTCATTTACTTATCTCTCCACTCTCTCTTATTAAATCAAGATCAAAGTGCTACTCTAGAGTTATAGGATCAATTGCAATCAAAGATTAATGATCTGAGTCTATAAATCTCTATCCCTATAATCGTAGGTCTGATCGAGCCGTAAATCAATTGGGTGTCGCTGAGCCTCGGAAATCAGTTGAGTATGTTTGTTGTTCAGGAAATCTAATAGATCCAGCGAAGCCTTGGAAATCTATTCGGTGTACTTAGTAACTCCAAAAATCTATGTGACTCTACCTAGAGGTTGAAAATTCTAAAGGGTGTGTCTCGTAACCTTGAAATCAGGTTTTTAATTGATATTGTAGTAAAGAAACATCATACAAGGAATTGAGCAGAACTAGATGTATAATAACCCCGAGCCAGTATAAAATCCTAGTGTGTTAATTTCATCATTATAAATATAATCTTAAAAGATTCAAAAAAAAAACCATATAAATAAGGAATTACTATTTACCTTCCCTCAACTCTACTGTTAATTTAGCCTCAAAGTCCTTATTTTGTAAACTAACACCTCATTCAAATAAAAAATTGCATTATTTATGAACATATTACTTCAAAAAATTTTAAACCTATTATAACTAAAATTAATTACTTATAATTAGGAAATGAATTGAAAGTAACCATACCCTATCAATCGTGAAATATTCAATCTAAAAGTTGAATATGATCATCATTATTCTTATCTTCTTCCATATCATTAATATCATCTTCTCTATTTTCTTCCAACTCATCTTGTTCTAAAGCTAGTCGCTATCAAATTGTTCACTATTCTGCAATGAAATAAAAAATCCATTAAACTAATAAAAGAAACAGAAAATAAGCTACAAAACGTCAACGAAAAAACAAATTACCTTATAAATAAGAAATAAATAATCAAGTTGTACCTTTTTTATTTTTTAGGTAATAATAAAGAGTTTTACGGCTATATGCTATGTCCTTTCAAACAGGAAAAGATCCACTACTTTCAGTTACATAAAACGACCATGTTGAATCATCCCAACTAGCCCATTGCTACCTTATTCACTATTTGAATTTAACAACCCTCATTTACATATATGAATGGATATTCATTATTATGGGTAAACAATTTATTACCTATACCATAATTCTCCCAAATTTAAAATTTAAAGCTCTCAAATTCTAAACCTAAAGCAAACAAGACAATACACATATTATTTCTTTTCTTCTTTTATTTAATATTCCAATGACGGTTGTAAAGAATATTTATAATCTTATATCATGATTAAAGTTCAAATAAGATTTGTAATTACCTATATAATCTAAACAAAAATGTTCAAACTAAACTAATTTCAAAGAACATTATTCTTTTTAGGTTGATGTGACGCAAATGAAAAACATTGAAAATACATCTAAAATGGAATAAAAGTTCGCACTAAAAGCTTGGCTACCTAATTTTGATTCAATTCCTTCTTTTGTCTCCCCTCTTCCTTTGTAATCACAACCCCCCACCCTCAATTTTCTGCTTCCACAATTAGCCGCCTCACTTGTTAATGACGACAATCCCATCTCATCTTCGTCAGGCACCCCACCTCCACTCTCTGTCAATTCTACTTCTCCTCTCCCTAGATCTCAACTGTCTGGACCACTATCTGAACTGACAACCACCACTATGATGCTAGCCATCGTAAGAGCTTTCCCTCCCATGCTTCCAAGATTGTCGATGACGACCTTATCTCCTATTATACCCAAAAGTCCTCATCACTTTAACCACATACCAGTTACTCTAGTTCCAAATAAAGTTTATTTTTAATTCTCATCATCAAACACCAACCTCAACCTGATATAGATGAACTTGACCCATTTCCTGACCACATTTGTAAAATAAACTAAAATGCCACTTGCTGGTTAGGGTATAGAGATGTGTTATGAGGCCAAATTCATTTTTGAGAAATGCCAGGAGTGGACGTGGCAAGAAAGACCTTGGTTTGGATGCCTCATCATGGCTGTAAGGCGATATTATATTGTAAGAGTCCAATGAGAGGAGTATTGGGTGATGTAGATATTCAAGTTCCTTATAGTGTAGGTTATGAATTTGCTAAGATAGGAATGCCAGAGTGGATACAGAGAGGTTTATGTCCCAGTTGCTTCTTTTCCAATTATTTGAATTAGTACACAAATTTACATACTATTTTAAATATTATGTCTGGTTTCAATCTCAAGATAAAGGAATTTGGTTTATTTTTAATACTACATGCTGATGCCAGAATGTATGTTCAAAAAACTTCCTTTTTGCTACAATCTATTAATGAGTGAATTAATAATAAGTGTGAGAAATATAAATAGTAACAGGTGAAAATATTAATAGTAATAGGTGGATATACTTCAGATCACTTAAAAGGATAAGAAAAGCAAAAAAGAAAAAAGGTCAAAATATGTTATATTTACTTCACCGTAATATGTAAAATTGTCAAGTTCATGTATTTGTTTCGTTATATATATCCTACTCAACGCCCAAAACTTTGTTATCATTACATGAAATAAAACAATAAACCCTCATTCTTAGTAAAATCTTTGGGCATTGTCTGCTTATTTTAGATAAATAAATAAAAAATTGAAACGGTTTGTTTGGAGTGTGGTAATTTATCTTTTTATAGAGGAAGTGAAGACGGCGACGCATACATCGGAGAGTGGTCCGAGATTTGAATGCAAACAATATGATTATTTTAAGAAAAGCGAACATGGAAGGTGAACGTATATTAGAAATAAAAATTTGTATTTTGTATGTAGATTTGGTTTTGATCGCGCTACCTTTCGATGGATTAGATATCAGTTTTAGGTAGTATGATTTACTTATTGATTGTTTATATGGTCCTTTCTCTTTTTAGCTAGTGGCTAAGATATATTACAACAAATTGTTTTTCTAGATGATTCCACTATCCAAATTAAAGTGTTTTTATTTTTAAAAGAAGTACCTTGTTGGAATCTATATAAATTTTGTGGATAGAATGTAACTTTTTTAATTATGTACCCAGAAGACAGCGACCACAATGAACTATGGCTTGAACGCATTGACCCTCTTATGTCCATACCTCGGATTGGTGAGAGAGTTTTCTATTTTCCTCAAGGACAGTTGAAAAAGGCATGTACATGCTTCTTTTTTCAGTTATTAGTATTATTATTATGATTCCAAATTGTCAATTTGTATGTGTAGGGTTCGTTTAAAGTATAATTTTAAAATCATAATTAACATAGATTGAGTTGACATTGGTTCAGACAACAATGCACAATTTCCTAACTATAACCTGCCATCCAAAATACTATGTGAACAAATAAGCGCTTTTTTCTAGTGATATTATTCTTAATATATGTTGTGGTTTTATGATAGCCATAATTTTACAGACTGAAAAAGAAATAGATGAGTGGTTTGCTGATATAATATTAGTGCCCATGTTCGAGGTTATTATTTAATGAGTTTTTATAGTTTTATATGTATTTTTGGGTAGAATTATGATTGTTTTATTACTAAATTTAAAGAAGAGCTTTAGAACCGAATTGGAAAGAAGGAAAGTGGAAATTCCGAGAGAACCTAGGGCATCATTTTGCCAGATTCTAATGCCTTCAGATACAAATGGGAACTCACGAGTCATCATTTTCAAGAGAGATGCAGATGTATGCTTTCCTCTATAGGTTTGATTCAGATATCTGTTAACTAAATATTTAAGTTCTAACACGCAAGATTACCTTTGTTGTAATTACATTTCCTACATATCCATAGATGCAATCCAACTACAATTAGAATCCTTGTTATTTGGTTAATTTCCCATGTCAGTTATTTTTGGATGTTGCAGTACCGATTATCCAAATGTGTCATTTTGTTTGCTCTATTTATGTCAATAAATAAATGTGTTGTAACTTTGTTTTTTTTGTATATAGATTTTTTTTGCAATCCCTCTTGCACAAGAGCTTGTGGCAAAGGGCCTACATTTGAATGAGTGGACATTTTTCCATGTTTATTTAGGTATTTATGATATTTTAAAGAACATGTAGACTTATCAAGTTTTTAAATTTTTTATTAAATATGTTCATATCATTTCCTGATTTTTCTAAGAACAATAATAATTATGTGTTTCTTACTATTATTTTCAAAATTACTACTTCTTTATCATGTTCGTGGAAGGGTTAGTTACCGACTGAAAATTTATTATTCAAAGATATAAACTGTTGGGGTTTTGTGCGCAGCGGAAGTTTTGACAAAACACCCAAAAACAAAATGAATCTTTTTCACCCAATCACTTGAAGATGAATGTGATTGAATAACAAACAACAACACAAAAAAATATCGGAAATATGAACACATGATATTCCACCCAACCACCCTCTTTATTGATTCACCAAAATATTGTTTACAACCGATCTCAACTATTGTTAAACAAACACAACTTGAATCAATAACCTTATTGAGAAGTAGGTAAAGAATATCTAATGGCTAAACAATTTGAGGAGAAAGATAATGAAGAACAATGGCAAATTTTTCCACTACATGATGAAGATATCATGTAGGCCTTTTATAGAGTAACTTGTCACCCAAATTATCCTCATATATCTCAAATATATCCTCATATATCTCAAATATATCTATTTGGATAAGCACCAAATAATCCTTGCCTTCATTTTCAAATATCCCATAAAAGTAGCAACAAATATCTCCACCAAAAAATGGATCCACATAGAAAATTTGTTGCCTACAATTTTGTGATTTGCGTATCACAAATCTCAACACTCCACCTTGATACCAAATCACAACATCTCCTCCACTCAACACTAGCCAACTTAGCTCTCACTTTCAACCTTCTTTTCTCAATTAACATCATTACAAACCTCCACCATCACCTAATAATGGTGCACTTCCCTCATTCGTGCACCACACCAATAGCGATCTTCAAAAGCGTTTGTAATACCACAAAGACCTCCATCTTGTCTTTGTGGATTTCACAACTCGACTTCCGTCTTCCGCTTGACATGATCTCTTCATCTTCGGGATCCCTCGAGCATCATCAACATCTAAACCCTTGTCGATACCATGATCCTCCACCTTAGGACCATCAACAGTGACCATATTAACCTCTCCACCTTGTTGTGGACTAGGTTCTTCAACCGTCACCTGCCTTCCACTGTTGACCACTGAACCGACCAAACTGTATAGGTTTTCCTCCTCCAAAACTCCTCGCATCATCACACGACCACCCTTCTTCACTCTCAAAACTCCACCTCGAGTCTCATAAGTGCAACCGCGACGATCTAACTGACCGAGAGATATGAGGTTATGCGAACAAGTGGGTATGTGCCTCACACAGGCAACTTCTCTCTCCACTCCATCATGCATCTGAAACCTAACAGCTCCAACTCCACAAATTGGTAGCTCTACTCCATTGGTCGTCTTTATCATGCCAACACTCTTCTCATACGAAGAAAAACTTTTCACATCTCGACATATGTGAAAACTGGCTCCTGAATCCATCTTCCAAGGCTCCATAACACTAAATAGGACATCACATGAAGAATTGCCTTATGTACCTTCAGCAAAGCCTGCCTGTGCCTCATCACTATTATTATCACCTTGCGCCTTCTTCTTCTTCTTCATATCTCGTATATATAAATAGCAATCATTGCGCTTGTGGCCTTTCTTACAACAATAATGACAAAAGATAGCACCTTTCTTCTTCCTTGTATCTTTACTCGAGTCCCTTGCTACCATCGCCTCAGTTTGAACCGATTTCAACTCCGACCCTTTTCTCCTTAGCTCCTCATTCAAAAGACTACTTCGAACCGTTTCCAAAGAGAAAGTTCCATTAGCATTGGAATTACTCAATGAAACAACCAAAGTCTCCCAGCTTTCCTAAAGAGAGCTCATCAACAAAACAGCCTGCAACTCATCATCAAAATTGACCTTCATGTTTGCCAATTGATTGATGACATCTTGAAACTCGTTCAAATGCTCTGCAATTGACTTCTCCTCATCCAATCGAAGTTGCACCAACTTTCGAACCAGAAAAGCCTTGCTTGTAGCACTCTTTGACTCATACAGCGATACTAATTTGTCCCACAACGCCTTTGCGAATTCACAACTAGCCACATGGTGGAACACAGAATCATCCAAATATTGGCGAATCAACGCAATCGCCTTTTTGTCCATTTTCTTCCACTTTCCCTCATCCATATTCGAGGGCTTCTCCCCATTTCCATCAATGGGATCATGCAAATCATTGAGATATAGAACGTCCTCCATCTTCGGCTTCCATATACCCCAATTCCTCCCATTCAAAATAGCCATCTTCGACAACGTCATCATCTCCGACATCAAAAAATCAATTTTTTTCAAACAAAAAATCAAAATTTTTTTCAATCCAACAAACACTCCAAGCTATGCGGTGATCTGAGCTCTGATACCAACTGTTGGGGTTTTGTGCGCAGCGGAAGTTTTGACAAAACACCCAAAAACAAAATGAATCTTTTTCACCCAATCACTTGAAGATGAATGTGATTGAATAACAAACAACAAAAAAAAATATCGAAAATATGAACACACGATATTCCACCCAACCACCCTCTTTATTGATTCACCAAAATATTGTTTACAACCAATCTCAACTATCGTTAAACAAACACAACTTGAATCAATAACCTTATTGAGAAATAGGTAGAGAATATCTAATGGCTAAACAATTTGAGGAGAAAGATAATGAAGAACAATGGCAAATTTTTCCACCACATAATGAAGATATCATGTAGGCCTTTTATAGAGTAACTTGTCACCCAAATTATCCTCATATATCTCAAATATATCCTCATATATCTCAAATATATCTATTTGGATAAGCACCAAATAATCCTTGCCTTCATTTTCAAATATCCCACAAAAGTAGCAACAAATATCTCCACCAAAAAATGGATCCACATAGAAAATTTGTTGCCTACAATTTTGTGATTTGCGTATCACAAATCTCAACATAAACATAATTATCTTTGGTAAATTACACGATGGTTTAACTTTTTTTTTGGTATTAGGCAAACACAAAAGGCATATACTCATGGTTGCTGAGTGGAAAAAATTCATGAAAGGAAAAAGATTTTTTCCAGGCGATGCTTGCATTTTTATTAGGTATTACTTGCTCCTATACAAATATCTAAAAGTTGTCTGATTGTGAATTTATTATTGTCTTATCTGTAACTTTCTCAGAGGAAGAGACGGTGGCTTATATATATCAGGTCACCATGCAAAAAGGCTCGGCAACTCTGTAATGCCTAGAATTGTGTCTGTATGGAGCATGAAGATAATGGTTATATTGGTTATGTTTATATTTGTTAGATCCAATACTTCCAGCTATACAGTTACATATTGGTGGAACATGGAGTCATTAAAAAACAATTCAGTGAATACGATATATATGATGAAGTTTGAAGGAAATCATCTTCAAACAATTTCCAAGAAGAATGGTAAATGAATTTTTGAACCATTAAAATTGTTATCAATGTTTTAAAATTTTTACTTCTTCTAAAATGTAGTTCTACGTGTGTTGCTGCTAAATCTGAAGATTTAAAATCGAGGGTGTGACCAGGTTCCTTGTGTAAGTGCCTAAAGGTTAACAAAAATTTCTTTGTACCGACTTCATAATATTGTACTATTTGATATGATGCAAAAGTGTACATTAGTGTGAAACAATTGGTCTCTAAGCCAAATATTTTGGTTTTAGTATTTCTTTAGGTATGTAATATAACAGAGATAAAAAGCTTAGGGAACATGAATCATGTTTTACAGATTAACTGGGCTGACAGTGGGAGGTATGAGGGGCCAAAGAGGGTTTCACCTTTGGATCTGTTACCATTGCCAACCTAAGCGGGAGATTCATTGCAACACAATACTCAAACAATTAAACTATTCGGTTCTAACATTATTCAATGTGCAACCACTATGAATAATACTTCAACTGATTTTGCGTCTGGATCTCTATCAAGCAACAGATTACAATCAGGAGCTTCAATGATCTAATGTCTAAAACAGGGGGCTAGGAAGTAGTTTATAGGAAATAAAATGGAATGTTAAATTTATTATGAAATTAATTGTTATCTTTTTTTTTGAGATTGTTGTTTGAGTTGTTAAAACTGTTGTTCCTTTTTTTGCCTAGTATTGTTAGGATAATATCTATTAAAGTCAAATGACATTTCTAGTTTATTTTGAATCTTTTATGTGTTGTGCTTACTGCATTGGTTTTGGGGTATCATTCTAATTGATATGACTGCATATGTCCATGATTCTTGTAGTGGTCGTGGAATGTTTTTCAAACTTTCTTAATATCTGAAGGATTTATTTTTTATCCATCTCGTAGGTCGGGTAGTTAAATTGAAATCATGTCTTGAAATTTATGGTGTCTATTTAAAATAACTTGCAAGCCTAGCATTTTATGCATATGGTATTTTAACTGAAATAGAGCTTGAGTTTGCACCTGGAGGTGCTAACCTCACATATATTTAGCCTCTCGAAATCCGTCTATTTAGTCAAATTCCGCACTATTTTCTATTTTCATTTTTCGGATATTGTGGCAAGAATAACGTTGCAGGAGTAACGATAACGAACTATGGCATGAACGCATTGGCCCTCTTGTGTCCATACCTCGGATTGGTGAGAGAGTGTTATATTTTCCTCAAGGACGGTTGGAAAAGGCATGTACGTACTTCTTTTTTCAGTTATTAGTATTATTATTATGATTCCAAGTTGTTAATTTGTATGTTTAGAGTTCGTTTAAAGTATAATTTTAAAATCATAATTAACATAGATTGAAGTTGACAATGGTTTGGACAGCAATGCACAATTGCCTAACTATAACCTGCCACCCGAAATACTATGTGAAGTAGTGAAGTATGATCTCAAGGTTTGTTTATTGGTTCCCTTCTTCATATGAGCATTTTTCTCAAATGATACTATTCTTAATATATACCGTGGTTTGATGATAGTCATAATTTTACAGGTTGACAAAGAAACAGATGAAGTGTTTGGTGATATAATATTATTGCCCATATTCGTGGTTTTTATTTAATGAGTTATACTTTTATAGTTTTATATGTATTTTAGGTAGAATTATGATTGTTTTAATACTAAAATTAAAGAAGAGCTTCAGAACTGAATTGGAAAGAAGTCAAGTGGAAATTCCGAGAGAAGCTAATACATCCTTCTACAAGATTCTAACACCTTCAGATACAAATGGGTATCCAGGGGTCGTCATTTCCAAGAGACATGTAGATGCATGCTTTCCCCTATTGGTTTGATTCAAATATCTTAGTTAATTAAATATTTTAATTTTAACATGTAAGATTACCTTTGTTGTAATTACATCTCCTAAATATCCATAGATGTAATCTAACTAAAATTAGAATCTGTGTTATTTGGTTAATTTCCCATGTCAGTTATTTTTGGATGTTTCAATACTAAATAAACAAATGCGTTATATTGTTTGCTTTATTATTTTTCAATAACTAAATGTGTTGTAACTTTGTTTTTGTATATACAGAATTTGTTTGCAAAGCCTCCACCACAAGAGCTTGTGGCAAAGGACATACATGGGAATGAGTGGATATTTTGCCATGTTTATAGAGGTATTCATGATATTATAAAAAACATATAAACTTATCAAGTTTTTAAATTTTATATAAAATATGTTTATATCATTTCTTCATTGGTCTAAACACAATAATAATTATTGCCATGTGTGTCTTACTATTATTTTCAAAATTACTAATTCTTCATCATATTCGTGGAAGGTTAGTTACCGCCTAAAAATTTATTATTCAGAGAGCTAAGCATAATTATTTTTGGTAACTTACATGATGGTTTATCTTTCTTGTTTGGTATTAGTTAAATGAAAAAGACATATATATATATACTCATGGATATTGAGTAGAAAAAATCACGAAAGAAAAAATATTTGTTAAAGGTGATGCTTGCATTTTTATTGGGTACAACTTATTCCCTATTCAAATATCTGAAAGTTGTCTGATTGTGACTATATAACCTTCTCTATAACTTTTTCATAGGAAGAGACGGTGGATTATATATAGTCAGTCGCTATGCAAAAAGGCCCGACAACTCTGTAATGCCTATAATTGTGTCTGTACGGAGCATAAAGATAATGGTTATGTTGGTTTTGTTTATATTTGTCAGATCTTGTACTTCCAGCTTTATAGTTCCATATTGGTGGAACATGGAGTCATTAAAAAACAATTCAGTGCGTATGATATATATGATGAAGTTTGAAGGAAATGATCTTCAAACGATTTCCAAGAAGAGCGATAAATGAATGTTTGAACCATGTTTAATCTTCAAACTTGCTATCAACGTTTTAAATATTTTAACTTCTTTTAAAATGTATTTGCACATGTGTTGTTATTAATCTAAAGATTTAGAACTGGGGGTGTGGCCAGGTTCCCTGTGTAAGTACCTAAAGGTTATCAGAATTTTCTTTGTATCGACTTTATTATATTGTAGTGTTTAATATAATGCAAAAGTGTATGGTAATGGGAAATAATTGGTCTCAAAGCCAAAATTTTGGGTTTAGCATTACTATAGGTATGTAATATAATAGAGATAAAAAGCCTAAGGAACATGAATCATGTTTTACATGTTAACTGGGTTGAAAGCGGGAGGTATAAGAGGCAAGAGAAGGTTTCACCATCGGTTTTGTTACCATTGTCAACCTCTAGGAAGGAGATTCATTGCAGCACAATACTCAAAAAATTAAACTATTTGGTTCTAACATTGTTCAGTGTGCAATAACTATGAATAATACTTCATATGATTTTGCATTTGGAGCTCCAGCAAGTAACAGGTTACAAGCAGGAGCTTCAACGATTCGATGTCTCGAATAGGGGACTAGGAAGCATTTTATAGGAAATAAAATGGAATGTTAAATTTATGATGAAATTAATTATTATCTTTTTTTGAAATTTTTAATTGAGTTGTTAAAACTGTCGTTCCTTTGTTTAGCTGGTATTGTTAGGATAATTGCTATAAAAATCAAATGACATTTCTAGTTCGTTTTAACTCTTTTATGTGTTGTGTTGGCTGCATTGGTTTTGGGGTATCATTCTAATTGATATGACTGCATGTGTCCATGATTCTTACAGTGGTCATGGAATGTTTTTCAAACTTTCTCAATATTTGAATGATTTAATTTTTATCCGTATTGAAGGTGTTAGATATTTTGTCAATACACAATTGTACTACAATTAGACGGTAACAACAGTCAATGTTACTTAATTATGCAACAATTGTCATGTCAAACTGTGTTTACAGCAATGACAGAAAGCGTGAACGATTGTGCACTAGATTCGAGTGGTACGGAACCGTCTCCAATAGACAGGAACAAGAATATTTTAGTAATGTCCGAGTCCAGAAAGGATTCTATTTCCTTGAAACAATATTGTCGTCCTATGCACTGATTGACATAATAGCAATTTGTTTCTCAGGAAAAAACATACTAGCCCCATAGGGTAGTGCCAACAAACAGAGCTTTGATGAACTGATGTAGATTACAGAAACTAGATCGAAGGATTACTTTGAAGAAAAAGAAGTAACGCGAGTATATTAAAAGGTGAATTCTGTCTCGTTTTGGGCAATGTATTTATAGGATGGAGGAGGTGCCTATCTGGGCATTTATAACCGTTGTAATTGGAAAGGTTGCGACCCTTTAACCAGATGGTCATTAATGTGCGTGCGTTCAGAATTCAAATGGTTGTACCCATTCAGTTGAATGGACATGCCTTTCAAATTCGAAGAAAAAAAAATCTCGTTTTAGCGCACTAGCCCAAGCAGCAACCGTTGACTCTATTCAGTCAAGAGACCCGAAGAGGCCCAAGGCCAAATGCCCAATCTTTGACACTTTAATATATTATTGTGTCAAGGCCTAACCTCATATTCCTCTATAAACCCTCTTCTTTTTATTTTATATAAGCCTATATGCTTGTAATATATAAGAGAGGGTTCTATTTATATTATGATGATGTGGGACTAAAGTTGTTATCTCTTTTTCTTCGCAAATTCCTCTTTCTCTTGCACATTCATTTATAACAATCCCCCACATGAATGAGCAGTTGTTCTTAGTTTCACGAACCATTTATCGCATTAGTTAATGTTGCACATGGGCCTTGAACATTCCTAGTGATTACTTCTTTGAATCACAGGCGAATCAGTAGACATAGACTGTCCTTGAACTATAAGCCTTTTGTGTAACTCCAAAGTAGATAACAAACGATAAATGCTTCTTATAACCCTTCATTCTCTGTATGTGTTCGTTTTTGCCTTGAACACCTTCCTGGTCTCATAAGTGTTTAAAGAATTTGGCCTCATAATTTTCTTTGAAGCGGCGCCTTCGCACTTACGTAGGTGATTCTGTAAACGGTATTCTCTAATTCCTCAAATACATACATCATTAAAAGTATTAATACTTATCTTTATTCAACTTATAATGCACTGACTTATCATAGGAATGGTTTGTACTTTGTTGTCTTTTAAACCTTGATCTTGGGATCTCCAATCAACTAGGTAGGGTTTCCATTTTAGAAAAACCTTTAGTCTATAGGCCTTATCCCCATTCCCATTGATAAGATTTGAACTCTCTCTCTTGGCAAGCCTTCTGTAAGTGGATCCTCTAAGTTATCTTTAGATCGAATGTAATCTATTGTGATAACCCCATTAAAGTGAAGTTGTCTTATCGTCTTATGTCTACGACGAATATGCCTAGATTTACCATTATATAGTGTACCATTAGCTCTTCCAATAGCTAATTAACTATCACAATGTATATCTCCAATTAGTAATGTCTTCCAAGAAGCTTTGAATCTAGTCTACTTCTTCTACAGTCTTATCTAGTGCAATAAACTATGATTCCATCGTATATCTAGCGATACAAGTCTATTTGGATGATTTCCATGAAATTGCTCCATTTCCTAATGTGAACATATATTCACTTGTGGACTTTGTATCATGTGATCTAGTGATCCAATTTTCATAATGTATCCTTCAACTATTGAAGGATAGTTTTTATAGTATAGACTATAGCTCTGTGTATACTTTAGATATCCTAAAACTCTGATTATCGCTTTCCAATGATGTTTACCAGGATTGCTGGTAAATCTACTTAGTTTGCTTATAGCATATGCGATATTCGGTCTAGTATAGTTCATAACATACATGATACTTCCTAGTATACAAGAGTATTCTAACTGGTAGATATCATCACTAGTGTTCTTTACCCAATTTTGGTTCATATCTACTAGTTATTTTGCAATAGTTACATATATTGCTTAAAATTTTCAAGTATTTTGGTGATGTAATGTGATTGGGATAATGCATATCCCTGTGGTATTCTCAGAATTTTTACACCCAATATCACATCAGCCAGTCCTAGGTCTTTCATATCGAATTTAGAGGATAACATATCCTTTGTAGATAGGGGTGAGCAATATTCGGTTCAAACCGAATTAACCGACCAAACCGGTTCATTTCGGGCGGTTCGGTTCGGTTTTAAAACTAAATCGGTTTGGATTCGGTTTGTAAAATAATTTTTTTTGGTTATTGGTTTAATTGAATTAATCAAACTTTTAATTTATTATCCAATTTTATGGTATGTAATACTTTAAACAATTAGCTAAGTTAAATAATACAAAGGCATTTGTCGCAAATAGATCAAATCTTGTCATAAACATAAAATTTACTATATAAAATTCCTCCAAACATGAATTTATATTTTACTTTGAGTGAATCCATCATTTGAATAATAATACATCCTTCAAGTTCGGGTAAATCGGTAACCGACCGAATTAACCGAAACTAATTCGGTTCGGTTTGGAAATTTTTTGGTTTCAATTCGGTTTGAGTTTTTTTCGTCCAAACCAACTGAACCGACCGAACGCTCACCCCTATTTGTAGATGTTATTATGGCCTTGTTATTGCTAAGGATCAACAGGTCATCAACATAGTGACAAACAATGACATATCCAATATATGTGTTTTATGTACACACATTTATTTGATTCATTTATCGTGAATCCATTTGATAACATAGTGTTATCAAACTTTTTGTGCCATTTTTTTTTAGGCTTCTTAAGTCCATAAAGTGATTTTACCAGTTTATAAACTTTATTCACATTTTCTGAGTTTAGAAATCCTTCAGGTTGTTTTATATAGATTTATTCCTCTAGTTCACCATTTAAGAATGCAGTTTTAACATCCATTTGATGTATTTCTAAGTCATGTATGGATGCAATTGCAATAAGCATTCTAATTGACGTTATCCTCGTTATAGATGAATATGTATCAAAATAGTCCAGGTCTTCCTTTTGTCTAAATCCTTGGACTACCAGATGAGCTTTATACTTGTCCATTGGACCATCAGGTTTCAATTTCTTTTTAAATATCCATTTATCACCTAAGATCTTACATCCTTGAGGTAAATCAACTAATTCCCATGTATGATTGGACATAATGGATTCAATTTCGTTGTTAATTGCCTCTTTCCAGTAGGGGGCATTGCTGGACGACATAGCTTGTTTGTATGTCAATGGATCATCTTCTAACATAAAGGTATAAAAGTCTAGTCCAAAGGTTTTTAAAGTCCTTGACCTTTTGCATTTTCTTGGTTCCTCCACTTGCTGCTCAACATTACTTTGTTGAGTGTTATTTTGTTCAGCATCCGCAAGAGAATAAGGAACTTCATCTTCCCTTGGTCTGTTAGGTGTATAATTTCCAGTACCCTATTTCAAGGGAAATATATTTTCGAAAAATCTAGCATCTCGCGGCTCAATGATGGTATTTTCATGAATATCATCAATTTTAGATTTGTGTAATAAAATTGATATGCGGAACTATTTTATGCATATCCAATGAATACATAATCAATGGTTTTTGGTCTAATTTTGACCTTCTTTGGTTTTAGTACCTCTACTCTGGCAAGACACTCGCACACTTTTAGGTATTTGTAGGATGGTGGTCAGTTTTCCCAAAGTTCATGAGGAGATTTAGATGTTTTATTTTGGGGTATTTTATTTAAAATATGATTTGCGGAAAGAATGGCTTCTCCCCAAAAGTTATCTGGCAAGCCTGAGCTAGTTAGTAAGGCATTCATCATTTCTTTAAGAGTTATATTTTTTTCATTCGGCTATACCGTTGGATTGAGGTGAATACGAGGCTGTAGTTTGATGTATAATTCCATGCTCAGCACATAATTCCTCAAATGGAAAATCATATTATTCTCCTCTATCAATTCTTAAAGATTTTATTTCTTATTGAGTTGATTCTCAACTTCTGCCTTATTCTGTTTAAACATTTCGAATGCTTCGTCCTTACTTCTAAGGACATATACATGATGATATCTGGTACAATCATCAATGAATGTAATAAAGTACCTTTTTCCATCTCTAGTTTGACACATTTTCAAATCGCATACATCAGTATATATTAAGTCTAGAGGTTCGGTCACTCGTTCAACATGATGAAATAAGGTTCTTGTTGATTTTGCTTCTCCGCAAACTTGACATTTATAGTTGGAATCTATATTCCATTTTGGTATAAACTCTAGATTAATCAATTTTTGCAATGTATCAAAGTTTACATGCCCTAATCTAGAATGCCATATGTTAGAAGATTCAACAATATAAGCAAAAGATTCACTTTTATTCATATCAGTGTGTGGTACAATAGTGGTTACATTTGCTTTAAATAAACCATAACACACATATCCTCTTCCAACATACACTCCATTTGTAACACCCCGTATTTTTTTAATATAATTAAAAATGAAATAAAATATATGAACATATGCTTGTGATAGGTAAATAATGGTGATGCCTAAGGAGAATTAATTAACACATGGAAGAGTAGAAAAATTAGTTCGATAACGGCGTATGTAACAGAAAAGATACTAAACTAAGGATAACTAATTCAAGAATCAGGAATTAGGTAAAATGGACATCACCGTTGCGTTTGTCTCGGAAAAATACGCGAAATAGAGTCCGAGTTTTCGAAAATCGGATACCGTATGAAGAAGATATGGACGAACGAAGTTAGGCAGAAAAACCGAAAACAGTCCAGAATACACTGGCGCACTTGTGAAGTGCGCCAGTACAAAAATACACTGGCGCACCTGCCAAGTGCGCCCGTACAAATCCAGCACCGAATTCTGGAGTGTTCTGAGGTGATGTGTCTTCTTTTGAGTGGCTAGATGATGTGTATTCGAGCTGTGCGATTCTGATGACTTCTGGACTGATCTGAAGGCTCTAAATCACCCTATTCACCTATAAAATAACACCTAGACCTAGCCTAACTCACAACAAATCATTCTTACACCGTTATGCTGCTGGACTTCCTCTTGATCATGGCCGCCGTCTCTAATCTTCTTCCTAAGCTTTCAAACTCAAATCAATTCAAAGGTTAAAGCTTCAATAAAGGATCAAATAATAAATCAGAGATGCCGCAACACTTCTACAACAAATCCAATTCTTAATTCATTAGCCATGCTATGTAAGTTCTAGTTATTTTCAGGTTTAAATATTTAATTATAATGTGGCCATGAAATAAATTGGATTTGGATTTAAATATGTGTATCGATTCAGATCTATTTCTGTTTCTTCTTGAATCTTGATCTTTGGACATTTCTATCTTTACTCTCATGCTAAGTTCATGATCTATTCAGCCTGTTGTAAATCAATTTTCTTGATTCATGTTGATATTATTATCCAGTTGTAATCTTAATATGCCTGTGATGATGTTTTTCTCTCCGATCTTGTTTTGATGCAAAATTCTACCTTTCACCTATTTATTTTCTTTTGATGAACCTAGGTCAATTTCGGACCTAGGCCTAAACTGCGATTTGTGTGCGATTGAATACGGGGGAAATATTGGGATATTGTCTTGTTGGATATATGTGTTTGATAGAAGCGAAGGCATAATATGAAAACTGGATATTTGGTTATTATTGCCATTAACATGAAGTTGGAATCTGGGTATTATCGTTATCATTAAAGTTCGCTAGCTTGGGTAAATTGGGGGTAAACATGGAATACATGTAGTTCGGTATGAAACTTGACCTATGAAAAATATGGCAAGAATATTGATATGTATAACTTGGCTAAAATTTGACCTATGTAAATTGGGCATAACTTTGTAAACATGTAAACTCTGAATCTTGACATATGTAAAAAGGCATGAAACTTGGTATATATGTAAATTGTCTAGGATTAGGCATATATAAATTGGCATATGAAATTTGGCATGGATCTTGATATATGTGTAATTTGGCTAGAACTTGATATGTGTAAATTGGCATAAACTTGACATACATGTAAACAGGTAAGAATTAGACATATGTAAACCAACTAGAATTGGGTACATATATTGATGGGCATGTAATTTGGAATGTGGGCGTATGTTAATTTACATGTAATTGTCGTGTTTAGCATATCATGGTTAGTGACATTTAATTTGGTATGATTTACATACCAAAAATTATAAACATGATTTAAAGGGAAGGTGGGCCATAATAGTAAATGTTGATTAATGTAAATTATGGACATAAAGATAATTGGTAATTTTTGGGAAACTTGCCATAAATTAGTCATTAATCACATAAGTGATTTATGGCATAAAATGGTATCAATTATATACCTAAATTAATGAGAATGATTGGAAACAAATTGGGCAGTAATTTGAATTTGAATAATTTACATAATTAATGTAAATTGGAAAATACGAATATGCTAAGCACGAGGTTGGATTGAGTTGTGATGTAAACCTGCCCGGACCCGCCCGGCTGTCCAGTAATCACAGCAATACCTATCCAATGTGGGAGGCTAAGCATTAGGCCCAATAAAGACCCGAGGTTAGACTGAGTTGTGGCGTAAGACTGCCCGGACTCGACCGGCACACCGGCAGCCACAACAATATCTGTCTAATGTGAGAGGTTGGTGCCCTAATAAGACAACTAGAGCTGAGCTAGGGTTGGTAGGGTTAAGTTAACTATAACACTTAACCAATTTCAACATGTTAACTAAATTGGCGGGTAGGGTTAGGATAATCTGGACACCTAACCAATTTAATATGTTAAATACGGGAGTAGGTAAGGTTAAGCAAATGTTTAACTATTATAACATGATTAAACTGGACTAGAGAGTAAGGTTAAGTTAATGAGAACACTTAACTAATACAATGGGTTAATTAGACAAGTGGTTGCGGTTAAGTAGTAACACTTAACCAACATAACAGGACAAGCGGGTGGGCTAAGTTAACTTGAATAAGTTGATAACACTTAACCATTATAATATGACTAGTGGATGGGGTTAAGTTAACATGCACTTAACCAATCTGATGTGATGCGTGGTAGGGTTAAGTAACACACGGGGTTAAGTTAACAAGAAAATCCTTAACCAATGTAACCAGATAGACGAACGGGGTTAAGTTAATAAACCACACTTAACCAATCAAACATAATAAGCAAGAAAGGTTAAGTTAACTAAGGTAAACACTTAACCATGGTAACATAACGAGTAGAAGGGTTAAGTACACATCAGGGTTGGTGGGTAATATTAGTAAATATAGGCCCACATACACTTAACCATTAAATACACATGCTTGAATCAGTAGCGGGGTTAAGTACACATCAGGGTTGGTGGGTAATATTAGTAAATATAGGCCCACATACACTTAACCATTAAATACACATGCTTGAATCAGTAGCGGGGTTAAGTACACATCAGGGTTGGTGGGTAATATTAGTAAATATAGGCCCACATACACTTAACCATTAAATACACATGCTTGAATCAGTAGCGGGGTTAAGTACACATCAGGGTTGGTGGGTAATATCAGAGAATATAGGCCCACAGACTTAACCATTAGAAAAACCTAGTAACAGGGACCCATTTCAGCAGTAACCCACATTAGGTATCAACGGAACCCTGAGCTAGGCAGGGTGGGGCACGATTACTGGGCTGATTATAAGAGGTCAAATTAGCGGCGGTTGGTGCAGCAGTGCAGGTTCTAACGGAGTGCGGGCGTGCACACACTTCGGCGCAGAAAATTTGGCCACTGGGCATCAGTAGGTATAAAGCTGTGCATCTTGGTTATGTCAGGGTTGCCACCATGGGACTTGATACACCCCATGGTGGGACCAGCACAGGTATCTACAAGTAGGGGGCCGCGTGACACAAACGAGAACTAGGTCAAGTAGGGAGCCGATCGATAAGGTAGTAAGGGTGCATCGAATATATACATGGCCATTGGGGGTGATCGAGGTGGAATCCTCATAATCGATGTACACCTGAAGGCTACCATAATTGTGGGGATTGGGATCACGTTGTAATTATTATATAACACAGGACACTAGTTGGGACACTAGTAGGAATATGGATCATTCAATGTAAGACATTTATGAGGACGCTAGTTAGGTGGTGCAGAGCAAATAGATATCATTTTAATAGTGAAGCTTAGAAACCCTGCGATGTTATTCTTGATAGAAACCATGCGATAGGATACTTGATAGGAATTATGGGATGTTATACTTGTTTCATCGTGCCCAAAGTTTATCTTGTTACCTTAGTTTATCTTGTTATCATAGTTTATCTTGATATCTTAGTTTATCTTTCCTACCTTGTTATCATGCTTATGTTTACTTTCAGTTTATTCATGCCATGTTATCTTTACCTATTTTTATGCTGAAAGTCACTAGGACTTACTCAGTCTTTATGACTGACCCGTTTTGTTTCACCTCTTTTTCTTCCGTTCCCCCCCCAGGTTCACAGGGTGGGAATACAACTTTGTTCGGATCTTACCAAGCTCCAAGGCTCTTTCATGTATGGCTTGGATTTCTCTTGGCTATGGCTTGCTTTGCTTTATTGGGGAATACTGCAGTTTGTTTTTATGCTTCTTTATTTTTGAGCAAGACAGATATTTTAACTATGAAATTGGGTATTGCAAGTTGATGGGCTTTTCTTGTAAACATTTATATTTAATAAATGATTTGAAGTACTTCCTCTTTATTTTCCGCTGTTTTATATATGTCTGTCTTGTAATATTTCTGTTCCAGTACCCATAATACTCCATTGAAGTTAAGGCATTCCCTTTGTGAGTGATCTTAACAGATGTGGGGTGTTACATTTGGTATCAGAGCAGAAGGTTACCAGACTGGGCAAAAGTTTTCAAAAACCTTCTGAAATTATTTTCAAAACATTTACAAAGAAGCAAATTTTCAAGAAAATTTTGTTTTAATTAAAAGGCATATTCCCCAAAGCCATATGCACTTTCTTTTGATTCTCTCTTGAAATCTCTTTTCTCTCTTTTCAACATAGTTTCGTAGGCATCCGACACATGTCGGAGGGCAAAAGAGTGCCCAACCTCCATCTGTAGCCGTATTAGTTCCATCTGCGTCTAATCTTATTTCAAGTTGGGTAGAGTGCCGTGCGTTGGAGGTAGCATCGAAAAACTTGTCAACAAACTATACAAGGACAGTAAGAACAAGGAACTAGTTGTTATAGCTTAATCCACGAAGGAGGAAAAAGGTGAAAGGAAAGAGGCCAAAGTTAAAGAATAGTAAAACCCATGACAAGAGAGAGTATCTTTAGTGAGGAGGGACATGTAGTTAAGTATTATAGGACAAGGGCAAGGGACAAGATCGTCGAGAGGGCAATTGTATGATCTCACCACTAGCATACCTAAGAGAGGTGGTAACGTTTCTATTGAAAGGTTTAGCTTTTCTTTTCTATCATTCCACTAGAACTTTGTTTTTGTACATCGCATCCTTTTAATTCTGCTTCAAAAGTTGAGTCTCTGCACCTTAGTACTAGCATGGTAGAGGATCCCATTTTTTTCTTTTCTCAAATCCTATTGGGGAAATCGGCTCATTTATTCATGACTTGTTTGGATTTGAGAATGTCTATGCTAAGTGTTGAGTCTAGAAGTAATGTTTATGTTTTGGGCTATGGGTTGATTCTAGCGATGGAGTGGTTATCCAGTAAGGGTGACCTTCTCGGTTCTGAAAAGAGGGTAGTTAGACTCTTGACTTGCCTCGGTAATACCCTCGAAGTCGCATGTAACCTTTAGGGCTCTATCAGGATTTATTTCCTAGAATCTCTTGACACATTTATTGGTAATTTGTAATCCGATCGGGTAGTGTTCACCACTAAGGCGGATGGGTCATTTCGCTTATGCATGAATTGTAGAGAATCACCTTAGTAAGTACATTTGGCAACATGGTTGGCATTTATTTCCAAGAGATAGTTCTTCTACGTGGAATACCTGATAGTAAGTGGATGAGATCCAAGATTCACTAGTGAATTTTGGAGAGCTTGCATGAAACCATGAGTACGCAGTTACGTTTGAGCCGAGTATACTAGGAGGAGAATAAGTGAAAGTAGAACGAGAGGCAAAAGTGAAATGGATTCCAACCCATATTTTGGAAACAAGAATTAAGAAGCTACGGAATTATGAAGTTAAAGGCGGTCAAAGCACAATGGAGTTAAGCTCAAAGAAATGTGACTTAGAAGATTGAAGGCTAGATTCGCGCATCATATCTCTTTTTAAGAGTATATCCATGATCTCTCTTTTCCTATAGAGCTTACTCACATGCTATCTTTTGTGTATATCCTCTCGGTCCTATTCTCAATCCTATTTCTATTGCGAACCTCATAGGGAGTATGACTCGTCTGTTAGTAATATATGTTGGGGCTTGAGAATGTCCGTCGGGTGGACTAAACTTTTTGGGTTTTATAGGATACTGGTTGGTCTTAGGAAGGGATTCCCTTGTGACCTAAAAGGAGTCCATCATGCTTAGTTTCCTAGAATCATATATAGTGGTTGGGTTGAGTAATTCTTTGGGTGTCAGTCTGATGTTGATTTCGGTCTTCGGGGCTGATGCTTAGAGAGTTCTTCTCCTAATCAATATATATGTGGCATAGATTTCCAGTTTTGACATTGCCTAATGGGCACAAAGTTTTTACTTGCTTCTATCATTCGACTTTACCTTTAGATAGGAACAAATGGGTGTAAACATGTGTTTGAGACATGTTATGATTGATGGTTGCAAGTGGCTGCAAGTGGTTGCTAGTGCTTGCTCGTGGGTGCATTTACATACATTAGGCACTAGATCGGCTCAATCACCTTTCATATTGCATATGCACGAGTGTTTACACTTGTTTGTGGATGAAATTGAATGTGTTATCATGTGGATGTTGCATATGGATGGATGTTTGTGCACACATATACTCTTTATGTGACTAGGACTATTTGCATACATGTTGGACTCATGGCACAAAACATATTTTGCATTAAGAAGATCAATCAGGCCTGATCATTTGCATTAGACAAGGAATATATACACACACTTCTTGCATATGTTCATACAGCATTAGAAATCTCTTAAGGACAATGAATGCCTGTGATTGATGATTGAGTAGATGGATGATGGATGGTAGGACACATTCTTCTTAACTTGAAGATTTCGGGGACGAAATCCTTTAAGGAGGGGAGAATTTAACACCCCGTATTTTTTTAATATAATTAAAAATGAAATAAAATATATGAACATATGCTTGTGATAGGTAAATAATGGTGATGCCTAAGGAGAATTAATTAACACATGGAAGAGTAGAAAAATTAGTTCGATAACGGCGTATGTAACAGAAAAGATACTAAACTAAGGATAACTAATTCAAGAATCAGGAATTAGGTCAAATGGGCATCACCGTTGCGTTTGTCTCAGAAAAATACGCGAAATAGAGTCCGAGTTTTCGAAAATCGGATACCGTATGAAGAAGATATGGACGAACGAAGTTAGGCAGAAAAACCGAAAACAGTCCAGAATACACTGGCGCACTTGTGAAGTGCGCCAGTACAAAAATACACTGGCGCACCTGCCAAGTGCGCCCGTACAAATCCAGCACCGAATTCTGGAGTGTTCTGAGGTGACTTGTCTTCTTTTGAGTGGCTAGATGATGTGTATTCGAGCTGTGCGATTCTGATGACTTCTGGACTGATCTGAAGGCTCTAAATCACCCTATTCACCTATAAAATAACACCTAGACCTAGCCTAACTCACAACAAATCATTCTTACACCGTTATGCTGCTGGACTTCCTCTTGATCATGGCCACCGTCTCTAATCTTCTTCCTATGCTTTCAAACTCAAATCAATTCAAAGGTTAAAGCTTCAACAAAGGATCAAATAATAAATCAGAGATGCCGCAACACTTCTACAACAAATCCAATTCTTAATTCATTAGCCATGCTATGTAAGTTCTAGTTATTTTCAAGTTTAAATATTTAATTATAATGTGGCCATGAAATAAAGTGGATTTGGATTTAAGTATGTGTATCGATTCAGATCTATTTCTGTTTCTTCTTGAATCTTGATCTTTGGACTTTTCTATCTTTACTCTCATGCTAAGTTCATGATCTATTCAGCCTGTTGTAAATCAATTTTCTTGATTCATGTTGATATTATTATCCAGTTGTAATCTTAATATGCCTGTGATGATGTTTTTCTCTCCGATCTTGTTTTGATGCAAAATTCTACCTTTCCCCTATTTATTTTCTTTTGATGAACCTAGGTCAATTTCGGACCTAGGCCTAAACTGCGATTTGTGTGCGATTGAATACGGGGGAAATATTGGGATATTTTCTTGTTGGATATATGTGTTTGATAGAAGCGAAGGCATAATATGAAAACTGGATATTTGGATATTATTGCCATTAACATGAAGTTGGAATCTGGGTATTATCGTTATCATTAAAGTTCGCTAGCTTGGGTAAATTGGGGGTAAACATGGAATACATGTAGTTTGGTATGAAACTTGACCTATGAAAAATATGGCAAGAATATTGATATGTATAACTTGGCTAAAATTTGACCTATGTAAATTGGGCATAGCTTTGTAAACATGTAAACTCTGAATCTTGACATATGTAAAAAGGCATGAAACTTGGTATATATGTAAATTGTCTAGGATTAGGCATATATAAATTGGCATATGAAATTTGGCATGGATCTTGATATATGTGTAATTTGGCTAGAACTTGATATGCGTAAATTGGCATAAACTTGACATACATGTAAACAGGCAAGAATTAGACATATGTAAACCAACTAGAATTGGGTACATATATTGATGGGCATGTATTTTGGAATGTGGGCGTATGTTAATTTACATGTAATTGTCGTGTTTAGCATATCATGGTTAGTGACATTTAATTTGGTATGATTTACATACCAAAAATTATAAACATGATTTAAAGGGAAGGTGGGCCATAATAGTAAATGTTGATTAATGTAAATTATGGACATAAAGATAATTGGTAATTTTTGGGAAACTTGCCATAAATTAGTCATTAATCACATAAGTGATTTATGGCATAAAATGGTATCAATTATATACCTAAATTAATGAGAATGATTGGAAACAAATTGGGCAGTAATTTGAATTTGAATAATTTACATAATTAATGTAAATTGGAAAATACGAATATGCTTAGCACGAGGTTGGATTGAGTTGTGATGTAAACCTGCCCGGACCCGCCCGGCTGTCCAGTAATCACAGCAATACCTATCCAATGTGGGAGGCTAAGCATTAGGCCCAATAAAGACCCGAGGTTAGACTGAGTTGTGGCGTAAGACTGCCCGGACCCGACCGGCACACCGGCAGCCACAACAATATCTGTCTAATGTGAGAGGTTGGTGCCCTAATAAGACAACTAGAGCTGAGCTAGGGTTGGTAGGGTTAAGTTAACTATAACACTTAACCAATTTCAACATGTTAACTAAATTGGCGGGTAGGGTTAGGATAATCTGGACACCTAACCAATTTAATATGTTGACTACGGGAGTAGGTAAGGTTAAGCAAATGTTTAACTATTATAACATGATTAAACTGGACTAGAGAGTAAGGTTAAGTTAATGAGAACACTTAACTAATACAATGGGTTAATTAGACAAGTGGTTGAGGTTAAGTAGTAACACTTAACCAACATAATAGGACAAGCGGGTGGGCTAAGTTAACTTGAATAAGTTGATAACACTTAACCATTATAATATGACTAGTGGATGGGGTTAAGTTAACATGCACTTAACCAATCTGATGTGATGCGTGGTAGGGTTAAGTAACACACGGGGTTAAGTTAACAAGAAAATCCTTAACCAATGTAACCAGATAGACGAACGGGGTTAAGTTAATAAACCACACTTAACCAATCAAACATAATAAGCAAGAAAGGTTAAGTTAACTAAGGTAAACACTTAACCATGGTAACATAACGAGTAGAAGGGTTAAGTACACATCAGGGTTGGTGGGTAATATTAGTAAATATAGGCCCACATACACTTAACCATTAAATACACATGCTTGAATCAGTAGCGGGGTTAAGTACACATCAGGGTTGGTGGGTAATATTAGTAAATATAGGCCCACATACACTTAACCATTAAATACACATGCTTGAATCAGTAGCGGGGTTAAGTACACATCAGGGTTGGTGGGTAATATTAGTAAATATAGGCCCACATACACTTAACCATTAAATACACATGCTTGAATCAGTAGCGGGGTTAAGTACACATCAGGGTTGGTGGGTAATATCAGAGAATATAGGCCTACAGACTTAACCATTAGAAAAACCTAGTAACGGGGACCCATTTCAGCAGTAACCCACATTAGGTATCAACGGAACCCTGAGCTAGGTAGGGTGGGGCGCGATTACTGGGCTGATTATAAGAGGTCAAATTAGCGGCGGTTGGTGCAGCAGTGCAGGTTCTAACGGAGTGCGGGCGTGCACACACTTCGGCGCAGAAAATTTAGCCACTGGGCATCAGTAGGTATAAAGCTGTGCATCTTGGTTATGTCAGGGTTGCCACCATGGGACTTGATACACCCCATGGTGGGATCAGCACAGGTATCTACAAGTAGGGGGCCGCGTGACACAAACGAGAACTAGGTCAAGTAGGGAGCCGATCGATAAGGTAGTAAGGGTGCATCGAATATATACATGGCCATTGGGGTGATCGAGGTGGAATCCTCATAATCGATGTACACCTGAAGGCTACCATAATTGTGGGGATTGGGATCACGTTGTAAGTATTATATAACACAGGACACTAGTTGGGACACTAGTAGGAATATGGATCATTCAATGTAAGACATTTATGAGGACGCTAGTTAGGTGGTGCAGAGCAAATAGATATCATTTTAATAGTGAAGCTTAGAAACCCTGCGATGTTATTCTTGATAGAAACCATGCGGTAGGATACTTGATAGGAATTATGGGATGTTATACTTGTTTCATCGTGCCTAAAGTTTATCTTGTTACCTTAGTTTATCTTGTTATCATAGTTTATCTTGATATCTTAGTTTATCTTGCCTACCTTGTTATCATGCTTATGTTTACTTTCAGTTTATTCCTGCCATGTTATCTTTACCTATTTTTATGCTGAAAGTCACTAGGACTTACTCAGTCTTTATGACTGACCCGTTTTGTTTCGCCTCTTTTTCTTCCGTTCCCCCCCCCCCAGGTTCACAGGGTGGGAATACAGCTTAGTTCGGATCTTACCAAGCTCCAAGGCTCTTTCATGTATGGCTTGAATTTCTCTTGGCTATGGCTTGCTTTGCTTTATTGGGGAATAATGCAGTTTGTTTTTATGCTTCTTTGTTTTTGAGCAAGACAGATATTTTAACTATGAAATTGGGTATTGCAAGTTGATGGGCTTTTCTTGTAAACATTTATATTTAATAAATGATTTGAAGTACTTCCTCTTTATTTTCCGTTGTTTTATATATGTCTGTCTTGTAATATTTCTATTCCAGTACCCATAATACTCCATTGAAGTTAAGGCATTCCCGTTGTGAGTGACCTTAACAGATGTGGGGTGTTACACCATTCTTGGAAAGTACAAATTTATCAGCTTCAAAGGTCAATTTGAAACCATGCTTTCTCAGTAATGATCCCGAAATCAAGCTCTTGCGAATTTTTGGAACATGGAGAACATCATTTAAAGTCGATTCCTTTCCAGAAGTCAGTTTCAACACAACTTTTCCTTTACCTTTGACCTTTGAAGTAGATGAATTGCCCGTAAAAAGTTGTTCATCATCAGCTGTAGTTTTATAGGTTGTAAATATTCATTTGTTAGCATGCATGTGTCAAGTGGCTCTAGTGTCTACAAATGGTTCCTTCAAATTACCAACATGGTTGCTTTCTGATATTATTGCACATAAATCATGATCAGAGATGCCTTTCAAAACATTGGCCACATTAGCTTCTAAATTCTTCTTTTTAGGTGCGCAACATTCAGTTGCTTTGTGCCCCTTCTTTCCACAGTTGTGGCAAGAACCCAGAAATTTCTTTGACTTCTTAAGGGTATTCTCCTGTTTTCTCTTGTCGGTCTTGTCTGACTCAACTACATTTGCTTTGCAGCAATATTCTGAGAACTCTTTTTTTCTCAAAATTTCGGTTATCTTCCTCAGTGCACAGCCGAACTATGAGCTCTTCCATTGTCATTTCCTTATGCTTGTGTTTAAGGTAATTCTTGAAGTCCTTCCAAGAAGGAGACAATTTCTCAATAGTTGTGGCAACTTGAAAAGTTTCTCTAAGAGTCATCTTCTCATCTTCTAGTTGACGGATGATAAGTTGCATTTCTTGAGTTTGACTAATCACCGTCTATAACACCCCACCTCCGCCAGGGCCAATCACGGGTGATTGCACTAGCTTCGGAGGGGTGTTGTCTAGGTAAACATGCACAGAGATATCACAAGACAAAACATAGATAAATAAATAAGTAAAGCAGCGGTAGAAATTTAAAAACCATAGTTAACCATTTCAAAACCAAATAGTCAACTTACATCAAAGTACTTAGTCATTATTTTCCAACTACCACAAGTCTAGAAAAACATAAACTGAAAATAACATAAAGTAAACTATCCCCAAGATAGATGTGGTGAAGCCATAGCAAGCTCAAGTCCAAACCGTACATGAGCTGTCAAGAAAGCAAGCCAAATGTCCAGGCTAAGCACTAGTGTTCCCTCCCTGAGAACCTGGGGGGGGGGGGGGGGGAGAACGGAAGAAAAGAGGCGAAAGAAAAAGGGTCAGTCATAAAGACTGGTAAGTCCTACCTACTATTAGTATAAAAACTAATAAAGCTAATTAAACATGAGAAACTGAAATGAAACATAAAGATGGTAACTAACTGGCATGATAAATATATAACAAGGTAGATCAAGTGTGGCATCGCATATACAAGGTTTAGTTTTTCACCAAAAGTACTAGTATTCTAGTCCATGTCAAGTATAAACAAGAAATGATCCCTTGGCCCAATATCATGAGATGACCCAAGTCAAGGTCCAACTACACGGTCTAGTCGATCGGCTCCCTATAAGCCTAACTCGTCGAGTGTCGGTGTCATACGACCCAATCACGGAATGTAGTCAAACTGTGCTAGGTCCACCCTAGGGTGTATCAAGCCCTAGGGTGCCAACCACTGACACGAATCAAGCACGCACAGTCTAAACCTACTGGTGCCCGTGTTTGCTTTTTCAACTCCGGACTATGTGCACGACCAGAGTCCGCCTGAACCTACACCGGCGCACCTACTCAGCCGTCGTTCTGGTCGCTTACAATCAGACCAGTAATCGTGCCCCACCCTAGCCTAGTCCCTAGGGTATCGTGATACATCCAAGAGGGTTACTGCTGAAAAGGACCACGTAACTAGGGTTTCTAACAGGTTAAGTGTGGTTAACCCTATCCAATCATGTATCAAGTTGGTTAAGTGTATCCAAGTGGTTCATGACTTAACCCTAACATGTGGCATTAATTAATTTAATGCACCCAACCTCTCACATTAGACTTTGTTGTGGTTACTGGATATGCTGGGCGGGTCCGGGCAGCTTTACACCACAACCTAGTCTAACCTCGGGTTTCAAGCGCGATACGGCCAACTTCTCACATTGGGTCCTATTGTTTGTAGCCACTGGATTTGCCGGGCGGTTCCGGGCAGATTTACGCTACAAACTCAACCCAACCTCGAGTTGGCCACTTTATGGTTTTCTACATGTCATGACCACATTCATGTTTTCAAGCATAATCAAGTTTCATGTCATATTTTCAAGTCATGTTTTTCATGTTATTTCAAGTTTGTCTAACTACCCATAATGTATTCCCATTCGCACGTAAATTCGCATCAACACAAGTGAATCAAGGAACATAAAAATATGACCAAGATGGGCATAAGGTGATAAAGTTGGTCATAAGTTAAACATGATGATATTTGAGGCAAAGGTGTTCATCACAACTAGCATATAGGATTGTTGGCCCCAAAACATGTATGACATCAAACTTAGCAAATAAACTTGTGGGTAGCATGTAGTTCAACATCATAGGCAAAGGTGATAACATGATAGTAGTTGACATAGAGTGATAAACTTGTGGGTAGCATGTAGTTCAACATCATAGGCAAGTTAACATCAAGGTTATGAGGGGTTCTATGTTGCATTATGCATAATCCCCAAACAAAGCTCATAGCTTTCTACCTAAAAATCAAGATGAACGGTACTAGGTTCATGATAGTTCCACAATCATAGATCAAAAGAGTCATAAATGGATTTATGCATACAAATATAGCCGCAAGACAAGTATTACACCAAAAATCCCATTTCAACTTGCTACATGTTCATATTAACTTCATAGCTTAAATCTAAGAGTAGAGTGGGGCTTACAAAGCGTAGCTATGAGAACTAGAACCAAATAGAACAAGATAGAGACGTCGTAGAAGCTCTAGGAATGATGTAGCAACACTAGAAGCCTTGAGAATAAGTAGCTCCTTTGATTTGATGAAGAAAGATTGCTCCTTTTTGCCTTAGAAGCTCTCAAGATGAAGATGGAGGCCATGATTAGGGAGCATTTTGGCAGAATTTAGTTGTTAGGTTGATTTATGATGGTTTAGGCTAGGTATTAGGGTGTTTTTATAGGTGTAGAGACTAGTTTAGGCCATAGGATTAACCCTAGTTTAGATCTGAACCATCAAATCCCGTCACAGGCTAAGTAAACAGACCAAAGGAGCAAACTGGTGCACCACACCAACAGGGTCCAAACAGGGAGGTCGACCCCCAGGTCGACTCCCCAGTCGATCTGGGGGGGGGGGGGCAGGTCGACTCCCCAGTCGACCTGGGGCTGGCCGGGAAATTTTCCCGCCCAATCTGCTTCTGGCTGAATTTGAATTTCGGGCTGAATTTTGAATTTTCTGAAATCTTCTATGGGCCATATCTTGGTCATACGGACTCCGATTTACGAAATTTCGAACTTGTTTTCAAGTAGAATTTCGAGACGAACGCAATGGCATAACCCGTTCCCATTGATTCTTAACTTAGAATTTAATTCTGCCCTGATTTCTTGTTTTAACATGTTATAAAAATTCGGGTTGTTACACCGTCTTTGAGTCAACCATTTTGAAGTCAAGAAATTTTCCAGTAATGAATTTCTTCATGCCCGCATCTTTAGTTTCTTACTTCCTTTCCAAGCCTACCAGAGTTGTTTGGACGTTGCAATAGTACAATAGACACTATAAAGGTTATCATCTAGACCATTCAGAATATAGTTTTTACACCTGAAATCAGAGTGTTTCCATATTGTAAGAGCCTCTACTATGGTAGCATCAGTTTCGAGTTCGGCTACCACAGGAGCATCTTCAGTCACAAACTTGGCGAGGCTCGTTGTTGTCAAATAAAACAACATTTTTTGTTGCCAACGCTTGAAATTAATTCCGTTGAACTTCTATGACCTTTCTCCATGGGACAGAGCCATTGTTGGAAGCATAGGCACCGACGGAGCGTTTGTCATAGTCTGAATCAGAGCAGAATCAATGTTGCTGCTTTGAGACATATTTGTTGTCATCTGCAACAAATAATATCGTTTCAGGATTGTTAGGTCTTTTGTCAATACACAATTGTACTACAATTAGACGATAACAACAATCAATGTTACTCAATTATGCAACAATTATCATGTCAAATTGTGTTTACAGCAACGACAGAAAGCGTAACCGATTATGCACTAGATTGGAGCGGTATGGAACCGCCTCCAATAGACAAGAAGAAGAATAGTTCAGTAATGTCCGAGTCTAGAAAGGATTATGTCTCCTTGAAACTATATTTCCGTCGTATGCACTGATTGACGTAATAAAAATTTGTTTCCCAGGATAAAACGGACCAGTCCCGTAGCATAGTGCTAGCAAATGAAGCTCTGACAAATTGAAGTAGACTACAGAAACTAGATTAGATGATTACTTTGAACAAGAAGAAGTAATGCAAGCTGATTAAAATGTGAATTCTGTCTTGTTTTAGGCAATGTGTTTATAGGCTGGAGAAGGTGCCTATCTGGGCATTAATAACAATTGGAAAGGTTGTGACCCTTTAACCACGCGGTCATTAATGTGCATGCGCTCGGAATTCAAATGCTTGTACCCACTCAACTAAACGGACACCCTTTCAAATTCTGAGGAAAAAAAAAATCTTGTTTCAGCTCACTAGCCCAAGTAGCAACCGTCGGCTCTATTCAATCAAGAGACCCTAAGAGCCCCAAGGCCCAATCTTTGACACTTTAGTATATTATTGTTTCAAAGTCTAGCCCCACATTTCCTCCACAAGCCCTCTTCTTTTTATTTTGTACAAGCCTATAGGCTTGTAATATATAAGAGAGGGTTCTATTTATATTTTGATGATGGGACTATAGGTTGCTATATCTTCTTCTTCCCAAATTCCTCTTTCTCTTGCTCATTCATTTCCAGTAGAAGGTCGGATAGTTAAATTGAAATCATGTACTGAAATTTGTGGGAGTCTATTTAAGATGACTTGCTAGCATGACATTTTATGCATATAGTGTTTTAATTGAAATAAAACTTGAATTTGTACCTGGATGTGCTAACCTTATGTATATTTAGCCTCTCAAAATCTGTTTGATTAATCAAATTCCGCACTATTTTCTAATTTCATTTTCTGGATATTGTAGCGAGAATAATATTGCATCAATGAGTAGCAAAAGCAATGAAAATCTTCACTTGCAGTGCAGAGATAGAAAAAAACAGTAATTGTGGTGCAGAGATAGATGGTAAGCCATCCCTCTTAATTTTCCTCTTGAATTTTTGTTTCCTTCCTCTAATCTCCACCATTTATGTTCATCTCACATATTAAAAAATTAATTAAATGTAATTATAATCCACCAGAAACCGTGTTACGATTTGAAATGTGATATTATCTTATTTGGTTTGTGTAGTGAATTTAACTTGAGGGTGCACTTTATCTATAGTTGTCCTTTTTCCGAGCATGAAAAATTAGTACTGCAAAAGATGAAAGCACGACTCATTATCTTCACGTTTTCTATGTTTCCTTGGGTTTTTTACTTGCTAATATGGATCCATATGTACTAAGATATTATCTTTTTTGTCCCTAAATATACGTAAGGAAGTAAAGCAATATTTTTTTGATTCTGAAATAGCTTTTTATGTTTTAATTTTTTTTGTTGATTTAACTTAATTTGTAAGATCCCACAAATTTCGACCATTTAAGTTATTGAATTTAATTTAATTATGGAATTTTAAATATTTTAAAATAAAAATTAAATGATAAACTTAATTTATAATGTATTTATTTGGATATTAAAACATGAAATAAATTTATATTGAAACGTTGATCTTTAAGATTTATTATTTTCGTATAAAAGTTATCTAAACAATTATATATCGAAACCGTCAAAGTTTGCTCGCTCCATTTGAATTGATTTGCGTTAGTGGCAACCGATAAATCATACTGTAATGACCCGGGGAATCTGCGACCTTGGTAATCGACATACTCAATGTCAACTATCCAAGAATCAGAAACACCGAATAGTTAATAGAAAGAAGTTAGAAGGTGATAATAGATAAGATATAAAATTAGAATAGAAGAAAAAGAAGAACATACAATATCAGAGTAAACACGAGTCTCACAGCAGAACGAATAAAATAGACTATATAACATAACTTTGAAATACAAATATGTACTTGATTATACATATCATTATCAAAGTACAGCACTTACAACACAGCGGAAATAAACAATTGCTATAAAATCCTGAAGCCTCCTGCTCCAAGCTCTCAGTATATCTGTAAAATCCTGACTACTTGACTGCCCGTACAAATTTGGGCAACCAAGAGTTTAAGGAAAACAAAACAAAATAAACTCTGGGTCAGTCGTGGGACTGATGTGAGTAAACAATTTAAAACAATTTGAGAAAATAAACGATATCTCATAAGACCACATCGTATAACATGGAACTGGTTTTTCCCTTTATGAGAATCTAAAACACTTGATTTAACTTTCAAAATCTCTTTGAAACAATGATAATCTTTGTATTAAAAATCCTTTTGATATTATAATAGTGTCTATCAACCACAATATAATAATCATTTAGCGGAACGCTTTCATCTCACGTTCCACATACATAATATATAATCAAAAATCGCGGGCACTTATTGGGTGATGAATTCTAACTGGCAAGGTATGGGACCACCTTCCGATAGTGTATCTCTAAAGAGGAATACATCGGTTTCAACAAGAACATCATGTAACCCAGGCTAAACATGACCGGTCACTCATTTCGCTTGAGTGTACCGAATGTATTATCACCAACGGTTGGGATCAGCAACCGTTTCCCGAAAGGGGCAGCATCGAAATAGATTATATAAGTAAATGGAATTTCTCTAGATCAGGTGACAATACACCTTAATTGGCAACTAACCACTTAGCCATAAGACCTACCCGATTTTATACCATTTCCTGATTGTGAGGCTAGAGGTCATAACATATAGATCATACCTTTATTTACTTTGAATGCCACATCGTCATACCCGCCAAATAACAAATTGATTTCCCTAAAAATACCACGGGTATACAGCTAACAGAAACGAATTCCTCCGCCACCAAATGTAAATACGTTTGAAGAGATCAACTTACGTGATCTATTAAATATACTCTGTCAGACATTCTTCCATACAGGTCGTCCTGGAACTGGACATACCAAAGGTACTATTCTGTAAATCCATCTTAGACAATTTCTACATAGGATATACTGAATAGCCCTTGCATAATTCCGTCTTCAATTATCTTCATCATATTTGATTCGCAACGCTAATGCCATATGGAGTGGTTTTCAGATAATAAATCCGATCCCGGTCTCTCCATATTGACAATGGAAATGGTCAAAAAGTTTGATAGACGGTTACTTAACTATCAAAGGAAAATATGTGTACAAACAACGGTCGTATTTCCAAATGGAAATCTTACCGAGCAAATCATCAATCAACACTGATTCCCTTTAATTTAATTTGTCATTCAATCATCCATTTCCCTATTCCTGTTTCCATATATCCGTAAATTCTTATTTTCTAAATTTAGAAAATATACGTTATTAATTATTGGAAAACATTTCCATATTTACTCTCGTTTCGATTTATTTTTTATTCTTATTTGGAAAACATTTCCAAAACTCCTTTATTGGATTTAAACAGATGTTTAAATAAAACATCGCTATGCCAACTCAAACCATTACACTCATTAACTGAATTCACTTAACCAACCTTTATTACCTTCATTCTGTAATTATACCAAAAAAGACCTTTTAAAACATTCATATAACCGTTAATAATCTTATACAGAAGTTCTTATTTAAGTTTCCAAATAATTCCTTTTTATAAAAAAATCCATTGATTTTATATTAATATTATATTTTCAATGTACACCTTGAAAATTCCCTTTTTACATTCCAGTATTTCTTATGGTATTTAAAATACCAAATAACAAGACCAGTGTCATCATAATCAATCATAGATTAAATATCACAATATATGAAAACAAACAGTATTATAAATATTAAGGAATCATGTTGGATCCCTCCAACCGTTTTCCTGCATCCACAGATGTTAAACAATATAAATAACATCAATTTCATTTCAATATGAAATATTCTGATAAACAAAATCAATATTTGATTAACGATATATATATATATATATATATATATTGCTAGACCTATAATTTCAACCAATCAATTGAGCAGTTCATTCAAACAATCAGCACACAACAATCAACCATCATTTATCAATTCTAAAAATGCATTATAAAAATATAAATTGGTAGAGTTAGTGGTTTTGCTCACATTGGTCATTGATCGCCAGATAAAAATTAACGTCAGTTGATTCAGATTCGTCATTTTAATTCTGTCTAAAATTGTAACGACATCCAAATTTCTCCAGACCAGTTCCAGTATGAAGCCTGCTTTCGTACGGTTACAATGAATCAAACCATTCGTAAAACTGACATTGTATGAACGAGATATTACGTTTATAAGAATATATACTATTTAAAAAAACTTAAGTTTATATTAAAAATTTGGCTTTACCATCCTTTAATGGATTACACGTCGCCCCACTTTCAAAATGATTCCCCCGCATATATGAGCTTCCTTCCTCAAGCAGTAAATCCCGCCCTTTTTCCGTTGACACTAGCGCCCACTTCCTTTTTCTTTTGAGCTTTCGTATTATTTTTAAACATAAGGGCCTCGCATATTTATATGAGCCCACAAAAATACAACCGCCTCAAAAATAATTATCTTCCTCGATCCCCCTTTGAACCCGTCTCCAGAAACAGCCTACCCATTGCCATTTTGCTCCCATCGGTTTAAACCAAAAACTTTCTGTCTTCTTTTATATATGCATTTTAACTGGCCTTGTCATTCACAGTTAGTCCCATTACCCTATTCGAAACCACCCAGACCAGTAAGATCTTCTTCTCCAAAGCATGCCCCTGACATCAAAATACACACTGCACCTTTTCTTACACAACTTCATCTCTTCACACTGTCCTTCATCTCAACCCAAAATATGGAGATCCAGTTCGTCGCATATCCACTGGTAAACCCATACAGACTGCATTTTAATCCATCTATCCCAACATACACAAATTCCACTTTAGTAAATTTGAACCCATCATTGCTGCAAATCCCGCCCAGTAACCATCTTCTTCTATATAACAGTACGCAAGCTCCAGTCCCCTTTCATCTTCACAAAATGATTCTGCTCACTCCTGCCAAAACAAAAAAAACCTATGCTATTGGAGATATGAGACTCCCTTACATCTTCACCGCACTCTACATTACAAACTGCTCTTCATTATCCATCCATACATTCTCCATTCTACTTCACAGCTCCAACTGGAAACACCAACGCAAAGCTCCTTAGCCCGTCCTTCTCCGTGTCGTCACTACTACCTTGCCTCCATGTAAAGACACACATGTACCCACTTAACTACAACCTGCGGTGCTTCTTTCCTTCATGAAACAAATGTCGCAAGCACCTGCTATCATTTCCGAATACATGAATCCCCATTCCCATGTTCACCGTTACTGATCTGAGATGAAACCGCCTCAAATTCTTGTGGCCTCGTCTTCTCCTTCCCGTCGACAACTGATGTTAGCTCTAGGTCGACGGTACACAAGTCGATACCCAACAATTTTGATCGAACTAAAAACAGACACCAGTGTAGATCTCTCTTTGTTTAGTTTATAGAAATTTGTTTCAGGGTTTTGCGTTGTATACTTAATTTGTTTTAAATTTATGAAGTCATGAAAAGCTTCAGTAAATTTTTATTCGACTATTTATAGGGTTTGTAGTCTTAATGGAGAAGTAATAGGATGTTGTAAGGTAGGCCAGCACTATTACTTTGGTATGAAGGAACGTATGTCTGCACGCAATGAGTTTACACTTCATTGTCCTTCGAGAAGAGATGGGTTTGTACTTTGCTAACTTTGTTACTTCGTTGCTAAGAAATTAAGTAACTTGCGGAAAAAAAGAAGTTTGTCCCATTTATGATTTTGGTTATAATGTCAGCTCAAAAAAAAAAAAACGTATTTATGCGCTTTTTAAAATAAATCTTTTATGCCATTTTTACTTTTTAATTTTCAAGGAAAATGTAACCCGTTGAAGCTCATTCATGAAATATTAAAGCAAACCATATGTGTTTCATTGTAATACCTGATATACTTATTTAGTAGTGGAAAAGTGAAATAATGCAAGAAAGTGAGTACGTAACCTTATCTTGCAAGTAAATTGTGTGGCCACAAAAGGTATTCATAAACAAATGTACTCAAACCAATTTAGTAAAGGAAAGCACAGGAAATCACAAATCAGTATAGACATAAATCAGTACATAAATATTTATTGGGGGTACCCATTGCAAAACAATTATGTTCGTTTATGGACTGCTAACGACAAAAACAAAAATACCACTAAGACAAACAATATGCCATGGTCCCAAAAATATAATAAAATAGAGAAGTTGACTTATTCTGTGAAGTCCCAAAATACTAATATAGGGTGTAAAATACTCCAAATAAAAAGTGGCTTATTTTCCAAAATAAAAATTACAGAAAAATTCTATAAATTAAATTATAACTACATCTCAAATATCTTGTCCAAATTCGAAACCGATATTTAATTAAAATTAAATAACCGTTATGCTTATAAACGATTCCATAGCGACTTTCTGAAAGTTTGATTTGGACATAATTCACAATATACACGACGAAATCTTGATTTTTCTCTTCCATTAGAAAAATATACTTCACCAGCTCTAAAAGTTTCTTATTTCACAGAAATCCGACTTAAAACGGATTATGTATATTCGTTTAAAGTTCGAATCGCCAAATTATGAACTGCCATGCCATATCGAGCTCGATTATAATTATAACATAAATTATACGTTCAACTGACATTTATAAATAAATTCGTTAATATAATTCAATTCTAAACTGAATTATATATTTTAAATTGTCCAATTCACACAACATTGAGAATTCTGTTATTTCCGATTATTTCGAAAATAAATATATTATTCTATTATTTATATTAATTAAATATTCAATATTATTTAATTAATAGCCATTTAAATATCTAAATCACTATTTAAATAATTAAATAAATTAATTATTATACCATAAAAATACGGGTCGTTACATTCTTCCCCCCTTAAAATAATTTTGTCCTCGAAATTGCTAAGATAGAAAAAAAACCCATTAACTGGGTCAAAAATTATTTGTTTACTTTCTTAACTTCTGTTTCAACTAAATCAATTAATTCCAATTAAAATATTAATTCATTTCCGGATAACTAAAATTTTCCAAAATTCTGAAAATTTTCTAACACCTCGAATTTTCAGAAAATTTCGCTAGCACCTCTTTTGTACGGCTCAATCGGTACAACTACAACTCGCCTCTCTGGCCTTCTCCAACCCAAAAGAAAATCAAATAGCCAAGCGGCTTGCCAAATCGGCTCATAAATCACCAAACTCATATATAAATAAACTCGTACCTTTTTGTAGGGCATATCATTTTATTTCTAGCACTTGCTTCTACTAAATATCTGCTGATCATATATGCATCTATAACAATCAATTCATAATCAATTTCAATCAACCAAATCTCAACACAATTATTCGCTTATATTCAAGCCGAATTTCATTCTCAACTCAATGTCATTACCACTTTCAACTCTTAACTTACCAGTCCAATATAATTCCAGATTCCCATCTCACAATCCAATTTTACTCGATATCATTCAATTTCAACTACCACTTAACTGGCTTTACTTTAATTCCAAATTGCTTTTACAATTTTCGATTTAATTTGTTTTTAACTCCTACAATCTATAACTAGGACTTTTAAACAACATACCCTTTTCAAAAACCAAATATTCCCTTTTGGAATCAAAACAACTTGTTCTCTCAAAACATTTCCAAAAACAATATCTTTGGTAGTAATCTGTCACTTACAACTCGAAAATGAACGCTGATGATGTGGCCAACATCATCAGAGTTATTTCCCGGCGTTTGAAGTGAGTTCAATACTATATCACTTTTCAAAATCATTTCTAAACATTTCCATTTTGAAATACATTTCAAAATGTTATTCACAAGGCTTGTAAACAAATTAAAATCTCCTAGGATTTTAAATTTCTCATATACTTAAACCAAATCTATTTACAAAAACTTTTCCAAATTTCCAGGGTTTTAATTTCAATTCAAAATTTAATTTCAGATTTAATTCATCTGATTTCATATATTACATTCATATGAATTCTGGTTGGTTATATATATAACCATTTCAATTATAACCTTATCTGATTATAATGATAACCAATACATCCAATATACTATAATATTTCCAACATAAATCCTTTATATCAAAATATAATTTGGGTAAATTATTTCATTTACCCTCTTTCAAAACATACTATGTCGGTTCATCGTATTCAAGTGTTTAGAAACTCCTACCAATACAGTGGATCAAACTGATTGACCAGAATTCATAAACAACTCAATCAATAAATCTCCACAATATAGAACAATTTTTATACAATCTAAAAATACGCTCTCTCGTATATATACACTCAACTCAATCTAGTGTATTACTAACACCATCTCTACTGAGTCATGCCACAGAGCCAAGGTAATTGCTTAACCTTCAACTCTGATACCACTGTAACGACCCGGGGAATTTGCGACCTTGGTAATCTACATACTCAATGTCAACAATACAAGAATCAGAAACACAAGATAGTTAATAGAAAGAAGTTAGAGGGTAAGAATAAATAAGATAGAAAATTAGAATAGAAGAAGAAGAAGAACATATAATATCAGAGTTAACACGAATCTCACAGCAGAATGAATAAAATAAACTCTATAACATAACTTTGAAATACAAATCTGTACTTGAATATACATATCATTATCAAGGTACAGCAGTTATAACACAGCGGAAATAAACAATAGCTATATAATCCTGAAGCCTCTTGCTCCAAGCTCTCAGTATATCTATAAAATCACGATTACTTGACTTCCCGTACAAATTTGGGCACCCAAGAGTTCAAGGAAAACAAAACAAAATAAACTCCGGGTCAGTCATGGGACTGATGTGAGTAAACAATTTAAAACAGTTTGAGAAAATAAACGATATCTCATAAGACCATGTCGTATAACACGGAACAGGTTTTTCCTTTTATGAGAATCTAAAACACTTGATTTAACTTTCAAAATCCCTTTGAAACAAACGATAATCTATGTATCAAAAATCCTTTTGATATTATAATAGTGTCTATCAACCACAATATAATAATCATCTAGCGGAACGCTTTCATCTCACGTTCCACATACATAATATATAATCAAAAATCGTGGGTGCTTATTGGGTAATGAATTCCAACCGGCAAGGTATGAGACCACCTTCCAACAGTGTATCTCTTGAGAGGAATACACTGGGTTCAACAAGAACATCTTGTAACCCAGGCTAAACATGACAGGCCACTCATTTCGCTTGAGTGTATTGAATGTATTATCACCAATGGTTGGGTCAGCAACCGTTTCCCGAAAGGGACAGCATCGAAATAGATTATAGAATTAAATGGAATTTCTCTAGACCAGGTGACAATACACCCTAATTGGTAGCTAACCACTTAGCCATGCAACCTACTAGATTTTATACCATTTCCTGATTGTGAGGCTAGAGGTCATAACGTATAGATCATACCTTTATTTACTTTGAATGCCACATCGTCATAGCTGCCAAATCACAAATTGATTTCCCCAAAAATACCACGGGTATAGAGCTAAGAGAAACGAATTCCTCCGCCACCAAATGTAAATACGTTTGAAGAGATCAACATATGTGATCTATTAAATATACTCTGTCATACATTCTTCCATACAGGTCATCCTGGAAATGGACAAACCAAAGGTACTATTCTATAAATCCATCTTAGACAATTTCTACCTAGGATTTACTAAACAGCCCTTACATAACTCCGTCTTCAATTATCTTCATCATACTTGATTCGCAACGCTAATGCCATACGGAGTGGTTTTCAGATAATAAATCTGATCCCGGTCTCTCCGTATTGACAACGGAAATGGTCAAAAAAATTGATAGATGGTTATTTAACTATCAAAGGAAAATATGTGTACAAACAACGGTCGTATTTCCAAATGGAAATCTTACTGAGCAAATCATCAATCAACACTAATTCCCTTTAATTTAATTTGTCATTCAGTTATCCATTTCCTATTCCTGTTTCCACATATCCGTAAATTCTTATTTTCTAAATTTAGGAAATATACGTTATTAATCATTGGAAAACATTTCCATATTTACTCTCATTTCTATTTATTTTTTATTCTTATTTGGAAAACATTTCCAAAACTCCTTTATTGGATTTAAACAAATGTTTAAATAAAACATCGCTATGCCAACTCAAACCATTACATTCATTAACTAAATTCACTTAACCAACTTTATTACCTTCATTCTGTAATTATACCAAAAACGGCCTTTTAAAACATTCATATAACCGTTAATAATCTTATACAGAAGTTCTTATTTAATTTTCCAAATAATTCCTTTTTATATAAATTCCATTGATTTTATATTAGTATTTTATTTTCAATGTACACTTTGAAAATTCCCTTTTTACATTCCAGTATTTATTATGGTACTTAAAATACCAAATAACAAGACCAGTGACATCATAATCAATCACAAATTATATATTACATCATATATCACAATATATGAAAACAAACAATATTATAAATATTGAGGACTCCCGTTGGATCCCTCCAACCTATTTCCCTGCATCCACAGATGTTAAACCATATAAATAACATTACTTTCATTTCAATATGAAATATTCTGATAAGCAGAATCAGTATTTGATTAACGATATATATATATTACTAGATCTATAATTTCAACCAATCAATTTAGTTGTTCATCTCAACAATCAACACACAACAATCAACCATCATTTATCAATTCTAAAAATGAGTTATAAAAATATAAACTGGCAAAGTTAGTGAGTTTTACTCACATTGGTCGTTGGTCGCCAGATAACAAGTAACGCCAGTTGATTCAGATTCGTCATTTTAATTCAGCCTAAAATTGTAACAACATACAAATTTCTCCAGACCAGTTCCAGTATGAAGCCTGCTTCCGTATGGTTACAATGAATCAGACCGTTCGTAAAACTAACACTGTATGAACGAGATATTACGTTTATAAGAATATATACTATTTAAAAAAAATAAAACTTAAGTTTATATTAAAATTTTGGTTTTACCACCCTCTAATGGATTTTACGTCGGCCCACTATCAAAATAATTCCCCCGCACATATGAGCTTCCTTCCTCAAAAAATAAATCCCGCCCTTTTTCCGCTGACACTCACGCCCACTTCCTTTTTCCTTTGGGCTTTCGTATTATTTTTAAACATACGGGCCTCGCATATTTATATGAGCCCACAAAAATACAACCGCCACCAAAATAATTATCTTCCCCGATCCCCCTTTGAACCCGTCTCCAGAAACAACCTGCCCGTTGCCATTTCGCTCCCATCGGTTTAACCCAAAAACTTTCTGTCTTCTTTTATATATGTATTTTAACTGGCCTTGTCAATCACAGTTGGTCCCATTACCCTATTACAAAACACCTAGACCAGTAAGGTCTTCTTCCCCAAAGCATGCTCCTGACATCAAAATACACACCGCACCACTTCTTACACAACTTCATCTCTTCACACCGTCCTTCTTCTCAAACTAAAATATGGAGTTCCAGTTCGTCGCGCCTCCACTGGTAAACCCATACCCGCTGCATTTTATTCCATCAATCCCAACATACACAAATTCCACTTTAGTAAATTTGAACCCATCAATGCTGCAAATCCAGCCCAGTAACCATCTTCTTCTATATAACAGTACACAAGCTCCAGTACCCTTTCATCTTCACAAAATGATTCCGCTCACTCCTGCCAAAACAAAAAAAACCTGTGCTAGTGGAGATATGAGACTCCCTTACAACTTCACCGCACTCTACAGTACAGAGTGCTCTTCATTATCCATCCATACAGTCTACACACTACTTCACGGCTCTAACTGGAAACACCAACGCAAAGCTCCTCAACCCATCCTTCTCCTTGTCATCACTACTACCATGCCTCCACGTAAAGTCACACACGCACCCACTTAACTACATCCCGCAGTGCTTCTTTCCCTTATGAAACAAATGCCGCGAGCACCTACTATCATTTCCGAATACATGAATCCCCCTTCCCGCATTCACCGTTATTGATCTGATATGAAACCGCCTCAAATTCATGTGGCCTCGTCTTCTCCTTCCCATCGACATCTGATGTTAGCTCTAGGTCGACGGTACACATGTTGATACCCAACAATCTTGATCGAACTAAAAACAGACACCAGTGTAGATCTCTCTTTGTTTAGTTTATAGAAATTTGTTTCCGGGTTTTGCATTGTACACTTAATTTGTTTTAAATTTATGAATTCACGAAAAGCTCCAGTAAATTTTTATTCGACTATTAATAGGGTTTGTAGTCTTAATGGAGACGTAATAGGATGTTGTAGGGTAGGCCTGCACTATTACTTTCGTATGAAGGAACGTAGGTCTACACGTATTGAGTTTTCCCTTCATTGTCCTTCGTGAAGAGATGGGTTTGTACTTTGCTAACTTTGTTACTTTGTTGCTAAGAAATCAATTAGCTTGCAAAAAAAAAGAAGTTTGTCCAATTTATGATTTTGATTATAATGTCAGCTAAGAAAACGTATTTATGCGCTTTATAAAATGAATCTTTTATGCCATTTTATACTTTTTAATTTTCTAGGAAAACATAACCCGTTGAAGCTCATTCATGATATATTAAAGAAAACCATATGTGTTTCATTGTAATACATGATATACTTATTCAATAGTGGAAAAGTGAAACAATGTAAGAAAGTGAGCACGTGACCTTATCTTGCAAGTAAATTGTATGGCCACCAAAAGTATTCAAAAACAAATATACTCAAACCAATTTAGTAAAGGAAAGCATAGGAAATCACAAATCAGTATAGACATAAATCAGTACATATATATTTATTAGGGGTACCCATTGCAAAAAAAATCTGTTCATTTATGTACTGCTAACGACAAAAACAAAAATACCATTGAGATGAACAATGTGCCATGGCCCTAAAAATATAATAAAATAGACAAGTTGACTTATTCTGTAAAGTCCCAAAATACTGACATAGGGTGTAAAATACTCCAAATAAAAAGTGGTTTATTTTCCAAAATAAAAATTATAGAAAAATTCTATAAATTAAATTATAACTACGTCTATCTTGTCCAAATTCGAAACCAATATTTAATTAAAATTAAAAAACCGTTATAGCTTATAAACGATTCCATAGCGACTTTCTGAAAATTTGATTTGGGCACAATTCACAATATACACGATGAAATCTCGATTTTCTCTTCCATTAGAAAAATATACTTCACCAGCTCCGAACATTTCTTATTTCACAGAAATCCGACTTAAAACAAAATCTGTATATTCGTTTAAAGTTCGAATCGCCAAATTACGAATCGCCGCGCCATTTCGAGCTCGATTATAATTATAATATAAATTATATGTAACACCCTGAATTTTCTATGTATATTAAAATAACAAATTAAAGAACACTTAATTTTAAAAAGAAGAATTAGGGGAAACGGGATACGCCATTGCGTTCGTCTCGGAATTCATCTTGAGATAGAGTCCGAGTTTGCGTAAATCGGGCTCCGTATGAAGAAGTTATGGAGTTCATTCAAGTTTAAACAGAAATTAAATTAAAATAATAATTAAAAGTCAAAACAGTTCGAAATTCGAAATTCGGTAAGAGCGGGCTGAGCAGGAAATTTCCCGCTCAGAGGTGTCGACCCCCATATAGGGGTGTCGACATAGGTGTCGACCCCTTTTGAGATCCAGTTCCAGTGTCGAATTTTTATAGCCCTGAGATGATGTGGCCTTCTCTGATTGGCCTGATGACAAATTCTAAGGTATTAGGGCTTATGAGTTGTGGTTGGTTGGATGACACATCTCTTTCGTTTGGATGGCTCTGATGATCTCCTAGTTCATCTAAAGGCTTAAATTGATCCTATACTTCTATATATACATCTATAAACCTAAACCCTAATTCATAACAATTCCTTATGACACATCTATGCTGCTGAACTCTTAATTCTCTTAGCCGCCGCCTTTAAAACCTAAATCATATTAGAAGTTCTTCATCAACAATCAACTTTTAAGATTAATCAACATCAAATTAGAGTTTCTACAACAACAACGATTCAATTATATTTTCTTAATCCTAGCAAGGTAAGTTCACGTTATTTTCAGATTTGAATACCTGATTGTAATCTTAACATGTAATAAAATGAATCGAAGTCTATGGCTGATTATAAGATAATCTTTTCAGATTTATCCCTATCCTTCTATTGAATCTATGTCCTTACATGCCTTAGAGGTTATTTTTATTGATTGAATCAAGCCTATCTTTGTTGTACATCAGGTTTAAAATCCTCTTTGTTTCATGATGTTATTCTTATGCCTGCGATAATGATTGTATCAGTTTATTCAAGAATCTATCTTTGTTGGATCTAAATCTCTTGTATTAGGTCTGTTGTTACATGCCTATTTTTATGCCTATTCTTATTTATGCTCCTTCCCTCTCTCTTCCCCTATTTCCTTTTTCTTTTATGAACTTGGGTTACCTTCGAACCTAGGCTAAAATCATGAAATACGAACAATTGGAATACATGGAATATTTTGGGTAAATATTAGGCATAATGTATTCGTTGAAATGATTGGGAATAACATATTCGGTGAAATTGTTGGACATAATTTATAACTTGTGATTTGGGGTATAAATATTATTGTTACGACTTGGGGTAAATTGAAATATTAAATCTAGATTGGACGTAAACAGTAAATTGGAAAATTAAATCTAGATTGGGCATAACTATTGGTTGGGACGCCCAGCATAATGTATATTATGATTTTGGGGGCATGACCACTATTGCAAATTTGGGAAGATTTGGTGTAACCTATTTTGAGCAATAACTTGTAATTGAATTTGTGGGGCATAATTTGCAATTGGCTTGGTTGGGCATAACTTGAGAATTGGAACATGACTAGTTTTGTGAATTTGGGAAAATTAGCATATAAAATCTAGACTTGGGAATGTATGGTAAATAGGTAAATTGGATAAAAGATGAACATGCCTAACCCAAGGTTAGATTGAGTTGTTGTGTAAGTCTGACCGGAACTGCCCGGCACATCCAACAACCGCAACAACAGGTCTAATGTGAGAGGTTAGCGCATAAAGCCCAAAACCCGAGGTTAGAATGAGTTTGCAGTAGAAGTCTGCCCGGAACCGCCCGGCACATCCAGCAACCTCAAACTACAGTTCTAATGTGAGATGTTAAGGCATTAATGAATGAATTAATGCTTATGAACAGGGTTAAGTTAGTAGGAAGCACTTAACCAAATTCAACATGATGAATGAGTGGGGTTAAGTTAACCAACATAACATGGTAAACGAGTGGGTCTAAGTTAAGGGGAAACACTTAACCAATATAACATGATGAACGAACAGGGTTAAGTTAATAGGAAACACTTAACCAATACAACGTGATGAATGGGAAGGGTTAAGTTAATAAGAAACACTTAACCAATATGACATGTTCGGTGGGTCGGTTAAGTTAACATGGACAAGAAGACAACTTAACCAATATTACATGAACAAAGTGGATAGGGTTAAGGCAAGCTCAACCAATAATACATATGGACTTGATAAGGGGAAAGGTTAAGTAAATCTTGGGTAAGTCGGTAATATTAGTATATATAGGCCCACAACCTTAACCGTTGAATAAACATGTGTGAATCAGTGAGAAGGTTAAGTAACATATGAATAGGCAACACTTAACCAGTACAGCATGTTAATTAAGAAAATGGGTGGGGTTAAGTTAAATTGAGAACACTTAACCATTATAACATGTTGATTAAGAAACCATAGTAACGGGGACATATTTCTGTAGTAACCCACATAGATGTATCATGGTACCCTGGGCTAGGCAGGGTGGGGCACGATTACTGGGCTGATTATAAGCGGTCAAAATAGCGGCGGGTGGTGCAGTAGTGTAGTTCCGACGGAGTATGGGCGTGCACGTCCTCCGGAGTGGAAAAGCAGGCACCGGGCATCAGTAGTATACATTGTGCATCTTGAATTGTGTCGGGTTGCCATCATGGGAATTGATACACCCCATGATGGGGCCAACACAGGTATCTACATACAAGTGGAGCCGAACGACACAAGCAATAAATACATACAAGCGAGGTTGAATGACACAAGGAAAATTAATACAAGTAGGGAGCTGATTGATAGGGTAGTAAGGGTACATCTAACATCTTCATGGCAATTAGGCTGATTGAGGTATGATCCTCATACTAGATGTGCACCTGAAGGCTACCACAATTGCGGGGTCAGGATCACCTTATTATACAAACATAGGATACTAGTTGGGACAAAAGTAGGGAATACGAATCGTTCTATAAAAGAAACTAGTTAGGATGCTAGTTGGGTGGTGCAGAGAAAATAGGAAATCAGAGAAAGAACCAAAGCGCATTCAGTGTATTTTACCTTGTCATATCTAACAATCATCATTTTTTGTCTTGCTATGGTTATTATCATGGTTATGGTCTGGTAACCAGTTTACTCATGTCATGATGCTTTTACCTATTTACATGCTGAAAGTCACTGGACTTACCAGGCTTTATGTCTAACTCTGTTTTGTTTCGCTTTCTTTTCTTCCGTCCCCCTCCCCCCCCCCCCCCAGGTTCATAGGGTGGGAATTTACCACTTAGCTCACTTTTATTTCCAAGCTCGAAGATAGTCGATGTATTGCTTTGAACTCTCTTTTCCACTTCTGTGGCTGGCTCATGCTTTATTGGGGAATATTATTGTCATTTTATGCTTCTTTATTTTGTTAAACAAGACAAATGCTTTATTGTAATGGGAAGTTGTTTTACTAAGCTGTTGTTTCATCAATGAAGTAAAGTTTTATTTATTTTCCGTTGTTTAAATTTTGTTTGTTTCGTAAATTTTCTGTTCTACACACTTATAACGCTGCATCGAAGTTAATGCATTCCCTTCGTGAGTGACCTTAATGGAGGTGGGGTGTTTCTCATGGTATCAGAGCTAAAGGTTACCAGAACAGATAAAAGATTTTTCAAAAGCATATTTTAAAAGGGGTGTTTTCTAAAACATGTTTTAAAGAAGCGTTTTTCAAGAGAAAGGTATTGTTTTTAAAAGGCATATCCCCCAAAGCCATATGCACTATCTTTCGATTCTCTATTTGAATCTCTTCTTCCTTTCTTTTCGCCATAGTTTCGTAGGCATACGACACATGTCGAGGGCGAAGTAGTAACCAACCTCTATTTGTAGCCGCAGTAGTTTCACATGCGGTTAATCTTCTTTTCAAGCTTTGTTGGTTGCCGTGCGATGGAGGTAGTTTCGAGAAACTTGTCAATAAGCTATGCAAGGATAGTAAGGATAGGAATAAGGGAGTTTGGGATATGGAGCACAAGCCTAAGGATACGAAGCTTCTTGATATGGCTTAATCCACGCAGAAGGAGAAAGGTGAAAAGAAAGAGGCCAAAGTGGAAGAATCACAAACAAGGGATTGGAATATAAGATGGGTAGAAGAAATAATAAATCCCGCGACAAGAGGAAGTGTCTTTTCCGTGGTATAGCGGGTCATTTAATTGTAGGGAGAAGAAGACATGTGGTTGTTTTCCGTAGGGTGAAGCAGGGCATCGTATCATGGATTGCCCGAAGAACAAGGACAAGGGCAAAGGACACAATCTTCTAGAGTGCAATTGAATGCTCTCACTACTAGTGTACCTAAGAGAGGTAGGAATGTTTATGCTGAAAGTTTAGTTTTTCTTTTCAATCATTCCATTAGAACTTTATTTGATTCTGGCACTTCACATTCTTTTCTATCTGCTTCCATAGTTGAGTCTCTGCACCTTAGTACTAGTAGGGTAGAGGATCCCATTTGTTGTCTCAAATCATATTGGGGGTTCGGCTCATTTATCTATGATTTATCTGGATTTGGGAATATCTATACTAAGCGTTGAGTTTAGATGTAATGCTTACATTTTTGGTTTCATAGGCTATGGGTTGATTCTAGGGATGGATTGGTTATCCAGTAATGGTGCCATTCTCAATTGTGAAAGGAGGGTAGTTAGACTTTTGACTCGCCTCGGTAATACCCTCGAAATCTCATGTAACCCTAAGAGTTCTGTCATGCTTAGTTACCTAGAATCTCTTGATGCATCTTTTGATAATTTTCAATTCGTTTAAGTAGTCCGTGAGTATCCCAATGTCTTTGATGAAGTAAATGGTTTACCCCCAAACCGCGAAATAGATTTCTGCATATACTTGGTTGATAACGCCAAACTAACCAGTTGCATTACCCGTATGACACATGACTCCTAGGGAGAGCAAGGAGCTCAGCGAGCAAATTAAAGAGTTGCTTGAGAAGGGGTTCACAAGGCAGAGTATTTCTGAATGGGGTGCTCCCGTAGCGTTCGCAACCAAAGCGGGTGGTTCACTTTGCCTATGCATGGATTATAGAGAATTAAACAAGCTGACTAAAGAAAAATAGGCACCCACTTCCAAGAATAGATGATTTATTTGACCAGCTTGTAGGTGCGTCTATTTTCTCCCAACTAGATTTGGCTACAGGGTTTCATCAACTAAGAGTAGCTGAGGACAGTATAGACAATACTGCTTTTAGGACCCCTGACGGTTTCTTTGTGTGGCTCGTTATGCCTTTCGGTTTGACGAATGCACCCGCTTATGTTGTTGACTTGATGAGTAGGGTGTTCCTTAATAAGTTTGTAGTAGTCTTCGTGGACGATATCTTGATTTTCTCAAAGAACGAGGAAGAATATGCTTTGCATTTAAGAGAAGTCATGGATACACTTCGAGCACATCAACTTAGGGCGAAGTTCTCCAAAATGTCATTTTTGGAGAGAAGAAGTAAGGATTCTAGGACATGTGGTGTCCAAAGAAGGGATAGCAGTAGATCCCACAAAAGTAGTTGTGGTGCAAGACTGGAAGGTCCCAAGGAATGCAACAGAAGTAAGAAACTTTCTTGGACTAGCGGACTAATATAGGAAGTTCATTAAGAACTTTGCGAAGGTATTAGCCCCACTTACTGGATTAACGAAGAAGAATCTAACCTTTGCTCGGGATACTGATCGTGATGTCGCTTTCCAATGATCGAAGAGAGGGCTCTTACAACGGCCCCAGTTTTGACTTTTACCTTACAGTAGTAAAAGGTTTACGGTATATACGGATGCATGCGGCACGGGACTAGGCGCCATTTTGATGTAAGAAGGAAGGGTAAGGTCGTAGCGTATGCCTTAAGAAGAAATAGGTTGACTTCAAGTCCTCTTTATGTGAAAAGGAGAAGTTCAGAATATATATCAACCTTTGATTTTAAAACCTTCGGTTAAGTTAGTAGTTGGCATCTCTAGGAGTAAGACCTACGCTTTTGGATCAAGTAGGGACTTTACAAAGAAAAAACTCTCAGATAGTTGACGCAATTGATAAGTTAAGACAGTCAGAGCACAATGAAATGAAGCTCAAGAAGATGCGACTTGGAAGACTGAAGACTAGATACGCGCATCATACCCTTCTTTAAGGGTATATCCTCGATCTCTCTTTTTCTGTAAAGTTTATTTGCATGCTAGTCTTTATCTTTTAAGTATATCCTGTCGGTCCAATCCTCGATCCTTAGGTAGAAGCCAATGGATGTAAACATGTGTTTGAGACATGTTATGTTTGGTGGATGCAAGTGGATGTAAGTGTTTGCTAGTGGTTGCTCGTGGATGCATATACACACACATTAGGCACTAGATTGGCTCCGTCACTTCCATATTGCATATGCATGAGTGGATTTTTATATATATGGATTGAAACATGATGTGATATCATATGGATGATGCATTTGAATGGATGATTGTGCACTCATATAGAAGTTATAAAGTACCATAGGAATAACTGAATACATGTTGGACTCATGGCACTAACATAATTCTCATTAAGGAGGTCAACTGAATCAGTGGACCGCCTGATCTTTTGCTTTAGTATCGGGACATGTACACACACCCTTGCATATGTTCATATAGCATTAGAAATCTTTTAAGGACATTGGATACTTATGGATGATGGATGAGTAGATGGATAATGGATGGCAGGGCACATTCTTCTTAACTTGGAGATTTCGGGGACGAAATCCTTTAAGGAGGGTAGAATGTAACACCCTAAATTTTCTGTGTATATTAAAATAACAAATTAAAGAATACTTAATTTTTAAAAGAAGAATTAGGGGAAACGAGGTACGCCATTGCGTCCGTCTTGGAATTCTGCTTGAGATAGAGTCCGAGTTTGCGTAAATCGGGCTCCCTATAAAGAAGTTATGGAGCTCAAAAGATTTCAAGTTTAAACAGAAAATAAATTAAAATAATAATTAAAAGTCAAAACAATTCGAAATTTGAAATTCGGTAAGAGCGGGCTGAGCGGGAAATTTCCCGCTCAGAGGTGTCGACCCTCCTATAAGGGAGTCGACATAGGTGTCGACCCCCTATAGGGGTTTTGACATAGGTGTCGACCCCACGTGAAGGGAGTCGACCCCTTTTGAGATCCAGTTCCAATGACAAATTTTTATAGCCCTGAGCTGATGGGGCCTTCTCTGATTGGCCTGATGACAAATTCTGAGGTATTAGGGCTTATGTGTCGTGTTGTGGTTGGCTGGATGACACATCTCTTTGGTTTGGATGGCAATGATGATCTCCTACTTCATCTAAAGGCTCAAATTGATCCTATACTTCTATATATACATCTCTAAACCTAAACCCTAATTCATAACAATTCCTTATGACACATCTATGCTACTGAACTCTCAGTTCTCTTAGCCGCCGCCTCTAAAACCTAAATCATATTAGAAGTTCCTCATCAACAACCAACTTTGAAGATTAATCAACATCAAATTAGAGTTCCTACAACAACAATGATTCAATTATCTTTTCTTAATCCTAGCAAGGTAAGTTCATGTTATTTTCAGATTTGAATACCTGATTGTAATCTTAACATGTAATAAAATGAATCGATGTCTATGCCTGATTGTAAGATAATCTTTTTAGATTTATCCTTTTCCTTCTATTGAATCTATGTCCTTACATGCCTTAGAGGTTATTTTTATTGATTGAATCAGGCCTATCTTTGTTGTACATCAGGTTTAAAATCCTCTTTGGTTCGTGATGTTATTCTTATGCCTGCGATAATGATTGTATCAGTTTATTCAAGAATATATCTTTGTTGGATCTAAATCTCTTGTATTAGGTCTGTTGTTACATGCCTAATTTTATGCCTATTCTTATTTTATGCTCCTTCTCTCTCTCTCTTCCCCCATTTCCTTTTTCTTTTATGAACCTGGGTTACCTTCGAAACTAGGCTGAAATCGCGAAATACGAACGATTGGAATACATGGGGGTAAATATTGGACATAATGTATTCGGTGAAATAATTGGGCATAACATATTTGGTAAAATTGTTGGACATAATTTGTAACTTGTGATTTGGGGTATAAATGGTATTGTTGCGAACTTGGGGTAAATTGAAGTATTAAATCTAGATTGGGCATAAACTGTAAATTGGAATATTAAATCTAGATTGGGCATAACTATTGGTTGGGATGCCAAGCATAATGTATATTGTGGTTTTGGGGCATGACCACTATTGCAAATTTGGGAAGATTTTGTAACACCCCGGATTTTTTTGAATAATCGATTTAACTAAATTAAAGAATAATAAATCTCATACGTGAGAATTATGGGGATTGGTTTGCGCCATTGTGTTCGTCTCGGAATTCTAGTGGAGATAGAGTCCGAGTTTGTGGGAAACAAGTACCGGATGAAAGAGTTTTAGACGAACAAAGTTTGGTGGCAAAATAAGGAAAAGAATGCACTGGCGCACTTGGGAAGTGCGCCAGTACATATTTACACTGGCGCACCTGCCAAGTGCGCCCAGGCTGAGGCTGAAGCCTGCACAGCTTTCTGGTTCAGGCTGACCCGTGTTGTTGAGTCCATTCTGACTCCTTGCTGAGTCATTAGGGCTGACTCATCACCCTATCATAATTGAATGGTTTTGATTAACCCTAAGAACATCCGACGGCTTAAATTAATTTATAACTCTATAAAAAGAACCCTATACACAAACCCTAAATCAGAAGAAAAAAAACAAAGACCATGGCCGTCATGCTGTTATTTTGAGCCCTAGAGCAGCCGCCACCAAATTAAAGATAAAGAACAGCAACCAAATCAGAACTACCCAACCCTAACAACGATTCTTCATCAAAGGAGCGCTAATTCGACTGCTTTTGAGTGGTAAGTATGATGATCTTAACAAGATTATTAGCAAACTAATTAGATTAAGATGTGATATGGATCATAAGAAAATGATGTGAATTGTCATATATGTTGTTGTAAACCTTATGCTATCATGTATGTTGTAAATCCTATGTTATTTGATGATGATGTCCTATATGTTGTAAATCATGCTATGATGATATTATATATGTTGTTGCAAGTTTCTATGCTAAGTTGCGATGTTACAAAGTCATGATGTTATTATTTATGTTATAGTTAGATTATGCTTGATCAAATCATGATGTTGGTTATATATATGTTTCGGGCTATGATGATTCACATGATAAATCACATGTACCTATGCAAGTTTAGATTGATTAGTATGTATAATCTCACATATCCTATGACATCTATTTAGATCTAGAATTATGACATCAATTTAGATCTAGAATTATGCTATAACATGTGTGAGTTATATGTGTTAAATGCTAGTTCACGCCATCATTATGTTGCATAAACCACATATGCAAGTTTATACATGAATTTGGAATATGATGATATTATGTAAGTTGTAACATTTAACCAAACAAGTTGACACCTTTAGATCCATGACATGTGTAGTTTTATGCAAGTTTCACCCCTATTATGATTAGATCTATTTTATTTGTCTATAGTTGTGATAATTTATCTTTGTGCTATGAGTTAGACTATTCGAGTCTACGTATATTTTGCGTTGAATAAGCGAACGTATGACGTGGGGTAGGGGTAATATTAAGGATTTAATATTAAGAAATTGGGGTGAAATTGATATGATTTTGCATACCGTAAATGGATGGCCATAATTGAGTCAATTATGGACATCATTAAAATTGGAATTAATTAATGATTTGAATAGGGATATATTTAAAACTGGGGTAAAAGATTATAAGTGTTAATCAATGCTTAGGACACGAGGTTGGACTCGTTTGTGACGTAAAACTGCCCGGACCCGCCCGACAAATCCAGTAGTCACAAAAGTCAGCCCAATGTGAGAGGTCCTAGGCCCAAACTAAAGCATAACAGTTGTAAAGACACGAGGTTAGACTCTTTTATGGTGTAAGACTGCCCGGACCCGCCTGGCAAACCCAGCTGCCATAAATGCCAGTCTAATGTGAGAGGTCTTTATAAGGTTATGGCCTTAATGAATTAAGAAATACTTAACCAGATAAACATGTAAGGTGGGACATGGGGGTTAAGTAGGTGCCTTGGGTGGCATAAGGAATCTAGTGGGCGCCTTTAGTTGCATTTGAAATACAATTAGTAAGACTTAACCAAACAAACATGTAAATGAACATGACTAAGAAGAGGGTTAAGTGGGATATACTAGTGGGGACAAGCTTAGGTGGATAGCTTGTGGCGGCCCATTTCAACCAGTAACCCAAACGTATCTTTGTGGGCTCGACCCAAGTCGAGGACGGGACACGCATACTGGGTTTGACTATAAGAGGCCAAACGGGTTAGCGGTGGCAACGCAAGTCCAACGGGTTTCATATGCATGTGTGGACCCGGGCTGGTAGGTAAGACGTTGCATCGTGTAGGTATAAGCCGTGCATTCTCAAGTTGTATCGGGTTGCCACTTTAGGGGAGTGATACACCCCACTGTGGGGCCAGCACGGGTATCTACGAGTAGGGAGCCGATCGAAAGTGGGTAGTGGGGTACACCTAGCGGAGATAGGGGAAAGCGACACCTATGTAGTCAGCTAGGGGTACACGAAGCTATTTATATAATTTCTAAGTGAAGAAAGTGGGATCAACCTTTAGAGTGACTGGTGTGGTGCAGTGTAGTAATTATTCGTTAGTAATTAGGTGTGCCTTTAACGTTGTCTTTATCTGCTCTTCCATAACCAATAGTTCATAGACATTTCCTTGTTTTCCATCTTATGCCTTAGTCTAGTTATTTTGATAATAGTATTGTTAGAATTATCATACTCGCCAGACTTTATGTATGACCCCCTCCATTTCTATCTTTTTCTCCCCTCCAGGTCCTCAGGGTGGGCCCAGCTCTAGCGGAGTTTGATTGGATTGCTTTATCTCTCTTTTGGAAAGCTTGGACCGCTGAAGTAAAGTCCAGCTTGTTATCTTCTTTAATGGCTATTTATATAATGGGGTTATGTATTTTGTTTTATCAAGATGGATATTGTACTTGACTCTGATTTATGGTTTTATGATGTAACAAACATGTTTAATTTCCGCTGCAATAAAATAAAGTTTTAGATTTCCAAGTACTACTTATTATCTGTCTTGTTGTAATTTTTCTGTTCTATATTCACTTAAAACCTCCATGGAAGTTAATGCATTCCCTTTGTGAGTGACATTAATGGACGTGGGGTGTTACACGTGGTATCAGAGCTTAAGGTTACCAGAACAGATAAATTTTTTAGAAAAACTATTTTTCTAAAGTATTTTTGGAAGAAGTGTTTTCAAAAACATGTCTTGATGAGTAATTTAAAGAGGAAAGTTTTTATGAAAAACATAATCCCCAATAGCCATATATCTTTATCTTTCGAATTCTCCATTTTGAATCTTTCCTTTTTCGTTTCAGCATGGCTGAAGATCTTAACCTTTCGGATGGTGTAACGATACCAGGATGGTATAGGAGGTTATTAGAAGCTAGGGCCGCTGCAGGTCCATCCAATGTTCCTCCACCAGCAGTTGCACCCGCTCCTCCTCCCCCTCCTCGCGCTGATACTTTTGCAAAGACATGCAAGGAATTTAAGGCTATGGGTGGAAAATCTTTTCTAGGGTCAGAAACGTTTGTGGAACTAGAGATTGGCTTAAGGAGGTGGAAGAAATGCTAGAAATCTTTGAAGTAGAAGAAGGGAGGAAAGTCAAATTAGCAGCTTGGTTAATGAAGGGAGAGGCCTCGTTTTGGTGGGAGGTCACTAAGGGGAGCGTCCTGTTGATTCTTGGGTGGATTTCAGGCATAGGTTTGAGGCAAAGTTTCTCTCAAGGGCAGAAGAGAATCTATATATGGAAAGGTTCTTGACATTGAAGCAAGGAAGCTCATCAGTGAAAGAATATGTCAACAAATTTAATCAGTTAGCAAGGTTTGGCTTGGACTTAGTGAACACGCCGGAGACGAAGGCTTTGAGGTTCGTTAATGGCTTGAATGAGTCGTTGCAGGGGTTGGCTATGACCCACATCCCTATGGGGGCCACCTTTGAGAAGCTAGTAGACATGTCACTCATGCACGAGGAGAAAGGCGCTAATGCTAATAAGGCACCCGAGAAGAAAGGGGATCAGAAGAAACCACAACAGCAAAACAAGAAGGGTGGTAAAGACAATAATGGCAAAGGAAAGAAAAGATGCTTTAACTGTGGGACACCAGGCCATCTCAACAAGGATTGCAGAAAGAAAAAGAAGACTGGCTGTTTTCACTGTGGTGAAGCGGGACATCTAGTGAAGAACTGCCCAAAGAAGGGGCAGAGGGCAGGGTCTACCTCGGGAGGACAGGTGCAGGCTCTTATGGCACCAGGGCAGGCAAGGGGACAAGTTCAGGCTCTCGCGGTCCCACCGCTGCAAGAACGAGGTAGAACGATTTCTGTTGAAAGCTTAGTTTTTCTGTTTGATCATCCTGTCCGTACCTTATTCGATTCGGGCGCATTACATTCGTTTATCTCTACATCATTAGTTGAATCACTGCACTTAAACACCAGTTTAGTAGAGGATCCCTTAGTTGTTTCGAATACAATTGGGGACTCAGCTTATTTGTCCATGATGTGTTTGGATTTGAAAATTTCTATACTTAGCGTTGAGTTTAGATGTGATGCTTATGTGTTGGGCTTCACGGGCTATGGGCTAATTTTAGGAATGGATTGGTTATCCAGAAATGAGGCCGTTCTTGATTGTGAAAGGAGAGTAGTTAGGCTCATGACTCGCCTAGGTAACGCTCTTGAAATCTTTTGTAATCCCATAAATTCCGTTATGCTAAGTTATTTAGAATCGCTTGACGCTTCTGTGGAGAATCTACGATCTGTTAGAGTGGTCCGAGAATATTCGGATGTGTTTGAGGAGGTGAAGGGCTTGCCTCCGAAGCGGGAGATAGATTTTCGAATATATCTTGTGGATAATGCAAAATCGGTATCTTTGCCAGTACGCCACATGGCTCCTCGTGAAAGGAGGGAACTCAATAAGCAAGTGAAGGAGTTGCTTGAGAAGGGGTTCATAAGACATAGTATATCGAAGTGGGGTGCTCCAGTAGTATTTGCCACGAAGGCGGATGGGTCCCTTAGACTTTGTGTGGATTATAGAGAACATAATAAACATACTAAGAAAAACAGACACCCACTGCCAAGGATTGACGATCTCTTTGATCAGTTAGTTGGCGCCTCGGTGTTTTCGCAATTGGACTTAGCCACTGGTTTCCATTAGTTGAGAGTGGCCGAGGATAGCATTGACAATACTGCCTTTAGGACTCCGGATGGTTTCTATGAATGGCTAGTGATGCCCTTCGGTTTGACAAACGCCCCCGCATACTTTGTTGATTTGATGAGTAGGGTGTTTAGGGAGTACCTTAATAAATTCGTGGTCGTCTTTGTAGACGACATCTTGATCTTTTCTAAGAATGAAGAAGAGCATGCCCTACATTTTAGGGAAGTGTTGGAGACTCTACGAGCGCATAACCTTAAAGCTAAATTTACTAAGTGTCACTTCTGGAGAGAGGAAGTGCGATTCTTAGGGCACGTGGTTTCCAAAGAAGGGATAGCTGTGGATCCCGCGAAGGTGGTGGCCATCCAAGATTGGAAGGTCCCTAAAAATGCTACCGAAGTGAGAAGTTTCTTGGGGTTAGCTGGCTACTATAGGAAGTTTATCAAAGACTTCGCAAAAATATCAGCTCCACTGACAAGCCTGACGAAAAAGAACCTAGTCTTCGCGTGGGACGTAGATTGTGATGATGCATTCCAACGTTTAAAGAGAGCTTTGACCTCAGCTTCAGTCTTAGTGCTGCCAGACGGGAGTAAGCCATTTACTATTTATACCGATGCCTGTGGGACAGGTCTAGGCGCAGTCTTAATGCAAGAGGGTAGGGTAATAGCCTATGGTGGAAGGCAGTTAAGGGTGCATGAGAAAAATTACCCTACACATGACCTAGAGTTGGCCGCTATTGTTTTCGCGCTTAAGTCTTGGCATCATTATCTTCTTGGCGAGAAATTCGAATTATTCACTGATCACAAGTCGTTAAAATACTTATTCTCTCAGAAGGACTTGAACTTAAGGCAGCAAAGGTGGATGGAGTTCTTACCATCTTACGACTTCGAGATAGCATATACCCCTGGCAAGGGTAACGTAGTGGACGATGCCTTAAGTAGAAAAAGATTATCCTTAAGTCCTTTGTTTGTTGAGCGGCGAAGTTTAGAGTTCATTTCTACGTTTGACTTTACACCTTCAATTGACTTCGTACCCGGTTTGCTAGCATCCTTAGAGGTTAGACCTACGCTTTTGGGACGGATAGGCGAGGCACAGCGAGACGACCCACAGTTGGTTGAGTTAGTAGAAAAGCTCAAAGGAGGGGAGTAATCGAGCCATCTCCATAGGTATACCCCAGATGATAAGGGTTGGTTACGTAGGAACGGTAGACTTTGTATACCAAAAGACGATGACCTAAGGAAGACCATTCTTGATGATGCACATCGTTCGAAGATGACCATCCATCCCGGCGGGGACAAGATGTACATGGACATGAGACGAGTTTATTTTTGGGTCGGCATGAAGAAAGATGTGGCTGAGTATGTCACTAGGTACTTGGTGTGCCAACTAGTAAAAGCGGAGCAAAAGAAGCCCGGTGGATTGCTTCATCCATTGGAGGTCCCACAATAGAAGTGGGAAAGCGTCTCGATGGACTTTATTGACGGATTACCGAGATCGAGGAAGGGTAATACGGGTATTTGGGTCGTGGTAGACAGACTTACTAAGAGCGCCCATTTCATTCCCGTGAAGAGTAAGAGGGCTACTCCATGGTTAGCCTCCGTATACATTCGAGAAATAGTTCGTTTGCACGGTGTTCCTTCTAGCATAGTGAGCGACCGCGATCCTATTTTCACTAGCGAAATTTGGAGAAGCTTGCAAGAGGCGGTAGGGACTCAGTTATGTTTGAGCACTGCATATCATCCTTAGACGGACGGCCAGACCGAGAGGGTGAATCGTATTCTAGAGGACTTGTTGAGGTTATGTTTCTTAGATTTCGGAGGTACATGGGAGGAACATCTTCCGTTGGTAGAATTTGCATATAATAATAGCTTTCAGTCTAGCATTGGCATGGCACCATTTAAAGCTCTTTACAGACGGCCGTGTCGTTCGCCTACATGTTGGTGGGAAGCTACAGATAAGATCTTGCTTGGGCCCGATATGATTAGAGAGACTTCGAAAAAGATTGATTTGATCCGTAGAAGGATGAAGACGACGCAAGATAGACAGAAATCTTATGCGGACAAGAGGAGGTCAGATCTTGAGTTTGAGGTTGGGGACATGGTCTTTGTCAAAGTGTCTCCATTACGGAACGTCGTTCGCTTTGGGTCCGTTGGGAAGTTAGCACCAAGGTTCATAGGGTCGTTTCCTATTAAGGAAAGGATTGGGCAGATGGTGTATAGAGTGGAGTTGCCCGAGAGACTTAGTGGTGTACACGACGTATTCCATGTATCACATTTGAGGAAGTGCTTGCACGAGACCGCGGAAGTGGTAGAGCCGAGCTTGCTTAGAGAGGTGGAGATTGAGCGTGATGCGTCGATTCGACGAGCTCCTACGCGCATTCTTGGGTCGGAGATTAAGAAATTGAGAAGTCGAGAGGTCAATCTAGTCAAAGTGCAATGGGGAGATGATGAGAGCAACGCTACTTGGGAGACGGAAGCGAAGATGCGTTCATTGTACCCTTTTCTTTTCGAGGGTATGTCTTTTAATTTCCCCTTTATCATTTATCTTGCACTTATCTTATCTTTAGTATATCCTCTCGCTAGTATCCTTGACCTTTAGATAGGATAGTCCAGTGGTTGAAACATGTGTTTGAGACATGTTATGGATGATGGATGCACGTGGATGCAAGTGTTTGCTAGTGGTTGCTCGTGGATGCATATACACACACTTTAGGTACTAGATCGGCTCAGTCACTTCATATTTCATATTGCATATAAATGTGTGTACATATTTAAGTAATGAGTGAATAATGGTTGTATCATCATATGGATGTTGCATTTTGGTGAATGGTTGTGCACACATTTAGAAATAATGTGTATCGATAAGGTTCTTTCGCATACATAATGGACGCATGGCACTAGCATGGTTTGCATTAAGGAGGTCAACTGAATCAGTAGACCGCCTGATTTTGCATTAGATAAGGAACATATACACACACACTTCTTGCATATGTTCATACAACATTAGAAATTTTATAAGGACAATGGATGTCGTGTTTGATGGTTGAGTAGATGGTTGTTTGGATGGTAGGATATACATTCTCCTTAACTTTGAGATTTCGGGGGCGAAATCCTTTAAGGAGGGGAGAATGTAACACCCCAGATTTTTTTTGAATAATCGATTTAACTAAATTAAAGAATAATAAATCTCAGACGTGAAAATTATGGGGATTGGGTTGCGCCATTGTGTTCGTCTCGGAATTCTAGTGGAGATAGAGTCCGAGTTTGCGGGAAACAAGTACCGGATGAAAGAGTTTTAGACGAATGAAGTTTGGTGGCAAAGTAAGGAAAAAAATATAAATGCACTGGCGCACTTGGGAAGTGCGCCAGTACATATTTACACTAGCGCATCTGCCAAGTGCGCCCAGGCCGAGGCTGGAGCCTGCACAACTTTCTGGTTCAGGCTGACCGGTGTTGTTGAGTCCATTCTGACTCCTTACTGAGTCATTAGGGCTGACTCATCACCCTATCATAATTGAATGGTTTTGATTAACCCTAAGAACATCCGACGGCTTAAATTAATTTATAACTCTATAAAAAGATCCCTATACACAAACCCTAAATCTGAAAAAAAAACAAAGACCATGGCCGTCATGCTGTTATTTTGAGCCCTAGAGCAGCCGCCACCAAATTAAAGATAAAGAACAGCAACCAAACCAGAACTACCCAACCTTAACAGTGATTCTTCATCAAAGGAGCGCTAATTCGACTGCTTTTGAGTGGTGAGTATGATGATCTTAACAAGATTATTAGCAAACTAATTAGATTAAGATGTGATATGGATCATAAGAAAATGATGTGAATTGTCATATATGTTGTTGTAAACCTTATGCTATCATGTATGTTGTAAATCCTATTTTATGTAACGATGATATCCTATATGTTGTAAATCATGCTATGATGATATTATATATGTTGTTGCAAGTTTCTATGCTAAGTTGCGATGTTACAAAGTCATGATGTTATTATTTATGTTATAGTTAGCTTATGCTTGATCAAATCATGATGTTGGTTATATATATGTTTCGGGCTATGATGATTCACATGATAAATCACATGTACCTATGCAAGTTTAGATTGATTAGTATTTATAATCTCACATATCCTATGACATCTATTTAGATCTAGAATTATGACATCTATTTAGATCTAGAATTATGCTCTGACATGTGTGAGTTCTATGTGTTAGATGCTAGTTCACGCCATCATTATGTTGCATAAACCACATATGCAAGTTTATACACGAATTTGGATTATGGTCATATTATGTAAGTTGTGACATTTAACCAAACAAGTTAACACCTTTAGATCCATGACATGTGTAGTTTTATGCAAGTTTCACCCCTATTATGATTAGATCTATTTTATTTGTCTATATGTTGTGATAATTTATCTTTGTGCTATGAGTTAGACTATTCGAGTCTAACGTATATTTTGCGTTGAATAAGCGAACGTATGACGTGGGGTAGGGGTAATATTAAGGATTTAATATTAAGAAATTGGGGTGCAATTTATATGATTTTGCATACCGTAAGTGGATGGCCATAATTGAGTCAATTATGGACATCATTAAAATTGGAATTAATTAATGATTTGAATAGGGATATATTTAAAACTGGGGTAAAAGAATATAAGTGTTAATCAATGCTTAGGACACGAGGTTGGACTCGTTTGTGACGTAAAACTGCCCGGACCCGCCCGGCATATCTAGTAGTCACAAATGTCAGCCCAATGTGAGAGGTCTTAGGCCCAAACTAAAGCATAACAGTTGTAAAAACACGAGGTTAGACTCTTTTATGGTGTAAGACTGCCCGGACCCGCCCGACAAATCCAGCTGCCATAAATGCCAGTCTAATGTGAGAGGTCTTTATAAGCTTATGGCCTTAATAAATTAAGAAATACTTAACCAGATAAACATGTAAGGTGGGACATGAGGGTTAATTAGGTGCCTTGGGTGGCATGAGGAACCTAGTGGGTGCCTTTAGTGGCATTTGAAATACGATTAGTAAGACTTAACCAAACACACATGTAAATGAACATGACTAAGAAGAGGGTTAAGTGGGATATACTAGTAGGGACAAGCTTAGGTGGATAGCTTGTAGGGGCCCATTTCAACCAGTAACCCAAACGTATCTTTGTGGGCTCGACCCAAGTCGAGGACGGGACACGCATACTGGGTTTGACTATAAGAGGCCAAACGGGTTAGCGGTGGCAACGCAAGTCCAACGGGTTTCATATGCGTGTGTGGACCTGGGCTGGTAGGTAAGACGTTGTTGCATCGTGTAGGTATAAATCGTGCATTCTCAAGTTGTATCGGGCTGCCACTTTAGGGGAGTGATACACCCCACTGTGGGGCCTACATGGGTATCTACGAGTAGGGAGCCGATCGAAAGTGGGTAGTGGGGTACACCTAGAGGAGATAGGGGGAGGCGACACCTATGTAGTCAGCTAGGGTTACACAAAGCTATTTATATAATTTCTAAGTGAAGCAAGTGGGATCAACCTTTAGAGTGACTGGTGTGGTGCAGTGTAGTAATTATTCATTAGTAATTAGGTGTGCCTTTAACATTATCTTTATCTTTTCTTCCATACCCAATAGTTCATAGACATTTCCTTGTTTTCCAGCTTATGCCTTAGTCTAGTTATTTTGATAATAGTATTGTTAGAATTATCATACTCACCAGACTTTATGTCTGACCCCCTCCATTTCTATCTTTTTCCCCCCTCCAGGTCCTCGGGGTGGGCCCAGCTCTAGCGGAGTTTGATTGGATTGCTTTATCTCTCTTTTGGAAAGCTTGGACCGCTGAAGTAAAGTCCAGCTTGTTAACTTCTTTAATGGCTATTAATGTAATCGGGTTATGTATTTTGTTTTATCAAGATGGATATTGTACTTGACTCTGATTTATGGTTTTATGATGTAACAAACATGTTTAATTTCCGCTGCAATAAAATAAAGTTTTAGATTTCCAAGTACTACTTATTATCTGTCTTGTTGTAATTTTTCTGTTCTATATTCACTTAAAACCTCCATGGAAGTTAATGCATTCCCTTTGTGAGTGACATTAATGGACGTGGGGTGTTACAGATTTGGTGTAACCTATTTTGAGCAATAACTTGTTATTGAATTTGTGGGGCATAACTTGCAATTGGCTTGGTTGGGCATAACTTGAGAATTGGAACATGACTAGTTTTGTTAATTTGGGATAATTAGCATAAAAAATCTAGACTTGGGCATGTATGGTAAATAGGTAAATTGGATAAAAGATGAACATGCCTAACCCGAGGTTAGATTGAGTTGCGGTGTAAGTCTGCCCGGAACCGCCCGGCACATCCAGCAACCGCAACAACAGGTCTAATGTGAGAGGTTAGCGCATAAAGCCCAAAACCGGAGGTTAGAATGAGTTTGTGGTAGAAGTCTACCCGGAACCGCCCGACACATCCAGCAACCACAAACAACAGTTCTAATGTGAGAAATTAAGGCATTAATGAATGAATTAATGCTAATGAACAAGGTTAAGTTAATAGGAAACACTTAACTAAATTCAACATGATGAATGAGTAGGGTTAAGTTAACCAACATAACATGATAAATGAGTAGGGTTAAGTTAAGGGGAAACACTTAACCAATATAACATGATGAGTGAACAGGGTTAAGTTAATAGGAAACACTTAACCAATACAGCATGATGAATGGGTAGGGTTAAGTTAATAAGAAACACCTAAACAATATGACATGTTAGGTAGGTCGGTTAAGTTAACATGGACAAGAAGACAACTTAACCAATAATACATGAACAAAGTGGATAGGGTTAAGGCAAGCTTAACCAGTAATACATATGGACTTGATAAGGGGAAGGGTTAAGTAAATCTTGGGTAAGTGGGTAATATTAGTGTATATATAGGCCCATAAACTTAACCGTTGAATAAACATGCGTGAATCAGTGAGAAGGTTAAGTAACATATGAATAGGCAACACTTAACCCGTACAACATGTTAATTAAGCAAATGGGTGGGGTTAAGTTAAATTGAGAACACTTAACCATTATAACATGTTGATTAGGAAACCCTAGTAATGGGGAGCCATTTTAGTAGTAACCCACATAGATGTATCATGGTACCCTGGGCTAGGCAGGGTGGGGCACGATTATTGGACTGATTATAAGCGATCAAAATAGTGGCGGGTGGTGCAGTAGTGTAGTTCCGATGGAGTATGGGCGTGCACGTGCTCTGGAGTGGAAAAGCAGGCACTAGGCATCAGAAGTATACACTGTGCATCTTGAATTGTGTCGGGTTGCCATCATGGGAATTGATACACCCCATGATGGGGCCAGCAGTGGTATCTACATACAAGCGGGGTCGAATGACACAAGTAATAGATACATACAAGCGAGGTCGAATGACACAAGGAAAATTATTACAAGTAGGGAGCTGATCGATAGGGTAGTAAGGGTACATCTAACATCTTCATGGCAATTAGGCTGATTGAGGTAAGATCTTCATACTAGATGTGCACCTGAAGGCTACCACAATTGTGGGGTTGGGATCACCTTATTATATAACATAGAATACTAGTTGGGACACAAGTAGGGAATACGAATCGTCCTATAAAAGACACTAGTTAGGATCCTAGTTGGGCGGTGCAGAGAAAATAGGAAATCAGAGAAATAACCGGAGCGCATTTAGTGTATCTTACCTTGTCATATCTAACGATCATCATTTGTTGTCTTGCTATGCTTATTATCATGGTTATTGTCTGGTATCTAGTTTATTCATGTCATGATGTTTTTACCTATTTACATGTTGAAAGTCACTGGACTTACCCGGCTTTATATCTGACTCTATTTTGTTTCGCTTTCTTATCTTCCGTCCTCCCCCCCCCCCCCCCCAGGTTCATAAGGAGGGAATATTACCACTTAGCTCAGTTTTCTTTCCAAGCTCGAAGATAGTCGATGTATTGCTTTGAACTCTCTTTTCCACTGCTATGGCTGGCTCATGCTTTATTAGGGAATATTATTGTCATTTTATGCTTCTTTATTTTGTTAAACAAGACAGATGCTTTATTGTAATGGGTATTGGAAAACAATCTTTGTTCAAGCTGTTTTACTAAGCTGCTGTTTCATCAATGAAGTAAAGTTTTATTTATTTTCCGCTGTTCAAATTTTGTCTGTATTGTAATTTATCTGTTCTATACACTTATGACGCTCCACCGAAAATGCATTCCCTTTGTGAGTGACCTTAATGGAGGTGGGGTGTTTCATTATATGTTCAACTGACATTTATAAATAAATTCGTTAATATAATTCAATTCTAAACCGAATTATATATTTTAAATTGTCCAATTCACACAATATTGTGAATTCTGTTATTTCTGATTATTTCGGAGATAAATATATTATTCTATAATTTTTATTAATTAAATATTCAATATTATTTAAATAAACAACCATTTAAATATCTAAATCACTATTTAAATAATTAAATAAATTGATTATTATACTGTAAAAATACGGGACGTTACACACATATAATAACAATAATTTGAACGTTTGTTGCACCGAATAAATGATTTTGTGTCTGAAGCATGCAGAAAGAGTAGTGTCAGTTTGGTGTCATTTTTGCACATGGGTACGGGTTCGTGTCTTTTTTCTAAGATACAAAATTTAAAAAGCACAAACTAGAAAATTGTTGGTATAAAAGGTACGTGCATGGTTTGAAATTTAGATCGATACGCATTCCAAAATGGCGAGAACCAATATTTGCTTTCCTAGATTTTTGTAATGGGATACTTGTTCATCAATGTGGATTGATTTTATTTCTTTAATATGAAATGGCCATCCAATGTGACCTTTTTTGCGTGCGTGAGCTAGTTCTTCCTCCATTTATACATATTATTTCTAGTGATACATACGTTGAAGTGCTACGAACATATTCATATTATCATTCTCCCTTTAGTTTCCTTTTCCATCTGAAAAGCCTCTACACTCCTCCATTTGAAAGAAACTGGATTGTTGTACCCCTTTTATGATAGATAAGGATACACCCATACATCTCTATTTTGAATAAATACTTGTTTTATTTAGTTCGAGCCTCGCTTTTAGGCCTGCCTTGTTTTAAACTAAAGTATGTTGTTTGTGTTGTCTTGACATTTCACGTGCCCTGCTGAAAACTAAAGTTTACACCTAGTTTAGACCCCATTGTTTCGTCTTAAACCCTGAAATATATTTTAGCACTTGTGTTGTGCGTTGTTTGCATTGAAACCTGAAGAATGTTTTAGCACCTATGCTGTATTTTGTTGCATTGAAATCGAATATATATAAATGCTATCTTCATGCAGCTTGTGTTGCTTCCATTACATGCTACCCTATTACAAAATTGAACACGCTATATGTGTCAATCAAAAACATGTATTTAATCCCCATTTGTTGGTCATGTTACGCTGGCCATTGTACCATTTAACACCCTACATACTTGACTTTGTTTTTCTATTTGATTCACCTAAAAAGCCTTGTTTCCTTGTCTGATCCTTGTGTTGATGCACTGTCCCATGATCGTGGTCGTTGTGATGTTGGTTCAACCCTGATCGTTGTTCGTGTTATGTCTTTTGCTATTTGTTCACCTGGAATTAACTGTGTGCATATGCACCTGGTAGGCATTTGACAATTGATTTATTTTCATGGTAAATTTATATATGCATCTGATATGTTTATGAACAATGTGTGGTATGACCAATTATAACTATTCTACCATGCCTTGCTGAAAGGTAATGCAAGCATGCAGCATCTTTTTGACTAAAATATATGTGTGGTATTTCATTATGAGTTTAATAACTTTAAATGTGTTGTAAAGATTAATTATTATTTCAGTATTTTATTGACGTTGATTTACTTGAATAAAGTTAATCCTAACTCAAATGTTTTGTTTTTTGCATGAAACGCTTGGGTCAAACCGAGTGTTACAGCTTAAAGATTTCGGCTATTGAAGTTAGAGACACGAGAAGACGTGCGCACTCTGGATCAAAAACTCTATAAATTTTAAAAGCTTCCGCTATGTAAATTAATGTACAAGTCTGATATTTGGAGTAAAAAGCTTCCGCCGTGAGATATTGTAGTTTATTTATTCTATGATTTATGTATTTGATTCTGTTAAACCCGTAAGCTAAATAACAATTTGTCATTTCGAGAGGTTTAAGCTAGTTTAATAACTAACTTGAAGCGGTCGAAAAGGCAGGTCGTTACATAATTTTTCAAGTGCATCCATTCTTGCTTATAATCTGATAGTATGTTATCATTTACGCACATGCATGCGCCGATAATTAATTGTGTATATGGTTTTAATGCATCATATAACAATTTTGAAGCTATATTAACATGAACATGCTGATTAATATATTGTATATGCATATTTATGCAATTTATAATGTATATTTTGATCTAAATAAATTCGGCAAATTTTATATTTCTCAATATATGTGTGTGATCTCGAGTGTATACAACTTTAAGCGTATAAACTTCAAGCTTTGAATAAAATGTTTTTTTAGAATACACTTGAACCCTAAACAAGCTTATAAAGATGTAAAGTTCCTATGTCTTCACAAGTACGCTAATTTTTTTCAGAGTGCAAGGACTTAGGTCTATCAATACGCGTTTATATAATCCATCTTATAGTACAACATATTTTATAGTGAAAAATCAGAATGTTAATATATATGTTGTTTTGAGTACAAAGGGTTACTTTAAGCATGAAACCATCTTGAACACAAGCAATATAATTGAAATGCACACTCTCATACTTGGGTTTAAAAGGAAGCTGCACCATCAAATTGATGGTAAAAGAAGTAAATGGAGAGGTTGTTCGATATTGTAATCAAAGCAGCAACCAATATTTGGGAATTAGGACAAAATTTGATGGAATGGTAGCATCTATCATTGATTGGCAATTGAAAATTATGAGTGTATTCTGATATATGCTATGTGAAAGGTATGTTACAATAAATTAAACCATATGTGTATATTAGTCGGAATGAGAGTAAAAAGTTTTCACAAACCGAGTGATTAATATTTGAATTTTGATTGTTGAAATTTAATAAAGTTGGGTCAAATTATAAAAAGTTTCAAACACTATGTGTTTGGATACTCAAACTAATGTTTTCTAAGGTAATAAATTTTGAGTTGTGATATTAAGATATTTATGATGTAAATGAATAATCTAAGTAAAATTGCGAGGACGCAATTACTTTAAGGGAGAGTGTATAACAACTCAGGTTTTAGGGTATCCTTGGTTAATAAAGTATAACAATTTGTGTAATTTTCATACAAAGAAGCATAAGATACAAGTTTGGAAGACTAACTCGTGTAATAATTTAAGATGAAGAAATAAAGAATTTTTTATTTGTAAGAAATTGCATAGACTGAAATAAAATAAATTCAATTATAATTATATAAATATTCATTCCAATACAGGTTTATCAATTACATTTGATGGTTTAAATAAATATTGAAAATATAAAATACGGGTTAACAGTCAATATTTAAGTAGCAATATTTATTTTCAATATGAAGTGTCGTGTTTTACCAGGATAATTAGCAAGTTGTAAATTTGTATATGGAGAATGTAATTTGTTGAAATTATAAAATAAAATAAGAATTTGTTTAAATTCATGTTTGGAAATATTATTATATGAGCTTATGTGAAATTCTTGTGTTAAAATATTTTAATAGTATAAATGTTGTAGATTGGTGACTTATTGTGAAAAGTGGATAACTGTTGCAAAATGTGCCTTTGGATTCAAGTATGTTGTAAATAAATATATACGAAAGTGAAAATATTAATTGGAACTTAAAATTTTAGCGTGTTGAAATATTCTAATAAGTTTTTGTGTTATTTTGTCAAGGAATTAGAATTATTCCGAATCAAAACTCAAGAGATACAAGTTTTGTTCAACTAAGATGTATAATGTATGTTTGTGTAAATGTAAGGCTTTTAGAAAAGTTGTATTAAAAATGATGTTAGAGTATTTAAAAATAATATATATATATATAGGCATTGTGTAAATTAGACACAATATAGTTGTGTGTGTGTTTGTCAAAATGGGTTTAAATTAGGTTAATATTATATAAATAGTGTGTGTTAGGGACTAACAAGCCTAAAAATATAAAACAATTGAGTTAAAAAGAGTGATTTGAGCCATTTGCTAATTTAAGAAGGGAAATATCTGGAAGGCGAGATACACGTACCTTTTATTTTTTTTCCTGTTAAATTCTTCCTAAACTCCTCCTTATTCTTTTTAAGAAAATCATTAAAGGAAAGAAGCAACTCCTCCTACAATCCTTTGCTAAAGCGAAGATACAAAAGCAAATTGATGAAAAGTTTCAACAATCTTATCTCATCAAAAAACCAAGCTTCAATAGGAACCTATTAATCAATCTTTGGAAGTTCAGGAAGAGGAGTTACAGTAAGTTTTAGAGTCTTTGCATGTTTGAAATCCTCACCAAACCGTAGGAAGCCAAATCCATTCAAATCCATGCAAGGTGAGTTGTTGCACTCACTCCTTCTAGCTTAAACCCTTCCTCATGGTTGTTTGTTGAATTATTCTTAGGTTTTTGTTTGATGATACTTTACCAGTAACTTGAATTAGTTTCAGTATCATGCTAGTCTCCAAACCTTGTCTGCTTCAAACTTTGAGCCTTTTTAGATTTCTCATTTCATGTTAATTTTGCATGATTATTATTCGAGTGTGTTGGCAAAGCTATGCAATTAAATCCCCGCTAAAGCCCTGCAAAATCCCTGTTATAGCTTGTAGCACTCTCTTACTGCTACGTTATTTCAATTTAGCACTGATGAACAGTAGCTCCGCTTTTAGTCCTGCTATTTTCCACTACACCTGCCAAATCAAGGTTATTTAGCACCCGCTTTAGCAATATTAGTATATAAAGGATGATTTGACCAATTCTCTCTTAAAACAAATCAAAAAGTCAGTGTAAAAAGCTAATCTTAAAGCATAAGTTCCCTTTATAAGGTAGAAAACCATAACGATCATCAAATCTAGTGTGCATTATTATGATGTTCTTTGATCTTGTTATATGATATTAACTAATATCAGTTTCTTCTACACAAACGATGTGAGAATGATAACTAATTAATTTTGAATATCTTATTTCATATCTATTGAACCTTTTTTATACATCCGCTATATCCCTGCTATTTCCCCGCTTTATCTCCGCTACAACGTTTTGCAACTCAACCGCTATAGAACCGCTAAGCGCTTTAACTGCACAATGGCAAAGTGATGATCTTTAATTCTGTGAATTTTCACTCTACAGTTCCAAGCGTAGCATAGCTAAAACATGGCCTAAAAATCAGTCCGTCATAGACAAGATGCCTATGGAATCACATTGCCCTATGTCGACACTGGTACGCTACAACAAAAGTACAATTTTACAACTGCCAAAAATAGTTGTAATAGGTCTATTACAACTGACGTCCACTAATCTTTATATCCGCAGTTGTAATAGAACTTAATTATTTTACAACTATTTTGGACAGTTGTAAAAAGTTCTTTTTTTTTTACAACTGTGTTTGGAAGCTGTAAAAGACATACTCACAACTGTTTTTGATATTCGCAAAATACCTTATTACGATTGCTTTTAGCCTTTGTTAAAAACTTTTTTACAAGTGCTATTTCCTGTTGTAGCAAATTTTATCACAACAGTCAGTAGTTGTTGCTATATGACACTTTTGCAACTTCTTTTAGCAATTACAAAATACTAATTTACAATTGTTTATAATGATTGTAATAAATATTTTAACAATTTTTTCATCAGTTGTGTTAACGATTTACAACTGTTTCCAAAGTCGTTGCAATAGATTCTACTACAACAGATAATGCAGTTGCAACAAATATTTCTTTAACTGATACATACAATTATTATTTAGTTCTTGCAACTTCTATCAACCGTAAATTTCATAATATTATAATTAAAACCTATATTTCATCAATAATAATTCACAACCATTCAAGTTATAAGAAACAACATGAACCATTCATAATCATCCTAACTAGTTGTCCAATAGTATTGATATTTTAGGTAGGCTAAATATAATAGCATCAGGATCCGCTACCGAATCAACAAAAACCTTCCAAGCATCAGCTCTTAATGGTACTTGGTGCACTAAAATAATAAAATCAATAGATGAATTTGTTGCTTCTGCAACAACATTCCTTTGGAAATTAGTAATTTTTACATTCTAAGCCGATCCTGAACTTGTATATTATCACTACTTACGATGTTGTTGCTATGCTAATGTGCAAAATAAAACCACAACAATTTAATTTAAATTAAAGGTACACATTTTTCATTAGTGTCTATAATTAGGATTCTGAACTCAGATGATAGTATTACAGTAATCATAAGAACTATAAAAGAAACAGATAACGCAATGTACATAGTTTCACAGCCCTATGATGCGAGCTGCAGCAAAAAATTTATACAATCAAGGGTTGTATTTATGATCACAAATGTAACACCCCGCCTCCGCTAGGATCACTCGCAAAGGAATGCACTAGCTTTAGAGGGGCATTATTGGTAAACATGCACAGAAATATCACAAGACAGAACATATAAAATAGCGGAAGTAAAATCAAACTTTCATAACATGAATAAATAAGGTCTAAAGCCTTTTACATCAAAGTACATCAAAACCTGTCTTGCAATAGTAAAGAAGCATAAAGACATTTTCGAAAATTATTCCCCAAGTAAAACATTAAAGTATCCATAGCCAAGAAAAGTCCAAGCCATCAATGATGACCTTCAAGCAGAAGAAGTCCGAATTAAACAACAGTATTTCCTCCTTGTAACCTGGGGGAGAAACGGAAGACAAGAAGCGAAACAAAACGGGTCAGTCAAAAAGACTGAGTAAGCCCTATCTACTATCAGCATAAAAACTAGTAAAGTTAACTGACATGAGAAACTGAGATGAACATAAGCATGATGACAAGATAGATAAGCTAAATCAAAATAACAGGATGAACTACTGAACTCAGATAAACTAAGGTGTCATGATAAATTACGATGTCAAGATAAAACAAGGTATCCCATCGTCAGGTTCCTATCAAGTATAATATCCCCAAGATATCTATCACGTATAACGTCCCATGGTATCTATCCTGTATTTTAGCTCTGCACCTACCATACTAGTATCCCCACCGTATCATGCGTTAACCATGAATAACCCTTACTCAAAAGTCGTGTAATGGTTCATGTCAACCTAATATATCGCATTTATAGGTTACTCAACTCGTATGTTTCTTTCCATGTAAATGTTCAGTTCCTTGCCGTAGACCGTACGGGCTTTCCCATGAGGTTCTATACTACTCCAATGTAATTCCATGATCCTTAAGCTCGTTTGGACTGTTACCCTAGACCAAGCTAGGCTTTCCCAACATGAATCATCGTTTGTGCAACTAGGACTTATGCCACCTAGGACCACTAGTGATTATGCTTACCTATTGCACGTTTTCGTATTTCGGTTTGGGTTCAACCACCCAGAGCCACTAGGAATTACGCTAACCGTCAACCGCGCCCTTTTTCCCACGCATTCATCGTGAATCGTTTTTCCATGACTGTATGCACATGTATCACATCGTGCCATCCGAGTACTGTCACAGGGCAGATCAAGAAATACAGGACTCGGTCGGGAGCCTTCGATTTATCTGTCGATGCAGATGCTAAGGTCTGTTTTTCCTATACGTGGCTATGGTCCCACGAGACCACTCCCTTAACTAGTGAAAGACAAGACATGATAAATCCTGTATGAGAACACACTACTGGCCAACCCACATCCTAGCCTTACCGCAACCATAATTAGATAGCAATTATGGTTTTTTGGGTGTTCTCTGCCTTTCCGTACGTACACGCTTGACCAAAGATGGTAGGTAGCCTGACGAAATGCTATCTAGGGCACTACCGTGTATCGTCGACTATCCCCTATCCATCCCCGTCTTTAGGTCGCTCGTATAGCAACCAAGGCATACTCTTGGTTCTTCTAACGCAGACCTTAACCTCTCATGAGCCTAGTGCGATCACCTGGCAGCTCACAGAGGGATACCAAGAATATCCTCACGTTCCCCGAAGCCGCTGCTTCGTTACCCAGTTCGCTGGAGCTTTTATCTAAATCAGATAACTTGCTCCTACTCGTGTGCTTAAACGATGACCTACCGTATCGGGTTACTCATCCAATCTATGAACTGGTCCAAAATTCCTTGACTAAGAATTATTACTTAGCTATTCTCTAACTAAGGTTTACCACTTAGCTTATTCCCGTTATTCTTGTTAATTACGGTTATCCACCTAATTCTCTGAACTAGGGTTTATATAATGGATTAAGTGTCACTTAAGTTCATGACTTAATCCGTCTACAAATCATGTCAAAATTGGCTAAGTATCCAAGTTCAAGACTTAACCCTACAAACCGTGTGTCAAGTTGGTTAAGTATATTAAGCAATTCACGACTTAACCTCGTCCAATTATCATTCTAGATTGGTTAAGTATATATTAACTTGACCCTATCAATTTACTTAGTCAAATCGGTCAAGTGTATTCAAGCGATTCGTGACTTAGCCTTATCATGTTTTCACGTTATATTGGTTAAGTATTGGTTAACTTAACCACATCAAATTAACGAGTTAGATTGGTTAAGTATAGGTCACTTAACCACATCAAATCATCGTGTTAGATTAGTTAAGTGTTTAACTTAACCACCTTAAACTACCAAGTTGGATTAATTAAGTCTAGGCTAACTTAACCCCATCCGATTTCCCTGTTTAGATTAGTTAAGTCTAAGTTAACTTAACCCCATCCATTAACTGTATTATACGGTTAAGTGTCATTAAGGAAACTTACTTAACCTTATCATGCGGCATTAATTACTTAATGCACCTCAACCTCTCACATTAGACTTTGTTGTGGTTACTAGTTAAGCCGGTCAGTTCCGGGTAGCTTTACACCACAACTTGGTCTAACCTCGGGTTCAAGCACAACATGACCAACTTCTCACATTGGGTCCTATTGTTTGCAACTACTAGTTAGGCCGGTCGGTTCCGGGTAGCTTTATGTTGCAAACTCAACCCAACCTCGAGTTGGTCACTTTAATGTTTAGTCTAGTGTCATGTTCACATTCAAGTTTTCTTAAGAATATGGGTAGACCTAACTCAATAGGTAAATTCCCAATTCCATAGTATGGGTAGACCTAACTTAATAGGTAAATTCCCAATTTCATATTTTCAAGCATACTTACATGTCAACTTCCATGTTATATTTCAAGTCATGTTTTTAAGTTATATTTTCATGTCATTAGAAATTACCCATAACATAACCCAACGCTTTTAAACTCGCATATACTTTCGCAACAACGTAATGGATTAAAAGAAGAGACTTGGCAAAGACATGACAAAAATGGATATTAAGCCACAAGTTAATCATGGTGGCAAATGAGGCACAAATGTTTTCATTAACTTGCATGTTACATTCTTAAGCCTCAAAACATGCATAAACCCAAACTTGGCACATAAGCGAATCATGGTGACAAAAGACATGGAATGATGACTAGTAACTCGCATATATCATCATATAAGGATTATGACTTCATATGCAAGTTGACATAAAGGTTATGAGGGTTCTCATGTTGCATAATGGAACATTTCAACATAAAGGTTGTAGCTTTTAGCCCATAAGATCAAGATAATGACTTCATAAACTTGCATGACATGATAGCATGTATCATACTTAATGATCAAACCCAAACTTGCAACATGAACATTTAACTTCATAGTTAATATCTAAGAATAGGGAAAGGGCTTACATTGCTATGAAGGCACAAATCGATTAAATTAAAGATTGAGACAAAGCCTATGCATGCCATCATCCAAAAACCCAAAGATGAAAGCTCCAAATCAATAAAAAAAACCCATCTTGATGAACAAAGATCAAAGCTTTAGCCTTGAAATCAACTAGAGAAGCTCTCATACTAACATAGAGACTCTCTAACACTCACATGATCATGAAACCTCTCATAGAAATGAAGATAGAAACTTTGGGCAAGAGGATGGAGGCTAGGGTTTTGAGTGGAGGCCATGAGAGGAGCAATTTTGGCATAGTTTAATTGCATGAATGAATAATGAGGATTTTAGGAGAGGGTTAGGGGCTTATTTATAGAGATTAGGATTAGTTAGGACCCTTAGATTAACCCTAGGATCAACCTGAACCATCAGATTTCGAACCAGGCCCAAAAACCTAGCCAAAACAGAAAACAGGTGCACCAGGCAAAACTGCCCGGCCACCATAAGTCGACACCCAAGTCGACAGGGCTGTCGACTTGGGTCATGCCATGTCGACTCCCAAGTCGACAGCCCTGTCGACTTGGGGTGGCTGGCGGGAATTTTCCCACCTAGCCTTCTAGGCCAAATTTTCGAAATTAGAACTCGTTTTTGAACTTGAATTTTCTGAAAACTTCGTCGGACCATAACTTGGTCATACGGACTCCGATTCTCGAAAACTCAGACTCTATTTCGCGTATTTTTCCGAGACGAACGCAATGGCATAGCCCGTTTTACTTGATTCAGAATTTAAAATTAAATTCTGCCTTGATTCTCGTCTTAACATGTTATCGAAATACGGGTTGTTACATTCTCCCAACCTTTTAGGATTTCGTCCCCGAAATCTCCAAGTTAGGAAGAACATATCCTACCATCCATCATTCATCTACTCAAAACATCATCCACAAGCAACCATTGTCCTTAGATGATTTCTAATGCTGTATGAATTTATGCAAAACGTGTGTGTACATGTTCCTTAGCTAATGCTAATGATCAGGCCTGAATAATCTTTCTAATGCAAAATATGTATAGTGCCATGAATCCAACATGTATGCAAATAGTCCTAGTCATATAGATACTATATGCGTGCACAATCATTCATTCATATGCAACAACCGCATGATAATACATTCGATTTCATCCATAAACAAGTATAAATACTCGTGCATATGGAATATGAAATGTGACCGAGTCGAGCTAGTATCTAATGTGTATTCGCGCATCCACGAGCAACCACTTGCAACCATATCAATCATAACATGTTTCAAATACATGTTTACATCCATAGGGTTTTACCTAGGATTCCCTGAAACAGGGTCGAGAAGATAAACAAGACAAACTCCTTACGGGGTTTGTAACAGAAAATAGGAACGAGAGGATGTCCACAAAAGATAGCCTACAAGTAAGCTCTACAGAAAACAGGGATCAAGGATATACTCCCAAAACGAGATATCATGCGCGTATCTAGTCTTTGACCATCAAAGTCGTATTTCCTTGAGCTTAGTTCCATTGTGCCTTGACCGTCTTTTAACTTCGCGATTTCATAGCTTCTTATTTCCTGTTTCCATAACATGAGCTGGAACTCATTTCTTCATTGCCTCTCGTTCCACTTGCACTTATCCTTTTTCTAGAATACTTGGCGCAAACATGACTGCGTACTCATGATCTCATGCAAGCTTTCCAAAATTCACTAGTGAATCTTGGATCTCGTTTATATACTATAAGGTATTCCATGTAGAAGAACTTTCTCTTGAAAGTAAACAGATGTCAACCAGGTTATCAAGCGCACTTACTAGGGTGATCTCTATAACCCATGCATAAATGAAGTAAACCATCCGTCTTATCGGCGAACACCACTCGATCGGGCTTCAAATTTCCAATAAAGGCATCAAGGGATTCTAAGTAACTAGTCATGACAGAACCTTAAAAAGGTTATACGATACTTCGAGGGTATTACCAAGGCTAGTCAAAAGGTCTAACTACCCTCCTATCAAAACCGAGAGTGGCACCCCCTACTGGATAACCACTTCATCCCTAGAATCCATCCATAGCTTATAAACATAAGCATTATTTCCAAACTCAACACTTGGCATAGACATTCTCAAATCCAAACAAGTCATGTATAAATGGACTGATTCTCCAATAGGACTTTGAGACAAAAATGGGATTCTCTATTACGCTAGTACTTAAGGTGCAGAGACTCAACTATCGAAGTAGACTTAAATGATACGAAAAACGAAGTCCTAACGGGATGATAGAGAAGAAAAGCTAAACCTTTAACAAGATCGTTACCCTCCTTCCGAGGTACCCTACAAATGAGAGCATACTATTGCCCTCCCGATGATCTTGTCCTTGTCCCATAATACTTAAATATCCGCCCCGTTTTACCATGCCAAAGGTACTCTCTCGTCATGGGTTTCATTGTTCATCTTTCTCCCTCCTTTGAGGACTAAGCCATACCAACAAGTTGCTCATCCTTAAGCTCGTATCCTTTATCCTCTTTCTCACTATCCTTTCTTATAACGCGGCCACTGGTCTCTCGAAAACCACCTCCATCGTATGGAAAGCACTTTCGTAGATAGGAAAGACTAGTCGCAGTTAAAACCACTGTGACTACAGATGGAGGAAAGAAAGGAAAAGAGATTCAATTAAGGAAACAAGGATAGTGCTAATGGCCTTTGGGGAATAGCCTTTTTCTTTTAAAAGAAAATTTTCTTGAAAAATGCTTCTATGTAAACAATTTTCAAATAGTTTTCAGAAGGTCTTTAAAAACTTTTGCCCAGTCTGGTAACCTTCTGCTCTGATACCACGTGTAACACCCCGCCTCCGCTAGGATCACTCGCAAAGGAATGCACTAGCTTTAGAGGGGCATTATTAGTAAACATGCACAGAAATATCACAAGACAGAACATATAAAATAGCGGAAGTAAAATCAAACTTTTATAACATGAATAAATAAGGTCTAAAGCCTTTTACATCAGAGTACATCAAAACCTGTCTTGCAATAGTAAAGAAGCATAAAGACATTTTCGAAAATTTTTCCCCAAGTAAAACAGTAAAGTAGCCATAGCCAAGAAAAGTCCAAGCCATCCATGATGACCTTCAAGCAGAAGAAGTCCGAATTAAACAACAGTATTTCCTCCCTGTAACCTGGGGGGGAAACGGAAGACAAGAAGCGAAACAAAACGGGTCAGTCAAAAAGACTGAGTAAGCCCTATCTACTATCAGCATAAAAACTAGTAAAGTTAACTGACATGAGAAACTGAGATGAACATAAGCATGATGACAAGATAGATAAGCTAAATCAAAATAACAGGATGAACTACTGAACTCAGATAAACTAAGGTGTCATGATAAATTACGATGTCAAGATAAAACAAGGTATCCCATCGTCAGGTTCCTATCAAGTATAATATCCCCAAGATATCTATCACGTATAACGTCCCATGGTATCTATCCTGTATTTTAGCTCTGCACCTACCATACTAGTATCCCCACCGTATCATGTGTTAACCATGAATAACCCTTACTCAAAAGTCGTGTAATGGTTCATGTCAACCTAATATATCGCATTTATAGGTTACTCAACTCGTATGTTTCTTTCCATGTAAATGTTCAGTTCCTTGCCGTAGACCGTACGGGCTTTCCCATGAGGTTCTATACTACTCCAATGTAATTCCATGATCCTTAAGCTCGTTTGGACTGTTACCCTAGACCTAGCTAGGCTTTCCCAACATGAATCATCGTTTGTGCAACTAGGACTTATGCCACCTAGGACCACTAGTGATTATGCTTACCTATTGCACGTTTTCGTATTTCGGTTTGGGTTCAACCACCCAGGGCCACTAGGAATTACGCTAACCGTCAACCGCGCCCTTTTTCCCACGCATTCATCGTGAATCGTTTTTCCATGACTGTATGCACATGTATCACATCGTGCCATCCGAGTCCTGTCACAGGGCAGATCAAGAAATACATGACTCGGTTGGGAGCCTTCGATTTATCTGCCGATGCAGATGCTAAGGTCTGTTTTTCCTATACGTGGCTATGGTCCCACAAGACCACTCCCTTAACTAGTGAAAGACAAGACACGATAAATCCTGTATGAGAACACACTACTGGCCAACCCACATCCTAGCCTTACCGCAACCATAATTAGATAGCAATTATGGTTTTTTGGGTGTTCTCTGCCTTTCCGTACGTACACGCTTGACCAAAGATGGTAGGTAGCCTGACGAAATGCTATCTAGGGCACTACCGTGTATCGTCGACTATCCCCTATCCATCCCCGTCTTTAGGTCGCTCGTATAGCAACCAAGGCATACTCTTGGTTCTTCTAACGCAGACCTTAACCTCTCATGAGCCTAGTGCGATCACCTGGCAGCTCACAGAGTGATACCAAGAATATCCTCACGTTCCCCGAAGCCGCTGCTTCGTTACCCAGTTCGCTGGAGCTTTTATCTAAATCAGATAACTTGCTCCTACTCGTGTGCTTAAACGATGACCTACCGTATCGGGTTACTCATCCAATCTATGAACTGGTCCAAAATTCCTTGACTAAGAATTATTACTTAGCTATTCTCCAACTAAGGTTTACCACTTAGCTTATTCCCGTTATTCTTGTTAATTACGGTTATCCACCTAATTCTCTGAACTAGGGTTTATATAATGGATTAAGTGTCACTTAAGTTCATGACTTAATCCGTCTACAAATCATGTCAAAATTGGCTAAGTATCCAAGTTCAAGACTTAACCCTACAAACCGTGTGTCAAGTTGGTTAAGTATATTAAGCAATTCACGACTTAACCTCGTCCAATTATCATTCTAGATTGGTTAAGTATATATTAACTTGACCCTATCAATTTACTTAGTCAAATCGGTCAGGTGTATTCAAGCGATTCGTGACTTAGCCTTATCATGTTTTCACGTTATATTGGTTAAGTATTGGTTAACTTAACCACATCAAATTAACGAGTTAGATTGGTTAAGTATAGGTCACTTAACCACATCAAATCATCGTGTTAGATTAGTTAAGTGTTTAACTTAACCGCCTTAAACTACCAAGTTGGATTATTTAAGTCTAGGCTAACTTAACCCCATCCGATTTCCCTGTTTAGATTAGTTAAGTCTAAGTTAACTTAACCCCATCCATTAACTGTATTATACGGTTAAGTGTCATTAAGGAAACTTACTTAACCTTATCATGTGGCATTAATTACTTAATGCACCTCAACCTCTCACATTAGACTTTGTTGTGGTTACTAGTTAAGCCGGTCAGTTCCGGGTAGCTTTACACCACAACTTGGTCTAACCTCGGGTTTAAGCACAACATGACCAACTTCTCACATTGGGTCCTATTGTTTACAACTACTAGTTAGGCCGGTCGGTTCCGGGTAGCTTTATGTTGCAAACTCAACCCAACCTCGAGTTGGTCACTTTAATGTTTAGTCTAGTGTCATGTTCACATTCAAGTTTTCTTAAGAATATGGGTAGACCTAACTCAATAGGTAAATTCCCAATTCCATAGTATGGGTAGACCTAACTTAATAGGTAAATTCCCAATTTCATATTTTCAAGCATACTTACATGTCAACTTCCATGTTATATTTCAAGTCATGTTTTTAAGTTATATTTTCATGTCATTAGAAATTACCCATAACATAACCCAACGCTTTTAAACTCGCATATACTTTCGCAACAACGTAATGGATTAAAAGAAGAGACTTGGCAAAGACATGACAAAAATGGATATTAAGCCACAAGTTAATCATGGTGGCAAATGAGGCACAAATGTTTTCATTAACTTGCATGTTACATTCTTAAGCCTCAAAACATGCATAAACCCAAACTTGGCACATAAGCGAATCATGGTGACAAAAGACATGGAATGATGACTAGTAACTCGCATATATCATCATATAAGGATTATGACTTCATATGCAAGTTGACATAAAGGTTATGAGGGTTCTCATGTTGCATAATGGAACATTTCAACATAAAGGTTGTAGCTTTTAGCCCATAAGATCAAGATAATGACTTCATAAACTTGCATGACATGATAGCATGTATCATACTTAATGATCAAACCCAAACTTGCAACATGAACATTTAACTTCATAGTTAATATCTAAGAGTAGGGAAAGGGCTTACATTGCTATGAAGGCACAAATCGATTAAATTAAAGATTGAGACAAAGCCTATGCATGCCATCATCCAAAAACCCAAAGATGAAAGCTCCAAATCAATAAAAACCCCATCTTGATGAACAAAGATCAAAGCTTTAGCCTTGAAATCAACTTGAGAAGCTCTCATACTAACATAGAGACTCTCTAACACTCACATGATCATGAAACCTCTCATAGAAATGAAGATAGAAACTTTGGGCAAGAGGATGGAGGCTAGGGTTTTGAGTGGAGGCCATGAGAGGAGCAATTTTGGCATAGTTTAGTTGCATGAATGAATAATGAGGATTTTAAGAGAGGGTTAGGGGCTTATTTATAGAGATTAGGATTAGTTAGGACCCTTAGATTAACCCTAGGATCAACCTGAACCATCAGATTTCGAACCAGGCCCAAAAACCTAGCCAAAACAGAAAACAGGTGCACCAGGCAAAACTGCCCGGCCACCATAAGTCGACACCCAAGTCGACAGGGCTGTCGACTTGGGTCATGCCATGTCGACTCCCAAGTCGACAGCCCTATCGACTTGGGGTGGCTGGCGGGAATTTTCCCACCTAGCCTTCTAGGCCAAATTTTCGAAATTAGAACTCGTTTTTGAACTTGAATTTTCTGAAAACTTCGTCGGACCATAACTTGGTCATACGGACTCCGATTCTCGAAAACTCAGACTCTATTTCGCGTATTTTTCCGAGACGAACGCAATAGCATAGCCCGTTTTACTTGATTCAGAATTTAATATTAAATTCTGCCTTGATTCTCGTCTTAACATGTTATCGAAATACGGGTTGTTACATTCTCCCCACCTTTTAGGATTTCGTCCCCGAAATCTCCAAGTTAGGAAGAACATATCCTACCATCCATCATTCATCTACTCAAAACATCATCCACAAGCAACCATTGTCCTTAGATGATTTCTAATGCTGTATGAATATATGCAAAACGTGTGTGTACATGTTCCTTAGCTAATGCTAATGATCAGGCCTGAATAATATTTCTAATGCAAAATATGTATAGTGCCATGAATCCAACATGTATGCAAATAGTCCTAGTCATATAGATACTATATGCGTGCACAATCATTCATTCATATGCAACAACCGCATGATAATACATTCGATTTCATCCATAAACAAGTATAAATACTCGTGCATATGCAATATGAAATGTGACCGAGTCGAGCTAGTATCTAATGTGTATTCGCGCATCCACGAGCAACCACTTGCAACCATATCAATCATAACATGTTTCAAATACATGTTTACATCCATAGGGTTTTACCTAGGATTCCCTGAAACAGGGTCGAGAAGATAAACAAGACAAACTCCTTACGGGGTTTGTAACAGAAAATAGGACCGAGAGGATGTCCACAAAAGATAGCCTACAAGTAAGCTCTACAGAAAACAGGGATCAAGGATATACTCCCAAAACGAGATATCATGCGCGTATCTAGTCTTTGACCATCAAAGTCGTATTTCCTTGAGCTTAATTCCATTGTGCCTTGACCGTCTTTTAACTTCGCGATTTCGTAGCTTCTTATTTCCTGTTTCCATAACATGAGCTGGAACTCATTTCTTCATTGCCTCTCGTTCCACTTGCAGTTATCCTTTTTCTAGAATACTTGGCGCAAACATGACTGCGTACTCATGATCTCATGCAAGCTTTCCAAAATTCACTAGTGAATCTTGGATCTCGTTTATATACTATAAGGTATTCCATGTAGAAGAACTTTCTCTTGAAAGTAAACAGATGTCAACCAGGTTATCAAGCGCACTTACTAGGGTGATCTCTATAACCCATGCATAAATGAAGTAAACCATCCGTCTTATCGGCGAACACCACTCGATCGGGCTTCAAATTTCCATTAAAGGCATCAAGGGATTCTAAGTAACTAGTCATGACAGAACCTTAAAAAGGTTATACGATACTTCGAGGGTATTACCAAGGCTAGTCAAAAGGTCTAACTACCCTCCTATCAAAACCGAGAGTGGCACCCCCTACTGGATAACCACTTCATCCCTAGAATCCATCCATAGCTTATAAACATAAGCATTATTTCCAAACTCAACACTTGGCATAGACATTCTCAAATCCAAACAAGTCATGTATAAATGGACTGATTCTCCAATAGGACTTTGAGACAAAAATGGGATTCTCTATTACGCTAGTACTTAAGGTGCAGAGACTCAACTATCGAAGTAGACTTAAATGATACGAAAAACGAAGTCCTAACGGGATGATAGAGAAGAAAAGCTAAACCTTTAACAAGATCGTTACCCTCCTTCCGAGGTACCCTACAAATGAGAGCATACTATTGCCCTCCCGATGATCTTGTCCTTGTCCCATAATACTTAAATATCCGCCCCGTTTTACCATGCCAAAGGTACTCTCTCGTCATGGGTTTCATTGTTCATCTTTCTCCCTCCTTTGAGGACTAAGCCATACCAACAAGTTGCTCATCCTTAAGCTCGTATCCTTTATCCTCTTTCTCACTATCCTTTCTTATAACGCGGCCACTGGTCTCTCGAAAACCACCTCCATCGTATGGAAAGCACTTTCGTAGATAGGAAAGACTAGTCGCAGTTAAAACCACTGTGACTACAGATGGAGGAAAGAAAGGAAAAGAGATTCAATTAAGGAAACAAGGATAGTGCTAATGGCCTTTGGGGAATAGCCTTTTTCTTTTAAAAGAAAATTTTCTTGAAAAATGCTTCTATGTAAACAATTTTCAAATAGTTTTCAGAAGGTCTTTAAAAACTTTTGCCCAGTCTGGTAACCTTCTGCTCTGATACCACGTGTAACACCCCGCCTCCGCTAGGATCACTCGCAAAGGAATGCACTAGCTTTAGAGGGGCATTATTAGTAAACATGCACAGAAATATCACAAGACAGAACATATAAAATAGCGGAAGTAAAATCAAACTTTTATAACATGAATAAATAAGGTCTAAAGCCTTTTACATCAGAGTACATCAAAACCTGTCTTGCAATAGTAAAGAAGCATAAAGACATTTTCGAAAATTTTTCCCCAAGTAAAACAGTAAAGTAGCCATAGCCAAGAAAAGTCCAAGCCATCCATGATGACCTTCAAGCAGAAGAAGTCCGAATTAAACAACAGTATTTCCTCCCTGTAACCTGGGGGGAAACGGAAGACAAGAAGCGAAACAAAACGGGTCAGTCAAAAAGACTGAGTAAGCCCTATCTACTATCAGCATAAAAACTAGTAAAGTTAACTGACATGAGAAACTGAGATGAACATAAGCATGATGACAAGATAGATAAGCTAAATCAAAATAACAGGATGAACTACTGAACTCAGATAAACTAAGGTATCATGATAAATTACGATGTCAAGATAAAACAAGGTATCCCATCGTCAGGTTCCTATCAAGTATAATATCCCCAAGATATCTATCACGTATAACGTCCCATGGTATCTATCCTGTATTTTAGCTCTGCACCTACCATACTAGTATCCCCACCGTATCATGTGTTAACCATGAATGACCCTTACTCAAAAGTCGTGTAATGGTTCATGTCAACCTAATATATCGCATTTATAGGTTACTCAACTCGTATGTTTCTTTCCATGTAAATGTTCAGTTCCTTGCCGTAGACCGTACGGGCTTTCCCATGAGGTTCTATACTACTCCAATGTAATTCCATGATCCTTAAGCTCGTTTGGACTGTTACCCTAGACCTAGCTAGGCTTTCCCAACATGAATCATCGTTTGTGCAACTAGGACTTATGCCACCTAGGACCACTAGTGATTATGCTTACTTATTGCACGTTTTCGTATTTCGGTTTGGGTTCAACCACCCAGGGCCACTAGGAATTACGCTAACCGTCAACCGCGCCCTTTTTCCCACGCATTCATCGTGAATCGTTTTTCCATGACTGTATGCACATGTATCACATCGTGCCATCCGAGTCCTGTCACAGGGCAGATCAAGAAATACAGGACTCGGTCGGGAGCCTTCGATTTATCTGCCGATGCAGATGCTAAGGTCTGTTTTCCTATACGTGGCTATGGTCCCACGAGACCACTCCCTCAACTAGTGAAAGACAAGACAGGATAAATCCTGTATGAGAACACACTACTGGCCAACCCACATCCTAGCCTTACCGCAACCATAATTAGATAGCAATTATGGTTTTTTGGGTGTTCTCTGCCTTTCCGTACGTACACGCTTGACCAAAGATGGTAGGTAGCCTGACGAAATGCTATCTAGGGCACTACCGTGTATCGTCGACTATCCCCTATCCATCCCCGTCTTTAGGTCGCTCGTATAGCAACCAAGGCATACTCTTGGTTCTTCTAACGCAGACCTTAACCTCTCATGAGCCTAGTGCGATCACCTGGCAGCTCACAGAGGGATACCAAGAATATCCTCACGTTCCCCGAAGCCGCTGCTTCGTTACCCAGTTCGCTGGAGCTTTTATCTAAATCAGATAACTTGCTCCTACTCGTGTGCTTAAACGATGACCTACCGTATCGGGTTACTCATCCAATCTATGAACTGGTCCAAAATTCCTTGACTAAGAATTATTACTTAGCTATTCTCCAACTAAGGTTTACCACTTAGCTTATTCCCGTTATTCTTGTTAATTACGGTTATCCACCTAATTCTCTGAACTAGGGTTTATATAATGGATTAAGTGTCACTTAAGTTCATGACTTAATCCATCTACAAATCATGTCAAAATTGGCTAAGTATCCAAGTTCAAGACTTAACCCTACAAACCGTGTGTCAAGTTGGTTAAGTATATTAAGCAATTCACGACTTAACCTCGTCCAATTATCATTCTAGATTGGTTAAGTATATATTAACTTGACCCTATCAATTTACTTAGTCAAATCGGTCAAGTGTATTCAAGCGATTCGTGACTTAGCCTTATCATGTTTTCACGTTATATTGGTTAAGTATTGGTTAACTTAACCACATCAAATTAACGAGTTAGATTGGTTAAGTATAGGTCACTTAACCACATCAAATCATCGTGTTAGATTAGTTAAGTGTTTAACTTAACCACCTTAAACTACCAAGTTGGATTAATTAAGTCTAGGCTAACTTAACCCCATCCGATTTCCCTGTTTAGATTAGTTAAGTCTAAGTTAACTTAACCCCATCCATTAACTGTGTTATACGGTTAAGTGTCATTAAGGAAACTTACTTAACCTTATCATGTGGCATTAATTACTTAATGCACCTCAACCTCTCACATTAGACTTTGTTGTGGTTACTAGTTAAGCCGGTCAGTTCCGGGTAGCTTTACACCACAACTTGGTCTAACCTCGGGTTCAAGCACAACATGACCAACTTCTCACATTGGGTCCTATTGTTTACAACTACTAGTTAGGCCGGTCGGTTCCGGGTAGCTTTATGTTGCAAACTCAACCCAACCTCGAGTTGGTCACTTTAATGTTTAGTCTAGTGTCATGTTCACATTCAAGTTTTCTTAAGAATATGGGTAGACCTAACTCAATAGGTAAATTCCCAATTCCATAGTATGGGTAGACCTAACTTAATAGGTAAATTCCCAATTTCATATTTTCAAGCATACTTACATGTCAACTTCCATGTTATATTTCAAGTCATGTTTTTAAGTTATATTTTCATGTCATTAGAAATTACCCATAACATAACCCAACGCTTTTAAACTCGCATATACTTTCGCAACAACGTAATGGATTAAAAGAAGAGACTTGGCAAAGACATGACAAAAATGGATATTAAGCCACAAGTTAATCATGGTGGCAAATGAGGCACAAATGTTTTCATTAACTTGCATGTTACATTCTTAAGCCTCAAAACATGCATAAACCCAAACTTGGCACATAAGCGAATCATGGTGACAAAAGACATGGAATGATGACTAGTAACTCGCATATATCATCATATAAGGATTATGACTTCATATGCAAGTTGACATAAAGGTTATGAGGGTTCTCATGTTGCATAATGGAACATTTCAACATAAAGGTTGTAGCTTTTAGCCCATAAGATCAAGATAATGACTTCATAAACTTGCATGACATGATAGCATGTATCATACTTAATGATCAAACCCAAACTTGCAACATGAACATTTAACTTCATAGTTAATATCTAAGAGTAGGGAAAGGGCTTACATTGCTATGAAGGCACAAATCGATTAAATTAAAGATTGAGACAAAGCCTATGCATGCCATCATCCAAAAACCCAAAGATGAAAGCTCCAAATCAATAAAAACCCCATCTTGATGAACAAAGATCAAAGCTTTAGCCTTGAAATCAACTTGAGAAGCTCTCATACTAACATAGAGACTCTCTAACACTCACATGATCATGAAACCTCTCATAGAAATGAAGATAGAAACTTTGGGCAAGAGGATGGAGGCTAGGGTTTTGAGTGGAGGCCATGAGAGGAGCAATTTTGGCATAGTTTAGTTGCATGAATGAATAATGAGGATTTTAGGAGAGGGTTAGGGGCTTATTTATATAGATTAGGATTAGTTAGGACCCTTAGATTAACCCTAGGATCAACCTGAACCATCAGATTTCGAACCAGGCCCAAAAACCTAGCCAAAACAGAAAACAGGTGCACCAGGCAAAACTGCCCGGCCACCATAAGTCGACACCCAAGTCGACAGGGCTGTCGACTTGGGTCATGCCATGTCGACTCCCAAGTCGACAGCCCTGTCGACTTGGGGTGGCTGGCGGGAATTTTCCCACCTAGCCTTCTAGGCCAAATTTTCGAAATTAGAACTCGTTTTTGAACTTGAATTTTCTGAAAACTTCGTCGGACCATAACTTGGTCATACGGACTCCGATTCTCGAAAACTCAGACTCTATTTCGCGTATTTTTCCGAGACGAACGCAATAGCATAGCCCGTTTTACTTGATTCAGAATTTAATATTAAATTCTGCCTTGATTCTCGTCTTAACATGTTATCGAAATACTGGTTGTTACATTCTCCCCACCTTTTAGGATTTCGTCCCCGAAATCTCCAAGTTAGGAAGAACATATCCTACCATCCATCATTCATCTACTCAAAACATCATCCACAAGCAACCATTGTCCTTAGATGATTTCTAATGCTGTATGAATATTTGCAAAACGTGTGTGTACATGTTCCTTAGCTAATGCTAATGATCAGGCCTGAATAATATTTCTAATGCAAAATATGTATAGTGCCATGAATCCAACATGTATGCAAATAGTCCTAGTCATATAGATACTATATGCGTGCACAATCATTCATTCATATGCAACAACCGCATGATAATACATTCGATTTCATCCATAAACAAGTATAAATACTCGTGCATATGCAATATGAAATGTGACCGAGTCGAGCTAGTATCTAATGTGTATTCGCGCATCCACGAGCAACCACTTGCAACCATATCAATCATAACATGTTTCAAATACATGTTTACATCCATAGGGTTTTACCTAGGATTCCCTGAAACAGGGTCGAGAAGATAAACAAGACAAACTCCTTACGGGGTTTGTAACAGAAAATAGGACCGAGAGGATGTCCACAAAAGATAGCCTACAAGTAAGCTCTACAGAAAACAGGGATCAAGGATATACTCCCAAAACGAGATATCATGCGCGTATCTAGTCTTTGACCATCAAAGTCGTATTTCCTTGAGCTTAATTCCATTGTGCCTTGACCGTCTTTTAACTTCGCGATTTCGTAGCTTCTTATTTCCTGTTTCCATAACATGAGCTGGAACTCATTTCTTCATTGCCTCTCGTTCCACTTGCACTTATCCTTTTTCTAGAATACTTGGCGCAAACATGACTGCGTACTCATGATCTCATGCAAGCTTTCCCAAATTCACTAGTGAATCTTGGATCTCGTTTATATACTATAAGGTATTCCATGTAGAAGAACTTTCTCTTGAAAGTAAACAGATGTCAACCAGGTTATCAAGCGCACTTACTAGGGTGATCTCTATAACCCATGCATAAATGAAGTAAACCATCCGTCTTATCGGCGAACACCACTCGATCGGGCTTCAAATTTCCATTAAAGGCATCAAGGGATTCTAAGTAACTAGTCATGACAGAACCTTAAAAAGGTTATACGATACTTCGAGGGTATTACCAAGGCTAGTCAAAAGGTCTAACTACCCTCCTATCAAAACCGAGAGTGGCACCCCCTACTGGATAACCACTTCATCCCTAGAATCCATCCATAGCTTATAAACATAAGCATTATTTCCAAACTCAACACTTGGCATAGACATTCTCAAATCCAAACAAGTCATGTATAAATGGACTGATTCTCCAATAGGACTTTGAGACAAAAATGGGATTCTCTATTACGCTAGTACTTAAGGTGCAGAGACTCAACTATCGAAGTAGACTTAAATGATACGAAAAACGAAGTCCTAACGGGATGATAGAGAAGAAAAGCTAATCCTTTAACAAGATCGTTACCCTCCTTCCGAGGTACCCTACAAATGAGAGCATACTATTGCCCTCCCGATGATCTTGTCCTTGTCCCATAATACTTAAATATCCGCCCCGTTTTACCATGCCAAAGGTACTCTCTCGTCATGGGTTTCATTGTTCATCTTTCTCCCTCCTTTGAGGACTAAGCCATACCAACAAGTTGCTCATCCTTAAGCTCGTATCCTTTATCCTCTTTCTCACTATCCTTTCTTATAACGCGGCCACTGGTCTCTCGAAAACCACCTCCATCGTATGGAAAGCACTTTCGTAGATAGGAAAGACTAGTCGCAGTTAAAACCACTGTGACTACAGATGGAGGAAAGAAAGGAAAAGAGATTCAATTAAGGAAACAAGGATAGTGCTAATGGCCTTTGGGGAATAGCCTTTTTCTTTTAAAAGAAAATTTTCTTGAAAAATGCTTCTATGTAAACAATTTTCAAATAGTTTTCAGAAGGTCTTTAAAAACTTTTGCCCAGTCTGGTAACCTTCTGCTCTGATACCACGTGTAACACCCCGCCTCCGCTAGGATCACTCGCAAAGGAATGCACTAGCTTTAGAGGGGCATTATTAGTAAACATGCACAGAAATATCACAAGACAGAACATATAAAATAGCGGAAGTAAAATCAAACTTTTATAACATGAATAAATAAGGTCTAAAGCCTTTTACATCAGAGTACATCAAAACCTGTCTTGCAATAGTAAAGAAGCATAAAGACATTTTCGAAAATTTTTCCCCAAGTAAAACAGTAAAGTAGCCATAGCCAAGAAAAGTCCAAGCCATCCATGATGACCTTCAAGCAGAAGAAGTCCGAATTAAACAACAGTATTTCCTCCCTGTAACCTGGGGGGAAACGGAAGACAAGAAGCGAAACAAAACGGGTCAGTCAAAAAGACTGAGTAAGCCCTATCTACTATCAGCATAAAAACTAGTAAAGTTAACTGACATGAGAAACTGAGATGAACATAAGCATGATGACAAGATAGATAAGCTAAATCAAAATAACAGGATGAACTACTGAACTCAGATAAACTAAGGTATCATGATAAATTACGATGTCAAGATAAAACAAGGTATCCCATCGTCAGGTTCCTATCAAGTATAATATCCCCAAGATATCTATCACGTATAACGTCCCATGGTATCTATCCTGTATTTTAGCTCTGCACCTACCATACTAGTATCCCCACCGTATCATGTGTTAACCATGAATGACCCTTACTCAAAAGTCGTGTAATGGTTCATGTCAACCTAATATATCGCATTTATAGGTTACTCAACTCGTATGTTTCTTTCCATGTAAATGTTCAGTTCCTTGCCGTAGACCGTACGGGCTTTCCCATGAGGTTCTATACTACTCCAATGTAATTCCATGATCCTTAAGCTCGTTTGGACTGTTACCCTAGACCTAGCTAGGCTTTCCCAACATGAATCATCGTTTGTGCAACTAGGACTTATGCCACCTAGGACCACTAGTGATTATGCTTACTTATTGCACGTTTTCGTATTTCGGTTTGGGTTCAACCACCCAGGGCCACTAGGAATTACGCTAACCGTCAACCGCGCCCTTTTTCCCACGCATTCATCGTGAATCGTTTTTCCATGACTGTATGCACATGTATCACATCGTGCCATCCGAGTCCTGTCACAGGGCAGATCAAGAAATACAGGACTCGGTCGGGAGCCTTCGATTTATCTGCCGATGCAGATGCTAAGGTCTGTTTTCCTATACGTGGCTATGGTCCCACGAGACCACTCCCTCAACTAGTGAAAGACAAGACAGGATAAATCCTGTATGAGAACACACTACTGGCCAACCCACATCCTAGCCTTACCGCAACCATAATTAGATAGCAATTATGGTTTTTTGGGTGTTCTCTGCCTTTCCGTACGTACACGCTTGACCAAAGATGGTAGGTAGCCTGACGAAATGCTATCTAGGGCACTACCGTGTATCGTCGACTATCCCCTATCCATCCCCGTCTTTAGGTCGCTCGTATAGCAACCAAGGCATACTCTTGGTTCTTCTAACGCAGACCTTAACCTCTCATGAGCCTAGTGCGATCACCTGGCAGCTCACAGAGGGATACCAAGAATATCCTCACGTTCCCCGAAGCCGCTGCTTCGTTACCCAGTTCGCTGGAGCTTTTATCTAAATCAGATAACTTGCTCCTACTCGTGTGCTTAAACGATGACCTACCGTATCGGGTTACTCATCCAATCTATGAACTGGTCCAAAATTCCTTGACTAAGAATTATTACTTAGCTATTCTCCAACTAAGGTTTACCACTTAGCCTATTCCCGTTATTCTTGTTAATTACGGTTATCCACCTAATTCTCTGAACTAGGGTTTATATAATGGATTAAGTGTCACTTAAGTTCATGACTTAATCCGTCTACAAATCATGTCAAAATTGGCTAAGTATCCAAGTTCAAGACTTAACCCTACAAACCGTGTGTCAAGTTGGTTAAGTATATTAAGCAATTCACGACTTAACCTCGTCCAATTATCATTCTAGATTGGTTAAGTATATATTAACTTGACCCTATCAATTTACTTAGTCAAATCGGTCAAGTGTATTCAAGCGATTCGTGACTTAGCCTTATCATGTTTTCACGTTATATTGGTTAAGTATTGGTTAACTTAACCACATCAAATTAACGAGTTAGATTGGTTAAGTATAGGTCACTTAACCACATCAAATCATCGTGTTAGATTAGTTAAGTGTTTAACTTAACCACCTTAAACTACCAAGTTGGATTAATTAAGTCTAGGCTAACTTAACCCCATCCGATTTCCCTGTTTAGATTAGTTAAGTCTAAGTTAACTTAACCCCATCCATTAACTGTATTATACGGTTAAGTGTCATTAAGGAAACTTACTTAACCTTATCATGTGGCATTAATTACTTAATGCACCTCAACCTCTCACATTAGACTTTGTTGTGGTTACTAGTTAAGCCGGTCAGTTCCGGGTAGCTTTACACCACAACTTGGTCTAACCTCGGGTTCAAGCACAACATGACCAACTTCTCACATTGGGTCCTATTGTTTGCAACTACTAGTTAGGCCGGTCGGTTCCGGGTAGCTTTATGTTGCAAACTCAACCCAACCTCGAGTTGGTCACTTTAATGTTTAGTCTAGTGTCATGTTCACATTCAAGTTTTCTTAAGAATATGGGTAGACCTAACTCAATAGGTAAATTCCCAATTCCATAGTATGGGTAGACCTAACTTAATAGGTAAATTCCCAATTTCATATTTTCAAGCATACTTACATGTCAACTTCCATGTTATATTTCAAGTCATGTTTTTAAGTTATATTTTCATGTCATTAGAAATTACCCATAACATAACCCAACGCTTTTAAACTCGCATATACTTTCGCAACAACGTAATGGATTAAAAGAAGAGACTTGGCAAAGACATGACAAAAATGGATATTAAGCCACAAGTTAATCATGGTGGCAAATGAGGCACAAATGTTTTCATTAACTTGCATGTTACATTCTTAAGCCTCAAAACATGCATAAACCCAAACTTGGCACATAAGCGAATCATGGTGACAAAAGACATGGAATGATGACTAGTAACTCGCATATATCATCATATAAGGATTATGACTTCATATGCAAGTTGACATAAAGGTTATGAGGGTTCTCATGTTGCATAATGGAACATTTCAACATAAAGGTTGTAGCTTTTAGCCCATAAGATCAAGATAATGACTTCATAAACTTGCATGACATGATAGCATGTATCATACTTAATGATCAAACCCAAACTTGCAACATGAACATTTAACTTCATAGTTAATATCTAAGAGTAGGGAAAGGGCTTACATTGCTATGAAGGCACAAATCGATTAAATTAAAGATTGAGACAAAGCCTATGCATGCCATCATCCAAAAACCCAAAGATGAAAGCTCCAAATCAATAAAAACCCCATCTTGATGAACAAAGATCAAAGCTTTAGCCTTGAAATCAACTTGAGAAGCTCTCATACTAACATAGAGACTCTCTAACACTCACATGATCATGAAACCTCTCATAGAAATGAAGATAGAAACTTTGGGCAAGAGGATGGAGGCTAGGGTTTTGAGTGGAGGCCATGAGAGGAGCAATTTTGGCATAGTTTAGTTGCATGAATGAATAATGAGGATTTTAGGAGAGGGTTAGGGGCTTATTTATATAGATTAGGATTAGTTAGGACCCTTAGATTAACCCTAGGATCAACCTGAACCATCAGATTTCGAACCAGGCCCAAAAACCTAGCCAAAACAGAAAACAGGTGCACCAAGCAAAACTGCCCGGCCACCATAAGTCGACACCCAAGTCGACAGGGCTGTCGACTTGGGTCATGCCATGTCGACTCCCAAGTCGACAGCCCTGTCGACTTGGGGTGGCTGGCGGGAATTTTCCCACCTAGCCTTCTAGGCCAAATTTTCGAAATTAGAACTCGTTTTTGAACTTGAATTTTATGAAAACTTCGTCGGACCATAACTTGGTCATACGGACTCCGATTCTCGAAAACTCAGACTCTATTTCGCGTATTTTTCCGAGACGAACGCAACGGCATAGCCCGTTTTACTTGATTCAGAATTTGAAATTAAATTCTGCCTTGATTCTCGTCTTAACATGTTATCGAAATACGGGTTGTTACAACAAACGTGGAAAGTATACAACAAGAGGGTAGCTAAATTCAAAAGAAAGGTGATTTGGTTTCAGCAAGTGGGAAAGGACCATGAGGGTTAATGGCTAAATTCCTACTATTTTTTTTATACGTAACAGGTTTTGTATTGCCTCTTTATACTCGTTTGTAAACATTCATATTATTTTATGTAGACTTCTCATTCTAGTTTAATATTACTGATTTTATGTAGATTTCTCATTCCAGTCAAAAAAACATACTTTATATAGGTTGTAATGTCCCGCAAATCCATAATATCAGAGTTGACTACATACATCATACGTCCAACCCAAGTATCACGAAAATACGAATCATTTTTTTTAAGAAGAACAGAAATAACAACACAGAATCTCACATCGCAGCAGAACAAAATATACTATATAACAGCTTTTGAAATACAAAATTTGTACTGTATACACATATCATTATCAGAGTACAGTACTTACAACACAGTGGAACAAAACTCTATATAACTAATACTGAAGCCTCCTGCTCCAAGCTCCTTCAGATAAATCTGTAAAATCCTGAACTACTTGACTGCCCGTACAAATTTAGGCACCCAAGAGTTTAGGTAAAACAAAACAAAATAAACTCCGGTTCAGTCATGGGACTGGTATGAGTAAACAATTTAAAACAGTTTGAGAAACTAAACGATATCTCGTAAGAACACGTCGTATAACACGGAACAGGTTTTTCCCTTATGAGAATCCAAAATAATCTTTATATCAAACTCTTTTGATATTATAATAGTGTCTAAATCAAATAAATAACAATATATTGGAACGCTTGCATCTCACGTTCCACATATATAATATAAAATCATAAATTGCGGGCTCTTATTGGATATTAGATTCCGACTATGACAAGGTATGGAACCACCTGCCGCTGGTGTATCTCTAGAGGAGAATACACCGAGTTCAAAAGAACATCTTACAACTCAGCCATACATGACCGACCACTCATTTCGCTTGAGTGTATCGAATGTATACCACCAACGGTTCCGTTTTCCGAATGGGACAGCATCGATAGATTTAAGAATAAAAATGGAATTTCTCTAGATAAGTGATGATACGCCCTAATGGGAGCTAACCAGATAGCCATGCTGCCTGCCCGATTTTTGTCATTTCCCGGTTGTTGAGGCCTCAGGCTACAGTTACTTCTCTCATTGATAACACAATTACTTTGAATGCCACATTATCAGATCCGTTAATCATTAATTGGGTTTGCACAAATATTTTGGATATTATGCTAAGGGAATAGATCCGTTGCCACCATATATATTTGTACAGCCCAACATATGCGATCATTGGAAATACTTTGTTAGACATTCATCCATATACGTTCGTTCTGGGTTTGAACGAAACCAAAGGCACTATTCCGTACATCCATCCTAGGCAATCTCTACCTAGGATTTATACAACAACCCTTGCACTTTACTCCGTCTTCAATTATCTTTGGCATACATGATTCGCAATGCTTATGCCAATACGAAGTGGTTCTTCGGATAATTATCCAACCGGTCTCTCCATATTAACAACGTTAAAATGGTCCAAACTTTGATAGTCGGTGATTTAACTATCAAATGAAAAATGTCCATGTACACACAATGATCTAATTTCCAAATGGAAATTCTATCGATCAATCATCATATATATATATATATATGTATGTATGTATGTATGTATGTTCACAATTTCTTATTCTCTCTATTTAGAAAATATACGTTATTAATATTGGAAAACATTTCCATCTCTTATTCACACAACACTACCATTCCACAACTATTAGTCCCTAACTATAAATTAGTAAGAGAACAATTCTCTAAGTATCAATCCCGAAGGCCGAAACCAACATCAGATCGATACTCAGAAAATTATTCAACTTAACTAATTTCTAGTTAGTTTCTAATTTGTTTAACTCTATTTCTTTAACTCTATTTGATTAACTCTATTTCTTTTAAATCATAGTTCACTTTTAAAATGTATACCTCCTAGGATTTTATAAAATTCATTTTCATTTATAATATTCTATTTTTAAGTTCGTTTCATTACTGAATTCTATATATATCGATATATCGATTTCTAGTTTATCAATTCTTCTTAAAATATTCTAACTCCTTAAATCTCCGGAAAAATTCGCCATAACCTCCTTTGTACGGGGTTATCGGAAAAAGTCAAACCTTGCCACACAGGCCTCTCCATTCAAAAAGAAAAAGAAACAGCCAAGCGTCTTGCCGATACGGCGCATAGAATCTCTTATTCAATTTAAATACATACCTTTATGTCGAGCATTCTATTTATATCTCTTCTGATACTTTATTCCAAACCTATCCCATGTATATTCATACATTTCTAATTCATTTCAAATTAATACACTTGTTTTAACTCAACTTGTTAATTAATTCGTTAATCAACTCTTTTGCCTATTTCACTTCCATATTTGAATATAACATGTTCAAAATAAATTTAACTTACTTATAAACTAATCAAATTCTATTTTCCAATTCAGGTTTCATATTCGATTTGAATATGAATTCACGAGTTTAATTTACTTATTCAAAGTCAACTTGATTCAATCGTTTTAACTTAATTTGTTAATTAGTTTGCTAATTAACTCTTTTGCTTATTTCACTAGATTTGTAAACATCATTTATAAATTAACTTGTTCATTACCTATCTTAACCCAAGTTTTCATTTCAAACCTATTTGAAACTTAATCCTTTTTATTTACAAACACCATTTATCTTACTTGTTTATATATTAAACAAGTCTCGCTTTCAAATTCATTTGAAATAAATATTTCTACTTTGGAAAAATAAATTTCCCTTTTCAAATTTACACTTGTATTTATATTTCTTGTTTTATCCAATGATAATTCATTTCACTTCCTTTATAAATGAACTGCTTGTTTAAATTATTCAAAACAAGTTAATATTTTTGTTCTATTCAAATTTCATATTCTATTTTACAAAAATAGAATTTCCTTTTTAAAACCAGAAATTTCCTTTCCACGATATTTTTAAATATCCACATTTAGGCCCAGTGGTAATTAAACACCCAAAACGACCAATTATTTATTTCAGGTTTTCTAACACATCATATATGACAGTATATATGCAAACAAATAAACAAACAGATGATATATTTTTGAGGAATCCAGTTGGATCCCTCCACCCTGTTTTCCTGCATCCACATATGTTAGTCAACATAAATAATATCCATCCTGCTTCGTGGTAGGATATCCCGGTATAGAAGGTCACCCACTATCATAGCATGGGGCGTATAGGGAAATCATCCGCTAATGGTACCGCGAGCATCCGCTAATGATACTGTGGGAACAATCCAACCACTAAACCAATATATATATATATATATATATATATATATATATATAATAGTCAACCCTAAATAACTAGTATATTTAAAACAACCAGAAAGCATTCAAACAAGCAAAAGCAATTATTTTTAACGAATAAAAATAATTCCAAATAAAGAGGTGAGTGAGATTTACTCACAGTGTATTTTTCGCTTGTCGAACATCCAATTAAATTCCATTTCGTAGCCTTCATTAATACGGTTTTGGACGCAACTTGAAATTGCAAAAATCTGATATCATATGAAACATATAATCTTTTTTAAAAAATATGACATATTTTATATAAATCTAAATTAAATTTCAATTTTCTAATTACCTTCTTTTTCCAATTCGAAACTCAGATCACACCTTCCCATCACTCCAATTAGTTTATACTTAAATATTGCTGAGATCTTTCCGACATACTTCGTTATCCTTGAAATCTAAAATTGTAAAATAATGCTATTTTTTTCAAGTTGTACAAAGTATATATTAACCGTTTTTAATTAATAAATTTGAATAAATTTTTACCTTAATCCAATTCTTAAATCCTTTCTCCAATCAAAAGGCCACGCTCTAGTAACACTACCAAAGTCAGCTTCTATCCTATATTGTCCTTTCCTTTTATAGCCATTTCAACTTCTTGTTCTTTCTTCTCTGCTGTACAAATCCATCTGTAGTTCAACCCAACCAATTTATTGCAAAATACCAAAATTCCTTTTCCAATCCAAATCACGAAACCCGCCTCCGCACAACTATCCTCAAGGAACCGACCTTGGTGACTTCTTAGAAATCACGACCTGTAGATGCACATCGACATCACCATGTTTTGCTTTAAAATCCCTATCGCTCAACTCACCAACGATCAACTCGCCCTATCCCATAAGTTGCGACTCCATGACCTCAACCCATTGCAGAAAACGCAGCATCTCGTAGTTCGAACTCCTCAAATTCTCTACTACCGACCCCTAAGTTCACCACGTTCTTCCATGTATACTTCGCACCATTCTAGGTTCAACCACACACCTCTGCAAACCCCTAAATCACCCAGTTCGGCATCGCTACCTTCATCTTGACTTCTACTGCAACAAAAACCTATTGCATCTACCAATGGCGCACCCCATCGATCAACGCTAACCCCCACAACTTCGCACCACCCATGATAGAATCACTTTACATGAGCGCCTCCCTGAGTTGCGAACGCCTAAGTCAACGTCGAGCTTCAGGACCCTTTTTTTGGTTGTTTGGAACGCGATTTCATGGTCTGGGATGATTCAGGAAATCTAGCGATGTTCGTTTTCGATTTCTTTTTTTATAAAAAGAATAGAGAACGAGAGTGGGGAAATTAGAAAGGAGATTTCGTTCTGTTGAAATGAAATAAGGGAAGGGAGGGTATCGGCTATCAGACAGAGATGGCCATTTGATTTGTGGAGATAAAGAGGGGGGACGTGTTTTTCTTCCCCGCTTATGATTTGTGCGGCCATTATTTTTCCTGCTTGTTGTTTTATTTATGTCCACACAACAAAGGAATGATATTATATTTTAAATTAGTTTTGATCCCGTGTCCTTAATTTAAAATACTCCATGATTCTGAATCCCTCTCTGAACCCAACAACTGACATTTTTAGGGTTATTCCTGTATTCTAGACCCATTGGAACAATTTTCGATGTCTCATTTGATCGTCTGGTAACGATATTAATTTAAATTGATATAAATTAAATTCAACAAAAATAAATTCCTTGATAATAAATAATTATTATCGTTGATTTACATTGCAATATAATTCCTAAAAATTCATTGAATTAATCTGACTCCGATTCAATTTCAAATTGAATTTTGTTTCAGGTTCTCATTCTACGATAATTTAATATATACGATATTAAATCGAAATCGATTTTTAAATTAATAACTTAATATAAAATTCCATTTATATAATCAATCCAATATTTAAATCCATATTAAATATTTAAAATTAACTCGACAGAAATCTGGGTCATTACATTCTTCCCCCTTAAAAGAATTTCATCCCCAAAATTACTAAGGTAGTAAAAATGCTACTAACCTATTACTTTTCAAACTCCACTTATGCTGAAGCTCATATTTCATATTTATACAAATTTAGTTCTGCCAAAATCTTTGGTTTTCCACTCACATTTCACATCATATATGGTTTATACTCACTTAATCTGAATGATTTAATATCCATATGTACATATTCAATTCATACTCTATTTATATTGGTTCAAATTGATTTTAATCAATTTATTCACTTTGACCCATTAACTTACTTAGGTTAAATTTAACTTCCCAGAATTCAAATTCCCGGGTTTCTGTTTCAAACCCTTCTGAAATCACATAAATATATACATACATTTAAAATCATCTCAAATCCAAAACATTTGAAATTTCCATAGCTTGTTTTTTTTTTCAAACAAAATTCCTTCAAAATTATTCTAAGGTAGCAATTCATCACATAGAAACTCGAAAATGAACACCGATGATGGTCAACTCATCATCGGAATTATTTCCCATCTATTGGAGTGAGTTTAGTGCTTTATCACTTTAAAAATATATCTAATGATTTTTTTGTTCAAAAACCCTTTCAGAACATAACTATATTCTTTTAACATACTTCAGAAAATATTCTTCCAAACACCCAGGATTTAAAATTCCAAATTCTGATTTGAATTCAATTTTAATTTATCTTATTTGTATTTCATTCGTATACAAGTTCCATTTGGTTATATATAACCTTTCCAATTTTATAATATTATCTGAATATAATATTAACAACCAGCTCATCCATATATGATAATAATTCCAGAAAATTATTATTTTTCTATCAAAAATAGAAATTTGAGTAAAATTATTTCATTTACCCACTCAAAAACAATATCGTGTTCAATCTTCTGTTTAAGTATTTACAAACTCTTGTCGACGTCGTGGCGTCCCACGATTCGACCAGAATTCATAACCCACTCAATAGACTAGCCAACACAATATAAAACAATTTTTTCTTAATTAACAAATACGCGCTCTCGTATATATACACTCAACTCATTCTAAGGTACTACTGACCCTATCTCTAATGAGCACATTTCCACCAAAGCCTAGGTATTTGCTCAACCTAAGCTCTAATACTAACTGTAATGTCCCGCAAATCCGTAATATCAGAGTTGACTACATACAACGTGTGACACCCCATGTCCATTAATGTCACTCACAAAGGGAATGCATTAACTTCTATGGAGAGTTTTAAGTGTGTATAGAACAGAAATGTAACGACCCGTATTTTTACAGGTAATAATGAATTTATTTAATTATTTAAATAGTGATTTAGAGAATTAAATGGTCGTCTAATTAAATTGTATTGAATATTTAATTAATATAAATAATAGAATAATATATTTAATTCTGAAAATAATCAGAAATATTGGAATTTGCAATATTCTGTGAATTTGATTATTTCTAAGATTTAATTCAGCTTAGTATTGAATTAGAATGATGAATATATTTAAATAACGACAGTTTGAATGTATAATTATATTATAATTATAATCGAGCTCGAAATGGTGTTGTTGTTCGTAAATTGGCGATTCGAACTTCAACTGAATATACAAGGTCTGTTTTAAATCGGATTTCTATGAAATAAGAAACGTTCAGAGCTGGTGAAGTATATTTTTCTAATGGAAGAGAAAATCGAGATTTCATCGTATAGATTTTGATTTATGACCGAATCAAATTTTAAAATAGTCGTTGTGGAATCGTTTATAAACCATAACGATATATTTAATTTTAATTAAATATTGACCTCAAATTTAGACAAGCCCTCTGACACGCAGTGATAATTTAATTTTTAGAATTTTACTATAATTTTTAATTAATTAAATACGCAACTTTTTATTTGGAGTACTTTGCACCATTAACCAATACATAGGGGGGTTTCACAATATGAGTTAATCTACCGATATTAATATATTTTTGGAATCGCAGCACCTCACTGAATACAACGGTATTTTTATTTACGTCTATAGCGATCCGTAAGTAAATGAATTATGTGTAGCATGGTATGCTAGAACTAAAATATCTCAAACCAAAACACTATAAATAATCATTAACTTTCTAACCTAAATTCATTCCATCATTCCTCAGAAATAATCCGCCGCAACCTCTCTTGCCTTTTCTTCAGCAAAACGCAAGAAAAAAAATCCACAAAAAATACAAACAAAATTCTATAAATCCTAAAATACATGTTTATGGGTTCAGCAAGGTGAGCTCTTCCTTCTGGTATGCCGATAGAAGGCTGCGACTCCATTTCTGTTCACTAAAAAAATCCAGAGTGGACGAGGGCTGAACATTTTAGGAAATGGAAGCTTCGAATCATGAAACAAATGCTATATCTGGGTTTCTGGGGTTGAGTGTTACGGCATGGTGGGTGTTGGGCGATTCCGGTGGGTTTTGAGGTGCAAAAGAGATAAGATGGTTATAGAGGAGAAGAGATGTTGATGGTGGATTTAATGGTGAAGGCGGTTTGTGATTTACGAATGGGAGAGGGTGTTTAGTGGATGAAGCTGGAGAATGGGTTGCGGAAATTTGGTTTTTGGATTCGATGCTGGAGATGGAAGAATGTAAACAAGAGTAAGTGTGATGAAGCGGTTGTGTTGTGACTGGAAAGTGGACGTGTGTGTGAACGAGAAACAGGAAGTGCGAAAGTAAAGGAGGGTGGAGGATGTGATTTGCGGTGAGAAATACTAGAAGGATTCGAATTCCTTTCATTGGGGAAGAAGACTTTTCTGGAGCAGGCTGAAATACTGGGTGAGGAAATGGGCCTTAAGGACGTGAGTTTGGAGGGGTGATGGGCTAAAATGTGGTAAGGCCCGAATGATGGTTCATGGTTTGTAGTAATGAACAGGAGTGGGTGTTGACGGATGGGAGTATAAAGCTTCAAAATGCCTTGGTAGTGTGTACAAGAGGAGTTGCGGTTACAGGAATATATAAGGAAGAAAATTTGGAAAAAGGTATAACATTTAAAAAGTAATTAACGCTAAGTTTAATTGTCTACTAAGATAATGATGATTAAATCGGTTTCAGGTTTTGCTCAAGTATGAAGGCGAAAACAAAGTAACAGGAAGGATTGGCCATTAAACGTAATATGAAATGATCAGTTTTAATTGTATAAAATTTAAGAATATGTTATATTAGTCTAAAATCATGGATTGTATAATTATTAAAGTAGTCATATGCTACAGAATTTCACGAAACCGATCACGCTGAATTGTAACAACAAAATCTTCGTTGTGGCACTGACGTGGTGAGACTGAACATCATGGAACTAGTTGGACTGATTGGAGCTCGCTACAATTTATATCGAAATAAATTGTCTGATCAGAATCGACTATCGATTATCATTCTTTAACGATAATCGACAATGTGAGTAAAAACTCACCAACTCTGAACAGTTATATTTTTATCACGTATTCTTAGAACTGATAATTATCTGTTGATTGTTGTGTGTTAACTGTTTGGTTGAATTGCTTATGTATTGGTTGAAATTATAGATAACAATGTATATATAAATCGTCAATTGAAAATTGATTCTGTTTATCAGAATATTTTATACTCGTGTTGTTTAAAATCTGTGTTGCAGGAAAATAGGTTGGAGGGATCCAACAGGATTCCTCAATATTTATAATACTGTTTGTTTTCATATATTGTGTTATATGATGTGATATAATCTGTGATTGATTATAATGACACTGGTCCTGTTAATTGGTATTTTAAACACCATAATAAATACTAGAATGTGAAAAGGGAATTTTCAAAGTGTATATTGAAAATAATATATTTATAAAATCACAGGGTTTTATAAAAGGAAGATATTTAGAAAACGAGTAAAGTTTTATAAAAGGAAAATGTTTATAAGACGAATAGTGTTTGAATAAAGGAATATTATTCAGAAAATAAAAGAATTATTAAAGGAATATTTATTTGGAAAATAAACAGGATTTATAAAAAGGAAGTTGACGAGATATAAAGGAGTTAATCAGATTTAGTTATTCGAAGTCGAGTTAATCGAATATGGTTAGTCGAATAGAGTTATTCGAACAGAGTTAATCAATTGGAGTTAATCGACTATTAGTTATTCGAATAGAGTTAATCAAACAGAGTTAATCAAATAGAGTTAAAGGAATAGAGATAAGCAAAATTAGAAACTGACTAGAATTAATAAGTTGAATGATTTCCTGAGTATCGATCTGATGTTGGTTTTGGCCTTCGGGGTTTATACTTAGGAAGTTGTTCTCTTGCTAGTTACAGTCAGGGACTGATAGTTGTGGAATGATAGTGATATGTAAATAAACAATGGAAATGTTTTCCAGTGTTAGTAGCATATATTTTATAAACATAGAAAATAAGGAAATGTGAATATATATATATATATATATATGTTGAATGATGATTGATCGATATAATTTCCATCTGAAAATAATATCGGTGTTTGCACACGTGTTTTTCTTTGATAGTTAAATCACAAACTATCAAAATTTTGACCATTTTAATGTTGTTAACATGGAGAGTCCGGTAGGATTATTATCCGAAGAACCACTCCATATTGGCATAAGCATTGCGAATCAAGTACGCTGAATATATTGAAGACGGAGTAAAGTGAAAGGGTTGTTGTATAAATCTTAGATAAAAATTGCCTAAGAAGGAAGTACTGAATAGTGCCTTCGGTTTGTCCAGTCCCAGGATGACCTATATGGAAGAATGTCTGACAGAGTATATTTAATAGATCGCATAAGTTGATCTTTTCAAACGTATTTACGTTTGGTGGCGGAGGAATTCAAAGTGAATAAATGTGTGATCACCTATATGGAATAAATGTGATTTGGCGGGTATGACGATGTGACATTCAAAGTGAATAAATGTGTGATCTGTCAGAGATAAGCGTGGCCTCAAGCATCACAACCGGGAAATGACAAAAATCGAGCAGGCAGCATGGCTATGTAAGTCGCACCTATTAGGGTGTATAATCACCTGATCTAGAGTTTCATTTACTTCTAAAAATCTGTTGTCGATGCTGTCCCATTCGGGAAACGGTTGCTGATTCCAAACGTTGGTGATATACATTCGATACAGTCCACCGAAATGAGTGGTCGGTCATGTGTGGCCAGGTTGCAAGATGCTCTTGTTGAACCCAGTGTATTCCTCTCTAGAGGTACATTAGCGAAAGGTGGTTCCATACCTTGTCATATTTGGAAATCCATTACCCAATACGTGCTTGCGGTTTTGATTGTATACTATATATGTAGAACGTGAGATGAAAGTGTTTCTGCTAGATGATTATTATATTGTGGTTGATAGACATTATTATTGTATCAAAAGGTTTTTAATATAAAGATATTTTGGATTCTCATAAGGGAAAAACCCGTTCTGTTATACGACATGGTCTTATGAGATATTGTTTACTTGTTCGAACTGTTTTAAACTGTTTTACTCACACCAGTCCCATGACTGGCCCGGTGTTTATTTTGTTTTGTTTTCCCTAAACCCTTGGGTGCCCAATTTTGTACGGGCAGTCAAGTAGTCGGGATTTACAGATACTTGAAGGGCTGGAGCAGGAGGCTTCAAGATCATATAGCTATAGTTTATTTCCACTGTGTTGTAAGTGTTGTACTTTGATAATGATGTATATTCAAGTACAGATTTATATTTCAAAGTTATGTTATATATATTATATGTTATTCGTTCCGTTGTGAGGTTCGTGTTACTCTGATGTTGTGTTCTTCTTCTTCTATTCAAGTTTCTATCTTATCTTTCCTCACCCTCTATTTTCTTTCATTAACTACCGGTATTTTCAATCCTTGAATGTTTGATATGTGTTGTATATCGGATAACCAAGATCGAAAAATTTCCAGGATGTTACAGTTGGTATCAGAGCAAAGGTTAAGTAATTACCTTGGCTCTGTGGCGTGACTCAGTTGAGTTGGGGTTAGTAATACCCTAGACTGAGTTGAGTGTATATACACGAGAGAGAGTATTTGTTATTTAATATAAAGTGGTTTGATATTGTGGAGATTTATTGGTTGAGTTGTTTATGAGTTCTGGTCGATCAGTTTGATCCACTGTATCGATGGGAGTTTATAAACACTCGAATACGATGAACCGTCATGGTATGTTTTGAAAAGAGGGTAAATGAAATAATTTTACCCAAATTAGATTTTGATATAAAGGATTTATATTGAAATGATTTTAATGTATTGGATATATTGGTTGTTATTTTAATCGAATAAGATTATAAAATGTGAAATGGTTATGTAAATAGCAAATCAGAATTCGTATAAGTGAAATACGTGAAATCAGATGAATTAAATCTGAAATTAAAATTAGAATTGAAATTAAAACCCTGGAAACTTGAAAGGTGTTTGTAAGTGGATTTTAATTGAACATATGAGAATTTTAAAATCCTGGGAGATTTTAAATTGTTTTGCAAGCATTGGGAATGGTATTTTGAAATATATTTCAAAATAGAAGTGTTTAGAAATGGTTTTGAAAAGTGATATAGTATTGAACTCACTTCGATAGCTAGGAAATAACCCTGATGATGAATCGCGACATCATTAGTGTTCATTTTCGAGTAAGTGACGGATTACTACCAAAGATTTTGTTTTTAAATTGATTTGAGAAAAGCAAGTTGTTTCAATCCTGAAAAGGAAAGTTTGATTTTCGATATGGTGAACTGTTTAAAACTCCCAGGAAATGATTGTTTGAATTAAAACCAAATTAAGCAGGAATTCGGGAAAAAAATTGAAATAAATCCAGTTAAGTGCAAATGAATTGAATTAGAATGATATCGAGACAAATGGGATTTGTGTGATAAGAAGTTGAAATAGAATTTGTTTGGTAAATTAAGATTTGGAATAGAGAATGGAACTCGAGTTGAAATGAAATTCGACTTAGGTATAAGCGAATGGTTGGATTTGTGGATAAAAACAGATGGGAATTTGATTGGCATGACATTGGTATATGCTGAATTAGCAGTATTGATATGCCTGACAAAAAGGTACAAGTTTATATTATATATTGGGTATGAGATTTTGATGAGTCGAATTGGCAAGCCGCTTGGTTGTTTGATTTTCTTTTGGGTTGGAAAAGGCCTAGAGAGGCGAGTTGGAGTTTGAGCTATTGACCAGTACAAAGAAGGTGCTGGCAAAAAATTTCGAAAAGTTAAGGTGTTAGAAAATTTTCAGGATTTTTGAAAATATTCATTAATAGAATTAAATTAAATATTTAATTGAAATTAATTTGGTTCAGTTGAAACTGAAGTTGAGAAGTGAACAATATAGTCTAGCTAGTCGATAGGGTTTGTTTCTACCTTTGCAATTTTGAGTACGAAATTATTTTAAGTGGGAAGAATGTAACGACCCGTATTTTTACGGGTAATAATTTATTTATTTAATTATTTAAATAGTGATTTAGAGAATTAAATGGTCGTTTAATTAAATTATATTGAATATTTAATTTATATAAATAATAGAATAATATACTTAATTCTGAAAATAATCAGAAATATTGGAATTTACAATATTTTGTGAATTTGATTGTTTCTAAGATTTAATTCAGCTTAGAATTGAATTAGAACGATGAATATATTTAAATAACGACAGTTTGAACGTATAATTATATTATAATTATAATCGAGCTTGAAATGGCACTGCAGTTCGTAAATTGGCAATTCGAACTTCAACTGAATATACAGGGTGTGACGACCCCAAACCCCGTACTGACGGCGGCAAGGGTAATCCTTGGAATATAACACATAAACAGATAACAGCAAAACAGAAATAAATAAATACACCAAATAATGTACAAATAATATACTGAATAAACGTAATCGTCAGAGTTACACAGTATACAGGATCATACTTAGAACAAATACAGTTCAGCTATACATAAATGTCTACAGCGGAAATACACATAATATGTACAACAGGAGCTGAACAACATAAAAAGAGATAAATAATAGAATCCATCTTCAGCTCCAGCTAACCAGAAAGAACCAGCTAAACCTAAATACAAGGCTACTCGTGTAGAAAAGGGGGCACCCGAGTTTTAGAGTGAAACAAACTACGAGTCAGTCATGGGACTGGTATGAGAAATCTACTCAACACTTTTCAAATATGGCTAATCACAGGACCACGCCACTTTCGTGGAACGGGTTTACTCCATTGGATTGCCAGTGCTTTAAAACAAACAATTCTTTTAAACATCGCAATGCTTTTTAGAAAAATGAAGCCATTATAAGACTCAGTTCCCATCACACAATGCAACACAAACCGGAGGATAGAGTTTTTACCTTATAACAGCCAAAATATGCTTGATACGAATAAAACAAAAGCATTTGATATTATTGCTACTGTTCATATGTTTTAAAAACAATTTCAACTCGTAACTATCAATCATGGACGGCATTAATGCCCCATACCACTATGTTGCCATATATAGGTATACAATCAAAACCGCACAGTCACGTATTTGGAAATTGGATTTCCGTCATAAACCAAGGCAAAAGATAGTCCTTACCGACTTCGAGACAATCTAGCCCATGTCTCAGGCAAGCGCGCAGGCAAGCCTTTGGAGCGACAGGGCCGGTCCACCAATGTGGATTAAAATTCCTGAACAATACGTTTCCCCACCCTATGGGGCGTAAATGAGCCAACGAATGACTCCATCGGTCCCGGATCGACCGATAAAACCGAGGCGCCTCGCAATCCATCATCCACATAAGTAAAATATCAGGCCATGTAAAAACACCGACACAGCTCCTAGCTAGAAGGAAACGCATGCCCTCCCTGAGGTCCGTCTCCGTTTCTGGTTCATATCGGGTGTGAGGCTCGCGAATTCACGTTATACACAAAGCTACGCCACACAGGCGGTGCCTTGATCATCGATTACAAGACTTTGCTTTTCAACAGAAGCCCTGTTCACTGCATCTTGGCATGCCACACAGGCAATTCACACCATGTAACTGATGACTATCAATCACACAGAATAAATTCCAATGTCAGACACACCGTCCATTTGCATGTCCGTTCTGGGTCAGAACAAAACCGGAGGCACTAAATACCTCGTATATCCATCGATTCCCACGTACGTCTGGACGATCACCACTCATTATCCATATTTCGGGATGCCTCCCAATCAGGACCTCGGTTACCATCCAAACGAGGTAAAGATCTCCGGTCTTCGACCACCGTCTTCATCTTCGATTCCTTATCATTGATTCAATTATTCAGAATGGGATAAACCCGGTCTTTCTGAGCAACTCGCATATGTAATAAACAAGTGCTACACAAACACTACTACGCATCATTTCAATTCATTAGTCACTAACCGTCAATCAGTAAGAGAACGATTTCCCAAATATTAACCCCGAAGGCCGAAACCAACATTAGATCAATACCCAAGAAACCATTCGACTTAGCCAACCTTCAGTCAGTTTCTAAATTTCACATCCATATCATTTATAATATTTTATAATGATTTATCGCTATTTTTATTTATTAATATAGCCAATTTATTCAAAACGACGCTTCGGGCCATAACGCGGCCGTGGCGACGTTTTTCTTCAGATTTGACTTACACATATCTGAAAATCTAACCGTTGGATCTTCACAAAATTTACACCATTAGAAAGATCTTTCCAAAACGAATCCAACGGTTCCAGTTTTGGGAAAATCCGATGGTCAGATCTCCCGGTATAATCGTTTGAAGTTTCGATTTCAAAATACGAACTGCAGCGCCGTTGTTCGATTTAATATAATTATATTTATAAATATATATATAAAAATAAAATCGATTCTGGCGCTGTTTTTCTTCAGATTTGAATTAAACATTCCGGACAATCCAATCGTTGGATCTTTACAAAGTTGGTGCCGTTGGAAAGATATTTCCAAAGCGGACCCAACGGTTGCGGTTTCGGGAAAATCCGATGGACGGATCACCCGCACTAATCGTTTGAAATCTCGGTTTCAAAATACGAACTGCAGCTTCGTTATTCGATATATTTCAATTCTGTTTTTATATATATATATATATATATATATCGATTCTTCGATTTCAAAACCATATGAATTTCATACATTTGATAAAAATGATATTTTTATCTAACTGTTTTCTATTTCAACACTTCACTATTTTTAACAATTCATGTATATTATAAAAAGGTGGTTTTTAATGTAAAACCATTTATTTCAAAACTCGACTATTTTATATAGTTAATATAAGTGATAAAAATAGGGTTTTTATTATAAAACAATTTATTTCAAAACAAGATTATTTTATATAGTTCATATTGATGATAAAAATAGGATTTTTATTATAAAACACTTTCTTTCAAAATATGAATACCATTCAACACATGAATTTCAATTCAACGAATGAATTTCGATTCAACACATGAAGGTTTTCTATAGTTTGTATATATAGATAAAAATGTGATTTTTATATTTAAAAACACGAATACCATTCAACACATGAATCCTATTCAACGAATGAATATCGATTCAACACATGAAGGTTTTCTATAGTTTATATATATAGAGTAAAAATGTGATTTTTATATTTAAAACACGAATACCATTCAACACATGAATTCGTATTCAACGAATGAGTTTCAATTCAACATATGAAGGTTTTCTATTCAACGAATAAGTATAGTTTCAACAAATGGAAATAATTCTAACACATGAATATTATTCAAAATTTCGACAGCATAACGTTAGGGTAGTTAAAACCGGGACCGTCCCTAGTACGGCTCCTCGCTCTACCTTAAAGCCTCGCAGCTTTTGACAATGGGGAATCATGCATCTAGTTCGCACACAGGCGGCATGTATATTTATTTCATTTCCACAAACTAATCCTATGTGGTTTCAACCAAATATTTCTCAACCACAAACGGGTATTTTTCAACCATAATCAATCCATCTCAACCACCAATAATTTCAATCAACCATTCGCTATCAATCAATTTTCACACCAATCACAACCAATAAATATCATCCATGGTTTGTGGACGAGGGGCGTATATATATATATATATATATACATACTTATATATAGCATTTCACTTCTATTTCAACACATATATAATTTTTACAACACATATACAACTTATACATCGAACGTACAACTTATACAACGCTTATACAAGAGGTGTACAATGCTTATATAACTCATACATCGACTATATAATTTATTCATCGTCGTTTTCCATGTCGTTTATAATTTAGAAATCTCACATTGGGTTCCACTCCACCAAAAATAACAGAAGGCTCAGAAAAATATGCGGTCTCTTCTAGAATGTAGAAGACGTCCACACGGTCATGATGTTTCCTGTTTCATTGAATTTCGTTAAGAAATGAAAAAGGTATGATTTTTCAAAATTTGCAACGGTTTAAAGGTGTTAAAATCAGTTCAAAGAAAATTAGCCGTACCTTTCAGAGAAGGTTCAAAACTAGTTTTTGATTTTTCGTGAAATCCCTTGCTCGATACGACGATCGGCCACTGCCACGTGGAAGGGCTTGGAGAGGCGCACGTGCGCCAGGGAGGGGGTTGAACTCGGCGGCTCCAGGTGATGGCGGCGGCGGCTTGAAGACACCGACTTCTCGGCGTCCGTTCTCCCAAAATACACAATGAAAAAATCGAAACCAGGTATGGTTTTGAAGAGCTCGGGAAGATCTTCAAAAAGTTCAACTGTGGCATGAGCTAATTCGGCGTGGATTGATCGGAAAATGAGGGGGAAAGTTTGAAAGGGTTTCCGCCTTCAGTCGACGTCGGGGAGAGAGAAAAATAATTTTCTGACCAATGAGGATTTTTCTTTAATTTATATATTTTTTTTCCAAAAATACCCTTTTTCACTCACGAACACCAATCCAAACCCAACGATTGTCGTCCCTAGCGTTTTACCCCCATTCCGAACACAATGGGATATGTTTCGTCGGCCCATTCGACTGTTTCAGTCAGTTTTCCTTCAAATTAAAATATAAAACATTCAATATTCGATTTGAACGTACATTTCAATTTGCCAGGGCCACAAACTGATTCGAAAAATTCCAGAAAAATAAATCTAGCTATGTTTTGATGATACGGTCCCGACAAAACTAGTTTCGTCGAATTCTGAGACCGTTTGCAAAAAGGCCCATTTCTGGTTGATCCAATTAACTATAATTGACCAAAACACATTTTTCTTTGCCACGCTCACATACTAGCTTCAAAAATTATGAAATTTGAAACCTAGTAATAACTTCACATCCCGGATCCAACAAAAGTGGTTTCGTCAAATTCCGAGGTCGTATGCAAAATAGCCAATTTCACGGGCTATATAATTTCCATAGCGACCTTTCTGAAAATTCATTTGGCCATAACTTTTGCATCACGCTATGAAACTTCGATTTTTCAGATTCATTAGAAAGGTATTCACTAACAGATTTAAATATTTTTGGTTTCACTCAAATCCGTTTTGTTTTGCACCCGGTACAGTCAGTCAAAGTTTGAATTCAAATTTTGAAACTACCGCGCCATTTCAGGCCTTGTTTATAATTAGAATTAATTATATTCATTTTCAAACATCGATTCAAACTCACTTTCATTGCTATTATTTAAAATATTTATTTTAAATATTTAAAATCCATTATTTTAGCCAATTTAAAAATTTTAAATTGGTTCAGATTTTCTAGGTCGTTACACATGGTCTGTTTTAAATCAGATTTCTGTGAAACAAGAAACTATCAGAGCTGGTAAAGTTTATTTTTTTAATGGAAGAGAAAAATTGAGATTTCGTCGTATAGATTTTGATTTATGGCCAAATCAAATTTTTAAATAGTCGTTGTGGAATCGTTTATAAACCATAACGATATATTTAATTTTAATTAAATATTGACTTCAAATTTAGACAAGACCTTTGACACGTAGTGATAATTTAATTTTTAGAATTTTACTGTAATTTTTAATTAATTAAATATGCAACTTTTTATTTGGAGTATTTTGCACCCTTAACCAATACATAAGGGGTTTCACAATATGAGTTAATCTACCGAAATTAATATATTTTTGGAATCGCAGCACCTCACTAAATACAACAGTATTTTTATTTACGTCTACAGCGATCCGTAAGTAAACGAATTATGTGTAGCATGGTACGCTAGAACTAAAAAATCTCAACCCAAAACACTATAAATAATCATTAACTTTCTAACCTAAATTCATTCCATCGTTCCTCAGAAATAATCCGCCACAATATCTCTTCCCTTTTCTTCAGCAAAACGCAAGAAACAAAAATCCACAACAAATACAAACAAAATTCTATAAATCCTAAAATACATGTTTATGGGTTCAGCAAGGTGAGCTCTTCCTTCTGGTATGCCGATAGAAGGCTGCAACTCCATTTCTGTTCACTAAAAAAATCCATAGTGGACTAGGGCTGAACGTTTTAGGAAATGGAAGCTTCGAATCATGAAACAAATGTTATATCTGGGTTTCTAGGGTTGAGTATTACGACGTGGTGGGTATTGGGCGATTCCGGTGGGTTTTGAGGTGCGAAAGGGATAAGATGGTTATAGAGGAGAAGAGATGTTGATGGTGGATTTAATGGTGAAGGCGGTTTGTGATTTACGAATGGGAGAGGGTGTTTAGTGGATGAAGCTGGAGAATGGGTTGCGGAAATTTGGTTTTTGGATTCGATGCTGAAGATGGAAGAATGTAAACAAGAGTAAGTGTGATGAAGCGGTTGTGTTGTGACTGGAAAGTGGACGTGTGTGTGAACAAGAAACAGGAAGTGCGAAAGTAAAGGAGGGTGGAGGATGTGGTTTGCGGTGAGAAATACTGGAAGGATGCGAATTCCTTTCATTGGGGAAGAAGACTTTTCAGGAGTAGGCTGAAATACTGGGTGAGGAAATGGGCCTGAAGGACGTGAGTTTGGAGGGGTGATGGGCTAAAATGTGGTAAGGCCCGAATGAGGGTTCATGGTTTGTAGTAATGGACAGGAGTGGGCAGATGGGAGTATAAAGCTTCAAAATGCCTTGGTAGTGTGTACAAGAGGAGTTGCGGTTACAGGAAAATATAAGGAAGAAAATTTGGAAAAAGGTATAACGTTTAAAAAGTAATTAACGCTTAATTTAATTGTCTACTAAGATAATGATGATTAAATCGGTTTCAGGTTTTGCTCGAGTATGAAGGCGAAAACAAAGTTGCAGGAAGGATTGGCCAATAAACGTAATATGAAATGATCAGTTTTAATTGTATAAATTTTAAGAATATGTTATATTAGTCCAAAATTATGGATTGTATAATTATTAACGTTGTCATATGTTACATAATTTCACGAAACCGATCACGCTTGAATCGTAACGACAAAATATTCGTTGTGGCACTGATGTGGTGTGAACTGAACATCATGGAACTAGTTGGACTGATTGGAGCTCGCTACAATGTATATTGAAATAAATTGTCTGATCAGAATCGACTATCGATTATCATTCTTTAACGATAATCGAAAATATGAGTAAAAACTCACCAACTCTGAGCAGTTATATTTTTATCACGTATTCTTAGAACTGATAATTATCTGTTGATTGCTGTGTGTTAACTGTTTGGTTGAATTGCTTATGTATTGGTTAAAATTATAGATAACGATGTATATATAAATCGTTAATCGAAAATTGATTCTGTTTATCAGAATATTTTATACTCGTGTTGTTTAACATCTGTGATGTAGGAAAACAGGTTGGAGGGATCCAACAGGATTCCTCAACATTTATAATACTGTTTGTTTTCATATATTGTGTTATATGATGTGATATAATCCGTGATTGATTATAATGACACTGGTCCTGTTAATTGGTATTTTAAATACCATAATAAATACTGGAATGTGAAAAGGGAATTCTCAAAGTGTACATTGAAAATAATATATTTATAAAATCACAGGGTTTTGTAAAAGGAAGATATTTAGAAAACGAGTAAAGTTTTATAAAAGGAAAATGTTTATAAAACGAATAGAGTTTGAATAAAGGAATATTATTTAGAAAATAAATAGAATTATTAAAGGAATATTTATTTGGAAAATAAACATTATTTATAAAAAGGAAGTTGATGAGATATAAAGTAGTTAATCGGATTTAGTTATTCGAAGTCGAGTTAATCGAATATGGTTAGTCAATAGAGTTAATCGAACAGAGTTAATCAATTGGAGTTAATCGACTATTAGTTATTCGAATAGAGTTAATCAAACAGAGTTAATCAAATAGAGTTAAATGTATAGAGATAAGCAAAATTAGAAACTGACTAGAATTAATAAGTTGAATGATTTCCTGAATATCGATCTGATGTTGATTTCGGCCTTCGGTGTAATGCCCCGCCTCTATACCCACTATCGTCCAGTTCATTTCAGAGAAATGTCGTAGACCATAACGGAGAATGAGGTTTGTGAAGAGCGACCAATTATATGATTACTCCATGTGAGGAATGCACATCGAATTCTGATACTGATTAAAATTTTAACGTGACCATTTAACACATAGGGCAACTACACAACGGCTATAAGTAATTCGGAAAGCAGTATAAAATAGACAACAACAATAATATAAGTATGGTATATCTCAAAGCCAGACACAGAATAATCATATCACAAAGGTGGAATAGATATGAATAAACCAAGAATGTGTACAACAAAATAGTGGTCAACAAAGATCCACTAATCCCAAAAGAATAGATACATGCACCAAGATCTAAATACAAGAATATGTACACAAAAAATGATAATGTCATAGGTACAAAAGTACATAAAACTACGGAGACCGAGTAGCAAGCTGAAAGCGGAAGATCAATCCTGCGAGGAGTCCCAGAGGAGTACCTAAAATGACTCGGCGGTCTGACCCGAGTATTATTTATAAGAATAAACAATAGATGGATCAGTCTAGCTGTACTCATCAAATAAACCGAGATAACAAGATATATAACACAGGATGGCATGAACATGGCATGTCGACACAATCAGGAAACGACAATGGAATGTCAGCACACAAATATCTCTAAAAATCTCCTAGCTAATATAGAATGCAACATTCAAATGATAGCACACAATAGGAAATGACAGCGGAATGCCAGATAAACTAAACTCATGATGATCATAATGACAAGGTTGCTGACACCACCCATAAGCAATTCTGTCAATAATGGTCAGGTCGCTAACACCTTCCACAAGCAGTTCGATCATAATGACAAGCTCACTGACACCACTCATAAGCAATTTTATTAATAATGGTCAGGTTGCTAACACCTTCCACAAGCAGTTTGATCATAATGACAAGGTCGCTAACACCACTCATAAGCAATTCGATCATAGACCTGTTCATAGATGAAATACGATCTCTAGGTAGCGAACCCATAAGTTTGAGCCGGAGCTCCCCACGAAGCCGGGTCGTGACCCCGGAAGGGAGAAAACGCATAATCGTGAAATCCCTAGAAAACATCATAAATCATAGAAAATCAAAGAAAGTTGGATCGAATTCCCCCAGGTGAAATCCAAGAATCGTAAATCCCACTCGGGCAATCGAGGACCACAAAACATAAATCATCAAAGGACCCCATCGGTCCGGTGAGTATAAACTACACCGAGATAGTTAATATAAGAAAATAGCTAAATGTCTCATAACCACTTGCTATTCTCAAATATTTACAAACCCGTTGTTGATTCATACTAAAAACAAAAAGAATTATCACAATGTCTTCGAACGTACGAGTCTAAGAGTTATTCGCCGAAGTAAACATATAAGAGGTCATAGTCCTCAGTTTTACTAAGGTAAATAAACTAAATTTCTCGCCCGATCGAGTAAAGAGGATCCGTATACACTAATAGATTGGAATTCGTAGAAGGAATCGTAGATCATTAATAATATATAAACCCTCACATAAGTCCGACGTGACAATGTACCCGAGCACGATTGCCGAAGCGAATCGATAAAGGGAATTCACGTTGCAATAACGTAAATTCAATTCATAAATCATCAAATATGAACTCGATAAATCGAATATACATATAGCTCATTAGTGAATCCAATGACGTTAATAAATGGCAAGAAATCACCCTGGAGTGACAGGAAACAAAGACACAAAATCATATGTCGCGGATCAAAGAGCGATCACCAAGGTGATCGCTAATGCATAATTCACATTACAACAACATACAGTAAATCAAAGAGATAACGGTTGTAATTTCGATCAACGAATGAATCGAAATCCCAAACTAGCACCCGAAGGTTTTGAACTATATTGGAATAGACTCGAAGGGTATCGAGTCGACAATTCACGTTTTAGGGTCGTGAATCATAATCGAACTAATATCGAGGGTCAAAGCCGAATTAATGAGTAAATAGATTCAAATTACTCCAAAATTAGTTTCATTTCGAAGCTCTCGTCGATACGGCTCCAACGCATCTTGTTTCGCTGAATTCCGAATTCGTATAAAAAAGTTATGATCGTTTTAAAGTGGATAATTATTTGACCCCTTTGTTTTTCATTGTTTGGTTATTTACATTGGAAGTTTTCCCCCACCAAAAATTCCCATTATCTCCAAATTACTCCAAATTAGTTTCATTGGAAAGCTCTCGTCGAGACGGTTCCAATGCACTTGATTTCGCTCAATTCCGAGTTCGTATGAAAAAGTTATGGCCGTTTTAAAAAAAGTAAGTGTTAGACCCAAAAGTGGTTCTAACACCCAAATTGATTAAAAGCAAATAAGATAAGATAAAAATAAAGATGAACATACAGGATTTATAGTGGTTCGGCGAAGAAGTGCCTACGTCCACTTATCTTTCACTATATTCAATGATTCAATTGCAAATACAATGTAATTGTCACTTGACTTCACTCACAACTCGCTTATATTCACTCAATAGAATAAAACAAATAATGAAAGAAGATTTGGATTCTCCGGGAGTAATGGAGTTCGGGTTATGGAGGTAGTTGAATTCTCAAAGTGCCTAAAAAAGAAGATCCTTCTCTTTGTCTCCAGACGGGGTATTTATAGGTGCGAATTTGCTTGAAACTTGATCCGGGTCGGGGCCACACGTCGTCCATCCCACTATCTTCGGGTTCGGATGAACTATTATGTTGACAACGCATCAAAGGAACGGACGTTATGGGTAAGAACTGGTCATAGCCGGTCCGGATATCCAGGCGCTTTTGCAGGAGAATAATATGGAACATGGGCTCTGGTCGGAGACGCACAGATAAGGGGTTCGGATCGGGATATCTGATCCGACCCGGACTGGCTTGGATGCAACGCTCTCCTCTTCTCTAATCTACTCCGCTCCGATCCATTTTCATGGCAAACAGGTGGCTTTCCGATCCAATTGAAATCATGTTGCCCTCCGATCCGATTAGATATACCTTACCAATTTCCTCAGCAGCAGTTCACCGATCCGAACAGAGGACTCTATCCGACCCGAACCGATATGTTGCTCTGACCCGACCCGAACAACTGCTGCTATCCAATCTAGATTGTAGTGTCTTCTCCAATCCGAACCGAAGTCTTCTAATTAAAAATGCTCTTCAATGTCTGGTTTCTTGACTTTGTGTTGCCTAGTTCACAAAGTAGGCTAACACTTTGCCCCCTCAAAGGATGCTTCTGTTGGAAACGGAGCATGCTTTGACTGTCATAACACAAAAGCTTCATCCTCCCTTTCGAATTCACACGCTAAGTTGTCGTACTCCATCCTGTTCGGTTCGGATTCCGACCCGAACAGACTTCTGGCTTGGGTTCCGACCCAAACGGATCTCCTTCCTCCTGTACTCTGCGATGAACTAGTGGGCCAAGCTGTATTCATGGGCTTTTCGAGCCGGTCCGATCGGGAATACGAATAGTCAGCTTGTTTTTTTTTATATAAATTCACTTCTCCTTTCTTCTTTTCTTTCATTTATTGCTTTCGTTTATCCGAACCGATTCCATATCGAAGCTTCAGCTTTTCCAAGAAACTTCAAAATTTTTGCTTCCGTCATTGAATCAAACACATAGGTAGTCTTGTAATCTTGAATCCTATTGCCATAATCGCTTTTAATTTACCTTCACGGTTAATTTGAACGACTTTAACAAAGTAATTGAATAATTCCATCATTGCGCCTTCTTCCTTCCTCCGCCTTCGTCGTCAATGATATCGACACCATTTCGAAGCGTTGGAGGAAAGTATTGACACTTGAGTACTCAATCTCTTGACTTTAATTAAAGCTTGGGATTTCGAGTTGGGTTCACTATTTAAGAGGAGGAAGAGGAAGAAAACTAAAGAAGGTTGGTTCGGGTAGGGGAACAGTAAGAGGAAAAGAGGAAAAGAAGGAAATTTAGAGAGCCGGATCGGGTCGGAGCCATAGGGCCAAGAAATGGGTCTTAAACTGCTTGACCGGGTCGGGTCGGATCTACGAATACAATGAAGGTCACGACTTATGCCCTCAGATCGGACCCGATTGAAAAACAAAAGAGAGAATAGGGGTCTGGTTATCCAAGTTAATCCGACCCGCTCCGGGTGTCAATCTCCGAACCGATCCGGACATATCTTTCTGAGCATGGGCCTTTGCTCATCCGATCCGAACCCGTTGTCTGCACCCGAACCGAACACCACTCAATCTAAAATACAAGCTTTCGTCCAACTACTTAAAATATATTACTTCCAACTTTACGAACAGTTAGGATAGTGCCTTGCAGACATAAGTGAACATTAAGAACTACTCTGACTATCGCTTTCTCTTCAAAGTTTCGTCTTACATTGCTGTACTTTTACTTTGCATTTCTCACATTTGCTGCACACATTTTAGTTCACACACATACACAGGGGGGCACGGGATAATTTACACTAATCCGTGCTATTGCTTCTTCAATAGTTCTATGACAATGAGACCCAGACGCTCTTCCCGACTAGCTGAGAGGAAAGAAGCCCCAGAAACTTCTAACAAAATCACTCTTGAGGATATATCTTCTTCGTCTGATCCAGAATGGAACAGTGAGGGTCCAGACTACGGGGTTGGAAATTGAGAAAGCAACGAGGCGTCTTCGGAGAACGAGGTTTCTCTGGGTTTTGAGGAGGAAGGAGGGATCGGTGATGATCGAGCCCCTGACGAATTTGAATCAGCCATTATATTGGAATCACCTCCAGATTCCGTAGAATCGACAATCGACAACGATCTACTTGTTCGAATTTGCTTAAAGTATGGAATAATGAAAAGGGACACCCTAGTGCCCTCACGCTCTGACCGTCCCCACAACCCTCCAGAAGGATATATGACGGTCACTCGATTGATGTGCATGGTCGGCGCCATTCCTCCATTCTCTCCTTTCATCGTTGATTTCTTAAGACAAATGCGGAATGCCCCCATGCAGTTGCATCCCAATTCATATGCCTATTTGCACACCTTGTACATAGCATATCGTGAAATCCTCGGCATAGAGCTCACGTTCGATGACGTTCACTTCTTTTATAATTTCAAGCATCGGACTCGAGAGACTCCATCCTTCTGCTACTTTGAATCAGTCCCAAAAAGGAAGATAATCTCTGCACCATTTAGCAGTAAAGCTGGAGATTCCAGACTAGAATGGTTCTATGTAAAGCAACAGTCTGGATGCGCCAGGAGATGGACAAAATCAAGTAAAGCGTTGATTTTCTAAATCCGGACTCTATACCCTTGAATCATCACCCTGACCTGTTTTCCTTTTTATTTGCAGTCGACAATCCCAAACAGATATCAGATCAGGTGTTCTTTGATCGGATGCACCGACTTCTTAATGGCGATCAAAAATTCTTGACTATCGACGAGATCCTTAAAGATGAATACCTTCACTTTCATGGGCTGCTATCTGTTTTTCGTAGCATTGGACATGGGACGGTTCCATACGCGTACATTCCTCCAGTGGAGGTAGTCCCAGAGACAGGAGAAGGCTCAGGAATTCCTACAGCGTCTCTTCACACTTCACCTTCTCCATCTTCTACGCAAGATGATGAATTGGCTAATCTGGCCGAAAAGCATCGTGAAGGATATATTGCCCCTGAGGAAACTACTTCTCTAGAAAAGTCAAAATCTTCCCCAGAGTCACCACTTCACGCTTCTGAGGGGGATGCCCCTAGCACTGATGATCAAATTTTTCAGGGTTTGGGGGATCTCCCCTTACCTGAGACTATATACACTTCAGAGGATTTCAGGAAGGATCCTTTAGTCTTCACTTCTTCTGAAGAGACCACTCCCGCTAAGGCCAAAGAGCCTGCCCGTACTAGTCTAGCTTCAGACTCGGGTTGGTTGGGGGGAAACACACCACTTAGGATACAATTTACATAACAACATTTACCTTCATTGCACCTCTTTCCTCACGAATCCATTAATTCTAAATTTCGTTCGTTTTATCGTGCAGGTACAATGTCTCGATCCTATTATGATATAAGAAAGCTTCGTCGCAGCATGTCCAATCCTCCTCAGGATGTCGAGTATGACCGCCGGGATGATCGTGGTAGGGAGGAGAGAAGGCCTTATGATCCCTATCGTTCTCGACCCTCACGTTCTCGCTCACCCGTTAGGCCGGAACAAGAGAAATACAAAGGTTACCAAAGCCGTAGGGAGGAGGATAGACCACAATCCAAAGATTCCTCCTCTTCCTATGAAAAACGCAGTAGAGAGAAAAGTCCTCCAAAGGAAACCGGGTCTCGAAGTAAGCAAAAGGTCCCTGCTACTAAACGACCTAGGACAGACAAAGAGACTACAGAATCCTCTTCAGGAAGGGACACCGAATTGACAATCCTCGCTCCTCCCCCACCAGATGCGGGAACTGCAATAAAGCGGGCATATTTGAAAGAGCAATTTCCCGAACACTACTTCGAAACTCTGACTTTTCTACCTTCTCTTGAACCTATTTCGTCTAATTGGGCAGATGAGGCCAAAGCAAAGATTGATGCGGTGCAAAAACAATATACTGAGATGTTCAAATATTCACGCAATCTTTCTAGAATCATCCGCACTCTAATCACAAACACTGATTCAATGCAAAAGACCGCGGAGGAAGATGCTAAGGCCCTAAAAGCTCTAGGAAAAGATTTGGAAGACACTCAAGCTCAGCTAGCGGTCGCTCAAAGGGACGCTTCTAATTTCAAACAACAATTCGAGGACATGCAAAAACGTTATCACGATTTGCTTGAATCTCATACTCAGGAGCGTTCTGAATTAAAAAAGCAAGCTGACGAGGCCAAGTCAGAGTCTGCTAAGACACGCATTGCTTATGCTGAGCTTGAGCGGAAAAACGCCGAGTTAGCAAAGAGGAGTGCTGAATTAGAAAAGAAGAACGCTGACTTGGCTTCAAAGTTGTTGGAGGCAGAGAACAAGGCTGCTCTGGCTGAGGGCAATGTGGAGTGTGCTATTAAATCTGCGGAGGAAGTCCGCAAGCAATTATCAGAGGCGGAGGCTGATATTCAGGGCTTTGGCGATCTAATGATTGAATTCTTCGCTCACATTATTCGTCGTCGAAACATTTCTTGGATCGAGGACTATCCATCCACTCTAGTTCAAGTATGGAATCAAATCGTTGAGTGGGAAAAAGAGGAACTTAAGGTCGATTCCCTCGATAAAGATAAATTAATGGAAAAATACTTGAGAGATGATGAACCAGAGCGCCTAGCTGAAGGGCGCCGCCTCATTGCTGAGGCCATGGAAGAAGAGAGACGGAAGTCTAAACAAAAAACCATTCTCGAAGCTGGTTCCTCTTCATCTGCCCCTGCAACTCCCGAAGTAGAAGGGTATGATCCCGAAAATCCGGGAATTCCCCGAACAACTCTGCTATCCCCTATTCCTGAAATAGCCCCAGAGGTAGCAGTTACCCCTGCTGAGAAGTCTTCGGAAGGTATCCCTATCTTTTCTCCTCAATTCACCAAAGCCATTACTACCTTTCGCTACGTGATTGAACATTCGATGAGAGACCCATTGTTTTCGCCTGAGTTGATAACTGTTGCTTCTCATTCTGTAGGTGTCGAATCATCCGAAAAGAGAGATGTAGCTCCAGGAGCTGCCGCTGGGACAAAGCCCGCAGATGGGGCCGACCAAGGGGAGGACAAGGCTGCTTCTATAAACTTGGGAGAAGGAAGTGAGCCAACTAAGGCCTCCACTCCCCATGATGAAGAAATGATAGCAGCTTTAAAGGACGATGGCGGAGACGGGGGGCATGAAGAGGAACCAGAAGTTGCAATAACCGGGGAGTCAAAAAGTGCTGATGACGTTACCTTGGCTGCAATGAAGGCTGATCAAGACAAGCGTTTGCAATTAAAGGCCGAAGAACTAGACCCTGAGGTCCTCAAGCCCCTCGCAGTTGTGGATGCGGGTTCAAGGTTAGTTGTTAAGCTCTCAACTAGATCTATTACAGAAGAACTTGCTAAAAAATCTTCTCTTGATTCCAGTGCCCCGCCCTCCGGGAAGAAGTCTACTGGCTCTAGTACCGCATCTTCAGGGAAAAAGAAATCAAAACGAATCTTGACCGAAGCCGAGAAGGAAGCAAAGGATGCGGAGAAAGCCGCCAAGAAATCCAAGGCTCATTCCAAATCTAAATAGTGGATTGCCTTGTGTCTTTTTAGCATTTTTGTGAACCAATAATTGCTGCTACAAAAGCAGCTCCTGCACTTTCATTTTTAGCTATTTCCCTGTTCAAATTCATTCAGTTGTAAATAAAAATAACTCATTTTTTGCAATGTTTGTTTGTTGGTAGTTCTGCACTTATGTAAAAATGCATGTCTGTAGTCATGAAACGAAGTTGTGGAGGGGGGAAATATGCGTATGCATACGTATCCCCAGTCAATTTCCACAAGTTATTCAATGCTTAACCAAGCAATCTGAAAGCTCCCGATTTTCTAATGGGATAACACTTCCTGTGCCGTCAGTACCTGTCGTTTTTTCTGGCATTTATTTTATACTCTCCCTCTTTCTCTTGAGAGTTAGAGTTCGAGTTCAGTCATCTGTTTATTCCCCGGTCGTTCAACGGGGAAAGATTTCTTTCTCGGCGCTCAGTCGGAGACGCCTTTATACTCTCTTTCTCTCTGGAAAGTTAGAGTTAGGAGGAGAATTTCTTTTTCAGTGCTCAGTCGGAGACGCTTTTATACTCTCTCTCTTTCTCTGGAGAGTTAGAGTTAGGAAGAGAATTTCTTTTTCAGCGCTCAGTCGTAGACGCTTTTATACTCTCTCTCTTTCTCCGGAGAGTTAGAGTTAAGAATGTCGTTTTCTCATTCTTATATGTCTTATCGCACAAATAATCGTTGTGCTTCTTTTTATGTCTAAACTGCTTTCAACCTTTTTAGGCTCTGAGTTATCCCGTATTTTATAATCACGACAAAATAACTGATGAATGTAAATGCATAAAAGTAAATAACACACAATATTTTTATAGTGGTTCGGCTAAGTCGTAGCCTACATCCACTTTATAGTTCTTCATTCATATCTTCAGATTTTCCCGAGGCAAGTCGTGCCTTATTACAAAGTTCATAAGAAAAATAACACAAAGTACAGCATCTCTAATTCAAATATCGCATTAAGTGTTGGGCATTCCATGCTCTGGGGACTTCTTCGCCATCCACGGTCGTTAACTTGAAGGTTCCTTTTTCAAGTTTCCGTTGAATGACAAAGGGTCCTTCCCATTTTGGACCAAGGTGAGGAAGGGATGGAAAGACTCTCTTTAGCACCAAATCTCCTGGTTCAAAAGTTCTGAGGCGAACTTTTTTGTCGTAATAGCGTGCCATCTGACGCTGATGTCTTGCTGCACGCAAATCTGCTTCGTCCCTTTTCTCTTCAACTTCATCAAGAGACTCAAGTAAAAGTGCCCGATTTGTCATCGGGTCATAATATGTCACCCTGTGGGAAGGAACTTCTAGTTCAATTGGAATTATAGCTTCTGAGCCAAAGGAGAGAGAGAAAGGGGTATGACCGGTGGCCGTTTTAAATGTTGTTCGATATGCCCACAAAGCTAAGGGCAATTCATCAACCCACTTTGCCTTTGCACGCTCTAATCGCTTCTTGAGGATGGATTTTATTACTTTGTTTATTGCCTCTACTTGCCCATTTGATTGCGGATAGGCAACTGCAGTATATCGTTTGTCTATTTTATACTTCTGGCAAAAATTTCTGAATTCAGTGCTATCAAATTGGGTCCCATTGTCAGTTATAATTGTCCTTGGGATCCCGAATCGGCATATAATATTTCTGACCACAAAACTTATCACCTTTCTTGTTGTGATCTTGGTCAAGGGCTCCGCTTCCACCCACTTCGTAAAATAGTCCACGGCTACTATTGCATACTTAGCTCCTCCTTTAGCAATTGGTAGAACACCAATGATATCAATTCCCCATGTGGCAAATGGCCAAGGACTCACCATTGATTTAAGCTGGGTTGACGGTGCCCTGGGGATTTTGGCGAATCTCTGGCACTTATCGCAGCGTCGTGAATAATCAGCTGCATCTTTGTTGATCGTAGGCCAGAAGTATCCGTACCGTAATATTTTCTTTGCTAAAGTATGACCTCATGTATGATCTCCACACTCACCTTCGTGTACTTCTCTTAGTACACGCTTGATGTCGTCGTGTGCTATACATCGTAACAGGGGCATAGAAAATCCTTGTCTATAGAGAATATCATCTTGTATGACATATCTGGTAGCTTTGCGGACTACAGCTCTTTTCTCACTCTTCTTTGATGGGAGTGTCCCATTCTTAAGGAAATTCTTAATTGGAGTCATCCATGACTCCTTCTCTGGTTCCGCTTCAAAAGCGAATTCAATTTCCATCGACTCAAAGCTTGGCGACTCCAACGTTTCAATTGGAATTACTTCAGTCTCTTCTGGATTGTCGGAACTAGCCAGCTTTGCCAGTCTATCCGCTTTCTGGTTTTCAACTCTGGGAATATGTGTTATATTGTACCGCTCTAAGCTATTCAATAGCTCTTTCACTTTCTTGAGGTAGGCGATAAGTCGAGGTCCTCGAGCCACAAATTCCTCTCGCACTTGGCAAACAACAATTTTAGAGTCACAGAATATGTCTAACATTTTTACTCCAAGGTCTTTAGCAAGTTTCAGCCCGGCAATCAGGGCTTCATATTCAGAGTCATTGTTAGTTGCCGAAAATTCTAATCGCAGAGCGTAATATAACGACCGTCCCTCGGGAGTGACTAAGACAATTCCAGCTCCGGACCTTCGGTCATTCTTAGCTCCATCTGTATATAATTTCCACGGATTCATCTCTAGCTCATCCTCGGATTTAACCACTCTGTCATTGATTATTTCCTCCTCTGGAATGGTGAACTCCGCAATAAAGTCTGCTAGAGCTTGCCCCCTGATTGACTTTCGTGGTTGAAAATTCAAATCAAACTGACTTAGTTCTATGTTCCATTTGATCAACCTTCCCGATGCTTCGGGTCTCTACAATACCTGCCTCAAGGGCTGGTCGGTGTATATGGTTATTGGATGGGCTTGAAAATAGTGACGAAGTTTTCGGGATGCGATCAGGAGGCTGTAAGCGAGCTTCTCAATTTTTGGGTAGTTGCGCTCTGCCGCTGCTAATTTCTTACTTACATAATACACCGGCCTTTGTACTTTGTCTTCTTCTCGAACCAGGGCTGTGCTGACAGCGTGAGCCGAGACTGCCAAATAAACAAATAATTCTTCGTGATCTACGGGCTTTGATAAAATCGGCGGTTTCTCTAGCAGTTCTAACAGATTTTGAAAGGCCTCAACACAATCCGGAGTCCACTGGAAGTTCTTGTTTCCCCTTTTTATCAAATCAAAAAACGGAACACATTTATCTGTGGCTTTGGAGATGAATCTACTCAGCGCCGCTACTTTCCCTGCAAGACTTTGGACATCTTTAATTCTCCTCGGTTCTTCGATGTTTCTAATCGCTGCTATCTGGCTAGGGTTGATTTCAAATCCTCGGGAACTTACAATGAAGCCAAGGAACTTTCCCGATGCCACTCCAAATGAGCATTTCAGAGGATTCAATTTCATCCGGTACTTTCGCAAGATACCAAACATTTCCGCTAAGTCTTGCGTATGGCTGGAAGACTGCTTTGATTTGACAAGCATATCATCCACATAAACTTCCATAGTTTTTCCTATTTGATCATAAAACATTCTATTTACCAAGCGCTGATAAGTAGCTCCAGCGTTTTTTAATCCGAATGGCATTACAACATAACAATATAACCCCAAATTCGTAATGAAGCTCGTATGCTCTTGGTCTGGTACGTGCATAGGAATTTGGTTGTATCCAGAATATGCGTCCATGAAAGAGAGAAGTTCATGACCTGCTGTCGAATCTACAAGCTGGTCAATCCTGGGAAGTGGGAAACTATCTTTCGGGCAAGCTTTATTTAAATCTGAAAAATCAATGCAAGTCCGCCACTTTCCGTTTGGCTTCTTTACTAAGACGGGATTCGATATCCAGTCGGGATATGTCGAATCTCGAATAAATCCATTCTGCTTCAACTTTTCTACTTCCTCTTTGAGAGCAGCCGACCTCTCTGGGCCCAGCATGCGTCTCTTTTGCTTCACAGGCGGATGCTTCGGATTTACATTCAATTTGTGACTTATAATGGATGGTGATATCCCACACATGTCAGCATGGGTCCAGGCGAACACGTCTAAGTTTGCCTTCAAGAAGTCCGTTAGTTCTTTAGCTCGATGTGGATCCAATTGAGCACCAATCTTCAAAACTTTTGTCGGATCAGCTTTATCAATGGGAATTTCCACTGTCGCTTCATTAGGAGTTGCATTCCTAGCCTCTGGTTCCTCGTCTTTTCTGGGATCCAGGTCTTCAGGCGTTCCTTTGGGCAACTCCCTCGGGGTCAATCTCTCTAATTGCTATGCCGAGTCCCCCTTCGAGGGAGATGAGGCATCCTTATTCTCAACGTTAAGTCCTTTCATCAACATCTTTAACTCGGCCACATAGCAGGCCCGTCCGGAAACCTGATCCCCTCTCATTACTCCAGTTCCGGCTTCGGTTGGGAACTTAAGTAACAAGCACCAAGGGGCGATACAAACTCTAAATTCAGCGAGGGCAGGTCTCCCCAAAAATGCGTTATAAGGCGAATCTACGTCCAATACTATGAACTGAAGCATTCGCACTCTTCTACGTTCTCCTTGCCCCAGGGTCACGGGCAACTCTATGTATCCCATGGGAGCTGTCGTCGCCCCGTTGAAGCCTCTGATCCATCCTTCACAAGGTTTCAGATCTTCGGACTCAATCTTCATCTGATCAAATGACTTCTTGAACAAAATATTAACGGAACTTCCATTGTCTACTAATACCTTATGGACCAAGGCCGGCCCAATGGTGGTAGTAATAACCAATGGATCATTGGTGGGTGATTGTATCCCAGTATTGTCTCGGCAGCGAAATACCACGTCGTCAAACATGGTCTTCTGTTGTTTTATGGGGGTGACATCCTCCAAATCATCACCTTCATTCACGTCTAGATGCTTGGCAGCGTTTACATATTGATCCATTGACCTAAAACTTCGGATTGCCGGGTGAGGTCCGCCTACTATGGAGTTGATGACAATTCCTTTACCTTTCTGCTGCGCTATAGGCTTGGGAGAAGGTAGGATCTGTTTTGGGGCCTGCTCTCCTTGCCCCCTGTCCCTCGGGGCATCCTTGTACTCATCCAACTTTCCTTCACGCAGCAGCTTCTCAATCACATCCCTCAAATGCCGACATTCATTGGTCGAATGCCCATGAGTTCCGTGAAACAAGCAAAATTTCCCTATCGCCATTTCTTTCTCGGTCGAATCACGAGGTGGCGGTCTTTTGTACTGTAACACATTGTACGTATCCAGGTAAATATTTTCCAGGGTGTCGTTCAATGGTGTATAATTCTCGTAGTTCTGGAACCGGGGTCTTTTGTTAGGATCACTTCCCCTATTTCTGTTTCTTCTGTTACCGTTTGGATTACGATTATTGTTGTTGTTACCCCCGCTTCGAGCATTGCTGTTTCCACCCTTGTTTCCTACATTTACTTCGACCTTGCCAGAACTTTCCCCAGACTGATTTACGGCGATGTTACTCTGCACATTCTCCTTTGAAGCCGTCTCAGACTTTATCTTTCGGTTTGCCCTGGCCTCCTCTCGTCTTAGATAAATATCGGCTTTTTCGTAGAATATCTCTCTTGTGGAGGGTGTTTTCCCAGAAAGGTAGTCTCCAAACTCAGATTCAGGATCGACTCCTTCCTTCAATGCCATCAGAATAGTGGGCTCATGCGGGTCACTGACCTCAGTTACAGCTTGGTTAAAACGATCAAGATATGCCCTTAAAGATTCTCCTGGTGCCTGCTTGATTCTCGATAATTCAATAACACTTTTGGACTTTCGGGCATGTAGTCGGAACTGGTTCATGAAACGCTCGCTTAGTTCCTTGTAATTCGAAATCGAACGAGGAGGAAGTCGGGTAAACCAGAACAAGGCCACATCTTCTAAGTAGATTAGGAATGCTTTGCACTTCACTTCATCAGGGGCAGCAGCGGCATTCATGAGCCACGAATACCGCATCAAATGCTGTCCCGGATCAGTCCTTCCGTTGTACTTGTCCATCTGTGGCAAGTTAAAGCGTCGGGGAAATTGGAAGTCGAGGATATCGTCGGTGAACGGAGTATGGCTTCGCTCAATGCCATAATCTTCATTTGTATAATTCCGGCTCTCTGACATGATCTGGCGAACCATTGCCTGTACATCAGCATTAGTTAGGGGCCGCTCAGGTTCCCTGGCCCTAGCATCCGAGTTCCTTCTGGGCTCTTGTTCAGGAGATGCCCTTCTTCTTCGTGCTGGCTCTGCTCGATTCCGTTCCCTGCGCTCCCGGCCGATCTCGGGAGGAGGGGACTGGAGTCTTTGTCCCCGAGTGGGGTCATTGTTTCCCAGTGCTCATGCAATGTCCTCACGAGATCCCAAAGATCCAAATGTCAGCTGCTCCACGTTTTGAGGTCGTTCGAGTGGCCTTCGTTCATGGGGCCTCTCTTCCTCGGAAGACGAAGATTGATCCACTGGTGTGTGACGAACCGGTGATGGAGTTCTCTGTCGACGGAGTTCACTAATCTCCCGACTCATGAGCCTCATATTTTCCTGCATCATGAGATTAGTTCGCTCGTGAACCTTCATAGCCTCCCTCGCGCTCTCAAGCATGTCAAGCAAGTGCGAGAAATCTCCTTGAGTGATGGGCGCAGATGGACTGACCTGATCACCAACCCTGGTGGCTGGAATTGGAGCATTCGTAGGGACTCGAGTAGAGGTTCCAGCTTCACCAAGCATCGGGTCGGATCGGAGGTAGGAGGTCGGATCGGTTCGGAGCTGGGGGGTCTGCTCGGATCGGTACGTGGCAAGCAACTCGGGTCGGTTCAGATTGGGGGAATGCACTGCTTCAGAATCTCCTACCCGGATCAGATCGGAGTTTTCCCCCTGCTGGCGGCTCGGATTTCCTGCATTGGTTCTTCCTACTGCTGAACTCTGCCCCCGAGACCTTGTTACAACAGCATTTTGCTGATCTTCGCCAGCCCCATTTCCTCGAACAGACTAAACTTCCTTGCCTTTTCCTTTGGCCATAAGTTTTTGACAATCACTTCAACAAATATAAAAAAGCGGAGAAACTTAAGGATTCACTTCTTTGAACTCGGCGGTCCAAAAAGTAGAAAGAGATCCCGGAAAATAAAGAATTTAGATGAGGATTCTCAGTGAAAGCACCAAAATGTTAGACCCAAAAGTGGTTCTAACACCCAAATTGATTAAAAGCAAATAAGATAAGATAAAAATAAAGATGAACACACAGGATTTATAGTGGTTCGGCGAAGAAGTGCCTACGTCCACTTATCTTTCACTATATTCAATGATTCAATTGCAAATACAATGTAATTGTCACTTGACTTCACTCACAACTCGCTTATATTCACTCAATAGAATAAAACAAATAATGAAAGAAGATTTGGATTCTCCGGGAGTAATGGAGTTCGGGTTATGGAGGTAGTTGAATTCTCAAAGTGCCTAAAAAAGAAGATCCTTCTCTTTGTCTCCAGACGGGGTATTTATAGGTGCGAATTTGCTTGAAACTTGATCCGGGTCGGGGCCACACGTCGTCCATCCCACTATCTTCGGGTTCGGATGAACTATTATGTTGATAACGCATCAAAGGAACGGACGTTATGGGTAAGAACTGGTCATAGCCGGTCCGGATATCCAGGCGCTTTTGCAGGAGAATAATATGGAACATGGGCTATGGTCGGAGACGCACAGATAAGGGGTTCGGATCGGGATATCTGATCCGACCCGGACTGGCTTGGATGCAACGCTCTCCTCTTCTCTAATCTACTCCGCTCCGATCCATTTTCGTGGCAAACAGGTGGCTTTCCGATCCAATTGAAATCATGTTGCCCTCCGATCCGATTAGATATACCTTACCAATTTCCTCAGCAGCAGTTCACCGATCCGAACAGAGGACTCTATCCGACCCGAACCGATATGTTGCTCTGACCCGACCCGAACAACTGCTGCTATCCAATCTAGATTGTAGTGTCTTCTCCAATCCGAACCGAAGTCTTCTAATTAAAAATGCTCTTCAATGTCTGGTTTCTTGACTTTGTGTTGCCTAGTTCACAAAGTAGGCTAACAGTAAGTTTTCGAAAGTTCTCTGGTCAATTGCCAACAACCGAAATTTGCACCATATTTCGGTTGTTAACAACCAAATGACTGTTAAACCTAAAAAAAAATCCGTTTCTTCCCTGTTCGGTTGTTAACAACCAAAGGTAGGCCCATATTTCGGCCGTTAACAACCGAATGGCTGTTCTTCGTCAAAATTCAACACAATTTGCCAACCAAACATATTCTAAATGATAAAGTTTAATGCCCGAAGGCCTATGATGTTATATATATGCAAATGGGATGTCTATAACTCACCGAAGCAACTCATAAACACCAAATTCACACGCATGAACAAGTATTCATGAAATTTGCAATGGTTTTGATTATAATTTCAAGAGTGAACTAAATTCCAAACCAAAACGAATAAACGCGATACAAGCAAATTGTGAAGTCTTAGAACTTGCCGGGTGCGACAATGGTACTTCACAACAACACTTAATTGACTCATAGCATATGCACATATGTCATTATTTCTATTTCAAATGAAATTCAAACTAAGGAACCGAAGGGAGTAAACTATCCTAACCAATTCAACAAGCAAATGAAACATGAAATTGTCCTAAATTACACTTATGCAAGCCGTAGACTTGAGGCATAGATGTGAGTTCAATAAAGAACTCACCTTTGATTTCAAACGATGAAGAACAAGCTCCAATTCGAGCAAGGACCCACTTTTCTTCATTAGAAACAAATAATCAACCCAAAAGCAAGCTAGAGCAACCTCTCTTCAATCAATACTCATGAATCTCCAATCTATGAGCATATCAACAAGATTCCTAAGAGTTAGGTTATAGGAATTATCACAAATCAAAGAGGAGTGGAGTTGGAGAAGATGAAGAGGAAGATGAAGAAGCTTACCCAAGCTTTTGCACTTGATTTCCTCTTGGATTGGATCCCTAAGACAAGCTAGGGCTTAGGGAAGTTTTAATTTCCCTTTCCCTCTCCCATTTTCTATTTCTTTGTTGAAGTGAGAATCAATGAAGAGGAGGAGGAGATTTGGGGTTATATGGTGAGCTAGGCCAGCTCAACCAAGACCCAACCCAAAGTGCCAAATTTCCGAATTTTGGAACATATCGAAGCTTACACTTTTTGAACTCCTGAACGACGTTTTGAACTCGATGGAAGTGGTTTCGAGTCCAAATTCTATCGTTTGTGAAAAATGACATTTTGAGGGACACATCGGATACGACGATATATTTAAATAAAATATTTAAATCTAAAATCGTCGAATGAGCGGTTTGTTACATTCGGGGTTTATACTTAGGAAGTCGTTCTCTTGCTAGTTACAGTCAGGGACTAATAGTAGTGGAATGATAGTGATATGTAAATAAACAATGGAAATGTTTTCCAGTGTTAATAACATATATTTTCTAAACATAGAAAATAAGGAAATGTGAATATATATATATATATGTTAAATCATGATTGATCTATATAATTTCCATCTGGAAATAATATCTTTGTTTGCACATGTGTTTTTCTTTGATAGTTAAATCACAGACTATCAAATTTTTGACCATTTTAACGTTGTTAACATGGAGAGACTGGTTGGATTACTATCCGAAGAACCACTCCGTATTGGCATAAGCGTTGCGAATCAAGTACATTGAATATATTGAAGACGGGGTAAAGTGAAAGTGTTGTTGTATAAATCTTAGACAACAATTGCCTAAGACGGATGTACTGAATATGCCTTCGGTTTGTCCAGTCCCAGGACGACCTGTATGGAAGAATGTCTGACAGAGTATATTTAATAGATCGCGTAAGTTGATCTCTTCAAACGTGTTTACGTTTGGTGGCGGAGGAATTCGTTTCTCTTAGCTGTATACTCGAGGTATTTTTAGGGAAATCAATTTATGATTGGCGGGTATGACAATGTGACATTCAAAGTGAATAAATGTGTGATCTGTCAGAGTTAAGCGTGGCCTCTAGCCTCACAACCGGGAAATGACAAAAATCGGGCAGGCAGCATGTCTATGTAGGTCGCACCTATTAGGGTGTATAATCACCTGATCTAGAGTTTCATTTACTTCTAAAAATCTATTGTCGATGCTGTCCCATTCGGGAAACGGTTACTGATCCCAACCGTTGGTGATATACATTCGATACACTCAAGCGAAATGAGTGGTCGGTCATGTGTGGCCAGGTTGTAAGATGTTCTTGTTGAACCCAGTGTATTCCTCTCTAGAGGTACACTAGCGAAAGGTGGTTCCATGCCTTGTCATAGTTGGAAATCCATTACCCAATATGTGTTTGCAGTGTTGATTGTACACTATATATGTAGAACGTGAGATGAAAGTGTTTCTGCTAGATGATTATTATGTTGTGGTTGATAGACATTATTATTATATCAAAAGGTTTTTGATATAAAGATATTTTGGATTCTCATAAGGGAAAAACCCGTTCCGTTATACGGCGTTGTCTTATGAGATATCGTTTACTTGTTCGAACTGTTTTAAACTGTTTTACTCACACCAGTCCTATGACTGACCCGGAGTTTATTTTGTTTTCCCTAAACTCTTGGGTGCCCAATTTTGTACGGGCAGTCAAGTAGTCGGGATTTACAGATACTTGAAGAGCTGGAGCAGGAGGCTTCAGGATCATATAGCTATAGTTTATTTTTACTATGTTGTAAGTGCTGTACTTTGATAATGATGTATATTCAAGTACATATTTATATTTCAAAGTTATGTTATATATGTTATATGTTATTCGTCCCGTTGTGAGGTTCGTGTCACTCTAATGTTGTGTTCTTCTTCTATTCTAAGTTTCTATCTTATCTTTCCTCTCCCTCTATTTTCTTTCATTAACTACCAGTATTTTCGATCCTTGGATATTTGATATGTGTTGTATATCGAATAACCAAGATCGACATATTTACGCGACGTTACAGTTGGTATCAGAGCAAAGGTTAAGTAATTACCTTGGCTCTATCGTGTGACTCAGTAGAGATGGGGTTAGTAATACCCTAGATTGAGTTGAGTGTATATATACGAGAGAGCGTATTTGTTATTTAATATACAGTGGTTTATATTGTGGAGATTTATTGGTTGAGTTGTTTATGAGTTCTAGTCGATCAGTTTGATCCACTGTATCGGTAGGAGTTTATAAACACTCGAATACGATGAACCGTCATGGTATGTTTTGAAAAGAGGGTAAATGAAATAATTTTACCTAGATTAGATTTTGATATAAAGGATTTATATTGAAATGATTTTATTATATTGGATATATTGGTTGTTATTTTAATCGAATAAGATTATAAAATGTGAAATGGTTATGTAAATAGCAAATAAGAATTCGTATAAGTGAAATCAGATGAATTAAATCTGAAATTAAAATCAGAATTGAAATTAAAACCCTGGAAATTGGAAAGGTGTTTGTAAATGGATTTTAATTGAACATATGAGAATTTTAAAATCCTGGGAGATTTTAAATTGTTTTACAAGCATTGGGAATGGTATTTTGAAATATATTTCAAAATAGAAGTGTTTAGAAATGGTTTTGAAAAGTGATATAGTATTGAACTGACTTCGATAGCTGGGAAATAACCCTGATGATGAATCGTGACATCATTAGTGTTCATTTTCAAGTATGTAAGTGACAGATTATTACCAAAGATTTTGTTTTTAAATTGATTTGAGAAAAGCAAGTTATTTGAATCCTGAAAAGGAAAGTTTGATTTTCGATATGGTGAACTGTTTAAAACTCCCAGGAAAAGATTGTTTGAATTAAAACCAAATTAAGCAGAAATTTGGGAAAACAAATTGAATTAAATCTAGTTAAGTGCAAATGAATTGAATTAGAATGATATCGAGACAAATGGGATTTGTGAGATAAGAAGTTGAAATAGAATTGGTTTGGTAAATTAAGATTTGGAATAGAGAATGGAACTCGAGTTGAAATGAAATTCGACTTAGGTATAAGCGAATGATTGGATTTGTGGATAAAAACAGATGGGAATTTGATTGGGATGACATTGGTATATGCTGAATTAGCAGTAATGATATGCCCGACAAAAAGGCACAAGTTCATATTATATATTGGGTATGAGATTTTGATGAGCCGAATTGGCAAGCCGCTTGGCTGTTTGATTTTCTTTTGGGTTGGAAAAGGCCTAGAGAGGCGAGTTGGAGTTTGAGCTATTGACCTGTACAAAGAAGGTGCTGGCGAAATTTTTTGAAAAGTTAAGGTGTTAGAAATTTTTTAGGATTTTTGAAAATATTCGTTAATAGAATTAAATTAAATATTTAATTGAAATTAAATTGGTTCAGTTGAAACTGAAGTTGAGAAGTGAACAATATAGTCTAGCCAGTCGATAGGGATTGTTTCTACCTTAGCAATTTCGAGGAAGAAACTATTTTAAGTGGGGAAGAATGTAACGACCCGTATTTTTTATTTAATTATTTAAATAGTGATTTAGAGAATTAAATGGTCGTTTAATTAAATTATATTGAATATTTAATTAATATAAATAATAAAATAATATATTTAATTCTGAAAATAATCAGAAATATTGGAATTTATAATATTCTGTGAATTTGATTATTTCTAAGATTTAATTCAGCTTAGAATTGAATTAGAACGATGAATATATTTAAATAACGATAGTTTGAATGTATAATTATATTATAATTATAATCGAGCTCGAAATGGCGCTGCAATTCGTAAATTGGCGATTCGAACTTCAACTGAATATACGGGGTCTGTTTTGAATCAGATTTCTGTGAAACAAGAAACGTTCAGAGCTGGTGAAGTATAATTTTCTAATGGAAGAGAAAAATCGAGATTTCGTCGTATACATTTTGATTTATGGCCAAATCAAATTTTAAAATAGTCGCGGTGGAATCGTTTATAAACCATAACGATATATTTAATTTTAACTAAATATTGACTTCAAATTTAGACAAGCCCTTCGACACGTAGTGATAATTTAATTTTTAGAATTTTACTGTAATTTTTAATTAATTAAATACACAACTTTTTATTTGGAGTATTTTGCACCCTTAACCAATACATAAGGGGTTTCACAATATGAGTTAGTCTACCGATATTAATATATTTTTGGAATCGCAACACCTCACTGAATACAATGGTATTTTTATTTACGTCTATAGCGATCCGTAAGTAAATGAATTATGTGTAGCATGGTACGCTAGAACTAAAATATCTCAACCCAAAACACTATAAATAATCATTAACTTTCTAATCTAAATTCATTCCAGCGTTCCTCAGAAATAATCTGCCGCAACCTCTCTTCCCTTTTCTTCAGCAAAATGCAAGAAACAAAAATCCACAACAAATACAAAAAAAATCTATAAATCCTAAAATACATGTTTATGGGTTCAGCAAGGTGAGCTCTTCCTTCTGGTATGCCGACAGAAGGCTGTGAATCTATTTCTGTTCACTAAAAAAAATACACAGTGGACTAGGGCTGAACGTTTTAGGAAATGGAAGCTTCGAATCATGAAACAAATGCTATATCTGGGTTTCTGGGTTGTGTATTACGGCGTGGTGGGTGTTGGGCGATTCCGGTGGGTTTTGAGGTGCGAAAGGGATAAGATGGTTATAGAGGAGAAGAGATGTTGATGGTGGATTTAATGGTGAAGGCGATTTGTGATTTACGAATGGGAGAGGGTGTTTAGTGGATGAAGCTGGAGAATGGGTTGCGAAAATTTGGTTTTTGGATCGATGTTGGAGATGGAAGAATGTAAATGGGAGTATGTGTGATGAAGCGGTTGTGTTGTGACTGGAAAGTGGACGTGTGTGCGAACGAGAAACGGGAAGTGCGAAAGTAAAGGAGGGTGGAGGATGTGATTTGCGGTGAGAAATACTAGAAGGATGTGAATTCCTTTCATTAGGGAAGAAGACATTTCTGGAGCAGGCTGAAATACTGGGTGAGGAAATGGGCCTTAAGGACGTGAGTTTGGAGGGGTGATAGGCTGAAATGTGGTAAGGCCCGAATGAGGGTTCATGGTTTGTAGTAATGGACAGGAGTGGGTGTTGACGGTTGGGAGTATAAAGCTTCAAAATGCATTGGTAGTGTGTACAAGAGGAGTTGCGGTTACAGGAAAATATAAGGAAGAAAATTTGGAAAAAGTTATAACATTTATAAAGTAATTAACGCTTAATTTAATTGTCTACTAAGATAATGCTAATTAAATCGGTTTCAGGTTTTGCTCAAGTATGAAGGCGAAAACAAAGTAGCAAGAAGGATTGGCCATTAAACGTAAAATGAAATGATCAGTTTTAATTGTATAAAATTTAAGAATATGTTATATTAATCTAAAATCATGGATTGTATAATTATTAATGTAGTCATATGTTACAGAATTTCACGAAACCGATCACGCTGAATTGTAACGACAAAATCTTCGTTGTGGCACTGATGTGGTGAGACTGAACATCATGGAACTAGTTGGACTGATTGGAGCTCGCTACAATTTATATCGAAATAAATTGTCTGATCAGAATCGACTATCGATTATCATTCTTTAACGATAATCGACAATGTGAGTAAAAACTCACCAACTCTGAACAGTTATATTTTTATCACGTATTCTTAGAACTGATAATTATCTGTTGATTGTTGTGTGTTAACTATTTGGTTGAATTGCTTATGTATTGGTTGAAATTGTAGATAACGATGTATATATAAATCGTTAATAGAAAATTGATTCGGTTTATCAGAATATTTTATACTCGTGTTGTTTAACATCTGTGATGCAGGCAAACAGGTTGGAGGGATCCAACAGGATTCCTCAACATTTATAATACTGTTTGTTTTCATATATTGTGTTATATGATGTGATATAATCCGTGATTGATTATAATGACACTGGTCCTGTTAATTGGTATTTTAAATACCATAATAAATACTGGAATGTGAAAAGGGAATTCTCAAAGTGTATATTGAAAATAATATATTTATAAAATCACAGGGTTTTGTAAAAGGAAGATATTCAGAAAACGAGTAAAGTTTTATAAAAGGAAAATGTTTATAAAACGAATAAAGTTTGAATAAAGGAATATTATTTAGAAAATAAATAGAATTATTAAAGGAATATTTATTTGGAAAATAAACATTATTTATAAAAAGGAAGTTGATGAGATATAAAGTAGTTAATCGGATTTAGTTATTCGAAGTCGAGTTAATCGAATATGGTTAGTCAATAGAGTTAATCGAACAAAGTTAATCAATTGGAGTTAATCGACTATTAGTTATTCGAATAGAGTTAATCAAACAGAGTTAATCAAATAGAGTTAAAGGTATAGAGATAAGCAAAATTAGAAACTGACTAGAATTATTAAGTTGAATGATTTCCTAAGTATCGATCTGATGTTGGTTTCGGCCTTCGGGGTATATACTTAGGAAGTTGTTCTCTTGCTAGTTACAGTCAGGGACTGATAGTTGTGGAATGATAGTGACATGTAAATAAACAATGGAAATGTTTTCCAGTGTTAATAACATATATTTTCTAAACATAGAAAATAAGGAAATGTGAATATATATATATAGATATATATGTTAAATGATGACTGATCGATATAATTTCCATCTGGAAATAATATCGTTGTTTGCACACGTGTTTTTGTTTGATAGTTAAATCACAGACTATCAAAGTTTTGACCATTTTAACGTTGTTAACATGGAGAGACCGGTTGGATTATTATCCGAAGAACCACTCCGTATTGGCATAAGCGTTGCGAATCAAGTACGCTGAATATATTGAAGATGGAGAAAAGTGAAAGGGCTGTAGTATAAATCTTAGATAACAATTGCCTAAGATGGATGTACTGAATAGTGCCTTCGGTTTGTCCAGTCCCAGGACGACCTGTATGGAAGAATGTCTGATAGAGTATATTTAATAAATCGCGTAAGTTGATCTCTTCCAACGTATTTACGTTTGGTGGCAGAGGAATTCGTTTCTCTTAGCTGTATACCCGTGGTATTTTTGGGAAATCAATTTGTGATTTGGCGGGTACGACGATGTGACATTCAAAGTGAATAAATGTGTGATCTATCAGAGATAAGTGTGGCCTCTAGCCTCACAACCGGGAAATGACAAAAATCGGACAGGCAGCATGGCTATGTTGGTCGCACCTACTAGGGTGTATAATCATCTGATCTAGAGTTTCATTTACTTCTAAAAATCTATTGTCGATGTTGTCCCATTCGGGAAACGGTTGTTGATCCCAACAGTTGGTGATATACATTCGATACACTCAGGCGAAATGAGTGGTCGGTCATGTTTGGCCAGGTTGCAAGATGTTCTTGTTGAACCCAGTGTATTCCTCTCTAGAGGTACACTAGCAAAAGGTGGTTCCATACCTTGTCATAGTTGGAAATCCATTACCCAATACGTCCTTGCAGTTTTGATTGTATACTATATATGTAGAACGTGAGATGAAGCGTTTCTGCTAGATGATTATTATATTGTGGTTGATAGACATTATTTTAATATCAAAAGGTTTATGATATAAAGATATTTTGGATTCTCATAAGGGAAAAATCCGTTCCATTTTACGGCGTGGTCTTATGAGATATCGTTTACTTGTTCGAACTGTTTTAAACTGTTTTACTCACACCAGTCCCATGACTGATCCGGAGTTTATTTTGTTTTGTTTTCCCTAAACTCTTGGGTGTTCAATTTTGTACGGGCAGTCAAGTAGTTGGGATTTACAGATGCTTGAAGAGCTGGAGCAGGAGGCTTCAGGATCATATAGTTATAGTTTATTTCCGCTGTGTTGTAAGTGTTGTACTTTGATAATGATGTATATTCAAGTACATATTTATATTTCAAAGTTATGTTATATATATTATATGTTATTCGTTCCGTTTTGAGGTTCGTGTTACTCTGATGTTTTATTCTTCTTCTTCTTCTTCTATTCTAAGTTTCTATCTTATCTTTCCTCACCCTCTATTTTCTTTAATTAACTACCGGTATTTTCGATCTTTGGATGTTTGATATGTGTTGTATATCGTATAACGAGGATCGACAAATTTCCGGAACGTTACAAGAAACTTAACAACAAGACAGATATAAAACAGTACTTAAAAATTTAAAACTTTATACATTGCAGCGGTAACAGATAAGTTTGATTACATCATCAAAAACCAAAGACTAGAGTCAGTACATAATATCCATCTTGATTAAATCATAGTACATAAAATGAAAGACATAACCCCAACATAAAATAGCCATAAATAAGATAGGCTGAACTTTTACTTCAGTGATCATAGCAACTTCCAAAGAAAGAGATAAAGCTGTCCAAATCAAGCTCCACTAGTGCTAGTCCCACACTGGGCACCTGGGGGGGAAGGGAAGAAAAGAGGTGGAAACAAGGGGGTCAGACATAAAGTCTGGCGAGTGCAATAACTTTAACAATAGAATCATTAACTAACTATGATAAGGCATAAGCTGGAAAATAAGGAAATGACTATGAGCCAATGGGTATAACAAAGCAAACAAAGGAAATAAGATGAACAAAGATAACGTTAAAGGCGCCCCTAATCACTACAGGATAATTACTATACTGCACCACCACTAGTCACCCTTAAAGTTGATCCCGCCTACAGAACTTAATAATTATAATGGTAGTTTGTGTACCCCTAGCTACCTTCATAGGTGTCGTCTGCCCCTATCTCCACTAGGTGTACCCACTACCCCCATTCGATTGGCTCCCTATCTCGTAGATACCCGTGCTGGCCCCACAGTGGGGTGTATCACTCCCCAGAGTGGAAACCCGATACCACTAAGAATGCACGGCTTATATCTACACGATGCAACAATGTCTTACCTACCAGCCCGGGCCCACACACGCATATGAACCCGTTGGACTTGCGTTGCCACCGCTAACCCGTTTTGACCTCTTACAATCAAATCCAGTACGCGTGTCCCGTCCTCGACTTGGGTCGAGACCACAAAGATACTTAATGGGTTACTGGTTTGAAAAGGGCCCCCATGCATGACACAAGCTTTCCAACTATGCTTGGTCCCCTCTAAGGTTTTTCCCCACTTAACCCCATTCTTATTCATGTCTTCTTACATGTTTCAATCTTGGTTAACTGCATCTAATCGTATTTCAAATGCCACCCAAGGCACCCACTAAATTCCACATGCCACCCAAGGCACCCACTTAACCCCCTCATGTCCCACTACATGTTTATCTGGTTAAGTGTTTCTTAATTCATTAAGAACGTAACCTTGTAAAGACCTCCCACATTAGACTGGCATTTGTGGCAGCTAGATTTGTCGGGCGGGTCTGGGCAGTCTTACACCACAAACGAGCCTAACCTCATGTCTTTACAACTGTTACGCATTTAATTCATGCCTTTGACCTCTCACATTAGACTGGCATTTGTGGCAGCTGGATTTGTCGGGTGGGTCCGGGCAGTCTTACACCACAAAAGAGTCTAACCTCGTGTCTTAGGCGGTTTATTATTACATATCTTCATTTAACCCCAAATTGGATTATTATCCCTATTCGAATTTGTAAATAAATTCTAAATTCATTTATGTCCATAATTGTCTCAATTATGTCCATAAATACCAATTATGCCAATTAATATCTTAAATTTATTATATGCCTTTTTCAGGCCATTTATGCCAATTCTCAATAGGTGTATATTCAATATTACCCCCATTGCCCCCACGTTGTTCGTTCGTTTATCATGACATATACATATTAGACTATAAACTAGTCTAATACATAAAAGGGAAGAAACACCACAAATTTGCATAACACCCAAAATAGATCTAACTTGTAAATAAGAATTACAACTTAACTTGCGTAAACTTTGTATAGTCATGAATCTAAACATAAACCTAAAAGGTGTGAACTTGCATGTATATGATATAGTTTTTCACTTAAAACTTGCATAGGCCATAATCACAAACTGACATAAAACTATACATGTCATAGATCTAAATGTAGGGGTGTAAACTTGCATATATGTGATATAGTTTTTCACTTAAAACTTGCATAAGCCATAATCACAAACTTGCATAAAACGATGTAAGTCATAGATCTAAATCTAAAGGGTGAACTTGCATATATGTGAATCCAATTTCTACCTAAACTTGCATATAATTACTTTTTTTGATTCACATGTAAACTTGTATACAATTCACATAGAAACTAGCATATAATTTACACCCAAACTTGCATATAAAATGATGTCAAACGTGAATCAAGATGAAAATATATGATTTGGCATATGAAAAGGGATCCACAACATCACTATCATGATAAACAACTAGCATATATTCACAAAAGATTACATTTTTCCAATGATTCGCAAACGTAGCCATATAACCCAATTTATATCTCAACCCAATTAACTTATTAATTATCTTATTAAAGAAATTGAATTCACAACTCAAAGAAGGTCTTGAGTTCTGAAATCTGAATTCTGAAATTGATTTAGCTCGCCTCTGAAGTAGACAATTTCTTATGGTTGTTATAAACTTGAATTGAATTGAGTTGATTAGCTTTTCTTTCTCCTAAATGGTGGCGGCTATTCTAGGTTGCAAGGTGATAGCATGACGGCCATGGTTCTAATTTTAATTAGGTTTTAGGGTTTGAGTCTACATGTGTTTATATAGAATTTAGAATTAATTTAGGCTATCCGATTAACCTAGAATTAACCTCAACCATTCAGATCAGAACTATCTAGAAACCCTAATGACTCAGCAAACAGTCACCAAATCGTCATCTCTCAAATCTACTCGGGGGGGGGGGGGGGGGGGCAGGTCGACCCCTAGCTCGACCCCCAGGTTGACCTGTGGGGGGGGGGGGGGGGCAGGTCGACCCCTAGCTCGACCCCCAGGTTGACCTGTGGGGGGGGGGGGGGGGAGGTCGACACTATGGTCGACCCCCTGGTCGACCTGGGTCCTGGGCGGGAATTTTCCCGCCCAAACCGCTTCTGGCTTCTGGTTCGAAATTTGAATCTGTTTTCGAGCTATTTGAATTTATTTAATTTTCCGGAAACTTCCGACAGCCATAACTTCGTCATACGAAGTCCAATTCACGCAAACTCGGGCTCTATCTCAACCAGAATTCCGAGACGAACACAATGGCGTAACCCGTTTCCCTTGATTCTCACATTTAGAATTAAGTATTCTTTGATTTATTAGTTTATGTTAACAGAAAACATGGGGTGTTATATTCTCCCCTCCTTAAAGGATTTCGCCCCCGAAATCTCCAAGTTAAGGAGAATGCATATCCTAACATCCAATCATCCATCTACTCAACCATCAAACACAGGCGTCCATTGTCTTTACAAAATTTCTAATGTTGTATGAACATATGCAAGAAGTGTGTGTATATGTTCCTTATCTAATGCAAAATCAGGCGGGCTACTAATTTAGTTGACCTCCTTAATGCAAATTATGATAGTGCCATGCGTTCATTATGCATGCAAAAGAATCCTATCGATACATATTATTTCTAAATGTGTGCACAACCATTCATCAAAATGTAGCATCCATATGATAACACAACCATTATACATCCATAAATTTAAATATTTACACACATTTATATGCAACATGAAGGTGATTAAGCCGATCTTGTGTCTAACGTGTGTGTATATGCATCCACGAGCAACCACTAGCAGCCACTTGCATCCATTTGCATCCATTAAACATAACATGTCTCAAACACATGTTTCAACCAAAGGGTTCTTCCTAACTAAAGATAGAAGATGTCATCGCAAAGATAATACTAAAAGATAGGAAAAGTATCAACAAAGCAGTAGAAAAAGGAGAAATTAAAGCATACCCTCAAAAAGGAAAGGGTACAGCGTACGCATCTTATCTTCCGTCTCCCAAGTTGCGTCTCTTTGATCATCTCCCCATTGCACTTAAACCAACTTGACCATTTTGTTGCGAATCTTTTTGACCTCCGATCCGAGAATGCGTGCAGGAGCTCGTCTGATTTTGGCATTGCGCTCTACTTCCACTTCTTCGAGCGTGCTCGGCTCTACCACTTCCATCGTATCGTGTAAACACTTACGCAAATGTGAAACGTGAAACATGTCATGAACTCCGCTGAGCTTCTCTGGTAACTTTACTATGTATGTCATCTGTACAATCCTCCCCGTAATTGGAAAGGGTCCTACGAACCTCAGTGTCAACTTCCCTATTGATCCAAAGCGGACTATGTTTCTCAACGGTGACACCTTAATAAAAACCATGTTACCAACATCGAACTCAAGATCGGTTCGTCTCTTATCAGCATATGACTTCTGCCGGTGCTGTTTTCATTCGCCGTTGAATCAGGTCTATCTTTTCCGAAGTCTCCCTAATCATGTCGGGTCCAAGCAAAACCTTATCTATGGATTCCCACCAACATGTAGATGATCAGCACGGTCGTCCATAAAGAGCCTCAAAAGGTGCCATGCCAATGCTAGCCTGAAAACTATTATTATAGATGAACTCTACTAGTGGAAGGTGTTCTTCCCATGTTCCTCCAAAGTCTAGAATGCATAGCCTCAGAAGGTCTTCTAGAATCCGATTCACCCTCTCGGTCTGGCCGTCCGTCTGAGGATGATAAGCGGTACTTAAGCATAATTGCGTTCCAACCGCCTCTTGTAAGCTCTTCCAAAATTTGCTTGTGAAAATAGGATCTCTATCGCTCACAATGCTGGAGGGTATGCCGTGCAAACGAACTATCTATCGAAGGTAAACAGCTGCTAACCAAGTGGCGGTCCTTCTACTTTTAACGAGAATAAAATGGGCACTTTTAGTAAGTCGGTCTACAGTTACCCAAATCCCCGTATTACCCTTTCTCGATCTTGTTATCCCATCTACAAAATCCATGGAAACGCTTTCCCATTTCCAAAGCGGAATCTCTAAGGGATGGAGCAAACCTCCGGCTTCTTTTGCTCTGCCTTGACTTGCTGGCACACTAAGCATCTAGCTACGAACTCAGCCACGTCCTTCTTCATTTCGGCCCAAAAGAAAACTCGCTTCATATCCCTATACATCTTATCACCACCGGTATATATGGTCATCTTAGAGCGATGTGAGTCTTCAAGAATTGCCTTCTTCAAATTTCGTCTTGTGGCACGCAAAGTCTTCCATCTCTACGTAGCCAACCTCTTTCATCTATAGCATATCTATCAAGATGTCTTGAGGACTCCCCTCCTATAAGCTTGCCTACTGTCTCAACCAACTACGGGTCGTTCCGTTGTGCCTCTCCAACTCGACCCAAAAGTGTAGGTTGCACCTCTAACGATGCCAACAATCCGGGTACATAATCGACAGACAGCCTGAAGTCAAAGGAAGATATATACTTCAAGCTCTGCCACTCTACAAACAAAGGACATAGAGTTAACTTCTTTCTACTTAAGACATCAGCTACGACGTTATCCTTGCCAGGGGTATATGCGATGTCAAAATCGTAGGATGCCAAAAACTCCATCCATCTCTGTTGCCTCAAGTTTAGGTCCTTCTGAGAGAATAACTACTTTAGCGACTTATGGTCTGTATACAACTCAAACCTTTCGCCATGGAAATAATGACACCACGACTTAAGCGCAAAAACTATGGCCGCCAACTCTAAGTCGTTGGTAGGGTAATTTTTCTCGTGGGCTTTCAACTGTCTTCCACCATAGCAAATCACCCTTCCCTCTTGCATTAAAATTGCGCCAAGCCCTATCCCGCAAGCATCAGTATATACAATGAATGAATGTCTTACTTCTGTCTGGAAAAACTAAAACTGGAGCCGTCGTCAAAGCTCTCTTTAGACATTGGAAATCATCGTCACAGTCAACATCCCAAGTAAAAGTCAAATTCTTCTTCATTAATCGAGTGAGAGGGGCTGATATCTTCGCGAAGTCCTTAATGAACTTCCTATAGTAGCCAGCCATCCCTAAAAAGCTTCTTACTTCGGTTGTGTTCTTAGGCGCTTTCCAATCTTGGATTGCCACTACCTTGGTGGGATCCACAGCAATCCCTTCCTTAGAGACCACGTGTCCTAAGAACCTCACTTCTCTTCTCCAAAAATGGCACTTGGAGAACTTAGCTTTTTGCTGATGCGCTCAAAGGGTCTCTAAGACTTCCCTAAGATGTAGGGCAATCTCTTCTTTATTTTTAGAGAAAACCAAAATATCGTCTACAAAGACTACCACAAACTTGTTCAGAAACTCCCTAAACACCCTACTCATCAAGTCAACAAAGTATGCGGGTGCATTCGTCAAACCAAAAGGCATGACGATCCACTCGAAGACACCGTCAGGAGTTCTAAATGCAGTCTTATCGATGCTATATTCAGCCACCCTTAGCTGATGAAACCCTGTGGCCAAATCCAGTTGCGAGAAAACCGAAGCACCCACCAACTGATCGAATAAATCGTCTATCCTCGGTAACGGGTGTCTGTTCTTCTTTGTTAGCTTATTCAGCTCTCCATAGTTCACGCACAATCTAAGTGAACCATCGGCTTTTGTAGCAAAAACGACTGGAGCACCCCACTCCGAAATACTTCTTCTTATGAACCCCTTCTCAAGCAATTCTTTCACTTTCTTACTGAGTTCTCTTCTTACTCTCTCGGAGCCATGTGGTGCATTGGTAATGCAACTGGCTTCGCATTATCCACTAAATATATTCGAAAGTCTATCTCACGGCTAGGGGGTAAACCTCGAACCTCATCGAAGACGTCACTATATTCACGGACCACACGAACAGATTTCAAATCATCATTGGATGCGTCTAGGGATTCTAGGTAGCTAAGCATTACCGGACCTCTAAGGTCATAAGAAATATCAAGGGTCTTTCCGCAACGAGTCAACAATCTAACTACCATTCTTTCCCAATCTAGGATGGCCCCATATCTAGTTAGCCAATCCATACCTAGAATCAAGTCGTAGCCCATGAAGCCAAGATCAAAGGCGTTGCATTCAAACCCAATGCCCAAGATAGACACTCTCAAATCCCGACAAATCATAGAAAGATGAGCTGAACCACCAATAGGATTTGAGACTACTGTGGGATCTGAAACTAGACTAGTATTTAGGTGCAGTGTTTCAACTAACGAAGCAGACACAAATGAGTGTGAAGCGCCAGAGTCAAACAAATTACGAACGGGATGATCAAAAAGAAAAACTAAACTTTCAACATAAATGTTTCTACCTCATTCTTGCAGCGGTGGGACCGTGAGAGCCTGGACCTGCTCCCTTGCCAGGCCTGGTGCAATGAGAGCCAGAAGCTGCCCTCCAGAAGTTCTTTCCCCTTGTCCCTGTTTCCTTGGGCAGTCCTTAACTAGATGACCTGCCTCTCCATAGTGGAAACAGCCAGTCTTCTTCTTTTTCCGACAGTCTTTACTTAGATGGCCTGGTGCCCCACAATTAAAGCACTTCTTCTTTCCTTTGCCATTATTGTTCTTTCCGCTTTCATGTTCTGTTGTTATGGTTTCTTTTGATCCCCTTTCTTCTCAGGTGCCTTATTAGCATTGGCGCCTTTCTCCTCTTCATGCATAAGCGCTATGTCAACTAGTCTCCCAAACGTGGCCTCCATAGGGATGTGGGTCATAGCTAACCTATGTAGTGGCTCGTTCAAACCCTTAACAAATCTCAGGGCCTTCTTTTCGGGTGTATTCACCAAGTCCAAGCCAAATCTCGCCAACTGATTGAACTTGTTGATGTATTCTTTCACTGATAGATTCCCGTGCTTCAACGCCAAAATCCTTTCCATGTATAGATTCTCTTCAGCCCGTGAGAGAAACTTTGCCTCAAACCAATGCCTGAAATCTGGCCATGTATCAACTGGATGCTCTCCATTAGTGACCTCCCACTAAAACGAGGCCTCATCCTTCATTAACCAGGAAGCTAACCGGACCTTTCTTCCATCTTCTACCTCAAAGATTCCAAACAATTCTTCCACCTCCTTTAGCCAATTTCGAGCTTCAACAAACGTCTCCGACCCGTGAAAAGGTTTCCCGCCCATTGCCCGAAAGTCCTTGCATGTCTTTGCGAAAGTGTCAACACGGGGAGGAGGAGGAGGAGGAGCATTTGCTAGGCCTGCGACATTGGCCCTAGCTTCCAGATACCTTCTAAACCATCCTGGTATCGGTATCCCCTCGGGTATCTCGGGAATTCCAGACATACTGAAGAGAAAAATTAAGAGATTCAAATGAAGAATTTGAAAGAAAGATATATGGCACTTGGGGGTTATGTTTTCAAAATAAACTTTTCTCTTTAAAATACTTCCCTTAAAACGTAATTTTGAAAGTATTTCTTTATAAAAGTGCTTTTGAAAAATAGTTTTTCAAAATTCATATCTTTTCTAGTAACCTTCAGCTCTGATACCACGTGTGACACCCCATGTCCATTAATGCCACTCACAAAGGGAATGCATTAACTTCTATGGAGCGTTTTAAGTGTGTATAGAACAGAAACTTAACAACAAGACAAATATAAAACAGTACTTAAAAATTTAAAACTTTATTCATTGCAGCGGTAACAAATAAGTTTGATTACATCATCAAAAACCAAAGACTAGAGTCAAGTACATAATATCCATCTTGATTAAATCAAAGTACATAAAATGAAAGACATAACCACAACATAAAATCGCCATAAATAAGATAGGTTGAACTTTTACTTCAACGACCCAAGTAAGTTCCAAAGAAAGAGATAAAGCTATCCAAATCAAGCTCCACTAGTGCTAGTCCCACCCTGAGCACCTGGTGGGGAAAGGAAAGAAAAGAGGTGGAAACAAGGGGGTCAGACATAAAGTCTGGCAAGTGCAATAACTTTAACAATATAATCATTAAGTAACAAGGATAAGACATAAGCTGGAAAATAAGGAATTGACGGTGAGCCAATGGGTATGACAAAGAAAACAAAGGAAATAAGATGAACAAGGATAACGTTAAAGGCACACCTACTCACTACAGGATAATTACTATATTGCACCACCACTAGTCACCCTAAAAGTTGATCCCGCCTACAGAACTTAATAATGATAATGGTAGTTCGTGTACCCCTAGCTACCTTCATAGGTGTCATATGCCTTTATCTCCACTAGGTGTACCCATTACCCCCATTCGATCGGCTCCCTAACTCGTAGATACTCGTGCTGGACCCACAGTGGGGTCTATCACTCCCCAAAGTAGCAACCCGATACCACTAAGAATGCACGGCTTATATCTACACGATGTAACAATGTCTTACCTACCATCCCGGGCCCACACACGCATATGAACCCGTTGGACTTGTGTTGCCACCGCTAACCCGTTTTGACCTCTTACAATCAAATCCAGTACGCGTGTCCCGTCCTCAACTTGGGTCGAGACCACAAAGATACTTAATGGGTTACTGTTTTGAAAAGGCCCCCTATGCATGACACAAGATTTCCAACTATGCTTGGTCCCCTCTAAGGTTTTTCCCCACTTAACCCCATTCTTATTCATGTCTTCTTACATGTTTCAATCTTGGTTAAGTGCATCTAATCGTATTTCAAATGCCACCCAAGGCACCCACTAAATTCCACATGCCACCCAAGGCACCCACTTAATCCCCTCATGTCCCACTACATGTTAATCTGGTTAAGTGTTTCTTAATTCATTAAGACTGTAACCTTGTAAAGACCTCCCACGTTAGTCTGGCATTTGAGGCAGCTAGATTTGTCGGGCGGGTCTGGGAAGTCTTACACCACAAACGAGCCTAACCTCGTGTCTTTACAACTGTTACGCATTTAATTCATGCCTTTGACCTCTCACATTAGACTGGCATTTGTGGCAGCTGGATTTGTCAGGCGGGTCCGGGCAGTCTTACACCACAAAAGAGTCTAACCTCGTGTCTTAGGCGGTTTATTATTACATATCTTCATTTAACCCCAAATTGGATTATTATCCCTATTCAAATTTATAAATAAATTCTAAATTCATTTATGTCCATAATTGTCTCAATTATGTCCATAAATATCAATTATGCCAATTAATATCTTAAATTTATTTTATGCCTTTTTCAGGCCATTTATGCCAATTCTCAATAGGTGTATATTCAATATTACCCCCATCGTCCCCACGTTGTTCGTTCGTTTATCATGACATGTGAAAAAATTAGACTATAAACTAGTCTAATACATAAAAGCGAAGAAACATCACAAATTCGCATAACACCCAAAATAGATCTAACTTGTAAATAAGAATTACAACATAACATGCATAAACTTTGTATAGTCACGAATCTAAACATAAACCTAAAAGGTGTGAACTTGCATGTATATGATATAGTTTTTCACTTAAAACTTGCATAGGCCATATTCACAAACTTGCATAAAACTATACATGTCATAGATCTAAACATAGGGGTGTAAACTTGCATATATGTGATATAGTTTTTGTAACACCCCGTAATTCTATAACATTAAATTTCGCAAATTAAGGTATAATTAAATTTTAAAATAAGAATCAAGGGAAACGGGTTATGCCATTGCGTTCGTCTCGAAATTCTGCTTGGAAACAAGTCCGAGTTTTCGAGAAACGGAGTCCGTATGAGGAAGATATGATCCTCCGAAGTTTCAGAGATTTTCAGAATAAAAAACAGCTTGAAAATTCGAATTTCAAATGCACAGGCAGGCTGGGTGGGAAAATTCCCGCCCAGGCCAGGTCGACCAGGGGGTCGACTATGTAGTCGACCCTCCCCCAACCAGGTTGACACTATAATCGACCTGGGTGTCGACTTGGTCACTTTTTCCCAGATTCAGTTCTGGGTGCATTTTGATGTATTTGGACTAGTTTTTGGGCGAGATTCGTAGTTTGGCACCTATATAAACAGCCCCTTAGCCTCATTCTCTTTACACCATTCTTCTCTAACCTTTTGTTGCACAAATTCTTGATGGACATGGCTCCTTCTTCTTCTTCAAATTAAATTATAAATAAATCAAAATAAAACATGAAGATTATTTCTTGAAGACTACGGCTAGGAATTGCAAATTAGAGATTCAAATCAAGATTAAAGCTTTAAGAAGAGAATCAAAGGCTAATTCAACGGTTGCGAGCAACGTCATGCAAATCATAGCAAATCACCAACGTTATCTTATTATCCTTTTCTAAAACCGATCGATGTAAGTCAGTTACTTTTTAGATTTGAATGATTAGATCTATTTGTGACATGTAATTAAATGGATATGAGAATATGCATGATCCTTTTCATTTGAATCTGTGCTTGTATATGCCTTTGGATCTGATTCAGGACTATTGTGGTTAATTAACATAAGACTATGCCTATGCCCATTACTATGAACATAAGACTATGCCTATGCCTATGACTATGAACATAAGACTATGCCTATGCCTATGACTACGAACATGAGACTATTGCCTATGACTATGATTCATAACTATGAGACCATGCCTAGGACTATTTTGTGGTTAATTGCCTAGGACTATTTTGTAGTTAATTGCCTAGGACTATTGTGGTTAATTGCCTAGGACTATTGTGGTTAATTGCCTATGACTATTATGGTTAGTTGCTTATGCCCATAATATTATAGTTACAAATCATGATTGTATACCGAACTGGCATTATGCTGGATCAAATCACCTATGTCTCCCTTGATTATGTTGGATCTCATACTTAGGGTGTAATTTGCTTAGTTTATTCATGTTCGCTATTATGTACACCAAACCGATTGGATCCATTATCTTTGTATTTTTGTATTTTGGTTCGCTTTTTTCATGCCTATGCTCTTATGTCAATTTTTGTGCTTATCCCCTGTTCCTTTTGTTAGTTTCATTTTATGAGTAACTAGAAACTTGTGAAATCATGTTATATGTATGACTATGGCGGGGGAATTTGGCATAGCTTAATTTATATAATTTGGCATAACAAATATGTTGGCATAATCTGAATTGGCTATAATAGTAAGTATTACATGCATATTAGACTTGGGCGTATAATGGTAAATTCTTAATTGGCCGCAAAGCATGTAATTGGCATGTAAATAAAGTTTTGGGCATAATTTGTAAACTAGAATATTGAATCTAGTGTTAACTGATCTAATTTAGCATAAACTACAAGTTGGGTTAAATGATAGGTAAATCAAGATTTGGGCCTAGAATATAGGTATGTTAGTGGGCATGACAAATGAATATGCTATAGGCCAAATTTGTTTAAAAGAGTTGTTAGCAATTTACATATAGACAAAAAAGATAAATATGTAAATCTAAGAAAGACGAATATGCCTAACCCGAGGTTAGGTTGAGTTACGGTATAAGACTGCCCGGAACCGCCCGGCAAATCCAACAACCGTAACAATACCTATCTAATGTGGGTGGTTAAAGCATTGAGCCCAAAAGGGCCAGAGGTTAGACTGAGTTGCGGTGTAAATCTGCCCGAAACCGACTGGCACATCCAATGACCGCAACAATATCTGTCTAATGTGAGTGGTTGGTGCTTTAAATGAATAATTTAAAGCTAAGAAATAGTTAAGCTAGAATGGGAGGGTTAAGTCCATAGGAACACTTAACCAACTTAACATGTTAACAAGACAAGATTTGTAGGGGTTAAATAACAGTTATAACATGTTGACTAGACAAGTGGGTGAGGTTAAGAAAAGGTTTAACTGTTATAACATGTTAACTAGACTAGAAGGTGGGGTTAAGTAAAATACACTTAGCCAATATAACATGTTAACTAGACTAGTAGGTGGAGTTAAGTAAACTTAACCATCATAGTGTGACAAATGAACAAGGTTAAGTTAAAACATGAAGGGACAACACTTAACCATTAGAACATGTGAATTAAACAGATGTTAGGGTTAAGTTAACTAAGAGAACACTTAACTGTTATAACATGTTAGCTAAACAGATGGGCAGGGTTAAGTTAAAAAGAACACTTAACCAATAGAAGATGAAGGGGTGGGGTTAAGTAATAAGAAATACTTAACCAATATAACTTGATTTGTGGTAGGGTTAAGTTAACTTGAACTACTGATAACACTTAACCAGTTTAACATGACAAATGAATGGGTTAAGTTAACTTGAATTGACTAATGACACTTAACCATCCAACTTGACGAGGAAAAGAACTAAGTAGTAAACCTTAGTTAAGAGGACTAAGCTGTAAACTTAGTTAAGAAAACGACGATTCAGGAAACCAAGTAGTAAACCTTAGTTAAGGGAACTAAGTAGTAAACCTTAGTAGAACATGAGAAGGAGCGAACGTCCATCTGATCTTAAAGAAGGCTCGAACAAACTGGGTTACGAAGCAAGCGGCTTCAAAGGGACATGAGGGTACTCTTGGTATCCCTCTGTGAGGCTGCAGATGATCTGCCTGGGCTCACAAAGGTTAAGGTCTGCATTAGAAGAACCAAGGGTATGCCTTGGTTGCAATATAAGGCAACTTAAAGACTAGGATGGACCAGCATGATTCGACGAGACCAGTAGCCCTATGATAGCAACTCGTCGTCTACCTACCATCTTGAGTCAATCGAGATATGTGAAGCAGAAAGGCGGAGAACTCCAAAAGACCATATACATGCTATCTAGTTATGGTTGCGGATGGCCATAGGTTAGTGGGGGCATAGGGGGGCTGCGTATAGTTCTCATTTTTCAAGGTGTGCCTTTCATTAGTTGAGGGAGGGGTCAAGTGGGACCATAGCCACTGGAAAAACAAACCTTAGCATCTGCATCAGCAGATATCTAAAAGCTCCCGACTGAGTTCCGTGTTTCTTGATTCGCCCTGCCACGAGACTCGGGTTGCACATATAGAGGACATGTGCATCTAGACAGTGATAACGATCCACGACACATACGTGGGGAAAGTCTAGGAACATATACCACTCTGGGTAGTGTGTCCTAGATTAGGGGTGTCGTTCGGTAGGTAGCATAATCCCTAGTTGGACCTAGGTCGCGTAAACCTTGAATCCGAGAAGCATTAGATAAGTCGTGTAAACCCTAATTGAATCTAGGAAGCACTTAATAGATTAACCCTAGACTAGATCTAAGTAATAAATAATAGATGTACGCCTGAAGGAAACCACAATTACAGGGATTGGGAGCACGTTATCACTTTATAAAGATTACTAGTTGGGTCACTAGTTATATGGTGCAGAGATATAGAAACCAGAATAACAGGTTAATCGCGAAGTAGAGAAAGTATGGAAGCATATTCAGTTTATCAGTATATTCATCTTGTCGGTAGATCCAGTTTATCAGTACATTCGGTTTTATCTTGCCTTAGCATATCTTGCGTAATCTTGTTAGCCCTATCATTATGGTATTGTCTTGTATTCAGTTAATCCATGTCATGTTGTTTTTATCTGTTCACATGCTGAAAGTTACTGAACTTACCAGACTTTATTTCTGACTCTGTTTTCTTTCGCTTTCTTGTCTTCCGTTCCCCCCTCCCCCCTCCCCCCCCCACCCGGTCCGTAGGGAGGGAACATTACTACTTAGCTCAGTTTTGTTTCCAAGCTTGAAGATTAGTCGAAGTTTTTCTTGGATTCCCTTTTCCATTGCTATGGCTGGCTCATACTACATTGGGGAATATAAATGTTATTTTATGCTTCTTTAATTTGTAAGATAGATATTCTGGTATTGGAAAACAATTGTTGTACAAACTATTTTATCAATAAAGTAAAGTTCTATTTTCCGTTGTTTTAATTTTGTCTGTCTTGTAATTTATCCGTATCTTTTACCTATAACTCTCCACCGAAGTTAAGGCATTCCCTTTGTGAGTGACCTTAACGGATGTGGGGTGTTACACGTGGTATCAGAGCTAAAGGTTACCGGATCAGATAAAAGATTTGAAAATGTAACACCCCGTATTTCAGATAATGCTAAAATTCACTAATTGTAGAATAAATAATCTCAAATGTGAGAATTGGGGGAAATGGGCTGCGTCATTGCGTTCGTCTCGGAAAAATACGCGAAATAGAGTCTGAAATTTTGTAAATCGGAGTCCGTATGGCCCAATTATGGCCCAATGAATTTTGCAAAAAATTAAAAGGTAAAAACAGATTTAAAATTCAAATTCAAATTTAGAAAATAGAACTAGCGGGGCAGGCGGGAAAGTTCCCGCCCTAGCCATGTCGACAGGGCTGTCGACAGGCCTGTCGACTAGGAGGTCGACTGCCCTGTCGACTTGCCTGTCGACACAGGGTGTCGAGCCAGATGGCCTGGGTGCACCAGGTCTGGTTTTCTGGCTAGGGATGGGCTATGTTCTAGAGACTTCCTAAATCTGACGGACCTAATCTAACCTAGGGTTAATCCTATGGTCTAAAACACACCCTAATCCTATAAATACACCCTAATGCAAGCCTAATCCATACTAAAAATAGAAATGATGGCCTCATGCCGCCAAAATCAAACTTAAGAGGAGCCTCCACTAGTTTATGAAGGAAGTTGCAAGCTAATCAACCTCTAATCATCATCTCCTTCAAATATTGCAACTAGTTCTACTTCATAAGTTTGCTAATCTTGGTTTTGGTGAGTTCCTATGCCTTTAGCAAGTAATTGCTAAACTAATTAGGATAGGATATTAGGAGGTTATGGATGTAAATGTGGATTATGCAAGTTGTGGTTGTCATATGTTATAAGTTCATATGTAAACTTGCCTCTTTTTATGATATGATGTATCATGTAAGTTCATATGCAAGTTTTATGCAAGTTTATATGCAAGATCATATGCAAGTTAGTCTCTTTTTATGATATGCATAACATATGCGAGTTTGCCTTTGTGATATGACATGATATGCAAGTTTATATGCAAGATTTATGCGCAAGTTAGTCTCTTTTTATGATATGCATAACATATGCAAGTTTGCCTTTGTGATATGACATGATATGCAAGTTGATATGCAAGTTCATGTGCAAGTTAGCCTCTTTCTATGATGTGCATAACATATGCAAGTTTGCCATTGTGATATGACATGGTATGCAAGTTCATATGCGAGTTCATATGCAAGTTTTATGCAAGTTCATATGCAAGTCTATAAGCAAGTTCTATGCAAGTTCATATGAAAGTTCATATGCAAGTTTTATGCAAGTTCATATGCGAGTTCATATGCAAGTTTTATGTAAGTTCATATGCAAGTTCATATGCAAGTTTTATGCAAGTTTATATGCAAGTTCATATGCAAGTTTGTCTCTTTTTATGATGTGCATAACATATGCAAGGTTGTCCCTATGTATGACATGTTATGTAAACGAATTACGTGGGAAACGATAGGATTAATATGCATGATTATAAAAAGGTGTAAAGTTGTTATGATTAAGCATAACATAAAATGAATGGACATAATTGGGAATTTACCTATTAAGTTAGGTCTACCCACATTATGGAGTTGGGAATTTACCTATTAAGTTAGGTCTACCCATACTAGGGAATTGGGAATTTACCTATTGAGTTAGGTCTACCCATATTCTTAAAATGTGTAATTAATTAGGGATAATTAATTATAGGGGTGATTTATTAGGTGTAATTAATCAACTAAGACACGAGGTTGGACCCTTTTGTAGCGGAAGTCTGCCCGGAACCGACCGACCATCCAGCAGCTACAGATGATTGGCCCAATGTGAGAGGTCTTAGTCATAAATTAAGTATGTGATTAAAGTAAGGACACGAGGTTAGACCTTTCTATAACAGAAGTCTGCCCGGAACCAACCGGCATATCCAGCAGTCATAAAAGATGGTCTAATGTGAGAGGTCTTTATGAGGTCATGATCTTAATTAATTAATTAAGAAACACTTAACCATATTAGCATGTAGAGGGACATGAGGGGTTAAGTGGGTGCCTTGGGTGGCATGTGGAAATCTAGTGGTTGCCTTGGGTGGCAATAGAAAATACGATTAGAATACTTAACCAAAGTGGAACATGTAATTAAAACATGATTAAAGGGTTAAGTGGTATACACTAGAAATAACAAGCTTAGGTGGTAGCTTGTGGGGGCCCATTTCAACCAATATCCCAAACGTATCTTAGTGGGCTCGACTCTAGTCGAGTGACGGGACATGCATATTGGGCTTGACTATAAGAAGCCAAAACCGGGGTAGCGGTGGCAACGCGAGTCCAACGGGTTTCATCTGCGTGTGTGGACCCGGGATGGTAGGTAAGACGTTGTTGCATCGTGTAGATATAACCCGTGCACCATTTGTTGTATCGAGCTAGCCACTTTGGGGAGTGATACACCCCATTGTGGGGCCAGCACGGATATCTACGGTAGGGAGCCGATCGCTTGGGAGTAGTGGGTACACCTAGTGGAGATAGGGGCAGACGGCACCTATGTAGTGAGCTAGGGGTACACGAACTACTGGGTAAATTTTTCTAAGTCCTTGGGAGGGATCAACCCTTAATTAGGAATGACTGGTGTGGTGCAGTATAGTAATTATCCTTGGGTGGGTAAATGCGTCTTTATCGTTATCTTAATTCATTCTAAGTCGGATTGGCAACTGAGTGTAGTCATTTATCCCCAGTCACACCGTACCAAGTTATATCATATCCTTATTACTTTAATTATTACATTGTTAAAGTTATAGGACTCGCTCAGACTTATGTCTGACCCCGTTGTTTTTATCTTTTTCCCAACCCTCAGGTTCTCAGAGTGGGCCCAGTACGAGTGGGCTTTGATCAGGCTGCTTTTATTACTCTCTTGGAGCTTGGACCCTAGATGTAGAGCTCAGCTTACCCTTTTCTTTTATGGCTATCAGTTCATGTATTGGGATTATGTATTTTTATTTAGCAAGAATGGATATTTGTACTTAACTCTTATTATGGTTTTGTGATGTAACCAGACATGTTTTACTTTCCGCTGCATTGAAATGTTGTTTTAAACTTTCTAGTATTACTTATATCTGTCTTGCTGTAATTTCTCTGTTCTATATTCACTAAAATACTCCGCCGATGTTATGGCATTCCCTAGAGAGTGTCCGTAGCGGGTGTGGGGTGTTACACGTGGTATCAGAGCAAAGGTTACCGGAACAAATAAAATTTTTAGAAAACTATTTTTCTAAAAACATTTTTGGGAAGAGATATTTTCAAAAACATGTCTTTTAAGAGAAAAGTTTTTGAAAGAAAAGCATAATCCCCAATAGCCATATCTTTATCCTTCGAATTCTCCGTCTTGAATCTTTCCTTTTTCGTTTCAGCATGGCTGAGGATCTTAACTTTCCGGAGGGTGTGACGATACCAGTATGGTATAGGAGATTGATGGAGGCTAGGGCCACCACTGCGGGTCCAACAAATGTTCCTCCACCAACCGTAGCACCCGACCTTCCTCCTCCCCCTCCTCCTCGCACGGATACTTTTGCTAAGACTTGCAAGGAATTCAAAGCTATGGGAGGGAAACCTTTTCAAGGATCTGAAACTTTTGTAGAGGCTAGAGATTGGCTTAAGGAGGTGGAAGAGTTGATAGATATCTTTGAGATGGAAGAAGGAAAGAAAGTCAAGTTAGCTGCTTGGTTAATGAAGGGAGAGGCCTCATTCTGGTGGGAGGTCACTAATGGAGAACGCCCCGTTGACTCTTGGGCGGATTTTAGGCAAAGATTTGTGGCAAAGTTTCTCTCAAGGGCGGAGGAAAACTTGTATATGGAAAGATTCTTGACTCTAAAGCAAGGAAATCTCTCAGTGAAGGAATATGTCAACAAGTTTAATCAATTGGCAAGGTTTGGCCTAGACATGGTGAATACACCGGAGAAGAAGGCTTTGAGGTTCGTGAAAGGCTTGAATGAACTGATGCATGGGTTGGCTATGACTCATATCCCTATGGGGGCCACTTTTGAGAAGCTAGTTGACATGGCACTCATGCATGAAGAAGAGAAGGGTCCCAATGCTAATAAGGCACCCGAGAAGAAGGGAGATCAAAAGAGACCTCAGCAACAACTGCAAAACAAAGGTGGGAAAGGCAACGGTGGCAAGGGGAAGAAGAAGTGCTTCAATTGTGGGATACCAGGCCACATAAGCAAAGATTGTAGAAAGAAGAAGAAGACTGGTTGCTTTCACTGTGGCGAAGCAGGGCATTTAGTGAAGGATTGCCCTAAGAAGGGGCAAAGGACGGGATCTACCTCAGGAGGACAGGTGCAAGCTCTTATGGCACCGGGTCAGGCTAGGGGGCAAGTACAGGCTCTCGCGGTTCCACCAATTCAGGAAAGAGGTAGAACTATTTCCGTTGAAAGTTTGGTTTTTCTATTTGATCATCCTGTCCGTACATTGTTTGATTCAGGCGCATCGCATTCGTTTATCTCATCATCATTAATTGAGTCACTACACTTAGACACCAGTCTAGTAGATATCCCTTGGTTGTTTCAAACCCAATTGGGGGCTCCACTTATTTGTCCATGATATGCTTGGGTTTGAAGATTTCTATACTTAGCATTGAGTTTAGATGTGATGCTTTTGTTTTGGGCTTCACGGGCTATGGGTTGATTTTGGGCATGGACTGGTTATCCAGTAATGGTGCCGTTCTTGATTGCGAAAGGAGAGTTGTTAGGCTCATGACCCGCTTGGGTAACACTCTCGAGATCTCTTGTAATCCCATGGATTCTGTTATGCTAAGTTATCTTGAGTCGTTGGACGCTTCGGTCGAGAGTTTGCAATCTGTTAGAGTGGTCCGGGAATACTCGGATGTGTTTGAGGAGGTGAAGGGCTTACCTCCGAAGCGGGAGATTGACTTCCGAATATATCTGGTGGATAATGCTAAACCTGTATCTTTACCAGTGCGCCACATGGCTCTTCGTGAGAGGAGGGAACTCCATAAGCAAGTAGGGGAGTTGCTTGAGAAGGGGTTCATAAGACGAAGTATATCGGAGTGGGGTGCTCCAGTAGTTTTTGGTACGAAGGCGGATGGGTCCCTCAGACTTTGTGTAGACTATAGAGAACTCAAAAAGCTCACAAAGAAGAATAGACACCCATTGCCGAGGATTGATGATCTTTTCGATCAGTTGGTTGGCGCTTCAGTATTTTCTCAGTTGGACTTAGCCACGGGGTTTCATCAGTTGAGGGTGGCTGAGGACAGCATAGACAAGACTGCCTTTAGGACTCCGGATGGTTTCTATGAGTGGCTGGTGAGGCCATTTGGGTTGACGAATGCCCCTGCATACTTTGTTGATTTGATGAGTAGGGTGTTCAGGGAGTTCCTTAATAAGTTCGTGGTGGTCTTTGTGGATGATATCTTAGTATTTTCTAAGAGTGAAGAAGAGCATGCCCTACATCTTGGGGAGGTGTTGAAGACTCTTCGAGCACATAGCCTTAAGGCTAAATTCTCTAAATGTCACTTCTGGAGAAGGGAAGTGCGGTTCTTGGGGCACGTGGTCTCCAAGGAGGGGATAGCTGTGGATCCCGCGAAGGTAGTATCAACACAAGATTGGAAGGTTCCGAAGAATGCTACCGAAGTAAGAAGTTTCTTAGGGTTGGCGGGTTACTATAGGAAGTTTATCAAAGACTTCGCGAAGATATCCGCCCCATTAACCCGCTTAACGAAGAAGAATCTTGTTTTCGCATGGGACGTAGATTGTGATGATGCGTTCCGACGGTTAAAGAGAGCTTTAACCACTGCTCCAGTTTTAGTATTGCCAGATGGGAGCAAGCCATTTGTTGTCTATACCGATGCTTGTGGGACAGGACTGGGCGCAGTCTTAATGCAAGAGGGAAGGGTAATAGCCTATGGTGGAAGGCAGTTGAGAGTGCATGAGAAAAATTACCCTACCCATGACTTAGAGTTGGCCGCTATTGTTTTTGCGCTTAAGATTTGGCGCCATTATCTTCTTGGTGAGAGATTCGAATTATTCACTGACCACAAATCATTGAAGTACTTGTTTTCTCAGAAGGATTTGAATTTGAGACAACAAAGGTGGATGGAGTTCTTAGCATCCTATGATTTCGAGATAGCGTATACCCCTGGCAAGGGTAACGTGGTGGCGGACGCCTTGAGCAGAAACAGGTTGTCCTTGAGTCCATTGTTCGTGGAACGGCGAAGCTTGGAATTTATCTCGATGTTTGATTTCAGACCTTCCATTGACTATATACCCGGTTTGCTAGCATCCTTGGAGGTCAGACCTACTCTTTTGGGGCGGGTTGGAGAAGCACAGAGGGACGACCCACAGTTGGTTGAGTTGGTAGAGAAGCTCATAAGGGGGGAGTCGTCCAGCCATTTGAGTAGGTACACCCTAGACGATAGGGGGTGCTTGCGTAGAGACGGTAGACTTTGTGTACTGTAAGACGAGGGTTTGAGGAAGGCTATTCTTGATGATGCACACCGTTCTAGGATGACCATTCATCCCGGTGGGGACAAGATGTACCAAGACATGAGGCGGGTTTTCTTCTGGGCCGGTATGAAGAAAGATGTGGCCGAATATGTCGCTCGATGCTTGGTATGCCAACAGGTGAAAGCGGAACAAAAGAAACCTAGTGGGTTGCTTCACCTATTAGAAGTTCCGCAATGGAAGTGGGATAACGTCTCGATGGATTTTATTGACGGGTTACCCAAATCGAGAAAGGGTAATACGGGAATTTGGGTGGTGGTAGACAGACTTACTAAAAGCGCCCATTTCATACCTGTGAAGAGCAAGAGGATCGCTCCATGGCTAACTTCAGTATATCTTCGAGAGATAGTTCGATTGCATGGGGTACCCTCTAGCATAGTGAGTGACCGAGATCCTATCTTCACTAGCGAGTTCTGGAAAAGTTTGCAAGAAGCAGTGGGGACTCAATTGTGTCTGAGCACCGCATATCATCCTCAGACGGACGGCCAGACTGAGAGGGTGAATCGTGTCCTAGAAGACCTTTTGAGGCTTTGTGTCTTAGATTTTGGAGGTACATGGGAAGAGCATCTTCCATTGGTGGAGTTCGCATATAATAACAGCTTTCAGTCCAGTATTGGTATGGCTCCTTTCGAAGCTCTCTATGGAAGGCCTTGTCGATCACCTACATGTTGGTGGGAGTCTACGGACAAGATCTTGCTTGGGCCTGATATGGTTAGGGAGACTTCTGAGAAGATTGACTTGATTCGAAGAAGGATGAAAGTAGCGCAGGATAGGCAAAAATCTTATGCGGACAAGAGGAGGACGGACCTTGAGTTTGAAGTTGGGGACATGGTCTTTGTCAAAGTGTCTCCGTTACGAAATGTGGTTCGCTTTGGATCTGTTGGGAAGTTAGCACCAAGGTTCGTAGGGTCGTTTCCTATTAAGGAAAGGATTGGACGGATGGCATATAGAGTGGAGTTACCCGACATACTTAGTGGTGTACATGATGTATTCCATGTGTCTCAATTGAGGAAGTGCTTACATGAGACCGCAGAGGTGGTAGAGCCGAGCTTGCTTAAAAAAGTGGAAGTAGAGCGTGATGCGACTATTCGACGAGCTCCTACCCGCATCCTTGGGTCAGAGACTAGGAAATTGAGGAATCGAGAGGTTCAACTAGTCAAAGTACAATGGGGAGAAGATGAGGGCAACGCAACTTGGGAAACGGAAGCGAAGATGCGTTCATTGTACCCGTTCCTTTTTGAGAGTATGTCTTTTAACTTCTCCTTTATCGTTTGTCTAGTACTTATCTTATCTTTAGTATGTCCTCTCGTTAGTACTTTTGACCTTTAGGTAGGGTAAACCTATGGTTGAAACATGTGTTTGAGACATGTTATGTTTGATGGATGCATGTGGATGCAAGTGGTTGCTAGTGGTTGCTCGTGGATGCATATACACACACTCTAGGCACTAGATCGGCTCAATCACTTCATATTGCATATTGCATAAAATTGTGTGTAGGAAGCTATATTTATGGATGTATAATGATTGTGTTATCATATGGATGATGCATTTTGGTGAATGATTGTGCACTCATGTAGATATTGTATGTGTCGATAGGATTCTCTCGCATACATAATGGATGCATGGCACTATCATGGTTTGCATATGTTCATACATTAGATAGGGAACATATACACACACTTTTTGCATATGCTCATACATCATTAGAAACTGTTTTAAGGACAATGGATGCCCGTGTTTGATGGATTGAGTAGATGGTTGTTTGGATAGTAGGATATGCATTCTCCTTAGCTTAGAGATTTCGGGGACGAAATCCTTTAAGGAGGGGAGAATGTAACACCCTGTATTTCAGATAATGCTAAAATTCACTAATTGCAGAATAAATAATATCAAATGTGAGAATTGGGGGAAACGGGCTGCGTCATTGCGTTCGTCTCGGAAAAATACGCGAAATAGAGTCCGAAATTTTGTAAATCGGAGTCCGTATGGCCCAGTTATGACCCAATGAAGTTTGCAAAAAATTAAAAGGTAAAAACAGATTTAAAATTCAAATTCAAATTTAGAAAATAGAACTAGCGGGGCAGGCGGGAAAGTTCCCGCCCTAGCCATGTCGACAGGGCTGTCGACAGGCCTGTCGACTAGGAGGTCGACTGCCCTGTCGACTTGCCTGTCGACACAGGGTGTCGAGCCAGATGGCCTGGGTGCACCAGGTCTGGTTTTCTGGCTAGGGCTGGGCTGTGTTCTAGAGACTTCCTAAATCTGACGGACCTAATCTAACCTAGGGTTAATCCTATGGTCTAAAACACACCCTAATCCTATAAATATACCCTAATGCAAGCCTAATCCATACTAAAAATAGAAATGATGGCCTCATGCCGCCAAAATCAAACTTAAGAGGAGCCTCCACTAGTTTATGAAGGAAGTTGCAAGCTAATCAACCTCTAATCATCATCTCCTTCAAATATTGCAACTAGTTCTACTTCATAAGTTTGCTAATCTTGGTTTTGGTGAGTTCCTATGCCTTTAGCAAGTAATTGCTAAACTAATTAGGATAGGATATTAGGAGGTTATGGATGTAAATGTGGATTATGCAAGTTGTGGTTGTCATATGTTATAAGTTCATATGTAAACTTGCCTCTTTTTATGATATGATGTATCATGTAAGTTCATATGCAAGTTTTATACAAGTTTATATGCAAGATCATATGCAAGTTAGTCTCTTTTTATGATATGCATAACATATGCGAGTTTGCCTTTGTGATATGACATGATATGCAAGTTTATATGCAAGATTTATGCGCAAGTTAGTCTCTTTTTATGATATGCATAACATATGCAAGTTTGCCTTTGTGATATGACATGATATGCAAGTTGATATGCAAGTTCATGTGCAAGTTAGCCTCTTTCTATGATGTGCATAACATATGCAAGTTTGCCTTTGTGATATGACATGGTATGCAAGTTCATATGCGAGTTCATATGCAAGTTTTATGCAAGTTCATATGCAAGTCTATAAGCAAGTTCTATGCAAGTTCATATGCAAGTTCATATGCAAGTTTTATGCAAGTTCATATGCGAGTTCATATGCAAGTTTTATGCAAGTTCATATGCAAGTTTTATGCAAGTTTATATGCAAGTTCATATGCAAGTTTGTCTCTTTTTATGATGTGCATAACATATGCAAGGTTGTCCCTATGTATGACATGTTATGTAAACGAATTACGTGGGAAACGATAGGGTTAATATGCATGATTATAAAAAGGTGTAAAGTTGTTATGATTAAGCATAACATAAAATGAATGGACATAATTGGGAATTTACCTATTAAGTTAGGTCTACCCACATTATGGAGTTGGGAATTTACCTATTAAGTTAGGTCTACCCATACTAGGGAATTGGGAATTTACCTATTGAGTTAGGTCTACCCATATTCTTAAAAATGTGTAATTAATTAGGGATAATTAATTATGGGGGTGATTAATTAGGTGTAATTAATCAACTAAGACACGAGGTTGGACCCTTTTGTAGCGGAAGTCTGCCCGGAACCGACCGGCCATCCAGCAGCTACAAATGATTGGCCCAATGTGAGAGGTCTTAGTTATAAATTAAATACGTGATTAAAGTAAGGACACGAGGTTAGACCTTTCTATGACAGAAGTCTGCCCGGAACCAACCGGCATATCCAGCAGTCATAAAAGATGGTCTAATGTGAGAGGTCTTTATGAGGTCATGATCTTAATTAATTAATTAAGAAACACGTAACCATATTAGCATGTAGAGGGACATGAGGGGTTAAGTGGGTGCCTTGGGTGGCATGTGGAAATCTAGTGGTTGCCTTGGGTGGCAATAGAAAATACGATTAGAATACTTAACCAAAGTGGAACATGTAATTAAAACATGATTAAAGGGTTTAGTGGTATACACTAGAAATAACAAGCTTAGGTGGTAGCTTGTGGGGGCCCATTTCAACCAATATCCCAAACGTATCTTAGTGGGCTCGACTCTAGTCGAGTGACGGGACACGCATATTGGGCTTGACTATAAGAGGCCAAAACCAGGGTAGCGGTGGCAACGCGAGTCCAACGGGTTTCATCTACGTGTGTGGACCCGGGATGGTAGGTAAGACGTTGTTGCATCGTGTAGATATAACCCGTGCACCATTTGTTGTATCGGGCTAGCCACTATGGGGAGTGATACACCCCATTGTGGGGCCAGCACGGATATCTACGGTAGGGAGCCGATCGCTTGGGATTAGTGGGTACACCTAGTGGAGATAGGGGCAGACGGCACCTATGTAGTGAGCTAGGGGTACACGAACTACTGGGTAAATTTTTCTAAGTCCTTGGTAGGGATCAACCCTTAAGTAGGAATGACTGGTGTGGTGCAGTATAGTAATTATCCTTGGGTGGGTAAATGCGTCTTTATCGTTGTCTTAGTTCATTCTAAGTCGGATTGGCTACTGAGTGTAGTCATTTATCCCCAGTCACACCGTACCAAGTTATATCATATCCTTATTACTTTAATGATTACATTGTTAAAGTTATAGGACTCGCTCAGACTTATGTCTGACCCCGTTGTTTTTATCTTTTTCCCAACCCTCAGGTTCTCAGAGTGGGCCCAGTACGAGTGGGCTTTGATCAGGCTGCTTTTATTACTCTCTTGGAGCTTGGACCCTAGATGTAGAGCTCAGCTTACCCTTTTCTTTTATGGCTATCAGTTCATGTATTGGGATTATGTATTTTTATTTAGCAAGAATGGATATTTGTACTTAACTCTTATTATGGTTTTGTGATGTAACCAGACATGTTTTACTTTCCGCTGCATTGAAATGTTGTTTTAAACTTTCTAGTATTACTTATATCTGTCTTGCTGTAATTTCTCTATTCTATATTCACTAAAATACTCCGCCGATGTTATGGCATTCCCTAGAGAGTGTCTGTAGCGGGTGTGGGGTGTTATAGAAAAATTATTTTCAACAGTTTTAAAAGAAGCATTTTCAAAAGAATAGTTTTGTTTTAAAGGCATATTCCCCAAAAGCCATACGCACTATCTTCTGATCCTCTGTTTGAATTCTTGTCCCCTTCTTTCTTGAGTCTTCGGGGCTCCTGGCTTTCTGGGAGATAACATCATCGCGGCACGGTTTCGTAGGCTTGATAAGACTATGATACCTATCAAAGGGAAAAGTAGTGCCCTACTTCCATCTATAGCCATAGTAGTTTCACCTGCAGCTGGTTTTCTTCCAAGCTTTGAAGGGTTTTCCGTGCGATGGAGGCAGCTTTTGAAAAACTTGTCAATATGATTACACAGGGATGATAAAGATGACGATGAGGGAGTTTGGCTAGGGAGCTCAACGCAAGGATGAGAAATTCATGGATATAAACTCGACTCACGAAGAAAGAAGGAATTATAAAACCTAAGGCGAGAGGAAGTATCTTTTCCATGGTATAATGGGGCATATAATTAATGACAAGGGCAAGGACGAGGAACAGGATTTTCAGAAGGGAGAGTGCATGCTTCCACCACCAGAATACCTGAGAGAGAGAGAGAGAGATAGTAAAAGTCTTTGTTGGAAAAGTTTAGCTTTTCGTTTTGATCAACCAGTTAGTACCCTTTTGATCTTAGTGCTTCGCATTTGTTCATATCTACTTCCACAGTTGAGTCTCTGCACCTTAGTACTTGTATAGTAGAAGATCCCATTAGTGTCTCAAATCCAATTGGTGGTTCGGCCCGTTTACATTTGGTTTGTAAGGATTTGAGAATAACTATATTAAGTGTTGAGTTTAAGCGTAATGCTTATGTTTTTGGTACCATGGGCTATGAGTTGATCCTAGGCAAGAGTTGGTTGGCTAGTAATTCTGAAAGGAGGGTAGTTAGACTTTTGACTTGCCTGGGAAATACCCTAGAGATTCCGTGTAAAGAATCAGTTAGGCTTAGCTAGCTAGGATCGCTTAATGCATATATCGACGATTTGCAATCCGTTAGGGTAGTTCGTAAGTACGCAGATGTATTTGATTAGATTAGGAGTTTACCCTAAAACGCGGGATAGACTTCCGCATGTATCCAGTTGACAATGAAAAGCCAGCTATCTGATCAACGACAGTTTTGGAAATGGAGGTCAAGAAGCTTCGCAATCGTGAAGATTAATTAGATAAGGTACGGAATAGTGAAGCTCAAGAAGATGCGACTTAGAAGACTGAAGACTAGATACAGGCATCATACCCTTTTTCTTAAGGGTACATCCTTGATCTCTTTTTCTAGGAATTTTATACATATTTTCTAGCTTGTAAGGTATATCCTCTAGGGCATATCATCGATCCTTAGGTAAAAGCCAATGGATGTAAACATGTATTTGAAACATGTTATGATTGATGGTTTCAAATGGTTGCTCGTGGATGCATATACACACCATAGGTGCTAGAACGACTCAATCACTTTTATATTACATTCGCATATATGTATTTGCTTAGCCGATTTAACTTGATATGTTATCATATGGATGTTGCATATGGATGAATGGCTATGCACACATGTAGTATTTACATAACTAGGGATGCTTGCATTCATGATTGGACGCATGGTACTGACATAATTCGTATTAAGGACGTCAACTAAATCAGTAGACCGCCTGATTTTGCATTAGATAAAGACATATACACACTATGCATATGAACATGAAAGCATTAGAAATCTTTTAAAGGACAACGAATACCTGTGATTGAATGGTTGAGTTGATGGGTGATTGGATGGTAGGACACATTCTTCCTAACTTGAAGATTTCGGGGACGAAATCCATTTAAGAGGGGGAGAATGTAACACCCCATAATTCTGTAACATTAAGTTTTGCAAATTAAAGTATAATTAAATTTTAAAATAAGAATCAAGGGAAACGGGTTGTGCCATTGCGTTCGTCTCGAAATTCTGCTTGGAAACGAGTCCGAGTTTTCGAGAAACGGAGTTCGTATGAGGAAGATATGACCCTCCGAAGTTTCAGAGATTTTCAGAATAAAAAACAGCTCGAAAATTCGAATTTCAAACGCACAGGCAGGCTGGCCGGGAAAATTCCCGCCCAGGCCAGGTCGACCAGGGGTTCGACTATGTAGTCGACCCCCTCCCCCAACCAGGTCGACACTATAGTCGACCTGGGTGTCGACCTGGTCACTTTTTCCCAGATTCAGTTCTGGGTGCATTTTGATGTATTTGGACTAGTTTTTGGGCGAGATTCGTAGTTTGGCACCTATATAAACAGCCCCCTAGCCTCATTCTCTTTACACCATTCTTCTCTAACCTTATGCTGCACAAATTCTTGATGGACATGGCTCCTTCTTCTTCTTCAAATTAAATTATAAATAAATTAAAATAAAACACGAAGATTATTTGTTGAAGACTACGGCTAGGAATTTCAAATTGGAGATTCAAATCAAGATTAAAGCTTTAAGAAGGGAATCAAAGCTAATTCAACGGTTGTGAGCAACGTCATGCAAATCATAGCAAATCACCAACATTATCTTATTATCCTTTTCTAAAACCGATCGATGTAAGTCAGTTACTTTTTAGATTTGAACGCTTAGATCTGTTTGTGACATGTAATTAAATGGATATGAGAATATGCCCGATCCTTTTCGTTTGAATCTGTGCTTGTATATGCCTTTGGATCTGATTCAGGACTATTGTGGTTAATTACCTTAAGACTATGCCTATGACTATGAACATAAGACTATGCCTATGCCTATGACTACGAACATAAGACTATTGCCTATGACTATGATTCATAACTATGAGACCAAGCCTAGGACTATTTTGTGGTTAATTGCCTAGGACTATTTTGTGGTTAATTGCCTAGGACTATTGTGGTTAATTGCCTAGGACTATTGTGGTTAATTGCCTAGGACTATTGTGGTTAATTGCCTATGACTATTATGGTTAGTTGCTTATGCCCATAACATTATAGTTACAAATCATAATTGTATACTGAACTGACATTATGTTGGATCAAATCACCTATGTCTCCCTTGATTATGTTGGATGTCGTACTTAGGGTGTAATTTGCTTAGTTTATTCATGTTCGCTATTATGTATACCAAACCCATTGGATCCATTATCTTTGTATTTTTGTATTTTGGTTCGCTTTTTTCATGCCTATGCTCTTATGTCAATTTTCGTGCTTATCCCATGTTCCTTTTGTTAGTTTCATTTCATGAGTACCTAGAAATTTGTGAAATCATGTTATACGTACGACTATGGCGGGGGAATTTGGCGTAGCTTAATTTATATAATTTGGCATAACAAATATTTTGGCATAATCTGAATTGGCTATAACAGTAAATGTTACATGCATATTAGACTTGGGCGTATTATGGTAAATTGTTAATTGGCCGCAAAGTATGTAATTGGCATGTAAACCAAGTTTTGGGCATAAACTGTAAACTAGAATATTGAATCTAATATTAACTGATCTAATTTAGCATAAACTGCAAGTTGGGTTAAATGATAGGTAAATCAAGATTTGGGCGTAGAATATAGTTATGTTAGTAGGCATGACAAATGAATATGATATAGGCCAAATTTGTTTAAAAGAGTTGTTAGCAATTTACATATAGACAAAAAGGATAAATATGTAAATCTAGGAAAGACGAATATGCCTAACCCGAGGTTAGATTGAGTTACGGTATAAGACTGCCCGGAACCGCCTGACAAATCCAGCAACTGTAACAATACCTATCTAATGTGCATGGTTAGAGCATTGAGCCCAAAAGGACCCGAGGTTAGACTGAGTTGCGGTGTAAATATGCTAAGAGCCGACCGACACATCCAGTAACCGCAACAATATCTGTCTAATGTGAGTGGTTGGTGCTTTAAATGAATAATTTAAAGCTAAGAAATAGTTAAGCTAGAATAGGAGGCTTAAGTCCATAGAAAACACTTAACCAACTTAACATGTTAACAAGACAAGATTTGTAGGGGATAAATAACCGTTATAACATGTTGACTAGACAAGTGGGTGAGGTTAAGAAAAGGTTTAATCGTTATAACATGTTAACTAGACTAGAAGGTAGGGTTAAGTAAAATACACTTAGCCAATATAACATGTTAACTAGACTAGAAGGTGGAGTTAAGTAAACTTAACCATCATAGTGTGACAAATGAACAAGGTTAAGTTAAAACATGAAGGGACAACACTTAACCATTAGAACTTGTGAATTAAACAGATATTAGGGTTAAGTTAACTAAGTGAACACTTAACCGTTATAACATGTTAGCTAAACAGATGGGCAGGGTTAAGTTAAAATGAACACTTAACCAATACAAGATGAAGGGTCGGGGTTAAGTAATAAGAAATACTTAACCAATATAACTTGATTTGTGGTAGGGTTAAGTCAACATGAACTACTGATAACACTTAACCAGTTTAACATGACAAATGAATGGGTTAAGTTAACTTGAATTGACTAATGACACTTAACCAATCCAACTAGACAAGGAAAAGAACTAAGTAGCAAACCTTAGTTAAAAGGACTAAGTTATAAACCTTAGTTAAGAAAACGACGATTCACGAAACTAAGTAGTAAACATTAGTTAAGGGAACTAAGTAGTAAACCTTAGTAGAACACGAGAAGGGGCGAACGTCCATCTGATCTGAAAGAAGGCTCCAACAAACTGGGTTACGAAGCACGCGGCTTCGAGGGGACGTGAGGGTACTCATGGTATCCCTCTGTAGGCTGCAGATGATCCGCCTGGGCTCACAGAGGTTAAGGTCTGCATTAGAAGAACCAAGGGTATGCCTTGGTTGCAATATAAGGCAACTTAAATACTAGGATGGACCAGCGTGATTCGGCGAGACCAGTAGCCCTGTGATAGCAACTCGTCGTCTACCTACCATCTTGAGTCAATCGAGATACGTGAAGCGGAAAGGCGGAGAAGACCATATACTTGCTATCAAGTTATGGTTGCGGATGGCCATAGGTTAGTGGGGGCATAGGGGGGCCTGCGTATTGTTCTCATTTTTCAAGATGTGCCTTTCATTAGTTGAGGGAGGGGTCAAGTGGGACCATAGCCACTGGAAAAACAGACCTTAGCATCTGCATCGGCAGATATATGAAAGCTCCCGACCGAGTTCCGTGTTTCTTGATTTGCCCTGCCACGAGACTCGGGTCGCACATATAGAGGACATGTGCATCTAGACAGCGATAACGATCCACGACACATACGTAAGGAAAGTCTAGGAACATATACCACTCTGGGTAGTGTGTCCGAGATTGGGGGCGTCGTTCGATAGGTAGCATAATCGCTAGTTGGACCTAGGTCGCGTAAACCCAGAATCCAAGAAGCATTAGATAAGTCGCGTAAACTCTAGTTGAATCTAGGAAGCACTCGATAGAAAAACCCTAGATTAGATCTAGGTAATAAATAATAGATGTACGCCTGAAGGCAACCACAATTACAGGGATTGGGAGCACGTTATCACTTTATAAACATTACTAGTTGGGTCACTAGTTAGGTGGTGCAGAGATATAGAAACCAGAATAACTGGGTAATCGCGAAGCAGAGAAAGTATGGAAGCATATTCAGTTTATCAGTATATTCAGCTTGTCAGTAGATCCAGTTTATCAGTACATTCAGTTTTATCTTGCCTTAGCATATCTTGCGTTATTTTGTTAGCCCAATCATCATGGTATTGTCTTGTATTCAGTTAATCCATGTCATATTGTTTTTACCTGTTCACATGCTGAAAGTTACTGAACTTACCAGACTTTATGTCTGACTCTGTTTTCTTTCGCTTTCTTGTCTTCCGTTCCACCCCCCCCAGATCCGGAGGGAGGGAACGTTACTACTTAGCTCAGTTTTCTTTCCAAGCTTGAAGATTAGTCGAAGTTTTTCTTGGATTCTCTTTTCCATTGCTATGGCTGGCTCATACTACATTGGGGAATATAAATGTTATTTTATGCTTCTTTAATTTGTAAGACAGATATTCTGGTATTGAAAAACAATTGTTGTACAAACTATTTTATCAATAAAGTAAAGTTCTATTTTCCGCTGTTTTAATTTTGTCTGTCTTGTAATTTATTTGCATCTTTTACCTATAACTCTCCACCGAAGTTAAGGCATTCCCTTTGTGAGTGACCTTAACGGATGTGGGGTGTTACAGTTTTTCACTTAAAACTTGCATAAGCCATAATCACAAACTTGCATAAAACGATGTATGTCATAGATCTAAATCTAAAGGATGAACTTGCATATATGTGAATCCAATTTCTACCTAAACTTGCATATAATCACTTTATTTGATTCACATGTAAACTTGTATACAATTCACATAGAAACTAGCATATAATCTACACCCAAACTTGCATATAAAATGATGTCAAATGTGAATCAAGATGAACATAGATGATTTAGCATATGAAAAGGGATCCACAACATAACTATCATGATAAACAACTAGCGTATATTCACAAAAGATTACATTTTTCTAATGATCCACAAACATAGCCATTTAACCCAATTTATATCTCAACCCAATTAACTTATTAATTATCTTATTAAAGAAATTGAACTCACAACTCAAAGAAGGTCTTGAGTTCTGAAATCTAAGTTCTGAAATTGATTTAGCTCGCCTCTGAAGTAGACAATTTGTTGTTGTTGTTATAAACTTGAATTGAGTTGAGTTGATTAGATTTTCTTTCTCCTAAATAGTGGCGGCTACTCTAGGTTGCAAGGTGATAACATGACGGCCATGGTTCTCATTTTAATTAGGTTTTAGGGTTTGAGTCTACATGTGTTTATATAGAATTTAGAAATAATTTAGGCCATCCGATAAACCTAGAATCAACTTCAGCCATTCAGACCAGATCAGAACTATCTAGAAACCCTAATGACTCAGCAAACAGTCACCAACTCGTCATCTCTCAAATCTGCCTATGGGGGGGCAGGTCGACCCCTAGGTCGACCCCCTGGTCGACCTGTGGGAGGGGGGAGGTCGACACTAGGGTCGAGCCCCTGGTCGACCTGGGTCCTGGGCGGGAATTTTCCCGCCCAACCCGCTTCTGGCTTCTGGTTCGAAATTTGAATTTGTTTTCGAGCTGTTTGAATTTATTTAATTTTCTGGAAACTTCCGACAGTCATAACTTCTTCATACGAAGTCCAATTCACGCAAACTCGGACTCTATCTCAACCAGAATTCTGAGACGAACATAATGGCATAACCCGTTTCCCTTGATTCTCACATTTAGAATTAAGTATTATTTGATTTATTAGTTTATGTTAACAGAAAACACGGGGTGTTACACATCACACGTCCAACCCAAATATCACGAAAATACGAATCATTTTTTTAAGAAGAAAAAGGTAGAAGAAGAACAGAAATAACAACACAGAATCTCACATTGCAGTGGAACAAAATATACTATATAACAGCTTTTGAAATACAAAATTTGTACTGTATGCGCATATCATTATCAGAGTACAGTACTTACAACACAGCGGAACAAAACTCTATATAACTAATACTGAAGCCTCCTGCTCCAAGCTCCTTTAGATAAATCTGTAGAATCCTGAACTACTTGACTGCCTATAAAATTTAGGCACCCAAGAGTTTAGGTAAAACAAAACAAAATAAACTCCGGTTCAGTCATGGGACTGGTATGAGTAAACAATTTAAAACAGTTTGAGAAACTAAACGATATCTCATAAGACCACGCCGTATAACACGGAATGGGTTTTTCCCTTATGAGAATATAAAATAATCTTTATATCAAACTCTTTTGATATTATAATAGTGTCTAAATCAAATAAATAACAATCTAGTGGAACGCTTGCATCTCACGTTCCACATATATAATATAAAATCATAAACCGTGGGATCTGATTGGATATTGGATTTCGACTATGACAAGGTATGGAACCACCTGCCGCTGGTGTATCTCTAGAGGAGAGTACATCGAGTTCAACAAGAACATCTTGCAACTTAGCCACACATGACCGACCACTCATTTCGCTTGAGTGTATCGAATGTATACCACCAACGGTTTGGATCAGCAACTGTTTCCCGAATGGGACAGCATCGATAGATTTAAGAATAAAAATGGAATTTCTCTAGATAGGTGATGATACACCCTAATGGGAGCTAAACCACATAGCCATGTTGTCTGCTCGATTTTTCATTTCCCGGTTGTTGAGGCCTGAGGCTACGATTACTTCTCTCATTGATAACACAATTACTTTGAATGCCACATTATCAGATCTGTTAATCATTAATTGGGTTTGCACAAATATTCAGAATATTATGTTAAGGGAATAAATCCGTTGCCACCATATATATTTGTACAGCCCAACATATGCGATCATTGGAAATACTTTGTCTGACATTCGTCCATATACGTTCGTTCTGGGATTGAACGAAACCGGAGGCACTATTCCATACATCCAGCCTAGGCAATCTCTACCTAGGATTTATACAACAGTCCTTGCACTTTACTCCGTCTTCAATTATCTTTGGCATACATGATTCGCAACGCTTATGCCAATACGGAGTGGTTCTTCGGATAATAATCCAACTAGTCTCTCCATATTAACCACGTTAAAATGGTCAAAACTTTGATAGTCGGTGATTTAACTATCAAATGAAAAATGTCCATGTACACACAACGATCTTATTTCCAAATGGAAATTCTAACGATTAATCGTCATATATATATATATATATATACATATATATATTTTCACAGTTTCTTATTCTCTCTATTTAGAAAAATATACATTATTAATATTGGAAAACATTTTCATCTCTTACTCATGCATCACTACCATTCCACAACTATTAGTCCCTAACTCTAAATTAGTAAGAGAACAATTCTCTAAGTATCAATCCCGAAGGCCGAAACCAACATCAGATCGATACTCAGAAAACTATTCAACTTAACTAATTTCTAATTCGTTTAACTCTATTTGATTAACTCTACTTCTTTTAAATCATTGTTCACTTTTAAAACATATACCTCCCGGGATTTTATAAAATTCCTTTTCGTTTATAATATTCTATTTTTAAGTTCGTTTCATTATTGAATTGTATATATATCGATATATCGATTTCTAGTTTATCAAATCTTCTTAAAATATTATAACTCCTTAAATTTCCGGAAAAATTCGCCATAACCTCCTTTGTACGGGGTTACCGGAAAAAGTCAAACCTTGCCACACAGGCCTCTCCATTCAAAAAGAAAAAGAAACAGCCAAGCGTCTTGCCAATATGGCGCATAGAATCTCATATTCAATTTAAATACATACCTTTGTGTCGAGAATTCTATTTATATCTCTTCTTATACTTTATTCCAAACCTGTCTCATGTATATTCATACATTTCTAATTCATTTCAACTTAATACACTTGTTTTAACTCAATTCGTTAATTAATTTGTTAATCAACTCTTTTGCCTATTTCACTTCCATATTTGAATATAACATGTTCAAAAAAAATTAACTTATTTATAAACAAATCAAATTCTATTTTCCAATTCAGGTTTCATATTCGATTTGAATATGAAGTCATGAGTTTAATTTACTTATTCAAAGTCAACTTGATTCAATCGTTTTAACTTAATTTGTTAGTTAGTTTGCTAATTAACTCTTTTGCTTATTTCACTAGATTTGTAAATATCATTTATAAATTAACTTGTTCATTACCTATCTTAACCCAAGTCTTCATTTCAAACCTATTTGAAACTTAATCCTTTTTATTTACAAACACCATTTATTTTACTTGTTTATATATTAAACAAGTCTCTCTTTCAAATTCATTTGAAATAAATATTTCTACATTGGAAAAATAAATTTCCCTTTTCAAATTTACACTTGTATTTATATTCTCTGATTTATCCAATGATAATTCATTTCACTTCCTTTATAAACTTCGTTTATAAATGAACTGCTTGTTTAAATTATTCAAAACAAGTTAATATTTTTGATCTATTCAAATTTCAAATTCTATTTTAGAAAAATAGAATTTCCTTTTTAAAACTGGAAATTTCCATTCCACGATATTTTTAAATATCAACATTTAGGCCCAGTGGTAATTAAACACCCAAAACAACCAATTATTTATTTCAGGTTTTCTAACACATCATATATGACAGTATATATGCAAACAAATAAACAAACAGATAATATATTTTTGAGGAATCCAGTTGGATCCCTGCACCCAGTTTTCCTGCATCCACATATGTTAGTCAACGGAAATAATACCCATCCTGCTTCGTGGTAGGATATTGCGGTATAGAAGGTCATCCACTATCATAGCATGGGGCGTATAGGTAAATCATTCGCTAATGGTACCGCGGGCATCCGCTAATGATACTGCGGGAACAATCCAACCACCAAACCAATATATATATAATAGTCAACCCTAAATAACTAGTATATTTAAAACAACCAGAAAGCATTCAAACAAGAAACAAACAATTATTTTTAACAAATAAAATAACTCCAAATAAAGAGGTCGGTGAGATTTACTCACAGTGTATTTTTCGTTTGTCGAACATCCAATTAAATTCCATTTCGTAGTCTTCGTCAATACGGTTTTTGACGCAACTTGAAATTGCAAAAATATGATATCATATGAAACAGATAATCTTTTTTAAAAGATATGACATATTTTATATAAATATAAATTAAATTTCAATTTTCTAATTACCTTCTTTTTCCAATTCAAAACTCAGACCACACCTTCCCATCACTCCAATTAGTTTGTACTTAAATATTTTTGAGATGTTTCCGACGTACTTCGTTATCCTTGAAATCTAAAATTGTAAAACAGTGGTATTTTTTTCAAGTTGTATAAAGTATAAATTAACCATTTTTAACTAATAAATTTTTACCTTAATCCAATTCTTAAATCCTTTCTCCAATCAAAAGGTCACACTCCAGTAACACCACCAAAGTCGGCTTCTTTCCTGTATTGTCGCTTTCCTTTTATAGCCAATTCAACTTCTTGTTCTTTCCTCTCTACTGTACAAATCCATCTGTAGTTCAACCCAACCAATTTATTGCAAAATACCAAAACTCCTTTTCCAATCCAAATCACGAAACCCGCCTCCACATAATAGTCATCAAGGAACCGACCTTGGTGACTTCTTAGAAATCATGACCTGTAGATGCACATCGACATCACCATGTTTTGCTTCAAAATCCCTATCGCTCAACTCACCAATGATCAACTCGCCCTCTCCCATAAGTTGCGACTCCATGACCTCAACCCATTGCAGGAAACGCAGCATCTCCCAGTTCGAACTCCTCAAATTCTCTACTATCGACCCTTAAGTTCACCACGTTCTTCCACGTATACTTCGCTCCATTCTAGGTTCAACCGCACACCTCTGCAATCCCCTAAATCACCCAGTTTGGCATCGCTACCTTCATCTTGACTTCTACTACAACAAAAACCTATTGCATCTACCAATGGTGCACCCAATCGATCAACGCTAACTCCCACAACTTCGCACCACCCACGATAGAATCACTACGCACGAGCGCCTCCCTGAGTTGCGAACACCTAAGTCAACGTCGAGCTTCAGGACCCTTTTGTTGGTTGTTTGGAACGTGATTTCATGGTCTCGGATGATTAAGGAAATCTAGCGATATGTGTTTTCGATTTCTTTTTTTATAAAAAGAACGGAGAACGAGAGTGGGGAAATTAGAAAGGAGATTTCGTTCTGATGAAATGAAATAAGGGAAGGGAGGGTATCGGCTATCAGACAGAGATGGCCATTTGATTTGTGGAGATAAAGAGGGGACGTGTTCTTCTTTCCCGCTTATGATTTGTGCGGTCATTATTTTTCCTCCTTGTTGTTTTATTTATGTCCACACAACAAAGGAATGATATTATATTTTAAATTAGTTTTGATCCCGTGTCCTTAATTTAAAATACTCCATGATTCTGAATCCCTCTCTGAACCCAACAACTGACCTTTTTAGGGTTATTCCTATATTATGGACCCATTGGAACAGTTTCCGATGTCTCATTTGATCGTATGGAAACAATATTAAATTAAATTGATATAAATTAAATTCAAAAAAAATAAATTCCTTGATAATAAATAATTATTATCGTCAATTTAAATTGCAATATAATTCCTAAAAATTCTTTGAATTAATCTGTCTCCGATTCAATTTCAAATTGAATTTTATTTCAGGTTCTCATTTTACGAAAATTTAATATATACGATATTAAATCGAAATCGATTTTTAAATCGATAACTTAATATAAAATTCCATTTATATTATCAATCCAATATTTAAATCCATATTAAATATTTAAAATTAACTTGACAGAAATCTGGGTCATTACATAGGTAATATATAACTACAATTTGGCTAATGTTATGCATAAAATGTGTAACTCCATTATGGTAGATATGTAGTTGCCAACATGTTTGTAACGAACCAACAAATCCCCATCTTGATCATCGACACAAATACGATGTCGACTAACCAAGCACTGGAAATTACCGGATCATTAATAGAAAGAAACTGGTGGTAAGAAATAAAAAGAAAGAAAAGTTAGAATAGAAGAAAAGAAGATCATGATGACCACAAAATTAGAGCAGACACAAATCTCACAGTGGAACAAATAAAATATGTTATATAACATAACTTTTGAAATACAGATATATATATATATATATTATATACATACCATTATCAGAGTACAACACAACGGAAATAAATTGTAGATATCTAATACTAAAGCCTCTTGCTCTATGCTCCTCCAAGTGTATCTGTAAAATCCCAACTACTTGACTGCATGTACAAATTCAGGCACCCAAGAGTTTAACGAAACACAAAACAAAATAAACTATGGGTCACTCATGGGACTGGTGTGAGTAAAATCCAACCACTTGATTTAAATGTTAAAAATCCTTTTAAAATAAAGGATAATCGTAAGACTGATACATACATAAACATGGATGGTTTTTACCTTACAATAACCCAAAACATTCCTTGTATCAATAATGCTTTGATATTATAATAGTGTCTAATCAAATAAATACCAATCTAGTCGAATGCTTGCATCTCACGCTCTACATATATAGTACGCAATCACAAACCGCGGGTGCTTATTGCGTAATGTATTTCCAACTATGACGATGTATGGAACCACCTTCTAATAGTGTATCTCTATAAAAGAATATACTGGGTTCAACAACAACATCTTGTAACCCGACCATACATGACCGACCATTCATTTCACTTGAGCGTAACGAATGTATTACCACAAATGGTTATGATCAGCAACCGTTACCGAAAGCATACAACGGCGATAGAATAAGAAACAGATGGATTTTCTCTAGATCAGATGATAATACACCCTAATGGGTGCGACCCGCATAGCCATACAGCCTGCTCGATTTTTGTCATCTTCCTGGTTAATGAGGCCTAAGGCTATGTCTTACCTTTATAACACCACAGCATCATTCACTTTGAATCTGCATCATCATATTCATCAAATCACTAATTGACATCTCTAAAAATACATTGGGTGTTAATCTAAGAGAAGTTTCCTTCTCCGCCACCAACTATGGTACATTTTAAGAAATCAATGGATGTGAACAGCTGAAAATACTCTGTCAGACATATGTGCATATAAGTTTCCCTGGGATTGGACAAACCGTAGGCACCATTTCATCAATTCATCTTAGGAAATTTCTACCTAGGATTAACAGAACAGCCCTTGCATTTTACTCCATATTAAATCATCTTCAGCATAATTTGATTCACAATGCTTATGCCCATACAGAGTGGTTTTCAGATAATTAGATCTGATTTCGGTCTCTTCGCATTGACAAGGAAATATAAAATGAGCTAAAACTTTGATAATCGGTTATTTAACTATCAAAGGAAACATCCGTACAACAAACGATCATATTTCCAAATCGAAATTCTACTGATCAAGCATCAAGAAACATCGAGCCCTTTAAATTTATTTGTTATTAATTTATCATTTCCTAATTTCTCGTTTTTCCCTTTTCCATACATTTCCTCAAATATCTTTCAAAACCCATTTAGCCTCTTATGATTCTTGGAAAACGTTTGCATCTAACATAAACTATTTAGTTTCTATATTCCAAAAAATATCTGTTATCACAGTTGGAAAACATTTCCATATATTCACAAATTCTTATTTTCTATATTTAGAAAATATACGTTATTAATATCGGAAAACATTTCCATATATTCACAATTTCTCACTTTTCATCAACCAAATAATTTCATTTTCTATATTTAGAAAACATATCAATTATATTTGGAAAAATGTTTCCACAACTCATTTACTTGGATTTAAATAAATGTCGTGCAAAACATTGTTACGATAACTCAAAACCATAACCCTCATTAACTCCCCGTATCTCTAACCAATCCTAGCTACCGAACCTTAAACATTCCTTAGTCGATAATGAAGTCAATCAAATTGGGGTATAATTACCTCTCAGACCTTAATTGAACAATATTTTTAACTTCGAAATGAAAAAAGCTTACAACTTTAATCTTTAACTAACATTTTTTCGTAACTCTCAGATTCAATTTAATAATCCACTTCTTTTCCAGAAATCATTAATTATGACAATAGTGTTATAACCAATGCTCTGAAATATTAACTTTGAGGTATGCTTTTATTCATTAATTTGAATAAATAAATAATTAATATTTATTTATTTAAAATGGAAAGTAATTAGTACTTTCCTAAATTCGACATAATCGAATTTCAATGTATAACTCTCTTTCAAATAATTTCTATTCGATTAACGTTTCGAACTTCGGAATAAACTTACCATTTCAGATCAACTCAAATTCCATTTTCATCCTAAATTCATCTTTGTATTTATCACTTCCAAATCCTTACTAATTTCCTTTATAACCATTCCAATCTGCAAAACGTTTTCTTTTAAAACATTATCCACTTCAAAACCTGAATATTATTTCTTTATAGAAATCTAGACTTGTTTTAACAAATTAATCTTGATTTCATTTGTAAATATTATTAGAGGTTCAAATGTTGTTTATCGAGTTACTTTATAAACCTACATCAGATTTCACTTCATTTATAAACTCTATTTATATGTCAAAACTTCTTGTCATTAACAAGCGCATAATCTTATGTCGACTTTACATTCGATTATAAAATATCAGTTTCAAACCAAATATTAATTATCTTATTAAGTTCCAAGTTAATAATATATAATTTTTAAAAATAAATTATTTGTATAAAATTCGACATAGTCAATTTTAATTCTAAATCCTTATGGATTTATTTCAATTCCATTCATATTTCGAATATCGGAATAAATTTCATCGTTTCTTTTTGAAATGATTTACAATTTCCCTTTTAAATTTACTCTTGAATTTACATTCCCATGATAATCATTTAACTTCATTTATAAACATCGTTTGTAAATTAAACTACATGTTTTTATTATTTAAAACAAGTTATTAATTCCTAACCCATTCGAACTTCAACCTCCATTTTGGAAAAATGGACTTCCCTTAAAATCTCAAAATCCCTTCTTGTGATATTCTAAATATCAATATTTAGGGCCAGTTCTATTCTAACATACAAACACAACAAAATCTATCACAGAACATCTAATACATATATCACAATATATATATAAAATAGGGATAATTTTGATGAATCCACTTAGATCCCTCCAACTTATTTTTCCTACATCCACAGATGTTAATTAACACAAATAATACTAATCCCGCTTCAAGATAGAATATCACGTATAGAGGGTCATCCACTATTATGCATGGAAGTAATGTCTCATCCGCTAAAATGTGCGGGAATATAAAACTACCAACCTTAAATATAACTAATATATAATAGCAACAGTTGATAATAATATATCAATTCACCCAAATAATAATCACATAGCATTCAATCATCATTATCAACTCTAAAATACGTTAATAAAATTTAAACTGGGCAATGTTAGTGAGTTTACTCACTTTGTTCAATAATCGTTGAATAACTATTAATCGCCGATTAAAAGCATCAGGCATTTCATCTTGCCGATAAATCTCACATTCTCCAAATCTTTCCAAACTAGTTTCATTGCGTAGCCTGTGTCTATATGATCCCAACGGATCCTTTTTCGTTGAATTGTGATAACGTACGCAGAAGTTATAAGATTTACAAGTTTTAATACATTAAAAAGTCGTTAAATTGAATAATTAAATATATATTTAACTTTCAATATTTCCCTTAATCACATTTTTCCACTCCTTATTATCTTCTTCTTCGCACGCCAGTTCGAAACTACCATTACCCCGAACTTCCTCCGCCTCTCTCCTCCCTTCTAATGCAAAAAAACCTACACCATAATCACCATCATTCTTCTCTTCCCTTACTCTCTGATTCCATCACCATAATATTCCATATGCACCCCCAATGTAAAATGCGATCCGCAACCATTCACGCATGTACCAACATAACATCAACACCAGAATTCACGCAGTTACCCAAATATTTGCATGCAAGATCCATTTCATCTCACAAACTCAAAATCAACAACCAAAATAGGAATCGATGCTTATAATACACGAATTCCCAAGCCCTAGCTCACGTTATATACAAAATAGTGAACGAAAATTTGTTCAAACCTCCAAAAATTCACAAGAAGCTGAAGATCAGCTCTCCCTGAATCCAAAAATATATGTTTTATAATTTATAGATTTTTCTTCGAATTGTTGGACTTTTCAAGGCTCGTGGTATATTCGTAATGGTAGCGGTGTAATTCTTGTTGTTGACTAAAGAAAGAACAAAGGTTAGGGTTAAGGATATAGGGTGTATTTATAAAGGTACTTTGTTTTCATTTGATTTATATTAATTAACCAAACTTAATGAAACGACCCGAACTTCCCCGGTTTCCAAAGAGAAGAGAAAGAATGAAGGAAAGCCTGGATTGAGTTGAGAACACGACACGTCAGAATACAAACAGAAGAACATTTCATTGCTTATTACAACAATTTCCATCAGAGTACAAGATAATAACAGAGTATGAATAAATATTACACATTCGTAAATATTAGAGATTTACAAATTACAATGCAGCAGAAAAACAATACATAGCACAGCTTAAAGAAATACACGGATACAGACAGTTCCGAATATAGCTCCAGCTGTAAACCAAGATCCTGTGAAACTAAGTCTGCAAAACCAAAACTACTAATTGCCCATGTGGAAAATAGGGGCACCTAGAGTTTAAGTTAAAACAATAAACTCCAGGTCAGTCATGTGACTGGTGTGAGAACTAAAACAGTTATTTAAAACTTTTCTTTAAAATCAGATATATCAATGGACCACGCCGTATAACATGGAACGGGTTTCCTCCCAATAATACCAGTGCATATAATAAAACAACGCAATGTTTTTTGGAAAAATGAAGCTATTATAAGACTCAGGTCCCATAACACAATGCAACGCAAGCCGGAGGATAGAGTTTTACCTTATAATAGCCAAACATGCTTGGTACGTTTAAAACAAATCATTTCGATATTATTATAAGTGCATAGTGTACAAATTCACTTCAAATATAAATGTATCAATCATAGATGGCATTAGCGTCCCATGCCACCATGTCGCCAATAGTATACAACTAAAACCGTAAAATGTCGTATTGGAAGTTGGATTTCCATCTGTGAACCAAGGCAAGGGATCGTCCTTAATGCTTCAAGACGCTCAAGCCCGTGTCTCAGGATCCAGACTCAGATGGGCCCTTGGATCGTCAAGGCCGGTCCACACAGAATGGATTAAAATGCCTGAACAATACGTTTTCCCGCCCTATGGGGCGTAAAACTGGTCAGACCAAACCATCCATCGACCCCGTAGAGACCGATACAACCGAGGCGCCTCACTATCCATCATCCACATAAGTAAAAATATCTGGGCTCCAAACCATGACACCACTCCTAGCTAGAAGGAAACGCATGTCTTCGCTGAGCTCCTCTCCCATTTCTCGTTCACATCAGGGTGTGAGGCTCGTGAATTAACGCTACACACAAAGTTATGCTATATTAAAGTCGTGCTTTGATCATCAACCAAAAGACTCTGCTTTTCAACAGAAGCCTTGATCATTTGCATCTTAGCATGCCACAGTGGCAATTCATGCCATGCAACTGATGTCCATCAATCACACAGAATGAAGTCCAATGTCAGACACACATCCGTACAAGTCCGTTCTGGGTCTGAACGAAACCGGAGGCACCTTATTCCTCGTCCCATATATCCAATACAGGAGAGAGGTCCTCACATATCCGGTCGATCTCCAAGTACGTTTGGACGATCACCACTTATTACCTCATCTTGGGTGTACAACCCAATCAAGACATCAGTAATCATCCAAACGATGTGAAGACCTTCGGTTTTCAACCACCGTCTTCATCGTCGACTTATCGTAGAATCAGTTATTCAAAATGGGTATAAACCCGGCCTTTCTGAATAACCCACGTATATTATAAACAAGTGCTACACAAACACAACATACGCCTCATTCCAATTCAAAATATTCTTTTATTCAAATATTCTTTTCACAATGAAAACCAAATTAAGTTTTTCCAAACTAATCGGGATTAGCGAACCTTACCGAAGTAATCAGTGGTTTAATTTCTCAATCCCAACCTATTCATCCAAACTAGTCGAGATTAGCGAACCATAATGAGGTAATCATTTGTTTAACTTCCCAATACTGATCTATTCATCCCATGGAGCAAAATTGGTAGTACTCCATATCTAACACCCATAGTGTTGTCAGTAAAATTAATTACCATTTCACGTTCAAATCTAATTAAAGGTTTAACTATCGCCTGGAGTAAAACTGGTGGTACTCCATTCTCGATCATTTCTTGAATTTGATAATTTTAGTTATCAGATTCACCTTTCAATCTATTTAAAGATTCCTTAAAACTCTAATTCGGTTTTAATCTCCAAAAATCATTTCTTAATGATTATTCAAAATTAAGAAATTAATCTTATCTTTAACTGGGTTAAAGAACTAATGTCATTTAAAACACAGCTCACGATAAACCCAAAATCACATTCCATTAACAATGGAATCTTCACGGAAAGCAATTCAATATATATATATATATATAATCGATATAAACTCCCATATCCAACCGATAATATAAATGGAATAACGTCAAAGCCTTTTAAGTTCCTCATATAGTAACAGTCTTCCTCCACAGAAGTTCGCTTCGATTATTACCAAATCGAATTCCATTCTGTTCCAATTTATTCTATTAAATTCGAAACTTTTCTTTGGAAAATTTCCCTTAAATCTTAATTAAAAGATTTATAAATTCCAAATCACATTTCACTGTAAATCGGGTTAAAGAACGAATGTCATTAAAAACGCGGTTCACGATAAACCCAATTCACACCGCATTTTATTCCAATTAAATGTTTATTAATTGGAAACTCTAATAATCTTATGTAACGACCCGGTTTTCGGTGACTTTAGTTATCGACATAAAATCAATGATGACTAATTAAACATAAAAAAATGGTAGTTAATGAAAGAAATAAGAGGGCGAGGATAGAGAAGATAGAAACTTAGAATAGAAGAAGAAGAAGAAGAAGAAGAACACAACATCAGAGTAAAACGAACCTCACAGCGGAACGAATAAAATATAACATAACTTTTGAAATACAAATAGTATATGTATACAATAACATTGCAGAGTACAACACTTATAACACAGCGGAAATAAACAATAGCTATATAATCCTGAAGCCTCCTACTCCAAGCCCTCCAGGTGTATCTGTAAAATCCTGACAACTTGATTGCCCGTACAAATTTAGGCACCCAAGAGTTTAGGGAAAACAAACAAATAAACTCCGGGTCAGTCATGAGACTGGTGTGAATAAAACTCCAAACACTTGGTTAAATAAAGGATATCTCATAAGACTACGCCGTGAAAATGGAACGGGTTTTTCCCTTATGAGAATCCAAACAATTTTAAAATCAATACTTGTCTGATATTATAATAATGTCTAGATCAAGTAAACAACAATCTAGCGGAACGCTTGCATCTCACGTTCCATATATATAATATAAAATCATAAACCGCAGGAGCTTATTGGATAATGGATTTCCAACTATGACAAGGTATGGAACCACCTTCCGATCAGTGTACTCTAGGAACGATACACTGGAGTTCAACAAGAACATCTTTCAACTCAGCCACACATGACCGACCACTCATTTCGCTTGAGTGTATAGAATGTATATCACCAACGGTTGGGATCAGCAACCGTTTCCCGTATATATATAGGACTGATTGACATAGAAATGTGTTTATTTTATGCTCTTATATCTTATCTTTTGTATATAAATAAATATTACTTGGGTATTGTTTTGTTACTTTTACAGATATTCCAACCCAGCCCGCATGCAACCAGAAATGTAGAGAAATAAAGTTCAATTTGTTGTGTATTTGCATTTTGAAGAATTGTAGATGAAGATATTACATCTAGTTGTTGTTCTGTTGGACAAGAAAAGGATTGATAACAAGGCTTTGCACATCACAAATCAATGAAGAAGTGTCAAGGAAACAAGAGGAAAAGAGAAAAGGCCCAAATTTGCTTTATTTATCAAAGGCCCATTTATGCTGCTCATTGTAAACTAACTAGTGATGTAATGACCAGGCCCATTTATCATTAGGGTTAGGGTTAGGGTTTGGCTATCTACCCTATATATACCCTTGTAATGGCATTGTATCCACCATCCTATCATATATCTCACTATATTCTTTTCTTCATTAATAAAACTCATTTTTCTTTTTATCTTATGCAATTTTCTATTTCTTAGCAATTAGTGTTGTCTACACGATTAGATTCGGTAGAACACTATTTGTATTTTGCATTTCTTTTCATTAGTGATTGACCGTCTGATTAGATTCAGTGGTAATCCTAATTTTATTTCCTGTTGTTATTTATATTCTGCACTTTTATTTTCTGTATTTTAATCGCGTTCATAGGTTAAATTGGATTTGATTAGATTTGAATCTGATTCATAGTTTCATTGCTTTTCCATTGAAATTGTGATTTGATCGTCGGTTCAGTTAGATCTGTTCTGAATCAAATTACAGTTTTAATTTTGTTTTGTTTAATTTTCAAAATCAACCTCCAAAGTTTTGTCTAACTCGCCCAAGAGATTAGATAAATAATTTGATTTAATTCACCTCCCTGTGTTCGACCTGTATGCTACACACCTGTATGCTTGCAGAATTTAATTTAAATGTCGCGCTTTTCTAATTCATAGACTAGCGTCGATCAAGTTTTTGGCGCCGTTGCCGGGGAGGCAAACATTAAATTTTATTATTTATTTAATTTCTGATTCGTGTTAGTTTTTATTTTATTTTATTTTTATTTTATTTTTTTGTTTTGTTGCTTTTTTTTTGTATATATAGAAAAAAAGTTCTAGTTTGGTTGATTGAGTATTAAAATATTGATACTACAATCTTCTAATAAGGAAAAAAAAAATCTTGCCTTTTTGTTTTTATTATTTCTTTCCTCATTTTGATTCCTTTTCCTTTTTGTTTTCCCTTCTCCCATTTATTACTTTCCTTTTTTTTATATACATCCATTTTCTTCTTCTTACAACTTTCAAAGCAAATAAAAAAAACTTACCAAATTTCCTTAATTTTATCTTCTTCTTTCTCATTTATTTCTTCCCCCTTTCATTTTTTTTCCTTTTATATTTCTTTTTCCTTTCCTACTTTCAAAGCAATAAAAAAAACAAAAACAAAAAACTCATCATTTAATTTCTCAAACTCTTTCCCTTTTTCAATTTCATTCCCAGTTTCTACAACCTCTCTTTCAATAGCTTTCATATAAAAAAAAAATTGAAAACTTTCCATTCTTTCTTCCTTGTAGTTAATTCTCTGCTTTGTCATTTGATTACTACCCTTTTTGCTATTTCTTTATTTCTTTCCATTGTTTTTCTTTTTGCAATTACAACAGCAATCTATTCTCATCTTCTTGCCATTCCGTACATCTTCTTCTCTTCCACCAAGACCAAAACCAAAACCATCTTCACGCATACCCATAAAAATCCATATATCTTGCACCAACGAAAACTAATACAGCAAGTCATAACCTCCCCAAAACCATCCTTTCTCACAATCACCAACATCAACACGTCACCCTCGTCCATCACAAATACCCCACGCACAACTTCTGCGCACCATCACCGCCATCAAATCCGATCACAACGCACTACTCAGCAGTTCCACTGCGTTTACCAGCCTCTATCCACTAAAACCGCTCCACAATACCACCAATACCCACTCCAAATCCGATTCTCCGATCACGACATCATCCTCCAACCTCACGTTCGAATTCCAACACCACCTCCACCACGCAACAGATCCAAGAAACCCATAAACCGCCAATTCGAAACCAAGCTAAAAATCCCAAGTCAACAACGAAAAAGCAAATCGGAGGGGCCTTGAGTTTCATATTGAAAATTTTCCTTTTATTTGGATCTCGAATAGCTTAGTTGTGGAGATTGATTGTGGGTGGAGTCTATTAGGGGAGTTGCGTCCTGTTTTCCAAGAAAAGGAGGAGGCGCGTCTCAGTGAGATCTCCCGTGAATTTTTTTTTGGGGCACTGCAATTTTTTTTTTTTGGTGAACATTGAAGTTTGTGCATGGTGTTTAGCAATTGAGTAGGCAATTGATTTGTTTTCATTTTCTTTTTGATGTGGTCTCTTCGTGAAAGGTAAATTATACTACACACGTTAAAAAAAAAAATTGGGACTGCCATTTTTGATTTCTGAGAGATTTTGGGAGCGCATATCCTGTATTTTGTTTTTGGCCTGTTCGACTGTGCCAAAACAAATAGCAAAAAAAAATGTGGTTTGAGTAGCATAATTAAGGCGAGAATTGGATTGTGTTGCCTATTTTTGGGTGCGTGCGTTTTGATTGAGAATTGACTTTCCAGGAGCAATTCTTTATTTAGTGCGTTAGTGCTTGTTCCCTAATTTTTTATTTTTTTTTATCTCTTTTGTTAGGCTTAGCTTTTATTTTAAGTTTAGTTTATTTATTTTGTTTGGTTTTATTTTTATTCTAGGTTTTTATCAGTTTGTTGTTTTCTTTTGATTTTACTTCTTTTCTTTTTCTAAAAAAAAAAGAGTACGTTTTTTTTAGGCTTAATCGAGTAGGTTCGCTTGTTTGTTTGTTTGTATTTTTTTCTTTTTCTTTTTAGGTTTTCTCCCTTTCAATTGTTTATATTTTTATTTTGTTTTATTTGCGTCTCTTTATTAAAAAAAATAAAAAGAGGAAACCTCATTCAAATCAAAGGCAAAAAGCAAAGAATTCGAGCAAAAAAAACAGGAAAACTCGGAAGCCAAGCAAATTTGCAAATCGCCAACACTACTTAATTACACTGGACGGACTGCCATACCCCGCTGTAAAATTCTCTTAACTCTACAGGTGCTCTGCTGCAAAATAAAAATATAGAAATTGTTGTAAAAATCTTCTGCAGGGGCAGCGACTTGAATGTAAAAAAAAATTAATTCTGCAATTTATATTTCTGTGACTGTTCTGTGACTGAAATTTCTGAATTAGTTGGGTACGGACTGAGATTTTCATAACTGTCATCATTCTCATCGTTTCTCAACAATAAAATCCGATTAGATATTTCAAAATAAATTAATTGAAAAGTGGTGCTTTGCGAAGTTGACTGTCTCGTATAATTGGATCGCGGATATATATTAGTTTAATTTATTGGACTATTAGCAAAAGAGGTTGCATACTACCCGTAAAACATTGGTCGTATCCCTTAGTATTTATACTATACGTGAACAGCCATAAGACCCTCTTCCCCCTTCTAATTGAGTCAGTTAATTAATAGAGCACTACTCAGTATTTTATACTATTTTGAAGTGAGAATATTTTCTGTCTTGCATTGACTTTATTCAAATGTCTGATTCAAAAAAATCCTTGAGAGAAACGTGGGATAATAATCGGAGTAGACGTCCTCTTGAAGAGTATGAATATGAATTACAACTCATGAGGCAAAATTTTCCAAAATTTCATGAGCTCAATGCCAACAGTTTTCAAAAATTTCCAACTGACCAACAATTTCAAAATCATGATAATAATCGAAATGACGATTTCAATTCAAATTTCAACAATTTCAATTATGGGCCACATCCACATGAAAATAGTTTTGAATCCCAATATAACTTTGATCCACATCAATATGGGGTTGTAAACCAAAATTTTCAAAATTATAGCCCATATCAACATCTTGAAAATGACCAAAATTGCAATTTTCACTCGAATTTTAACAGTTTTGGTTATGAACAAAATTTCTATGATCAAAATAATTTCCAATATCATTGTCAGTTTCCTGAAAATTCAAACAACTACCACATTGGAAATAATATTGATTGTGAAATTAATGTGGACTATAATTTTGAGAATCAAGAAATCCAAAACGAGAGCTCTCAAATCAATGATCGTCTTAACATTCTTAGAGAGAGGGAAGAAAGACTAAATAAAAAGGCCGGTGAACTTCTTTGTTTATTGACATCTTTGAAAGAACAACAAGAGCAACAAAATCAAATTCAAACAAGCGATGAATCAGAAAATAATCAATTCTTTACTGATGGTGAAAATTTTCAAATAACGACTTTTGAAATTGAGAATAATCATCTTGATGAAGTTTTTCAAAATTCAACAAATGATTTGGACTTCAGCTCTTTTCAGAAAAAAGATTTAAGCTTGGATTTTGATCTTCCTCTTTCAGACTGTGAGAAACTTGAAATTCTAGAAATTGAACAGAATAAAAATTTTGAATTTTTCAACTCAAAATTGGAAAAGGATTTTAACGAACATTAATTCCTTGGTTTGTATGAGGATGAGTTGGCAAATGAGGATGAAATAGAATCAAGCCACCAATCTGAATTTGAAAATTTTGATTTTGAGGTTTTTAACGAACTTGAAATGGTCAGTGTCAAAAATACCTTGTCAATTAATGATGAGAAAGGTGATCACATACTCTTGAACAACACTCAGAATTCAAATTTCACTAAATTTATATACAATCACAAATTTTTGAAAAATTACACTGACAAATTTGTTGAACACATGAACTATCTTTGGAATGCTGGCTTGGTTGAAAAACTTCATGTTAGGACGACCCTGGATATTTATCTCCTAGACTATAAATCTAGGTTTAAAGATGATATGGTTTTCAAGAACTCTTGCTTGTTAGAAAATATGCCTAGGCATAGTGGGAATGGGACTCATAGGGCTAGAACCAAGTGTGGGGGAAAACGTTGGTGGAATTCTTTGCGTCGTGTGCATCGCAAACACATATATCATTGTACATATGATTGGCATTCGCATATAGTGGTTAAACTCCATTTCATTCTTCAAATCATTTTGCATCTAATCCATCTATGGGTTTTATCTTTCAAATTTAGGAAACGTTTACAGTGTGGACACTGTTTAGTTCAATTATGGGGGGAGTCTGCATTGCATTCTTTTGATTTTTCTTTAATTTTTCTTTCTTTCTTTTCATGTAGGACCATCATGCATTTTAGACTGTAGTAACATGCCATTTTTTTTTTGAAACATGACCCATTTTAGATTTGATACAACAAAATAAGTCAACAATTATTAGTCAGTTGATAGTATTTTCTTCTCTCAACTTAGATCGAATAAGAAATATAATGAAAAGTTTAATTTTGAGGGATAATAGTGTAACCGGTACGTAGGGAGATTCTTAGGTGATGGCCATGAAATCTATTCTATATTGCAGAATTCGTTTAAATAAGTGGAGGACTTAAAATACTTATATTGGCTTTTCAAATCTTTAAAACTAAGTTATGTTAAGTTGAATTCGCGTAACTCTCTTTTGTGCTTATATTTTCGATAATAATAATAATAGTATTCCAAGGGTATCCAACATTGCTTGTATATCAAGCGTTGGTGTGCAAACCCGCCAAGCTCTATCCGACATGTTGTTGACAAAGTCAGCGTTGGAATATCTTGGTCTCATTTTATGAGATTGGACACCTAAGGATTACCGACACGTTGTTGACAAAGTCAAAGTCGGCCTGCACAATCCGCCAAGCTCTTTACCCACTCTCCGTTAGTCCGCGAGGCAGTACATGGGTGGTAAACCTTGGTCTTCTGAGTTAGGTGTATGTACTTAATCATAAATTTTATAGAATAAAGAATAAGTGATGATGCCCAAACACTTCTTGACCTTATTGATTTGACTAGCCATACATGAGAAAATTAGAATACCACTTTATAAATTATGCTAAGCAAACTAAGAATTTATTTCATGGCTGCACTATGTTATCAACCGAACTAACTGGCCAAACTGGAATTTAACATTTGAAAACTTGATTTATATTGAAAATTTGTGACAAGTTGAGGTATTTAAAGTACAATCAACTGACTAGAAATTGTCAACTTAATTTGTTGTACCACTTTCCTGAAACAAGTCGTGTTGTCATTTTTCGTTTTTATTTTTGCATATGTCCATTGCATTCATGTAGTTTCATTAGAATCATAGCATACTGCATTTGGATTTTGTGGGTAGTATCCGCTGAAAACCCTCACGAGACACCACTCGTCCTACTAGGGACACCTAGAGGTTTAACGGCTTGTTGCATACGCTCAATGCAATCGTGTTTCCTACGAAAGTGTGACCTATCTAGTTAGTTTTTCATTTCTTGTTTTACTCGAGGACGAGTAAAAGATAAGTGTGGGGGTATTTGATTGACATAAAAATGTGATTATTTTATGCTCTTATATCTTATCTTTTGTATATAAATAAATATTACTTGGGTATTGTTTTGTTACTTTTACAGATATTCCAACCCAGCCCGCATGCAACCAGAAATGTAGAGAAATAGAGTTCAATTTGCTGTGTATTTGCATTTTGAAGAATTGTAGATGAAGATATCACATCTATTTGTTGTTCTGTTGGACAAGAAAAGGATTGATAACAAGGCTTTGCACATCACAAATCAATGAAGAAGTGTCAAGGAAACAAGAGGAAAAGAGAAAAGGCCCAAATTTGCTTTATTTATCAAAGGCCCATTTATGCTGCTCATTGTAAACTAACTAGTGATGTAATGACCAGGCCCATTTATCATTAGGGTTAGGGTTTGGCTATCTACCCTATATATACCCTTGTAATGGCATTGTAGCCACCATCCTATCATATATCTCACTCTATTCTTTTCTTCATTAATAAAACTCATTTTTCTTTTTATCTTATGCAATTTTCTATTTCTTAGCAATTAGTGTTGTCTACACAATTAGATTCGGTAGAACACTATTTGTATTTTGCATTTCTTTTCATTAGTGATTGACCGTCTGATTAGATTCAGCGGTAATCCTAATTTTATTTCCTGTTGTTATTTATATTCTGCAGTTTTATTTTCTGTATTTTAATCGCGTTCATAGGTTAAATTGGATTTGATTAGATTTGAATCTGATTCATAGTTTCATTGCTTTTCCATTGAAATTGTGATTTGATCGTCGGTTCAGTTAGATCTGTTCTGAATCAAATTACAGTTTTAATTTTGTTTTTTTTTAATTTTCAAAATCAACCTCCAAAGTTTTGTCTAACTCGACCAAGAGATTAGATAAATAATTTGATTTAATTCACCTCCCTGTGTTCGACCTGTATGCTACACACCTGTATGCTTGCAGAATTTAATTTAAATGTCGCGCTTTTCTAATTCATAGACTAGCGTCGATCAAGGACAACATTGATAGATTAAAGAAGCTAATGAATATTCTCTAAATAGGTGATTATACACCCTACTTCGGAGCGACCGACTTAACCATGCTGCCTGCCCGATTTCTGTCATTTACCGGATGTGAGGCTAGAAGCTACGCAAATATTTTTGCATATCATATCTTCATTTACTTGGAATACCACATCATCATATCCACCAAATCATTTTCGATTTCCCTAACGTTGTCACGGGTATGAAGCTAAGAGAAACGAATTCCTCCGCCGCCAAACATGATACATTTGAAGATATCAACATATATGATTCGTTAGGAATACTCTGTCAAACACTCATCCAAACAAGTTGTCCTAGGACTGGACAAAACGAAGGCACTATTCAGTACATCCATCTTAGTCAATCTTTACCTAAGATTTATACAACAGCCCTTGCACTTTACTCCGTTTTCAATTATCTTTGGCATATATGATTCGCAATGCTTATGCCAATACGGAGTGGTTCTTCGGATAATAATCCAACCGGTCTCTCCAAATTAACAACGTTAAAATGGTCGAAAACTTTGATAGTCTGTGATTTAACTATCATGGAAAAACACGTGTGCAAATAACGATATTATTTCCAGATGGAAATTATATCAATCAGTCATCATTAACATTTATCTCTCTATTTAAATTATCCATTTTTCATCTCATGTTTCCCTATATTCTAAATTCTTACTTTCTAAATTTAGAAAATATACATTATTAACAATGGAAAACATTTCCACTTCTTTTTTCTATATTTGAAAACATTTCTGATTCTTATTTGAAAAACATTTCCAAATCTTCTTTATTTGGTGGAAACAGATGTTTAAATAAAACATCGCTATGCCAACTCCAACCATTTACTAAATTCACTTAACCATCATTCACTATCAACCTTACCATTCCTTAGTTAAGAAGGAAGTCAATCAAGTTGGGGTATAATTACCTCTCAGACCTTAACTGAACAACGTTTTAACTTCAGAATAGACAAAGTTTATCTTTAAACCTTTAACAAACTTCCTTACGTAACTCTCTTTCGAATAATCTCTATTCGATAACTCCTCCCTTTGAATAACTATATTCGATAATCTTTCTTACAAATAACTAGATTCGAAAACCTTTCTTCGAATAAACTATATTCGATTAACTCTATTCAATTAACTCTTATCAATTTACTCTTACCGATTAACTCTATTGGATTAACTCTATTGGATTAACTCTATTTGATTTAACTCTAATCGATTAACTCTTTTCACTTAACTCCTTTCGAATAAACTATATTTGATAACTCCTTTAACTATGTTCGAATAAACTATATTTGATAACTTCTTTAATTCTATTCGAATAAACTATATTCGATTAATTCCTTTAATTCTATTTGAATAAACTATATTCGATTAACTCCTTTAATTCTATTCAAATCAACTATATTCGATTAACTCCTTTAATTCTATTCGAATAAACTATATTCGATTAACTCCTTTCGAATAACTAGATTCGATAACTCCTTCAACTCTATTCGAATAACTAATATTTGATTTAACTCCATTCGTGTAACACCCCGTATGTTGAATAACTTGCTATAATATAAAACAGGGCAGAATTAAATTTTAAAATGGCTATGCCATTACGTTCGTCTCGGAAAAATACGCGAAATAGAGTCCTAGTTTTCGAAAATCGGAGTCCGTATGACCCAGTTAAGGCCCGAAGAAGTTTCAGAAAATTCAAAACAGATTTAAAATATTCAAATTTCAGATTTCAGAAGAGGCGGGAAAATTCCCGCCAGGCAGAGGGCGTCGACACAGGGGTCGACATGGGTGTCGACCCCCCCCCCCAAGGTGTCGACCCATGTGTCGACCCAGGGGTCGACCCCCCCTATCGGCCAGTTTGGCCTGGGTGCACTAATTTGAGTTTGGGCTATGTTTTGGGGCTTGTGACGAAATCTGACGGCTCTAACCTAATCTAGGATTAATCTAAGGGCCTAAACTACATCCTAAATCTATAAATACACCCTAAGACTACCCTAATTCATACTAAAAATAGATACAACGTCGTTATGCCGTCAAAATGCAACTAGAAGGAGCCTCCATCAAATTGTAGAAGAAGATAGCTTCTCAAATCAACTTCTAATCAACTCTAGCAACTTAATCTTCTTCATAGGAGTGCTAATCAACAAGTTGTGAGTTTCTATGCCTTTAGCAAGCAATTGCTAAACTAATTATGATAGGATATAATGAGGTTATGGTTATGTATATGGATCAATGCAAGTTATGTTATCATATGCTATGTGTTCATGATGTTATGCAAGTTATGCAAGTCATATGCTATGTGTTATGCAAGTTATGCAAGTCATATGCTATGTGTTCATGATGTTATGCAAGTTATGCAAGTCATATGCTATGTGTTCATGATGTTATGCAAGTTATGCAAGTCATATGCTATGAGTTCATGATGCTAGTTATGCAAGTTTTATGCTATATGTTCATGATGCTAGTTATGCAAGTTTTATGCTATGTGCTCATGATGCTAGTTATGCAAATCACTATGATAAACATTGATCCATTATGACACCATGTTATGCAAGTTCGGTGTTTGATTATATGCAAGTTCATATATGACATGTTATGCAAGTTTGGTGTTTGACTATATGCAAGTAACATGTGCAAGTTTACACCTTTGTATGATATGCATACATATGCAAGTTAACCCCTTTGTATGTCATACATACATATGCAAGTTTACCCCTTTGTATGACATAAGTAACTTATGCAAGTTACCATCTTTATGACATATGTGATTCATGCAAGTTTGGGTTGATTATTTATGCTAGTTGGGTTTGATGCTATATGCATGTTGACACCTTTAAAACCCATGTTGATGCTAATGTTATGCAAGTTGAACCCATTGTATTTGTGATGAATCTTCCCTTTTAAGTATGTCATGTTAGCAAATTACGTGGGGAACGATGGGGTTAATATTCATGTTAATAAAATGGTGTGAAGTTGGTATGATTATGCATGCCATAAAGTGGATGGACATAATTGAGTCAATTATGTACATCGTTAAATTTGTAATTAATTAGGGATAATTAATACAAATTATGGGGGTGATTAATTAGGTGTAATTAATCGACTAAGACACGAGGTTGGACCCTTTTGTAGCATAAGACTGCCCGGAACCGATCGGCAAATCCAGCGGCTACAAATGATTGGCCCAATGTGAGAGGTCTTAGGCATAAACTAAATACGTGACAACTGTAAAGACACGAGGTTAGACTCTGTTATGGCGTAAGGCTGCCCGGAACCGACCGGCAAATCCAGGTGTCATAAAAGACAGTCTAATGTGAGAGGTCTCTACAAAGGTTACATTCTTAATCAATTAAGAAACACTTAACCAGATAAGCATGTAGTGGGGCATGAGGGGTTAAGTGGGTGCCTTGGGTGGCATGTGGAAATCAAGTAAGTGCCTTGGGTGGCATGTGGAAATCTAGTGGGTTGCCTTGGGTGGCAATAGAAAATACGATTAGAATATTTAACCAAGTGGAAACATGTAATTAAACATGATTAAAAGGTTAAGTGGGATGCACTAGAAAAAGGGACAAGCTTAGGTGGGTAGCTTGTGGGGGCCCATTCCAACCAGTAACCCATATGTATCTTATTGGGCTCGACCCATGTCAAGGACGGGACACGCGTACTGGGCTTGACTATAAGAGACCAAAACGGGTTAGCGGTGGCAACACAAGTCCAACGGGGTTCATATGCGTGTGTGGACCCGGGCTGGTAGGTAAGACGTTGTTGCATCGTGTAGGTATAAGCCGTGCACCGTTGGTTGTATCGGGTTGCCACTTTGGGGAGTGGTACACCCCACTGTGGGGCCAGCACGGGTATCTACGGTAGGGATCCGATCGCTTGGGGAGTAGTAGATACACCTAGTGGAGATAGGGGCAGATGGCACCTATGTAGTCAGCTAGGGGTACACGAAACTACTAGTTAATTTTTCTAAGTCCTTGGGCGGGATCAACCTTTAAGTAGGAATGACTGGTGTGGTGCAGTGTAGTAATTATCTTTGGGTGGGTAGATGCGTCTTTACCGTTATCTTAGTTCATCCTATGTCTAGTTGGCTGCTTAGTGTAGTCATTTATCCCCAGTCATCACCGTACCAAGTTTATATCATACCCTAATTACTTTAATGATTGTGTTGTTAAAGTTATAGGGCTCACTCAGACTTATGTCTGACCCCGTTGTTTTTATCTTTTTTCCCCCTCAGGTCCTTAGGTTGGGCCTAGTACTAGTGGGCTTTGATTAGATCGCTTATCTATCTTTTGGAGCTTGGACCGTTGATGTAAAGCCCAACTTATCTTTTCTTTTCTTTTATGGCTATTAGTTATGTAGTGGGATTATGTACTTATGTTTTTATCAGGATGGATATTTAGTACTTGACTCTTTTATGGTATTGTAACTAAACATGTTTACCTTCTGCTGCAATGAAATGATGTTTTAGATTTTCAGGTATTATTTATATCTGTCTTGTTGTAATTTTTATATTCTATATTCACTTAAAATACTCCACCGAAGTTAAGGCATTCCCTTAGTGAGTGATCTTAGCGGGTGTGGGGTGTTACACGTGGTATCTGAGCTGAAGGTTACCGGAACAGATAAAATTTTTAGAAAACTATTTTTCTAAAACATTTTTTGGAAGAAGTATTTTCAAAAACATGTCTTTTAAGAGAAATTTTTTTGAAAGAAAAGCACAATCCCAATAGCCATATCTTTTTCTTTCGAATTCTCCGTTTTGAATCTTTCCTTTTTCGTTTCAGCATGGCTGAGGATCTTAACTTTCCGGAGGGTGTGACGATACCAGTATGGTATAGGAGATTGATGGAGGCTAGGGCCGCCACTGCGGGTCCAGCAAATGTTCCTCCACCAACAGTAGCACCCGATCTTCCTCCTCCTCCTCGCACAGATACTTTTGCTAAGATTTGCAAGGAATTTAAGGCTATGGGAGGGAAACCTTTTCAAGGATCAGAAACTTTTGTGGAAGCTAGAGATTGGCTTAAGGAGGTGGAAGAGTTGATAGATATCTTTGAGATGGAAGAAGGAAAGAAAGTCAAGTTAGCTGCTTGGTTAATGAAGGGAGAGGCCTCGTTCTGGTGGGAGGTCACTAATGGAGAGCGCCCTGTTGACTCTTGGGCAGATTTCAAGCAAAGGTTTGTGGCAAAGTTTCTTTCAAGGGCGGAAGAAAATCTGTATATGGAAAGGTTCTTGACTCTAAAGCAAGGAAACCTATTAGTAAAGGAATATGTCAACAAGTTTAATCAGCTAGCAAGGTTTGGCATAGATATGGTGAATACACCGGAGAAGAAGGCTTTGAGGTTTGTTAAGGGCTTGAATGAACCAATATATGGATTGGCTATGACTCACATCCCTATGGGTGCCACCTTTGAGAAGCTAGTAGACATGGCACTCATGCATGAGGAAGAGAAGGGTCCCAATGCTAATAAGGCACCCGAGAAGAAAGGAGATCAGAAAAAACCTCAACAGCAACAGCAAAACAAGGGTGGGAAAGGCAACGGTGGCAAGGGAAAGAAGAAGTGCTTCAATTGCGGGACACCAGGCCACCTAAGCAAAGATTGTCGGAAGAAGAAGAAGACTGGCTGCTTCCACTGTGGCGAAGCAGGGCATCTGGTGAAGGACTGCCCTATGAAGGGGCAGAGGACGGGATCTACCTCAGGGGGACAGGTGCAAGCTCTTATGGCACCAGGTCAGGCAAGGGGGCAAGTTCAGGCTCTCGCGTTTCCACCGATTCAGGAAAGAGGTAGAACTATTTCCGTTGAAAGTCTGGTTTTTCTGTTTGATCATCCTGTCCGTACTTTGTTTGACTCTGGCGCATCGCATTCGTTTATCTCATCATCATTAATTGAGTCACTGCACTTAGACACCAGTCTAGTAAATGATCCCTTGGTTGTTTCAAACCCAATTGGGGGCTCCACTTATTTGTCCATGATATGTTTGGGTTTGAAGATTTCCATACTTAGCGTTGAGTTTAGATGTGATGCTTTTGTTTTGGGCTTCACGGGCTATGGGTTGATTTTGGGCATGGACTGGTTATCCAGTAATGGTGTCGTTCTTGATTGTGAAAGGAGAGTTGTTAAGCTCATGACCCGCTTGGGTAACACTCTCGAGATCTCTTGTAATCCCATGGATTCTGTTATGCTAAGTTATCTTGAATCGCTTGACGCTTCGGTCGAGAGTTTGCGATCTGTTAGAGTGGTCCGGGAATACTCGGATGTGTTTGAGGAGGTGAAGGGCTTACCTCCGAAGCGGGAGATAGACTTCCGAATATATCTGGTGGACAATGCTAAACCAGTATCTTTGCCAGTGCGCCACATGGCTCCTCGTGAGAGGAGGGAACTCCATAAGCAAGTAGGGGAGTTACTTGAGAAGGGGTTCATAAGACGAAGTATATCGGAGTGGGGTGCTCCAGTGGTTTTTGCCACGAAGGCGGATGGGTCCCTCAGACTTTTTGTAGATTATAGAGAACTCAACAAGCTCACAAAGAAGAATAGACAACCATTGCCGAGGATTGATGATCTCTTTGTTCAGTTAGTTGGCGCCTCAGTGTTTTCGCAGTTGGACTTGGCCACGGGGTTTCATCAGTTGAGAGTGGCTGAGGATAGCACAGACAAGACTGCCTTTAGGACTCCGTATGGTTTCTATGAGTGGCTTGTGATGCCATTTGGTCTGACGAACGCCCCTGCATAATTTGTTGATTTGATGAGTAAGGTGTTCAGGGAGTACCTTAATAAGTTCGTGGTGGTCTTTGTGGATGACATCTTAGTCTTTTCTAAGAATGAAGAAGAGCATGCCCTACATCTTAGGGAAGTGTTAGAGACTCTTCAAGCGCATAGCCTTAAGGCTAAATTCTCTAAATGTCACTTTTGGAGGAAGGAAGTGCGGTTCTTGGGGCACGTGGTCTCCAAGGAAGGGATAGCTGTGGATCCCGCGAAAGTAGTATCCATCCAAGATTGGAAGGTTCCGAAGAATGCTATCGAGGTGAGGAATTTCTTGGGGTTGGCTGGCTACTATAGGAAGTTTATCAAGGACTTCGCGAAGATATCAGCCCCATTAACTCGCTTGACAAAGAAGAATCTAGTCTTCGCATGGGACGTAGATTGTGATGATGCGTTCCAACGGTTAAAGAGAGCTTTAACCACTGCTCCAGTCTTAGTGTTGCCAGATGGGAGTAAGCCATTTGTTGTTTATACCGATGCTTGTGGGACAGAACTAGGCGCAGTCTTAATGCAAGAGGGAAGGGTAATAGCCTATGGGGGAAGGCAGTTGAGAGAGCATGAGAAAAATTACCTTACCCATGATTTAGAGTTGGCCGCTATTGTTTTTGCGCTTAAGACTTGGTGCCATTATCTTCTTGGCGTGAGATTCGAATTGTTCACTGACCACAAATCATTGAAGTACTTGTTTTCTCAGAAAGATTTGAATTGAGACAGCAAAGGTGGATGGAGTTCTTAGCATCCTATGATTTCGAGATAGCGTATACCCCTGGCAAGGGTAACGTGGTGGCGGACGCCTTAAGCAGAAAAAGGTTGTCCTTGAGTCCATTGTTCGTGGAACGACGAAGCTTGGAATTTATTTCGATGTTTGATTTCAGACCTTCCGTTGACTTTGTACCCGGTTTGCTAGCATCCTTAGAGGTCAGACCTACTCTTTTGGGACGGATTGGCGAGGCACAGCGGGACGACCCACAATTGGTTGAGTTGGTAGAGAGGCTCATAAGGGGGGAGTCGTCCAGCCATTTGAGTAGGTACACCCTAGACAATAGGGGGTGCTTGCGTAGAGACGGTAGACTTTGTGTACCGCAAGACAAGGGTTTAAGGAAGGCTATTCTTGATGATGCGCATCGTTCAAAGATGACCATTTATCCCGCTGGGGACAAGATGTACCAAGACATGAAGCGAGTTTTCTTTTGGGCTGGTATGAAGAAAGATGTGGCCGAGTATGTCGCTAGATGCTTGGTGTGCCGACAAGTGAAAGCGGAGCAAAAGAAACCTGGTGGGTTGCTTCACCCATTGGAAGTTCCGCAATGGAAGTGGGATAGCGTCTCGATGGATTTTATTGATGGGTTACCGAGATCGAGGAAGGGTAATACGGGAATTTGGGTTGTAGTAGACAGGCTTACTAAGAGTGCCCATTTCATACCCGTGAAGAGCAAGAGGACTGCTCCATGGCTAGCTTCAGTTTACCTTCGAGAGATAGTTCGGTTGCATGGGGTACCTTCTAGCATAGTGAGTGATCGAGATCCTATCTTCACTAGCGAGTTTTGGAAGAGTTTGCAAGAAGCAGTGGGGACTCAGTTGTGTTTGAGCACCGCATATCATCCTCAGATGGACGGCCAGGCCGAGAGGGTGAATCGTGTTCTAGAAGACCTTTTGAGGCTATGTATCTTAGATTTTGGAGGTACATGGGAAGAGCATCTTCCATTGGTGGAGTTCGCATATAATAACAACTTTCAGTCTAGTATCGGTATGGCTCCTTTTGAAGCTCTTTATGGAAGGCCTTGTCGATCACCTACATGTTGGTGGGAATCTACGGATAAGATCTTGCTTGGGCCTGATATGGTTAGAGAGACTTCGGAAAAGATTGATTTGATTCGAAGAAGGATGAAAGCGGCGCAAGATAGGCAGAAATCTTACGCGGATAAGAGGAGGATGGATCTGGAGTTTGATGTTGGGGACATGGACTTTGTCAAAGTATCTCCATTATGGAATGTTGTTCGCTTTGGGTCCGTTGGGAAGTTAGCACCAAGATTTGTAGGACCGTTTCCTATTAAGGAAAGGATTAGACGGATGACATATAGAGTGGATTTACCCCGAGAGACTTAGTGGGGTACATGACGAATTCCATGTGTCACATTTGAGGAAGTGCCTACATGAGACCGCAGAGGTGGTAGAGCCGAGCTTGCTTAGAGAAGTGGAGGTAGAGCGTGATGCGACTATTCGACGAGCTCCTACTCGCATCCTTGGGTCAGAGGTTAGGAAGTTGAGAAACAGAGAGGTTCGACTAGTAAAAATGCAATGGGGAGAGGATGAGAGCAATGCTACTTGGGAGACAGAAGCGAAGATGCGTTCACTATACGCATTCCTTTTTGAGGGTATGTCTTTTAACTTCTCCTTTATCGTTTGTCTAGTACTTATCTTATCTTTAGTATGTCCTCTCATTAGTATCTTTGACCTTTAGATAGGGTAAACCTATGGTTGAAACATGTGTTTGAGACATGTTATGACTGATGGATGCGTGTGGATGCAAGTGTTTGCTAGTGGTTGCTCGTGGATGCATATACACACACTTTAGACACTAGATCGGCTGAGTCACTTCATATTGCATATTGCATATAATTGTGTGTAGGTAGCTATATTAATGGATGTATAATGGTTGTGTTATCATATGGATGATGCATTTTGGTGTATGGTTGTGCACACATGTAGAAATAGTATGTGTAGATAGGGTTCTTTCGCATACATATTGGATGCATGGCACTATCATGGTTTGCATTAAGGAGGTCAACTGAATCAGTAGACCGCCTGATTTTGCATTAGACAGGAAACATATACACACACTTTTTGCATATGTTCATACAACATTAGAAACTTTAAGGACAATGGATGCCAGTGTTTGATGGTTTGAGTAGATGGTTGTTTGGTTGGTAGGATACGTTCTTCATGACTTAGAGATTTCGGAGACGAAATCCTTTAAGTAGGGGAGAATGTAACACCCCGTATGTTGAATAACTTGCTATAATATAAAATAGGGCAGAATTAAATTTTAAAATCTGAATCAGGGGAAACGGGCTATGCCATTGCGTTCGTCTCGGAAAAATACGCGAAATAGAGTCCTAGTTTTCGAAAATCGTAGTCCGTATGACCCAGTTAAGGCCCGAAGAAGTTTCAGAAAATTCAAAACAGATTTAAAATATTCAAATTTCAGATTTCAGAAGAGGCGGGAAAATTCCCGCCGGGCAGAGGGCGCCGACACAGGGGTCGACATGGGTGTCGACCCCCCCTCCCAAGGGGTCGACCCATGTGTCGACCCAGGGGTCGACCCTCCTGTCGGCCAGTTTGGCCTGGGTGCACTAATTTGAGTTTGGGCTATGTTTTGGGGCTTGTGACGAAATCTGACGGCTCTAACCTAATCTAGGGTTAATCTAAGGGCCTAAACTACATCCTAAATCTATAAATACACCCTAAGACTACCCTATTTCATACTAAAAATAGATACAACGTCGTTATGCCGTCAAAATGCAACTTGAAGGAGCCTCCATCAAATTGTAGAAGAAGATAGCTTCTCAAATCAACTTCTAATCAACTCTAGCAACTTAATCTTCTTCATAGGAGTGCTAATCAACAAGCTGTGAGTTTCTATGCCTTTAGCTAGCAATTGCTAAACTAATTATGATAGGATATAATGAGGTTATGGTTATGTATGTGGATCAATGCAAGTTATGTTATCATATTCTATGTGTTCATGATGTTATGCAAGTTATGCAAGTCATATGCTATGTGTTGTGCAAGTTATGCAAGTCATATGCTATGTGTTCATGATGTTATGCAAGCTATGCAAGTCATATGCTATGTGTTCATGATGTTATGCAAGTTATGCAAGTCATATGCTATGAGTTCATGATGCTAGTTGTGCAAGTTTTATGTTATATGTTCATGATGCTAGTTATGCAAGTTTTATGCTATGTGCTCATGATGCTAGTTATGCAAATCACTATGATAAACATTGATCCATTATGACACCATGTTATGCAAATTTGGTGTTTGATTATATGCAAGTTCATATATGACATGTTATGCAAGTTTGGTGTTTGATTATATGCAAGTAACATGTGCAAGTTTACACCTTTGTATGATATGCATACATATGCAAGTTAACCCCTTTGTATGTCATACATACATATGCAAGTTTACCCCTTTGTATGACATAAGTAACTTATGCAAGTTACGCTCTTTATGACATATGTGATTCATGCAAGTTTGGGTTGATTATTTATGCTAGTTGGGTTTGATGCTATATGCATGTTGACACCTTTAAAACCCATGTTGATGCTAATGTTATGCAAGTTGAACCCATTGTATTTGTGATGAATCTTCCCTTTTAAGTATGTCATGTTAGCGAATTACGTGGGGAACGATGGGGTTAATATTCATGTTAATAAAATGGTGTGAAGTTGGTATGATTATGCATACCATAAAGTGGATGGACATGATTGAGTCAATTATGTACATCATTAAACTTTTAATTAATTAGGGATAATTAATAAAAATTATGGGGGTGATTAATTAGGTGTAATTAATCGACTAAGACACGAGGTTGGACCCTTTTGTAGCATAAGATTGCCCGGAACAGACCGGCAAATCCAGCGGCTACAAATGATTAGCCCAATGTGAGAGGTCTTAGGAATAAACTAAATACGTGACAAGTGTAAAGACACGAGGTTAAACTCTGTTATGGCGTAAGGCTGCTCGGAACCGACCGGTAAATCTAGGTGCCATAAAAGACAGTCTAATGTGAGAGGTCTCTACAAAGGTTACGTTCTTAATCAATTAAGAAACACTTAACCAGATAAGCATGTAGTGGGGCATGAGGGGTTAAGTGGGTGCCTTGGGTGGCATGTGGAAATCAAGTAAGTGCCTTGGGTCGCATGTGGAAATCTAGTGGGTTGCCTTGGGTGGCATTAGAAAATACGATTAGAATACTTAACCAAGTGGAAACATGTAATTAAACATGATTAAAAGGTTAAGTGGGATGCACTAGAAAAAGGGACAAGCTTAGGTGGGTAGCTTGTGGCGGCCCATTTCAACCAGTAACCCATATGTATCCTATTGGGCTCGACCCATGTCGAGGACGGGACACGCGTACTAGGCTTGACTATAAGAGGCCAAAACGGGTTAGCGGTGGCAACGCAAGTCCAACGGGTTTCATATGTGTGTGTGGACCCGGGCTGGTAGGTAAGACGTTGTTGCATCGTGTAGGTATAAGCCGTGCACCGTTGGTTGTATCGGGTTGCCACTTTGGGGAGTGATACACCCCACTGTGGGGCCAGCACGGGTATCTACGGTAGGGAGCCGATCGCTTGGGGAGTAGTGGGTACACCTAGTGGAGATAGGGGCAGACGACACCTATGTAGTCAGCTAGGGGTACACGAAACTACTAGTTAAATTTTCTAAGTCCTTGGGTGGGATCAACCTTTAAGTAGGAATGACTAGTGTGGTGCAGTGTAGTAATTACCCTTGGGTGGGTAGATGCGTCTTTACCGTTACCTTAGTTCATCCTATGTCTAGTTGGCTGCTTAGTGTAGTCATTTATCTCCAGTCATCACCGTACCAAGTTTATATCATACCCTAATTACTTTAATGATTGTGTTGTTAAAGTTATAGGGCTCACTCAGACTTATGTCTGACCCCATTGTTTTTATCTTTTTCCCCCTCAGGTCCTCAGGTTGGGCCTAGTACTAGTGGGCTTTGATCAGATCGCTTATCTATCTTTTGGAGCTTGGACCGTTGATGTAAAGCCCAGCTTATCTTTTCTTTTATGGCTATTAGTTATGTAGTGGGATTATGTACTTATGTTTTTATCAGGATGGATATTTAGTACTTGACTCTTTTATGGTGTTGTAACTAAACATGTTTACCTTCTGCTGCAATGAAATGATGTTTTAGGTTTTCAAGTATTATTTATATCTGTCTTGTTGTAATTTTTCTGTTCTATATTCACTTAAAATACTCCACCGATGTTAAGGCTTTCCCTTAGTGAGTGTTCTTAGCGGGTGTGGGGTGTTACAATTCGCTTGACTCTAGATCGCAGCGATCAAAATGGTTACGCCTGATTCCCTCAGAAAACATCCGACCGCCGTAGGCTATCTGCAGCCCTGCGAATTACGCTAGCAGTCGTACGAAATGGAAACTTATCCTGAGTAACTATGTTTGACTAACTCTATCTCAATAACTATATTCGATCAACTTTAATTGAATAACTAGTATTCAATTAAATCCTAATTCGATTAACTATGTTCAACTTACTCTATCTGATTAACTCTTAATTTGAGTAGAAACTCTATCTCAATAACTATATTCGATCAACTTTAATTGAGTAACTAATATTCAATTAAATCCTAATTCGATTAACTATGTTCAATTTACTCTATCTGGTTAACTCTTAATTTGAGTAGCAATTATTCGATAAATTCTAATTGAATAACTAATATTCAATTTACTATACGGATTAATCCGAACTGGTTAATTCTAGTCGATTTATTACTTTGAATTAACTCCTTTGAATTAACTCCTATGATAAATTCCTTTTCTGGTTGTTTATACAAATAATTCCTTTTCTATTTGTTTACTTAACAAATAACCATTCCCTTTCAATTCTATTTATTTTCTAAATAAATATTTCCTTTATACTTCTATTTATTTCCTAAATAAATATTTCCTTTATACTTCTATTTGTTTTCACAAATCTCTTCTTTTATATTTGATTTCACAAATATTTTCCTTTTTATTTGTTTTTACAAATATCTTCTTTCATATTTGTTTTCACAAATATTTTCCTTTATATTTGTTTTCGCAAATATCTTCTTTTATATTTGTTTTCACAAATATTCCTCTTCCTATTTTATTTATTTAACAAATAAATATTTTCCCTTTAAATCTATTTGTAAGTGTTTTACAAATATTTCCTTTAAATTCTTATTTGGCTTTCCAAATATTTCCTCTGTACTTCCTTTGATTTTATAAATTGTTTCTTTTATAAATTCTATTTATAAATAAATATTCCTTTTATAATTTTATTTTCTTTCTAAGTAAATATTCTTTTATCCTTCTATTTACTTTCTAAGTAAATACCCTTTTATAAAATTCTTTCTTTTTGTAAATAATTTATTTCAATGCACAGTTTGAAATCTTCCTTCTATATAAAATCTTTCGATTTTATATATTATTTTATTTCAATTTTTCTTCTGGTATTTAACAGTACCAAATAACCAGACCAATGTCGCTATAATCAATCTCATATTATACATCACATCATATAACACAATATATGAACAAAACGGTATTATAAATATTGAGGAACCCAGTTTGGTCCCTCCAACCTATTTCCCTGCATCACAGATGTTAAACAACACGAATATAAAATTATTCTGATAAACAGAATCAATATTCGATTTAACGATTTATATATATCGTTATCTATACTTTCAAGCAAACAGTTAACACACAGCAATCAACATATGATTAACAGTTCTAAAAATACGTTATAAAAATATAACCGTTCAGAGTTGGTGAGTTTTACTCACTTTGGCAGTTCATCATTAAAGAACGATAAAATGTTTGTTTGATTTGAATAAAACAATTTATTTTGCCATAAATTCATATGAGCCCCAATCCACTTCCAGTCAGCTTCAATGTGAAGCTCTCGTCCATACGGTCACACCGCAACTTACTGTTCGTCAATCTGATATCGTATGTAGAAGTTAAGACGTTTTAAAGTTAATACAATTTTAAACTAAAATAAAACATGATTTATATTTCAACTGGGCCTTAACCTTTATTAGCCAGCCCGTCCTCACTTCTATGAACCCAGACCCATCGAAATCCTTCTTCCCAAATCAAAAATATCAACTCCAGAATAAAACTCCAACCTCCATTATCAACATTTTTCACCTCGCTCTCCTCCAACGTTCCACCGATCACCACGAAACCACCATCAACGTCTTGCTCTTCCAAAACTCCACCACCCTATACCCCAAACAACCAACCCGCAACCCCATCGTCGACCCCGACATCAGACATCCCCAACAGTACCCCGTCGGATTTTTCAACCGAACCCTTCCAGTTATGAGCGCAAGAACTATTTTCAAACCCTGAATTCAAAAACAACTTCGGATTCAAACAATATGGCTTCGATCTTCAGGTTTCCTTAACCCTAGGTGCTCACAGTCTTTCGCTGGAACTGTCGATCCCATCCAACACGCATCGCATGCCACAAAAGTAGTATAGTATCGAAGAGGATCATCCCAGGAACACAACTACACATATACATTTATTTATAGATGTCGATTTGGTTTTCTAAGGATTTTTAGAAGTGGAATTTTCTCGTTTTCTTTTTGCTCAAGAACGAAGGAAGTGGCGGCTCAAAGAGATATTATATAACGGCTTTGTGAGGTTGAAAACGATGACGGTGTGGCCATTTCTAGGCTTAAGAAATAGGGTAGGATATTTTGGTTTATTTTATTTTATTTATTTATACCCGATCATTGCTTTCTGAAAATTCGTGTGATCACAGGCGACACCCAAAAATCATGAAAATTGACAAGCTGCTAGAGTTCGACATTACGGTCCCAACGAAATTGGTTTCGTCGAATTCCGACCCTGTTTGCTCACACAGCGTATTTTTAAACGTCAAAATACTGACTGTTCTTCACATAAAAATCCTGTACGGCCACATACTGACTTCAAAAATCACGGAAATTGAAATCTAGTAATAATTTAATATTACGGATCCAACAAAATTAGTTTCATCGAATTCTGAGGTCGTTTGTAAAACTGGCTACTTTTAAAGCTCTAAATAACCCATTCAAATATATAAATATTATTTAAAAACAATTAAATTAAATTTTAATAAATTAATATTACTGTGTATATCCACATACGATATCATACAGCTCCACATATTCCTATATGAATTTCCAGCTCGATATTTCAAACCCCGATATAAATTGATATTCGATTTATAATGAAATTCCTTTTTAAAATATAAATAATTCCTTTATAAATTATAAAGGAATTCCATAGCGATTTTCTAAAATTTGATTTGAACATAAATCAAAATCTACACAATGAAATCTCGATTTTTCTCTTCCACTAGAAAGATATACTTCACCAGTTCCTAACGTTTCTTGTTTCACAGAAATCCGATTTAAAACGGACCATGTACATTCAGTTGAAGTTCAAATCGCCAAATAGCGAACTACCGCGTCATTTCGAGCTCGATTATATTTATAATATATTTAATACGTTCAACTGTCGTTTATATAATATATTCGTTATTCAAATTAAATTCTAAACTGAATTATATATTTTGAATTTCCCCATTCGCACCATATCGCCATTTCAGCCCATTTTGATTATTCTAGAATTTAATATATTATTTAATTATTATTTTAATTAAATATTCACTCCAATTTAATTCAATGACCATTATATTCTCTAAATCATTATTTAAATAATTAAATAAATAAATTATTTTATCGCTGAAAATGCGGGTCATTACATTCTTCCCCACTTAAAATAATTTCGTCCTCGAAATTGCGAAGGTAGAAAACAAACCTTATCGATTGGTTAGAACTTATTTGTTCACTTTTTAACTCCAGTTTTCAACTGGACCAATTTAATTTTAATTAAAATATTAATTAATCCTTATCAACGAAAATTTTCTAACACCTTAACTTTTCGAAAAATTTCACCAGCACCTCCTTTGTACTGGTCAATAGGTCAAACTCCAACACGCCTCTCTGGGCCTTCTCCAACCCAAAAGAAAAATCAAATAGCCAAGCGGCTTGCCAAACAGACTCATAAATCACCAAAATCATACAAAATAAACTTGTACCTTTTTGTCGGGCATATCACTATATCCTTTACATATGCTGCCAATTCAGCATATACCAGTGTTATCCCAATCAAATTCTGATCAATTTATCCTCACACATCTATTCGCTTAAACAAGCAAAATACCATTTCAAACTCAAATCCATTCTTGATTCCGACCTATTAACTTACCAATCCAGTATACGTAACCAAGTTAAGTTCCATCCACATTTTTCATTAACTGGTTAATTTCTCTCGCTAGTTACTTTTATCTCATAACTCAGATTTTGATTTTCATTTGAAAAATCAATCCATATACACACCTAAGTCCAAGTATATTCCAAATCCATTTTACTTGATATCATTCCATTTCAATTCAATTTCTATTACCACTTAACTGGCTTTATTTTAAATCTCAATTTGTTTTCACAAATTTTTATTTAAATTTGTTTTTAATTCAAACAATTTTCTTCCTGGGAGTTTTTAAACAGTTTACCTCTTTCAAAAATCAACTTTTCTTTTTTTGAAATTCAACACAACTCGTTTTTCCCAAAAAAAATCAAAAACAATCTCTTTGGTAGTAATCCGTCACTTACAACTCGAAAATGAACACTGATTATGCAGCAGCCATTATCAAAATTATTTTCCAGCTACGGAAGTGAGTTCAGTACTATATCACCTTTCAAAACCATTTCTAAAACATTTCTATTTTGAAATCTTTTCAAAATACCATTCACCATGCCTATAAAACAATTTAAAATCTACTAAGATCTTAAAATTTACATATATTTAATCTAAATCCAATTACAAACACCTTTCCAAATTCTAGGGTTTTCATTTCAATTCTGATTTAAATTCAGACTTAATTTAATTCGATTTCATATATTTCACTTATATGAATTCTGATTGGTTATTTACATAACCATTTATTTTATAATCTTACTCGATTATAATAACACCCAATATATCCAATGTAATAATTCCAATATAAATCCTTTATATCAAAATATAATTTGGGTAAAATTATTTCATTTACCCTTTTCAAAACATATCATGTCGACCCATCGTATTCGAGTGTTTATAAACTCCTACCGATACAGTGGATCAAACAGATCGACCAGAACCCATAAACAACTCAACCAATAAATCAAGACAAAACAAAACAAATTTTTATATCAATAATAAATACATTCACTCGTATATATACACTCAACTCAATCTAGGGTATTACTAACCCCATCTATACCGAGTCACGCCACAGAGCCAAGGTAATTACTTAACCATAAGCTCTGATACCAACTATAACGACCTAGTTTTTGGCGACTTTAGTTATGGATATAAATTCAATGACGACAAACTAAACATAAAAAAAGGTAGTTAATGAAATAAATTAGAGGGTGAGGATAGATAATAGAAACTTAGAATAGAAGAAGAAGAAGAACACAACATCAGAGTAACACGAACCTCATAGAGGAATGAATAAAATATAACATAACTTTTGAAATACAAACAGTACAATAACATTGCAGAGTACAACACTTACAACACAGCGGAAATAAACAATAGCTATATAATCCTGAAGCCTCCTGCTCCAAGCTCTCCAAGTGTATCTGTAAAATACCGACTACTTGACTGCCCATACAAATTTAGGCACCCAAGAGTTTAGGGAAAACAAACAAATAAACTCCGGGTCAGTCATGGGACTGGTGTGAATAAAACTCCAAACACTTGGTTAAATAAAGGATATCTCATTAGACCACGCCGTGAAAACGGAACGGGTTTTTCCCTTATGAGAATCCAAACAACTTTAAAATCAATACTTGTCTGATATTATAATAATGTCTAGATCAAGTAAATAACAATTTAGCGGAATGCTTGCATCTCACGTTCCACATATATAATATAAAATCATAAACCGCAGGTGCTTATTGGATAATGGATTTCCAACTATGACAAGGTATGGAACCACCTTCCGATCAGTGTACTCTAGGAACGATACACTGGAGTTCAACAAGAACATCTTGCAACTTAGCCACACATGACCGACCACTCATTTCGCTTGAGTGTATCGAATGTATATCACCAACGATTGGGATCAGCAACCGTTTCCCGTATATATATGGGATAGCATTGATAGATTAAAGAAGCAAATGAATATTCTCTAGATAGGTGATTATACACCCTACTTCGGAGCAACCGACTTAGCCATGCAGCCTGCCCGATTTCTGTCATTTACCGGATGTGAGGCTAGAAGCTACGCATATCTTTTTACATATCATATCTTCATTAACTTGGAATACCACATCGTCATACCTGCCAAATCATTTTCGATTTCCCTAACGGTATCATGGGTATGAAGCTAAGAGAAACGAATTCCTCCGCTACCAAACGTGATACGTTTGAAGGGATCAACATATATGATTCTTTATGAATACTCTATCAGACACTTGTCCATACAAGTTGTCCTGGGACTGGACAAACCGAAGGCACTATTTAGTACATCCATTTTAGGCAATCTTTACCTAAGATTTATACAACAGCCCTTGCACTTTACTCCGTCTTCAATTATCTTTGGCATATATGATTCGCAATGCTTATGCCAAAACGGAGTGGTTCTTCGGATAATAATCCAACTGGTCTTTCCATAATAACAACATTAAAATGGTCGAAAACTTTGATAGTTTGTGATTTAACTATCAAGGAAAAACACGTGTGCAAACAATGATATTATTTCCAGATGGAAATTATATCGATCAATCATCATTTAACATTTATCTCTCTATTTAACTTATCCATTTTTCATCTCCTGTTTCCCTATATTTTAAATTCTTATTTTCTAAATTTAGAAAATATAATTTATTAACAATGGAAAACATTTCCATTTCTTTTTTCTATATTAGAAAACATTTATGATTCTTATTTGGAAAACATTTCCAGAGGTCCTTTATTTGGTTGAAACAGATGTTTAAATAAAACAGCACTATGCAACTCTAACCATTTACTAAATTCACTTAACCATCATTCACTATCAACCTTATCATTCTTTAGTTAAGAAGGAAGTCAATCAAGTTGGGGTATAATTACCTCTCAGACCTTAACTGAACTACGTTTTAACTTCAGAATAGACAAAGTTTATCTTTTAAACCTTTAACAAACTTCCTTACGTAACTCTCTTTCGAATAATTTCTATTCGATAACTCCTCCCTTCGAATAACTATATTCGATAATCTTTCTTACGAATAACTAGATTCGAAAACCTTTCTTCGAATAAACTATATTCGATTAACTCTATTCAATTAACTCTTATCAATTTACTCTTACCGTTTAACTCTATTGGATTAACTCTATTGGATTAAATCTATTTGATTTAACTCTAATCGATTAACTCTTTTCACTTAACTCCTTTCGAATAAACTATATTTGATAACTCCTTCAACTATATTCGAATAAACTATATTCGATAACTCCTTTAATTCTATTCGAATTAACTATATTTGATTACCTCCTTTAATTCTATTCGAATAAACTATATTCGATTAACTCCTTTAATTTTATTCGAATAAACTATATTTGATTAACTCCTTTAATTCTATTCGAATAAACTATATTCGATTAACTTCTTTCGAATAACTAGATTCGATAACTCCTTTAACTCTATTCGAATAACTAATATTTGATTTAACTCCATTCGCTTGACTCTAGATCGCAGCGATCACAATGGTTATGCCTAATTCCCTCAGGTAACATCCGACCGACGTAGGCTATCTACAGCCCTGCGAATTATGCTAGTAGTCGTACGAAATGGCAACTTATCCTGAGTAACTATGTTTGACTAGCTCTATCTCACTAACTATATTCGATCAACTTTAATTAAATAACTAATATTCAATTAAATCCTAATTCAATTAACTATGTTCAATTTACTCTATCTGGTTAACTCTTAATTTGAATAGCAATTATTCGATAAATTCTAATTGAATAACTAATATTCAATTAACTCTACGGATTAACCCTAACTAGTTAACTCTAACTGGTTAACTCTAATCGATTTATTCCTTTGAATTGACTCCTTTGAATGAACTCCTATGATAAATTCCTTTTCTGGTTGTTTATACAAATAATTCCTTTTCTATTTGTTTACTTAACAAATAACTATTCCCTTTCAATTCTATTTATTTTCTAAATAAATATTTCCTTTATACTTCTATTTATTTCCTAAATAAATATTTCCTTTATATTTCTATTTGTTTTCACAAATCTCTTCTTTTATATTTGATTTCACAAATATTTTCCTTTATATTTGTTTTCACAAATATCTTCTTTAATATTTGTTTTCACAAATATTTTCCTTTTTATTTGTTTTCACAAATATTTCTCTTCCTATTTTATTTATTTAACAAATAAATATTTTCCCTTCAAATCTATTTGTAAGTGTTTTACAAATATTTCCTTTAAATTCTTATTTGGATTTCAAAATATTTCCTTTATACTTCCTTTGATTTTATAAATAGTTTCATTTATAAATTCTATATATAAATAAATATTCCTTTTATAATTTTATTTACTTTTTAAGTAAATATTCTTTTATCCTTCTATTTACTTTCTAAGTAAATACCCTTTTATAAAATTATTTCGTTTTATAAATAATTTATTTCAATGCACAGTTTGAAATCTTCCTTCTATATAAAATCTTTCGATTTTATATAATATTTTATTTCAATATTTCTTTTGGTATTTAACAGTAACAAATAACCAGGCCATTGTCACTATAATCAATCTCAGATTATAATCACATCATATAACACAATATACCAACCTGTTTCCCTGCATCACAGATGTTAAACAACACGAATATAAAATTATTCTGATAAACAGAATCAATATTCAATTTAACGATTTATATATATATATATATTGTCATCTATACTTTCAACCAATACAAAAGCAATTCAACCAAACAGTAAACACACAACAATCAACAGATGATTAACAGTTCTAAAAATACGTTCTAAAAATACCCCAAACAACCAACCCACAACCCCATCATCGACACCGACTTCAGACACCCCCAGAAGTACCCCATCGGATTTTTCAACCGAACGCTTCCAGTTTTGAACGCAAGAACCATTTCCAAACCCTGAATTCAAAAACAACTTCGAATTCAAAAAATATGGCTTCGATCTTCAGGTTTCCTTAACCCTAGGTGCTCACAGTCTTTCGCTGGAACTGTTGATCCCATCCAACATGCATCACATGCCACAAAAGTAGTATAGGATCAAAGAGGATCATCCCAGGAACACAACTATATATATATATATATATATGTTGATTTGGTTTTCTAACGATTTTTTGAAGTGGAATTTTCTTGTTTTCTTTTTGCTGACGAACGAAGGAAGTGGCGGTGCAGAGAGATATTATATAATGGCTTTGTGAGGTTGAAAACGATGATGGCGTGGCCATTTCTAGGCTTTAGAAATAGGGTAGGATATTTTGGTTTATGTTATTTTATTTATTTATACCCGATCATTGCTTTCTAAAAATTCGTGTGATCACACACGACACCCAAAAATCATGAAAACTGACAAGCAGCTTGAGTTCGACATTACGGTCCCAACGAAACTGGTTTCATCGAATTCCGACTCCGTTTGCTCACACAGCGTATTTTTAACCGTCAAAATACTAACTTTTTTTCACATTAAAATCCCATACGGCCACATACTGACTTCAAAAATTACAGAAATTTAAATCTAGCAATAATTTAATATTACGGATCCAACAAAATTAGTTTCGTCGAATTCTAAGGTCTTTGTAAAACTGGCTATTTTTAAAGCTCTAAATAACCCATTTAAATATATAAATATATTTAAAAACAATTAAATTAAATATTAATAAATTAATATTATCGTGTTTATCCACATACGATATCATACAGCTCCACATATTCCTATATGAATTTCCAGCTCGATTTTTCAAACCCCGATATAAATCGATATTCGATTTATAATGAAATTCCTTTGTAAAATATAAATATGTAATAACCCGGAAATCTGGGCCAGTTTATAATTTTTATTTTGGCTATTTTGACGAATTTTGACTATTTAAAATGAATTATTTTAAATAAAAACGACGACAAATTTATTTTGAATAGAATTCGAACGAATATATTTATATAGATCGTCGTTAGAATATAAATATTTATTTTAAATTATAAAAGGAATTGAAAATGGCGCGATAGTTCGATAATTCGATTTCAAACTTCAAATGAATGTACCGGGTGCAAAATAAACCGGATTTTAGTGAAACCAAAAATAATAGGATCTATTTGATAATATCTTTCCAACGAATCTGAAAAATCAAAATTTCATAGCGGGGATAAAAAGATATGTCCAGTTGAAATTTCAGGATAGTCGCTATGGAATTTCGGCCCATAAAAATGGGAATTTTGCAAACGACCACGGATTTCGACGAAACCACTTTTGTTGGATCCGTGATGTCAAATTATTGCTAGGTTTCAAATTTCATAATTTTTCGAATCAATATGTGAGTGTGGCGAAGGAAAACGCGTTTGACCAGTTTTAGTTGATTTTAATCGACTGGAAAATGGCCATTTTTCAATTGGTCTCAGAATTTGACGAAACTAGTTTTGTTAGGACCGTATCGTCAATACGAAGCTAGAAATATTTTTTTGGAATTTTTCGAGTTAGTATTTGACCTCGGTAAATTGAAATGCGCGTTCAAATTCAATATATAGAGTTATATGTTGATTTTGATGAAAACTGATTGAAATGATCGAATCAACCTGCGATACATATCCCATTTTGTTCAGAATAGGGGTAATTAACTATGGGCAACAGGCGGTGTGTTTCGTTTCGAGTTTGAAATCAAAAGTTGCTTTTTGAAATTAAATAATTAAATAATTAAATAATTAAATAAATTAAAAATAAAATATCTCCCTCCTCCCTTTTTATCTTTGCTCATACCCCCCCTTTACTTTTCAATCGATTTAAAAAAAAGAAGGAAATGAAAGGGGTTAGGCGCTCCTCCTAGCAGCGCCGCCGCGCCCCCCTGGCGCGCCGCCGCCAGGGCGTGGCCCCCTCTTCCTCCACCTCCCCTACTCCTCCTCTAACCTCTCCCTCCCCGCCCAAGCACGAAACCCCCACGCGCACCACCCTGCTAGACCGCCAGCCGCCCTCCACCACCCTATGACCTACTCGCGGGCCCCCCCATCTGACCTCGCGCTCCTCCTCCCCTCTTCTGTCCCAAGCCGCAAGCCCCCCCCCCCAACCAACCCGACGCGACGAACCCCCTCTTCCTTTGATCATCGTGAGTATTTCCTTTTCTTTCTTCCCTTTTTCTGATTTTGATTCTAGGCGAGAGAAAAAAACTAGGGTTTTAGCCAATAAAAGATTTGATTTTTATCTATTTAAAAGCTATGTTTTTATTTATAAAAATACGGTTTTTATATAGGGTAATGATTCATAAAGATTCGATTTTTATTCATTTGAAAACCATAAAGATGTGATTTTTGAAAACGAAAAGAAGTGATTTTTAATGAAGTAAAAATAGAATTTTTATCTATGTAGTAGTAGTATAAAGATATAACTTTTTCTATTCAAAGTAAAAATGTGATTTTTTTTACATATTTAGTGAATACGGACGACGAAATTGACAAGAGGCGGACACGGCAAGATCTTCTACATTTGAAGAATCGAGGTGTTGGATTTAGCTCTAAGTGAGAACTTCTCACATTTTAAATTAATTTTCTAGTTATATAAATATATACTAGGATGCAGACGGTGTTTAGTAGTACCTGACACCCATCGTCCACAGACCATGGACGGCTTGTATGCTTGATTGTTTGATTTTGATGTGTAGTTGATTGTGTGATGTGATGTGAAATGAAATAAAATATTATATAATTAGAAATATTTTATAGTTAAAAATAGAATTTTGAACTTGTATATGAAATGAAATAAAAATAAACAAATCGGACGATTTGTTTATATATACACATTTGACTAATATTGATTGGGACGATAAATTTTACACATCGCCCAACTGCAGAAATAAAATCTGTGTTTGATTGTTTGAAACCCCACACGGGTATCGGGATGATATTTGACGTACACTAATCCCGATTGTTTAGTTGTATGTCGATCGATTGATTGATAGACTGTTATAAGCGTTGAATATTTATATTTGATGCTTATACAGTGTAGAATGCACTTTGGATGATGGTTGATTATTCATCGTTGTTATTGTATACATGTGTTGTAGGAAACCCATATAATTAACATTATATGGTAATTGATTGGGCCTCATTCCAGTTTAGAAGTAGAAATATTTGAAAGTAGAAATATTTGAAAATAGAATATTTGAAAAGGAAATATTTGAAATAGAATATTTGGAAAGGAAATATTTGAAATAGAATATTTGAATAGAAATATTTGAAAAAGAAATATTTGAATAGAAATATTTGAAATAGAAATATTCGAAATGGAATATTTGAAAATATGAATATATGAAGTCGTGTTGATTAGATTTACGCCATTTTGACGTAAACGATATTTATATCGATTTTATTCATTTTATAACGAATATCGAAAGTGATTTCAAAATCTGAAATTTTGAAAAGAATTGAAATTCGAATTAAATTGAATAGAAGTGAATTCGAATTGAAATTGAATAGATATGAATTCGAATTGAAATTGAATAGAAATGAATTCAAATTGAAATTGAATAGAATTGAATTCGAATTGAAATCGAAAGGAACTGTGTTCGAATTAAATTGAAATTGAATTAGAAATCAATTTGAATTGAAATCAATTTGAAATGAATTTAAAACGAAGTTATATGGAAAATTTCAATTTTGATTGGAATTAGAAATGAAGTTGAAATCGTTCTGAAAACGAATTTAAAACGATTTATATAATACGTTTTAAAAGGAAATCGACGAAGTATATATTATATATATAATATAATGGCCTGAACAGAACGCGCCGCGCCGCGGCAGTTCGCGAATTTCGACCATTGACTTCGAATGGATATTGCGGGAGATCCGACTGTTGGATTCTCCTGAAACCGGAACCATTGAGTTCGTATTGAAAAGAGCTTTCTAACGAATATTAGAAATTTGAAATCTAACGGTTGGATTTGGAATTATGTCCAAATCAAATTTGGAAAAGGTCATTGTAAGTGCAGTTCGATGGCCGTTGATGGAAATCGACTGTACGGGCCTTGATAAAATTATTAAAAATATTAATAATTTGTGTAAAATCATCGAAAATGATATGTGAAGAATTGGGATGAAAAACTCCATATTTGAAAAGATAAAAATAGATTTTTATCGAAATGAACTAGTTTTGAACTAGAATAATAATTTATTTATTTTTAAATAAATAAATTGGTTTTGAAATGGTTTTAAAAGAAACCAGAATTTCCAATAATTGAATTGGAACGGATTTGAATCGAAATTGTCTTTGGAATATTTCGATGTGGGTTTTTGTGATTATACAGATATTGTTATGGAAATTTGAAAGATATGTATATATATCGTTATTTCCAATACGATATTTGTTGGTCGTAGAATTGGATATTGAATATAAGCCGATATATTTTCTATTCAGAGCCTTGTATTTAATATCAAATGTGATTTGGGTTTGTCGTGAATGGTGTCTTCATTAACACTGTTCTTAAGCCCAGTTGAGAAAAGATTAAATCTTTTTATTTAATTTTAATGAAGTGTACCAATTGAATGATATTAAATTGGAATTGAATTGGTATTGATTTTTGGGTTTATCGTGAACAGTGTTTTAAATAACACTTGTTCTTTAACCCGATAATTAATGGAATGTGATTTTGGGTTTATCGTGAACCGTGTTTTAAAGGACACTGGTTCTATAGCCCAGTTAAAGATTAAAACTAAGTGGTGTTTTAATGAACCTTTAATTAGATTGAAATGATCGAGAATGGAGTATCACCAGTTTTGCTCCAGACGATAGTTAAATCTTTAATTAGATTTGAACGTGAAATGGTAATTGAATTTACCGATAACACAGTGGTGTTAGATATGAAGTATAACCAGTTTTACTTCATGGGATGAATAGGTTGGGGTTGGGAAATAAAATAATAATTACGTCGGTGTGGTTCGCTAATTCCGACAAGTTTGAATTGATATTCAAAAAGGAGATTAAAGAATAAATTTAAAAAATTTATCTTTGATAAAATTAATGGGAACCTTTCCCAAAATATAAGAATATTTGAATAAAAAGAATATTCTGAAGTGGAATGATGCGTATGTTGTGTTTGTGTAACACTTTTATAATATATGCGCGAGTTATTCAGAAAGACCGGGTTTATCCCATTCTGAATAACTGATTCGACGTGGTGTCGAAGATGAAGACGGTGGTAGAAGACCGGAGGTCTTCATGTCGTTTGGATAATTACTGATGATCTTGATTGGGCTGTACACCCAAGAAGATGGAAACAGTTGGTGATCGTCCAGATGTACTTGGAGATCGATGGATATGCGGGGTACTAGGTGCCTCCGGTTTCGTTCAGACCCAGAACGGACTTGTAAATGGACCGTGTGTCTGACATTGGATTTTAGTCTTTGTGATTGATTTCTATTAAATATATATCTGTTTGGCGGCGGAGAATTTATTCTCCTGCTTAACGCCCCTCTCTGAGACGTACGAGCTCAGGGGTTATATACTGATGGATATCAAACGCATAGAGTGAATTGCCTGTGTGGCATGCCTAAGATGCAAATGATCAAGGCTTCTGTTGAAAAGCAAAGTCTTGTGGTTGATGATCAAAGCACCTCCTGTGTGGCATAGCTTTGTGTAACGTGAATTCGCGAGCCTCACACCCCGGTTGTGAACCAGAAACGGGAGAGGACCTCAGGGAGGGCATGTGTTTCCTTCTAGCTAGGGTGGTGTCAGTGACCTACCAGCCCTGACATTTATATACTTTTCACCTGTGTGGTTGTTGCTGTTGCGAGGCGCCTCGGTTAGATCGGACGATCCGGGTTCGATGGAGCCATTCGTTGGCTCATTTACGCCCCAAAGGGCAGGGAAATGCAGTGTTCAGGAATTTTAATCCACATCGGTGGACCGGCCCTGTCGCTCCAAGGCTTGACTGAGTACTTGCCTGAGACATGGGCTAGATTGTCTCGAATCGGTAGAGGACGATCCCTGGCCTCGGTTCACAGACGGAAATCAAATTTCCAAATACGTGACATTTGCGATTTTTATTTGTAAACCTATATATGGCGACATAGTGGCATGGGAAGCTCATGTCGCCTATGATTGATACTTACGATTTGAAGTTGTTTTATACACTATGTACTTATAATAGTATCAAATGATTTGTTTTAAACGTATCAAGCATTCTTGGCTATTATAAGGTAAAAACCCTATCCCCCGGCTTGCGTTGCATTGTGTGATAGGACCTGGGTCTTATAATAGCTTCATTTTTCTTTATTTAGCATTGCGCTGTTTGTTTTATGCACTAGTATTCTTGGGAGGAAACACGTTCCGTGTTATACGGCGTGGTTCCTTGATTTACCTAACTTTAACAATAAAGATTAATAACTGTTTTAGTTCTCACACCAGTCCCATGACTGACCTGGAGTTTATTGTTTTAACCTAAACTCTGGGTGCCCTTATTTTGACATGGGCAGCCAGTAGTTTTGGGTTTGCAGATTTATATTCACAAGATCCTGGTTTACAGCTGGAACGATATCCGAAAAGCTTTGTATCTGTATTCTCCCTCAGTTGTGTATTGTATTATTTTCCGCTGCTATGTATTTAAATGTAATTTAAATCTCTGATATTTATGTGTAATATTCATTTATACTCTGTATATTCTTGTATTCTGATGGAATTGTTGTAATAAACAATGAAATGTTCTCCCGTCTACGTTCTACTTTGTCGTGTTCTCAAAACAATCTGTTCTTTCTCTTCTCTTCGGAGACCGGGGGAGTTCGGGTCGTTTCAAAATAATTCCTTTATAAATTATAAAGGAATTCCATGGCGATTTTTCTAAAATTTGATTTGAACATAAATCAAAATCTACACAATGAAATCCCGATTTTTCTCTTCCACTAGAAAGATATACTTCACCAGCTCCTAACGTTTCTTGTTTCACAGAAATCCGATTTAAAATGGACCCTGTACATTCAGTTGAAGTTCAAATCGCCAAATAGCGTACTGCCGCGCCATTTCGAGCTCGTTATATTTATAATATAATTAATACGTTCAACTGTCTTTATATAATATATTCGTTATTCAAATTAAATTCTAAACTAAAATATATATTTTGAATTTCCCCATTCGCACATATCGCCATTTCAGCCCATTCTGATTATTCCATAATTTAATATATTATTTAATTATTATTTTAATTAAATATTCACTCTTATTTAATTCAACGACCATTATATTCTCTAAATCATTATTTAAATAATTAAATAAATTAATTATTTTATCGTTGAAAATGCGGGTCATTACAACTTAATTAAAAGATTTATTTATTTCACATGGGGTTTAAGAACAGTGTTACTGAAAACACCATTTACGACAAACCCAAAATCTAATTCTTTTCTTCAATTCCAATTAAATATTAATTAATTGGAAAACTTCACTAAATCATAATTAAAAGGTTTATTCTTTTCTCAACTAGGTTCAAGAACAGTGTTAATGAAGACACCATTCATGATAAACCCAAAATCCAATTTGATATTAAACACAAGGCTCTGAATAGAAATTATATCGGCTTATATTCAATATCAAATTCTGAAACCAACAAATATCGTATTGGAAATAACGATATATAATATATCTTCCAAATTTCCATCACAATATCTGTATAATTAAGAAATCCAATATCGAAATATTCTGAAGATGATTTTGATCCAAATCCATTCCAATTCATATATTGAAAATTCTGATCATATTAAAACCTTTTCTCAATCCAATTTATTTATTTTACAAATAATTGGATTATAATTCTAGTTGATAAATAGTTCATTTCGATAAAAATATATTTTTATCTTTTCTAATATGGAATTTTCTATCCCAATTCTTTCCAAATCATTTCTTATGATTTTACACGAATTATTAATATTTTTTATAATTTTATCAAGGCCTGTACAGTCGATTTCCATAAACGGTCATCGAACTGCACTTACAGCGAGCTTTTCCAAATTTGATTTGGACATAATTCCAAATCCAGCCATTAGATTTAGAATATTTTATATGCGTTGGAAAGCTCTTTTCAATAATGTCAATCCGATAGACGGATCTCCCGTAATGTCAATTCGAGGTCAATGGTCGAAATTCGCGAACTACCGCGGCGCGGCGCGTTCTATTCAAGCCATTAAATATATAAAATATATATATTATATATATTTCTTCGATTTCCATTTAATAACTTATTTTATAAATCGTTTTAAAAACGATTTCAACTTCATATTTAATTTTAAATCAAAATTGAATATTCCATATCATTAATAAATGAATGATAATATTTTCAAAACATTAGATTTTGAAATCACTTCCATTTCGATATTCATTATAAAAATGAATAAAATCGATATATATATCGTTCACGTCTAAATGGTGTTAATCTAATCAACACGACTTCATATATTTAAATATTTTCGTGTCCATCCCAAATCGGACATCAAAATCATATTTTGATTCATTACTGAATATTATTTTAAATTATTAGTTATTTTAAAATGTTCATTATCTGTCATTTTAAAATATTCGGTATTTTAAAATATAAATTCTTTCTGAATTGGAATCAGACACAGTCAATTACCAAATAATTTTATTTATATGGATTTCATACACACATGTACACAACAATAATCAAACACAGTCAACCATCATCCAGAGTGCATTGCACAATTATATCAGCGTTACATATGAATAATTAACGCTTACAACAGCCTGTCAACAAACCGATTGACATACAAATAAATGATTGGGATTAGTGTACGTGAAATATCATCCTAATACCCATGTGGGGTTTTCAAACAATAAACACTGATTATTATTTGTGCAGTTGGGCGATGTGTAAAATATATTGTCCTAATCCATATCAGTCAAATGTGTGTACATAAACAAATCGTCTGATTTGTAAATGAATATTTATTTTATTCTTATACTCGTAAAAAAGTATATTTTTAACTATAAAATATTTATTTCAACTCATGAATATTTTATACAGTTCATTTATACAATGAAAATGATATTTTTATTGTTCCAATATTTTTAGAAAATTTCAGCAGTATAACAGCGTGATACTGGAACCCTAATAAGGTCTAGCCTAATCCCTCGCCTAATAAAGGCTCGTGCCATGTACAAACCAAATTCTAATCAATTCTAATCAATTCATTTCACTCCCCATACCAAATTCAAACAAATAATCCAATCAACCAAACAAACATGGTTTCAAACAAAGGTGTCGGGTGCTACTAAGCACCATCTACATCCTAGTATATATATTTAACTAGAAAATCAATTAAAATGAGAAGTTCTCACCTTTGGGATCCACTCCTCCAGTTTTATTTCTGAATTTCTGAACAGTTTCGATTTTCCCGTAATGTCAACGTAATCCTTTTTAACGCTACTCATAGTAAAAACCATATTTTTAATATGTTGTTTACATTAAAAATCATATTTTTAATCAATGATATTTATATTTAAAAATCACTTTTTTCGTAATTAAAAATCACATCTTTTTGTAATTAAAAATCACATCTTTTTGTGTTTAAAAATCGGTTTTACACTGTGTATTTATATAAATTAAAAACTAATTAAAATAAAAAGGAGAAGCTCGCTGTTTTCATCGTCTTCTTCATTCGCTGAAACCCTACAACCATCGATCACCCAATTCTGCCTCTAGACACCGTCGAATGTTGATTAGAGGGGGAACCTCCTGAAGCGGCGCTGGGGTCAGGGAGGTGAAAGTGGTGGCGGCGGATCATGGAGAGCTAGAGGCACGATTTTCTGTTCGATTTGGGGTGTGCGGTTTTCAGAGGAGGTGGAGGTCGAGGGGGGGTGCCGTGGTGGTCCAGGCAGGCGGCGCGGTGATATGGAGGGCGGCGACGCTAACCGCGGTGGCGACGTGGAGGAGGAATCGCAACGGTTGTTTTTCTCTTTTTTTTATTTTATAAATTCGATCTGAGGAATAAGGAGAAAGAGGGGAGAGGGAATAGAAAGGGGTAATTATATAATATAATTTATTTAATTTATTTATTTTCTCCAAAAAAGTCGACTTTTCACTTGAACCCCAAATCAAACCCAACGACTGTCGCCCTAGCTAATTACCCCCATTTCGAATGCAATGGGATATGTTTCGTAACCTAGTTCGGTTGTTACGATCAGTTTTTCTTTAAATTAAAATATAAATCAAATTATATTTAATTAAAAAGTACATTTCAATTTATCGGGGCCACATACTAACTCCGAAAATTCCAAAAAATATATTTCTAGCTTTGTTTTGACGATACGGTTCTAACCAAACTAATTTCATCGAATTTGGAGACGGTTTGAAAAACGGTCATTTTCCAGTCGATTAAATTCAAACTGAACTGACCAAACACGTTTAAATCCGCCACGATCACATATTAGTTCCAAAAATTATGAAAATTGGAATCTAGTAATAACTTGACATTCCGGATCAAACAAAAGTTGTCTCGTCGAAAACGGAGGTCGTTTACAAAATCGCTATTTTTAAGGGCTATATATTATATAAATTACATAGCGACTACTCTGAATTTTCAGCTGTACATAACTTTTTATTCCCGTTATAAAATCTGGATTTTTCACATTCGTTGGAAAGATATTTTCAAACAGATTCAAATATTTCTGGTTTCACTAAAATCCGGTTTATTTTGAATCCTGTACATTCATTTGAAATTTGAAATCGAATTTTCAAACTACCGCGCCATTTCTAATTCCTTTTATAATTAAAATAAATATTTTTATTCTAACTTCGACTTAAACAAATATATACGTTCTAATTCAATTTAAAAATAAATTTCTATTCTTTATTATTTAAAATAAACATTCAAAATTCATTAAAATTAATACGTTCATTTAATAAATATTTATCATTTTAAATATTCAAAATTCATTAAAATTGCCAAAATAAAAAATTTAAATTGGTTTTGATTTTCTAGGTTGTTACACTTAACAAGTTTATACTACCACATACGATGAGCATGATGAAAATTGTAATACAACTTAATATTTCGAACACGATGGAACTGGTTTCGTCGAACTCCGAGATCGTTTGCAAAAGTTCCTTTAATTTCACAACGTGAATTGATACGCTTTTTAATTGCGCATAATCACAAAATAAATCCAATTGGCATGAAACTAGAAATCTTAGAATAATCAATCACTACGGATTTAACAAAATTAGTTTTGTTAAAATCCGATATCGTTTGAAAATTGGTTATTCTTAAATTCCGTATTAAATCGATATAATATAAATCGATTCCAAAATAAACAAAACTATTCATAATTAAATATTATTACCTTATATATTAAAATAGAATTTATATAGCTTCATCATAATCTAATTTAAATTTAAAATTCGATATTTCTACTTTCAAGTTAAATCAATATTGTAACAACTCGGAAAATCTGAGCCAATTTAAAATTTTTATTTTGGTGAATTTTGAATATTTAAAATGAATTATTTTAAATAATAACGACAAGAAATTTATTTTGAATAGAATTAGAATGTATACATTTATTTGAATCGTCGTTAGAATATAATTATTTTATTTTAATTATAAAAGGAATTGAAAATGGCGCGGTAGTTTGAAAATTCGATTTCAAAATTCAAATGGATGTACAGGATTCAAAATAAACCGGATTTTAGCGAAACCAAAAATATCAGAATCTATTTGAGAATATCTTTCCAACGAAATTTCATAGCGGGAATCAAAAACTACATCCAGTTGAAAATTCAGAATAGTCGCTACGGAATTCTGGCCCTTAAAAATGGAAATTTTGCAAACGACCTAGGTTTTCGACGAAACCACTTTTGTTGGATCCGGGTTGTCAAATTATTGCTAGATTCCAAAATTCATAATTTTTCATATCAATATGTGTGCGTGGCAAAGGAAAACGCGTTTGACCAATTTTAGTTGATTTTAAGTGAAAATTAGGCTCACATCCCTAAAACCAAAGTTAATTCACGCCACATCCACCCTAACTTTTCTTTAGTTTCCGGTCCCTAAAAATGAGCTGTGCTTTTCAAAATTTGGTCCCCTCCGCCTCCTGCTGCTCCCCTTCGCCTTTTCCCATTTTGCACCCCAAAAAAATGTGCTTATGCATTAAAAAAAAATCTAAAATCTTGAAATAATCTCAGGAGTCCACGCAAGTTGAAAAAAAAAGTTGCATACTTCTGTGCAATTATTGTCTATAGTAGCATACATACATGCATATATTTATATAGTGCAATTCTGTTGAAAATCTGGACCAATATATGCATACATGTATGCAACTATTAGCAAATAACTGCATACATGTGTGCATACAAAGTTGAACTGAGATTCATGTGTTACGAAAAGTTGCATACATGAATGCTACTATAGGCAATATATGCATGCATGTCTGCAACATACTTGAAAGGGATGACGGCTTGTGAATATGCGCATGAATGCATGCATATATTTTGTACAGAAGCATAAATGTGTGCAACAATGTCTGAAAACGGCGAATGCTTGAAAAAACAGGTCAAATTTGAATATATGCATAGAAGGATGCATGTAATGCTGTTTAGCTGCATACATGTATGCATTTATACTGCTCTATGGGCGCAACACTGAAATATAAGCATGAATGTATGAAACTATTTACGAATATGTGCATCTTTTGATGCAAAAACCTGTTGTTTCGCTGATTTTGTGTTTTTTTGGATTTTGAGGTGGTTTTTGATTGTTTTTCCACCTGATTTTTTTGGCGTGAACGTGTTATATTTAATAATGAATTTACGTGATTTTTTGTATTTTTTTAATATTTTTTTTAAATGTTTTTGAAAAATAGGGACTTAATTTACAATAAGTTTAGGACCGGATGTTAGCCTAATTTTGAAACTTAACAGGGACCTGTGACAAACGGGACCGTATTGTCAATACGAAGCTAGAAATAATTTTTCTGGAATTTTTAGAGTTAGTGTGTGGCCCCGGTAAATTGAAATGTGCGTTCAAATTCAACATATATATTTATATTTTGATTTTGACGAAAACTGATTGAAACGATGGAATTGGCTAACGGGACATATCCCATTGTGTTCAGAATGGAGGTAATTAGCTAGGGACGATAGTCATTGGGTTTGATTTGGAGTTCGAATGAAAAAGTAACTTTTTGGAATTAAATAATTAAATATATAAATGGTCAACCCTCTTCTCTCTCCTCATTCAAAACTTATGCAAGAAAAAAAGAAGAAGGATAACCCGTCGCTCCTCCTCCCTCCCCCTTCCGCATCACCGCCGGCCTTCTCCTCCTCTTCCTCCCTCCTCTCTATCCTCCTCTTTCTCTCTTCAAATTGAAATCCCTAAACCCCCAAATTGCAAACCACCACCTCCACGCGCCCTTCCACAGCCACCACCACATTGTTGCGCCTCCCCCACACCCAATCAGGCCCAACGCCGCCACCCACTCAGCCTAGCTCCGACCGTGGGCCCCGTTTCACTAAAATCACTTTTTTCACCAAATTTTCGATTTTACATAACAACCCCTGACTTTGTTTCGCAAATAACTCTCAAACGGTGCGCTTTTGGCCAAAACTCCTTTGGACCAAAGTCGAAGAGCACGATTTTATCTTTGATTTGGTATATGATAGTCCTATTTTGGATTGCGGAGTTGTCGGGAAAACGCGTCCAAAGTCTGCTATCCAAACACTGTCAAAATGCTTTCTTTTCGCGATTTCCGACGAAATGACACATTTTCGGATGGAAGACCACTAGGCGAAAGTTGTCCGGAATGGCGCGTTTAAGCTAGAAAAATAGATGGTGTGAAGATTGGAGCTTGTTTGCAAACTCTGGAACCAGAGCAACAAATATGGGCGATAGAAAATATGTGAGTTCTCTCCGTTTTAAAGCTTCTATGGTTTTTGACATATGAAGTAAATAAAAATATGATTTTTATATTGTAGAGATAATAAAAATATGATTTTTATATTATAGAGATAATAAAAATATGATTTTTATATATGTAATGAAGTACAAATTTGATCTTTATATTTGTAGCGATAGGATAAAAATACGATTTTTACATATGAAATGACGATAAAAAATTGTGATTTTTATCATATATGTGTCAAAGTAAAAATATAATTTTTATCGTTTGAATGGCAATGTAAAAATGTGATTTTTATATATTCATTAGCGATAGAAAGATAGAATTTTTAGTTATATAGTAGCGGTATAAAAATAGAATTTTTATCTATATAGTAGCGGTATAAAAATAGAATTTTTATCCATATAGCGTAGTTTTAGAAATGTGATTTTTATATACATAGCAACAATATAAAGATGCGATTTTTATAGTGGATACGGACAACGAAAGTGGCAAAAGGCGAGCGGCTAAGATTTTCTACATATGAAGAGTCACGGCATTTGGTTTAGCTAATCGGTGAGAATTTCTCACTTTTATTTTTGTTTTCTAGTTAAAAATATATACTAGGATGCAGACGGTGCTTAGCAGCACCCGACACCCATCGTCCACAGACCATGGACGACTTGTTTGTTTGGTTGTGTAGTTGATTAGATTATTGTTTTGAATTTGGTTTGGTGTGTGAAATGGAATTGATTAGATTGGTATGTGTATGGAGTAGGCCATTATTTGACCGGGGATAAGGCTAGGCCTTGTCCCGTTTTTAGTATCGTGCCGTTATGCCGCTGAAATTTTATAAAATAAGTTAGAAAAATAAAAATATCATTTTATTGAATAAATGAGCTGAATAGAATATTCATTTACAAATCAGACGATTTGTTTACGTACACTGATTTGACTGATATTGATTGGGATGATAAATTTTACACATCGCCAAACTACACAAATAAATATTTGTGTTTGTTGATTGAAACCCCTCACGGGTATTGGGATGATATTTGACGTACACTAATCCCGATTTTTAAGTTATATGGCAATTGATAGGTTGACAGACAGTTGTGTAGTGCACTTTGGATGATGGTTGATTATTTGTCATTGCTATGATATACATGTGTTGTATGGAATCCATATAATTAACATTATATGGTAATTGATTGGACCTCATTCCAATTTGGAAAATTAAAGAATGTTATAATATAAATATTCATGTGTTGAATAGAATAAATAGTCATGTGTTGACGATGCTCATGTGTTGAGAATTTTCATGTGTTGAAACTTATCATGTGTTGAGTAAAATATTTTAACAATAAAAATTTACATCTTTATCATATATAAAATTAGAAACTAACTGGAAACTAGTTAAGATGAGTGGTTTCCTGGGTGTTGATCTGATGTTGGTTTCGGCCTTCGGGGTTAATACTTAGGAAATTGTTCTCTTGCTAATTTACAGTTAGAGTCTGATTAAGAATTAAACAATACAAAACATAATTTTATCAAATATATAAAATAAACAAAATAATCATGTGTTGACAATACTCATGTGTTGAGAATATTCATGTGTTGAAAATATTCATGTGTTGAGTAAAATATTTTAAACAATAAAATTTACATCTTTATCATAATTTTATAAAATATACTAAATAACAAAATAGTCATGTGTTGACGATACTCATGTGTTGAAAGAAATATAGATTCATGTGTTGAATGGAATAAATATTCATTTGTTGAATAGAATAACGAAGTTATTGAAATATATAAAGCCGTCTTGATTAGAGATGCGCCATTTTGACGCGAACGATATTTATATCGATTATACTCGTTTTTATAATGAATATAGAAAAAGAAGTGATTTCAAAATATAACGTTTTGAAAATATTATCATTTATATAGTAATGATATGAAATATTCAATTTTGATTTGAAATTGAATATGAAGTTGAAATTGTTTTGAAAACGAATTTAAAACGATTTATAAAATAGGTTTTGAATTGAAATCAACGAAATATATATAATATATATTATATATATTAAATGGCATGAGTAGAACGCGCCGCGCCGCGGTAGTTCGCGAATTTCGACCATTGACTTCGAATTGACGTTATGGGAGATCCGACCGTCGGATTCTCCTGAAATCAGAACTGTTGAGTTCGTATCGAATAGAGCTTTCCAATGAATATTAGAAATTTGAAATCTAACGGTTGGATTTGGAATTATGTCCAAATCAAATTTGGAAAAGGTCGCTGTAAGTGCAGTCCAGTGGCCATTATTGAAAACCGACTGTACGGGCCTTGATAAAATTATTAAAAATATTAGTAATTTGTGTAAAATCATAATATATGAATTGGAAAGAACTGGGATGAAAAATTCCACATTTGTAAGGATAAAAATATATTTTTATCGAAATGAACTAGTTTTGAACTAGATTTGAAGTGGTTTTAAAATAATCAGAATTTCCAATACGTGAATTGGAATGGATTTGAACCGAAATTATCTTCGGAATATTTCGATGTTGGATTTCGTGATTATACAGATATGGTTGTGGAAATTTGAAAGATATATTTATATCGTTATTTCCGATACGATATTTGTTGGTTTCAGAATTTGATATTGAATATAAGCTGATATATTTTCTATTCAGAGCCTTGTATTTAATATCAAATGGGATTTTGGGTTCGTCGTGAACGGTGTCTTAAATAACATTGTTCTTGAACCCAGTTTAGAAAAGAATAAATCTTTTAATTAAGATTTAGTGAAATTGTCCAGTTAACTGGTATTTAATTGGAACTGAATTTAAATTGGATTTTGGGTTTATCGTGAACCGTGTTTTAGATGACATTGGTTCTTTAACCCAGTTAAAGACAGGATATTGATTTTTGAGAAGATTAAAACTAAGTGGAGTTTTAATGAATCTTTAATTAGATTGGAATGATCGAGAATGGAGTATCACCAGTTTTGCTCCAAAGCGATAGTTAAATCTTTAATTAGATTTGAACGCGAAATGGTAATTAATATTTACCGATAACACCGTGGTGTTAGATATGGAGTATTGCCAGTTTTGCTCCATGGAATGAATAGGTTGGGATTGGGAAATAAAATAAAATAAATAATTACTTCGGTGTGGTTCGCTAATCCCGACTAGTTTGGAAAACCATAATATGGTTTGAAATGACATCCAAAGGAAGATTAAAGAATAAATTTAGAAGAATTTATCTTTGATAAAATTAATGGGAACCTTTCCCTAAGAATGTGAATATCTGAATAAAAGAATATTCTGAATTGGAATGAGGCATATGTTGTGTTTGTATAACATTTGTTTATTATATACGTGGGTTATTCGGAAAGGCCGGGTTTATACCCATTCTGAATAACCGATTCGACGATAAGTCGAAGATGAAGACGGTGGTTGAAGACCAGAAGTCTTCACATCGTTTGGGTGATTACTGATGATCTTGATTGGGCTGTACACACAAGATGAGGGAATCAGTTGGTGATCATCCAGAGGTACCTGGAGATCGATGGATACACAAGGAAAGTGCCTCCGGTTTCGTTTAAACCCAAAACGAACTTGTAAATGGATGGTGTGTCTGACATTGGATTTTATTTTATGTTGATTGATCTCTATTAAATATACATCAATTTGGCGGCGGAGAATTTATTCTCTCGCTTAACGCCCTTCTTTGTGAGGTACGAGCTCAGAGGTTGTATATCGATGAACATCTGTGACGGCCGGGAATTTCGCTCGACCCGAATCAGTCGTTAAACCGATCTAGACCGTTCGAAACCCCTGATCTTTTTGAGAACAGGACAAATCAGAACACAGACGGAAGAACATTTCATTTGAAAAATATACTCTTTACACTCGTTCTAGGATACTACTGATCCTATCTCTAACGAGTCATTCTAATTGGATATTGCTAATCCAATATCAGATGAATTCTTTCGTATGGTTCTAATGTGTCTTGTTCTCGAGCTCTGTAAACCAAAGCTCTGATACCAAACTGACACGACCCGAACTTCCCCGTGAAGGAAAGCACGGATGGCGTTGGGGACAAGACAAAATAGAACGCAGACGGAAGAACATTTCATTGCTATTACAACAATTCCATCAGATACAAGAATATACAGAGTACAAATGAATAAATTACATTCGATAAATATCAGAGATTACAATAAATTACATAGCAGCGGAAAAATAATACAAAGCACAATAGAAGGTGATATACGGATACAGAGCTTTCCGGATATCATTCCAGCTGTAAACCAGGATCCTATGAATATAAATCTGCAAAACCAAAACTACTAGCTGCCCGTGCGGAAAATAGGGGCACCTAGAGTTTAGGTTAAAACAATAAACTCCAGGTTAGTCGTGCGACTGGTGTGAAAACTAAAACAGTTATTTAAAGCTTTACTTTAAAAGAGAGTAATTCAAGGGACCACGCCGTATAACACGAAAAGGGTTTCCTCCCAAGAATACCAGTGCATAGAATAAACAGCGCAATGCTTTTTCGAAAAATGAAGCTATTATAAGACCCAGGTCCCATCACACAATGCAACGCAAGCCGGAGGACAGGGTTTTCCCTTATAATAGCCAAACATGCTTGGTACGTTTAAAACAAATCATTTGATACTATAATAAGTGTATAGTGTCAAAACAATTTCAATCATAAATATAAATCATAGACGGCATGGGTACCATATATCATGTCGCCATACTAGTTCTACAATTAAAACCGAAATATCTCATATTGGAAATTGGATTTCCGTCATGAGTCGAGGCAAGGGGAAAGCTTCTCTCCGCTACGAGACACTCTAGCAAATACCTCAGGACTACGCACTTTGGGTAACCCTGGATCGGTTGGGCCGGTCCTCTCTTACGTTTGAGGATTGGCAATTCCTGAACACACGTTTCCCGGTCCTTACAAACCTAATATCGAGGCGCCTCATTCCAACAACCACAAAGGTGAAAAGTATATAAATGTCAGCGCTGGTAAGTCACTGACACCACCAAAGCTAGAAAGAAACGTCGTGCTCTCCCAACGGTCTGTATCCCGTTTTTAACTCATACTGAGGTGTGAGGCTCGCGAATCCACGCTATACACAAAGCCGCCACGTAGGCCGTGCTTCGATCATCAACCACAAGACTTTGCTTTTCAACAGAAGCCTTGATCCATGCAACTCATCATGCCACACAGGCAATTCATGCCATGCGATTGATATCTATCGATATATAACCTCTAAGCTCGTACGTCTCAGAGAAGGGCGTTAAGCAAGAGAATAAATTCTCCGCTGCCAAACAGATATATATTTAACAGAAATCAATCAACACAGAATAAAATCCAATGTCAGACACACAATCCATCTACAAGTTCGTTCTGGGTCTGAACGAAACCGAAGGCACTTTCCTCGCATATCCATCGATCTCCAAGTACGTCTGGATGACCACCAACTGATTCCCTCATCTTGGGTGTACAGCCCAATCAAGATCATCAGTAATCACCCAAACGATGTGAAGACTTCCGGTCTTCAACCACCGTCATCATCTTTGACTTATCGTCGAATCGGTTATTCAGAATGGGTATTAACCCGGACTTTCCGAACAACCCGCATATATTAAAAACAAATGTTACACAAACACAACATACGCCTCATTCCAATCCATATTCTTAGGGAAAGGTTCCCATTAATTTTATCCAAGATAAATTCTTTAAAATTTATCCTTTAATCTTCCTTTTGATGTTATTTCAAACCAGATTATGGTTTTCCAAACTAGTCGAGATTAGCGAACCACACCGAAGTAATTATTTGTTTTATTTCCCAATCCCAACCTACTCATCCCATGAAGCAAAACTGGTAATACTCCATATCTAACACCACGGTGTTATCGGTAAAATTAATTACCATTTCACGTTCAAATCTAATTAAAGATTAACTATCGCTCTGGAACAAAACTGGTGATACTCCGTTCTCGCTCATTTGCCAAATTTGATAATTTAAATTATCAATTCACATTTCAATCTAATTGCAGATTCATTAAAACTCCCTTTTTCTGGGTTAAAGAACTATGGTCATTTTAAACACAGTTCACGACAAACCGAAATCACATTCTATTTATTACCGAATTAAAGAACAAGTGTCATTTAAAGAAACACCCTTCACGATAAACCCACAAATCAATTCTATTTACAACCCATTTCAAATCCAATTTATTTATTTGAAAATAAATGGGTTTTAATTTTAGTTCAAAATTGGTTCATTTCGATAAAAATCTATTTTATCTTTTCAAATATGGAGTTTTTCATCCCAATTTTTCCCAAATCATTTCTTATGATTTTACACAAATTATTACTATTTTTAATAATTTTTTTCAAGGCCCGTACAGTCGATTTCCATCAACGGCCATCGAACTGCACTTACAGCGACCTTTTCTGAAATTGATTTGGACATATCTCCAAATCCAACCATTAGATTTCAAATTTCTAATATTCGTTAGAAAGCTCTTTTCGATACAAACCCAACGGTTCTGGTTTTAGGAGAATCCGACGGTCGGATCTCCCGTAATGTCCGTTCGAATTCAATGGTCGAAATTCGCGAACTGCCGCGGCGCGGCGCGTTCTATTCAGGCCATTATATTATATATATATATATAATATATTTCGTCGATTACTATTTAAAACGAATTTTATAAATAGTTTTGAATTCGTTTCAAAAACAATTTTAACCTTTATTTCAAATTTAAATCAAAATTGAATTTTCTATTATAAATCCTCTTTATTTTCATTCCTATTTGATTTCAATTCAAATCGATTTTTAATTCGATTTGAATTCATTTTCCTTTCAATTCAATTCGAATTCGTTTTCTATTCAATTCGAATTCAATTCGAATTCAATTCGAATTGAATAGAAAACGAATTGAATTCGAATTGAATAAAAAAATGAATTGAATTCGAATTGAATATATAACGAATTGAATATATAACGAAATGAATTTGAATTGAATAGAAAACGAGTACGAATTGAATTGAATTGAAAGGAAAATGAATTCGAATCGAATTAAAAATCGATTTGAATTGAAATCAAATAGGAATGAAAATAAAGAGGATTTATAATAGAAAATTCAATTTTGATTTAAATTTGAAATAAAGGTTGAAATTGTTTTTGAAACGAATTCAAAACTATTTATAAAATTCGTTTTAAAAAGTAATCGACGAAATATATTATATATATATTATATATATAATATAATGGCCTGAATAGAATGCGCCGCGCCGCGGTAGTTCGCGAATTTCGACCATTGACTTCGAATGGACATTACGGGAGATCCGACCGTCGGATTCTCTTAAAACTGGAACCGTTGGGTTCGTATCGAAAAGAGATTTCTAACGAATATTAGAAATTTAAAATCTAATGGTGGATTTGGAGATATGTCCAAATCAATTTCAGAAAAGGTCGCTGTAAGTGCAGTTCGATGGCCGTTGATGGAAATCGACTGTACGGGCCTTGATAAAATTATTAAAAATAGTAATAATTTGTGTAAAATCATAAGAAATGATTTGGGAAAAATTGGTATGAAAAACTCCATATTTGAAAATATAAAATAGATTTTTATCGAAATGAACCAATTTTGAACTAAAATTAAAATCCATTTAGTTTCAAATAAATAAATTGGATTTGAAATGGGTTGTAAATAGAATTGATTTGTGGGTTTATCGTGAAGGGTGTTTCTTTAAATGACACTTGTTTTTTAACCCGGTAACAAATAGAATGTGATTTGGATTTGTCGTGAACTGTGTTTAAAATGACCATAGTTCTCTAACCCAGAAAAGGGAGTTTTAATGAATCTGCAATTAAATTGAAATATGAATGGATAATTTAAATTATCAAATTTGGCAAATGAGCGAGAATGGAGTATCACCAGTTTTGCTCCAGAGCGATAGTTAAATCTTTAATTAGATTTGAACGTGAAATGGTAATTAATTTTACCGATAACACCGTGGTGTTAGATATGGAGTATTACCAGTTTTGCTTCATGGGATGAATAGGTTGGGATTGGGAAATAAAACAAATAATTACTTCGGTGTGGTTCGCTAATCTCGACTAGTTTGGAAAACCATAATCTGGTTTGAAATAACATCAAAAGGAAGATTAAAGGATAAATTTTAAAGAATTTATCTTGGATAAAATTAATGGGAACCTTTCCCTAAGAATATGGATTGGAATGAGGCGTATGTTGTGTTTGTGTAACATTTGTTTTTAATATACGCGGGTTATTCGGAAAGTCCGGGTTAATACCCATTCTGAATAACTGATTCGACGATAAGTCGAAGATGATGACGGTGGTTGAAGACCGGAAGTCTTCGCATCGTTTGGGTGATTACTGATGATCTTGATTGGGCTGTACACCTAAGATGAGGGAATCAGTTGGTGGTCATCCAGACGTACTTGGAGATCGATGGATATGCGAGGAAAGTGCCTCCGGTTTCGTTCAGACCCAGAACGAACTTGTAGATGGATTGTGTGTCTGACATTGGATTTTATTCTGTGTTGATTGATTTCTGTTAAATATATATCTGTTTGGCGGTGGAGAATTTATTCTCTTGCTTAACGCCCTTCTCTGAGACGTACGAGCTTAGAGGTTATATATCGATAGATATCAATCGCATGGCATGAATTGCCTGAGTGGCATGCTGAGTTGCATGGATCAAGGCTTCTATTGAAAAGCAAAGTCTTGTGGTTGATGATCAAAGCACGGCCTACGTGGCAGCTTTGTGTATAGCGTGGATTCGCGAGCCTCACACCTCGGTATGAGTTAAAAACGGGATACAGACCGTTGGGAGAGCACGACGTTTCTTTCTAGCTTTGGTGGTGTCAATGACTTACCAGTCCTGACATTTATATACTTTTCACCTTTTTGGTTGTTGGAATGAGGCGCCTCGATATTAGGTCTGTAAGGACCGGGAAACGTGTGTTCAGGAATTGCCAATCCTCAAACGTAAGAGAGGACCGGCCCAACCGATCCAGGGTTACCCAGAGTGCGTAGTCCTAAGGCATTTGCTAGAGTGTCTCGAAGCAGAGAGGAGCTTGCCCCTTGCCTCGACTCATGATGGAAATCCAATTTCCAATACGAGATAATTCGGTTTTAATTGTAGAACTAGTATGGCGACATGATATATGGTACCCATGCCGTCTATGATTTATATTTATGATTGAAATTATTTTGACACTATACACTTATTATAGTATCAAATGATTTGTTTTAAACGTACCAAGCATGTTTGGCTATTATAAGGGTAAACCCTATCCTCCAGCTTGCGTTGCATTGTGTGATGGGACCTGGGTCTTATAATAGCTTCATTTTTCGAAAAAGCATTGCGCTGTTTATTCTATTCACTGGTATTCTTGGGAGGAAACCCGTTCCGTGTTATACAGCGTGGTCCCTTGAATTACTCTCTTTTAAAGTAAAGCTTTAAATAATTGTTTTAGTTCTCACACCAGTCACATGACTGACCTGGAGTTTATTGTTTTAACCTAAACTCTGGGTGCCCCTATTTTCCGCACGGGCAGCTAGTAGTTTTGGTTTTGCAGATTTATATTCACAGGATCCTGGTTTACAGCTGGAATGATATCCGGAAAGCTCTGTATCCGTATATCACCTTCAATTGTGCTTTGTATTATTTTTCCGCTACTATGTAATTTATTGTAATCTCAGATATTTATCGAATGTAATTTATTCATTTGTACTTTGTATATTCTTGTATCTGATGGAATTGTTGTAATAGCAATGAAATGTTCTTCCGTCTGCATTCTGTTTTGTCTTGTCCTCAACGCCATCCGTGCTTTCCTTCACGGGGAAGTTCGGGTCGTGTCAACATCAGTCGCATGGAGTGAATTGCCTGTGTGGCTTGCCTAAGTGGCAAATGATCAAGGCTTTTGTTGAAAAGTAAAGTCTTGTGGTTGATGATCAAAGCACGACCTGTGTGGCATAGCTTTGTATATAGCGTTAATTCGCGAGCCTCACACCTCGGTATGAGTCAAAAAGGGGATGCGGACCGTTGGGAGAACACGACGTTTCTTTCTAGCTATGGGTGATGTCAGTGACCTACCAGTCCTGACATTTATATACTTTTTACCTGTGTGGTTGTTGGAATGCGAGGCGCCTCGAATATATGGTCGGTAACTGGCACTATGTGAGCCGACGTACAGACCATTATATAGGTCCTATAGGACCGGGAAACGTGTGTTCAGGAATTGCCAATCCTCAAAAGTAAGAGAGGACCGGCCCAACCGATTCCAAGGATCGCTGTGTGTGGTCCTGAGACATTTGCTAGAGTGTCTCGAACGGATAGGAGCTTTCCCCTTGCCTCGACTCATGACGGAAATCCAATTTCCAATACGTGATATTTCGGTTTTGATTGTAGAGCCTAGTATGGCGACATCGTGGTATGGGACATTCATGCCGCCTAGGATTGATATTTATGATTGAAATTGTTTTGACACTATACACTTATAATAGTATCAAATGATTTGTTTTGAACGTACCAAGCATGTTTGGCTATTATGAGGTAAAAACGCTATCCTCCGGCTTGCGTTGCATTGTGTGATGGGACTTGGGTCTTATAATAGCTTCATATTCTTTATTTAGCATTGCGTTGTTGTTTTATGCACTGGTATTCTTGGGGTAAAAACCCATTTCGTGTTATACAACGTGGTCCCTTGATTTACCTAACTTTAAAATAAAGATTAATAACTGTTTTAGTTCTCACACCAATCACCTGACTGACATGGAGTTTATTGTTTTAACCTAAACTCTGGGTGCCCCTATTTTCCACACGGGCAGCTAGTAGTTTTGATTTTGCAGATTTATATTCACAGGATCCTGATTCACAGCTGGAACGATGCTCGGAAAGCACTGTATTCGTGTATTACTTTCAGTTGTGTTTTTTATTATTTTTCCACTGCTCTGTAATTTATTGTAATCTCTGATATTTATCGAATGTATTTTATTTATTCATACTCTATATATTCTTGTATCTGATGGAGTTGTTGTAATTAACAATGAAATGTTCTTCTGTTTGTGTTTTAATTTGTCTTGTCCTCAAAGCGATTCATGCTTTCCTTCACGGGGAAGTCACGGGTTACTACAGTGGTATCAGAGCTTTGGTTTACAGAGCTCGAGAACAAGACACATTAGAACCATAAGAAAGAATTCATCAGACATTGGATTAGTAATACACAATTAGAGTAACTCGTTAGAGATGGGATCAGTAGTATCCTAGAACGAGTGCGAAGAGTATATTTTTAAAATGAAAACAATTTTGTTTTGAAAATTTAAACCAGTTTATACGTATTTGAATATTTTATTAGTATTGAATTTGGACAATCGAGTATATAAAGATTTTACATATACGCGTCATGAACGTATATTCGAAGTTTTAATATATTGGATAGATATAAAATCACACTCTAGTCGCCCGGGGACAATTCTGATGATGATTGCAACATCATCAGTATTTGTGTTCGAGTTTCGAAAGTGAGATTTCTATATATTTCCAATTGACTGGTGTGAGAACCAAAATATAGTTAGAATATATTGCTGTGCTTTGGCATTAAAAATCTGATTTTTGGACTATATATCAAAGATATGAATTTGAAAAGCTAATCAACTAATTGATTGTTGATTGTGTTATTTGATTATTGTTCGATTAATTGAATGTTGAACCTATAGCCAAATTGAAACACATAGTGAGTTATATTGAAATTAGTCGCATTTGCATGCATATACATATACTTGCATTGAACAGGTCATAGCAAGGAGGCTAGAGCAGAAGAATAAAATTGTTTGCCCGACAAATAGGTACATATTTACAAATTTATTGGGTTTGGATGATTTTATGAGCCGATTGGCTAGCCGCTTAGCTGTTTCTTTTTCTTTTTGGATTGGTGAGGGCCATGGGAGGCTATTTGAAATATCCCGAAGCTCCCGGTGCAGGGGAGGTCGTGGCGAAATTTTTCGAAAATTTAGGCTGTTAGCCAAATTTTTGAAAAATTTGAAAAGTTCTTAGAAACTGAAAAGTTGAAGAACTTAAGTCGTAATGAAAATAATGGAAGTTGAGTTGATTAGTTAAACAACTTTCAACTTCGTTCCTTTTCGGGGACGAAAAGTTTTAAGTGGGGGAGATTGTAACAACCCGGAAAATCTTAGCCAATTTAAATTTTTTATTTTGGCAATTTTGGTGAATTTTGAATATTTTAAATGAATTATTTTAAATAATAACGACGATAAATTTATTTTGAATAAAATTAGAACGTATACATTTATTTGAATCGTCGTTAGAATATAATTATTTTATTTTAATTTAATTATAAAAGGAATTGAAAATGGCGCGGTAGTTTGAAAATTCAATTTCAAAATTCAAATGGATGTACAGGATTCAAAATAAACCGGATTGTAGCGAAATCAAAATATTAGAATCTATTTGAGAATATCTTTCCAACGAATCCGAAAAATCAAAATTTCATAGCGGGAATCAAAAGTTACGTCCAGTTGAAAATTCAGAATAGTCGCAATGGAATTCTGGCCCTTAAAAATGGAAATTTTACAAATGACCTCGGTTTTTGATAAAGCCACTTTTGTTGGATCCGGGATGTCAAATTATTGCTAGATTCCAAAATTCGTAATTTTTCGAATCAATATGTGAGCGTGGCAAGGGAAAACGCGTTTGACCTGTTTTAGTTGATTTTAATCGACTGGAAAATGGCCATTTTTCAAATGGTCTCAGAATCTAACGAAATTAGTTTTGTTAGGACCGTATAGTCAATACAAAGTTAGAAATAATTTTTCTGGAATTTTCAGAGTTAGTGTGTGGCCCCGGTAAATCGAAATGTGCGTTCAAATTCAACTTATAGATTTATATTTTGATTTTGACGAAAACTAATTGAAACGATGGAATTGGCTAACGGTACATATCCCATTGTGTTCAAAATGGGGGTAATTAGCTAGGGATGACAGTCGTTGGGTTTTATTTGGAGTTCGAATGAAAAAGTAACTTTTTGGAATTAAATAATTAAATATATAAATGGTCAACCCTCTCCTCTTCTCTCTCCTCATTCAAAACTCACGCAAGAAAAAAAGAAGAAGGAGAACCCGTCGCTCCTTCAACCGCTCCTCCTCCCTCCCCCTTCCGCATCACCGTGGACTCCTCCTCCTCCTCCCCTTCTCTTCCTCCTCTTCCTCCCTCCTCTCTCTCCTCTTTCTCTCTTCAAATTGAAATCCCTAAATCACCAAATTGCAAACCACCACCTCCACGCGCCCTTCCACCGCCACCACCACCTTGCTGCGCCTCCCCCACACCCAATCAGGCCCAGCGCCGCCACCCCCTCAGCCTAGCTCTGACCGTGGGCCTCTTTTCACCAAAATCCCTTTTTTCACCAAATTTTCGTTTTTACATAACAGCCCCTGACTTTGTTTCGCAAATAACTCTCAAACGGTGCGCTTTTGGCCAAAACTCCTCTAGACCAAAGTCGAAGAGCACGATTTTCTCTTCAATTTGGTATATGATAGTCCTATTTTGGATTACGGAGTTGTCGGGAAAACGCGTCCAAAGTCTGCTGTCCAAACACTGTCAAAATGTTGTCTTTACGCGATTTCCAGCGAAATGGCACATTTTCGGAAGGAAGACCACAAGGCGAAAGTTGTCCGGAATGGCGCGTTTAAGCTAGAAAAATAGATGGTGTGAATATTAGAGCTTGTTTGCAAACTCTGGAACCAGAGCAACAAATATGGGCGATAGAAAATATGTGAGTTCTCTCCGTTTTAAAGCTTCTATGGTTTTTGAAATATGAAGTAAATAAAAATACGATTTTTATATTATAGAGATAATAAAAATATGATTTTTATATTATAGAGATAATAAAAATATGATTTTTATATTTGTAATGAAGTAAAAATTTGATCTTTATATTTGTAGCGATAGGATAAAAATACGATTTTTACATATGAAGTGACGATAAAAAATTGTGATTCTTATCATATATGTATCAAATAAAAATATAATTTTTATCGTTTGATGGCAATGCAAAAATGTGATTTTTACATATTCATTAGCGATAGAAAGATAGAATTTTTAGTTATATAGTAGCGGTATAAAAATAGAATTTTTATCTATATAGTAGCGGTATAAAAATAGAATTTTTATCCATATAGCGTAGTTATAAAAATGTGATTTTTATATACATAGCAATAATATAAAGATGCGATTTTTATATATGTAGTGGATACGGACAACGAAAGTGGCAAAAGGCGAGCGGCTAAGATTTTCTACATATGAAGAGTCGCGGCGTTTGGTTTAGCTAATCGGTGAGAACTTCTCACTTTTATTTTTGTTTTCTAGTTAAAAATATATACTAGGATGTAGACGGTGCTTAGCAGCACCCAACACCCGTCGTCAACAGACCATGGATGACTTGTTTGTTTGGTTGTGTAGTTGATTAGATTATTGGTTTGAATTTAGTTTGGTGTGTGAAATGGAATTGATTACATTGGTATGTGTATGGAGTAGGCCATTATTATATCGAGGATAAGGCTAGGCCTTGTCCCGTTTCTAGTATTGTGCCTTTATGCCGCTGAAATTTTCTAAAATAAGTTAGAAAAATAAAAATATCATTTTATTGAATAAATGAACTGAATAGAATATTCATTTACAAATCAGACGATTTGTTTATGTACACTGATTTGACTGATATTGATTGGGACGATAAATTTTACACATCGCCCAACTACACAAATAAATATCTGTGTTTGTTGATTGAAACCCCATACGGGTATTGGGATGATATTTGACGTACACTAATCCCCATTTTTTAGTTGTATGTCAATCGATAAGTTGACAGACAGTTGTGTAGTGCGCTTTGGATGATGGTTGATTATTTATCATTGCTATGATATACATGTGTTGTATGGAATCCACATAATTAACATTATATGGTAATTGATTGAGTCTCATTCCAATTTGGAAAATAAAAGAATATTATAAAATAAATATTCATGTGTTGAATAGAATAAATAGTCATGTCTTGACGATGATCATGTGTTGAGAATATTCATGTGTTGAAACTTATCATGTGTTGAGTAAAATATTTTAATAACAAAGATTTACATCTTTATCATATATAAAATTAGAAACTAACTAGAAACTAGTTAAGATGAGTGGTTTCCTGGGTGTTGATCTGATGTTGGTTTCGGCCTTCGGAGTTAATACTTAGGAAATTGTTCTCTTGCTAATTTACAGTTAGAGTCTGATTAAGAATTAAACGATATAAAACAAAATTTTATCAAATATATAAAATAAACAAAATATTCATGTGTTGAGAATATTCATGTGTTGAAAATATTCATGTGTTGAGTGAAATATTTTAAACAATAAAATTTACATCTTTATCATAATTTTATAAAATATACTAAATAACAAAATAGTCATGTGTTGACGATACTCATGCTTTGAGAATATTCATGTGTTGAAAGAAATAAAGTTTCATGTGTTGAATAGAATAAATATTCATTTGTGAATAGAATAACGGTGTTATTGAAATATATAAAGTCGTATTGATTAGAGATGCGTCATTTTGATGCGAACGATATTTATATCGATTATGTTCGTTTTTATAATGAATATAGAATAAGAAGTGATTTCAAAATATAACGTTTTGAAAATATTATCATTTATATAGTAATGATATGGAATATTCAATTTTGATTTGAAATTGAATATGAAGTTGAAATTGTTTTGAAAACAAATTTAAAACGATTTATAAAATACGTTTTGAATTGAAATCGACGAAATATATAATATATATATATATTTATATATTATATATTAAATGGCCTGAATAGAACGCGCCGCGCCGCGGCAGTTCGCGAATTTCGACATTGACTTCGAATTGACGTTACGGGAGATCCGACCGTCGGATTCTCCTAAAACAGGAACAGTTGGATTCGTATCGAAAAGAGCTTTCCAATGAATATTAGAAATTTGAAATTTAAGGGTTGGATTTGGAATTATGTCCAAATCAAATTTGGAAAAGGTCGCTGTAAGTGCAGTTCGGTGGCCGTTATTGAAAAACGACTGTACTGGCCTAGATAAAATTATTAAAAATATTAATAATTTGTGTAAAATCATAATATATGAATTGGAAAGAACTGGGATGAAAAATTCCACATTTGTAAGGATAAAAATATATTTTTATCGAAGTGAACTAGTTTTGAACTAGATTTGAAGTGGTTTTAAAATAATCAGAATTTCCAATACATGAATTGGAATGGATTTGAACCGAAATTATCTTCGGAATATTTTGATGTTGGATTTCGTGATTATACAGATATGGTTGTGGAAATTTGAAAGATATATTTATATCGTTATTTCCGATACGATATTTGTTGATTTCAGAATTTGATATTGAATATAAGCCGATATATTTTCTATTTAGAGCCTTGTATTTAATATCAAATGGGATTTTGGGTTCGTCGTGAATGGTGTCTTAAATAACACTGTTCTTGAACCCAGTTTAGAAAAGAAAAAATCTTTTAATTAAGATTTAGTGAAATTGTCCAGTTAGCTGGTATTTAATTGGAATTGAATTTTGGGTTTATCGTGAACCGTGTTTTAGTTGATATTGGTTCTTTAACCCAATTAAAGATGGGATATTGATTTTTTAGAAGATTAAAACTAAGTGGAGTTTTAATGAATCTTTAATTAGATTAGAATGATCGAGAATGGAGTATCACCAGTTTTGCTCCAAAGTGATAGTTAAATCTTTAATTAGATTTGAACGTGAAATGGTAATTAATATTTACTAATAGCACTGTGGTGTTATATATGGAGTATTGCCAGTTTTGCTCCATGGAATGAATAGGTTGGGATTGGGAAATAAAATAAAATAAATAATTACTTCGGTGTGGTTCGCTAATCCCAACTAGTTTGGAAAACCATAATATGGTTTGAAATGATATCCAAAGGAAGATTAAAGAATAAATTTAGAAGAATTTATCTTTGATAAAATTAATGGGAACCTTTCCCTAAGAATGTGAATATCTGAATAAAAGAATATTCTGAATTGGAATGAGGCGTATGTTGTGTTTGTGTAACATTTGTTTATTATATACGCGGGTTATTCGGAAAGGCCGGGTTTATACCCATTCTGAATAACCGATTCGACGATAAGTCGAAGATGAAGACGGTGGTTGAAGATCGGAAGTCTTCACATCGTTTGGGTGATTACTGATGATCTTGATTGGGCTGTACACCCAAGATGAGGGAATCAGTTGGTGATCGTCCAGACGTACCTGGAGATCGATGGATATGTGAGGAAAGTTCCTCCGGTTTTGTTCAGACCCAGAACGAACTTGTAAATGGACGGTGTGTCTGACATTGGATTTTATTCTGTATTGATTGATCTCTATTAAATATACATCTGTTTGGCGGTGGAGAATTTATTCTCTCGCTTAACGCCCTTCTCTGAGATGTACGAGATCAGAGGTTGTATATCGATGGACATCAGTCGCATGGAGTGAATTGCCTGTGTGGCATGCCTAAGTGGCAAATGATCAAGGCTTTTGTTGAAAAGCAAAGTCTTGTGGTTGATGATCAAAGCAAGGCCTGTGTGGCATAGATTTGTGTATAGCGTAAATTCGTGAGCCTCACACCTCGGTATGAGTCAAAAATAGGATACGGACCGTTGGGAGAACACGACGTTTCTTTCTAGCTATGGATAATGTCAGTGACCTACCAGACCTGACATTTATATACTTTTTACTTGTGTGGCTGTTGGAATGCGAGGCGCCTCGAATATATGGTCGATAACTGGCACTATGTGAGCCGACGTACAGACCATTATATAGGTCCTATAGGACCGGGAAACGTGTGCTCAGGAATTGGCAATCCTCAAAAGTAAAAGAGGACCGGCCCAACCGATTCCAAGGATCGCTGTATGTGGTCCTGATACATTTGCTAGAGCGTCTCGAATGGAGAAGATCTTGCCCCTTGCCTCGACTCATGACGGAAATCCAATTTCCAATACGTGATATTTCGGTTTTGATTGTAGAGCCTAGTATGGCGACATAGTGGTATGGGTCATTCATGCCGCCTAGGATTGATATTTATGATTGAAATTGTTTTGACACTATACACTTATAATAGTATCAAATGATTTGTTTTAAACGTACCAAGCATGTTTGGCTATTATAAGGTAAAAACCCTATCCTCCGGCTTGCGTTGCATTATGTGATGGGACTTGGGTCTTATAATAGCTTCATTTTCTTTATTTAGCATTGCGCTGTTGTTTTATGCACTGGTATTCTTGGGGTAAAAACCTGTTCCGTGTTATACGGCGTGGTCCCTTGATTTACCCATCTTTAAAATAAAGATTATTAACTGTTTTAGTTCTCACACCAGTCACATGACTGACCTGGAGTTTATTGGTTTAACCTAAACTCTGTGTGCCCCTATTTTCGACACGGGCAGCTAGTAGTTTTGGTTTTGCATATTTATATTCACAGGATCCTGATTCACAGCTGGAACGATGCTCGGAAAGCACTGTATCCGTGTATTACTTTCAGTTGTGTTTTGTATTATTTTTCGGCTACTATGTAATTTATTGTAATCTCTGATATTTATCGAATGTATTTTATTTATTCATACTCTATATATTCTTGTATCTGATGGAGTTGTTGTAATTAACAATGAAATGTTCTTCTGTTTGTGTTCTGATTTGTCTTGTCCTCAAAGCGATTCGTGCTTTCCTTCACGGGGAAGTCACGGGTTACTACAAATATTCAATTTATTTAAAATCCTTTTATTTTATTAAATAAATCGTTATGGTTTATAAACGATTGCATAGCGATTTTCTGAAAATTTGATTTGGACATAACTAAAAATCTACAATATGAAATCTCAATTTTTCTCTTTTATTAGAAATTATAGTTGAATAGATTCGAGCGTTTCTTGTTTCAAAGAAATCTGACTTATAACGAATCCTATATACTCAGTTGAAGTTCAAATAGTCAAACTACAAACTACAACGTCGTGGCAAGCTTTAAAATTAATACGTTCATACTTTGTTAAATAATTAAATTCATTATTATAACTCGAATCTAAACTCAATTAAATCTCTTAGATTATCCAATTCACACAATATTGCAAATTCAACTTATTTTCAAATATTTCAGAATTAAATTTATTATTCGACTATTTATATTGATTAAATATTCAAAATTATTGAATTTAATCCATTTAAATTTCCAAATCAACTTTAAAATAATTAAATAACCACTAAAAATCCGGGATGTTACATTCCTTCCCCCTTAAAAGAATTTCGTCCTCGAAATTACTAAGTAGCACGGATGCTATAACTCTTCCACTTCTCTCAACCCACATGGTTAAGATCTTATACTTCATATCTTCTCAACTAAGTTCTTTATAGAACTTTTAGTTCTCATGTCCATACTCAAATTTCCATGATTAATCTCAATTGGCATGTCTGCCATTTTTGGACAATCCTTTACCACATTCTTATTTTCAATCCATATGCTCTCCTGCATATTTCCACATTTATTCAAATTGATTTTAAATCAATGTATCAACTTCATTATTTACTCTATACTTTATTAATCACATCTGCTTTTCTAATCTCTTATATAATCGACAAGTCGATTTCTAATTATCAAAATTTTCATAGAAATTTTCTAACTCTTCAAAATTTTCGGAAAATTTCGCCATCATCTACTTTGCGTGATTCAATCGGTACAAATACAACTCGCCTCTCTAGGCCTTCTCTAATAAAAATAAAATAAAAAAGCCAAGCGGCTCATAAAATCTCCTACTCAATTAAACATGTACCTTTGTCGAGCATTCAATTTGTTTCCTTCATTCACTTCATTCTATACCTATCTAACATACGCATATACATGCATTTCCAATTTTCATTGATTTCAAATCAATCCAACCCTTATGCTTTCAAAAAAATCAATCCAACCCTTTGAATTTAACCATATTCATCTTAATTCATCAATCCAACTCACCTAACCAAGTTAAGTTCTATCCACAAACTCTATTTACTAATTAACTTCTCTAATCAATTATCTTCATCTCAAAATTCAAATTTTTATTTTTATTTTTCAAAAATAAATATATTTAACTCACATGAGTTCATATTTGTTCCATAATTCAAGTTTGGGTTTCATTATTGGAAATCCGAGTTTTAATCACTTAAAACCCTTCCATTTTTAACTTGTTTTTAATTCAAACTATCTCTTCCAGGGAGGTTTTAAGTAACTTCGCTTTTCTAAAGGAAAATTTTCTATTTTAGGATTCAAAACAACATGCTTTCTCAAAACCATTCAAAAACAATATATTTGGTAGTAATTTGTCACTTAGAAACTCGAAAATGAACAATGATGATGTTGTGATCCATCATCGGTATTATTTTCCAGTGATTGAAGTGAGTTCAATACTATATCACTTTCAAAACTCATTCTTAAACACTTCCTTTTGGAAGTTAGCTTAAAATATACTTCACAATGCTTGGAAAACATTTCCAATTCTCCCAGAATCTTAAAATTTCCATATATTTAATCTGAAATGCATTTACAAACACTTTTCCAAGTTATAGAGTTTTAATCATGGTTCTGGTTTAAATCCATATTCGGTTCATTCATAAAATTTATACAAATTTTATTTGGTTATATATATAACCATCTCAATTTTTATAATCCCATTTGATTATAATAACAAACTACACATCCAATATACTATAATAATCCCAAGATAAATACTTTCTTTATATCAAAATATACTTTAGGTAAAATTATTTCATTTACCCTCCTTCAAAACATACTATGTTATGCTATGCTAAAAAAACATACTATGTCGGTTCATCGAATTCGAGTGTTTAGAAACCCCTATAGACATTGTGGTGCCCCACCATCGACCAAAATTCATACTCCACTCAACCAATAAATCCACACAATATAAACCATTTTTTACACAATCTACGAATACGCTCTATCATATACATACACTCAAACTCAATCTAGGGTATTACTAGAGCTAAGGTTATCACCCAACCTTATGCTTGGGTACCACTATAATAAACCGACAAATCCTCGACCCTAATCATCGCCACAAACGCCATGTTGAATAACCAATCACCTGGATTACCAGATCATTAATAGAAAGAAACTTGAGGGTGAGAAACAGAAAGAAATAAAAGTTAGAATAGAAGAAAAGAAGATTACAATGACCACAAAATCAGAGCAGACACAAATCTCACAGCCTACAAATAAAATATATTATATAACATAACTTTTGAAATACAGATATGTACTGTATGTACATATCATAATCAGAGTACAAAACATACTCATAGTGGAAATAAACTATAGATATATAATATTAAAGCCTCGTGCTCCAAGCTCTTCCAAGTATATACATATCATTACCAGACTACTTGACTACCCGTACAAATTCTGGCACCTAAGAGTTTACGGGAAAACAAAACAAAATAAACTCTGCGTCAGTCATGGGACTGTGTGAGTAAACTACAACCACTTGATTTAACTTTTAAAATCCTTTTAAAAGAAATTATAATCATAAGACCGAGACACACATAAACATGGACGATTTTTATCTTACGATAACCCAAAATATTCTTTGTATCAACACTATTCTGATATTATAATAGTGTCTGATCAAATCAGTAGCAATCTAGCCAAAAGCTCGCATCTCACGCTCCATATACATAGTATACAATCACAAACCGTGGGTGCTTATTTGGTAATGGATTTCCAACTATGAAAAGGTATAAAACTACCTTCTGATAGTGTGTCTCTAGAGAGGAATACACTTGGTTCAACAAGAACATCTTGCAACCCGACCACACATGACCGGCCTCTCATTTCGCTCAAGTGTAACGAATATATTATCACTAATGGTTGTGATCAACAACCGTTGCCAAAATCATACAGTTGCGATAAAATAAGAAACAAATGAATTTTCTCTAGATTAGGTGTAACACACCCTAATGGATGCGACCCACATAGCCATGTTGCCTGCCCGATTTTTATCATCTTCCCGTTTGATGAGGCCTGAGGCTATGTCTTACCTTTATAGCACCACAACATCATTCACTTTATATGTCACATTGTTGAATCCATCAAATCACTAATTGTCGTCACCAAAAATACATTGGGTGTTAAGCTAAGAGAAGTTTCCTTCTCCGTCATCAATTGTGGTACGTTTGAAAAAAATCAATGTACGTGACCATCTGGAAATACTCTATCAAACATCCGTCCATATAAGTTGCCCTGGGATTGGAGAAACCGAAGGCGTCATCCCATCAATCCATCTTAGGCAATTTCTACCTAGGATTAACAAAATAGCTCTTGCACTTTACTCCATCTTCAATCATCTTCAGCATAATTTGATTCGCAATGATTATGCCCATACGTAATTGTTTTGGGATATAATTAGATTTGATTTCGGTCTCTCCGTATTGACAACGGAAATATAAAATAGACCAAAACTTTGATAGCCAATTATTTAACTATAAAGGAAACATCCATACAACCAACAATCCTATTTCCAAATGGAAAATCTACTGATCATGCATCAAGAAACACTAAGACGTTTAAATTTATTTCTTATTAATTTATCATTTCCCAATTTCACGTTTTTTCCTTTTCCATATCTTTCCCCAGATATTTCTCAAAACCCGTTTGGCCTCTCATTCTTTGATATACTTTTCCACTGATATTTTGATATGCTTCCAATAGAAAATCCTTTTGATGCTGTTTAATGTTTTTTTACCCTAGAGTGGCTACCTAGTGGTGTTGAATGGAACTCTTATAGGATGATTCAAGGAGATGTCAGTGAGTATGATCAAGTAATATGTTTCCTTTATAAAACATCAACCCATCCAGAAGCTTTATTTAGTGTTGTCTATTGTGCCATTGATTATTTGCACTTTCTTTAAGATATAAAATGGTATGGCTTCTATTTCTTTTCTAAGTTCACTAATCCAATCATCTTGTACCAGAGATAAGTTGTGTACTTCTGGATTTTCATGCATCCCTGAGAGAGTGCAAACTATATCATTCTCTTTTCCTTTTTTATATTCAACAATATGATCATTACTATGCAATTTTGCCAACGTTTTCCTTGAATTCCCGCTATTAATTCCTGAGATAGTAGATGTTGTAGACTTTGATGATCTGTGCATATAATTAATTTTCTGTCCAGTAAGTATTAAGACCATTTTTTGTAGCTAAGATAAGTGTTGGCTACTCGTTTTCAAAACTAGATGGGTGCAGATTTCTTCGTTGAATTACTTCACTAAGGTATGAAATTGGCTTATTGTTTTATATAAAAAATCCCCTAAACTTGTTCCACTTCCGTGACATTCTATACCAATGTCTTTAGTGAAATCAGGCAATAAAAGAATGAGTGGATTAGTTAAAAATGACTTTGACTTAAAAGATGCATTAGTAGTGTAACAACCCGTATTTTCAATAACCTGTTATAACGTAAATCGAGGCAGAGTTTAATTCTAAAATCTGAATCAAGGGAAACGGGCTATTCCATTGCGTACGTCTCGGAAAAATACGCGAAATAGAGTCCGAGTTTTCGAAAATCGGAGTCCGTATGACCCGATTAAGGCCCAACGAAGTTTTCAGAAAAATTCAAAGTAAAAACAGATTTCAAATTCAAGTTTGAATTTGGAAATTTGGGCCAGTTTGGGCCAGGCGGGAAAATTCCCGCCAGAGCACCCAAGTCGACAGCCCTATCGACTTGGGAGTCGACTTGGTTGGACCCAAGTCGACAGCCCTGTCGACTTGGTCCAGCCGGGCAGTTTTGGCTGGTGCACCATTTTGGGTTTGTGTTGAGTTTGGGGGCCAGATTCGGTTTTGAGGGCTGAGATTAGAACTAGGGTTTAATCCTAAGGTTGAAACTAATCCTAATCTCTATAAATAAGCCCCTAACCTAACCCTAAATCAACATTATTCATTCAAGTAACTAAACTATGGCAAAATCAATCCTCTCATGGCCTCCACTCTCTTCATAAAATTCCTAAATAAATTTCTATGAGATTTTCCATGCATACAAGTGTTTTCAAGCTTGTATGAGCATCATTAGCTTGCATTCAAGTCAAGTTTCTATATTTGCGTCATAAAGAAAGAGTTTTAATCATTTTGGCTCAAGGGTTTTTCTATTAGAGCTTGCATTTTGGGTCTATTTGATTTCATAAGGGCTTTGTCATATTTTTTGTGCCTTCATAAGCATTGTAAGCCCTATTCTACTTTCATATTTAAACTAAAGTTAAATGAATGATGCAAGTTTGGTTGGCCATTACGATATGCAAGTTTATCATGTTATGCTATGCAAGTTTGCCATGTTATGATATGCAAGTTTATCATGTTATGTTATGCAAGTTTGCCATGTTATGATATGCAAGTTTATCATGTTATGTTATGCAAGTTTGCCATGTTATGATATGCAAGTTTATCATGTTATGTTATGCAAGTTTGATATGCAAGTTCGTCATATGATATGCAAGTATGTTATGCAAGTTTGGGATGATCATTTTGTTCATGTTATCATGTTATGCAAGCTTATCTTGGGTTTATGAGCTTAAAGCTTCAAGCTTTATGCTAAAGGTTGCATTTTGGCAACATGTAAGTTATCATATCTCTTATGATAACTTGCATATGAGGCTAAATGCGAACTTATGGCCATTTCTACATGTCATTTATCACCATGTATCACCAATATGCTAAGTTTGGTTTTATGCATGCTTTTGAGGCCTAAAATGTAATATGCAAGTATATGAACATATGTACATTTCATATGCCACCATGTTGAACTTGTGGCTTCAACACCTTTATGTCATGATTATGCCAAGTTCCCTCTTTCTATCCTTTATGCGCTATTGTGATATGTAAGCGATGGGATTGCGTTTGGGGTTGGGTAAACTTAAAAGACATAAAAACATAAGATTGGGAATTTACCTATTAAGTTAGGTCTACCCATTGGGAATTTACCTATTAAGTTAGGTCTACCCAATTGCTTGAAAATTTGTAACATGTTTTGGAAACATGATGGACATGACACTTAGAAAAGATAAGTGTGACCAACTCGAGGTTGGGTTGAGTTTGTAGCGTAAACCTACCCGGAACCGACCGGCTTAACTAGTTGCTACAAACAATAGGACCCAATGTGAGAAGTTGGCCATGTTGTACCTTGAACCCGAGGTTAGACCAAGTTGTGGTGTAAAGCTACCTGGACCCGACCGGCTTAACTAGTAACCACAACAAGATCTAATGTGAGAGGTTAAGGCGCATTAAATTAATTAATGCCTCGTGATTAGGGTTAAGTCATGGTCCACTTAATACTTAACCAATTTGGGCTTGGTAGATTAATCGGGGTTAAGTCGTGAACTCATCGTTACACTTAACCAAGTTAATCCATGATTAGCAAGAGGGTTAAACCGTACTTAACCCACTAGAAAAATCCTAGCAATGGGGGTCCACTCCAGCAGTAATCCCAAGTTTGTATCATTAAGGCCCTAGGGTCTAGGCTAGGGAGGGAGCACGATTACTGAACTGGAGGTAAGTGACCAAAAACGACGGCAGAGTGGTACGCCGGTGTAGTTCCGGGCGGACTTATGGTCGTGCACATAGTCCGAAGCCGAGGAAAACATGCACGGGTACCAGTAGATCGAGACTGTGCACGCATGTTTATGGTGTCCAGGGGTTGCCACCCTAGGGCTTGATACACCCGACGGGAGACCCGGCACAGTCTGACTACAATTATGTTTGGGCCGTATGGACACCAACACGTGACGAGTTAGGCTTATAGGGAGCCGATCGACTAGACCGTTTGGTTGGACCGCGTATTAGGGTCACTTCATGTTATTGGACCTCGTATTGGGGTCACTTCATGTTATTGGGCCAAAGCTTGGGCCAAGGGATCAATACTTGTTTATTCAAGTCATGTTAGTTTGCTAGTACACCTGTGGTGCAAAACCTTAAACATGATTATGCGATGACACCTTTATCTACCTTGTTGGTTAATCATCATGCTAGTATGTTGTTATCCTTATGATCATACCTGCTTCTCATGCCAGTTAACTTTATCAGTTTACATTGATTGTAGTAGGGCTTACTCAGTCTTTTTGACTGACCTGTTTTTCCTTTCGCCTCTTTTCTTCCGTCCCCCCCCCCCCCCCTCCCCCAGGTTCTCAGGGTGGGAATATTGGAGCTTAGCTTGGATTTCTGATCGCTTGCTTGTGGGATTTTAGCTCATGTACGGTCTTGACATGAAGCTAGCTATGGTTATCACTTATTTTGGGGATAGTACTTATGTATTTCAGTTTTTCAGTAATGTTGTTTTATCTAGACTTGTGTATTTGGAAAGTTAACATTATGTTGTACCAGACTTGTTTTGAAATAGTTTGAAATCTTCCGCTGTTTTACTTATCTTATTTACTCTGTTTACATATATACATATGTTCTTGTTCTGCCTTGATATATCATTATGCATGTTTACCTGATTCAAACGCCCCTCCAAAGTCAGAGTGCTTGCAAGAGACACCCTGGCGGAGGTGGGGTGTTACATTTGGTATCAGAGCCAATGGTTTACGAGAAGGAACAAAAAGGTTTTTAGAAAACTTTTGAAAACCTATTTTCAAAATCAAGTATAAAGTATTTTCCAAAGAAAAGTCTAGTTTATTTTAAAGGCTATTCCCCAAAAAAAGCCATTAGCAAAATTCCTTCGTTTTTCTCCATTCTGAATCTATCTTTTTCTTCGTTTTCAGTATGGCCGATAACTTTACTATTCCGGAGGGAGTGCACGTACCTGTTTGGTATAAGAGACTTTTGGAGGCTAGGGCGACCGAAGCCGGCCCCGCAGATGTTCCTCCTCCTCCTCCGGTAGTTAATGTTCCTCCTCCTCCTGTCGCTGAGGTTCCTCTTCCTCCTCCCCCTCAGCATCCACAAAAGGATTTCGCGGAGATTTGCAAAGACTTTAGGGCGATGGGTTGCAAGAATTTCATTGGAACCGAGACTTTCGTAGAGGCCAGGAATTGGTTGAAAGAAACCGAAGATCTTTTTGCCTTCTTTGATATAGATGACCGTAGGAAGGTTTTATTGGCAGTGTGTTTGCTAAAGGAAGAAGCTGCACGTTGGTGGGTGGTCACCACCGCTACTAGGCCAATTGAGACTTGGGATGACTTTCGGGGAAAGTTTGGACTAAGGTTCCTATCACTGAAGCAAGGGGACATGACTATTAGGGAATACATAGATAAGTTTAATCAACTGGCTCGGGTCGGTTTAGACTTGGTCAACACAGCTCAGAAGAAGGCCCTATACTTTGCTCTAGGATTAAACGAGCCATTACATGGTTTAGCCATGATTCATATACCCTTGGGGGCAACTTTCGAGAGCTTGGTGAATATGGCCCTACTCAATGAAGAGAATAGGAGTGACAAGAAGGAGATCAAGATGAATGATACTCAAGCCAAGAAGACTGATTCCCAGTGGAAAGGAAATCAGGGTAATCCAAGTGGTCAGAGCAGTCAAGGCAATCAGAACAAGAACAAGAGTCAAGGCAACAAGGGGAACAACAACAAGGGCAATAACAAAAAGGGGAAGTGCTATTATTGTGGTTCAGTTGGGCATCTTATTAAGGATTGTAAGAAGAGGAAAAGGAAGAGTGGTGAATGCTATCGTTGTGGTGAGTTTGGACATTTCAGCAAAGATTGCCCGAAGAAGCAAGGGCAAGGCCAGGGTCAGACTCAGCGTGCTGGACCTTCGGGAGGGCAAGTTCATGCTCTCAATGCCGCTCTAGTTCCCAATCGAGGTAGTATTTCTGTTGAAAGTCTTGTATATATTTCTGATTTTCCCAGTTCGTACCTTGTTTGATTGTGGTGCATCGCATAGTTTATCTCGTCTGATCTAGTTGAAAGTTTGCACCTAAGTACTAGTCTAGTTAATGATCCCGTGTGTGTTTCAAATCCAATTGGGGGTTCCGCCCATTTGTCTATTATCTACGTGGATTTGAAAATCTCTATCTTGAGTATAGAGTTCTCGCGTGATGCTTATATTCTCGGTTTCATGGGGTATGGGTTGATTTTGGGCATGGATGGGTTGTCCAGTTGTGGAGCCATCCTTGATTTTTGAGCATAGGGTTGTGAGGCTTATGACTCGCCTCGGTAATGCCCTAAAAATTTCTAGTAACCCTATGAGTCCCGTCATGTTGTGTTATCTTGAATCCCTCAACTCGTCTATTGATAGTTTGCAATCGGTGAGGGTGGTCCGAGAATATCCTGATATCTTGGGGGAAGTGAAGGGGGTTACCCCTAAACGAGAGATTGATTTCCGCATTTATCTGGTGGATAATGCAAAGCCGGTTTCTTTGCCCGTTCGGCACATGGCTCCGCGTGAAAGGCGGGAGCTAAGTAAGCAAGTGAAGGAGTTGCTTGAGAAGAACTTCATTAGACGAAGTATATCTGAATGGGGAGCGCCTGTGGTGTTTGCTACCAAGGCAAGATGATTCTCTCCGACTTTGTGTTGACTATCGAGAGTTGAATAAGCTGACTAAGAAGAACAGACACCCGTTACCGAGGATTGATGATCTCTTTGACCAGCTGATCGGTGCTTCTGTTTTCTCTCAGCTTGATCTAGCTACTGGATTCCATCAGCTCAGGGTAGCTGAAGATAGTATAGACAAGACTGCGTTCAGAACTCCAGATGGATTCTTCGAATGGCTTGTCATGCCGTTCGGCTTGACTAATGCACCCGCATGTTTCGTGGACTTGATGAGTAGGGTGTTCAGGGAGTTCTTGAACAAGTTTGTCGTGGTCTTCGTAGATGATATTCTGATCTTCTCTAAGGATGAGGAAGAGCATGCAAGGCATCTCGTGGAGGTAATGGATACGCTTAGAGCACATCAGTTGAAGGCCAAGTTCTCCAAGTGTCATTTTGGAGAAAAAGGAGTTAGATTTCTTGGGAACATAGTTTCTAAGCAAGGCTTAGCGGTGGATCCCGCTAAGGTAGTTGCAGTTCAGGATTGGAAGATTCCAAGGAATGCAACCGAAGTAAGAAGTTCTCTCAGTTTAGCTAGTTAGTAAGCGTCCCTTGAGTTTAGACCTACCCTTCTGGATCAAGTAGGGACTTCACAGAAAGAAGACCCGCAGTTAGTCGAGATCATGGACAAGTTGACTCGAGGCGAGATGGTAAGTCACCTCGCTATAGATGACAAGGGATGGCTAAGACGCGATGAGAGAAAGAAGGTTCTTGAAGATGCACATCACCCGAGGAGGTGGCCGAGTTTGTCCCAAGGTGCATGTTGTGCCAACAGGTTAAAGGCCGAGTCATAGAAGCCCGGTGGGCTATTACATCCATTGGAGGTCCCCGCAATGGAAGTAGTAAAGCGTCACGAAGGGTTTCGTGGATGGACTGCCTAGGTCAAGGAAAGAGAATACGAGCATATGGGTCATAGTAGGTAGACTCACGAAGAGTGCTCATTTCACTCCGGTAAAGAACGAAAGGACGGCATCATGGCTAGCAACGGATTACTTTCAAGAAATAAAGCGGTTGCACGAGGTTCCCTAAAGTATAGTTAGTAACCATGACTCAATCTTCACTAGCCAGTTTGGGATAGTCTACGGGAAGTCATGGGCAAGGAACTGAATCTAATTACGGCCTATCATTCACAGGCGAATGGTTCATTTCGTTCAAGCATGAGTTATAGAAAATCACGTTAGTAAGAGCAATTGGCAACGTGGATTGGTATTTCCAAGAAAAGTTCTGCTGTGTGGAATACTTTATAGTAAGTAAACGAGATCCAGGATTCACTAGTGAATTTTGGAGAGCTTGCATGAAACCATGAGGTCATAGTTATGTTTAAGCCAAGAATGATAGAAGAGTAAGTGAAAGAGGAAGACGAGAGGCGACAATGAAATGGGTTCCAACTCATATTTGGAAATAAGAGTTAAGAAGCTAAGAAATCATGAAGTAAAAGACAGTCAAAGCACAGTGGAGTTAAACTCAAGGAAACGTGACTTAGAAGATTGAAGGCTGGATACGCGCATCATATCTCTTTTTAAGAGCATATCCTTGATCCTTGTTTTCCTGTGGAACTTACTCGCATGTTATCTTTTTACGTATATCCTCTCGGTCCCATTATCGGTCCTATTTCTGTCGGGAGGTATGACTTATTGGCTAGTAATACATGTCAGGGTTTGAAGGGGTCCGTTAGGTTGACTAAACCTTTTGGGCTTTTATGGAATATGGGTTGGGTTAGGAAGGGATTTCTTGTAATCCAAAAAGGAGTATATCTTGCTTATCTTCCCGATCTCTTTGTAGCATATCTTTTGCTATCCATGTTTGTCTGGATTATCTAGTATATCGTGTTAATCTTGTCATGAGAACCTTGGGTAGAAACCCTTTGGATGAAACATGTGTTTGAAACATGTTATGCTTGATGGTTGCAAGTGGTTGCAAGTGTTTGCAAGTGGTTACTCGTGGATGCATTATACACATTAGGCACTAGATCGGCTCACACACTCCTCATATTGCATATGCATGAGTGTTTATGCTTATTCATGGATGAAAATTTTTGTGTTATCACATGGATGTTGCATATGGATGTATGTTATGTGCACGCATATAGATGTTATACATTATGTTAGGAATTGCATACATATGGATTCATTTCACTAACATAATTTGCATTGATGATATTTGCATTAGATAAGTACATATAACACACCTTTGCATATGTTCATACAACATTTAGAATCTTGTAAGGACAATGATTGCTCGTGGATGATGTTTTGAGTAGATGGATGTTGGATGGTAGGATACGTTCTTCCTAACTTGAAGATTTCGGGGACGAAATCCTTTAAGGAGGGGAGAATGTAACAACCCGTATTTTCAATAACCTGTTATAACGTAAATCGAGGCAGAGTTTAATTCTGAAATCTGAATCAAGGGAAACGGTCTATGCCATTGCGTTCGTCTCGGAAAAATACGCGAAATAGAGTCCGAGTTTTCGAAAATCGGAGTCCGTATGACCCGATTAAGGCCCAACGAAGTTTTCAGAAAAATTCAAAGTAAAAACAGATTTCAAATTCAAGTTTGAATTTGGAAATTTAGGCCAGTTTGGGCCAGGCGGGAAAATTCCCGCCAGAGCACCCAAGTCGACAGCCCTATCGACTTGGGAGTCGACTTGGTTGGACCCAAGTCGACAGCCCTGTCGACTTGGCTGTCGACTTGGTCCAGCCGGGCAGTTTTGCCTGGTGCACCATTTTGGGTTTGTATTGAGTTTGGGGGCCAGATTCGGTTTTGAGGGCTGAGATTAGAACTAGGGTTTAATCCTAAGGTTGAAACTAATCCTAATCTCTATAAATAAGCCCCTAATCTAACCCTAAATCATCATTATTCATTCAAGTAACTAAACTATGGCAAAATCAATCCTCTCATGGCCTCCACTCTCTTCATAAAATTCCTAAATAAATTTCTATGAGATTTTCCATGCATACAAGTGTTTTCAAGCTTGTATGAGCATCATTAGCTTGCATTCAAGTCAAGTTTCTATATTTGCATCATAAAGAAAGAGTTTTAATCATTTTGGCTCAAGGGTTTTTCTATTAGAGCTTGCATTTTGGGTCTATTTGATTTCATAAGGGCTTTGTCATATTTTTTGTGCCTTCATAAGCATTGTAAGCCCTATTCTACTTTCATATTTAAACTCTAAAGTTAAATGAATGATGCAAGTTTGGTTGGCCATTATGATATGCAAGTTTATCATGTTATGCTATGCAAGTTTGCCATGTTATGATATGCAAGTTTATCATGTTATGTTATGCAAGTTTGCCATGTTATGATATGCAAGTTTATCATGTTATGTTATGCAAGTTTGCCATGTTATGATATGCAAGTTTATCATGTTATGTTATGCAAGTTTGATATGCAAGTTCGTCATATGATATGCAAGTATGTTATGCAAGTTTGGGATGATCATTTTGTTCATGTTATCATGTTATGCAAGCTTATCTTGGGTTTATGAGCTAAAAGCTTCAAGCTTTATGCTAAAGGTTGCATTTTGGCAACATGTAAGTTATCATATCTCTTATGATAACTTGCATATGAGACTAAATGCGAACTTATGGCCATTTCTACATGTCATTTATCACCATGTATCACCAATATGCTAAGTTTGGTTTTATGCATGTTTTTGAGGCCTAAAATGTAATATGCAAGTATATGAACATATGTACATTTCATATGCCACCATGTTGAACTTGTGGCTTCAACACCTTTATGTCATGATTATGCCAAGTTCCCTCTTTCTATCTTTTATGCGCTATTGCGATATGTAAGCGATGGGATTGCGTTTGGGGTTGGGTAAACTTAAAAGACATAAAAACATAAGATTGGGAATTTACCTATTAAGTTAGGTCTACCCAATTGCTTGAAAATTTGTAACATGTTTTGGAAACATGATGGACATGACACTTAGAAAAGATAAGTGTGACCAACTCGAGGTTGGGTTGAGTTTGTAGCGTAAACCTACCCGGAACCGACCGGTTTAACTAGTTGCTACAAACAATAGGACCCAATGTGAGAAGTTGGCCATGTTGTACCTTGAACCCGAGGTTAGACCAAGTTGTGGTGTAAAGCTACCCGGACCCGCCCGGCTTAACTAGTAACCACAACAAGGTCTAATGTGAGAGGTTAAGGCGCATTAAATTAATTAATGCCTCGTGATTAGGGTTAAGTCATGGTCCACTTAATACTTAACCAATTTGATCTTGGTAGATTAATCGGGGTTAAGTCGTGAACTCATCGTTACACTTAACCAAGTTAATCCATGATTAGCAAGAGGGTTAAACTGTACTTAACCCACTAGAAAAGTCCTAGCAATGGGGGTCCACTCCAGCAGTAATCCCAAGTTTGTATCATTAAGGCCCTAGGGTCTAGGCTAGGGAGGGAGCACGATTACTGACCTGGAGGTAAGTGACCAAAAACGACGGCAGAGTGGTACGCCGGTGTAGTTCCGGGCGGACTTATGGTCGTGCACATAGTCCGAAGCCGGGGAAAACATGCACGGGTACCAGTAGATCGAGACTGTGCACGCATGTTTATGGTGTCCAGGGGTTGCCACCCTAGGGCTTGATACACCCGACGGGAGACCCAGCACAGTCTGACTACAATTATGTTTGGGCCGTATGGACACCAACACGTGACGAGTTAGGCTTATAGGGAGCCGATCGACTGGACCGTTTAGTTGGACCGCGTATTAGGGTCACTTCATGTTATTGGACCTCGTATTGGGGTCACTTCATGTTATTGGGCCAAAGCTTGGGCCAAGGGATCAATACTTGTTTATTCAAGTCATGTTAGTTTGCTAGTACACCTGTGGTGCAAAACCTTAAACATGATTATGCGATGACACCTTTATCTACCTTGTTGGTTAATCATCATGCTAGTATGTTGTTATCCTTATGATCATACCTGCTTCTCATGCCAGTTAACTTTATCAGTTTACATTGATTGTAGTAGGGCTTACTCAGTCTTTTTGACTGACCTGTTTTTCCTTTCGCCTCTTTTCTTCCGTTCCCCCCCCCCCCCAGGTTCTCAGGGTGGGAATATTGGAGCTTAGCTTGGATTTCTGATCGCTTGCTTGTGGGATTTTAGCTCATGTACGGTCTTGACATGAAGCTAGCTATGGTTATCACTTATTTTGGGGATAGTACTTATGTATTTCAGTTTTTCAGTAATGTTGTTTTATCTAGACTTGTGTATTTGGAAAGTTAACATTATGTTGTACCAGACTTGTTTTGAAATAGTTTGAAATCTTCCGCTGTTTTACTTATCTTATTTAGTCTGTTTACATATATACATATGTTCTTGTTCTGCCTTGATATATCATTATGCATGTTTACCTGATTCAAACGCCCCTCCAAAGTCAGAGTGCTTGCAAGAGACACCCTGGCGGAGGTGGGGTGTTACAAGTAGCTTCCTCAGTCTAGTGGAATGAATTCTTTTTTAGCATGCATGTAAGAGGCTTAGCTATAATGTAACAACCCGTAATTTTCTACTATTTAGTTTAATAGGATTTTTAACATTTTATGGTTATAAATAAAATTTAATGACTTTAATTATGTAAATTTTATAAGTAACATTTAGTTATAATTGAAATTCAATTTTTATTAGGTAATAATCGAATTTTGAATTTAAAATGATGGGAAATTTATTTAAACCTTATTTTTGATCGGATAAAATTAAGGGACCTTTGAATTCAACTAAAAGCGAATAATTGAAATTTGAGAATTTCTATTAATTAATTAACCTGAAAATAGCCATTTTGGCCACTATCTCGGAATTCGATAAAACCAGTTTCATCGGATCCGTAATAGTAAATTATTATAGAACTCCAAATTTCGTAGCGATCAGACTTACCGATTGGTCGTACGACGCTAAAATGCGCTGCAATTAGTTTAAGTAATTTAAATCGATTTAAACTAATTTTGATCGGTAACTTTTGAATATGATGGAACTAGGACTCAAGACCTGTTCCAATTAATTCAAAAGTATCAAAACGTTATTTTCAATATATAGATTGTTGGGTTTCTGATCAGAATTATGGATGCGCAAAATATGATCATTTTGACAATAAACGTTCTATTTTGGGCCAATCGTGGATATGCATCTAAACCCATTCAATGAACACCATAAATTATCATTACCAGCCCTAGTGACACAACCCGAAATCCCTATCCAGCCTAGACCGAATGAGAATGCGGATTGCTTGAGAACACGACGCATCAGAACACAAAACAACATAACTTTTCATTGCTATTACAACAATATTACATCTGAGTGCGAGAATATCAAAGTAAGAATAAATATTACACAGCGGAAAAATAATATCAGAGATTAAATTACATAGCAGTGGAAATTAAAATATATAAATACAATGCATAGTGAAAGTACATCAACTAACAAAACTGAAAGAAATACACAGATACAAAGCTTTCCAAATGTTTCTCCAGTTGTAAATCAAGATCATGTTAAATAGAAATCCGCAAAACCAAAATTACTAGCTGCCCATGTGGAAAATAAAGGAACCCAGAGTTTAGGAGAAAACAATAAACTCCGAGTCAGTCATGGGACTGGTTGAGAACATAAAACAGTTATTAAAATTTTACTTTAAATTAAGGTAATTCACGGGACCACGCCGCATAACACGGAACGGGTTTACTCCTATGAATACTCTGAAATAAAACAATTCATAAACAACACAATACTTTTTGGAAAATGAAGCTATTATAAGACTCAGGTCCCGTCAGACAATGCATGAAACGATCCAAACTCGCCCTTACAAGAAAGCCCAGATTGAGTAGAGAACACGACAAATCAGAACACAAACAGAAGAACATTTCATTGCTATTGCAACAATTTACATCAGAGTACAAGAATATACAGAGTATGAACAAATAATGTACATTTGATAAATATTAGAGATTTATAAATTACAATGCAGCGGAAAATAAAACAAAACACAGCCGAAAGAAATACACGGATACAGAGCATTCCGAATATAGCTCCAGCTGTAAACCAGGATCCTGTGAATATAATATCTGCAAAACCAAAACTACTAGTTGCCCATATGGAAAATTGGGGCACCCAGAGTTTAGGTCTAAACAATAAACTCCAGGTCAGTCATGTGACCGGTGTGAGAACTAAAACAGTTATTAAATTGATTTTAAAGTTAGGAAAATCAAGGGACCACGCCGTATAACAAGGAACGGGTTTACCCCAAGAATACCAGTGCATAAAACAAATAGCGCAATGATAAATAAAGAACAATGAAGCTATTATAAGACTTAGGTCCCATCACACAATGCAACGCAAGCCGAAGGATAGAGTTTTACCTTATAATAGCCAAATATGCTAGGCACGTGAAATTTATCTTTTATTATTAATGGTACATATATGTTTCAAAAACAATATCAATCATAATGTATCAATCATAGACGATATGAGCGTCCCATGCCACTATGTCGCCATATATATGTTTACAATTAAAACCGAAATGTCGTATAGGAAATTGGATTCCATCTGTGTACCTAGGCAAGGGATCATCCTCACCGATTCGAGACCATCTAGCCTACCATGTCTCAGTATACAGCTGTAACTGTACCCTTAGGTAACTGCAGGGCCAGTCCACACTAAGTGCAAGGTAGATTCATAACTCCTGAACATGGGTTTCCCCGCCCTATAGGGCGCAAATCTGGTAAGTATGTCGACCAGAACATCCATCGGCCCCGTAGTGACTGATATAATCGAGGAGCCTCTCTATCCATCAAGTAATATGCAACATCCACATGAGTAAAATGTCTGGGCTCCATACCATGACACCACTCCTGGCTAGAAAGAAATGCACTATACTCCCTACAGTCCTTCTCCCATTTCTGGTTCACACTAGGGTGTGAGGCTCGCGAATTAACACTACACAAAGCTATACTATATTAAAGCCATGCTTTGATCATCAGCCACAAGACTCTTCTTTTCAACAGAAGCCTTGATCCTTTGCATCTCAACATGCCACACAGGCAATTCATGCCATGCGACTGATGTCTATCGATATATAACTTCTGAGCTCGTATGTCTCAGAGAAGGGTGTTAAGCAAGAGAATAAATTCTCCGCCACCAAACAGATATAATTTAATAGAGATCAATCAATATAGAATAAAATCCAATGTCAGACACACATCCATTTACAAGTTTGTTCTGGGTCATAATGAAACTGAAGGCACATTATTCCTCGTCCCATATGTCCAATACAGGAGAGAGGCTCTCGCATATCCGGTCGATCTCCAAGTACGTTTGGACGATCAACACATATTACCTTGTCTTTGGTGTACAACCCAATTAAGACATCAGTAATCATCCAAACGATGTGAAGACCTCCGGTCTTCAACCCCTGTCTTCATCGTTGACTTATCGTCGAATCAGTTACTTAGAATGGGTTTAAACCCGATCTTTCTGAATAACTCGCATATATTATAAATAAGTGCTATAAAAACACAACATATGCCTCATTCCAATCCAGAATATTCTCTTGTTCAAATATTCACATCATTAGGGAAAGGTTCCCATTAATTTTATCAAAGATAAACTCTTTAAATTTATTCTTTAATCTTCCTTTGGATATCAAACCAAATTATGGTTTATCCAAACTAGTCGGGATTAGCGCACCTTACCAAAGTAATCATTTCTTTTATTATCCCAATCCCAACCTATTCATCCCATGGAGCAAAACTAGTAATTCTCCATATCTAACACCACGGTGTTATCGGTAAATTCAATTACCATTTCATGTTCAAATCTAATTAAAGATTTAACTATCGCTTGGAGAAAAACTGGTGACACTCCATTCTCGCCCATTTTCCCAATTTGATAATTTAAATTATCATATCCTCATTTCGATCTAATTAAAGATTCATTAAAACTCCACTTAGTTTTAATCTTCCCAGAAATCAATATTAATGATTATTTAATTTTGGAAAATAAAACATGCCGCATCGACAATCTACACGGTACTATTGATTACTGCTGATATATAACCTCTAAGCTCGTACATCTTAGAGAAGGGTGTTAAGAAAGAGAAACAATTCTCTACCACCAAACAGATATATATTTAGCAAAGATCAACCATACATTTCGAAATACAATGTTTGGCATGTAATCATGTCTTTAACTGGGTAAAAGAACTAATGTCATTTAAAACACAGTTCACGATAAAACCAAATCACATTACATTAATTCTGGAATCTTCACGGAAAACAGATCGATATATATAATCGATATCAATTTCCGTGTCCGACTAATAATATAAATGGAATAACGACCAAGCCTTTTAAATTCCATATATATTACCAATCTTCCTCCACATAAGTTCACTTCGATTATTATCAAATCGAATTTCATTCCATTCCAATTTGTTGTATTCAATTGGAAAATTTTACTTTGGAAAATTTCCTTTAAATCTAAATCAAAAGTTATAAATTCCAAATCACATTTCATTGTAAATCGGGTTAAAGAACGAATGCCATTAAAAACACAGTTCACAATAAACCCAATTCACATTCCCTTTTATTACAATTATTAAATATAAATGGAAACTCTAGTAATCATAATTAAAAGATTTATCCTTTTCACACGGGGTTCAAGAACAATGTTACTGAAAACACCACTCACGACAAAACCAAAATCCAGTTCTTTTACTCAATTCCAATTAAATATTAATTAATTGGAAAACTTCACTAAATCTTAATTAAAAAAATTATTCTTTTCTCAACTAGGTTTAAGAAAAGTGTTAATTAAGACACCGTTCACGACAAACCCAAAATCCAATTCGATATCAAATACAAGGCTCTGAATAGAAATTATATCGGCTTATATTCAATATCAAATTCTGAAACCAACAAATATCGTATTGGAAATAACGATATAACTATATCTTCCAAATTTCCATAACAATATCCGTATAATTGCAAAATCCAACATCGAAATATTACGAAGATGGTTTTCATTCAAATCCACTCCAATTCATACACTGGAAATTTTGGTTATATTAAAACTATTCACAAATTTTTATTTAAAAATTATTGGATTTCAAATCTAGTTAATAACTAGTTCATTTCGATAAAAATATATTTTTTTCTTCACAAACATGGAATTTTTCATCCCAATTCTTTCCAAATTATTTATTTTGATTTTACAAAATTATTAATATTTTTAATAATTTTATTGAGGCCCTTTCAGTCGATTTCCATAAACGGTCATCGAACTGCACTTATAGCGACCTTTTCCAAATTTGACTTGGACATAATTCCAAATCCAACTGTTAGATTTCAAATCTCTTATATTCATTGGAATGCTCTTTTCGATATGAACCAAACGGTTTCGGTTTTAGAAGAATCCGATGGTCGGATCTCCCATAATGTCAACATGAAGTCAATGGTCGAAATTCGCGAACGGTTGCGGCGCGGCGTGTTCTTTTCATGCCATTAAATATATATATATATAATATATATATATATATTCCATCGATTTCCATTTAGAACGTATTTTATAAATCGTTTATAAATTCGTTTTAAAACGATTCTAACTTCATTTTTAATTTCAAATCAAAATTGAATATTCTATATCATTATAATATATAAATGATAATATTTTCAAAATATCAGGTTTTGAAATCATTTCCTTTTTGATATTCATTATAAAAATGAATAAAATCGATATAAATATCATTCGTGTTAAAATGGTGCAAATCTAATCAACATGGCTTATATATTTCAATATTTTCGTGTCCATCCAAAATCGGACATCAAAATCATATTTTGATCCTTTACAGAATATTATTTTGAAATATTCGCTATTTTAAAATATTCATTTTTTTAAAATATTTGTTCTTTCTGAATTGGAATCAAACACAATCAATTACCATATAATGTTATTTATATGTATTTCATACACACATGTACACAACAATAATTATACACAGTCAATCATCATCCAGAGTGCATCACACAACTGCATAAGAATTAAATATAAATAAATAACGCTTACAACAATCTTTCAACCAATCGACTGACATACAACTAAATATTGAGATTAGTGTATGTACAATATCATCCCAATACTCGTGTGGGGTTTTCAAACAACAAATACTGATTATTATTTATGTAGTTGGGTGACGGGTAAAATTTATCGTCCCAATCAATATCAGTTAAATGGGTGTACATAAACAAATCGTCTGATTTGTAAATGAATATTTATTTTCAATACATGACCATTTTATATGGTTCATATATTCAATAAAAAATTATATTTTTATTGTTCAAATATTTTATTCCATACATGAATATTTTATATATTTTATTCATTCAATAAAAATGATATTTTTATTGTTCAAATATTTTATTACATACATGAATATTTTATATATTTTATTCATTCAATAAAAATGATATTTTTATTGTTCAAATATTTTATTCCATACACGAATATTTTATATATTTTATTCATTCAATAAAAATGATATTTTTATTGTTCAAATATTTTATTCCATACAATAAACATAGCACAGTCAATTCAATCCAAACAAACAATCATGGGTTGTGCAATCAATGGTGTCGGGTGCTGCTAAGCACCGTTTGCATCCTAGTATATATTTAATTGTAAATAAACTGAGTGAGAAAGAGTTCTCACTGCCGGTTTCCACTCTGCCTGTTTTATTTCTAAATTTCTAAACAGTTTGAATTTGAATTTGCTCGAAATTCTAACCTACTCCAATTTGGGCCCGGTTAGTTTTGTTGCGAAGCTCTCGTCCCCGCGATCGCAACGGATCCAGTTTCATGCGATTTGGACCTCGTATGAAAAGATATGGGTTTTTAAACATCGGGATAATTAAACGGGTAATTAATTTAATTAATTATAAAATTAACCTTTTTTATAACGCTTTACAAAAAAGTACTGCCGTTTCCCTTTTCTTCTTCTTTCAATATGTTGTACGCATTTGAACCCACCAGCAAAATCTAGGGTTCCACCTCGACGTTGCTACGACCACCGTGAGCCAGATCTGCGACATCCACGAGGACTGTCGTCGCCTGCTCCTCCTTCGCCGGCGATGGCTCGCCGCTCGAGCTCCCCAGGTGGCCAGAATCCGCCTCGATACGCGCTGTGTTTGGAGTTTAAAATCGAGCCCCACAATTGTCGAGGATCCATGAAACTGCTACGAATTTGAAGCTCATGCGAAGCTCTCTGATTTTGCCTTTGAATGTTTGGAGGATTGTTGAGTGGATTTCGCGAAAAATTGAAATGAAAATCTGCAAACACTATTCGTTCGTTGAATGAGAGGCGGCTGACCCTTTTCTAGGGTTTTATAGAAATTTTTATTATATTTCATTTTTATTTAATTCATTTAATACTTGTTTATCTTTTAAACTCAAGTAGAACCCAACGAGTGTTGTCCCTAACTAAATACCCCCATTTTGAACACAATGGGATATGTTTCATAAGCCAATTCAACTGTTTCGACCAGTTTTCGTTAAAATTAAAATATAAATAGATGTATATTGAATTTTAAACTTATATTTTAATTTTACTTGGGCCACATACTAACTCCAAAAATTCCAAAAAAATAAATCTAGATATGTTTTGACGATACGGTCCTAACAAAACTAATTTCATCGAATTTGGAGACCGTTTGAAAAATGGCCATTTTCTGGTCGATCCAAATTGACTAAATTGACAAAACACATTTTCTTTTGCCACACTCACATACTAATTCCAAAAATTCTGAATTTTGAAATCTAGCAATAATTTGACATTCCAGATCCAACCAAAGTGGTTTCGTCGAAAACGGAGGTCATTTGCAAAATGGATATTTATTATATTAAAATATATATAAATTTCATAGTGACTATTCTAAATTTTCAATTGGACATAACTTTTCATTCCTATTACAAAATCTGGTTTTTCACATTCATTGGAAAGATATTTTCAAATAGATTCAAATATTTCTGGTTTTACTGAAATCTGATTTATTTGCAATCCTGTACATTCAGTTGAAATTTGAAATCGAATTTTCAAACTGCCGCGCCATTTCAGGCTCGTTATATAATTAAAATAAATTTATTCATTCTAACTTCGTTTAAATTAAATTTTTAGTCGTTATTATTTAAAATAAATCATTATAAATTTCCAAAATCCATTAGAATAGATAAAATAAAAATTTTAAATTGGTTCTGATTTTCCTAGTTGTTACAATCTCCCCCACTTAAAATCTTTTCATCCTCGAAAAGGAACGAAGCTGAAAGTTGTTTAACTAATCAACTCAACTTCCATTCTGGCCTTAATTCTTCAACTTTTTAGTTTCTAAGAATTTTCAAATTCTTCAAAAATTTGGCTAACACCCTAAATTTTCAAAAAAATTCGCCATAACATCCTTTGTAAGGGGAGACATTTAAAACCGCAACTAGCCACGCAGGGCCCTCATCATCGAAAAAGAAAAAGCCAAGAGGCTAGCCAATCGGCTCATAAAATCATCAAAACCCAATAGATTAGTAAACGTGTACCTATTGTCGGGCATACAATTTTATTCCTCTGCTTAGCTTCCATGCTATGACCTATTCACACACACACACACATATATAAATATATATATATATATATATATTTACATGCATGCAATTCCAATCAATTTTCAATTCAGTTCAAAATTTGACTTGATTGACTACATTTACTATTCATTATCATATTTGTTTGGACAATATAATTAGTGAACTAGTAATCAAACAGCACAACCAGCAATCAATTTGTGAATTAAATTTTCAAATGCCTGACTTTTATATATACTCAAAAATCTATTTTTGATGCAAAATCACAACAATATTCTAACTATATTTTGGTTCTCACACCAGTCAATTGGAAATATAAAGATATCCCACTTTCGAAGCTCGAACATAAATACTAATGATGGAGCGCCATCATCAGAATCAGGCCAGGGCGACTAGAGTGTGATCCTATATCAATCCCGTATATTTGAGGCTTCAATACACGTGGATCAGACGTATATTAAAATCTTTATATACCCGATAGTCCAAATAAATTTAAAATAAAATATTCAAATATGTATAATAAGGTTTAAATTTTCCAAAACAAAATTTGTTTTCTTTTTATTTTAAAAATAACACCCTTCACACTCGTTCTAGGACACTACTGATCCTATCTCTAACGAGACATTCTCCTTGGATATTACTAATCCAATCTCTGATGAATTCTTTCGTTTGATTCTAATATGTCATGTTCTCGAGCTCTGTAAACCAAAGCTCTGATACCAACTGAAATGACCCAAACTCGCCCTTACGAGAAGGCCCGGATTGAGTTAAGAACATAACAAATTAGAACACAAACAGAAGAACATTTCATTGCTATTACAATAATTTACATCAGAGTACAAGAATATATAGAGTATGAGAAAATAATATACATTTGATAAATATTAGAGATTTACAAATTACAATGCAGCAAAAAATAATACAAAACACAACAGAAAGAAATACACGGATACAGAGCATTCCGAATATAGCTCCAGCTGTAAACACGATCCTGTGAATATAATATCTGCAAAACCAAAACTATTAGCTGCCCGTGTGGAAAATAGGGGCACCCAGAGTTTAGGTTAAAACAATAAACTCTAGGTCAGTCATGTGACTGGTGTGAGAACTAAAACAGTTATTAATTTGATATTAAAGTTAGGTATTTTAAAGTTAGGTAAATCAAGGGACCACGTCGTATAACACATAACGGGTTTACCCCCAAGAATACCAGTGCATAAAACAAACAGCGCAATGCTAAATAAAGAACAATGAAGCTATTACAAGACTCATGTCCCATTACACAATGCAACGCAAGCCAGAGGATAGAATTTTACCCTATAATAGCCAAATATGCTTGGTATGCGAAATTTGTCTTTTATTATTACTAGTGCATATATGTTTCAAAAACAATATCAATCATAATGTATCAATCATAGACAATATGAGTGTCCCATGCCACTATGCCACCATATATAGGTTTACAATTAAAACCGAAATGTCGTATTGGAAATTGGATTCCATCTGTGAACCGAGGCAAGGGATCGTCCTCACTGATTCGAGACAATCTAGCCTACCATGTCTCAGGATACAGCCGCAACTGTACCCTTAGGTAACTGCAGGGCCGGTCCACACTAAGTGCATGGTGGATTCATAACCCCTGAACATGCGTTTCCTCGCCCTATGAGGCGTAAATCTGGTCAGTATGTCGACCAGAACATCCATCGACCCCGTAGTGACCGATATAATCGAGGCGCCTCTCTATCCATCAAGTAATATGCAACATCCACATGAGTAAAATGTCTGGGCTCCATATCATGACACCACTCCTAGCTAGAAAGAAACGCACTGTCCTCCCTGCAGTTCTTCTCCCGTTTCTGTTTCACACCGGGGTGTAAGGCTCGCGAATTAACACAACACAAAGCTATGCAACATTAAAGCCGTGCTTTGATCATCAACCACAAAACTCTTCTTTTCAACAGAAGCCTTGATCCTTTGCATATCAACATGCCACACAGGCAATTCACGCCATGCGACCGATGTCGATATATAACCTCTGAGCTCGTACGTCTCAAAGAAGGGTGTTAAGCAAGAGAATAAATTCTCCGCCACCAAACAAATATATATTTAATAGAGATCGATCAACATAGAATAAAATCCAATGTTAGACACACATCCATTTAGAAGTTCGTTCTGGGTCTGAACGAAACCGGAGGCACCTATATAAGAGAGAGGCCCTCGCATATCCGGTCGATCTCCAAATACGTCTAGACAATCACCGCATATTACCTTGTCTTGGGTGTATGGCCCAATCAAGACATCAGTAATCATCAAAACGATGTGAAGACCTCCGGTCTTCAACCACCGTCTTCATCGTCGACTTATCGTCGAATCACTTATTCAGAATGGGTTTAAACCCGGTCTTTCCGAATAACTCGCGTATATTATAAACAAGTGCTATAAAAACACAACATACGCCTCATTCTAATCCAGAATATTCTTTTATTCAAATATTCACATCATTATGGAAAGGTTCCCTTTAATTTTATCAAAGATAAATTCTTTAAATTTATTCTTTAATCTTCCTTTGGATATTAAACCAAATTAAGGTTTATCCAAACTAGTCGGGATTAGCGCACATTACCGAAGTAATCATTTCTTTTATTATCCCAATCCCAACCTATTCATCCCATGGAGAAAAACTAGTAATACTCCATATCTAACACCACAGTGTTATCGGTAAATTTAACTACCATTTCACGTTCGAATCTAAATAAAGATTTAACTATCGCTTGGAGCAAAACTAGTGATACTCCATTCTCGCCCATTTTCCAAAATTTGATAATTTAAATGATCATATCCTCATTTCGATCTAATTAAAGATTCATTAAAACTCCACTTAGTTTTAATCTTCCCAGAAATCAATATTAATGATTATTTAACTTTGCAAAATCAAACATGTCGCATCGACAGTCTACAACATAATATTGATTTCTACCGATATATAACCTCTAAGCTCGTACGTCTTAGAGAAGGGTGTTAAGCAAGAGAATAAATTCTCCGCCACCAAACAGATATATATTTAGCAGAGATCAACCATAGAGTTCGAAATACAATGTTAGGCATGTAATCCTGTCTTAACTAGGTTAAAGAACTAATGTCATTTAAAACATAGTTCACGATAAACCCAAATCACATTCCATTAATACTGGAATCTTCACGGAAAACAGATCGATATATATATATAATCGATATCAATTTCTGTATCCAACTAATAATATAAATGGAGTAACGACCAAGCCTTTTAAATTCCATATATATTGCCAATCTTCCTCCATAGAAGTTCACTTCGATTATTATCAAATCGAATTCCATTCCATTCCAATTTTTTTGTATTCAATTGGTAAACTTTACTTTGGAAAATTTCCTTTAAATCTAAATCAAAAGATTTATAAATTCCAAATCACATTTCATTGTAAATCGGTTTAAAGAACGGTTGTCATTAAAAACACAGTTCACAATAAGCCCAATTCACATTCCCTTTTATTCCAATTATTAAATATAATTGGAAACTCTAATAATCTTAATTAAAAGATTTATTATTTTCACATGGGGTTCAAGAATAGTGTTGCTGAAAACACCACTCACGACAAACCCAAAATCCAATTCTTTTATTCAATTCCAATTAAATACTAATTAATTGGAAAACTTCACTAAATTTTAATTAAAAGATTTATTCTTTTCTCAATTGGGTTTAAGAACAGTGTTATTTGAGACACCGTTCATGACACACTCAAAATCCAATTCGATATCAAATACAAGGCTCTGAATAGAAATTATATCGGCTTATATTCAATATCAAATTCTAAAACCAACAAATATCGTATTGGAAATAACGATATAACTATATCGTCCAAATTTCCATAGCAATATCCGTATAATTGCGAAATCCAACATCAAAATATTCCGAAGTTGATTTCCATTTAAGTCCACTCCAATTCATATATTGGCAATTTTGGTTATATTAAAACCTTTCATAAACCCAATTTATTTTATTTAAAAATTATTGGATTTCAAATCTAGTTAATAACTAGTTCATTTTGATAAAAATATATTTTTATCTTTACAAATGTGGAATTTTTCATCCTAATTCTTTCCAAATCATTTATTATGATTTTACACAAATTATCAATATTTTTAATAATTTTATTAAGACCCTTTCAGTCGATTTCCATAAACGGTCATCGAACTGCACTTATAGCGACCTTTTCCAAATTTGACTTGGGCATAATTCCAAATCCAACCGTTAGATTTCAATTCTCTTATATTCGTTGGAAACATCTTTTCGATATGAACCCAACGATTCCGACTTTAGGAGAATCCGACAGTCGGATCTCCCGTAATGTCAATACGATGTCAATGGTCGAAATTCGCGAACGGTCGCGGCGCGGCGCGTTCTATTCAGGTCATTAAATGTATATATAATATATATATTATATATATTTCGTCGATTTCCATTTAAAACGTATTTTATAAATCGTTTAAAAATTCGTTTTAATACGATCATAACTTCATTTTCAATTTTAAATCAAAATTGAATATTCTATATCATTATAATATATAAATGATAATATTTTCAAAATATCAGGTTTTGAAATCATTTCCTTTTCGATGTTCATTATAAAAATGAATAAAATCAATATAAATATCGTTCGCGTTAAAATGGCGTAAATCTAATCAACATGGCTTATATATTTCAATATTTTCGTGTCCACCGAAAATCGGACATCAAAATCATATTTTGTCCTTTACAGAATATTATTTTAAAATATTCGTTATTTCAAAATATTCGTTATTTTAAAATATTCGTTCTTTCTGAACTAGAATCAGACACAGTCAATTACCATATAATGTTATTTATACGGATTCATACACACATGTACACAACAATAGTTATACACAGTCAACCATCATCCAGAGTGCATCACACAAATGCATAAGCATTAAATATAATTAATTAATGCTTACAAAGTCTATCAACCAATCGATTGACATACAACTAAATATTGGGATTAATGTATATCCAATATCATCCCAATACCCATGTGGGGTTTTCAAACAACAAATACTGATTATTATTTGTGCAGTTGGGCAATGTGTAAAATTTATTATCCCAATCAATATCAGTTAAATAGGTGTACATGAACAAATCATCCGATTTGTAAATGAATATTTATTTTCAACACATGACCATTTTATATGGTTCATATATTCAATAAAAAATTATATTTTTATTGTTTAAATATTTTATTCCATACATGAATATTTTATATATTTAATTCATTCAATAAAAATGATATTTTTATTGTTCAAATATTTTATTCCATACATGAATATTTTATATAATTATTCATTTAGTAAAAAAGAAATTTTTATTGTTTAAATACTTTATTCCATACATGAATATTTTATATATTTTATTCATTCAATAAAACTGATATTTTTATTGTTCAAATATTTTATTCCATACAATAAACACAGCACAGTCAATTCATTCCAAACAAACAATCATGGTTTGTATAATCAATGGTGTCGGGTGCTGCTAAGCACCGTTTGCATCATAGTATTTATTTAACTGTAAATAAATTGAGTGAGAAAGAGTTCTCACTGCCGTTTTCCACTCCGCCAGTTTTATTTCTGAATTTCAGAACAGTCTGAATTTGAATTTGCTCGAAATTCTAACGTGCTCCAATTTGGACCCGATTAGTTTTGTTGCGTAGCTCTCGTCCCCACAATCGCAACGGACCTAGTTTCCGCGATTTGGACCTCGTATGAAAAAGATATGGGTTTTTAAACATCGGGATAATTAAATAAGTAATAAATTTAATTAATTATAAAATTAACCTTTTTTATAATGCTTTGCAAAAAAGTCCTGTCGTTTCCCTTTTCTTCTTCTTTCAATCTGCTGTACGCGTTCGAACCCACCAACGAAAAACTAGGGTTCCACCTCGACGCTGTTATGACCACCGCGAGCCAGATCTGCGACTTCCACGAGGACCGTCGTCGCCTGCTCCTCCTTCCCCAGCGATGGCTCGCCGCTCGAGCTCCCCAGGTGGCTAGAATCCACCTTGATATGCACCGTCTTTGGAGTGTAAAATCGAGCTCCATAATCGTCGAGGATCCATGAAACTGCTACGGATTTGATGCTCATGCGAAGCTCTTTGATTTTGCCTTTGAATGTTTGGAGGATTATTGAGAGGATTTCACGAAAAATTGAAATGAAAATCTAAAAACACAGGTCGTTCATTGAATGATAGGCGGCTGACCCTTTTCTAGGGTTTTATAGAAATTTTTATTATATTTTATTTTTATTTAATTCATTTAATACTTGTTTATCTCTCGAACTCTAAATCGAACCCAATGATTGTTGCCCTTAGCTAAATACCCCCATTCCGAACACAATGGGATAAGTTTCGTAAGCCAGTTCAATTGTTTCGACCTGTTTTCATTAAAACCAAAATGTAAATCAATGTATATTGAATTTTAAACTTACATTATAATTTTACCGGGGCCATATATTGAATCCGAAAATTCCAGAAAAATAAATCTAGCTATGTTTTGACGATACGGTCCTAACAAAATTAATTTCGTTGAATTTGGAGACCACTTGAAAAATGGTTGTTTTCTGGTCGATCCAAATTGACAAAAATTGACAAAACACGTTTTCTTTTGTCACGCTAACATATTAATTCCAAAAATTCTGAATTTTGGAATCTAGCAATAATTTGACATTCCAGATCTAACCAAAGTGGTTTCGTCGAAAACGGAGGTCGTTTGCAAAATGGCTATTTATTATATTAAAAAATATATATATATTCCATAGCGACTATTCTGAATTTTCAACTGGACATAACTTTTTATTCCCGTTATGAAATCTGGATTTTTCACATTCATTGGAAAGATATTTTCAAACAGATTCAAATATTTTTGGTTTTACTGAAATCCGATTTAATTTGAATCATGTACATTCAATTGAAATTTGAAATCGAATTTTCAAACTACCGCGCCCTTTCAGGCTTGTTATATAATTAAAATAAATTTATTCGTTCTAACTTCGTTTAAATTAAATTTTTAGTCATTATTATTTAAAATAAACCATTTTAAATTTCCAAAATCTATTAAAATAGCTAAAGTAAAAAAATTTAATTGGTTCTGATTTTCTCGGTTGTTATAATGCACAAGCCGGAGGATAGAGTTTTACCTTATAATAGCCAAACATGCTTGTACGCCTTAAAAACAAATCATTTTGATATTATTTTAAGGTGCTTAGTGTATAAACAACTTTAAATATAAATTTATCAATCATAGACGGCATATGTACCATATATTATATCGCCATATAGGTTCACAACTAAAACCGAAAAGTCGCATATTGGAAATTGGATTCCATCTATGAGTCGAGGCAAGGGATGTACTCCTTACCAGTTTTGGGCCATCTCTAGCGGGATGCCTATGTAATAACCCGGAATATCTGAGCCAATTTAAAAATTTTATTTTTGTAACAACCCGAAAATTTGGGCCAGTTTAAAATTTTTATTTTGGCAATTTTAGCGAATTTTGAACGTTTAAAATAGATTATTTTAAATAATATCGTAGAGAGATTTATTTTGAATATAAATCGAACGTATATATTATATAGTTCATCGTTAGAATATAAATAATTATTTATATTTATACAAGGAATTGAAAATGGCGCGGTAGTTCGATAATTCGATTTCAAACTTCAATTGAACATACCAGGTGCAAAATAAACCGGATTTTAGTGAAACCAAAAATAATAGGATCTATTTGATAATATCTTTCCAACGAATCCGAAAATTCGAAATTTCATAGTGGGAATCAAAAGATATGTCCAGTTGAAAATTCTGAATAGTCGCTATGGAATTCAGGCCCTTAAAAATGGAAATTTTGCAAACGACCTCGGATTTCGACGAAACCACTTTTGTTGGATCTGTGATGTAAAGTTATTGCTAGATTCCAAATTTCATAATTTTCCGAATCAATATGCAAGCGTGGCAAAGGAAAACGCGTTTGACCAGTTTCAGTTGATTTTAATCGACTGGAAAATGGCCATTTTTCAAATGGTCTCAGAATTTGATGAAACTAGTTTTGTTAGGACCGTATCATCGATACGAAGCTAGAAAATATTTTTCTGGATTTTTTCGAGTTAGTATGTGACCTCGGTAAATTGAAATGTACGTTCAAATTGAATATATAATGAATTATATTTTAATTCTAGCGGAAACTGATCGAAATGATCGAATTGGGTTACGAAACATATCTCAATGTGTCCGGAATGGGGGTATTTAGCTAGGGGCGACAGCCGTTGAGGTTCATTTGGAGTTCGTATGAAAAAGAGGGTATTTTTGGAAATAATTTTATTCTTTTTTATATATAAATACACCTTTTTGCCTTAACCCTAATCACAATCAGGAAGCCGCCGTTTAGTGGAAATCGACGGACTAGAGCTTCAAAATAAAACCCTAAAAAAATATCCGAATCTCGATCAAATTAATTCATGAATTCAAAACAACAATTCGAGAGCATCTTCAGATCTTTAAATTTGTATAAGGTTGATTGAAAACCGTTTAGTGTTTTGCTCAAATTTGGATCAAGAATAAGGCGCGTTCAAAGGGGTTTTCGCGCTGCCTGGGATCGACGAGTTCGATGAGTTTGGGTGGAGTAGGTAGGCGACGCGGAAGGAGACGGATGATGGTTTCTGATCGTGGTTCGGCTTCATAGGAGGGCGTGCGACTTTGGTCAGAAGGAGGAAGCGAGTTCGTATTTTATCTGTATCAATGAGGAAGAAGAAAGGGGGAGGCCAGGTCACGTGAAAAGGAGGTGAGAAATTTATTTAAAATACATTGTTATAAATAAGACTGAAATGTATATTGATAATTTTGTTAAATAAAACTAAAATTTATGTTTATAATTTTGTTAGGAAAACCTGCAATTTATATATATAGTATTGTAAAAAAAAATACCATAGGTTTTAAAATTATGAATAGAATTTTTTTTTTGTAAATATAATTAGCAAATGTTCTTTTAAATAAAATTAACTATATAAAAATATACATGCTTTGTAAAATATAAAATGAACAATGTTGTTTTAAAATAAAATTGGCGTGATTGTAGAATATAAAATTAACATTGTTTTGTTTGAAATTATAAAAATCATATTGTTTGAAATTATAGAAGTCATACAGTTTGAAAATAGAAAAATTAGGATTGTTTTAAAATAGAAAGAGCAACATAAAAATACAATTTTTATAGAATCGCATTAGAAAGAAAAATATGATTTTTAACATATATATGTTATTTATATGATAGACGTGCTGGAGCTCTGGAAAAACAAATCTAAAATTGACAGCAAAAGAATGGCGGAATGGAAACCTCTGTGAGAATTTCTCACTCTTCAATTTCTTTTCTAGTTATATATATATACTAGGATGCAGACGGTGCTTAGTAGCACCCGACACAATCGTCCACAGACCATGGACTTGTTTGTTTGGTTGCATAAATTAGTTAGATGATTTGATTTGAATTTGGTTGTTTGGTGAATTTGATTGATATGTGAATGGCATGGGCCTTCACTAGACCGGGGATAAGGCTAGGCCTTGTCTCGTTTCTAGTATCGTGCCGTTATGCCGCCGAAATTTTCTAAAATAAGTTAGAAAAATAAAAATATCATTTTATTTAAAGAATGAACTGAATAGAAATTCATATGTTAAAAATAAAATGTTTTATCGTTAAAAATATATAATTTTTAACGTGAATATGAATATAGTGAATGTGAATAAATAAATATTCATTTACAAACCGGACGGTTTGTTTATGTACACCTATTTGAAGGACATTGATTGAGACGATAAATTTTACACATTGCCCAACTGCACAAATAAAATATGTGTTTGATTGTTTGAAACCCCACACGGGTGTTGGGATGAAATTTGAAGTTCACTCATCCTGATTGATTAAATATGTCGATCGATTGATTGACATGCTGTTATAAGCGTTAGATATCTATATTTGATGCTTATACGGTGTAGTGCACTTTGGTTGATGGTTGATTATTTTCAATGCTATTATATACGTGTGATGTATGAAAAGTCCATATAATTAACATTATATGGTGATTGATTGGGCCTCATTCCAATTTAGAAAATAAAGAATATTAAAATATAAAGGTTCATGTGTTGACTGTACTCATCCGTTGAGATTAGTCATGTGTTGAACGAAATATTTTAATAATAAAATTTATATCTTTATCAATATAATATAAATGTTCATGTGGTGACTGTACTCATCCGTTGAGATTAGTCATGTGTTGAACGAAATATTTTTATAATAAAATTTACATCTTTATCAATATAAAATAAAGGTTCATGTGTTGACCGTACTCATCCGTTGAATTAGTCATGTGTTGAAAGAAATATTTGAAAAAGAAATATTTGAATCAGAACATTTGAAAATAGAAATATATGAAGCCGTGTTGTTTAGATTGACGCCATTTTGACGTGAACGATATTTATATCGATTTTACTCATTTTAAAATGAATATTGAAAAGTGATTTCGAAATCGCATATTTTGAAATGAAATTTGAATTGAATTGAATATAAAACGATTTCGAAGTGAATTGAATATATAATGAATTCGAATTGAATGGAAAACGAATTTGATTTCAATTGAATAGCAAACAAAACGAATTCGAATTGAATTGAATATAAAACCAATTCGAATTGAATTGAAAACGAATTCGAATTGAATTGAAAACGAATTGAAATGAATTCAAATTGAATTGAAATTTGAATTGAACGGAAATGAATTTTAAAACGAATTTATAAGGAAAAATTCAATTTTGATTTGAAATTGAAATGAAAGTTGAAATTGTTTTGAAAACGAAATTAAAATGATTTATAAAATTCGCTTTAAATAGTAATCGACGGAATATATATTATATATATAATATAATGGCCTGAATAGAACGCGCCGCGCCGCGGCAGTTCGTGAATTTCGACCATTTATTTCAAACGGACATTACGGGAGATCCGACCGTCGGATTCTCCTAAAACCGGAACCGTTGGGTTCGTATCGAAAAGAGCTTTCTAACGAATATTAAAAATTTGAAATCTAACGGTTGGATTTGGAGATACGTCCAAATCAAATTCGAAAAAGGCCGCTGTAAGTGCAGTTCGATGGCCGTTGATGGAAATCGACTGTACGGACCCTGATAAAATTATCAAAAATAGTAATAATTTGTGTAAAATCATAAGAAATGATTTGGGAAAAATTGGGATGAAAAACTCCATATTTGAAAAGATAAAAATAGATTTTTATCGAAATGAACTAGTTTTGAATTAAAATTAAAACCCATTTATTTTTAAATAAATAAATAAATCGGATTTGAAATGAATTTTAAATAGAATTGATTTGTGGTTTTATCGTGAACAGTGTTTTAAATAACACTTGTTCTTTAACCCGATAATAAATAGAATGTGATTTGGGTTTGTCGTGAACTGTGTTTTAAAAGACATTAGTTCTTTAACCCAGTAAAAGGAGTTTTAATGAATCTGCAATTAGATTGAAATGTAAATCTATAATCTAAATTATCAAATTTAGAAAATGAGCGAGAATGGAGTATTGCCAGTTTTGCTCCAAAGCGATACTTAAATCTTTAATTAGATTTGAACGTGAAATGGTAATTAATTTTACCAAGAACACTGTGATGTTAAATATGGAGTATTACCAGTTTTGCTTCATGGGATGAATAGGTTGGGATTGGGAAATAAATTAAATAATTACTTCGGTATGGTTTGCTAATCTCGACTAGTTTGGAAAACCATAATTTGGTTTGAAATGACATCCAAAGGAAGATTAAAGGATAAATTTTAAAGAATTTATCTTGGATAAAATTAATGGGAACCTTTCCCTAAGAATTGAAATTTAGAAACTAGCTGAAGGTTAGTTAAGAAGAATGGTTTCCTGGATATTGATCTGATGTAAGGTTCGGCCTTCGGGGTTAATATTTGGGGAATTGCTCTCTTACTGATTTACGGTTAGTAACTAATGAATTGGAATGAGGCATATGTTGTGTTTGTGTAACATTTATTTTTAATATACGCGGGTTGTTCGGAAAGGCCGGGTTTATACCCATTCTGAATAATCAATTCGACGATATGTCGAAGATGAAGACGGTGGTTGAAGGCCGGAAGTCTGCACGTCGTTCAGATAATTACTGACGATCCTGATTGGGCTGTACACCCAAGAGGATGGAAATAGTTGGTGGTCGTCCAGACGTACTTGGAGATGGATGGATATGCGAGGAAAGTGCCTCCGGTTTCGTTCAGACCTAGAACGAACTTGTAAATGGATGGTGTGTCTGACATTGTATTCCTTTATATTGTATTCGTTGATCTCTGCTAAATATATATCTGTTTGGCGGCGGAGAATTTATTCTCTTGCTTAACACCCTTTTATGAGACATACGAGCTCAGAGGTTATATATTAGCAGAAATCAGTGGTACGATATGGATTGATAATGTGGCATGCTGAGATGCAGTGATCCAGACTTTTGTTGAAAAGCAAAGTTTGGTGGATGATGATCAAAGCGCAGCTGATATGGCATGGCTTTGTGTATAGCGTTGATTCGCGAGCCTCACACCTCGGTGTGAACCAAAAACGGGGAGGACCTCCGGGAAATGGACATATGCTGGTTTCTAGTTAGAAGTGGTGTCAGTGCTTAAACTGGCTGGCATTACTTATGTGGATGTTGCTTATCATTACTTATTGCCCAGCGGGGCGTCTCGGTTAACGGTGGTTGCAGAGGCTTACGGGTCCCAGATCACTATGAGGTTCCATAGAACCGGCTAGCATATCGTTTACGGCATTACTAACCATCGACGGGTGGCCGGCCCCGTCGTTCCGGGTGCAGTCGCGGCTGCAACCTGAGGCTCGGGCTAGAGAGTCTCGAATTAAGCACAGGATATTCCCTTTGCCTTGGTTCACAGGATGGAAATCCAATTTCCAATACGTGTATTGCGGTTTTAATTGTATAACTAGTATGGCGACATGATATATGGTACCCATGCCGTCTATGATTGATATTTATGATTGAAATTGTTTTGACACTATACACTTATAGTAGTATCAAATGATTTGTTTTAAACGTACTAAGCATGTTTGGCTATTATAAGGGAAAACCCTATCCTCCGGCTGCGTTGCATTGTGTGATGGGACCTGGGTCTTATAATAGCTTCATTTTTAGAAAAGCATTGCGTTGTTTACTTATATGCACTAGTATTCTTTGGAGGAAACCCGTTCCGTGTTATCCGGCGTGGTCCCTTGATTTACCTAACTTTAAAATAAAGATTTACAACTGTTTTAGTTCTCACACCAGTCACATGACTGACCTGGAGTTTATTGTTTTAACCTAAACTCTGGGTGCCCCTATTTTCGACACGGGCAGCTAGTAGTTTTGGTTTTGCAGATTTATATTCACATGATCCTGGTTTACAACTGGGATGATATCCGGAAAGCTTTGTATCCGTATATCTCTTCTAGTTGTGTATTGTATTATTTTCCGCTGCTATGTATTTAAATGTAATTTAAATCTCTGATATTTCTGTGTAATATTCATTTTTACTCTGTATATTCTTGTATTCTGGTGCATTGTTGTAATATACAATGAAATGTTCTTCTGTATGTGTTATGTTGTGGCTTGTTCTCGAACTATCCGCGCTTTCCTCACCGGGGAAGTTACGGGTTTTCACAGTTGGTATCAGAGCTTTGGTTTACAAAGCTCGAGAACAAGACACATTAGAACCATACGGAAGAATTCATCAGAAATTGGATTAGTAATATCCTATAAGAATGGCTCGTTAGAGATGGGATCAGTAGTACCCTAGAATGAGCCGAAAGAGTGTTATTTTTGAAATAAAAATTGAAAACCAATTTTGTTTTGAAAATTAAATTCAATTATACGTATTTGACTATTTATTTGTATTGAAAATGGACAACCAAGTATATAAAGGTTTTGTGTATACGTCTGATCCACGTGTATTCGAAGTTTTAATATACTGGGTAGATATAGAATCACACCCTAGTCACCTGGAGATGATTCTACTGATGACTACGTAGCATCAGTAGTTTGTGTTCGAGTTTCGAAGGTGGGATATCTATATATTTCCATCGACTGGTGTGAGAACCAAAACTAGATAGGGCTAATTTTTGTGAATTTGCATCAAAAACATGATTTTTTCTACCTATATCAATGTTATGTGTTTGATAAGCTAATCAACCAATTGATTGATGTTTGTGTCGTATGATTATTCCTTGAAACTAATATGTACATGAAAGTTATATTAGTCAAATTTTACCAAATGTTGAACTAAATTGAAAATTGTTTGAATTTGCATGCAAATACATGTATATACATTGAACAGGTCATAGCAAGGAGGCTAGAGAAGAGGAATAAAATTGTTTGCCCGACAAATAGGTACATGTTTATCATAAATTACTGTTTTGTTTGGGTGATGATGATTTTATGAGCCTATTGGCTAGCCGCTTGGTTTTTTCTTTTTCTTTTTGAGATTAGAAGGCCTATATGGCAATTTCGGGATTTTCCCGTGGCTCCCGGTGCAGGGGAGGTTATGGCGAAATTTTTCGAAAATTCCGAGTGTTAGTCAAATTTTTGAAAATTCTCAGAAACTGAAAAGTTGGAGAATGGAAGCCATATCGAACGTAAAGTTGATTAATCAAACCACTTTCGATTTTGTTCCTTTTCGGGGACGAAAAGTTTTAAGTGGGGGAGATTGTAACAACCCAAAAATCTGGGCCAGTTTAAAATTTTTATTTTGGCAATTTTAGCGAATTTTGAACATTTAAAATAGATTATTTTTAATAATATCGTAGAGAGATTTATTTTGAATATAAATCGAACGTATATATTATATAGTTCATTGTTAGAATATAAATAATTATTTATATTTATACAAGGAATTGAAAATGGCGCGGTAGTTCGATAATTCGATTTCAAACTTCAATTGAACATACCAGGTGCAAAATAAACCGGATTTTAGTGAAACCAAAAATAATAGGATCTATTTGATAATATCTTTACAACGAATCCGAAAATTCGAAATTTCATAGTGGGAATCAAAAGATATGTCCAGTTGAAAATTCTGAATAGTCGCTATGGAATTCAGGCCCTTAAAAATGGAAATTTTGCAAACGACCTCGGATTTCGACGAAACCACTTTTGTTGGATCCGTGATGTAAAATTATTGCTAGATTCCAAATTTCATAATTTTCCGAATCAATATGCGAGCGTGGCAAAGGAAAACGCGTTTGATTTTAATCGACTGGAAAATGACCATTTTTCAAATGGTCTCAGAATTTGATGAAACTAGTTTTGTTAGGACCGTATCATCAATACGAAGCTAGAAAATATTTTTCTGGATTTTTTCGAGTTAGTATGTGACCTCAGTAAATTGAAATGTACGTTCAAATTGAATATATAATGAATTATATTTTAATTCTAGCGGAAACTGATCGAAATGATCGAATTGGGTTACGAAACATATCTCAATGTGTCCGGAATGGGGGTATTTAGCTAGGGGCGACAGCCGTTGAGGTTCGTTTGGAGTTTGTATGAAAAAGAGGGTATTTTTGGAAATAATTTTATTCTTTTTTTATATATAAATACACCTTTTTGCCTTAACCCTAATCACAATCAGGAAGCCGCCGTTTAGTGGAAATCGACGGACTAGAGCTTCAAAATAAAACCCTCAAAAAATATCCGAATCTCGATAAAATTAATACATGAATTCAAAACAACAATTCGAGAGCATCTTCAGATCTTTAAATTTGTATAAGGTTGATTGAAAACCGTTTAGTGTTTTGCTCAAATTTGGATCAAGAATAAGGCGCGTTCAAAGGGGTTTTCGCGCTGCCTGGGACCGACGAGTTCGATGAGGTTGGGTGGAGTAGGTAGGCGACACGGAAGGGGACGGATGATGGTTTCTGATCGTGGTTCGGCTTCATAGGAGGGCGTGCGACTTTGGTCAGAAGGAGGAAGCAAGTTCGTATTTTATCTGTATCAATGAGGAAGAAGAAAGGGGGAGGCCAGGTCACGTGAAAAGGAGGTGAGAAATTTATTTAAAATACATTGTTATAAATAAGACTGAAATGTATATTGATAATTTTGTTAAATAAAACTAAAATTTATGTTTATAATTTTGTTAGGAAAACCTGCAATTTATATATATAGTATTGTAAAAAAAATACCATAGGTTTTAAAATTATGAATAGAATTTTTTTTTTTGTAAATATAATTAGCAAATGTTCTTTTAAATAAAATTAACTATATAAAAATATACATGCTTTATAAAATATAAAATGAACAATGTTGTTTTAAAATAAAATTGGCGTGATTGTAGAATATAAAATTAACATTGTTTTGTTTGAAATTATAAAAATCATATTGTTTGAAATTATAGAAGTCATACAGTTTGAAAATAGAAAAATTAGGATTGTTTTAAAATAGAAAGAGCAACATAAAAATACGATTTTTATAGAATCGCATTAGAAAGAAAAATATGATTTTTAACATATGTATGTTATTTATATGATAGACGTGCTGGAGCTCTGGAAAAACAAATCTAAAATTGACAGCAAAAGAATGGCGGAATGGAACCCTCTGTGAGAATTTCTCACTCTTCAATTTCTTTTCTAGTTATATATATACTAGGATGCAAACGGTGCTTAGTAGCACCCGACACAATCGTCCACAGACCATGGACTTGTTTGTTTGGTTGCATAAATTAGTTAGATGATTTGATTTGAATTTGGTTGTTTGGTGAATTTGATTGATATGTGAATGGCGTGGGCCTTCACTAGACCGGGGATAAGGCTAGGCCTTGTCTCGTTTCTAGTATCGTGCCGTTATGCCGCCGAAATTTTCTAAAATAAGTTAGAAAAATAAAAATATCATTTTATTTAAAGAATGAACTGAATAGAAATTCATATGTTAAAAATAAAATGTTTTATCGTTAAAAATATATAATTTTTAACGTGAATATGAATATAGTGAATGTGAATAAATAAATATTCATTTACAAACCGGACGGTTTGTTTATGTACACCTATTTGAAGGACATTGATTGAGACGATAAATTTTACACATTGCCCAACTGCACAAATAAAATATGTGTTTGATTGTTTGAAATCCCACACGGGTGTTGGGATGAAATTTGAAGTTCACTCATCCTGATTGATTAAATATGTCGATCGATTGATTGACATGCTGTTATAAGCGTTAGATATCTATATTTGATGCTTATACAGTGTAGTGCACTTTGGTTGATGGTTGATTATTTTCAATGCTATTATATACGTGTGATTTATGAAAAGTCCATATAATTAACATTATATGGTGATGGATTGGGCCTCATTCCAATTTAGAAAATAAAGAATATTAAAATATAAAGGTTCATGTGTTGACTGTACTCATCCGTTGAGATTAGTCATGTGTTGAACGAAATATTTTAAAAATAAAATTTATATCTTTATCAATATAATATAAATGTTCATGTGGTGACTGTACTCATCCGTTGAGATTAGTCATGTGTTGAACGAAATATTTTTATAATAAAATTTACATCTTTATCAATATAAAATAAAGGTTCATGTGTTGACCGTACTCATCCGTTGAGATTAGTCATTGTTGAAAGAAATATTTGAAAAAGAAATATTTGAATCAGAACATTTGAAAATAGAAATATATGAAGCCGTGTTGTTTAGATTGACGCCATTTAGACGTGAACGATATTTATATCGATTTTACTCATTTTAAAATGAATATTGAAAAGTGATTTCGAAATCGCATATTTTGAAATGAAATTTGAATTGAATTGAATATAAAACGATTTCGAAGTGAATTGAATATATAATGAATTCGAATTGAATGGAAAACGAATTTGATTTCAATTGAATAGCAAACGAAACGAATTCGAATTGAATATAAAACCAATTCGAATTGAATTGAAAACGAATTCGAATTGAATTGAAAACGAATTGAAATGAATTCAAATTGAATTGAAATTTGAATTGAATAGAAATGAATTTTAAAACGAATTTATAAGGAAAAATTCAATTTTGATTTGAAATTGAAATGAAAGTTGAAATTGTTTTGAAAACGAAATTAAAATGATTTATAAAATTCGCTTTAAATAGTAATCGACGAAATATATATTATATATATAATATAATGGCCTGAATAGAATGCGCCGCGCCGCGGCAGTTCGTAAATTTCGACCATTTATTTCAAACGGACATTACGGGAGATCCGATCGTCGGATTCTCCTAAAACCGGAACCGTTGGGTTCGTATCGAAAAGAGCTTTCTAACGAATATTAAAAATTTGAAATCTAACGGTTGGATTTGGAGATACGTCCAAATCAAATTTGAAAAAGGTCGATGTAAGTGCAGTTCGATGGCCGTTGATGGAAATCGACTGAACGGACCCTGATAAAATGATCAAAAATAGTAATAATTTGTGTAAAATCATAAGAAATGATTTGGGAAAAATTGGGATGAAAAACTCCATATTTGAAAAGATAAAAATAGATTTTTATCAAAATGAACTAGTTTTGAATTAAAATTAATACCTATTTATTTTTAAATAAATAAATAAATCGGATTTGAAATGGATTTTAAATAGAATTGATTTGTGGGTTTATCGTGAACAGTGTTTTAAATAACACTTGTTCTTTAACCCGATAATAAATAGAATGTGATTTGGGTTTATCGTGAACTGTGTTTTAAAAGACATTAGTTCTTTAACCTAGTAAAAGGAGTTTTAATGAATCTGCAATTAGATTGAAATGTAAATCTATAATCTAAATTATCAAATCTAGAAAATGAGCGAGAATGGAGTATTGCCAGTTTTGCTCCAAAGCGATGCTTAAATCTTTAATTAGATTTGAACGTGAAATGGTAATTAATTTTACCAAGAACACTGTGATGTTAAATATGGAGTATTACCAGTTTTGCTTCATGGGATGAATAGGTTGGGATTGGGAAATAAATTAAATAATTACTTCGGTATGGTTTGCTAATCTCGACTAGTTTGGAAAACCATAATTTGGTTTGAAATGACATCCAAAGGAAGATTAAAGGATAAATTTTAAAGAATTTATCTTGGATAAAATTAATGGGAACCTTTCCCTAAGAATTGAAATTTAGAAACTAGCTGAAGGTTAGTTAAGAAGAATGGTTTCCTGGATATTGATCTGATGTTGGTTTCGACCTTCGGGGTTAATATTTGGGGAATTGCTCTCTTACTGATTTACGGTTAGTAACTAATGAATTGGAATGAGGCGTATGTTGTGTTTGTGTAACATTTATTTTTAATATACGCGGGTTGTTCGGAAAGGCCGGGTTTATACCCATTCTGAATAATCAATTCGACAATATGTCGAAGATGAAGACGGTGGTTGAAGGCCGGAAGTCTTCACGTCGTTCGGATAATTACTGACGATCCTGATTGGGCTGTACACCCAAGAGGATGGAAATAGTTGGTGGTCGTCCAGACGTACTTGGAGATGGATGGATATGCGAGGAAAGTGCCTCCGGTTTCGTTCAGACCTAGAACGAACTTGTAAATGGATGGTGTGTCTGACATTGTATTCCTTTATATTGTATTCGTTGATCTCTGCTAAATATATATCTGTTTGGCGGCGGAGAATTTATTCTCTTGCTTAACACCCTTTTATGAGACATACGAGCTCAGAGGTTATATATTGGCAGAAATCAGTGGTACGATATGGATTGATAATGTGGCATGCTGAGATGCAGTGATCCAGACTTTTGTTGAAAAGCAAAGTTTGGTGGATGATGATCAAAGCGCAGCTGATATGGCATGGCTTTGTGTATAGCGTTGATTCGCGAGCCTCACACCTCGGTGTGAACCAAAAACGGGGAGGACCTCCGGGAAATGGACATATGCTGGTTTCTAGTTAGAAGTGGTGTCAGTGCTTAAACTGGCTGGCATTACTTATGTGGATGTTGCTTATCATTACTTATTGCCCAGCGGGGCGTCTCGGTTAACGGTGGTTGCAGAGGCTTACGGGTCCCAGATCACTATGAGGTTCCATAGAACCGGCTAGCATATCGTTTACGGCATTACTAACCATCGACGAGTGGTCGGCCCCGTCGTTCCGGGTGCAGTCGCGGCTGCAACCTGAGGCTCGGGCTAGAGAGTCTCGAATTAAGCATAGGATATTCCCTTTGCCTTAGTTCACAGGATGGAAATCCAATTTCCAATACGTGTATTGCGGTTTTAATTGTAGAACTAGTATGGCGACATGATATATGGTACCCATGCCGTCTATGATTGATATTTATGATTGAAATTGTTTTGACACTATACACTTATAGTAGTATCAAATGATTTGTTTTAAACGTACTAAGCATGTTTGGCTATTATAAGGGAAAACCCTATCCTCCGGCTGCGTTGCATTGTGTGATGGGACCTGGGTCTTATAATAGCTTCATATTTAGAAAAGCATTGCGTTGTTTACTTATATGCACTGGTATTCTTGGGAGGAAACTCGTTCCGTGTTATCCGGCGTGGTCCCTTGATTTACCTAACTTTAAAATATAGATTTACAACTGTTTTAGTTCTCACACCAGTCACATGACTGACCTGGAGTTATTGTTTTAACCTAAACTCTGGGTGCCCCTATTTTCGACACGGGCAGCTAGTAGTTTTGGTTTTGCAGATTTTTATTCACAGGATCCTGGTTTACAGCTGGGATGATATCCGGAAAGCTTTGTATTCGTATATCTCTTCTAGTTGTGTATTGTATTATTTTTCGCTGCTATGTATTTAAATGTAATTTAAATCTCTGATATTTCTGTGTAATATTCATTTTTACTCTGTATATTCTTGTATTCTGGTGCATTGTTGTAATATACAATGAAATGTTCTTCTGTATGTGTTCTGTTGTGGCTTGTTCTCGAACTATCCGCGCTTTCCTCACCGGGGAAGTTACGGGTTTTCACAATTTTGGCAATTTTTATGAATTTTGAATATTTAAAATGATTCATTTTAAATAATGACGACGAGAAATTTATTTTGAATAGAATTAGAACGTATATATTTATTTGAATCGTCGTTAGAATATAAATATTTTATTTTAATTATAAAAGGAATTGAAAATGGTGTGGTAGTTTGAAATTTTGATTTCAAAGTTCAAATGAATGTGCAGGATTCAAAATAAACCGGATTTTGGTGAAACCAAAAATATCTGAATCTATTTGAAAATATCTTTCCAAGGAATCCGAAAATTTGAAATTTCATTGCGGGAATCAAAAGTTACGTCCAGTTGGAAATTCAATATAGTCGCTGTGGAATTCTGGCCCTTAAAATGGAAATTTTGCAAACGACCTCCGTTTTCGACAAAACCACTTTTGTTGGATCCGGGATGTCAAGTTATTGCTAGATCCCAAAAATCGTAATTTTTTGAATCAAAATGTGAGCGTGGCGAAGTTAAACGTGTTTTAACAGTTTCAGTCAATTTCGATCGACCAGAAAATGGTCATTTTTCAAACGGTCTCAGAATTCGATGAAATTAGTTTTGTTAGCACCGTATCATCAATACGAAGTTAGAAAATATTTTTTAGGAATTTTTCGAGTCGTATGTGGCCTCGGTAAGTTGAAATGCGCGTTCAAATTCAATATATTGATTTATATTTTGATTTTGACGGAAACTGATCGAAACGATCGAACCAACTCACGATACTTATCCCATTGTGTTCGGAATGGGGGTAGTTAGCTAGGGACGACAGTCGTTGTGTTCGATTTGGGGTTCGAATGGAAAAGTACCTTTATGAATAATTCAATAAATAAAATCCTTTTCCCTTAACCCGCCCCCCTTTCCCTCTTCAGAAATTCAAAACCAATTCAAAAAAGAAAAGAAAAAAAAGGAAGAACGCGTCAATGTCGGCCCTCCCTCGAAGCCACCGCGCTCCGTCGCCCTCGCCACCTCCCCCTCCACCTCCGTCGGCCTCCTCTTCCACTTCTCCGGCGAAACTGCGAGCCCTATCACCCCCACAACCCAGAACAACCCAAATCCCTCAGCCCTGGAACCCTAGCCCCCCTTTCTCGCTACAGCCACCGCCAAAGGCGACACCGCCTATCCTCTGGGCACAGCGCGACTACCTGAGCCCTCCCCCCTCTTTGGACGACGGCAGTGAGCCCCCCCCTCTCCACCTCAGTTCAACAGGCCAGGAATTCGATTTTGCTAAGTTTATATATATACATAATTATTTTAATTTATACATAACTTTATAAAGTCCGTTTTTAATATATGTATATAACTTTATAAAGGTATAAAAGGTGAGATTTTTAATTAGCGAAGGTAAGATTTTTCATGTTGTGAAAATATGATTTTTAAAGGAGATAAAAATATAGTCTTTGTTATAGAAAGAACGAGATAAAAATATAGTCTTTGTTATGGAAAGAATGAGATAAAAATATAGTCTTTGTTATGAAAAGAACGGGATAAAAATATAATTTTTATTGTATGTAGAGTATAAAAATATAATTTTTATATAATGAGAAGAAATAAAAATATTATTTTTATCTCTATAGCGTTGAAATAAAAATGTGATTTTTAATGTGAACAGCATGAAAAAGATTGTGTTGGAAGTACGGGCAAATCCAGACTATTCTGAATTTCAGAAATAGAATGGAGGAGTGGAACCCAAAGGTGAGAACTTCTCACTTTTAATTTATTTTTCTAGTTGAAATATATACTAGGATGCAGACGGTGCTTAGCAGCACCCGACACCCGTCGTCCACGGACCATGGATGGCTTGTATGTTTGATTGTATGTTGTTGTGAAAATTGATTGTGTGATGTGGAATGAAATAAAATATTTATATAGTTAAAAATATTTTATCGTTAAAAATATAATTTTTAACGTGTATGTGAATAAAATAAATATTTATTAACAAATCGAACGATTTGTTTATGTACACTGATTGGGACGATAAATTTTACACATCGCCCAACTGCACAAATAAAAATCTGTGTTTGTTGACTGAAACCCCACACGGTTATTGGGATGATATTTGACGTACACTAATCCCGATTGTTTTGTTGTATGTCAATCGATAGGTTGACAGGTAGTTGTGTGGTGCACTTTGGATGATGGTTGATTATTTATCATTGCAATTATATACATGTGTTGTATAGAATCCATATAAATAACATTGTATGGTAATTGAGTGGGTCTCATTCCAATTTGGAAAATAAATTATATTCATGTGTTGAATAAACAAAATAGTCATGTGCTGACAATACTCATGTGTTGAGAATATTCATGTGTTGAAACCATTCATGTGTTGAAAATATTCATGTGTTGAGTAAAATCTTTAAACAATAAAATTTACATCTTTATCATGTATAAAATTAGAAGCTAACTGGAAACTAGATAAGATGAGTGGTTTCCTAGGTATTGATCTGATGTTGGTTTCGGCCTTCGGGGTTAATATTTAGGGAATCGTTCTCTTACTAATTTATGGTTAGATGCTGATTAAGAATTAAATGATATAAAACACAATTTTATATAATATATAAAATAACAAAAATAGTCATGTGTTGACAATGCTCATGTGTTGAGAATATTCATGTGTTGAAAATATTCATGTGTTGAATAAAATATTTATACAATAAAATTCACATTTTTATTGTAAGTAAGAATTAATAAATATTCATGTGTCAAATAAAATATATATTCATGTGTTGAAGAAAATATTCACTTGTTGAATAGAATAACAAAGTTATTGAAATATATAAAGCCGTGTTGATTAGATATGCGCCATTTTGACGCGAACGATATTTATATCGATTATATTTGTTTTTATAATGAATATAGAAAAGGAAGTGATTTTAAAATATTACGTTTGGAAAATATTATCATTTATATATATTGATGATATGGAATATTCAATTTTGATTTAAAATTTAATATGAAGCTGAAACCGTTTTTAAAACGAATTTAAAACGATTTATAAAATACGTTTAGAATTGAAATCGACGAAATATATAAAATATATATATTAAATGGCCTGAATAGAACGCGTCGCGCAGTAGCAGTTCACGAATTTCAACCATTGACTTCGAATTGATGTTACGGGAGATCCGACCGTCGGATTCTCCTGAAACCGGAACTGTTGGGTTCGTATCGAAAAGAACTTTCTAATGAATATGAGAAATTTGAAATCTAACGGTTGGATTTGGAATTATGTCCAAATTAAATATGGAAAAGGTCGTTGTAAGTGCAGTTCGATGGCCGTTTAGGGAAATCGACTGTACGAGCCTTGATAAAATTATTAAAAATATTTATAATTTGTGTAAAATCATAATAAATGATTTAGAAAGAATTAGGGTGAAAAATCCCATATTTAAAAAGGATAAAAATATATTTTTATCGAAATGAATTAGTTATAAACTAGAATTATAATCCAATATTTTTGAATAAATAAATTGGATTTGAAGTGGTTTTAAAAATAATCAGAATTTGCAATATACGAATTGGAATGGATTTCAATCGAAATTATCTTCGGAATATTTCGATGTTGGATTTCGTGATTATACAGATATGGTTGTGGAAATTTGAAAGATATATTTATATCGTTATTTCCAATACGATATTTGTTGGTTTCAGAATTTGATATTGAAAATAAGCCGATATATTTTCTATTCAGAGCCTTGTATTTAATATCAAATGGGATTTTGGGTTCGTCGTGAATGGTGTCTTAAATAACACTGTTCTTGAACCCAGTTTAAAAAAGAATAAATCTTTTAATTAAGATTTAGTGAAATTGTCTAGTTAATTAGTATTTAATTGGAATTGAATTTAAATTGGTTTTTGAGTTTATCGTTAACGGTGTTTTGAATAACACCTGTTCTTTAACCCAATTAACAATGGAATGTGATTTTGGGTTTATCGTGAACCGTGTTTTAGATGACATTGGTTCTTTAACTCAGTTAAAGTGTGACGGCCCGCCCCGCACCAGCCTGCATTTCCTCCGGAAGTGCGCTGTACACATGCCCAACTAGCACGGGACGGTCGTCATGAGAAAAGAAAGAAGAGAATGAACTAATCAAGGAACCTGTAGAATGTCTCACAGCGCATGGAATAAAATATAATAATAACATACTTAACATAAAACAGGTGAGACAGTGCATAAGCTGATAACTAATAATCAATGTCAACATCAGAGCAGCGGAAATCCAAATACAGCTTATTACAACTTTCCAAATTTACTGTCTCTAACAAAGGAAAACTAAAGAAGAAGATGCACCACCAATGCCCAAGCAGTGATCTTCAACAACGCAGGGAGAATACTATATATATTACGTGGAAGCCTCCTGCTCGTCTCCGGATCATCTACCCGTGCATTACCAGCTAACCTGTCTCTAGTCTGCTCGTGTGAGCACCCAGAGTAATAAGAAGAGACATAAAACTCTGGGTCAGACATAAAGCCTGGTATGAGCGATAAGCATCTAAACAGAGTAATAACAGGTATACTAAACCATACCTGAACCTGGACCTGCAACCAAAGAGTTAGTACCACATACCGTACAATACTCCAAGGTGCCATAATAAATAGTGTAAGAATACGGGGGTGGGGTGTGCATGTCACAATGATAGCAAACAAATCATCCATAGCAAACATCCTCACATCTCTAACTCAGTGCGTAAAGCGTACGACATCTACCACTTTGGAACACTAGACAAACTGAGGTAACGACGAATCCCGACTTGTAGAAACCCTGCTGTGACCAAGCCAAACACTTGGAGTCATGACCAAACATTTCAATGACCCACTTCATTGGTCGTAGCCCTTGGTTCTACCGATGCCATAATGGCCCTGAATCCGCCTTCGCACCTCCTACCATAGTGGTCCAAAGCTATAGACGTCGATAACTCCTTGGCACGCGTCCCGCAGCAAAGCCCAACCATGAAGCGAACTCGTTGATTCCCATCTGAATCTTAAGCTCTAACTTCTCATTTGGACTTCCTTTGCATCTCGGGTTTGGTCGAATTGGAGTGGGTCTTCAGAAGAGTTGTCGCGCATTAACAGTCTTAGAATTCGGTTCGTTTCGGTAGTCATCACCTTCATCGGTTCGGGTCGGGAGTCATCACCTTCATTGGTTCGGGTCGGTCCTCCTTCCTTGTCATCTTTCCATTCGGTTCGGGTCGGGTACTCCACTTTGGGTCGGGTCGGTGTCCTCCTCCGGGTCGGGTCGGGTGTCCTTCCAGTGCTCCGATCCGCTGGCTCATTTCCTCACGTATTCCGATCTGATCCCTCCTTGCCATCTGATCCGCGTGGCCTTCCCTCTTGCTAATTCTCCCAAATGTTTACTTCCGATCCGAGACCTACGTCTCCAAGTCGATCCGATCTGGCCTCCAATTATTCTTCCGATCCGATCCCCTTGTCCACTCCAACTCTAAGAAAACGGCCTTCCTTCTCGCCAAGCCTCCTATGTGCCAAACTCCGGTTCGGGTCGGATTTCTTGCCCAGTTCACATATCCGATCCGAGCCCCCATCCGATCCGATCCGAAGCCCTGCACAACTTTCTGCAACTTTTCCAGCAACTTGTTTACGCCGTTCGACGATGTTTTTGACAAATCTAACTATTCTAATCAATCACAATTCATGTCAAATAGTCATAACAACATGTAAGAACAACCACAAACACCTAACAACAATTCAAATGAACCAAAATGGATCAAAAGTGGCTAAAACCTCACATTTTCCTATAATCCCTCTTAATCATGTTTAAGCATACGATTAGCAAAACACATCGAAATTAACCCAAATTTCTAACAGAGCCTTAAAACATTATTTTAGAATTTTAAGAATTTTTCCAGAATTTATTTACGTATAAATTCGCTAATCTTCACTAATTACCCTTAATCACCGTAATTAGTGCAAAAACTATGCAAATCACTCACCTTGGCCACAAATGAAACACCAAATCTGAAATAGTCTATGTTTGGGTCGAATTCCTATGTATAGCAGCAGCTCCAACCTTGCTTTGTTGCTATTTGGCCTTGCTTTGATGTAGTTTAGGCTTAATCTTCACTAAAAATGTGTTTTGGAGTGGTTTTAGAGGATGGAAGCCATTACTAAGGTCTCAAGAAGGTTTGTGGCGGCTCAAAACTGAAATGAAAGTGATAACCTAACCCTAATCAGTCTTCCTATACCTCTAAACCCGAAATTCCCCTGTGGGCCTAGCTGCTAATCACCCGGTTAAGCCCAATTAAGCTGTTTTTCACCATCTGAAACTTGTTTCAGCCATATCTCCCAAACGGTGAGTCCGTTTGACTAATGTGACCACTCTACGGAAAGAGAAACCATCATCCGGAGCCAATGGAAGTGGTTTTAGGTCAAAATTCCTTTCCAGCCAAAAGTTATGGCCAAAACAGTGCCAACTAGGGGTAAAATGGTCATTTAAAAATCGGGAAAAATCATGCTCATGGGAAATGACCTCAGTAGTCGTCTCCCAAAGTTACACGACCATACGACTTCGTATGTGACAGAAATAAATATTCTACGATCCTATGATGCGTAGAATGCGGGTCGTTACACTCTCCCCCCCTTAAGAAATTTCGCCCCCGAAATTCCTTAACCCAAAACATACAAAGGATCCCGCATGCCTAACAACCACATACAACAATCAAACATGCAAAACAAGCAAACAAGCCTATCCTAGCATGCGGAAAACTAAATCAAAGTCAAAATCTTACCAGGCAAAGAGTTCTGGGTGTGTCTTCCTAATGTCCTCCTCTGTCTCCCAAGTACAATCACTCTCGTCCTCGCTCCACTGTACCTTGACTAGCTTCACCGCCTTCCTTCGAAGTTGCTTCATGTCGTGCTCGACAATACGGGCCGGCTTGCGGTTCCCAACCGCCTCGGGTTCTACTTCGAAGTCCTTTAACTGATCAGGTGAAATAGTCATATCTGAGTCGTGAACGAACTTCCTTAGTTGGGAAACATGAAATACGTTGTGAACTCCCGCCATCTTCTCCGGTAAGTCAATTCTATATGCCAAATTCCCGACTAGCTCAAGAACAGGGAATGGGCCAACAAATCTTGGTGCCAACTTGCCTCTCCTGCCAAATCGTATTACGCTCTTCAACGGAGAAATCTTGACAAACACCAAGTCGCCAACGGAGAATTTTAAGTCTCTTCTCCTTTTATCGGCATAACTCTTCTGCCTATCTTGGGCAGCCTTCATTCGTTGTTGAATGGTCTTGATTTTATCTGAAGTTTCCCTCACCACATCTGGTCCAAGCATAAACTTCTCGCCAGTCTCTATCCAACATGATGGTGAGTTGCATGGTCTTCCGTACAAAGCTTCAAATGGAGCCATACCGATACTGGATTGGTAGCTATTATTATATGCAAACTCTACTAGATGCAAATGGTCATCCCATGATCCACCAAAATCCAATATACATGCTCTCAAGAGATCTTCCAAAATACGGTTCACCCTCTCCGTCTGACCGTCGGTCTGAGGATGATATGCGGTACTGAGATGTAACTCTGACCCTAGAGCCTCTTGTAAGCTCCTCCAAAACCCACTAGTGAACAACGGGTCTCGGTCGCTCACAATGCTTTTAGGTACTCCATGAAGTCTCACTACCCACTTCATATACAATTCTGCTAACTTAGCTGCCGTTCTGGTCGATTTGACTGGTATAAACCTTGCACTTTTAGTCAGTCGATCTACAATTACCCAAATGCTGTCATATCCCGATCTAGTCCTTGGTAAACCATCGATGAAATCCATCGAGACTTGCTCCCATTTCCATTCGGGAATTTCTAAGGGCTGTAACAAACCACTAGGCTTCTTTTGCTCGGCTTTAACTAGCTGGCAATTCATGCATTTGGATATAAACTTCCCAACGTCTCTTTTCATTCCTTCCCAGTAGTAAGTCTGTTTCATGTCTCTATACATTTTATTACCACCGGGATGTATAGTCAACTTTGAGTGATGACATTCTTTAAGCACTTCATCTCTCAATCCATTGACATTGGGTACAACAAGCTTTCCATTCTTTCTAAGCCATCCATCTCGATCAAGCCCATACTTGTTCATCTCCTCATCGATACCCATCTCTAACTTGGAGATGATTTCCAATAGGTTAGGATCGTCCCTCTGACTAGAGCCGATCCGCTCAATCAAAGTGGGTCTGATCGTCAAACTTGCTAACATTTCTGGATCCAATTCGCACTTTGGTCTGAAATCAAACCCCGCGATAAACTCCAGTTGCTTCCATTCAAGGAACATAGCCCCTAAGCTGGCATGTCTTCTACTCAATGCATCAGCCACCGCATTGCCCTTTCCTGGTGTGTATGCGATGTCAAAATCATAGGAAGCTAAGAACTCTAACCATCTCTGCTGACGGAGATTCAGATCTTTCTGAGAGAAGAGATACTTTAACGACTTATGATCTGTAAACAGCTCAAATCTTTCTCCCAAGAGATAGTGTCTCCACATCTTTAACGCGAACACGATTGCTGCCAACTCTAAATCATGGGTAGGGTATCTTCTCTCATGCGGTTTCAATTGCCGACTTGCGTAAGCTACAACCCTACCGCCTTGCATCAATACAGCACCCAATCCGGTACCACAGGCATCCGTGTATACCGTCATCTCTTCATCCCCCTTAGGAATGACTAACACTGGTGCGCTTGTCAACTTGTCCTTTAGACTTTTGAATGCATTCTCGCACCTTTCATCCCAGACAAAAGCTTGATTCTTCTTGGTCAACTGGGTCAATGGTGCTGCTATCTTGGAGAAACCTTGGATAAACTTACGATAATATCCCGCTAACCCCAAGAAACTTCTTACATCTGTTGCATTCTTGGGCGTAGGCCAATCCTGTACCGTAGCCACCTTTGCCGGGTCCACGGCAATACCATTCTCTGATACAACATGGCCCAAGAACCTCACTTCCCTCTTCCAGAAGTGACACTTCGAAAACTTTGCTTTCAATTGGTGTTTTCTCAACACCTCCATCACTATTCTTAAATGTTCCTTGTGTTCTTCCTCTGTCCTCGAATAGACCAAAATATCATCAACGAACACAAGGACAAACTTATTCAACTGATCTCTGAATACCCTATTCATAAGATCCACAAAATATGCTGGGGCATTGGTCAGCCCGAATGGCATGACCAACCACTCATAAAATCCAGACGGCGTCCGAAATGCCGTTCTAGCTATACTCTCAGCTTCCACTCTAAGCTGATGAAAACCTGTCGCGAGATCCAACTGAGAAAATATTCTCGCGCCACTCAACTGATCGAACAAATCATCTATCCGCGGTAGAGGATACTTGTTCTTCCTCGTCACTTTATTCAACTCGCGGTAGTCTACACACAAACGAAGGGAACCATCCGCCTTGGTAGCAAACACAACTGGTGCTCCCCATTCAGAAACACTCCTTCTGATAAATCCCTTCTTCAAAAGATCGCTAACTTGCACCTCGAGCTCTCGCTGCTCTCTTGGTGCCATACGACGAAGTGGCATCACTATAGGTCTGGCATCCTTTACCAAATCAATACGAAACTCAATCTCTCGGTGTGGTGGAAGTCCGGTCACTTCCTCGAAAACATCCGGATACTGGCCAACCACGGGCAAACCTGACAACTCACTATGCGGAATGTCGAGGGAGTTTAGAAAACTAGCCAATACCCCCTTACTGGGTAGACCACCAAACACTATCCTCCGCCCATCATCCGCTCTAGCTGTCACCAACAAGCCCTCACAGTCTACCACCACCCCGTATCTTTGGAGCCAATCTACTCCCAAAATAATGCCAAACCCAGTAAAGCCCAAAACAAAGCAATCACAAACAAACATGCATCCATGACTCGATAAGACCACATTACGACAAATCATGCTAAGGCTAGTCGAACCGCCAATCGGGTTCGTCACTACTAAAGGTCTATCGACAATTTCGGGCTCCAATCCCAACCTATCTACCAGGTCACTAGATATGAAAGAACTGGAAGCTCCGGTATCAAACAAAACTCTAACAGGAACATCATAAACAGAAAGCATACCTTGAATGACGACATTCTTTCCCTTCTCCGCCGCTGTTGGGGCATTCGACGAAGAAGGAATAGCATTAAGGGCGTATGCTTTCACCATTTGCTTTTCCTTAGGGGGCTGTGGACACTTGTCCTTGTGATGTCCCATTTGGCCACAGTTGAAGCACTTCCTATCCGCTGGCTTGGCTCGACAATTACTAGCATAATGGCCCTTCTTACCACAGCTGAAGCACTCAACATCTTGCTTATTCTTTTTCTTCTGGCCATCCTTAGCTTGGTTCTGCTTTCTCTTATTCTGGGAACCACCCTTGCCTCCACCACTTGCTTTTGGCTTTGGCTCTTCTGCAGATGCAACCTCAGTCTTCGACTTAGGGTAGAGACTTTCTGATCTTAATGCTTTCCCCACAATCGATTCAAACGTCTCATCGATGTGGTTAATAAGTTTTTCCCCCAAGTACTGATCCAAACCAGTTATGAATTTCTCATTCTTTTTCTCGGTAGTATCAATAAGAGATAACCCATATTTTGACAAAGTGTCAAATTCAGCAATATATTCCGAGACAGCTCTGCCATTCTGCTTGAGCTCCAAGAATTTCTTAAACAGCATTGACTTCTGAGCAGCTGGAATGAACTTCTCACTGAAGCGAGCTTTAAACTGCTCCCAAGTAATCTGATCTTCGGGAGTAGCTGCCTTTATAGCATTCCACCAATTCATTGCCCGCCCTTGCAGCTGACGGGACGCTAGCTTTCTTTTCATCGCATCTTCGATACCCAAATCCTCGAAGATACGTTCGCAACTATCCAACCAATCTTGAACATCCGTGGCCGACTCCGTTCCGTGAAACGACTTCCCACCAAGGCTAGTATAATCCTTATTCAACTTGGCGAAGTCGACCCTCGGCGCCTGCACTATTGGACCACCATCATTTCCACCATTGGGAGCTGCCCTCTGCACATCTCTAAGCATCTCTCTCATGAGGTCAGTAAACATCGTCCTCATGTCAGCAGCATTCCCATTATTGGCTCCCCTACCAGCACCTCTAGTATATCGGCTCATCGTCAATCTGAAAAAGGAAACGATTAACGACTCCATAGTGGTGCTAGTGCAGTACGACTTCATCCTTATACTAGTAATAGTATATATATATATATAGCTTTTAAAAACCAAAGTAATCACAAATACGCTCTCTCGTATACGTATATTATATCTCCCCGATAGCTTCCCTAGGTTAACTACGCAACCTAGAGCACTGATACCAAGTGTGACGGCCCGCCCCGCACCAGCCTGCATTTCCTCCGGAAGTGCGCTGTACACATGCCCAACTAGCAATTGACGGTCGTCATGAGAAAAGAAAGAAGAGAATGAACTAATCAAGGAACCTGTAGAATGTCTCACAGCGTATGGAATAAAATATAATAATAACATACTTGACATAAAACAGGTGAGACATTGCATAAGCTGATAACTAATAATCAATGTCAACATCAGAGCAGCGGAAATCCAAATACAGCTTATTACAACTTTCCAAATTTACTGTCTCTAACAAAGGAAAACTAAAGTAGAAGATGCACCACCAATGCCCAAGCAGTGATCTTCAACAACGCAGGGAGAATACTATATATATTACGTGGAAGCCTCCTGCTCGTCTCCGGATCATCTACCCGTGCATCACCAGCTAACCTGTCTCTAGTCTGCTCGTGTGAGCACCCAGAGTAATAAGAAGAGACATAAAACTCTGGGTCAGACATAAAGCCTGGTATGAGCGATAAGCATCTAAACAGAGTAATAACAGGTATACTAAACCATACCTGAACCTGGACCTGCAACCAAAGAGTTAGTACCACATACCGTACAATACTCCAAGGTGCCATAATAAATAGTGTAAGAATACGGGGGTGGGGTGTGCATGTCACAATGATAGCAAACAAATCATCCATAGCAACCATCCTCACATCTCTCACTCAGTGCGTAAAGCGTACGACATCTACCACTTTGGAACACTAGACAAACTGAGGTAACGACGAATCCCGACTTGTAGAAACCCTGCTGTGACCAAGCCAAACACTTGGAGTCATGACCAAACATTTCAATGACCCACTTCATTGGTCGTAGCCCTTGGTTCTACCGATGCCATAATGGCCCTGAATCCGCCTTCGCACCTCCTACCATAGTGGTCCAAAGCTATAGACGTCGATAACTCCTTGGCACGCGTCCCGCAGCAAAGCCCAACCATGAAGCGAACTCGTTGATTCCCATCTGAATCTTAAGCTCTAACTTCTCATTTGGACTTCCTTTGCATCTCGGGTTTGGTCGAATTGGAGTGGGTCTTCAGAAGAGTTGTCGCGCATTAACAGTCTTAGAATTCGGTTCGGTTCGGTAGTCATCACTTTCATCGGTTCGGGTCGGGAGTCATCACCTTCATTGGTTCGGGTCGGTCCTCCTTCCTTGTCATCTTTCCATTCGGTTCGGGTCGGGTACTCCACTTCGGGTCGGGTCGGTGTCCTCCTCCGGGTCGGGTCGGGTGTCCTTCCTTCCAGTGCTCCGATCCGCTGGCTCATTTCCTCACGTATTCCGATCCGATCCCTCCTTGCCATCTGATCCGCGTGGCCTTCCCTCTTGCTAATTCTCCCAAATGTTTACTTCCGATCCGAGCCCTACGTCTCCAAGTCGATCCGATCTGGCCTCCAATTATTCTTCCGATCCGATCCCCTTGTCCACTCCAACTCTAAGAAAACGGCCTTCCTTCTCGCCAAGCCTCCTATGTGCCAAACTCCGGTTCGGGTCGGATTTCTTGCCCAGTTCACATATCCGATCCGAGCCCCCATCCGATCCGATCCGAAGCCCTGCACAACTTTCTGCAACTTTTCCAGCAACTTGTTTACGCCGTTCGACGACGTTTTTGACAAATCTAACTATTCTAATCAATCACAATTCATGTCAAATAGTCATAACAACATGTAAGAACAACCACAAACACCTAACAACAATTCAAATGAACCAAAATGGATCAAAAGTGGCTAAAACCTCACATTTTCCTATAATCCCTCTTAATCATGTTTAAGCATACGATTAGCAAAACACATCGAAATTAACCCAAATTTCTAACAGAGCCTTAAAACATTATTTTAGAATTTTAAGAATTTTTCCAGAATTTATTTACGTATAAATTCGCTAATCTTCACTAATTACCCTTAATCACCGTAATTAGTGCAAAAACTATGCAAATCACTCACCTTGGCCACAAATGAAACACCAAATCTGAAATACTCTCTGTTTGGGTCGAATTCCTATGTATAGCAGCAGCTCCAACCTTGCTTTGTTGCTATTTGGCCTTGCTTTGATGTAGTTTAAGCTTAATCTTCACTAAAAATGTGTTTTGGAGTGGTTTTAGAGGATGAAAGCCATTACTAAGGTCTCAAGTAGGTTTGTGGCGGCTCAAAACTGAAATGAAAGTGATAACCTAACCCTAATCAGTCTTCCTATACCTCTAAACCCGAAATTCCCCTGTGGGCCTAGCTGCTAATCACCTGGTTAAGCCCAATTAAGCTGTTTTTCACCATCTGAAACTTGTTTCAGCCATATCTCCCAAACGGTGAGTCCGTTTGACTAATGTGACCACTCTACGGAAAGAGAAACCATCATCCGGAGCCAATGGAAGTGGTTTCAGGTCAAAATTCCTTTCCAGTCAAAAGTTATGGCCAAAACAGTGCCAACTAGGGGTAAAATGGTCATTTAAAAATCGGGAAAAATCATGCTCATGGGAAATGACCCCAGTAGTCGTCTCCCAAAGATACACGACCATACGACTTCGTATGTGACAGAAATAAATATTCTACGATCCTATGATGCGTAGAATGCGGGTCGTTACATAAAGAGAAGATATTGATTTGTGGGAAGATTAAAACTAAGTGGAGTTTTAATGATTCTTTAATCAGGTTGAAATGATCAAAAATGGAGTATCACTAGTTTTGCTCCAAAGCGATAGTTAAATCTTTAATTATATTTGAATGTGAAATGGTAATTAATATTTACCGATAATACCGTGGTGTAAGATATGGAGTATTACCAGTTTTGCTCCATGGGATTAATAGGTTGGGATTGGGAAATAAAATAAATGATTACTTCGGTGTGGTTCGCTAATCCTGACTAGTTTGGAAAACCTTAACATGGTTTGAAATGATATCCAGAGGAAGATTAAAGAATAAATTTAGAAGAATTTATCTTTGATAAAATTAATGGGAACCTTTCCCTAAGAATGTGAATATTTGAATAAAAGAATATTCTGAATTGGAATGAGGCGTATGTTGTGTTTGTGTAACATTTGTTTATTATATACGCGGGTTATTCGGAAAGGCCGGGTTTATACCCATTCTGAATAACCGATTCGATGATAAGTCGAAGATGAAGACGGTGGTTGAAGACCGTAGGTCTTCACATCGTTTGGATGATTATTTATGATCTTGATTGGGCTGTACACCCAAGAGGAGGGAATCAGTTGGTGATCATCCAGACGTATTTGGTGATCGATGGATATGCGAGGAATAAGGTTCCTCTGGTTTCGTTCAACCCAGAACGAACTTGTAAATGGACTGTGTGTCTGACATTGGATTTTATTCTGTGTTGATTGATCTCTATTAAATATACATCTGTTCGGTAGTGGAGAATTTATTCTCTTGCTTAACACCCTTCTCTGAGACGTACGAGCTCAGAGGTTGAATATCGATGGACATCAGTCGCATGTAGTGAATTGCCTATGTGGCATGCCTAAGTGGCAAATGATCAAGGCTTTTGTTGAGAAGCAAAGTCTTGTGGTTGATGATCAAAGCACGGCCTATGTGGCATAGCTTTGTGTATAGCGTTAATTTGCGAGCCTCACACCTCGGTACGAGTCAAAAACGGGATAGTGGCAGGGAGAGCACGACGTTTCTTTCTAGCAATGGGTGATGTCAGTGACTTACCAGCCCTGACATTTATATACTTTTTACCTGTGTGGTTGTTAAATGCGAGGCGCCTCAGATATAGGTCCTATAGGGCCGGGAAACGTGTGTTCAGGAATAACTACTCCTCAAAAATAAGAAAGGACTGGCCTTGAAGATCCAATATCGCTGTGTGTGGTCCTGAGACATTTGCTAGAGTGTCTTGAACGAAGAGGAGCTTGCCCCTTGCCTCTACTTATGACGGAAATCCAATTTCCAATACGTGATATTCTGTTTTATTTACAGAGCCTAGTATGGCGACATAGTGGTATGGGGCACTTATGTCGTCTATGATTTATACATTATGATTGAAGTTGTTTTCTTCAGTTATAGTAATAATAAAAGATGAAATTTAGTGTATCAAGCATTCTTTGGCTATTATAAGGTAAAACCCTATCCTCCAGCTTGCGTTGAATTGTGTGATGGGACCTGGGTCTTATAATAGCTTCATTTTCTTTATTTAGCATGGCGCTGTTGTTATATGCACTGGTATTCTTGGGGTAAAAACCCGTTCCGTGTTATACGGCTGGTCCCTTGATTTACCTAACTTTAAAATAAAGATTAATAATTGTTTTAGTTCTCACACCAGTCACATGAATGACCTGGAGTTTATTTTTTTAACCTAAACTCTGGGTGCCCTTATTTTCGACATGGGCAGCTAGTAGTTTTGGTTTTGCAGATTTATATTCACAGGATCCTAGTTTACAGCTGGAATGATATTCGGAAAGCTCTGTATCCGTATATCTCCATTCAGTTGTGTTTTGTATTATTTTCCCCTGCTATGTAATTTATTGTAATCTCTGATCTTTAGTAAATGTGAAATATTTATTCATACTCTGTATATTCTTGTATTCTGATGGAATTGTTGTAATAAACAATGAAATGTTCTTCTGTTTGTGTTCTGGTTCATCTTGTCCTTAAAGTAATTCGTCCTTTCTCTTCTCCTCGGAGATTGGGGAAGTTCGGGTCGCTTCAGCCTAGGATCAACACACATGACCCTTTGATCTTGCAGGGCCGGTCTTATCTTACTTTTGAGGATTAGTTATTTCTGAAAAATACATTTCCCGGTCCTATCGGAACTCCAAAAATGGCCATTGTCGACCAAAAGTATCATAGGTACCTTGGTATCCATCATCCACATACGTAAAAATGCCTGGGCTCCATACCATGACACTACCTCTAGCTAGAAGGAAACATATGCATTCTTTGCGTCCTTTATCCCGTTTTGGACTCGTACCGGGGTGTGAGGCTCGCGAATTAACACTACAACATAAAGCTATGCTATATTAAAGTAATGCTTTGATCATCAACCACAAGACCCTGCTTTTCAAAAAAAAGCCATGATCATTGGATCTCAGCTTGCCACATTGACAATCCGTACCATACCATTGATTTTCACCAATATATAAACTCTAAGTTCGTACTTTTCAGAGAAGGGTGTTAACCAAGAGAATAAATTCTCCTCTACCAAACAAATATATATATTTAGCAGAGATCAACGATTATAGTGCGAAGTACAATGTCAAATATACAAACCATTTACAAGTTCACTTCGGGTCTGAACGAAACTGGAGGCACCTTATTCCTCATCCCATATATCAAATACAAGAGAGAGGTCCTCGCATATCCGGTCGATCTCCAAGTACATCTGGACGATCACCACTTATTACCTCTACTTGGGTGTACTTTCCAAGTGAGACATCAACAATAGTCCAAACGATGTGAAGATCTCCACTCTTCAACTACCGTCTTCATTCCTTCAACTTTCAATCGTCGTATTAGTTATTTAGAATGGGTTAAACCCGGGCTTTTCGAAAAACTCACATATCTTATAATCAAGTGCTGTAAAAACACATCACATGACTCATTCCAATCTAGAATATTCTTTTATTTAAATATTCTTATTACTGGGAATTATCCCCATAAATCTTTTCAAAGATTTAATTCATTTAAACCTCTTGCTTAAATCTTTCTTTGAAAACCATTGCAAAAGATTTTGTATTATTTTTTAATAATCTTAAACCAAATTAAGTTTAATCAACTAGTCGGGATTATCGAGCCTTACCGAAGTAATCATTTATCTTATTATCGTAATCCCAACTTATTCATCCCATGGAGCAAAACTGGTGGTACTCCATTTTTAACACCCATAGTGTTATCGGTAAATTTAATTACCATTTAACTTTCAAATCTAATTAAAGATTTAACTATCGCATAGAGTAAAACTAGTGGAACTCCATTTCGAACATTTCTTAAATTCGGTGAATTAAATTACCTTATTCACATTTCAATCTAATTAAAGATTCAGCAAAACTCTAGTTCTATTTTAGTCTCAATAATCATTATTTAATGATTATTCAACCCTTGAAAATCAATCTTGTCATTATTTGGGTTAAAGAACAAATGTCATGTAAAAACGCTATTCACAATAAACCCAAAATCATCTTCCATTAAATATGGAATCTTCACGAAAATCTGAACAATTTATAATCGCTATAAATTTCCGTATCCGACCAATACTATAAGTGAAATAACGGCAAGGCCTTTTAAATTCCATAAATAGTAAACGCCTTCCTTCACAGAAGTTCCTCTCGATTATTATTAATTGAATTCCGTCAACTCCAATTTGATTAAATAAATTGGAAAACTTCATTAAATCTTATTTAAAAGATTTATTACTTTCACAAGTGGGTTCAAGAACAATATCAATAAGGATACCATTCACAGCGAACACAAAATCCAATTTGATATTAAATATAAGATCTTAAATGGAAATTATGTCGACTTACATTCAATAACAAATTTTGAAACTAACTGATATCATTTTAGAATAACGATATCAATATCTTCCAAATTCCTACAACAACTGTATAATCATGGAATCCAATATCAAAATATTCGAAGATAATTTCCATTTAAATCCATTCCAATGTGTGTGTATGTGTGTGTATATATATATATATATATATATATATATTGGAAAACTCTGATAATATTGAAATCATTCTCGATCCGATTTGTTAATTTAAACTTATTGGATTATTGTTCTAATTATTAACTAGTTCATTCTAATAAAGACATCTTTTATCTTTTCAAATATGGAATATTTCATCCTAAATCTTTTCAAATCATTTATTATGATTTTACATAATTTATTCATATTTTATTAAGGCCCTTACAGTCGGTTGCCAATAGCGGCCAGCGAACTGCATCCATAGGGACCCTTTCCAAAAATGATTTGGAAATATCTTAAAATCTAATTGTTAGATTTCAAATCACTCATTATCATTCAAAAGATTTTTACGATACGAAACCAAGGTTCTGGGTTTAGGAGAATCCGACAATATGATCTCCCGTTAAGTCCATTCAAAGTCAATGGTTGAAATTCGCGATCGTTCCCTGCGCGAAACTTTCTATTTAGGCCATTTAAATATATATAATATATTTCATCAATTTCTATTTAAAACGTATTTTATAAAACGTTTATAAATTCATTTTAAAAATGATTTCAACTTCCATTTCAATTTTAAATCAAAATTGAATATTCCATATCATTATAATATTAAAATGACAATATTTTCGAAATATCAGATTTTGAAATCAAATCTTTTAGATGTTCATTATAAAATAAATAAAATCGACAGAAAATTCAGTTCGAGTTAAAATGGCATATATCTACTAAACTCGGCTTCATATTTATTTCAGTAATGAATATTTCAATATTTTTGTGTCTATCCAAAATCGGACATCAAAATCATATTTTGATTCTTCACTGAATATTATTTTAAAATATACGTTATATTCTGAATTAGAATCAAACCTGATCAATTACCATATATTTTATTTATATGAATTTCATACATCGCATGCATTCAAAAATAGTGATAAACAACTATTAAACATTCAATTCACCTCCAAAGTTCAATTTACAACTGTATAAGCATTAAACAATTAAATAATGCTTATAACAGACTAGTAATCAATCGGTTGGCTTACAATTAAATCCAATGGAGATGTGAATTAATTATCATCGCTAGACCCGTGTGGGATTTCCAACCATCAAACAATATTATTATTTGTATACTTAGGCGATGCGTAAGATTATCGTTCCAATAACCGTGTAGGGTTTACATCACAATCCATGTGAACTTATCTAATATTTTCACAGTTTAATATAAACATTTATTTTTTTTACAACGCATATTTTTGCAGTTTAATAATAATAATTAAAACTGTAACATCCATCAATCGCTAAACAAATACTACAATCACATGCAATAAATATATACTCAGCTATAAAAATAAATAACTATGGAAAATGGTTGAGTGAGAGAGTTCTCACTTTTGGTTTCCATTCCGCCAGTCTTTAGTTGACGATTTTCTTTTAAGTCAAATTAAACTTGGGTTTAGTATGACCCAAAAATGCAACTTGCTCCAAATTTGACCAAATTAGTTTTGTTGTGATGCTCTCGACTCCACGTTGCGGATCCAGTTTCGCACTGTAATGGCCCGAATTTTCATACCATTTGAGTTGACTAATCACACTACAAGGCCAACCCAAATTACACAGAAATACGAATCATTAATAGAAAGAAGTTAGAGGATGAGAACAGAAATGAAGAAAATTTAGAATAGAAGAAAAACGAAGGACACAAATCTCACAGCGAGCGAATAAAATATATTATATAACATAAATTTTGAAATACAAATCAATAACTTTATATACATACCATCATCAAGGCACAACAACTATTTTTGGAACAATTATAAACACATGTTTCCAGATACAATACAGCATACAGCAGAAAATATGATAGTCTATAGCTAACTGATGAAGCCTCCTGCTTCAAGCTCCTTCAAATGAATCTGAAAAATCCCGACTACTTGACTGCCCGTACAAATTTGGGGCACCCAAGAGTTTAGGGAAAACAAAACAAAATAAACTCCAAGTTAGTCATGGGACTGGTGTGAGTGAACTCCAACCATCGGTTTAACTTTCAAACAATCCTTTCGAAAGCAATGATAATCGTAAGACCGGTCCACACATAAACACGGATGGTTTTTACCTTATGATAACCAAAAATATTTTTGATATCAAATCCGGTGATATTATAATAGTGTCTACATCAAATAAATAAAAATCTAGCGGAACGCTTGCATCTCACGCACCATATATAATATAAAATCAAAAACCGCCAGGCACTTACTGGAGAACAGATTTCCTACCATGACAAGGTATTGAACCACCTTCCGATCAGTGTACTCTAGAGGGGATACACCGGGGTTCAACAAGAATATCTTGCAACCCAGCCACACATGGCTGACCACCCTTTTAACTTGAGTGTATCGAGCATATTATCACCAACGATTGTGATCAGCAACCGTTACCAAAAGCATACAGCAGCGAATAGAATAAGAAGCAAATGGAATTTCTCTAGATCAGGTGATAATACCGCTAAAGGGAATGACTTACTTGGCTATGCTGCCTGCTCGATTTCTGTCATTTCCCAGCTGATGAGGCTTGAGGTCATGATTATCTTTCAGAACATCTTGTCATTGTTTACTTTGAATGTCACATCGTCAGACATTCATCCATATACGTTGTCCTGGGACTGGACAAACCGAAGGCACTATTCCATCAATCCATCTTGGGCAATTTCTACCCAGGATTAACAGAACAACCCTTGCACTTTGCTCCGTCTTCAATTAACTTCAGCTTAAGTTGATTCGTAATGCTTACACAAAAACGGAATGGTTTTCAGATATTAAATTTGATCTCGGTGTCTCCGTATCGACAAGGAGGTATAAGATAAATCAAAACTTTGATAGTCGGTGATTTAACTATCAAAGAAACATCTTACAATCAACGGTCCTATTTCAAATTGGAAATTCTACCGATCAAGCATCAAACAACACTTGCCCCTTTTTAAATTAATTCCCTATTATATTATCATTTCCAATTCCCATTTCTCATCTTTCGTATCCTTTCAAAGCTCTATTTTCTATCTTGATTCTTGGAAAAACATTTCCAGTATCCTAATTTCTTTATTCAAGAAAATATCTCTTATTCCCGTTAGAAAACATTTCAAAATATTCACGAATCCTTATTTTCTTTATTCAGAAAATATACTTAATTAATATCGGAAAATATTTCCATATTCCATTTCTTAATTCCTCATTGACCAATTCATTTCATTTTCTAAAAGTAGAAAATATCTCTCATTTTATTTGGGGAAGCATTTCAAAATCCTTTAAATTACCACAATGTTATAAAACATCATTATTATAACTCAAACCATAAATCATTTATTAACTAACCATATTGCTAACCAATCTTCATTATAGAACCTTAACCATTCCTCCATCAATCATGAAGTCAATCAAGTTGGGGTATAATTACCTCTCAGACCTTAATTAAACAACATTCTCAGCTTTGAAATAGTCAAAGCTCACAATTTCAAACAAAACATCGCTTATGCGACTATCAGATTCAAACTAAGAATCCACTTCTTTTAGGAAAAACATTGATTATAATGGTAGCGTTATAATCGCTGTTTCCAAATATTGGATTTATAAAATATTTATTTTAACGGTAGCGTCAAAATCACTGTTTAGATTTACAAAACATTTATTATAATGACAGCGCAATAATCGCTATTTAGATTTACAAAACATTTATTATAATGACAGCGCTATAATTGTTGTTTCCAAATATAACTTGTACTTATTAATTTCAAGAAATAAATTAATAAGTAAATAACTAAATTTGATTCAAAACGGAAAGTAAAAATAACTACTTCCCTAAATTTGATATAATCGAATTTCAAATAAATAACTCTCTCTCGAATAATCTATATTCGATTATATTCCGAACTTCGGAATTTATCTACCATTTCAGGTTAAATCAAATTCAAAATTTAATCTTGAATTCCTCCTTTTCAAATCCTCACCAAATTCCTTTATAATTGTTCTAGACTACAATCCGTTGTCATAATTTATTTCATATTCCGAATTTTGGAATAAAGCTCATCATTTTCTTTTGAAATGGTTACTCATTTCCCTTCCTTATTCAAATTCCAATTTGGATTCATGTTTCAAATCTAAATTTCTCTTGTAGATAATTCATTTACAAAATAATGGCTTTAAACCATTATTTCTTTAATCATGAATATATTTCTTTAATATAATTAATACACATAGTTTCATATTTTTAAATAATATTTGAAAATCCTAATTCCCTTTATTAACTCCTATTGTATAATTGTTCAGATAAACTCATATTTCTATTCCATTTATTTATACTTTTGTTCAAAATTTTTGTAACGACCCGGGGAAAAAGACGACCTTGGTTATCCGATATATAACACCTATCGAACAATCAAAAGTCGAAATTACCGGATAGTCCAAGAAAGAAATTAGAGGGTGAGGATAGATAAGATAGAACTAATAGAATAGAAGAAGAAGAAGACAATCACAACATCAGAGTAACACGAATCTCACAGCGGAACGAATAAAATATAATATACAACATAACTTGAAATCAAAAGCAGTATATGTATACTACAACATTATCAGAGTACAACACTTACAATACAGCGGAATACACAATAGCTACATAAATCCTGAAGCCTCCTGCTCCAAGCTCTCCAAGCATACCTGTAATCCTGACTACTTGACTGCCCGTACAAATTTGGGCACCCAAGAGTTTAGGGAAAACAAAACAAAATAAACTCTGGGTCAGTCATGGGACTGGTGTGAGTAAACTCAAATCACTTGGTTTAACTTTTCAAAATCCTTTCGAAAGAAAAGATAATCGTAAGACCAATCCACACCTAAACACGGATGGCTTTTACCTTACGATAACCCAAATCACTTTTGGAAATCATATCTTATCTGATATTATAATAATGTCTAATCACAAGTAATTTACAATCTAGTAGAACGCTTGCATCTCACGCTCTACATATATAATATACAATCAAACTCGCAGGCACTTATTGGAGATTGGATTCCAATATGACAAGGTATGGGACCACCTTACGAACATGTATCTCTAGAGGCAAATACACTGGGTTCAACAAGAACATCTTGCAACCCGGCCCACACATGACCGACCACTCATTTCGCTTGAGTGTATCGAATGTATATCACCAACGGTTGGGATCAGCAACCGTCTCCCGATAAGGGACAACATCGATAGATTTAAGAACAAAAGGAATTTCTCTAGATAAGTGATCATACATCCTAATGGGTGCGACCCACATAGCCATGCTGCCTGCCCGATTTTTGTCATTTCCCGGTGGATGAGGCTTGAGGTCATAACGTATCTTCTGACAGATCCCACCTCCATTACTTTGAATGCCACATCGTCATACCCGCCAAATCACAAATTGATTTCACCAAAAATACCACGGGTATACAGCTAAGAGAAACGAATTCCTCCGCCACCAAACGTAAGTACGTTTGAAGAGATCAACTTACGCGATCCTTTGAATATACTCTGTCAGACATTCGTCCATTCACGTTTGTCCTGGGACTGGACAAACCGAAGGCACTATTCTGTAAATAGGATAGCCCTTGCATAACTCCGTCTTCAATATATTCAGCATACTTGATTCGCAACGCTTATGCCAATACGGAGTGGTTCACTGGATAATAATCCGACCGGTCTCTCCATATTAACAACGTTAAAATGGTCAAAACTTTGATAGTCGGTGATTTAACTATCAATTAAAAACATGTCGGTGTGCAAACAACGATATTATTTCCAGATGGAAATTCTATCGATCAATCATCATTCATCATCAAATTATCATAAATTTACCCTTTTCCTTATTCTTGTTTTCCTATATTTCTTATTTACTATATTTAGAAAATATACGTTATTAACAATGGAAAACAATTCCATTTCTCATTTTCTATATTCAGAAAACATTTCTGATTTTCATTTGGAAGACATTTCCAAATCTCCTTCATTGGGTTTAAACTGATGTTTGAATAAACATCGCTATGCCAACACCAACCATTTCGCTCATTAACTAAATTCACTTAACCCCTTTCACTCTCGAACCTTATCCACTTCTTAGTTAAAAACGAAGTCAATCAAGTTGGGGTATAATTACCTCTCAGACCTTAACTGAACAACATTTCTAACTTCGAAATAGACAAAGTTCAAACATTACTCTTTAAGAAACTTCCTTGCGAACTCTCGGATTCTATTTATGAATCCACTTCCTTTACTGAATCATTTGATTATAACTGTAAATGTTATAATTCCATGCTTTCAAAATATGTTAACTTAAATATATTTCCATATCTTAATTTGGATAAATAAACAACCAACTACTTTATTAACAGATAATTAAAACTTGATTTGAAATGGAAAGTAAACATTACTTCCCTTGCTTCGATATAATCGAATTTCCATGTATGATTCACTCTCGAATAATCACTATCCGATAATTCTCTTTCGAATAAACTATATTCGATTCCCCTGTTCGAATAACTAATATTCGATAATCCTTTTCTTCGAATAACTAATATTCGAAAAAATTTCACTTCGAATAAACCATATTCGATAATTCTCTCCTTCGAATAACTATATTCGATTTAACACACTTCGAACGAACTATATTCGATTACTCTTCTCGAATAAACTATATTCGATAACTCTACTTCGAATAGGTGATATTCGATTAATTCCCTTTTTGACTAACCCTACTTAATTTACTAATACTCGACTAACTCGACTTAATTAACTTATATTGATTAATTACTATTTGATTTAACACCATTTGCTTGACTCTAGATCGCAGCGATCACAATGGTTACGCCTGATTCCCTCAGGAAACGTCCGACCGCCGTAGCCTATCTGCAGCCCTGCGAATTACGCTAGCAGTTGTGCTAAATGGAAATTCATCCTTAAATAACTTTGTCTATTTTTAACTCTATCTCGAATAATTAGATTCGATCAATTCTAATTGAATAACTAATATTCAATTAACCCTTATTCGATTACTATATTTGAATAACTCTAGTTCGATTTGACTCAAAACGACTAACTCTAACTGATTAACTCTAACTGTTAATTCTAACTGAATAACTCTAACTGGATAACTCTAACTGAATAACTCTAACTGGTTAACTCTAACTGTTTAACTTTACGGTTTAACTCTGACAGTTTAACTTCAACGATTTAACTCTAACAGTTTAACTCCAACTGTTTAACTCTAACAGTTTAACTCCAACTGTTTAACTCTAACAGTTTAAATCCAACTGTTTAACTCTAACAGTTTAACTCCAGCGGTTTAACTCTAGTTGATTAACTCTTTTGAATTAATCCCTTTGACTTTTCTCTTTTGAATAATTCCTTTGGAATAATTCCTTTGAAATACTTCCCTTGAATAGATTCTTTTTCTATTCGTTTACTCAACAAATAACTATTCTCTTTTCGCTTCTATTTATTTAACAAATAAATATTCCCTTTATCTTTTCTATTTATTCAACAAATAAATATTTCTTTTAACTTTTCTATTTATTTAACAAATAAGTACTTCTGTCAACTTTTCTTTATTCCCTACATGAATATTCCCTTTTCAATTCCATTTGTAAATACTTTTACGAATGTTTCCCTTTTTATTTCTATTTGTAATCGTTTCACAAATATTTCCCTTCTATTTGATTTCACCAATATTTTCCCTTCTATTTGATTTCACCAATATTTGTTTTTTTTTACAAATGCTTTGATTCTATAATCATTTTCTCTCATGAAATTCTCTTCCTTTTATATATAAAATCTATTGATTTTATATAAATAATTTATTTTCAAAAGAAACTTTGAAAATCCCTTTTCACTTTCTAGTATCACTTATGGTATAAAAATACCAAATCAAAAGGTTCAATCATCATCCAAACACACAGGTTCAACAACAGATGATATAACACATCATATATCAGAATATATGAAAAACGGTAAATAAATGTTGAGGAATCCAGTTGGATTCCTCCGACCTGTTTCCCTGCATCCACAGATGTTACACAATATAATTCACATCAATTTCATTTCAATATGAGGTATTCTGATAAACAAAATCAACATCGGTTAACGATATATATAACTATATCGGTATTTTCAATCAATTGACTAGCAGTTCAACCAAACAATCAACACTCAGCAATTCAACCAATAATTATCAGTTCTAAAAATACTTTATAAAAATATAAAGTGCTCAGAGTTAGTGAGATTTACTCACATTGGACGGTTTATCGTTGAATAACGATAATCGGTCATTGATTTGGTTCAGACGTTAAATTTCACCATAAATCCAAATGAGCTCGGATTCACTCCCGGTCAGTTCCGCGAGGTAGCCACCATCCATACGATCCCAACGCAACTTACGGTTTGTCAATCTGATATTGTATGATCAAGTTATAGCGTTTCAAAGTTAATACACGAATTTAAATATAAAAACTTGGGATTTAATTCTATTGGGCCTTACCCTCTTATCCCAGCCCATCCACTACCGTTAAAGCCTAACCCGCAAGATCTTCTTCCTTCATTCACAACGACGGAACATGGAGATCTTCAAGAGCCATTACCGCAACTTTCCCTCATCCATTCTCCCTTTCCACTTAACAATTTCATGCACCGAGATCACCCAACCGCTTCTCTACACTGCCTCTCCATTTCCGTGTATAAAACAACCAACTCGATCCCTCCTCCTTCGTTGCGTCGTTCAGCTCGGAACCCATGCTCCAGTAAAACCATCGACACATTTAGTTTTGATTAAATCCCCAAAAATCAAACTAGCTGCTATTCTCAACCCTAAACCCAAATCTAACATCGATTTCCTCGATTAATGCTTCCACTCCGAGATCCCCTCAACTCTAATTCACGCTGGAAGTTTCAGCGAACCGAAAGTGAACATCGAACACCTCAATACGCACATAGGAAGGAAGCTAAACACCCAAGGATCTCTAATATACATATTCATGATTTGTAGAGTTTTATTTATTTTTTTCTTGATTTTAGAAGATCACCAAATTAGGTTTTTGATGAGAAAAGGGTGCGGCGGAATTCTGTTGACCAGAAGAAAAAGTTTAGGGTTTGGTTAGGATAGCATGGTATTTATAGAAAGGATAAAATATTTTTTTATTTGATTATAATATTTTATTTTAAGCAAACGCTATTTTTCTTTGTCCTCTAAAATTCCGGTGACCACACATGATACCCAAAAATCACGAAACTGGACATGCACCCTCAGTTTGACATTACGGTCCCAGCGGAACTGGTTTCATCGAATTCCGACTCCGTATGCTCACGCAGCTTATTTTTAAAGGTCAAAATACTGACTGTTGTTCACTTTAAAAATCCGTACGGCCACATACGGACTCTAAAAATCACGAAACTTGGAATCTAACAATAATTTGACGCTGCGGATCCAACAAAATTAGTTTCGTTGAAATCCGACTCCGTTTGCAAAAGTGGCTATTTTTAAAGCCCTAAATAGCCCCTTTTAAATAAATAAATATATTTAAAAACAATTAAATTTAATATTTAAAAAAAATAAATATTATCGTATATATTCCCATACAATATACCACAGCTCTAAAATAATCATATCAGAGTTTATAACTCGATATTCAAATTCCAGTCTAAATTCGATATTCAAATTATATAGAAAATCCATTTATAACGTAAATAAAGTGTTGCAAAATATAAAGGAATTCCATAGCGACTATTTTAAAATTTGATTTGGACATAAAACAAAATCTACACGAAGAAATCCCGATTTTTCTCTTCCACTAGGAAGATATACTCCACCAGCTCCGAGCGTTTCTTGTTTCACAAAAATCCGGCTTAAAACGGCTCCTGTATATCCAGTTGAAGTTCGAATCGCCAAATAGCGAACTGCAGCGCCATTTCGAGCTATATTATAATTATAATATAAATCATACGTTCAAATGGCGTTTATAAATATATTCGTCAATATAATTCTATATAAATTGAATTATATATATTTTATATTGCCCATTCACACAATATTGTGAATTCCACTATTTCTAACTATTTCAGAAATAAATATATTATTATATTATTTAATTCAATTAAATATTCACTATAATTCAATTCAACGACCCTTTAATTATCTAAATCACTATTCATATAATTAAATAAATTAATTATTCTGTTGCTGAAAATGCGGTTCGTTACATTCTTCCCCCCTTAAAATAATTTCGTCCTCGAAATTGCTAAGATAGAGAACAACCCTATTAACTAGTTTCAAATTATTCGTTTACTTCTTTAATTTCAGTTTCAACTGAATTTATTTATTTCAATTAAATTATTACTTCATTTCTATAAACGAAAATTTTCAAAACTCCTGAAAATTTTCTAACACCCGAAATTTCCAAAAAATTTCGCCAGCACTTCCTTTGTACCGGGAGCATCGGGAAAATTCCCAAACCGCCACACAGGCCTCTCCAATCCAAAAGAAAATCAAACAGCCAAGCGGCTTGCCAATTCGGCTCATCAAAATCTCGTCAACTCATATGAATATAAATGTGTACCTTTTGTCGGGCATTCCTTATATTACATCCATCTGCTGCCAATCCAACATATGCAACTGTCATCCCAGTCAAACTCAAATCACTTTTATCTTCAACACACCCATTCGCTTATCCAAGCAAAATTCCAACCAAACTGCAATTCCAATCTCAATTCAAATATCTTACTCAATAATTCATTTCTATTCCAGATTATCTCTAATCCAGCCCAATTCTACTTGATACCATTCTAATTCAATTTCAGTTCAATTTCGAATTTGCTTTCACAAATTTCTATTTAATTTGTGTTTATTTCAAATAATCTGTTTCTGGGAGTTTTAAACAGCTTAGCCTTTTCCAAAAAATCAAATTATTTATTTGGAATATCAAACAACTTGTTTTCTCAAAACAATTCAAAAACAAACTCTTTGGTAGTAATCCGTCACTTACAAGCTCGAAAATGAGCACCGATGATGTCCGGATCAACATCGGAATTTATTTTCCAGCTATCGAAGTGAGTTCAATACTATAGCACTTTCAAAACCCATTTTTAAACATTTTCATTTTGAAATTCATTTCAAAATATCCCTTTTCAATGCTTGTAACAAATTTAAAATCACCCAGGATTTTAAAATTCACATATATTCAATTTAATTCCATTTACAACGCTTATTCAAATTTTAGCAATTTCAATTCCAATTCTGAACTTAAATTCAGATTTAATCCATCTGATTTCGTATATTTCACTTATATGAATTTTGATTTGTTATTTACATAACCATTTCACATTTTATAATCTTATCCGATTATAATCACAACCAACACATCCAATATACCATAATAATTTCAAATATATATTTCTTTATATCAAAATATATTTTGGGTAAAATTCTTTTATTTACCCACTTTTCAAAACATATCATGTCGACCCATCGTATTCAAGTGTTTATAAACTCCTATCGATACAGTGGATCAAACTGATCGACTAGAACTCATAAACGACTCAACCAATAAATCTCCACGGTATAAAATCATTTTATATAAAATAACAAATACGTTCACTCGTATATATACACTCAAACTCAGTCTAGGGCATTACAAACCCCATATCTACTGAGTCACGCCACAGAGCCAAGGTAAATCACCTAACCTTCAGCTCTGATACCACTGTAACGACCCGGGGAAAAAGACGACCTTGGTTATCCGATATATAACACCTATCGAACAATCAAAAGTCGAAATTACCGGATAGTCCAAGAAAGAAATTAGAGGGTGAGGATAGATAAGATAGAACTAATAGAATAGAAGAAGAAGAAGACAATCACAACATCAGAGTAACACGAATCTCACAGCGGAACGAATAAAATATAATATACAACATAACTTGAAATCAAAAGCAGTATATGTATACTACAACATTATCAGAGTACAGCACTTACAATACAGCGGAATACACAATAGCTACATAAATCCTGAAGCCTCCTGCTCCAAGCTCTCCAAGCATACCTGTAATCCTGACTACTTGACTGCCCGTACAAATTTGGGCACCCAAGAGTTTAGGGAAAACAAAACAAAATAAACTCTGGGTCAGTCATGGGACTGGTGTGAGTAAACTCAAATCACTTGGTTTAACTTTTCAAAATCCTTTCGAAAGAAAAGATAATCGTAAGACCAATCCACACCTAAACACGGATGGCTTTTACCTCACGATAACCCAAATCACTTTTGGAAATCATATCTTATCTGATATTATAATAATGTCTAATCACAAGTAATTTACAATCTAGTAGAACGCTTGCATCTCACGCTCTACATATATAATATACAATCAAACTCGCAGGCACTTATTGGAGATTGGATTCCAATATGACAAGGTATGGGACCACCTTACGAACATGTATCTCTAGAGGCAAATACACTGGGTTCAACAAGAACATCTTGCAACCCGGCCCACACATGACCGACCACTCATTTCGCTTGAGTGTATCGAATGTATATCACCAACGGTTGGGATCAGCAACCGTCTCCCGATAAGGGACAACATCGATAGATTTAAGAACAAAAGGAATTTCTCTAGATAGGTGATCATACATCCTAATGGGTGCGACCCACATAGCCATGCTGCCTGCCCGATTTTTGTCATTTCCCGGTGGATGAGGCTTGAGGTCATAACGTATCTTCTGACAGATCCCACCTCCATTACTTTGAATGCCACATCGTCATACCCGCCAAATCACAAATTGATTTCACCAAAAATACCACGGGTATACAGCTAAGAGAAACGAATTCCTCCGCCACCAAACGTAAGTACGTTTGAAGAGATCAACTTACGCGATCCTTTGAATATACTCTGTCAGACATTCGTCCATTCACGTTTGTCCTGGGACTGGACAAACCGAAGGCACTATTCTGTAAATAGGATAGCCCTTGCATAACTCCGTCTTCAATATATTCAGCATACTTGATTCGCAACGCTTATGCCAATACGGAGTGGTTCACTGGATAATAATCCGACCGGTCTCTCCATATTAACAACGTTAAAATGGTCAAAACTTTGATAGTCGGTGATTTAACTATCAATTAAAAACATGTCGGTGTGCAAACAACGATATTATTTCCAGATGGAAATTCTATCGATCAATCATCATTCATCATCAAATTATCATAAATTTACCCTTTTCCTTATTCTTGTTTTCCTATATTTCTTATTTACTATATTTAGAAAATATACGTTATTAACAATGGAAAACAATTCCATTTCTCATTTTCTATATTCAGAAAACATTTCTGATTTTCATTTGGAAGACATTTCCAAATCTCCTTCATTGGGTTTAAACTGATGTTTGAATAAACATCGCTATGCCAACACCAACCATTTCGCTCATTAACTAAATTCACTTAACCCCTTTCACTCTCGAACCTTATCCACTTCTTAGTTAAAAACGAAGTCAATCAAGTTGGGGTATAATTACCTCTCAGACCTTAACTGAACAACATTTCTAACTTCGAAATAGACAAAGTTCAAACATTACTCTTTAAGAAACTTCCTTGCGAACTCTCGGATTCTATTTATGAATCCACTTCCTTTACTGAATCATTTGATTATAACTGTAAATGTTATAATTCCATGCTTTCAAAATATGTTAACTTAAATATATTTCCATATCTTAATTTGGATAAATAAACAACCAACTACTTTATTAACAGATAATTAAAACTTGATTTGAAATGGAAAGTAAACATTACTTCCCTTGCTTCGATATAATCGAATTTCCATGTATGATTCACTCTCGAATAATCACTATCCGATAATTCTCTTTCGAATAAACTATATTCGATTCCCCTGTTCGAATAACTAATATTCGATAATCCTTTTCTTCGAATAACTAATATTCGAAAAAATCTCACTTCGAATAAACCATATTCGATAATTCTCTCCTTCGAATAACTATATTCGATTTAACACACTTCGAACGAACTATATTCGATTACTCTTCTCGAATAAACTATATTCGATAACTCTACTTCGAATAGGTGATATTCGATTAATTCCCTTTTTGACTAACCCTACTTAATTTACTAATACTCGACTAACTCGACTTAATTAACTTATATTGATTAATTACTATTTGATTTAACACCATTTGCTTGACTCTAGATCGCAGCGATCACAATGGTTACGCCTGATTCCCTCAGGAAACGTCCGACCGCCGTAGCCTATCTACAGCCCTGCGAATTACGCTAGCAGTTGTGCTAAATGGAAATTCATCCTTAAATAACTTTGTCTATTTTTAACTCTATCTCGAATAATTAGATTCGATCAATTCTAATTGAATAACTAATATTCAATTAACCCTTATTCGATTACTATATTTGAATAACTCTAGTTCGATTTGACTCAAAACGACTAACTCTAACTGATTAACTCTAACTGTTAATTCTAACTGAATAACTCTAACTGGATAACTCTAACTGAATAACTCTAACTGGTTAACTCTAACTAACTAACTCTAACTGTTTAACTTTACGGTTTAACTCTGACAGTTTAACTTCAACGGTTTAACTCTAACAGTTTAACTCCAACTGTTTAACTCTAACAGTTTAACTCCAACTGTTTAACTCTAACAGTTTAAATCCAACTGTTTAACTCTAACAGTTTAACTCCAGCGGTTTAACTCTAGTTGATTAACTCTTTTGAATTAATCCCTTTGACTTTTCTCTTTTGAATAATTCCTTTGGAATAATTCCTTTGAAATACTTCCCTTGAATAGATTCTTTTTCTATTCGTTTACTCAACAAATAACTATTCTCTTTTCGCTTCTATTTATTTAACAAATAAATATTCCTTTTATCTTTTCTATTTATTCAACAAATAAATATTTCTTTTAACTTTTCTATTTATTTAACAAATAAGTACTTCTGTCAACTTTTCTTTATTCCCTACATGAATATTCCCTTTTCAATTCCATTTGTAAATACTTTTACGAATGTTTCCCTTTTTATTTCTATTTGTAATCGTTTCACAAATATTTCCCTTCTATTTGATTTCACCAATATTTTCCCTTCTATTTGATTTCACCAATATTTGTTTTTTTTTACAAATGCTTTGATTCTATAATCATTTTCTCTCATGAAATTCTCTTCCTTTTATATATAAAATCTATTGATTTTATATAAATAATTTATTTTCAAAAGAAACTTTGAAAATCCCTTTTCACTTTCTAGTATCACTTATGGTATAAAAATACCAAATCAAAAGGTTCAATCATCATCCAAACACACAGGTTCAACAACAGATGATATAACACATCATATATCAGAATATATGAAAAACGGTGAATAAATGTTGAGGAATCCAGTTGGATTCCTCCGACCTGTTTCCCTGCATCCACAGATGTTACACAATATAATTCACATCAATTTCATTTCAATATGAGGTATTCTGATAAACAAAATCAACATCGGTTAACGATATATATAACTATATCGGTATTTTCAATCAATTGACTAGCAGTTCAACCAAACAATCAACACTCAGCAATTCAACCAATAATTATCAGTTCTAAAAATACTTTATAAAAATATAAAGTGCTCAGAGTTAGTGAGATTTACTCACATTGGACGGTTTATCGTTGAATAACGATAATCGGTCATTGATTTGGTTCAGACGTTAAATTTCACCATAAATCCAAATGAGCTCGGATTCACTCCCGGTCAGTTCCGCGAGGTAGCCACCATCCATACGATCCCAACGCAACTTACGGTTTGTCAATCTGATATTGTATGATCAAGTTATAGCGTTTCAAAGTTAATACACGAATTTAAATATAAAAACTTGGGATTTAATTCTATTGGGCCTTACCCTCTTATCCCAGCCCATCCACTACCGTTAAAGCCTAACCCGCAAGATCTTCTTCCTTCATTCACAACGACGGAACCTGGAGATCTTCAAGAGCCATTACCGCAACTTTCCCTCATCCATTCTCCCTTTCCACTTAACAATTTCATGCACCGAGATCACCCAACCGCTTCTCTACACTGCCTCTCCATTTCCGTGTATAAAACAACCAACTCGATCCCTCCTCCTTCGTTGCGTCGTTCAGCTCGGAACCCATGCTCCAGTAAAACCATCGACACATTTAGTTTTGATTAAATCCCCAAAAATCAAACTAGCTGCTATTCTCAACCCTAAACCCAAATCTAACATCGATTTCCTCGATTAATGCTTCCACTCCGAGATCCCCTCAACTCTAATTCACGCTGGAAGTTTCAGCGAACCGAAAGTGAACATCGAACACCTCAATACGCACATAGGAAGGAAGCTAAACACCCAAGGATCTCTAATATACATATTCATGATTTGTAGAGTTTTATTTATTTTTTTCTTGATTTTAGAAGATCACCAAATTAGGTTTTTGATGAGAAAAGGGTGCGGCGGAATTCTGTTGACCAGAAGAAAAAGTTTAGGGTTTGGTTAGGATAGCATGGTATTTATAGAAAGGATAAAATATTTTTTTATTTGATTATAATATTTTATTTTAAGCAAACGCTATTTTTCTTTGTCCTCTAAAATTCCGGTGACCACACATGATACCCAAAAATCACGAAACTGGACATGCACCCTCAGTTTGACATTACGGTTCCAGCGGAACTGGTTTCATCGAATTCCGACTCCGTATGCTCACGCAGCTTATTTTTAAAGGTCAAAATACTGACTGTTGTTCACTTTAAAAATCCGTACGGCCACATACGGACTCTAAAAATCACGAAACTTGGAATCTAACAATAATTTGACGCTGCGGATCCAACAAAATTAGTTTCGTTGAAATCCGACTCCGTTTGCAAAAGTGGCTATTTTTAAAGCCCTAAATAGCCCCTTTTAAATAAATAAATATATTTAAAAACAATTAAATTTAATATTTAAAAAAAATAAATATTATCGTATATATTCCCATACAATATACCACAGCTCTAAAATAATCATATCAGAGTTTATAACTCGATATTCAAATTCCAGTCTAAATTCGATATTCAAATTATATAGAAAATCCATTTATAACGTAAATAAAGTGTTGCAAAATATAAAGGAATTCCATAGCGACTATTTTAAAATTTGATTTGGACATAAAACAAAATCTACACGAAGAAATCCCGATTTTTCTCTTCCACTAGGAAGATATACTCCACCAGCTCCGAGCGTTTCTTGTTTCACAAAAATCCGGCTTAAAACGGCTCCTGTATATCCAGTTGAAGTTCGAATCGCCAAATAGCGAACTGCAGCGCCATTTCGAGCTATATTATAATTATAATATAAATCATACGTTCAAATGGCGTTTATAAATATATTCGTCAATATAATTCTATATAAATTGAATTATATATATTTTATATTGCCCATTCACACAATATTGTGAATTCCACTATTTCTAACTATTTCAGAAATAAATATATTATTATATTATTTAATTCAATTAAATATTCACTATAATTCAATTCAACGACCCTTTAATTATCTAAATCACTATTCATATAATTAAATAAATTAATTATTCTGTTGCTGAAAATGCGGTTCGTTACAATTTTCCTTATAATTACTAAGTTCAAAACTCTTTTCAAATATTGGTTTCAAAACCGATTTCCACTTTTTCATATAAATCCAAATTTTCATTTATATTTCGATTTATCCAATGATAAATAATTCACTTAATTTATAAACTTGTTTAAAATCGACTTCTTATTTTAAGTAGACAAGTTTCTACTTTTTAACTCCATTCGAAATTACACTTCAACCTTTGGGAAGAGTAATTTTTCTTTTTTAAATCTCAAATTTCATTTTCTATATTCGAAAATATTTTACGGTATTCAAATACCAAAATTCTAAGGCCAGTGATATTTAAACACAAAAAGATCAATCACAGTTAATATATCACAGCATATGTCACAATCAATGCAAACACAATAATATAAATGTTGAGAAATCCAGTTGGATCCCTCCAACATGTTTTCCTGCATCCACAGATGTTATTCAACATAATAACATCAATAATAGTAATTTCACATCAAAATGAAATATCATAGTGATTAGAATTAATAATCGATCAACGATATAAATATATCAACTATTTCCACCAATTTTATCAACCATTCATCCAAACAACCATCACATGGTATAAAATTACGATAAATAAATTTAAAACTCGTTTATATAAAAATATAAACGAATCAAAGTTAGTGAGTTTACTCACCTTATTTTGCAGTTGGCTCTTCAGCTTTTGTTTCGTTTAAAATCAAATAGATGTTTGATTTTATCACAAAATATTAGTGGCTCCGTACGTAGCGAAATCCGTTATACAATGAAGACCTCGTCTCTATGATTTAATGTGTGTGATTCCATTCGATTATGTATCGTATGAACAAGTCATAATAATATATATTATTTTCCAAGTTTTAACGACTAATATATGTCTATCTATTATTAACTAATAAAATGTTTATCAATTTACCTGAACCAAAAGGGAACTGCTAATCAATAATTAAACCATGATTGCCCCCTTTTTCATGTTAATTACTTTGTCATGCGGTTAACCGCTGAATACGCCTCCCTCATTTTAAGTCTTCCTCGATTACTTCCCAAAACTCAAAATCCCTGATTCCTTTTTCCTCGTTATCACGAACCCGACCTTGGACCACCGCTGGTGACGTTTTCCATCACCGGATGCCACCACCAATGATCTACCTAGCTTCACTGACCAACTCAAATCACTCAGGTGCCTCCTCATCAACATAAACAGTATGAAGTTTTCACCTGTACACGCACTCAAGCAACTTGAACCCATGTTTCAGCTTTACCAGAGACCGCCTTCTCCTTGTTTAAATTACAAAACCTTAAACATCATATTCCCGAATTGGAAACAACAGAAGCCACTTCGATAGCCTACAGCAAAAACCGCAACCTGTGCATCCCCCACAACCCACCATCTCCATGTTCGAGACTACCAAACTCCTTTGTGGAAAAAGCATTACAACTTCAACGCCATAAACTGGAAACCTATGCTCAGCCTCACCATGAACAGCAGTATGAAGCTGCGTTGCTCTTTTTTTTACATACATAATAGCTAAATTTCGTTGACTTTGAACCATCGCCGGCGCCACCAGCGGCCACCGGACGGCCTCGCTTGACTACCCAACGATGCCCCCACCTTGATCTCCTCAACGCCGCCCCTATTGACCTTCCCCATGGACCAGAACAACGCCACGATCAGCAAAACCCTAAATCCCAAAAACGACACTGTGCTCCGCCTAGAGCCACCGCGCCGCCGCCGGAGGCAACCCCACCATCGGCCGACCCTACTCCTGCCCTAGCTTCGAATTCGAACCCTTCAGACTTCTTTGTAGGTCACTGTCGTTCGAACTAGTGCGAGTATATGGCGTTCGAACCCTAATCGAAGATGAAGGTCATCGAATTTAAATCACCTGACAGCTTTAATTGATTGTAGAATTTAGTTTTGATTGAACGAATTTAGAGGCTTGTGAGCTTCTATAAAATGGAAAAAGATGGCTTGAAAAGGGCAGGACTATATAATAGAAAAGTCAGCTTCTATCAGAAGCTTTAGGTGGCTTCCAACTGGAGGAACCAGTTGTGTTGATACACACAGAAATGAATTGTTTAGAGAGCACGATGTTTGAAGCTTACACAGGAAGATATATTTCCTTTTTTATTGTTCTGAGTAGTTTGATTTTAACTAGACTGTGCGATATCCATACGCAATATAGGTTGTATAAAAACTTGGACAAATGCAGAAATATAAATATTGTGCAGGTATCATGTGCATCTACATCGCATTGCTTGCGTAGATCTTTATTTTTAAATGTATTTATAAATGTATTTTTGTATGAATGATTTAGTATATAATTTAGGTTAGAGTGTCATATTGTTTATTATTTAAATAAACCCAAGAACTGTTAAAAACAAGGTAAACATATGAACATACCATAACACAAAATATATTATAAATTATACATTCAAATTTTGTTTTTAATAAATAACTTCTAAAAAAATCATTTTATATTACCAATACAACATTTAAAATTAATCTAAATGTTTTAAATTAACAGCGAAAATCCCAGGTCGTTACATTCCTTCCCCTTAAAAGAATTTCATCCTCAAAATTGCTAAATAGTACAAATGTTTTAACTCTAACTCCTCATAACCTACTTAGTTGTAATCTTATATTCCATATCTTCGCAACCCAGTTCTTACCTGACCTTCGAATTCTCATACCAATACTCAACCATTCATAATTCCTTCCAAATGATTTGTCCACCATTTTTGGACAATCCATCATCATTTTCTTGTCTTCAATCCATATGCTCTTCTGCATATCCACACCTATTCCAATTGATTTTAAATCCATTTATCAATTTCATTATTCCACTTGAAATTTTATTAACTAATTCTGGTTTTCTTATTTCAATTACAATTAACAACTTGATTTTAAATTATCAAAAATTTCTTAAATATTTTCTAACTCTTTAAATTTTCGAAAAATTTCGCCAACATCTCCTTTGCATGGCTCAATCGGTACAACCGCAACTTGCCTTTCTATGCCTTCTCCAATCAAAAGAAAATCAAAAAGCTAAGCGGCTTGCCCCATAGGCTCATAAAACCATCAAACCCGAGTAATATTGTAAACATGTACCTTTTTGTCAGGCATCCAACTTTATATCTTTCATTTGCTTCCATACAATACCTGCTCAACATATGTATATATTTCCAGTCGGTTCCAAATCAATTCAACCTTTGGTCTTTAACTTTTCTAATCAACTTTTTGATTAGTTCACTTTTACTCATTAATCCAAAATGAGTTCTATTTCCAAAAATCAACCCTCTTGTTCTGCTTGAGTTCAGTTCCATCACAGTTTAATACCAAACAACAACATCCAATATATATTCAACTTGTTTGATTTCATTCTAGATTATCTCTAATCCAGTCCAATTTTATATAACTTAAGTTAAATTTCAATTCATTTGATACATGTTTACCATTTCAATCTATTCAACTTATACAAGTTAAATTTTAATTTCAGAATTCAAATCCCCTATTTTATTTCAAATCAGTTTTGAAATCATGTAACTACACACATATATTGATAATCATCTGCAAATTCAAAACATTTGATTTTTTTAAAATAACTTGTTATTTTTAAACAAATTTTCCATAAATATATTTTGGTAGCAATCCGTCACTCAGAAACTTGAAAATGAATACCGATAATGTTGCGATCCATTATCAGAATTATTTTCTCGCCGCTAAAGTGATTTTAGTGCTTAATTACTTTCAAAATCGATTTAAAACCATTCTTAATCGAAAATCCTTTAACAATGCTATATTTCCTTTGGAATACTTCAAGAAATATTTTCTAAATATCCGCATTTTAAATCCACAATTATGATCTGAACCCAATTCTAATTTAGCTTATTTGTATATATTATCCATGTACAAGTTATATTTGGTTATATATAACCCTTTCAGTATTTTATACTTTCGTTTGATTGTAATAACAATTAACACATTCACATACTATAATATCTCAAAAATTATTCCTTTTATAACAAAATATTTTTTTGGGCAAAATTATTTTATTTACTTCTTATTTTAATACTATATCGAATTGCTTTGTTCGAGAGTTTAGAAACACCTATTGATACAGTTGTACATCTTGTATCGACCAGAATTTATAAACCATACAACAAACCAATTAACACAATATAAAACCATTTTATATCAAATCTACAAATAAGCGCTCATATATATATATACACTCAAACTCAACCTAAGGTGTTACTAACCCCATCTCTATTGAGTCATGCCACAGAGCCAAGGTTACTACTCAACCTTCTACTCCGATACCAAATGTAATGGCCCGAATTTCCGTATCATTTGAGTTGACTAATCACACCACACGGCCAACCCAAATTGCACAGAAATACGAATCATTAATAGAAAGAAGTTAGAGGATGAGAATAGAAAGGAAGAAAATTTAGAATAGAAGAAAAACGAAGGGCATAAATCTCACAGCGGAACGAATAAAATATATTATATACCATAAATTTTGAAATACAAATCAGTAACTTTATATATACATAACATCATCAAGGCACAACGGCTATTTCTGAAAAAGTTATAAACACCTGTTTCTAGATACAATACAGTATACAGCGGAAATATGATAGTCTATAGCTAACTGATGAAGCCTCCTGCTTCAAGCTCCTTCAAATGAATCTGAAAAATCCTGACTACTTGACTGCCCGTACAAATTTGGACACCCAAGGGTTTAGGGAAAACAAAACAAAATAAACTCCGAGTCAATCATGGGACTGGTGTGAGTAAACTCCAACCATCGGTTTAACTTTCAAAAAATCATTTTGAAAGAAATGATAATCGTAAGACCAATCCACACATAAACACGGATGGTTTTTACCATACGATAAGAAAAAATATTTTTGATATCAAATCCGGTGATATTATAATAGTGTCTACATCAAATAAATTGAAATATAGTGGAACGCTTGCATCTCACGCTCTATATATAATATAAAATCAAAAACCGCAGGGCGCTTAATGAAGAACGATTTTGTAACACCCCGTATTTTCTATGAATATTAAATTTGGCAAAATGAAGAATACTTAATTTTTAGAAGAAGAATTAAGTAAAACAGACTATACCATTGCGTTCGTCTCAAAATTCTTGTCAAGATGGACCTAAAGTTTGGGTTAAACGGATAATGTATGAGAAAGTTATGGACCTTGGAAGTTTGTATACATACAAGGGGAATGTATGTATATATATATAAATTAATAAAATAAAATCAACCTAGAATTCAAGAAAAAAATTTCAAAACAGCGGGAGCGGGAAGGCAAAACGCCGAACAGGCCTATTTTTTTGGTCGACCCGAGAACCGCTGGGTCAACCCGGGGTTGACTCAGGGTGTTTGGAATCAGTCTCATCGGCCTAGAATGGCCTGTGCAAATTCTTGTGTTTTAGGGCATACGTGGCATTCTCTGATTGGCCTGGTGATGCATTTTCTTAGACTAGATAGTTTGGATGGATCTTATGTTGATCTAAAGGTCTAATTAATCCTACACATCTATAAATACACATCTAACATAAACCTTAATCTAAGCTAAATTCATTCATGAGCATATATGTTGATGCATCCTAAACTAACCTAGCCTCCACCATAACAAATCAAATTCAAGCTAGAAGATAAAAATCAAAGTCAGAAATCAAATCCCAGAATTCAAGATCCATTCTTTTTTTGTGAGTGCTAGTCACTTTTAGGTTTAAATAGATAAATGTGAATTGTGGTGGACTATGAATTGGGTATATGTTGTAAATCATGAACTTATGCAAGCATACTATGTCATTTTCCCTAGATCTAATATAAGGACATTCTACTATGTTTCCTATGTGAATCTTAAATTACAATTATATTGTGGTACGTGTGAACTTGTTAATACAGATCTAACTTTCTAGGTCTGATTATGGTGATTCGATATGACATTTATATGAACATTGATTTGTAACCATGTTAGGATGATTGTACATCCATTAATTTGGCATTACTTGGATCTAGATTTTGGTGTTAATCACCTTTCACTTGCTATATTATGACACCTTGGTATATGTGGTAAACTTGACACGTGAATCTAAACTTGTTATTATGCTACCCTGTCTATGCTAGATTTAGGTAATTGGACACCTAATATTGAATCTAGATCTCATTATGCTTGCCTAAACACAAGTTATTAATTTGATGTCCACTTTAGTATGATAATTATCACATGTCCATTCACTTAGTTACTATGCTAGTTATGTTAATATTTATGCCAAAACATGTTGAACTGTCACCCTTATCATGTTCCCTTTTATTGTTATGACGATGCTACTTTATAGCCTCGATGCCGCCAAAATACGTGTGAATACATTAGTTAGGAACGGGGATAAAGGGAATTTGGAATTGGCATAGTTTATATAATATTTATATGAAATGAGCAAATAATTCAAATAGGGAAACGTAGAATTAATTACCTATAATGACATAGGAAAAGTTGGGTAAAAATGGCATAATTTGTATATGACCATTTATGGATATGTAATTCAAATCATTGTTGCAAAATAGGTATTGACACCTATAAAAGGAAAGGATTAATTAATTGGTAAATTAATTAAAAATGGAATGTTAGTAATTAAAATTAAGAATTTTAACTGTACTTATGACACGAGGTTAGGTTACATTAGTGGCGGAAGTCTGCACGGACCCGACCAGCATATCCAGCAGCCACTAATGTTGAACCTAATGTGGGAGGTCTAAGTACGCAAATATGAATCAGGCTAAGACACGAGGTTAGGCCCAACTGTGGAATAAGACTGCCCGGACCTGACCGGCATATCCAGCATCCACACGCTGTAGGCCTAGTGTGGGAGGTCTAGCCCATTATAACCATAATTGGACATGGTAAAGAAATGGCTTACTTAACCTAATTTAATATGAATATGGACTTAAGTTAGGGTTAAGTAAAATTGGATGGGTAGTGAGGAGGGGTTAAGTAAGTTAGAGGGGATGGGTAATATATATATATATATATATATATATATATATATATATATATATATATATGCGCCCACATACTTAACCCAATAACACCCTTTAGGGTATACATAACTAGTATAGGGCTATGTAATTAAAGATCACCCTTTTAGGGTATACATAGTCAGTGGAAAACCTAGTGGGGATACAAGACAAAGGGGAGACCTTGTATCATATTGTATGGGACCCATTTTAGTCAGTAACCCGTAGTTGGTATCAGAGTAGAGAACTCTGTACTAGGCGGAGAAGGGGCACGCTTACTGATTGATTATAAGAGATCCAAAATGTGACGGGTGGTGTAGACGGCTCAAACCGACCGGGGACATGTGCGTGCATGGGCCGGGCAGAGGGGGACAAGACGACTGTGACACCAGTAGGTATCCCTGTGCACATCTTGGTTTTTCACTTTAGGGAAGTGATACCCCCTACTATGGGGCCAGCACAGGATATCTACAGAGTAGGGAGCCGATCGATTAGGGTAGTGGTTAGGGTTTACTTGGACGTATGACCTAAGCCTACCAGCTTATAGTGGAAGGGATCATTTCATTTTAGTTATACTGGTAATAGTGCAGAGTAGTCATTAGTGAAGCATGTATATACCTCACCTTATCTGCCTTGTCACACCTGCTATTTGTATACCGATCTCTCTTATCCACTTTATGCCTGTTATGTTCACCTTTATTTACTTACTGGCTAAAAGTCACTAGACTCGCCAGACTTCATGTCTGACCCCTTTTTGTTTTTGCTTCTCTCTTCCGTTCCCCCCTCCCCTCCCCCCCCCCCCCCCCGGTTCTCAGGGAGGAAACACCCAAGCTTACACAGAATTTGGATATCATCTTACTAGGAGCTGCTGTTGAAGTATGGCTCGAGTCTTTGTCTCTGCTATGGCTTACTCTTTTATTGGGGAATAATGTTTTCTTTTAATTCCTATGTACTCTGATTATGCAAGACAGAAGTATTTTGTTGTAATGGTTTTATGAATTATGGTATTATAAACCATGGGATTATGATTTATGTCTAAAATAAAAATTTTGAAACTTCCGCTGCTATCTTTATTTATATTTGTCTTGTAATTATCCTGTGTCTGTTTACCTATAATGCTTCATAGAACTTAATGCATTCCCTTAGTGAGTGACATTAACGGACAGGGGGTGTTTCACTTGGTATCAAAGCTGAAGGTTGCTAGATTAGATAAAAGTTTTGAAAAATATTTTTCAAAAAGGTTTTAAAAGAAAGTATTTTCAAAAAGAAAAGTCTGTTTTGAAAATATTCCCCTAAGAAGCCATATGTAGTATCCTTCGGTCCCTTATCTAAATTCCATCCTTTCTCCTTTTTCAGCATGACTGGGAAACAAACATCCCTAATCTCCTAGAGGGCGTCACTATACCCGGTTGGTTCCATAGGTATTTGGAAGCCACGGCAATAGCCGAAGAACAAAGAGACATTCCTCCCCCAACTGCACCAATCATTCCTCCTCCTCCCCTTCTAAGAGCAGACAACTTCGCCAAGATCTGCAAAGACTTCCTTGCTATGGGAGGTAAGCCATTCCATGGGAAAGAGACATTCGTAGAAGCCCGGAATTAGCTTAAGGAGACTGAGGACTTATTCGTCATCTTTGAAATGGAGGACCGAAGAAAAATCCAATTAGCTACTTGGCTGTTAAAGGACGAAGCCTCATTTTGGTGGGAAGTCACCCAAGCTAGACGTCCGGTGGAAACTTGGGGAGATTTTAGACACAGGTTCGAAATTAAATTCCTTTCCCAAGCTGAGATAAGCATTCAGATTGAGAGGTTCTTAGCTCTCAAATAAGGAAATTTGATGGTGAAGGAATATGTGAACAAGTTCAACCAGCTGGCAAGGTTCGGACTAGAGTTGGTGGATACACCACACAAAAAGGCATTACGATTTGCTAAAGGACTAAATGAGCCTCTGCATGGTCTTGTTATGTCCCATATTCCTATGGGGTCCAACTTTGAAAGGCTTGTGGATGTGGCCCTAATGCATGAGGAGGACAAGGGAGAAAAGAAGGAAGTGAAGGCTGAGGAGTCATTGCAGAATAAGAAGGTGTGGCTCAAGAATGGGCAACAGCAGAAGAAGAAAGGAGAGAAAGATGAAAAAGGAAGGGATAAGAAAAAATGTCATGGTTGCGGGAAGGAAGGTCACATGATCAAAGATTGTAAGAGAAGGAAGGTCAGTTGCTTTAATTGCAGAGAACTCGGACACTGTTCTACAGAGTGCCCAAAGAAACAAGGATCGCAGGGACAAGGTCAAAGAGCTGGAACTTCTGAAGGGCAGGTCAATGCTCTCGCGATCAGTGCTCCTGAAAGAGGTAGAAAAATTTCCACATAAAGTTTAGTTTCTCTTCCAAATCATCCAGTTAGAACACATTTTAATTCTGGTGCTTCACATTCATTTATATCTAGTTCTGTTGTTGAATATCTGCACTTAGTTACTAGTATGGTAGTGGATCCCATAGTTGCCTCAAACCCCATAGGTGATTCGGCTCATTTATCTATGATTTGTAGGGGTTTGAGAAAATCTGTGTTAGGCGTCAAATTTGAATGCGACGCATATGTACTCGGGCTTATGGGCTATGAGTTGATTCTAGGGATAGGTTGGTTTACCACATATGGTGCCATTCTGGGTGGTGAGAGGAGGTCGTTAAGCACCCTTGAAATTTCTTGTGACCCACAAGGGTCTGTCATGCTTAGTTTCCTAGAGTCTCTCGAGGTGTCTATTGATGATCTGTGATCGGCACTAGTAGTCCGTAAGTATCCTGATGTCTTAGACGAGGTTCGGGGATTACCCCCGAGGCGCGAGATTGATTTCCGTATATACCTGGTGGACAATGCAAAGCCAGTTGCATTACTTGTGCGCCATATGGCTCCTAAACGAAAAGAGGGAACTTAATAAGCAAGTGGCGGGGCTACTTGAGAAGAGGTTTGATAGGTGAATCATATCAGGATGGGAAAACTATTGAAGATAGTCCTTGAGGAAGCCCATCATTCCAAGATGACTATTCATCCAAGTGGCGATAAAATGTATAGAGTTCGAGATAGTGGGGCCAAACTTGCGAAAGGAAGTGAAAATAAAGAAGGAAGCAAAGATTGGATGAGTTCCGACTTGAATACTTGGATCGGAGGTTAAGAAGCTACGCAAACGAGAATTCAAGTTGGTGAAGGTCCAGTGGGGAGACAATCAAGAAGATGCAACTTGGGAAACCAAAGACAAGATTTTTATGCTTCGTACCCTTTCATTTTTAAGGGAATGTTCTTAACTTCTCTTTTGAAAGCTTTTGTTCACATTTGCTTCTATCATCTGAGTATATCCTATCAATCGAATCTTCGACCTTTAGGTAGGAAATCCCATGATTGTAAATATTTGTTTGAGACATGTTATGTTTGATGGATGCAAGTGGATGAAAGTGTTTGCTAGTGGTTTCTCGTGGATGCATATACACACAGTAGGCACTAGATCGGCTCAAAAACACTCTCATACTACATATGGATGTGTGTGCATTTTCAATTTTTATGGATGCAAAATGGTTGACTCATCACATGGATGTTGCATATGAATGAATGATTGTGCACTCATATAGAAGTTATAAAGTGCATTAGGAATAATTGCATACATGTTAGATGTAACGAAAAGGAATTTCGCTCGATCCGAATCGGTCGCTAAACCGACCAAGACCGTTCGAAACCCCTGATTGTTTTGAGAACACGACAAATTCGAGCGCAAACAGAAGAACATTTCATTGCTTATTACAACAATTCCATCAAAATACAAGAATATACAGAGTATAAATCAATATTACACATTCACTAAATATCAGTGACTATAATACATTACTGCAGCGGAAAAATAATATAATACACAACTGAAAGAGATATACGGATACAGAACTTTCCGAATATCATTCCAGCTATAAACCAGGTTCCTGTGAATATAAATCTGCAAAACCAAAACTACTAGCTGCCCGTGCGGAAAAGAGGGGCACCCAGAGTTTAGGTTAAAACAATAAACTCCAAGTCAGTCATGTAACTGGTGTGAGAACTAAAACAGTTATTAATCTTTATTTTAAAGTTAGGTAAATTAAGGGACCACGCCGTATAACACGGAACGGGTTTCCTCCTAAGAATACCAGTGCATAAAATAATAGCGCAATGCTAAAATAAATAACAATGAAGCCATTATAAGACCCAGGTCCCATCACACAATGCAACACAAGCCGGAGGATAGGGTTTTCCCTTATAATAGCCAAAGAATGCTTGATACGTGAAATTTCATCTTTTATTATTACTATAAGCGAAGTAAACAACTTCAAATATAAATGTATCAATCATAGGTGACATGGGTATCATATATCATGTCGCCATACTAGTTCTACAATTAAAACCGCTTGGATTTCCATCTGTGAACCAAGGCAAAAGATAGTCCTCACTAATTCGAGATTCTCTAGCCCGAGCCTCAGGATCAAAATGCATCAACCCTTTGGAGCCACAGGGCCGGTCCACTCGATGTGGATTAAAAATCCCTGAACACTACGTTTCCCCGCCCTTTGGGGCGTAAATGAGTCCTATGACTCCATCGGCTTCACATAGTCACTGATATATCCGAGGCGCCTCGCAACAGCAACAACCACACAGGTGAAAATAATATAAATGTCAGGGCTGGTAGGTCACTGACACCACCCTAGCTAGAAGGAAACGCATGCCCTCCCTGGATCCTTCTCCCGTTTCTGGTTCACAACCGGGGTGTGAGGCTCGCGAATTAACGTTACACAAAGCTATGCCACACAGGCGGTGCTTTGATCATCAACCACAAGACTTTGCTTTTCAACAAAAGCCTTGATCATTCGCCACTTGGGCATGCCACACATGCAATTCACACCATGCGACTGATGTCTATCGATATACAACCTCTGATCTCGTACGTCTCAGAGAAGGGTGAAGTAAGGGAATGAATTCCCCTTCACCAGGCAAATGTATATTTAATAGAAATCAATCAACACAGAGCAGAATCCCATGTCAGATACACAATCCATACAAGTCCGTTTTGGGTCTGAACGAAACCGAAGGCACCTTGTACCTCGCATATCCATCGATCTCCAAGTACGTCTGGACGATCACCAACGGATTCCCTCCTCTTGGTTGTACAGTCCAATCAAGATCATCAGTAATCACCCAAACGATGTGAAGACCTCCGGTCTTCGACCACCGTCTTCATCCTCGACCTCACATCGAATCAGTTATTCAGAATGGGATAAACCCGGTCTTTCTGAATAACTCGCGTATATAATAAACAAGTGTTACACAAACACAACATATGCCTCATTCCAATTCAGAACATTCTTTTATTCAAATATTCTTATACTTTGGGAAAGGTTCCCATTAATTTTATCAAAGAAAAATTCTTTAAATTTATTCTTTAATCTTCTTTTGAATATCAATTCAAACTAGTCGGGATTAGTGAACCACACCGAAGTAATCATTTATTTTATTTCCCGATCCCCACCTATTCACCCCATGAAGTAAAATTGGTGATACTTCATACCTAACACCACGGTGTTATCGGTAAATTCAATTACCATTTCACGTTCTAATCTAATTAAAGATTTAACTATCGCCTGGAGCAAAACTGGTGATACTCCATTCTCGATCATTTCAATCTAATTAAAGATTCATTAAAACTCCACTTGGTTTTAATCTTCCCAAAAATCAATATTAATGATTGTTTAACTTGGGAAATCACCTCTTGTCCTTAACTGGGTTAAAGAACCAATGTCATTTAAAACACGGTTCACTATAAACCCAAAATCACATTCCATTAATTATCGGGTTAAAGAACAAGTGTTATTTAAAACACCGTTCACGATAAACCCAAAAATCAATTCAAATTCAATTCCAAATAAATACCATTTAATTGGTACACTTCATTAAATCCAAATAAAAAAATTTAATCTTTTTCTCAACTGGGCTCAAGAACAGTGTTAATGAAGACACCATTCATGACAAACCCAAATCACATTTGATATTAAATACAAGGCTCTGAATAAAAAATATATCGGCTTATATTCAATATCAAATTCTACGACCAACAAATATCGTATTGGAAATAACGATATTAATATATCTTTCAAATTCCCATAACAATATCTGTATCACCACGAAATCCAACATCAAAATATTCCAAAGACAATTTCGATTCAAATCCATTCCAATTCAATTATTGGAAATTCTGGTTACTTTTAAAACCATTTCAAATCCAATTTATTTATTTTAAAAATAAATGGATTTTAATTCTAGTTCAAAACCAGTTCATTTCGATAAAAATCTATTTTTATCTTTTCAAATTTGGAATTTTTCATCCCAATTCTTCACGAATCATTTCATATGATTTTACACAAATTATTGATATTTTTAATATTTTTATCAAGGCTCGTACAGTCGATTTCCATCAACGGTCATCGAACTGCACTTACAGCGACCTTTTCCAAATTTGATTTGGACATAATTCCAAATCCAATCGTTAGATTTCTAATTTCTAATATTCGTTAGGAAGCTCTTTTCGATACGAACCCAAGGTTCCGGTTTTAGGAGAATCCAACGGTCGGATCTCCTGCAACGTCAATTCGTAGTCAATGGTCGAAATCCACGAACTGCCGCGGCGCGGCGCGTTCTATTCAGGCCATTATATATATATATATATATATATATATATAATATACATATTATATATATTTCGTCGATTTCCTTTTAAAACGTATTTTATAAATTGTTTTAAATTCGTTTTCAAAACGATTTCAACTTCATATTCAATTTCTAGTCAAAATTGAATATTCCATATCATTAATCTATAAATGATAATATTTTCAAAACGTTATATTTTGAAATCAATTCCTTTTCTATATTCATTATAAAAATGAATATAATCGATATAAATATCGTTCGCGTCAAAATGGCGCAAATCCAATCAACACGGCTTTTATTCAACACATGAATGTTTATTCTATTCAACACATGAATATTTATTCTATTCAACGCATGAATATTTATTCTATTCAACACGTGAATATTTATTCTTGTTCAACACTTGAATATTTATTTTCAACACTTGAATTTTCTTTTATAATATTCTTTATTTTCCAAATTGGAATGAGGCCCAATCAATTACCATATAATGTTAATTATACGGTTTCCATACAACACATGTATATAATAGCAACGATAAATAATCAACCATCATCTAGAGTGCATTCTACACTGTATAAGCATCAAATATAAATATTCAACGCTTATAACAGCCTGTCAATCAATCGATCGACATACAGCTAATTATTGGGTTTAGTATATGTCTAATTTCATCCCAACACCCGTGTGGGGTTTCAAACAATCAAACAGAGATTTTATTTGTGCAGTTGGGCGATGTGTAAAATTTATCGTCCCAATCAATATCAGTCAAATCGGTGTGCATAAACAAATCGTTCGATTTGTAAATGAATATTTATTTTATTTCAACACATGAATATATATATTTGACTTCAACACGTGAATATATATTTTATTTCAACACATGAATATATATTTTATTTCAACACATGAATATATATTATATTTCAACACATGAATATATATTTTATTTCAAAACATGAATATATATTTCAATTCCAATCACACAATCAATTTTCACAACACATCAATCAAACAAACAAGTCGTCCATGGTATGTGGACGATGGGTGTCAGGTGCTACTAAACACCGTCTGCATCCTAGTATATATTTTAACTAGAAAAAAAATTAAAAGTGAGGAGTTCTCACCTTGCGATCCTCTCCGTCGTTTCATTTCCGAATTTCTGAATGCTTGAATTTGCCCGAAATTCCAATGCAATCTTTTTCATACTATTCACATCAAAAATCACATTTTTATCTCACTATATATATAATAAAAATCAGATTTTTTTCGCTACATATATAAAAATTATATTTTTATATTCTCTACTATATAAAAATCATATTTTTATTATCTCTATAATATAAAAATCATATTTTTATTATCTCTATAATATAAAAATAATATTTTTAATTTGCTACAAGTGTAAAAATCATATTTTTACTCATATTTTACACTAAGTATATATATGTAAATAAAATCATTTCTTTTTATTGTTTTTTTATGAATAAATAAAATAAATTAAAAAAACTAAAAGAAAGGAGAAGAAGCCTTACAGCGCAGCAGGGGGGTTGGTGCAGCGCGACCTCGATTGGATGGTGGTCTCGAACTCGTGTTGGAGGCCTGTAGTGGCTCAAAGTTGGCGGTGGCGACTTCTCGTGAGTGGTGGGGCGTCGGATTGGAGGGGGAATGGGGAGAGAGGGAGAGGAGAGCTCGACGTAGGGGACTGGAGGGGGTCCGATGTGGTCATCGGAGGTTGGGGGCGGTCACGGCACTGGCGGCGAGCTAGGGTTGGCTCCGTCGTTTTTTGTTTTTTTTTTCTTTTCTAATTTCCACATCGGGGAGAGAGAAATGAGAGTAAAGGGGAGCTGTTATATTATATTATATAATAATTTAATTTTAATTTTTAAATACATAAAGGTTGACTTTTCATTCGGACTTATAATCAAACTCAACGACTGTCGCCCCTAGCTAATTACCCCTACTCCGAACACAATGGGATATGTATTGAAAGCCAGTTCAACCGTTTCGATGAGTTTCCGTTCAAATTAAAATATAAATCTATGTATATTCAATTTGAACGCACATTTCAATTTACCAGGGCCACATACTAACCCTAAAATTTCCAGAAAAATTATTTCTAGCTTCGTATTGACGAAACGATCCTAACAAAACTAATTTCGTTAAATTCTGAGACCGTTTGAAAAATGGCCATTTTCTGGTCGATCGAAATTGACTAAAATTGTCAAAACATGTTTTACCTCGCCACGCTCACATATTGACTCGAAAAATTATGAATTTTGGAATACAACAATAACTTGACATCCCGGATCTAACGAAAGTGATTTCATCGAAAACAGAGATCGTTTGCAAAATTTCCATTTTTAAGGGCCAGAATTCCACAGCCACTATTCTGAATTTTCAACTGGGCATAACTTTTTATTCCCACTATGAAATTTCAATTTTTCGGATTCGTTGGAAAGATATTCTCAAATAGATTCTAATATATTTGGTTTCACTAAAATTCGGTTTATTTTGAATCCTGTACATTCATTTGAACTTTGAAATCGAATTTTCTAACTACCGTGCCATTTTCAATTCCTTTTATAATTTAAAATAAATATTTATATTCTAATGATGATTCAAATAAATATTCCCCTTCTATTTCTATTCAAAATAAATTTATCGTCGCTATTATTTAAAGTAATTCATTTTAAATATTCAAAATTCACTAAAATTGCCAAAATAAAATTTTTAAATTGGCTCGGATTTTCGGGTTATTACAATCTCCCCCACTTAAAACTTTTCGTCCCCGAAAACGAACGAAGCTGAAAATTGTTTCACTAATCAACTCAACTTTCATTATTTTCATTACGGCTTAAGTTCATCAACTTTTCATTTTCTAAGAACTTTTCAAATTTTTTAAAAATTTGGCTAACACCCTAAATTTTCGAAAAATTTCACCATAACCTCCCCTGCACCGGGAGCTTCGGGATATTTCAAACAGCCTCCCATGGCCCTCATCAATCCAAACAGAAAAAGAAACAACCAAGCGGCTAGCCAATCGGCTCATAAAATCATCAAAATCCCAAGAAATACAATAAACATGTACCTATTTGTCGGGCAAACAATTTTATTCCTCGTCTCTAGCCTCCTTGCTATGACCTGTTCAATGTAAGTACATGTATATTCATGCAAATACGACAAATTTTCAATACAATTCACTGTTTGGTTCAATTTGGCTAAAGGTTCAACATTCAATTAATCAAAACAGAAATCAAAAAACACAACCAGCAATTAATTGGTTAATTAGCTTTTCAAATTCATAATTTTGATACATATACAGAAAATAATGTTTTTGATGCCAAATCACAACAATAAGCCCTATCTAGTTTTGGTTCTCACACCAGTCAATTGGAAATATATAGAAATTCCACCTTCGAAACTCGAATATAAATTCTGATGACGACTAGTCAATCCTCAGAATCATCTCCGGGCGACTAGAGTGTGATTCTATATCTATCCAGTATATTAAAACTTCAAATACACGCAGATCAGACGTATATGCAAAATCTTTATATACTGGATTGTCCAAATCAATACAAATAAATATTCAAATTCGTCGAATAAGGTTTAAATTTTCAAAACAATAATTCTTTTCAATTTTATTTCCAAAACACTACTCTTCACACTCGTTCTAGGATACTACTAATCCCATCTCTAACGAGTCATTCTTATTGGATATTACTAATCCAATCTCTGATGAATTATTTCATTTGGTTCTAACATGCCTTGTTCTCCGAGCTCTGTAAACCAAAGCTCTGATACCAATTGTAACAAAAAGGAATTTCGCTCGATCCGAATCAGTCGCTAAACCGACCAAGACCGTTCGAAACCCCTGATTGTTTTGAGAACACGACAAATTCGAGCGCAAACAGAAGAACATTTCATTGCTTATTACAACAATTCCATCAGAATACAAGAATATATAGAGTATAAATCAATATTACACATTCACTAAATATCAGAGATTACAATACATTACTGCAGCGGAAAAATAATATAATACACAACTGAAAGAGATATACGGATAAAGAGCTTTCCGGATATCATTCCAGCTGTAAACCAGGTTCCTATGAATATAAATCTGCAAAACCAAAACTACTAGCTGCCCGTGCGGAAAATAGGGACACCCAGAGTTTAGGTTAAAACAATAAACTCCAAGTCAGTCATGTGACTGGTGTGAGAACTAAAACAGTTATTAATCTTTATTTTAAAGTTAGGTAAATCAAGGGACCACGCCGTATAACACGGAATGGGTTTCCTCCCAAGAATACCAGTGCATAAAATAACAGCGCAATGCTAAAATAAAGAACAATGAAGCCATTATAAGACCCAAGTCCCATCACACAATGCAGCACAAGCCGAAGGATAGGGTTTTCCCTTATAATATCTAAATAGTGCTTGATACGTGAAATTTCATCTTTTATTATTACTATAAGTGAAGAAAACAACTTCAAATATAAATGTATCAATCATAGGCGACATGGGTACCATATATCATGTCGCCATACTAGTTCTACAATTAAAACCGCAAAATCACATATTTGGAAATTGGATTTCCATCTGTGAACTGAGGTAAAAGATAGTCCTCACTGATTCGAGACTCTCTAGCCCGAGCCTCAGGATCAGAACGCATCGACCTTTTGGAGCCACAGGGCCGGTCCACTCGGTGTGATTAAAAATCCCTAAACACTATGTTTCCCCGCCCTTTGGGGGCGTAAATGAGTCCTATGACTCCATCGGCTTCACATAGTCATCGATATATCCGAGGCGCCTCGCAATGACAACAACCACATAGGTGAAAATAATATAAATGTCAGGGCTGATAGGTCACTAACACCACCCTAGCTAGAAGGAAATGCATGCCCTCCCTGGATCCTTCTCCCGTTTCTGGTTCACAAACGGGGTGTGAGGCTCGCGAATTAACGTTACACAAAGCTATGCCACACAAGCGGTGCTTTGATCATCAACCACAAGACTCTTCTTTTCAACAAAAGCCTTGATCATTCACCACTTAGGCATGCCACACAGGCAATTCACACCATGCGACTGAAGTCTATCGATATACAACCTCTGATCCCGTACGTCTCAGAGAAGGGTAAAGTAAGGGAATGAATTCCCCTTCACCAGGCAGATGTAAATTTAATAGAGATCAATTAACACAGAGCAGAATCCAATGTCAGACACACAGTCCATACAAGTCCGTTCTGGGTCTGAACGAAACCGGAGGCACCTTGTACCTCGCATATCCATCGATCTCCAAGTACGTCTGGACGATCACCAACGGATTCCCTCCTCTTGGGTGTACAGCCCAATCAAGATCATCAGCAATCACCCAAACAATGTGAATACCTCCGGTCTTCGACCACCTTCTTCATCCTCGACCCCACGTCGAATCAGTTATTTAGAATTGGATAAACCCAGTCTTTCTGAACAACTCGCGTATATAATAAACAAGTGTTACACAAACATAACATACGCGTCATTCCAATTTAGAATATTCTTTTATTCAAATATTCTTATACTTTGGGAAAGGTTCTCATTAATTTTATCAAAGATAATTTTTTTAAATTTATTCTTTAATCTTCTTTTGAATATCAATTCAAACTAGTCGGGATTAGTGAACCACGCCGAAGTAATCATTTATTTTATTTCCCAATCCCCACCTATTCACCCCGTGAAGTTAAACTGATCATACTTCATATCTAACACCACGATGTTATCGGTAAATTCAATTACCATTTCACGTTCTAATCTAATTAAAGATTTAGCTATCGCCTGGTGCAAAACTGGTGATACTCCATTCTCAATCATTTCAATCTAATTAAAGATTCATTAAAACTCCACTTGGTTTTAATCTTCCCAAAAATCAATATTAATGATTGTTTAACTTGGGAAATCACCTCCTGTCTTTAATTGGGTTAAAGAACCAATGTCATTTAAAACACGGTTCACTATAAACCCAAAATCACATTCCATTAATTATCGGGTTAAAGAACAAGTGTTAGTTAAAACACCATTCACGATAAACCCAAAAATCAATTCAAATTCAATTCCAATTAAATACTTCATTAAATCTAAATAAAAAGATTTAATCTTTTTCTCAACTGGGCTCAAGAACAGTGTTAATGAAGACACCATTCACGACAAACCCAAATCACATTTGATATTAAATACAAGGCTCTGAATAGAAAATATATCGGCTTATATTCAATATCAAATTCTATGACCAACAAATATCGTATTGGAAATAATGATATTAATATATATTTCAAATTCCCATAACAATATCTGCATCATCACGAAATCCAACATCAAAATATTCCAAAGACAATTTTGATTCAAATCCATTCCAATTCAATTATTGGAAATTCTGGTTACTCTTAAAACCATTTCAAATCCAGTTTATTTATTTTAAAAATAAATGGATTTTAATTCTAGTTCAAAACCAATTCATTTTGATAAAAATCTATTTTTATCTTTTCAAATTTGGAATTTTTCATCCTAATTCTTCATGAATCATTTCTTATGATTTTACACAAATTATTGATATTTTAATAATTTTATCAAGGTCCGTACAGTCAATTTCCATCAACGGTCATCGAACTGCATTTACAACGACTTTTTCCAAATTTGATTTGGACATAATTCCAAATCCAACCATTATATTTCTAATTTCTAATATTCTTAGGAAGCTCTTTTCGATACGAACCCAATGGTTCCGGTTTTAGGAGAATCCGACGGTCGAATCTCCTGCAACGTCAATTCAAAGTCAATGGTCGAAATTCGCGAACTGCCGCGGCGCGGCGCTCTATTCAGGCCATTATATATATAATATATATATTTTGCCGATTTCCTTTTAAAACGTATTTTATAAATCGTTTTAAATTCATTTTCAAAACAATTTCAACTTCATATTCAATTTCTAGTCAAAATTGAATATTCCATATCATTAATCTATAAATGATAATATTTTCAAAACATTATATTTTGAAATCACTTTCTTTTCTATATTCATTATAAAAACGAATATAATCGATATAAATATCGTTCGCGTCAAAATGGCGCAAATCTAATCAACACGGCTTTTATTCAACACATGAATGTTTATTCCATTCAACACATGAATATTTATTTTATTCAACACATGAATATTTATTCTATTCAACACATGAATATTTATTCTATTCAACACATGAATATTTATTATTATTCAACACTTGAATATTTATTTTCAACACATGAATTTTCTTTTATAATATTCTTTATTTTCCAAATTGGAATGAGGCCCAATCAATTACCATGTAATGTTAATTATACGGTTTCCATACAACACATGTATATAATAGCAACGATAAATAATAAACCATCATCCTGAGTGCATTCTACACTATATAAGCATCAAATATAAATATTCAATGCTTATAACAGTCTGTCAATCAATCGATCGACATACAGCTAATTATTGGGATTAGTGTATGTCTAATTTCATCCCAACATCCGTGTGGGGTTTCAATCAATCAAACACAGATTTTATTTGTGCAGTTGGGCATTGTGTAAAATTTATCGTCCCAATCATTATCAGTCAAATCGGTGTGCATAAACAAATCGTTCGATTTTTAAATGAATATTTATTTTATTTCAACACATGAATATATATTTGATTTCAACGCATGAATATATATTTTATTTCAACACATGAATATATATTTTATTTCAACACATGAATATATATTATATTTCAACACATGAATATATATTTTATTTCAGCACATGAATATATATTTCAATTCCAATCGCTCATTCAATTTTCACAACACATCAATCAAACAAACAAGTCGTCCATGGTTTGTGGATGACAGGTGTCAGGTGCTGCTAAGCACCGTTTGCAACCTAATATATATTTTAACAAGAAAACAAATTAAAAGTGAGGAGTTCTCACCTTGCGATCCACTCCGCCGTTTCATTTTTGAATTTCTAAATGGCTTGAATTTGCCCGAAATTCCAATGCAATCTTTTTCACGTTGTTCACATTAATAATCACATTTTTATCTCATTAGATGTATAATAAAAATCAGATTTTTATTTCGCTACATATATAAAAATTATATTTTTATATTCTCTATTATATAAAAATCATATTTTTATTATCTCTATAATATAAAAATCATATTTTTATTATCTCTATAATATATAAATCATATTTTTATTATCTCTATAATATAAAAATCATATTTTTAATTTGCTATGAGTGTAAAATCATATTTTTACTCATATTTTACACTAAGTATATATATATAATCATTTCTTTTTATTGTTTTTTTTATGAATAAAAAAAACTAAAAGAAAGGAGAAGAAGCCTCACAACGCAGTAGGGGGGTTGGTGCAGCGCGGCCTCTATTGGATGGTGGTCTCGAACTCGCGCTGGAGGCCTGAGGTGCCTCAAGGTTGGCGGCGGCGGCTGCTCGTGAGTGGCGGGGCATCGGATTGGAGGGGGGAATGAAGAGAGAGGGAGAGTTCGGCGGAGGGGACTGGAGGGGGTCCGACGCGGTCATCGGAGGTTGGGGGGCGGTCACGGCACTGGCGGCGGGCTAGGGTTGGCTCCGTCGTTTTTTTCTAGTTTCCACATCAGGGAGAGAGAAATGAGAGTAAAGGGGGCTGTTATATTATATTATATAATAATTTAATTTTAATTTTTAAATCCATAAAGGTTGACTTTTCATTCGGACTCAGAATCAAATTCAACGACTGCCACCCCTAGCTAATTACCCCTATTCCGAACACAATGGGATATGTATTGAAAGCTAGTTCGACCGTTTCGATCAGTTTCCATTCAAATTAAAATATAAATCTATATATATTCAATTTGAACGCACATTTCAATTTACTGGGGCCACATACTAACCCTAAAATTTCCAGAAAAATTATTTCTAGCTTCGTATTGAAGATACGATCCTAACAAAACTAATTTCGTCAAATTCTAAGACCATTTGAAAAATGACCATTTTCTGGTCGATCGAAATTGACTGAAATTGTCAAAACACGTTTTACCTCGCCACGCTCACATATTGACTCGAAAAATTATGAATTTTGGAATACAGCAATAACTTGACATCTCAGATCCAACGAAAGTGGTTTCGTCGAAAACAGAGATCGTTTGTAAAATTTCCATTTTTAAGGGTTAGAATTCCAGAGCTACTATTCTGAATTTTCAACTGGGCATAACTTTTTATTCCCGCTATGAAATTTCAATTTTTCGGATTCTTTGGAAAGATATTCTCGAATAGATTCTAACATTTTTAGTTTCACTAAAATCCGGTTTATTTTGAATCCTGTATATTCATTTGAACTTTGAAATCGAATTTTCAAACTACCGCGCCATTTTCAATTCCTTTTATAATTTAAAATAAATATTTATATTCTAACGATGATTCAAATAAATATTTCCCTTCTATTTCTCTTCAAAATAAATATCACGTCGTTATTATTTAAAATAATTCATTTTAAATAATCAAAATTCAATAAAATTTACAAAATAAAAATTTTTAATTGGCTAGGATTTCCGGGTTATTACATTGGACTCATGGCACAAACATAATTTGCAATAAGGAGGTCAGCTGAATCAGTAGACCGCTTGATCTTTTGCATTATATAGGGGACATGTACACACACTTTTGCATATGCTCATATGGCATTAGAAATCTTTTAAGGACAATGAATGCTTGTGGATGATGGATGAGTAGATGGATGTTGGATGTTAGGATACATTCTTCTTAACTCAGAGATTTCTGGGACGAAATCCTTTAAGGAGGGGAGAATGTAACACCCCGTATTTTCTATGAATATTAAAGTGAATATTAGGATCACATCCTTAAAAGAAAACTTAATTAGGCTCACATCCAGTGATATACTTATTATAAATTAGGTCCCTATTTTTCAAAAGTTGCGAAATAAATGAAAATAAAAACTAAAAAAACGAAAATTATTATTTAAATAAATTATTCATTCGACCATAAATTCACTTAAAAAAATCAAAAACATGTAAAATATAAAATCAAACAGGAAAAAAACAGCAAAAAAAAGCAGTTAAATGCATTTTGTTATGCAAGAATTTCAATTTCTTGCGTATATGTATGCAAAATTTCATAGTAGTGTAACTCAGTTCATTTTTATTTGCATTCAAGTATGCAATTAAATCTGAAACATGCACATATGTGTGCAACATATATGCAGACAAAATTATAGGATAATTTACCTTGTGCAATAATCGCATACATGTATGCAAGTATTGACAATACTTGCATACATATATGCAAGTTTTTTTTCTTCTTAGCGTGGACTTCTGGGATTATTTGTAGATTTTAGAAAAAAAAATTATATACATGGCCGCACATTTTTTTTTGTAAAAAGCGAAGGGAGCGAAGTGGGTAGGCTGGACGTGAAAGTAAGGAGCGCATCCTTGATTGTAGGAGGCGGTTGTTCAAAAATAGGGACCGGAAATGTATATGAAACTATGAGCGGATGCGAGCCTAATTTAAAACCTTAACAGGGACCTTAAAAAACGCACCCATTATTAAATTTGGAAAAATGAAGAATACTCAATTTTTAGAAGAAGAATTAAAAAACAGATTATACCATTGCGTTCGTCTCAAAATTCTGGTCAAGATGGACCTAAAGTTTGGGTTAAACGGATAATGTATGAGAAAGTTATGGACCTTGGAAGTTTGTATACATATAAGGGGAATGTATGTATATATATAAATTAATAAAATAAAATCAACCTAAAATTCAAGAAAAAATTTCAAAACAGCGGAAGCGGGAAGGCAAAACGCCGAACCGACCTATTTTTTTTTGGTCGACCCGAGTCCCGCTGGGTCGACTCGGGGTTAACTCAGGGTGTTTGGAATCGGTCCCATCGGCCCAGAATGGCCTGTGTGAATTCTTTTGTTTTAGGGCAACGTGGCGTTCTCTGATTGGCCTGGTGACGCATTTTCTTGGACAAGATGGTTTGGATGGATCCTATGTTGATCTAAAGGCTCTAATTAATCCTACACGTCTATAAATACACAACTAACCTAAACCCTAATCTATGCTAAATTCATTCATGAGCCTATATGCTTCTGCATCCTAAACTAACTTAGCCTCCACCATAACAAATCAAATTCAAGCTAGAATATAAAAATCAAAGTCTACATCAAGGGTTAAGATTAACAAATTCAGAAATCAGATCCCAGAATTCAACATCCATTCTTTTTCTGTGAGTGCTAGTCACTTTTAGGTTTAAATAGATAAATGTGAATTGTGGTAGACTATGAATTGGGTATATGCTGTAAATCATGAACTTATGCAAGCATACTATGTCATTTTCCTTAGATCTAATATATAGACATTCTACTATGTTTCCTATGTGAATCTTGAATTACAATTATTTTGTGGTACATGTGAACTTGTTAATACAGATCTAACTTTCTAGATCTGATTTGTAACGTCCCGTATTTTTGGTAGTCAAATATTTTTTTAATTTATTGTTTTAAATATTAATGGATTTTAATATTTAATTCATTATTTAATGAAGTTTTAACATTAAATTTATTTATAATATAAAACGAGCTCGAAATCGCGCGGCAGTTCGTAATATGGAGTTTTGAACTTCAACTGAGAATACAAGATTCGATATAAGTCGGATTTCTGTGAAACGAGAAACGTTGGAACCGTATTTGTAACGACCCAGGTTTTTGAACAATTAATTTTAAATATTTAATATCGTTTTAAATCTTGTGTTGATAATATAAAAGAACTTTTATTGAATTTATCGATTAAATAATCAATATAGGATATAATTCAGATTTAAAACTGAATCGAAACGATACAGTCAAATTAAATTCCAGAATCAGTTCCGTGGGGTTTAGGATAACGCCATAATCTGTTAACGTAAGTCGTTACGTTAAAAGAGCAGTTCGGGATCTCGAGTTAAGGGACCGTGTGACGGCCCGCTCCGCACCAACCGACACTTCCTCCAAGTGTGCGCTGTACACATGTCCAACTGGCACGGAACGGTCGTCATAAGAAAAGAAAGAAGAGAATGAACTAATCAAGGAACCTGTAGAATGTCTCACAGCGCATGGAATAAAATATATTAATAACATACTTGACATAAAACAGGTGAGACAGTGCATAAGCTGATAACTAATAATAAATGTCAACATCAGAGCAGCGGAAATCCAAATACAGCTTATTACAACTTTTCAAAATCTACTGTCTCTAAACAAAAGAAAGCTAAAGTGGAAGATACACCACCAATGCCCAAGCAGTGATCTTCGACAACACAGGGAGAATACTATATATATATATTACGTGGAAGCCTCCTGCTCGTCTCCGGATCATCTACCCGTGCATCACCAGCTAACCTGTCTCTAGTCTGCTTGTGTGAGCACCCAGAGTAATAAGAAGAGACATAAAACTCTGGGTCAGACAAAAAGTCTGGTATGAGCGATAAGCAGCTAAACAGAACAATAACAGGTATACTAAACCATACCTGAACCTGGACCTGCAACCAAAGAGTTAGCACTACATACTGTACAATACTCTAAGGTGCCATCAACATATGGTGTAAAGAAATACGGGGGTGGGGGTGTGCATGTCATAGGGATAGCAAACAATTCAATCATGGCAACCATCCTCACATCTCTCACTCAGTGCATAAAGCATACGATGTATACCGCTTTCAACCACTAGACCCATCGAAGTAGTGACGGAGTTCGGCTTGTACAACTACTGCTACCACCAAGCTTACCCCATGGAGTCATGACTAAACCTTTACAAATGACCCCACTTCATTGGTCTATAGCTCTTTTAGTCGTACCTAGACCACTGTGGCCCTGAATCCGTTCACGTACCCCCTATACATAGTGATCCAAAGTTACAGACATCGACAGCCCCTTAGCACACGTCCCGCAGCAAAGCCCAATCATGAAGTTAACTCGTTGATTCCCATCTGAATCCTTGGTACAAACTTCCCATTTGGACTACCTTTGCATCTCGGGTTATGGTCTTCTTCGGTTCGGTTCGGGTCTCTTCCTCCTATTCGGTTCGGTTCGGGCATCCTCCTCCTATCCGGTTCGGTTCGGGTCTCCTCCTCTATTCGGTTCGGTTCGGATCTCCTCCTCCTATCCGGTTCGGTTCGGGTGTCTCCTCCTATCCGGTTCGGTTCGGATCTCCTCCTTCTATTCGGTTCGGATCGGATCTCCTCCTCCTATCCGGTTCGGTTCGGGTGTCTCCTCCTATCCGGTTCGGTTCGGGTGTCTCCTCCTATCCGGTTCGGTTCGGATCTCCTCCTTCTATTCGGTTCGGATCGGATCTACTCCTCCTATCCGGTTCGGATCGGATCTCCTCCTCCTATCCGGTTCGGATCGGATCTCCTCCCCCTATCCGGTTCGGATCGGGTGTTCTTCCTAACCGGTTCTGAAAATCTGCAACTTTTTCCAGCAAGCTATTTTCGCCGAACGACGGCGTTTTCAACCTTTCTAAACTTCCTATGACATTACAAAACATTCCAAACAGCAGTAACAACATATAGAATCAATCACAAACATTAAAACATCATTTACACGAAATACTTTAGATCAAACATACCCAGAAACCCATGTTTTCCCCTTAATCCTTCTTAACCGTGATTATGCATACAATTAGCAAAACTTATCCAAATTAGCCCAAATTTTTATCAGAGCCATAAAACATCATTATAGAATTTTAGGAATTTTTCCAGAATTTATTAATGTATAAATTCGCTAATCTTCACTAATTACCCATAATTAACAGTAATTAGTGTAAAAGCAAGCTAATCACTCACCTTTGCCACCACTAAAACCCCAAAACTGAAATATTCTCTGATTTGGCGCTGTTCCCAATCTTACACAGCAGCTCTACCTCGGTTCTCGTGCTAATACTCCTTGATTTGATGTTTGCTAAGCCTAATCTTCAATTAGAAAGTGATTAAGATGTGTTTTGAAGAGATTTAGAGGGTGGAGGCCATGGCTAGGTTAAGAGGAATGAATAGTGACGGCTGAAAAATGAGAAAAAAAGTATTCTCCAAACCCTAACAGCCCTTTTAAACTCCTAATCCCGAAATTCCCCTTTGGGCCTAGCTGTTAATCACCCGGTTAAGCCCAATTAAGCTGTTTTTCACCATCTGAAACTTGTTTCAGCCATATCTCCCAAACGGTAAGTCCGTTTGGCTAATGTGACCACTCTACGGAAAGAGAAACCATCATCCGGAGCCAATGGAAGTGGTTTCAGGTCAAAATTCCTTTTCAGTCAAAAGTTATGGCCAAAACAGTGATAACTAGGGGTAAAATAGTCATTTAAAAATCGGGAAAAATCATGAACATGGGAAATGACCCCAATAGTCGTCCCCCAAAGTTACATGACCATACGACTTCGTATGTGACAGAAATAAATATTCTACGATTCTATGATGCGTAGAATGCGGGTCGTTACACTCTCCCCCCCTTAAGAAATTTCGTCCCCGAAATTCCTTAACCCAAAACATACAAAGGATCCCGCATGCCTAACAGCCACGTACAACAATCAAACATGCAAAACAAGCAAACAAGCCTATCCTAGCATGCGGAAAACTAAATCGAAGTCAAAATCTTACCAGGCAAAGAGTTCTGGGTGTGACTTCTTTAATGTTATCCTCTGTCTCCCAAGTACAATCATTCTCGTTCTCGCTCCACTGTACCTTGACTAGCTTCACCGCCTTCCTTCGAAGTTGCTTCATGTCGTGCTCGACAATACGGACCGGCTTGCGGTTCCCAACCGCCTCGGGTTCTACTTCGAGGTCCTCCAACTGATCAGGTGAAATAGTCATATCTGAGTCGTGAACGAACTTCCTTAGTTGGGAAACATGAAATACGTTATGAACTCCCGCCATCTTCTCCGGTAAGTCAATTCTATATGCCAAATTCCCGACTAGTTCAAGAACAGGGAATGGGCCAACGAATCTTGGTGCCAACTTGCCTCTCCTGCCAAATCGTATTACGCTCTTCAACGGAGAAATCTTGACAAACACCAAGTCGCCAACGGAGAATTTTAAGTCTCTTCTCCTCTTATCAGCATAACTCTTCTGCCTATCTTGGGCAGCCTTCATTCGTTGTTGAATGATCTTAATCTTATCTGAAGTTTCCCTCACCACATCTGGTCCAAGCATAAACTTCTCGCCAGTCTCTATCCAACATGATGGTGAGTTGCACGGTCTTCCGTACAAAGCTTCAAACGGAGCCATACCGATACTGGATTGGTAGCTATTATTATATGCAAACTCTACTAGATGCAAATGGTCATCCCATGATCCACCAAAATCCAATATACATGCTCTCAAGAGATCTTCCAAAATACGATTCACCCTCTCCGTCTGACCGTCGGTCTGAGGATGATATGCGGTACTGAGATGTAACTCTGACCCTAGAGCTTCTTGTAAGCTCTTCCAAAACCCACTAGTGAACAACGGGTCTCGGTCACTCACAATGCTTTTAGGTACTCCATGGAATCTCACTACCCACTTCATATACAATTCTGCTAACTTAGCTGCCGTTCTGGTCGATCTGACAGGTATAAATCTTGCACTTTTGGTTAATCGGTCCACAATCACCCAAATGCTATCATGTCCCGATCTAGTCCTTGGTAAACCATCAATGAAATCCATCGAGACTTGCTCCCATTTCCATTCGGGAATTTCTAATGGCTGTAACAACCCACTAGGCTTCTTTTGCTCGGCTTTAACTAGCTGGCAATTCATGCATTTGGATATAAACTCCCCAACGTCTCTTTTCATCCCTTCCCAGTAGTAAGTCTGTCTCATGTCTCGATACATCTTATTACCACCGGGGTGTATAGTCAGTTTTGAGTGATGACATTCTCTAAGCACTTCATCTCTCAATCCATTGACATTGGGTACAACGAGCTTTCCATTCTTTCTAAGCCATCCATCTTGATCAAGCCCATACTTGCTCATCTCCTCATCGATACCCATCTCTAACTTGGAGATGATTTCCAATAGGTTAGGATCGTCCCTCTGACTAGAGCCGATCCGCTCAATTAAAGTGGGTCTGATCGTCAAACTGGCTAACATTTCTGGGTCCAATTCGCACTTTGGTCTGAAATCAAACCCCGCGATATACTCCAGTTGCTTCCATTCAAGGAACATAGCCCCTAAACTAGCATGTCTTCGACTCAACGCATCGGCTACGGCATTGCCCTTTCCCGGTGTATATGCGATGTCGAAATCATATGAAGCTAAGAACTCAAACCACCTCTGCTGACGAAGATTCAAATCCTTTTGAGAGAAAAGATACTTCAGCGACTTATGATCAGTAAACAGCTCGAATCTTTCTCCCAAGAGATAATGTCTCCACATCTTCAATGCGAATACGATCGCTGCCAATTCCAAATCATGGATAGGATACCTCTTCTCATGCGGTTTCAGTTGCCTGCTTGCATAAGCTACAACCCTACCACCTTGCATCAACACAGCACCTAGTCCGGTACCACAAGCATCTGTATATACCGTCATCTCTTCACTCCCCTTGGGAATGACTAACACTGGTGCACTTGTCAACTTTTCTTTTAGACTCTTGAATGCATCCTCGCACCTTTCGTTCCAAACAAAAGCTTGATTCTTCTTTGTCAACTGAGTCAACGGTGCTGCTATCTTGGAGAAGCCTTGGATAAACTTACGATAATATCCCGCTAATCCCAAGAAACTTCTTACGTCTGTTGCATTCTTGGGCGTAGGCCAATCCTGTACCGTAGCCACCTTTGCCGGGTCTACGGCAATACCATTCTCTGATACAACGTGGCCCAAGAACCTCACTTCCCTCTTCCAGAAGTGACACTTAGAAAACTTTGCTTTCAATTGGTGTTTTCTCAACACCTCCATCACTATTCTTAAATGTCCCTTGTGTTCTTCCTCTGTCCTCGAGTAGACCAAAATATCATCAACGAACACAAGGACAAACTTATTCAACTGATCTCTGAATACCCTATTCATAAGATCCACAAAATATGCTGGGGCATTGGTCAGCCCGAATGGCATGACCAACCACTCATAAAACCCAGACGGCGTCCGAAATGCCGTTTTAGCTATACTCTCAGCTTCCACTCTAAGCTGATGAAAACCTGTCGCGAGATCCAACTGAGAAAATACTCTCGCATCACTCAACTGATCAAACAAATCATCTATCCGCGGTAGAGGATACTTGTTCTTCCTCGTCACTTTATTCAACTCGCGGTAGTCTACACACAAACGAAGGGAACCATCCGCCTTGGTAGCAAACACAACTGGTGCTCCCCATTCAGAAACACTCCTTCTGATAAATCCCTTCTTCAAAAGATCGCTGACTTGCACCTCGAGCTCTCGCTGCTCTCTTGGTGCCATACGACGAAGTGGCATCACTATAGGCCTGGCATCCTTTACCAAATCAATACGGAACTCAATCTCTCGGTGTGGTGGAAGTCCGGTCACTTCTTCGAAAACATCCGGATACTGGCCAACCACGGGCAAACCTGACAACTCACTATGCGGAATGTCGAGGGAGTTTAGAAAACTAGCCAATACCCCCACACTGGGTAGACCACCAAACACTATCCTCCGCCCATCATCCGCTCTAGCTGTCACCAAAAAGCCCTCACAGTCTACCACCACCCCGTATCTTCGGAGCCAATCTACTCCCAAAATAATGCCAAACCCAGTGAAGCCCAAAACAAAGCAATCACAAACAAACATGCATCCATGACTCGATAAGACCACATTACGACAAATCATGCTAAGGCTAGTAGAACCACCAATCGGGTTCGTCACTACTAAAGGTCTATCGACAATCTCGGGCTCCAATCCCAACCTATCTACCAGGTCACTAGATATGAAAGAACTGGAAGCTCCGGTATCAAACAAAACTCTAACAGGAACATCATAAACAGAAAGCATACCTTGAATGACGACATTCTTTCCCTTCTCCGTCGCTGTTGGGGCGTTCGACGAAGAAGGAATAGCATTAAGGGCGTATGCTTTCACCATTTGCTTTTCTTTAGGGGGTTGCGGACACTTGTCCTTGTGATGTCCCATTTGGCCACAGTTGAAGCACTTCCTATCCGCTGGCTTGGCCCGACAATTACTAGCATAATGGCCCTTCTTACCACAGCTGAAGCACTCAACATCTTGTTTATTCTTTTTCTTCTGGCCATCCTTAGTCTGACTCTGCTTTCTTTTATTCTGGGAACCACCCTTGCCTCCACCACTTGCTTGTGGCTTTGGCTCATCTGCGGATGCAACCTCAGTCTTCGGCTTAGGGTAGAGACTCTCTGATCTTAATGCTTTCCCCACAATCGACTCGAACGTCTCATCGATGTGGTTAATAAGCCTTTCCCCTAAGTACTGATCTAACCCAGTTATGAATTTCTCATTCTTCTTCTCGGCAGTATCAATAAGAGATAACCCATACTTTGACAAAGTGTCGAATTCAGCAATGTACTCCGAGACAGCTCTGCCATTCTGCTTGAGCTCCAAGAATTTCTTAAATAGCACTGACTTCTGAGCAGCTGGAATGAACTTCTCGCTAAAGCGAGCTTTAAACTGCTCCCAAGTAATCTGATCTTCGGGAGTAGCTGCCTTTATAGCATTCCACCAATTCATTGCCCGCCCTTGCAGCTGACGGGACGCTAGCTTTCTCTTCATCGCATCCTCGATACCCAAATCCTCGAAGATACGTTCGCAACTATCCAACCAATCCTGAACATCTGTGGACGACTCCGTACCGTGGAATGGCTTCCCACCAAGGCTAGTATAATCCTTATTCAGCTTGGCGAAGTCAACTCTTGGCGCCTGCACTATTGGACCACCACCATTTCCACCATTGGGAGCTGCCCCCCGTACATCTCTAAGCATCTCTCTCATGAGGTCAGTAAACATCGTCCTCATGTCAGCAGCATTCCCATTATTGGCTCCCCTGCCAGCACCTCTAGTATCTCGGCTCATCGTCAATCTGAAAAAGGAAACGATTAACGATTCCATAGTGGTGCTAGTGCAGTACGACTTCATTCTTATACTACTAATAGTATATATATAGCTTTTGAAAACCAAAATAACCACAAATACGCTCTCTCGTATACGTATATTATCTCTCCCTGATAACTTCCCTAGGTTAACTACGCAACCTAGAGCTCTGATACCAAGTGTGACGGCCCGCTCCGCACCAACCGACACTTCCTCCAAGTGTGCGCTGTACACATGTCCAACTGGCACGGAACGGTCGTCATAAGAAAAGAAAGAAGAGAATGAACTAATCAAGGAACCTGTAGAATGTCTCACAGCGCATGGAATAAAATATATTAATAACATACTTGACATAAAACAGGTGAGACAGTGCATAAGCTGATAACTAATAATAAATGTCAACATCAGAGCAGCGGAAATCCAAATACAGCTTATTACAACTTTTCAAAATCTACTGTCTCTAAACAAAAGAAAGCTAAAGTGGAAGATACACCACCAATGCCCAAGCAGTGATCTTCGACAACACAGGGAGAATACTATATATATATATTACGTGGAAGCCTCCTGCTCGTCTCCGGATCATCTACCCGTGCATCACCAGCTAACCTGTCTCTAGTCTGCTTGTGTGAGCACCCAGAGTAATAAGAAGAGACATAAAACTCTGGGTCAGACAAAAAGTCTGGTATGAGCGATAAGCAGCTAAACAGAACAATAACAGGTATACTAAACCATACCTGAACCTGGACCTGCAACCAAAGAGTTAGCACTACATACTGTACAATACTCTAAGGTGCCATCAACATATGGTGTAAAGAAATACGGGGGTGGGGGTGTGCATGTCATAGGGATAGCAAACAATTCAATCATGGCAACCATCCTCACATCTCTCACTCAGTGCATAAAGCATACGATGTATACCGCTTTCAACCACTAGACCCATCGAAGTAGTGACGGAGTTCGGCTTGTACAACTACTGCTACCACCAAGCTTACCCCATGGAGTCATGACTAAACCTTTACAAATGACCCCACTTCATTGGTCTATAGCTCTTTTAGTCGTACCTAGACCACTGTGGCCCTGAATCCGTTCACGTACCCCCTATACATAGTGATCCAAAGTTACAGACATCGACAGCCCCTTAGCACACGTCCCGCAGCAAAGCCCAATCATGAAGTTAACTCGTTGATTCCCATCTGAATCCTTGGTACAAACTTCCCATTTGGACTACCTTTGCATCTCGGGTTATGGTCTTCTTCGGTTCGGTTCGGGTCTCTTCCTCCTATTCGGTTCGGTTCGGGCATCCTCCTCCTATCCGGTTCGGTTCGGGTCTCCTCCTCTATTCGGTTCGGTTCGGATCTCCTCCTCCTATCCGGTTCGGTTCGGGTGTCTCCTCCTATCCGGTTCGGTTCGGATCTCCTCCTTCTATTCGGTTCGGATCGGATCTCCTCCTCCTATCCGGTTCGGTTCGGGTGTCTCCTCCTATCCGGTTCGGTTCGGGTGTCTCCTCCTATCCGGTTCGGTTCGGATCTCCTCCTTCTATTCGGTTCGGATCGGATCTACTCCTCCTATCCGGATCGGATCTCCTCCTCCTATCCGGTTCGGATCGGATCTCCTCCCCCTATCCGGTTCGGATCGGGTGTTCTTCCTAACCGGTTCTGAAAATCTGCAACTTTTTCCAGCAAGCTATTTTCGCCGAACGACGGCGTTTTCAACCTTTCTAAACTTCCTATGACATTACAAAACATTCCAAACAGCAGTAACAACATATAGAATCAATCACAAACATTAAAACATCATTTACACGAAATACTTTAGATCAAACATACCCAGAAACCCATGTTTTCCCCTTGATCCTTCTTAACCGTGATTATGCATACAATTAGCAAAACTTATCCAAATTAGCCCAAATTTTTATCAGAGCCATAAAACATCATTATAGAATTTTAGGAATTTTTCCAGAATTTATTAATGTATAAATTCGCTAATCTTCACTAATTACCCATAATTAACAGTAATTAGTGTAAAAGCAAGCTAATCACTCACCTTTGCCACCACTAAAACCCCAAAACTGAAATATTCTCTGATTTGGCGCTGTTCCCAATCTTACACAGCAGCTCTACCTCGGTTCTCGTGCTAATACTCCTTGATTTGATGTTTGCTAAGCCTAATCTTCAATTAGAAAGTGATTAAGATGTGTTTTGAAGAGATTTAGAGGGTGGAGGCCATGGCTAGGTTAAGAGGAATGAATAGTGACGGCTGAAAAATGAGAAAAAAAGTATTCTCCAAACCCTAACAGCCCTTTTAAACTCCTAATCCCGAAATTCCCCTTTGGGCCTAGCTGTTAATCACCCGGTTAAGCCCAATTAAGCTGTTTTTCACCATCTGAAACTTGTTTCAGCCATATCTCCCAAACGGTAAGTCCGTTTGGCTAATGTGACCACTCTACGGAAAGAGAAACCATCATCCGGAGCCAATGGAAGTGTTTTCAGGTCAAAATTCCTTTTCAGTCAAAAGTTATGGCCAAAACAGTGATAACTAGGGGTAAAATAGTCATTTAAAAATCGGGAAAAATCATGAACATGGGAAATGACCCCAATAGTCGTCCCCCAAAGTTACATGACCATACGACTTCGTATGTGACAGAAATAAATATTCTACGATTCTATGATGCGTAGAATGCGGGTCGTTACAGAGAGATATTTAGTTTTTTTTAAAAAAAAAAAAAAAAAAAAAAAAAAAAATATAACAGCCGACCTATCTTCAATTATAGGCAGACATATTATTTTCGAGCACAAATTCCTGCTCCCCAAAACTCGAAGCAAGCAGACAGCCATTTTAATGGCTCGTACTCGTTGTCTCCCTTCTTTTGCTTATATAAACCACCGCGACTCCATTCCTCCGTTCAAACAGAAAAACAAACGAAAAAAAAGAAAAAAAAAAAAAGAAATGGCCGCACCCCCCTAAAATCAATCGAACCCCTCTTCTATGAAATCAAAAGCTTCAAAGGGGCCGCTACTACTTACATCCTTCGATCTCGTATACCGTGGATTAGGTGCGATCAACGTCTTCCTTCTAGGGTTCATCGTATCTGGGGTTTTCTCAAGTCGCGATGTAATGAGGAGCGAAGTCTCCTCTCGCGTTATCAAATGGAAAGACGCGATGAAGCCATTCAAATCGGGAGGTGCGAAACTCGAGTTACGGAGGGCGTGATGACCTTGGATGCTCGATCTTCATTCTGTCGATGAGGTGGTGAGGCTGTTCGATGTGTACTAGTGAGGTGGAGTTTCCGATTTCAGAAATGAACGGTGATCATTAGGACTATAAGAAGAAAAGAAGGAGTGCGGTGCAGATGTTTGGTGAAATGCCGGAAAGGAAGAAAAAGAAAAATAAAGGGATTAAGGTAATCTAAAATTTAATGCCTTAATTAGTTTAATGTTTAAAAATAAATAGGTTTGTTCAAATTGGTTAAGTTAGAACTAATTTAGCGAAAAAAAAAAAAAATTAGAAAAAGTGATTTATTTATTTAAATAGTTTATTTAAATAAATAAACATTTAATCGGTAAATCTAAATAAAAATTATCGCAGGTGCGGATCCATTCGAGAAGATTAGTAGCCGCTAATTTGAGATTAAAACAGGATATTCAGCAAAAGAAATCCTGGTGAGTAAATCTCACTCACCTTTTATTTCTAATTATTTTTATTCCGTTAAAAATAATTGTCTGTTGCTTGTGTGAATGTTTTATGGTTGTTTTATATATATTAGTTATTTAGGCTATATATATATATTGGGTTGATTGATTGGTTGGATTCCCGCAGTCTCATTAGCGGATGCCCGCAGTTTCATAGCGGATGATTACCCTATACGCCCCACGCTATGATTAGTGGATGACCTTCTATACCGCGATATTCTGCCACGAAGCAGAATGGGTATTATTTATGTGCTAACATCTGTGGATGCAGGAAAACAGGTTGGAGGAATCCAACTGGATTCCTCAAAAATATATTATCTGTTTGTTTATTTGTTTGCATACATATTGTTATATATGATGTGTTAGAAAAATAAATATTTGGTTGCTTTATGTGTTTTGTCACGGGGCTTAAGGAATGATATTTAAAAATAGCGTGAAAGGATATTTGAGATTTAAAAGGAAAAATTCTATTTTTAAATAGAATTTGAATTTTTAAATGGAAATAAAATATAAACTCGTTTTGAAAAATAAACCAAGTAGTTTCTTTTAAACGAAGTTTATAAACAGTCTTTTATAACGAAGTTATAAATGAAGTAAAAAGAATTATCATTTGATAATTCAGAAATAGAAAATACAAGTGTGAAATAGGATTTTGAAATGAAATTTCAAAATAGAACTTGAAATAGAATTTTTAAATAGAATTTAAATATTAGAAAGGAGTCAAAATATTTGAAATACAAAAGAAATTTCAAATAGGATTTGAAATGGAATTTTTAAATATATAATTCAATTTAAAATTTGAGTATAACATTTGAATATAGAATTTGAATAAAGAAATTCCAAAATTGAATTTTGATATAGAGATTCAAATAGAGTTTGAATAAAGGAAATTCAAAAGAACATTTAAAATAGTAGAATTTGAATAATAGAAATCAAATGGGATTTGAATATTAGAGTTAGAAAAGAGTTTAACTATTTGAATTTTTAATAGAAAGGAAAAGGGGTTTGAATGTTAGAAATTCAAATAGAAGTTCAAATAGAATTTGAATAGACGAGATTAGAATGGAAAATAGGATTTTTATTCAAGGAATTAAAATAAAGTTTGAATTCAAAGGAATTCAAATAAAGAAATTTGAATAGAGATTTGAATGTAGAATTTCAAAATAGACTTTGAAATATAAAATTTCAAAGAAGAATTTCAAAATAGAATTTGAAATATAGTATTTCAAGGAAGAATTCAAATGTGAAATTTGAATGGAATTTAAATATGAAATTTGAATTGAGATTTGAAATAGAAATTCGAGTATTGAATTTGAACATGGAGTTGAATACAGAAATTCAAGTAGAAATTTGAATATGAGATTTCCAAATAGAATTTGAAATAAACTTTGGAAATAGGATTTTCAAAGTAGAATTTGAAATAGAATTTCAAATAGGATTTCAAAATAGGAAATCCAAATAGTTTTGAAATGGAATTTGAATTCAAGGGAATTCAAATGAATGTGAATATTAGAAATTCAAATGGTGTTGAAATGAATTTGAATATTAGAAATTCAAATGGGGTTGAAAATGAATTTGAATATTAGAAATTCAAATAGGGTCGGAAATGAAAAATGAAATTTGAATATAAGAGATTCAAATTGAACTCAAATAGGATTTAATCTATGGGATTTGAATATGAAATTCAAATGGGTTTTAACTATGGAATTTTGTATCTAGAATTTAAAAAGGAGTTTGAATATTTGAATTTCAATAAATTTCAAATATAGAAATTGGAATATAGCAGTTCAAATGGAATTTAAATATAGAGTTTAAATAAAAGAATTCAAATGAATTCAAGTATCGAATTTGAACATAGGGAATTCAAATAGAAATTCAAATATTGAATTTGAATATCAAATAGAAAAGGAATTGGGATTTGAAATATAGAATTCAAAAGTAAGATTGGAATCTGAACCAAGGAATTCAAATAGAGTTAAAATGGAATTGAATTCGTTTCAAGAAGTTTATAAAGTTTATATATATATATATAATTAAAACGAACTCGCCGCAGAGCTGCAGTTCGTAAATTGGCGATTCGAACTTCAATTGAATATATCGAACTCGTTTGAAGTCGAAATTCTTTGAAACAAGAAACGTCAGGACCGGTTTGATAATAGTTTTCTAATAAAGGAGAAAAATCTGAATTTCGTCGTATAGATTTTTAGTTATGTCAAAATCAAATTTTCAGAAAAACAGCGCCAGGACCATTATAAAACCATAACGGTTTATTTAATTAAATTAAAGGATTTTAAGCAAATAAAAATCGAAATTCCTATTTAGAAAAATCCAGATTTGGGTTATAAAATATATGTGAACTCCAGTGGAGTAATGAGTTGATTTTTGAAACAGAAATCAGATTTTTGATTTATTGAATGGAGGTAACTAATTCGAATAGAAATTAGTTAATGAGATTTCGAATTAACATTGGGCTTTGAATAAGCGAATTCAATTTGAAATTTATATTCGAAATAGAAAAGGGAAACTAGAATTGAATTTGAAATTCAATTTGGTTATGAACAAGTCAAATATTTTGTTTGTACATGTTATGTTCAAAAACAAAGAAGTGAAATAGACAAAAAGGCTAATTAAAGAATAATTGAGCGAAACTGAATTCAAACGATTCAAATTTGAATTCGAACAAATAGATTGAGTTGAATTGAATTAAAAACAGGTGAACAGGTGTTAAACAGGTATGGGATGAGGTATATGGAGTTTATAAACGTAATGCTCGACAAAAAGGTACATGTTTAATTCATATATGAGATTTTATGCGCCGTAACGGCAAGCCGCTTGGCTTTTCCTTTTCTTTTTGATCGAGGAAGATACCGGGATGCTATTTGAAATTTCCCGATGCTCCCGATACAGGGGAGGTTATGGCGAATTTTTCCGGGAATTTAAGGAGTTAGAATATTTTTAAGAAATTTGACAATTAGAAATCTATATATCGATATATATAGAATTCGATAAGGAAACGAAATCAAAAATAGCGTAAAGGGCCAATATGATTATGGAAATATTTGGTTAACAAATATTGATAGAGAAAATGGAGAAGAGATTTAATTAATGAATATTAATTAAAGAGCCCAGTGATTTGTTTGATATGTTGATTGAACACTTGTTTTTATTCGATAGTTAAATCACAGACTATCGAAGTTTTGACCATCGTTGTCAATATGGAGAGACCGGTTGGATTATTATCCGAAGAACCACTCCGTATCGGCATAAGCGTTGCGAACCAAGTATGCTGAATATATTGAAGACGGAGTAAAGTGCAAGGGCTTTTCTATTTATAGAAATAGTGCCTTCGGTTTCGTTCAGTCCCAGAACGAACGTAAATGGACGAATGTCTGACAGAGTATTTCCAATGATCAAATGGGTTGGTCTGTATGAATATATATGGTTGCAACGGATTTATCCCTTAGCATAATATCCAGAATATTTGTGCAAACTCAACTAGTGATTAACGGATCTGACAATGTGGCATTCAAAGTGATTGTGTATCAAGGAATGGTAAGTATCCGTAGCCTCAGACCTCAACAACCGGGAAAGGACAAAAATCGGGCAGGCAGCATGGCTATGTGGGTCGCACCCATTAGGGTGTATAATCACCTATCTAGAGAAATTCCTTTTGTTTCTAAATCTATCGATTCTGCCCATTCGGGAAACGGTGGTTTGAGTCCAACCGTTGGTGATATACATTCGATACACTCAAGCGAAATGAGTGGTCGGTCATGTGTGGGCCGGGTTGCAAGACGTTCTTGTTGAACCCAGGTGTATTCGCCTCTAGAGATACATCATCGGAAGGTGGTTCCATACCTTGTCATGTTGGAAATCCAATCTCCAATAGCGCCATGCGGTTTTTGAGTTTACACTATATATGTAGAGCGTGAGATGCAAGCGTTCTACTATTTGGTTATTTATTTGATGTAGACATTATTATAATATCACTGGATTTTCGTATCAAAGTGTTTTGGGTTATAGTAAGATAAAAACCGTCCGTGTTTATGTGTGGGCTGGTCTTACTATTATCTTTTCTTTCGAAAAGAGTGTTGAAAGTTAAACAAATGGTTGGAGTTTACTCACACCAGTCCCATGACTGACCCAGAGTTTATTTTGTTTTGTTTTTCCTAAACTCTTGGGTGCCCAAATTTGTACGGGCAGTCAAGTGTTTCAGGCTTTTACAGATACACTTGGAGGAGCTTGAAGCAGGAGGCTTCAACGTTAGTTATTTAGAGTTACTTCCGCTGAATCAAATGTTATGTGTACTCTGATGATGGTATGTATATATGTACAGAACAGATTTGTATTTCAAAGCTTATGTTATATAATATTTTTTTTTTCCGTTCCGCTGTGAGTTGTGATCTTCGTTTTTTCTCCTATTCTAAGTTTTCTATCTTATCTATTCTCACCCTCTATCTTCTTTCTAATAATGAGTCGTATTTCTGTGTTATTTGGGTTGGACGTGTGGTGTATTTAGTCAACTCAGATAGCTCGGATTTGCGGGCCATTACAGTTGGTATCAGAGCTTAGGTTGAGCGAATACCTAGGCTTGTGTGGCATGTGCTCATTAGAGATAGGGTCAGTAGTACCCTAGAATGAGTTGAGTATATATATGAGAGAGCGTATTTGTATGTTGATATAAAAGTTGTTTTATATTGTGTTGGCTAGTCTGTTGAGTGGTTTATGAATTCTGGTCGAATCGTGGGACGCCACGAAGTCGATAGGAATTTCTAAACACTTGAACAGAGAAATTCGACACAGTATTGTTTTAAAATGGGTAAATGAAATCATTTACCCAAATTTCTATTTTGATATAGAAAGAATAATTTTCTGAAATTATTATATTATATGGATGTGTTGAATGTTAATATTATAATCAAATACGATTATAGAAATGAAATGGTTATATAGAACCAAACAGAACGTGTATATGAATGAAATATATACAAATGAAATGAATTAGAATTAAATTCAAACCAGAATTAAGAATTCAAAATCCTGGGAAGTTGGAAAATATTTTTCAAAGTATATTAAAATACTATAGATTTGTTTTAAAGGATTTAAAAGAAAATCATTTTAGATGGATTTTGAAATAATAAAGCACTGAACTCACTTCAGTGGCTGGGGAATAATTCTGATGATGATTGCAACATCCTCAGTGTTCATTTCCGAGTTTCTAAGTGATAAATTGCTACCTTAGAAAAAGTTTTTGATGAGAATTTGTTTGAAAGAAAACAAGTGGTTTGAAAATTCAAATGTTTTGAATTTGAAATAAAAATAAATATATATATATTTATGGGATTTCAAAGGAATATGAAAAGAAACCATGGGATTTGAATTCTGGAATTGAAATTTAACTTAAGCTAGTTAAATGGATTGAAGTGAATCAATTAACTAGAATCAATTTGAATAAGTTTAACGGAATATAGATTGGATATAAATGGATTGATCGTAGATCATTCGAATCAAATGTGTGAAGACCAAAAGTTTTGGTTGGAGTTAATTTATTGAAATATGAGGAGTTGAGTTTCAACATAAAGAAGTTGTGAAAAGTAATGGATTTGTACCTTTTTTTCTACCTTAGCAATTTCGAGGACGAAATTATTTTAAGGGGGGAAGAATGTAACGACCCAGGTTTTTGAACGATTAATTTTAAATATTTAATATCGTTTTAAATCTTGTGTTGATAATATAAAAGAACTTTTATTGAATTTATCGATTAAATAATCAATATAGGATATAATTCAGATTTAAAACTGAATCGAAACGATACAGTCAAATTAAATTCCAGAATCAGTTCCGTGGGGTTTAGGATAACGCCATAATCTGTTAACGTAAGTCGTTACGTTAAAAGAGCAGTTCGGGATCTCGAGTTAAGGGACCGAGAGATATTTAGTTTTTCAAAAAAAAAAAAAAAAAAAAAAAAAAAATATAACAGCCGACCTATCTTCAATTATAGGCAGACATATTATTTTCGAGCACAAATTCCTGCTCCCCAAAACTCGAAGCAAGCAGACAGCCATTTTAATGGCTCGTACTCGTTGTCTCCCTTCTTTTGCTTATATAAACCACCGCGACTCCATTCCTCCGTTCAAACAGAAAAACAAACGAAAAAAAAAAAAGAAAAAAAAAAAAAGAAATGGCCGCACCCCCCTAAAATCAATCGAACCCCTCTTCTATGAAATCAAAAGCTTCAAAGGGGCCGCTACTACTTACATCCTTCGATCTCGTATACCGTGGATTAGGTGCGATCAACGTCTTCCTTCTAGGGTTCATCGTATCTGGGGTTTTCTCAAGTCGCGATGTAATGAGGAGCGAAGTCTCCTGTCGCGTTATCAAATGGAAAGACGCGATGAAGCCATTCAAATCGGGAGGTGCGAAACTCGAGTTACGGAGGGCGCGATGACCTTGGATGCTCGATCTTCATTCTGTCGATGAGGTGGTGAGGCTGTTCGATGTGTACTGGTGAGGTGGAGTTTCCGATTTCAGAAATGAACGGTGATCATTAGGACTATAAGAAGAAAAGAAGGAGTGCGGTGCAGATGTTTGGTGAAATGCCGGAAAGGAAGAAAAAGAAAAATAAAGGGATTAAGGTAATCTAAAATTTAATGCCTTAATTAGTTTAATGTTTAAAAATAAATAGGTTTGTTCAAATTGGTTAAGTTAGAATTAATTTAGCGAAAAAAAAAATTTAGAAAAAGTGATTTATTTATTTAAATAGTTTATTTAAATAAATAAACATTTAATCGGTAAATCTAAATAAAAATTATCGCAGGTGCGGATCCATTCGAGAAGATTAGTAGCCGCTAATTTGAGATTAAAACAGGATATTCAGCAAAAGAAATCCTGGTGAGTAAATCTCACTCACCTTTTATTTCTAATTATTTTTATTCCGTTAAAAATAATTGTCTGTTGCTTGTGTGAATGTTTTATGGTTGTTTTATATATATTAGTTATTTAGGCTATATATATATATTGGGTTGATTGATTGGTTGGATTCCCGCAGTCTCATTAGCGGATGCCCGCAGTTTCATAGCGGATGATTACCCTATACGCCCCACGCTATGATTAGTGGATGACCTTCTATACCGCGATATTCTGCCACGAAGCAGAATGGGTATTATTTATGTGCTAACATCTGTGGATGCAGGAAAACAGGTTGGAGGAATCCAACTGGATTCCTCAAAAATATATTATCTGTTTGTTTATTTGTTTGCATACATATTGTTATATATGATGTGTTAGAAAAATAAATATTTGGTTGCTTTATGTGTTTTGTCACGGGGCTTAAGGAATGATATTTAAAAATAGCGTGAAAGGATATTTGAGATTTAAAAGGAAAAATTCTATTTTTAAATAGAATTTGAATTTTTAAATGGAAATAAAATATAAACTCGTTTTGAAAAATAAACCAAGTAGTTTCTTTTAAACGAAGTTTATAAACAGTCTTTTATAACGAAGTTATAAATGAAGTAAAAAGAATTATCATTTGATAATTCAGAAATAGAAAATACAAGTGTGAAATAGGATTTTGAAATGAAATTTCAAAATAGAACTTGAAATAGAATTTTTAAATAGAATTTAAATATTAGAAAGGAGTCGAAATATTTGAAATACAAAAGAAATTTCAAATAGGATTTGAAATGGAATTTTTAAATATATAATTCAATTTAAAATTTGAGTATAACATTTGAATATAGAATTTGAATAAAGAAATTCCAAAATTGAATTTTGATATAGAGATTCAAATAGAGTTTGAATAAAGGAAATTCAAAAGAACATTTAAAATAGTAGAATTTGAATAATAGAAATCAAATGGGATTTGAATATTAGAGTTAGAAAAGAGTTTAACTATTTGAATTTTTAATAGAAAGGAAAAGGGGTTTGAATGTTAGAAATTCAAATAGAAGTTCAAATAGAATTTGAATAGACGAGATTAGAATGGAAAATAGGATTTTTATTCAAGGAATTAAAATAAAGTTTGAATTCAAAGGAATTCAAATAAAGAAATTTGAATAGAGATTTGAATGTAGAATTTCAAAATAGACTTTGAAATATAAAATTTCAAAGAAGAATTTCAAAATAGAATTTGAAATATAGTATTTCAAGGAAGAATTCAAATGTGAAATTTGAATGGAATTTAAATATGAAATTTGAATTGAGATTTGAAATAGAAATTCGAGTATTGAATTTGAACATGGAGTTGAATACAGAAATTCAAGTAGAAATTTGAATATGAGATTTCCAAATAGAATTTGAAATAAACTTTGGAAATAGGATTTTCAAAGTAGAATTTGAAATAGAATTTCAAATAGGATTTCAAAATAGGAAATCCAAATAGTTTTGAAATGGAATTTGAATTCAAGGGAATTCAAATGAATGTGAATATTAGAAATTCAAATGGTGTTGAAATGAATTTGAATATTAGAAATTCAAATGGGGTTGAAAATGAATTTGAATATTAGAAATTCAAATAGGGTCGGAAATGAAAAATGAAATTTGAATATAAGAGATTCAAATTGAACTCAAATAGGATTTAATCTATGGGATTTGAATATGAAATTCAAATGGGTTTTAACTATGGAATTTTGTATCTAGAATTTAAAAAGGAGTTTGAATATTTGAATTTCAATAAATTTCAAATATAGAAATTGGAATATAGCAGTTCAAATGGAATTTAAATATAGAGTTTAAATAAAAGAATTCAAATGAATTCAAGTATCGAATTTGAACATAGGGAATTCAAATAGAAATTCAAATATTGAATTTGAATATCAAATAGAAAAGGAATTGGGATTTGAAATATAGAATTCAAAAGTAAGATTGGAATCTGAACCAAGGAATTCAAATAGAGTTAAAATGGAATTGAATTCGTTTCAAGAAGTTTATAAAGTTTATATATATATATATAATTAAAACGAACTCGCCGCAGAGCTGCAGTTCGTAAATTGGCGATTCGAACTTCAATTGAATATATCGAACTCGTTTGAAGTCGAAATTCTTTGAAACAAGAAACGTCAGGACCGGTTTGATAATAGTTTTCTAATAAAGGAGAAAAATCTGAATTTCGTCGTATAGATTTTTAGTTATGTCAAAATCAAATTTTCAGAAAAACAGCGCCAGGACCATTATAAAACCATAACGGTTTATTTAATTAAATTAAAGGATTTTAAGCAAATAAAAATCGAAATTCCTATTTAGAAAAATCCAGATTTGGGTTATAAAATATATGTGAACTCCAGTGGAGTAATGAGTTGATTTTTGAAACAGAAATCAGATTTTTGATTTATTGAATGGAGGTAACTAATTCGAATAGAAATTAGTTAATGAGATTTCGAATTAACATTGGGCTTTGAATAAGCGAATTCAATTTGAAATTTATATTCGAAATAGAAAAGGGAAACTAGAATTGAATTTGAAATTCAATTTGGTTATGAACAAGTCAAATATTTTGTTTGTACATGTTATGTTCAAAAACAAAGAAGTGAAATAGACAAAAAGGCTAATTAAAGAATAATTGAGCGAAACTGAATTCAAACGATTCAAATTTGAATTCGAACAAATAGATTGAGTTGAATTGAATTAAAAACAGGTGAACAGGTGTTAAACAGGTATGGGATGAGGTATATGGAGTTTATAAACGTAATGCTCGACAAAAAGGTACATGTTTAATTCATATATGAGATTTTATGCGCCGTAACGGCAAGCCGCTTGGCTTTTCCTTTTCTTTTTGATCGAGGAAGATACCGGGATGCTATTTGAAATTTCCCGATGCTCCCGATACAGGGGAGGTTATGGCGAATTTTTCCGGGAATTTAAGGAGTTAGAATATTTTTAAGAAATTTGACAATTAGAAATCTATATATCGATATATATAGAATTCGATAAGGAAACGAAATCAAAAATAGCGTAAAGGGCCAATATGATTATGGAAATATTTGGTTAACAAATATTGATAGAGAAAATGGAGAAGAGATTTAATTAATGAATATTAATTAAAGAGCCCAGTGATTTGTTTGATATGTTGATTGAACACTTGTTTTTATTCGATAGTTAAATCACAGACTATCGAAGTTTTGACCATCGTTGTCAATATGGAGAGACCGGTTGGATTATTATCCGAAGAACCACTCCGTATCGGCATAAGCGTTGCGAACCAAGTATGCTGAATATATTGAAGACGGAGTAAAGTGCAAGGGCTTTTCTATTTATAGAAATAGTGCCTTCGGTTTCGTTCAGTCCCAGAACGAACGTAAATGGACGAATGTCTGACAGAGTATTTCCAATGATCAAATGGGTTGGTCTGTATGAATATATATGGTTGCAACGGATTTATCCCTTAGCATAATATCCAGAATATTTGTGCAAACTCAACTAGTGATTAACGGATCTGACAATGTGGCATTCAAAGTGATTGTGTATCAAGGAATGGTAAGTATCCGTAGCCTCAGACCTCAACAACCGGGAAAGGACAAAAATCGGGCAGGCAGCATGGCTATGTGGGTCGCACCCATTAGGGTGTATAATCACCTATCTAGAGAAATTCCTTTTGTTTCTAAATCTATCGATTCTGCCCATTCGGGAAACGGTGGTTTGAGTCCAACCGTTGGTGATATACATTCGATACACTCAAGCGAAATGAGTGGTCGGTCATGTGTGGGCCGGGTTGCAAGACGTTCTTGTTGAACCCAGGTGTATTCGCCTCTAGAGATACATCATCGGAAGGTGGTTCCATACCTTGTCATGTTGGAAATCCAATCTCCAATAGCGCCATGCGGTTTTTGAGTTTACACTATATATGTAGAGCGTGAGATGCAAGCGTTCTACTATTTGGTTATTTATTTGATGTAGACATTATTATAATATCACTGGATTTTCGTATCAAAGTGTTTTGGGTTATAGTAAGATAAAAACCGTCCGTGTTTATGTGTGGGCTGGTCTTACTATTATCTTTTCTTTCGAAAAGAGTGTTGAAAGTTAAACAAATGGTTGGAGTTTACTCACACCAGTCCCATGACTGACCCAGAGTTTATTTTGTTTTGTTTTTCCTAAACTCTTGGGTGCCCAAATTTGTACGGGCAGTCAAGTGTTTCAGGCTTTTACAGATACACTTGGAGGAGCTTGAAGCAGGAGGCTTCAACGTTAGTTATTTAGAGTTACTTCCGCTGAATCAAATGTTATGTGTACTCTGATGATGGTATGTATATATGTACAGAACAGATTTGTATTTCAAAGCTTATGTTATATAATATTTTTTTTTTTCCGTTCCGCTGTGAGTTGTGATCTTCGTTTTTTCTCCTATTCTAAGTTTTCTATCTTATCTATTCTCACCCTCTATCTTCTTTCTAATAATGAGTCGTATTTCTGTGTTATTTGGGTTGGACGTGTGGTGTATTTAGTCAACTCAGATAGCTCGGATTTGCGGGCCATTACAGTATTGAGGATAATTTTCATATAAAAGAGAAAAATCCATATTTTGTGTTGTAAATCGTTAGTTATGGCCAAATCAAAATTTAAAATAGTCGCTGTGAAAATCGTTATTAAATTATAGGCCTTTAAAATAGTCGTTTTGCTAATGGACTTCGTTTTCGACGAAATCAGTTTCATTGAAACCGTAACATTAAATTATTGTACAGTATTAAAATGCGTGGCAAACCGATGTCATATGTGACCACGGTAGCCGTAAACGCCCAGTTATTTTCTATAGCGCGTATTTAAATTAATTTAATTTTATAAAGGGATATTTGAGTGCAACTTGTACAGACAATCGAAATAAGCCGCGAAACCACTTCCGTTGAGTTCGTATCGTCGATTATAGTCAGGATAGTTATATAGTTTTCTATTTTTAAAGACCGGGTAATTTGGTTTCAAAAATGGCATTGCGGTGCACGATAAAAATAGCCTATCGGGGAAACAGTCTCAGAATGCAACGAAACTGGTGCCGTTGGGTTCGTATTAATAAATTATTGTAGGATTTCAAAGTTTCAAGTTGATTTGATTTATCTGGTGATCGTGGAAAAATTAAACGCGTGTTTATTTCTGGTTTTATAAAGGAAATTTTTTCAAACGATGTCGGAATTCGACGAAACTTGTCCCATTGGATCCGGAATATCTTTTTACACTAAGATTAACATTTTTATCAGTAAACAGAGATCATTTATAGGGGTTTTAATCAATTACTTTACGATGAAGTTTCAACGATAATAAAATATTATTAAATGGTGCCAAACCCTCCTATATATACCATCGCTTAAGTTGCGGAAACCCTACTTCGTGGTCAACAGAGAAGCCAGCCGCCACTTACAAACTAACGGACGAAATCGTTCAATGTTTCCACCTTTAAAATCTATCAACCCATGAATCAAAACCAAGATTTCCCAACCTCAATCTTGAAGATCTAAACAAGATCTTGGATCTCAACGGCTGAGATCAGTTTCTGATCATTCTTGTGGTCGGAAAGGGAGCTGAAAGGCATGGGGTTTCAGGTGCTTTTGACGGCGGTAGGCTGAGCTGGAAGGGACCGTACGGTGGTCGAAAGCGGAGCTCAGTGAGGCGGTGGGGATGGCAGTCTCTGATTAGGGTCCGATCGTCGGGGTTAGGAGCGGTGAGGGGATTTCTGGCGGAGCGTGGGTTCTTGGTACAAAGGAACGAAGCAGGTTTAATGCAAGTACTTTCATGAATACTGAAGGCAAACCAACGTACTCAGGCATTTCGAATAGCAGATCAACCGATTTTCGGAAAATTGAAGAAATTCGAAATGGGCCAGTCTTCATAAAAGTAATTATAGTTGTAACGTAAATGTTTAAGCTAATTAATGACTATTTATAATAAATTATAACTAATTCTTTTGCTGAATACAGGAATGTTTGGTACTAAGGAACATAAGACAGCTTGGAAATTGGATCATCCTGTTAAGTTGATAAGTAAAGTGACCAAGTAATTAAAGAATGGGAATTTAATATAATCTAACTGGAAACAGAAAGTAGCAAACAGTGTTGGCCTGATTAGTGGATAAATAAAGTAATAAGTTAACTATAAAAGATTAAATTATTTATTTAGTCACATTAACCTACAAATGTTAAATTTGTTGCAGCAGCATTCGCACAGGAATGAAGGCCAATATGCAAGAACGAAGATGGAGAATAAATCGGCCCGGTTATAATAAATAAAGTAATTAATTTAATTAGACTAAGATTAGAGTTAATTATTATAATTAATTTGTGTCAACTTAAATTATTGATATCTAATTCCTATACTAACAGAAATTGACCAAATCAACTGCATTCAGACCATACGACCGAACTCTACATTTGATAATTTATCTGGACAGAGCAAGAAACAATGGGAATTTACAGTTGAATTAGATGACTGTTTAATTTAACTGTAACTAAACCACTTCAACGATAGATCAAAGCAAGGTGAGTTAAACTCACTCAGTTTTACCTATTTATATTTTATATAAATCAGGTTTTTATTTTGTGTGTTTTGCTTGCCAATGGTTGACCGTTTGCTAGTTATATATTTATCTGTTGATTTAACAGATGAAATTAAACTGTGTTTAATTTCAGTGAAATACCAAATCGTTATTTTGAATGACTGGTTCCAATCAAGGTAACTCACCTTAGTTGGTCACGTTTATAAAATAAACGTGTTTTAAACTGTTGAATTGCTTGTGGTTGATGTTAAATGGTCGCTATTTATTATTATCAGTTAAATGAAACTGAATGATGTGGTTTGTGATAACCGTTTTGAATACAGGGAAGAACAGGTTGGAGGGACCCTACCGGATCCCTCAAATATATTATTTATTTATTTTCATATTATCATATATGAACTGTCCTTTTTGGGTGATTGATTTGATTGTTGATTATTGAATATTCAACGTCTGTTTGTTTAAACCAATGGGCGGTATTGGTTGGATATTTGGCTGCATATGGCCTATAAAATCAATCGTTTAATAAATATTGATTCACCATCAGGTGAATCGATAGAGATGAAGTTATAAAATTTATTTTATAAGTGGATTTAAATTTTGAAAAATATTATTTTGAATAATAGTTATTAAAGAGAATAAATAAATATTTTATTTATTTAAGACTCCGATTTGTTAATAATTTATTTTATAAAGTAGATTCTGATGTTAATCAGATCTACAAGTATGAGAATAAGAAATGAATTGAGTGGTTACACTTTGATAATTGTTGTGTAAAGAAATAATTAATGGAATTATTTAAATTAATTATATTTTTGATTAATTTAAAGTAAGGATTAATTGGAATCGGTTAACGAGATAATCAAGTTTTGAGTTAATTAAATCGATCGTTTTGAATTTGAATTGATTATCAAATTAATGAGTTTTGGTTAAAATAGTTTAATGAATATTATTCAAATTCAAATAAGGTTTTTAAAGAGATTTACTATTTACTTTAGTTAATAAAGAAATTAACTACTTTTACAGTAGTTAGTGATTGAAGAAATTATTATTCTGATTAATGATAATTCAGAAAAGTACTTTTTAAATGAGAATGCATTTAATAAGTGATCGAAGGTGAATTTGGGTAAACAAATGGGTCATAGGGTTATATAACCAAATCAGAGTTAAATGGAAATTGTTTTGAGATTTGAATGGAATATTGGGTTTTGATTACAACTTATATTTATCTGAAGATATGAATGTTGTTGATCAAGGTCTGAGAGGTAACTAAAATACCCCAACTAGAACGGCATCAGGATTATCTGAAGATGATATTAGTTGGTAATCGCAAAGGAGGTTAGTGATAATTCATTATTTCCATTTGTGAAATAATGCAATGTTGGTGAAAGATTCAAAGAATGTATAACGAGAGATCCTTAGTAAAGGAAATTAATTAGAAGGAAATGTAAAGTTAGTTTTATTCTATACTAATAAATATTAGTTATTGTTCGATAATAGGATAAAAGAGATTTAGTAATGATGTTTATGAATAATAAGTTGAATGGATTTCCCAAATCCAAACAATAAAGAATGATGTAATAAATGTTTTTGAAAGGAGAGTTTAGTGGAAACTGAATATGGCTATTAGTTATTTTTCTAAGTATTATAATGAAATGATTTGAAGGGCATTAGCATATAAGAATTATCGTATTTTTAAATGTTAAAGAGTTAGAAGTTTTAATTAAGCAGAAGTGAACTAGTTTGGTTTAAAGTTAAAGGCCAAGGGATGCCGAATACTGAACCAGTGAACTCATTGGAGTGTCATGATTGAAACACTTTATATTTTGATAGTTAAATCACCGACTATCAAATCTGTCCAATACGATTGTTGGTATGGAAAGACCGGGATCGAGTTTATATTCGAAAACCATTCCGACCAACAAATACGTGGAGATACCAGAAGATGATCGAGTTGGAGCATTAAAGACCATGGATTTTCATAAACGGAAGAACCACTAATATTCTCTACCTGGCAAGTAGAGATAAGTTGTGATTCTGTCATGATTGGAATCTACGAGTTGTAAGGACTTCTCTCTACTAATCCATGGGGTGATTCCTATATGAGATGCAGTAGGAGAGTACCTTCGGTTCATACTGTTCCTGGATGACTTGTATAGACGGATGTCTAACAGAGTATTTCCAAAGGGTCACGTATGTTGATTTCTCCAAACGTGCTATAGTTATTGGCGGAGAATTGCCGTTCTCTTAAGCTTTTAACTAGAGTATTTTTTGTGGACGTCAATTAGTGATATCTGACGGATCTGACGATGTGGCATTCAAAGTGAATGATGATCAGATGTTTCAAAAATAAACTCTGACCTCAAGCCTCATCAACCGGGAAATGACAAAATCGGACAGGCAGCATGGCTATGTGGGTCGCTCCCATTAGGGTGTATAATCACCTATCTAGAGAAAATCCTATTTGCTTCTTTAATCTATATTTCGATGCTGTCCCTTTTCGGGAGATGGTTGCTAATCCCAACCGTCGGTGACATACATTCGATACACTCAAGCGAAATGAGTGGTCGGTCATGTGTGGGCCGGGTTGCAAGATGTTCTTGTTGAACCCAGTGTATTCGCCTCTAGAGATACATTATCGGCAGGCGGTCCCATACCTTGTCATAGTCGGAATCCAATCTCCAATAAGCGCACCTGGGTTTTGATTTTATACTATATATGTGGAGCGTGAGATGCAAGCGTTCTGCTAGATTGATAATTACTTGTATTTAGACATTATTATAATATCAGAAAAGATATTGGTTTCAAAAATGTTTTGGGTTATCGTAAGGTAAAAACCGTCCGTATTTATGTGTGGATTTGGTCTTACGATTATCCTTTTCTTTTGAAATGATTTTAACTTTAAAATCAAGTTGTGTGATACCCTTAATACTGTGCGAGTTTTCTCACTCTGGTTCACCGGACTGACCCGGTGTTTTGTAAATGCTCGGGTTAGCCCGGGGTGTACAGGTTCAGGTTATCGAATGCTGTGAAGTCCAGAGACGAGCTGGAGATGTTCAGACGTATGATATTATATAGCTACTATTCTGCTGTGTGTTATATATGGGAACATGTTATTATAACTGTCCCATTGTGTGATGTACTCTGATGATTGTAAGTATTTTTAAAGCTCTCAATAAAGATTTATTTCTGTATTATATTTTGTTCCGCTGCGAAGTGAGACTCTGTGTTGTGTTTTTTCTTCTTCTTCTTCTATTCTAATATTTCTTTCTTTCTTATCTCACCCTCTAATTTCTTTCTAATAATTATCCAGTGTTTTCGGTGCTTGGAGGGTCGGCATGAGTTACGGTAAAGGCGTTTATGTTGATTTTCGGGACTGAAAATCCTTGAGCCCTTACAGTGGTATCAGAGCTGAAGGTTAAGTAATTACCTTGGCTCTGTGGCATGACTCAATGGAGATGGGGGTTAGCAATACCCTAGATTGAGTTGAGTTTATATATACGAGTGAACGTACTTGTAGATTTTATAAAAATTGTTTTATATGGTGGGGATTTATTGGTTGAGCTGTTTATGAGTTCTGGTCGATCAGTTTGATTCACTGTATCGATAGGAGTTTCTAAACACTAAAGTACGATAAACTGACACTGTATGTTTTAAAAGAGGGTAAATGAAATAATTTACCCAAATTATATTTTGATATAAAGAAAGTACATATATTGGAATATTATAATATATTGGATGTGTTGTTTATTATTATAATCGAATGAGATTATAATTGAAATGGTTATGTAAATGACCAATCAGAATTCATATCAGTATAAAAATATGGAATCAGATGAATTAAATTTGAAATCTAAAATCAGAATTGGAATTAAAATTCCTAAAAGTGGGAAAGGTGTTTGCAAATGAACTTGGATTGAATATATGAGAATTTTAAAATCCTGGGAGATTTTAATTTGTTTTACGAGCATTGTGTTTAGTATTTTGAAATAGATTTCAAAATGAAAATGTTTAAATACGGTTTTAATAAGTGATATAGTATTGAACTCACTTCAATAGCTGGGAAATAACTCTGATAATACTGGCCACATCATCAGTGTTCATTTCCGAGTTCTAAGTGTCGGATTACTACCAAAGAATTTGTTTTGAATTACTTTGAGAAAAATAAGTTGTTTTGAATCCTAAAAATGAATACTTGATTTTTGAAAGAGCTAAACTGTTTAAAAACTCCCAGGGAGATTGTTTGAACAAAAACAAAATTAAATTGAAATTTGTGAAACCAATTAAATGGAAATTGAATCGGGATAAATCAAGTAGAATCAGATTTTGAATTGTGTGACAGGAATCTGAAATGGTATTAGACTGGTAGGTTAAGAGTTGAAATTGATAATGGATGGAAATTGAGTTAAGAATGGGATTTGGCTTGGACGCGTGAAGGATTTGGTTTTGAGGATAAAATTGGAATTTTGTTTGGGAATAAATTTGTATACACTGACAGGGTAGCAGATGGAAAGGATATAATGATATGCTCGACAAAAAGGTACACGTTTATTCTTATATTGGTTTGGTGATTTATGAGCCTATTTGGCAAGCCGCTTGGCTGTTTTATTTTCTTTTGGATTGCAGAAGACCTAGAAAGGCGAGTTGTAGTTATACCGATTGAACCATACAAAGGAGGTGCTGGCGAAATTTTTTGAAAATTTAAGGTGTTAGAAAATTTCAATATTTTTGAAAATATTTATTTATGATATTGAATTGATTTTGATTTAAAATAAATTGGATTTGAAAATTAATGGGTTTATAACGTTCTTTCTTATCTTAGCAATTTCGAGGACGAAATTATTTTAAGGAGGGAAGAATGTAACATCCTGTATTTTTGGCAGTCAAATATTTTATTTAATTTATTATTTTAAATATTAATGGATTTTAATATTTAATTCGTTAATTAAAATGAAGTTTTAACCTTAATTTTATTTATAATATAAAACGAGCTCGAAATCGCGCGACAGTTCGTAATATGGAGTTTTGAACTTCAGCTGAGAATACAGGATTCGATATAAGTCGGATTTCTGTGAAATGAGAAACGTTGGAACTGTATTGACAATAATTTTCATATGAAAGAGAAGATTCCAGATTTCGTGTTGTAAATCATTAGTTATGGCCAAATCAAAATTTAAAATAGTCGCTGTGAAAATCATTATTAAATTATAGGCCTTTAAAATAGCCGTTTTGCAAATGGACTTTGTTTCTGACGAAATCAGTTTCATTGAGACCATAACATTAAATTATTGTACAGTATTAAAATGCAGGCAAACCGATGTCGTACGTGACCACGGTAGCCGTAAACGCCCAGTTATTTTCTATAGCACGTATTTAAATTAATTTAATTTAGTAAAGGGATATTTGAGTGCAACTTGAACAGACGATCAAATTAAGCCGAAACCAGTTCCGTTGAGTTCGTATCGTCGATTAGAGTCAGGATAGGTGTATAGTTTGCTATTTTTAAAGACTGGGTAATTTGGTGTCAAAAATGGCATTGCGGTGCATGATAAAAATAGCCTACCGGGGAAACAGTCTCAAAATGCGATGAAACTGGTGCAGTTGGGTTCGTATTAATAAATTATTGTAAGATTTCAAAGTTTCAAGTTGATTTGATTTATCTAGTGATCGTGGAAAAATTAAACGCGTGTTTATTTCTGGTTTTATAAAGGAATTTTTTTCAAACGATGTCGGAATTTGACGAAACTTGTCCCATTCGATCCGGAATATCTTTTTACACTAAGATTAACATTTTTATCAGTAAACAGAGATCATTTATAGGGGTTTTAATCAATTACTTTACGGTGAAGTTTCAACGATAATAAAATATTATTAAATGGTGCCAAACCCTCCTATATATACCATCGTTTAAGTTGCGGAAACCCTACTTCGTGGTCAACAGAGAACCCAGCCGCCACTTACAAACCAACGGACGAAATCGTTCAATGTTTCCACCTTTAAAATCTCTCAACCCATGAATCAAAACCAAGATTTCCCAACCACAATCTTGAAGATCTAAACAAGATCTTGGATCTCAACGGCTGAGATCAGTTTCTGATCATTCTTATGGTCGGAAAGGGATCTGAAAGGCATGGGGTTTCGGTTTCTTTTGACGGCGGTAGGCTGAGCTGGAAGGGACCGTACGGTGGTCGAAGGTGGAGCTCAGTGAGGCGGTGGGGCTGGCAGTCTCTGATCAGGGTCTGATAGCCGGGGTTAGGAGCGGTGAGGGGATTTCTGGCGGAGCGTGGGTTCTTAGTACAAAGGAACGAAGCAGGTTTAACACAAGTACTTTTGTGAATACTGAAGCGAAACCAACGTACTCAGGCATTTCGAATAGCAGATCAACCGATTTCCAGAAAATTGATGAAATTCGAAATGGGCCAGTCTTCATAAAAGTAATTATAGTTGTAGCGCAAATTGTTTAAGCTAATTAATGACTATTTATAATAAATTATAACTAATTCTTTTGCTGAACACAGGAATGGTTGGTACTAAGGAACATAAGACAGCTTGGAAATTGGATCATCCTATTAAGTTGATAAGTAAAGTGACCAAGTAATTAAAGAATGGGAATTTAGTTTAATCTAATTGGAAACAGAAAGTAGCAAATAGTGTCGGCCTGATTAGTGGATAAATAAAGTAATAAGTTAACTATAAAAGATTAAATTATTTATTTAGTCACATTAACTTACAAATGTTAAATTTGTTGCAGCAGCATTCGCACTGGAATGAAGGCCAGTATGCAAGAACGAAGATGAAGAATAAATCGGACCGGTTATAATAAATAAAGTAATTAATTTAATTAGACTAAAATTAGAGTTAATTATTATAATTAATTTGTGTCAACTTAAATTATTGATAGCTAATTCCTATTTAAAAAGAATTTGACCAAACCAACTGCATTCGAACCATACGACTGAACTCTACGTTTGAGAATTTATCTAGACAGAGCAGGAAACAACGGGAATTTACAGTTGAATCAGACGACTGTTTAATTTAACTGTAACTAAACCACTTCAATGACAGATCAAAGCAAGGTGAGTTAAACTCACTCAGTTTTACCCATTTATATTTAATATAAATCAGGTTTTTATTTTATGTATTTTTCTTGCCAATGGTTGACTATTTGCTAGTTATATATTTATCTGGTGATTTAACTAATGAAATTAAACTGTGTTTAATTTCAGTGAAATACCAAATCGTTATTTTTAACGACTAGTTCCAATCAAGGTAACTCACCTTGGTTGGTCACGTTTATAAAATAAACATGTTTTAAATTGTTGAATTGTTTGAATTGCTTGTGGTTGATGTTAAATGGTCGCTATTTATTATTATCAGTTAAATGAAACTAAATGATCTGGTTTGTGATAACCGTTTTGAATACAGGGAAGAACACGTTGGAGGGACCCAACCGGATTCCTCAAATATATTATTTATTTATTTTCATATTATCATATATGAACTGTCCTGTTTGGGTGATTGATTTGATTGTTGATTATTGAATATTCAACGTCTGTTTGTTTAAACTAATGGGCGGTATTGGTTGGGTATTTGGCAGCGTATGACCTATAAAATCAATCGTTTTATAAATATTGATTCACCGTCAGGTGAATCGATAGAGATGAAGTTATAAAATTTATTTTATAACTGGAGTTAGATTTTGAAAATTATTATTTTGAATAAAAGTTATTAAAGAGAATAAATAAATATTTTATTTATTTAAGACTTCGATTTGTTAATAATTAATTTTATAAAGTAGATTCTGATGTTAATCAGATCTACAAATATGAGAATAAGAAATGAATTGAGTGGTTAAACTTTGATAATTGTTATGTAAAGAAACAATTAATGGAATTATTTAAATTAATTATATTCTTGATTAATTTAAAGTAAGGATTAATTTAAAGTAAGGATTAATTGGAATCGGTTAACGAGATAATCGAGTTTTGAGTTAATTAATTCGATCATTTTGAATTTGAATTTATTATCAAATTAATGAGTTTTGATTAAAATAGTTTAATGAATAATTTTCAAATTTATATAAGGTTTTTAAAGAGATTTACTATTTACTTTAGTTAATAAAGAAATTAACTACTTTTACAGTAGTTAGTGATTGAAGAAATTATTATTCTGATTAATGATAATTCAGAAAAGTACTTTTTAAATGAGAATGCATTTAATAAGTGATCGAAGCTGATTCTGGGTAAAGAAATGGGTCATAGGGTTGTATAACCAAATCAGAGTTAAATGGAAATTGTTTTGAGATTTGAATGGAGTATTGGGTTTTGATTACAACTTATATTTATCTAAAGATATGAATGTTGTTGATCAAGGTCTAAGAGGTAATTAAAATACCCCAACTTGAATGGCATCAGGATTATTTGAAGATGATATTAGTTGGTAATCGCAAAGGAGGTTAGTGATAATTCATTCTTCCCATTAGTGAAATAATGCAACGTTGGTGAAAGATTCAAAGCATGTATAACGAGAGATCCGAAGTAAAGGAAATTAATTAGAAGGAAATGTAAAGTTAGTTTTATTCTATACTAATAAATATTAGTTATTGTTCGATAATGGGATAAAAGAGAATTAGTAATGCTGTTTATGAATAATAAGTTGAATGGATTTCCCAAATCTAAACAATAAAGAATGATGTAATAAATGTTTTTGAAAGGTGAGTTTAGTGGAAATTGAATATGGCTATTAGTTATTTTTCTAAGTATTATAATGAAATGATCTGAAGGGCATTAGCATATAAGAATTATTGTATTTTTAAGTATTAAAGAGTTAGAAGTTTTAATTAAGCAGAAGTGAACTAGTTTGGTTTAAAGTTATAGGCCAAGGGATGCCGAATACTGAAGCAGTGAACTCATTGGAGTGTCATGATTGAAACACTGTATATTTTGATAGTTAAATCACCGACTATCAAATATGTCCAATACGATTGTTGGTACGGAAAGACTGGGATCTAGTTTATATTCGAAAACCATTCTGACCAACAAATACGTGGAGATACCAGAAGATGATCGAGTTGGAGCATTGAAGACCGTGGATTTTCATAAACGGAAGAACCACTAATATTCTCTGCTTGGCAAGTAGAGATAAGTTGTGATTCTGTCGTGGTTGGAATCTATGAGTTGCAAGGACTTCTCGCTACCGATCCATGGGGTGATTCCTATATGTGATGCAGTAGGAGAGTACCTTCGGTTTATCCTGTTCTTGGATGACATGTATGGACGGATGTGTAACAGAGTGTTTCCAAAGGGTCACGTATGTTGATTTCTCCAAACGTGCTATAGTTATTGGCGGAGAATTGTTGTTCTCTTCGCTTCTAACTAGAGTATTTTTTTGTGGAAGTCAATTAATGATATCTGATGGATCTGACGATGTGGCATTCAAAGCGAATGGTGATCAGATGTTTCAAAAATAAACTCTTACCTCAAGCCTCATCAATCAGGAAATGACAAAAATTGGGCAGGCAGCATGGCTATGTGGGTCGCTCCCATTAGGGTGTATAATCTCCTATCTCGAGAAAATCCTATTTGCTTCTTTAATCTATATTTCGATGATATCCCTTTTCGGGAGACGGTTGCTGATCCCAACCGTCGGTGATATACATTCGGTACACTCAAGTGAAATGAGTGGTTGGTCATGTGTGGGCCGGGTTGTAAGATGTTCTTGTTGAACCCAGTGTATTCGCCTTTAGTGATACACTATGGGCAGGTGGTCTCATACCTTGTCATAGTCGGAATCCAATTTCCAATAAGCGCCCCTTCGTTTTGATTTTATACTATATATACGAAGTGTGAGATGCTATCGTTCTGCTAGATTGATAATTACTTGTATTTAGACATTATTATAATATCAGAAAAGATATTGGTTTCAAAAATGTTTTGGGTTATCGTAAGGTAAAAACCGTCCGTATTTATGTGTGGATTTGGTCTTACGATTATCCTTTTCTTTCGAAATGATTTTAACTTTAAAATCAAGTTGTGTGATACCCTTAATACTGTGCGAGTTTCTCACTCTGGTTCACCAGACTGACCCGGTGTTTTGTAAATGCTCGGGTTAGCCCGGGGTGTACAGGTTCAGGTTATCGAATGCTGTGAAGTCCAGAGACGAGTTGGAGATGTTCAGACGTATGATATTATATAGCTACTATTCCGCTGTGTGTTGTATATGGGAACAGGTTATTATAACTGTCCCATTGTTTGATGTACTCTGATGATTGTAAGTATTTTTAAAGCTCTCAATAAATATTTATTTCTATATTATATTTTGTTCCGCTGCGATGTGAGACTCTGTGTTGTGTTGTTTCTTCTTCTTCTTCTATTCTAATATTTCTTTCTTATCTCACCCTCTAATTTCTTTCTAATAACTATCCAGTGTTTTCGGTGCTTGGAGGGTCGGCATGAGTTACGGTAAAGGTATTTATGTCGATTTTCAGGGCCGAAAATCCTTGGGTCATTACATGATTATGGTGATTCGATATGACGTTTATATGAACATTGATTTGTAACCATGTTAGGATGATTGTACATCCATTAATTTGACATTACTTGGATCTAGATTTTGGTGTTAATCACCTTTCACTTGCTATATTATGACACCTTGGTATATGTGGTAAACTTGACATGTGAATCTGAACTTGTTATTATGCCACCCTGTCTATGCTAGATTTAGGTAATTGGACACCAAATATTGAATCTAGATCTCATTATGCTTGCCTAAACACAAGTTATTAATTTGATGCCCACTTTATTATGATAATTATCACATGTCTGTTCACTTAGTTACTATGCCAGTTATGTTAATATTTAGGCCAAAACATGTTGAACTGTCACCCTTATCATGTTCCCTTTTATTGTTATGACGAGGCTACTTTATAGCCTCGATGCCGCCAAAATACATGTGAATACGTTAGATAGGAACGGGGATAAAGGGAATTTGTAATTGGCATAGTTTATATAATGTTTATATGAAATGAGCATATAATTCAAATGGGGAAACGTAGAATTAATTACCTATAATGACATAGGAAAAATTGGGTAAAAATGGCATAATTTGAATATGACCATTTATGTATATGTAATTCAAATTATTGTTGCAAAATAGGTATTGACACCTATAAAAGGAAAGGATTAATTAATTGGTAAATTAATTAAAAATGGAATGTTAGTAATTAAAATTAAGAATTTTAATTGTACTTATGACACGAGGTTAGGTTACATTAGTGGCGGAAGTCTGCCCGGACCCGACCGGCATATCCAGCAGCCACTAATGTTGAACCTAATGTGGGAGGTCTAAGTACGCAAATACAAATCAGTCTAAGACACGAGGTTAGGCCCAATTGTGGAATAAGACTGCCCGGACCCGACCGACATATCCAGCATGCACACGTTGTAGGCCTAATGTGGGAGGTCTAGCCCATTATAACCATAATTGGACATGGTAAAGAAATGGATTACTTAACCTAATTTAATATGAATATGGACTTAAGTTAGGGTTAAGTAAAATTGGATGGATAGTGAGGAAGGGTTAAGTAAGTTAGACGGGATGGGTAATATATATATTTATATTTATAAGCCCGCATACTTAACCCAATACATGTTATGTAATTAGAGACACCTAAGTGGTATACATAACGGGTAGATAAAATAATAAAGGCTATGTAATTAAAGATCACCCTTTTCGGGTATACATAGTCAGTGGAAAATCTAGTGGGGATACAAGACAAAGGGGAGAGCTTGCATCATATTGTGTGGGAGTTATGTAATTAAAGACACCCTTTAGGGTATACATAACTAGTATAGGGCTATGTAATTAAAGATCACCCTTATAGGGTATACATAGTCAGTGGAAAACCTAGTGGGGATACAAGAAAAAGGGGAGAGTTTGTATCATAGTGTATGGGACCCATTTCAGTCAGTAACACGTAGTTGATATCAGGGTAGAGAACTCCGTACTAGGCGGAGAAGGGGCACGCTTACTGATTGAATATAAGAGATCCAAAACGTGACGGGTGGTGTAGACAGCGCAAACCGATCGGGGACATGTGCGTGCATAGGCTGGGCAGAGGGGAACAAGACGACCGTGAAACCAGTAGGTATCCCTGTGCACATCTTGGGTTGCCACTTTAGGGAAGTGATACCCCCTGCTGTGGGGCCAGCACAGGATATCTACTGTAACACCCCATGTCCATTAATGTCACTCACAAAGGGAATGCATTAACTTCTATGGAGCGTTTTAAGTGAATATAGAACAGAAAATCACAACAAGACAGATATGAAATAGTACTTGAAAATTTAAAACTTTATTAATTGCAACGGAAGGTAAATATGTTTGGTTACATCACCAAAACCCAAAGACTAAAGTCAAGTACATAATATCCATCTTGACAAAATCAGAGTACATAATATAAAAAGCATAATCCCATAAATAGCCATAAAAGAGATAGGTTGAGCTTTACTTCAGCAATCCAAATCCAAGTGCTCCCAAAGAGATCCAAATCAAGCTTCCCACCCTAAGAACCTGGGGGGGGGGGGGGGAAGGAAGAAAAGAGGTGGAAACAAAGGGGGTCAGACATAAAGTCTGGCAAGTCCGATAACTCCAACAATACAATTATCAAAGTAACTAGGATAAGACATAAGCTTGGTAAATAAGGAAATGATTGTGAATTAATGGCAAGAACAAGCAACCAAAAATAATAGGATGAGCAAAGATAACGTTAAAGGCGCTTCCTAATCAATATAGGGTAATTACTATACTCTACCGTACTGTACCGTACTGTACTAACACTAACTGCACCCATACTAGTCGCTCTAAAAACTTGATCCCTCTTGACTAAATAGAATGATGATAGCTTCGTGTACTACTAGATGTACCCACTATCCCCACTAGATTTACCACTTAAATGGTAATTCCATGTACTCCTGGCTGACGTCATAGGTGCCGCCTGCTCCTATCTCCACTAGGTGTACCCCTTTAATGATTAATTAATAATGGTAGCTTCGTGTACCCCTAGCTGACTACATAGGTGCCGTCTGCTCCTATCTCCACTAGATGTACCCACTACCCTGCCCCATTCGATCGGCTCCCTAACTCGTAGATACCCGTGCTGGTCCCACAGTGGGGTGTATCACTCCCCTAAAGTGGCAACCTAATACAACTTAAGGATGCACGGCTTATACCTACACGATGCAACAACGTCTTACCTACCAGCCCGGGCCCACGCACATGACCCCATTGGACTTTCGTTGCCACCGCTAACCCATTTTGGCCTCTAACAATCAGGCCCAGTAGGCGTGTCCCGTCCTCGACTTGGGTCGAGCTCACAAAGATACTTAATGGGCTACTGGACTGAAAAGGGCCCCCACCAAGCTTCCCACCTAGGCTTGGTCCCCTCTAATACATCCCACATAACCCCATGTCCACTTACATGTATAAATTTGGTTAAGTGTTTTCTAATTTAACCTAGTCTCACCCTTTTGTTTAATTAACAGGTTGTATTGGTTAAGTCTGTGGGCCTATATACACAAATATTACCCACCTACCCAAGATTTACTTAACCCTCTCACTAGTTCAGACATATTTAATTTACGGTTAAGTTTGTGGGCCTATATGTACTAATATTACCCACCCACCCAAGATTTACTTAACCCACTCATTCCGTATAACCCAGTTTACTTAACTCCCAACTTAAACTTAAGTTCTTACAATCCCTAGGGATCAGATTTGGTTAAGTAGTCCATTTCATTTACCATGTCCATTTTTAATTAATTAATCAATTAATTAAAACCTTTCCCTTCATAGGTGTCAATACCTATTTTATCCAATAATTTGAATTACATGTCATAATTGTTTATATTCAAATTACTCCATTTTCCTAATCGTATTTCTCATGACATCCACATGTCACCCACATGTCACCCACTAGATTTCTCATGCCACCCAAGGCACCCACTTAACCCCTCATGTCCCACTACATATTTACTTTGGTTAAGTGTTACTAGTTGTATTTTCTCATGCCACCCAAGGCACCCTCTTAACCCCCATGTCCCACCACATGTTTTACTTTGGTTAAGTGTTTCTTAATTTATTACTATCGTAACCCCTGTAGGACCTCTCACATTAGACTGACATTTGTGGCTGCTGGATTTTGCCGGGCGGGTCCGGGCAGTCTTACACCACAAACGAGCCTAACCTCGTGTCCATACAATTGTTACGCATTTAGTTTGGGCCTTTGACCTCTCACATTGGGCTACCATTTTTGGCTGCTGGATTTGCCGGCGGGTCCGGGCAGTCTTATACCACAAATGAGTCCAACCTCGTGTCTTAGGCAATTAATTATACATAATTAATTTCCCCCAATATTTGAATTACTTTCCCTATTCAAATTACAAATCATTTCCATATTTATTTATGTATAAATATGCCACCTTAATTATGTCCACTATTTATGGTACATAAATTGTACCGATTTATATCTCAAATTAATTTCATGCGTTTTTAGGCATTTGTGCCAATTCTCAATATTTAATATCCCTATTCAAATTCAAATTAATCTATGTCCATAATTAAACTATGTCCATTACTACACATTAATTTTCCAATTAATGCCTTCATTAATTTTTCGCCTTTTAAGGCAATTCACCTTAATTAATATCTCAAATTCGTTATATGCCTCATTTACATGCCAATTCACATTTATTAACATAATTAATATTTTTCCCCATAACCCCCGCAGTGTCCATTCGCATAGAATATATGATAGACTAAGAAATAGTCTAACACATGGAAAAGGGAAAAACACCACATATTCACATAACATACAAAATAGGCCTAACTTGCATATGAGAATTTACCACATAACCTGCATAAAATCATCGATCTAAACATAGGCCTAAAAGTATGAACCTACATGTTATGAACAAGATTTTCATCACAAAACTTACATAGGCAATAACCAAAAACTTGCATAACATGATTCATATTCCAAACTCATATTTATATATAAACTTGCATATGTGATTTATGCAACATAACAATGGTGTAAATTTATCTCTAAATATACAAACTAGCATGTACAGATTTGGCATGTAACTTATGCGTATCTTAGCCTAACTTTTGATCTAAAATAGATGTCATAATATTTACTAACTTGCATGTGATTTATGTCTAAATCAACATCTAATCTTGCATACATACATATGATCTATCATATGAATCAACATAACCAAACTAGCATTTAAACAACATGATGATTTGATTACATGTAAGCTAATCGTAGAATTCAACATAGATCATAACTTTACAACATAGATGACAACATAAAATCATAGAATTTACAACATGTATGATAACATCACAATTTAACAACATAATCATATCATACGGTCAATAATTCACATCATATCCATATAATCCACAATTATATCTAATCTTACTTAATTTAATAATTATCTTGATTAGAGAAATCGAACTTGCCTTTCGTGGTTAAAGAATTATGAACAATTGATCAAACTTGATGCAGAATTGTTGTAGCGACATTAGTTGATTCGTTGTTGAAGCTCTAAGCTTGAATTAGGTTGAATTGATTAGCTATCTTCCTCTTTAGTTGGCGGCGGCTACACTGAGTTCCATGGCGACGGCATAACGGCTTTGGTTCCAATTTTAATTAGGTTTAGGGTTAGCATTAGGATGTATTTATAGGTGTAGGAAGTTATTTAGGACCATTAGATTAACCCTGAACCATGAGAACCAATCAAATGCAAAAACTGCATTTGAGCTAATCGGCCTACGGGTTGACAGCCAAACACCCTGGATTAACCCCTAGTCGACCCAGCATGGCTCGGGTCGACCTCAAAAATGGGTCGGTTCGGTTATTCCCCCTCCTAATTCGTTGTTTTGAACTTTTTCGCATATTTATTTATTTAATTGTTAATTTATTTATATATATATATATTTCTCAGCGCAACCCATTTCACTTAATTCTTTTCTAAAAATTAAGTATACTTTAATTTGTGAATTTTAATGTTATAAAATTACAGGGTGTTACATTCTCCCCTCCTTAAAGGATTTCGTCCCCGAAATCTCCAAGTCAAGAAGAATGTATATCCTACCATCTAATCGTCCATCTACTCAACCACCAAACACCAGCATCCATTATCCTTAAAAGACTTCTAATGCTTTAATGTTTATATGCACAGTGTGTGTATATGTCCATATCTAATGCAAAATTAGGCGGTCTACTGATTCAGTCGACCTCCTTAGTGCAATTCATGATAGTGCCATGTGTCCAATATGTATGCAAAAGATTCCTAATGATACATATTAATTCTATATGCGTGCACAACCATCCACCCGAATGCAGCAACCATATGATAATACAACCATTATACATCCATTTTACTAAATACATCCATATATATGCAATATGCAATATGAAGTGACTGAGCCGATCTGGTGCCTAAAAGCGTGTGTATATGCATCCACGAGCAACCACTAACGAACACTTGCATCCACTTTGCATCCATCATACATAACATGTCTCAAACACATGTTTCAACCATAGGATTTCCCTAACTAAAGGTCAAAGATACTAGCGAGAGGACATACTAAAGATAAGATAAGCACAAGCTAAGCGATAAAGGAGAAATTAAAAGACATACCCTCGAAAAGAAAAGGGTACCATGAACGCATCTTCTCTTCCGTCTCCCAAGTAGTGTTACTCTCATCGTCTGCCCATTGTACTTTGACTAGTCTGACCTCTTGATTTCTCAACTTCTTTATCTCCGACCCAAGAATGCATGTAGGAGCTCGTCGAATCATCGCATCACGCTCTAAGCAAGCTCGGCTCCACTACCTCTGCGGTCTCGTGTAAGCACTTCCTCAAATGTGATACATGGAATACATCGTGTACACCACTAAGTCTCTCAGGCAACTCCCCTCTATACGCCATCTGACCAATCTTCTCCTTTATAGGAAACGGCCCTATGAACCTTAGTGCTAATTTCCCAACGGACCCAACGCGAACAACATTCCGTAATGGAGACACTTTGATAAAGACTATGTCCCGGACCTCAAACTCAAGATCTGTCCTCCTCTTATCCGCTTAAGATTTCTGCCTATCTTGCGCTGCTTTCATCCTTCTTCGAATCAAATCAATCTTCTCCGAAGTCTCTCTAATCATATCGGGCCCAAGTAAGATCTTATCCGTAGATTCCCACCAACGTGTAGGTGAACGACAAGGTCGTCCATAAAGAGCTTCGAAAGGTGCCATGCCAATGCTAGACTGAAAGCTATTATTATATGTGAACTCCACCAATGGAAGATGCTCTTCCCATGTACCCCCAAAGTCTAGGATACATAGCCTCAAAAGGTCCTCTAGAATACGATTCACCCTCTCGGTTTGGTCGTCCGTCTGAGAATGATATGCGGTGCTCAAACATAACTGAGTCCCTACCGCTTCTTGTAAGCTCCTCCAAAATTCGCTAGTGAAGATAGTATCGCGGTCGCTTACTATGCTAAAGGAACACCATGCAAACGAACTATCTCTCGGACGTATACAGAAGCTAACCATGGAGCAGTCCTCTTACTCTTTACGGGAATAAAAAGGGCGCTCTTAGTAAGTCTATCTACTATAACCCAAATCCCCATATTACCCTTCCTCGATCTTGGTAATCCATCAACAAAATCTATCGATATACTATCCATGTGAACTCATCGCAACTATCCATCTCCCACGCAAGCCGTCCTATTCGAACTCGATATCCCCCAAGCACAAGCCCCAAAGGCCTAAACCAATATCAGACAAGCACCCAAGGAATACCTCCTCCGATTTCAGACAGTCTACGTGAGACGATACTAGCAAAACAAATAATTGGGCACTTAACCGACTCTGGCTGTCCTCGCCAGTCTTGCTTCAAAACCATCACTAATCACCTAACTGACTTTGCATTATCCCCTAGGCACACACGAATACCTCGTGCCTCTAGGTAAACCCCGCACTTCATCGAAGACGTCACTATACTCACGGACCACACAAAAAGATTCCAAATTACCGTTGGATACGTCAAGGGATTCTAGACAGCTAAACGTCACTGAACCCCTAGGGTCACAAGAAATATGAGGGTCTTTCCATAATGAATCAATAGTCTAACTACCCTCCTTTCACAATCTAGGATGGCACCCCGCCTGGGTAGCCAATCCACCCCTAGAATCAAACTATAGCCCGTGAAACCAAGGACGAAGGCGTTGCATTCAAATCCAACATCCAAGATAGACACTCTCAAATCCCGACAAACCATTGAAGGATGAGCCGAACCACCAAAAAAATTTGAGACTATGATGGGATCCTTAACTAGACTAGTATTTAGGTGTAGTGTTTTCAACTAACGAAGCAGATACTAACGAGTATGAAGCGCCAGAATCAAACAAAGTTCGAACAGGATGATAAAGAAAACCAAATTTCTACCTGGACGGTCCTACCCCTATCAGGTATACCAGCCGTGAGGGAATATAACTACCCTCCAGAAGATCCTGTACTTTGCCCTTGCCTCTTTGGACAATCCTAATAAGGTGTCCTATTTCTCCAAAAGGATAACTACTAGCCTTCTTGTTCACATTCCCCATTCGTGAACTTCCACCAAGATGAGGTTTCGTCCTTCATTAACCAACAGCTATTTGAACCTTCCTCCCATCGTCTACCTTAAAGGTATCAACAAGCCCTTCACTTCCTTGAACTAACTTCTAGCCCGACGAACGTCTAAGTCCCTTGAAGTGGTTTTTCGTCCTTCGTATGGAAGTGTAACAACCCGAAAATCTGGGCCAGTTTAAAATTTTTATTTCGGCAATTTTAGCGAATTTTGATTATTTAAAATGAATTATTTTAAATAATATCGACGAGAAATTTATTTTGAATAGAATTCGAACGTATATATTATACGCGTCGTCGTTAGAATATAACTATTTATTTATAATTATAAATAGAATCGAAAATGGCACGGTAGTTCGATAATTCGATTTCAAACTTCAATTGAATGTACTGGGTGCAAAACAATCCGGATTTTAGTGAAACCAAAAATAATGGAATCTAATAGTGAATATCTTTCCAACGAATCCGAAAAATCAAAAGTTCGTAGCGGGAATCAAAAGATATGTCCAGTTGAAAATTCTGAATAGTCGCTATGGAATTCAGGCCCTTAAAATGGACATTTTGCAAACAACCTCGGATTTCGATGAAACCAGTTTTGTTGGGTCCGCAGTGTCAAGTTATTGCTAGATTCCAAATTTCATAATTTTTCGAATCAATATGTGAGCGTGGCAAAGGAAAACGCGTTTGACCAGTTTCAGTTGATTTTAATCGACTGGAAATTGGCCATTTTTCAAACGGTCTCAGAATTCGACGAAACTAGTTTTGTTAGGACCGTATAGTCAATACGAAGTTAGAAAATATTTTTCGGGAATTTTTCTAGTTAGTATGTGACCCCGGTAATTTGAAATGTACGTTTAAAATTCAATATATAGATTTAAATGTAAGTTCAATGGAAACTGATTGTAACTATCGAATCAGCTTGCGATACATATCCCATTGTGTTCGGAATAGGGGTAAAACGCTAGGGACGACAGGCGGTGGGCCTCGTTTTGAAGTCGGAAATGAAAGTTGCTTTTTGTGGAAAATTAAATAATTAAAAAAAAAACCTTCTTCTATAACTTCTGCCCCCCCCCCCCCCCCCCCCCGTTCTAAAATAAATTCAGAATTCAAAAAAGAAAAGAAAAAACCCGAGTCTCCCCGTCGCTCAGCCACCGAGCTCCGCCACTGGCGTCGTCGCCCTCCCCAAGACTGGTGCCACCTCCTCCCTCGCCCCCACGTCAGCTCCAGCCCCTCCTCTCTCCCGATTTGAAGCCCAAACCCTAGCTCCAGCCCTGATTTGACCGACGCCGCCTGTTGTGGAAGACCCCAACGCCAGTGACCTGCTCCGACGCCCTCTGACCTCCGGCGGTTGCCACAGCACCCCCCCTCTCTCGATCCAGAATCTTTTTTTTTTTTTGCTGTAAGTTTAGTTTTCATTTGCTTTTAATTTAATTATGAACATTGTTCTATTTGCTGATTTTAATATGAAATAAACAATTGTTAAAGATTAGATTTTTATATAAGCAAAGATTCGATTTTTAACACGATAAAAGATATGATTTTTGTAATTATAAAGGCGAGATTGTTATTGGAAAAATGAGATTTTTATAGTTAAAAAGGATATGATTTGTCATAACGATAAAGATTTGGTTTTTATATAGAAGTTAGCAAGATAAAAATTCGATTTTTATATGATAGAGAAAATAAAAATACGATTTTTATTAATGTAGAGTATTAAAAATATAATCTTTATTATGTAGAAGAGGTAAAAATATGATTTTTGGTTAGGTAGAGAATTAAAAATATAATTTTTACATGATAGGAATATTAAAAATACCATCTTTATATGTGTAGAAAAATAAAAATGAGATTTTTATAAAGATGAAATCTTTAAATTTGAAGAGGTGAAGTCTATGTTTTTATAAAGGCGAAATCTTTATATGAAAAATAGCGTGATAAAAATATAATTTTTATCTATATAACATAGTAATAAAAATTCGATTTTTTTTTAAAGTATGAAGCAATTTTAAAAATATGATTTTTAAATTGAAGGTGAGAAAGTAAAAATAGAATTTTTATATATTGAACTTCGAAGTAAAAATAGAATTTTTATATATTGAACTTCGAAATAAAAATAGAATTTTTATATATTGAACTTCGAAATAAAAATAGAATTTTTATATATTGAACTTCGAAATAAAAATAGAATTTTTATATATTGAACTTCGAAATAAAAATAGAATTTTTATATATTGAACTTCGAAATAAAAATAGAATTTTTATATATGGAACTTCGAAATAAAAATATGATTTTTATATATTGAACTTCGAAATAAAAATATGATTTTTATATATTGAACTTTGAAATAAAAATATGATTTTTATATATGGAATAGCGAGGTAAAAATTCGATTTTTTTATATATATAGTGACTACGGGCAACGAAGATGAAAAAGGCGAGAATGAAGAAGATTTCAACAAAAGAAGTGCCGTGGAGCTAGGATAGCTATATGTGAGAATTTCTCACCTTTCAATTTCATTTTCTAGTTATATATATATATACTAGGATGCAGACGGTGCTTATTAGAAGCACCCGACACCCGTCCACAGACCATGGACTTGTTTGTTTGGTTGCATAGATTAGTTGGATATTTGAATTGAAATTGAGTTGTTTGGGTGAATTGAATGAATTTGATTGATGTGTGAATGGCGTGGGCCTTCACTAGACCGGGGATAAGGCTAGGCCTCGTCCCGTTTCTAGTATCGTGCCGTTATGCCGCCGAAATTTTCTAAAATAAGTTAGAAAAATAAAGATATCATTTTGTTGAATAAATGAATTGATTAGAAATTCATAGGTAAAAATAAAATGTTTTATCGTTAAAAATATAATTTTTAACGGGAATGTGAATAAATAAAATATTCATTTACAAACCGGACGGTTTGTTTATGTACACCTATTTGAATGACATTGATTGGGACGATAAATTTTACACATCGCCCAACAGCACAAATAAAATATGTGTTTGATTGTTTGAAACCCCACACGGGTGTTGGGATGAAATTTGAAGTTCACTCATCCCGATTTATTGAATATGTCGATCGGTTGATTGACAGGCTGTTTTAAGCGTTGGATATCTATATTTGATGCTTATACAGTGTAGTGCACTTTGGTTGATGGTTGATTATTTTTCCATGTTATTATATACATGTGTTGTATGAAAATCCATATAATTAACTTTATATGGTAATTGATTGGGCCTCATTCCAGTTTTAAAATAGAAATATTTGAAATAGAAATATTCGAAATGGAATATTTGAAAATATCAATATATGAAGCCGTGTTGATTAGATTGACGCCATTTTGACATGAACGATATTTATATCGATTTTATTCATTTTAAAATGAATATTAAAAAGTAATTTTGGAATCGAAGATTTCGAAATGAAGTGAATTGAAAACGATTTCGAAATGAATTGAATTGAAAACGAATTCAAAGTGAATTGAAAACGATTTCGAAATGAATTGAATTGAAAACGATTTCGAAATGAATTGAATTGAAAACGATTTCGAAATGAATTGAATTGAAAACGATTTCGAAATGAATTGAATTGAAAACGATTTCGAAATGAATTGAATTAAAAACGATTTCAAATTGAATTGAAAACGATTTCGAAATGAATTGAATTGAAAACGATTTCAAATTGAATTGAAAACGATTTCGAAATGAATTGAATTGAAAACGAATTCAAAGTGAATTGAAAACGATTTCGAAATGAATTGAATTGAAAACGATTTCGAAATGAATTGAATTGAAAACGATTTCGAAATGAAATGAATTGAAAACGATTTCGAAATGAATTGAATTGAAAACGATTTCGAAATGAATTGAATTGAAAACGATTTCGAAATGAATTGAATTGAAAACGATTTCGAAATGAATTGAATTGAAAACGATTTCGAAATGAAATTGAATTGAAAACGATTTCGAAATGAATTGAATTGAAAACGTTTTCGAAATGAATTGAATTGAAAACGATTTCGAAATGAATTGAATTGAAAACGATTTCAAATTGAATTGAAACGATTTCGAAATGAATTGAATTGAAAACGATTTCGAAATGAATTGAATTGAAAACGAATTCAAAGTGAATGGACTGTGTGTCTGACATTGGATTTTAGTCCGTGTGATTGATCTCTATTAAATATATATCTGCTTGGCGGCGGAGAATTTATTCTCTTGCTTAACGCCCTTCTCTGAGACGTACGAGCTCAGGGGTTATATATTGATGGATATCAAACGCATGGAGTGAATTGCCTGTGTGGCATGCCTAAGTGGCAATTGATCGAGGCTTCTGTTGAAAAGCAAAGTCTTGTGGTGATGATCAAAGCAAGGCCTTTGTGGCGTAGCTTTGTGTAACGTTTGATTCGCGAGTTTCACACCCGGTATGAACCAAAAACGGGAGAGGACGTCAGGGAGGGCATGCGTTTCTTCCTAGCTAGAAGTGGCGTCAGTGGTTTTACACGCCCTGACGAGTTTGACTTATGTGGTTGTTGCTGTTGCGAGGCGCCTCGGATTGATCGGTCGTTCTCGAACCGATGGAGTCATTTAGTTGGCTCGTTTACGCCCCATAGGGCGGGGAAACGCATGTTCAGGGTTTAAGTTTAATCCACATCGGTGGACTGGCCCTGAGGATCCAAGGGTCACTCGAGCTCTGATCCTGAGGCTCGGGCTAGGCAGTCTCGAATCGGTTGAGGACTATCCTTTGCCTCGGTTCATAGACGGAAATCCAATTTCCAAATACGTGATCTTGCGGTTTTAGTTGTAATCCTATATATGGCGACATAGTGGGATGGGGCGCTCATGCCGCCTATGATTGATACTTATGATTTGAAGTTGTTTTATACACTATGCACTTATAATAGTATCAAATAATTTGTTTTAAACGTATCAAGCATTCTTTGGCTGTTATAAGGGAAAACCCTATCCCCCGGCTTGCGTTGCATTGTGTGATGGGACCTGGGTCTTATAACAGCTTCATTTTTCTTTATTTAGCATTGCGCTGTTTGTTTTATGCACTGGTATTCTTGGGAGGAAACCCGTTCCGTGTTATACGGCGTGGTCCCTTGATTTACCTAATGATTTAAAATAAAGATTAATAACTGTTTTAGTTCTCACACCAGTCACATGACTGACCTGGAGTTTATTGTTTTAACCTAAACTCTGGGTGCCCTTATTTTGACACGGGCAGCTAGTAGTTTTGGTTTTTGCAGATTTATATTCACAGGATCCTGGTTTACAGCTGGAATGATATCCGGAAAGCTTTGTATCCGTATATCTCTTCTAGTTGTGTATTGTATTATTTTCCGCTGCTATGTATTTAAATGTAATTTAAATCTCTGATATTTCTGTGTAATGTTTATTCATTTATACTCTGTATATTCTTGTAATCTGATGCATTGTTGTAATATACAATGAAATGTTCTTTTGTATACGTTCTGTTTTGTCCTGTTCTCAAACGATAGGGCATTTCGAACGGCCTGGATCGGTTTAGCGACTGGTTCGGACCGAGCGAAATTCCTTCTCGTCACAGGAAGTCCCTATTTATCTTAGAAAAAGCATCTATACGCGGAGGGGGAAATTCAAAAAGAGAAAGAGGAAGAGATTCAAAAAGGAGAATCGAATGAAAGATATATGGCTCTTGGGGATTATGTTTTTAAAACAAACCTTTCTTTCAAAAATACTCTTCTACAAACATATTTTTGAAAGTAATCTTTATAAAAATGCTTTTGAAAAATAGTTTCTCAAAATATCTTATCTGTTCTGGTAACCTTCAGCTCCGACGTGTAACACCCCATGTCCATTAATGTCACTCACAAAGGGAATGCATTAACTTCTATCGAGCGTTTTAAGTGAATATAGAACAGAAAATCACAACAAGACAGATATGAAATAGTACTTGAAAATTTAAAACTTTATTAATTGCAACGGAAGGTAAATATGTTTGGTTACATCACCAAAACCCAAAGACTAAAGTCAAGTACATAATATCCATCTTGACAAAATCAGAGTACATAATATAAAAAGCATAATCCCATAAATAGCCATAAAAGAGATAGGTTGAGCTTTACTTCAGCAATCCAAATCCAAGTGCTCCCAAAGAGATCCAAATCAAGCTTCCCACCCTAAGAACCTAGGGGGGAGGAAGAAAAGAGGTGGAAACAAAGGGGGTCAGACATAAAGTCTGGCAAGTCCGATAACTCCAACAATACAATTATCAAAGTAACTAGGATAAGACATAAGCTTGGTAAATAAGGAAATGATTGTGAATTAATGGCAAGACCAAGCAACCAAAAATAATAGGATGAGCAAAGATAACATTAAAGGCGCTTCCTAATCAATATAGGGTAATTACTATACTCTACCGTACTGTACCGTACTGTACTAACACTAACTGCACCCATACTAGTCGCTCTAAAAACTTGATCCCTCTTGACTAAATAGAATGATGATATCTTCGTGTACTACTAGATGTACCCACTATCCCCACTAGATTTACCCCTTAAATGGTAATTCCATGTACTCCTAGCTGACGTCATAGGTGCCGCCTGCTCCTATCTCCACTAGGTGTACCCCTTTAATGATTAATTAATAATGGTAGCTTCGTGTACCCCTAGCTGACTACATAGGTGCCATCTGCTCCTATCTCCACTAGATGTACCCACTACCCTGCCCCATTCGATCGGCTCCCTAACTCGTAAATACCCGTGCTGGTCCCACAGTGGGGTGTATCACTCCCCTAAAGTGGCAACCTAATACAACTTAAGGATGCACGGCTTATACCTACACGATGCAACAACGTCTTACCTACCAGCCCGGGCCCACGCACATGACCACATTGGACTTGCGTTGCCACCGCTAACCCATTTTGGCCTCTAACAATCAGGCCCAATAAGCGTGTCCCGTCCTCGACTTGGGTCGAGCTCACAAAGATACTTAATGGGCTACTGGACTGAAAAGGGCCCCCACCAAGCTTCCCACCTAGGCTTGGTCCCCTCTAATACATCCCACTTAACCCCATGTCCACTTACATGTATAAATTTGGTTAAGTGTTTTCTAATTTAACCTAGTCTCACCCTTTTGTTTAATTAACAGGTTGTATTGGTTAAGTCTGTGGGCCTATATACACAAATATTACCCACCTACCCAAGATTTACTTAACCCTCTCACTGGTTCAGACATATTTAATTTACGGTTAAGTTTGTGGGCCTATATGTACTAATATTACCCACCTACCCAAGATTTACTTAACCCACTCATTCCGTATAACCCAGTTTACTTAACTCCCAACTTAAACTTAAGTTCTTACAATCCCTAGGGATCAGATTTGGTTAAGTAGTCCATTTCATTTACCATGTCCATTTTTAATTAATTAATCAATTAATTAAAACCTTTCCCTTCATAGGTGTCAATACCTATTTTATCCAATAATTTGAATTACATGTCATAATTGTTTATATTCAAATTACTCCATTTTCCTAATCGTATTTTTCATGACATCCACATGTCACCCACATGTCACCCACTAGATTTCTCATGCCACCCAAGGCACCCACTTAACCCCCTCATGTCCCACTACATATTTACTTTGGTTAAGTGTTACTAGTCGTATTTTCTCATGCCACCCAAGGAACCCACTTAACCCCCATGTCCCACCACATGTTTTACTTTGGTTAAGTGTTTCTTAATTTATTACTATCGTAACCCCTGTAGGACCTCTCACATTAGACTGACATTTGTGGCTGCTGGATTTTGCCGGGCGGGTCCGGGCAGTCTTACACCACAAACGAGCCTAACCTCGTGTCCATACAATTGTTACGCATTTAGTTTGGGCCTTTGACCTCTCACATTGGGCTACCATTTTTGGCTGCTGGATTTGCCGGCGGGTCCGGGTAGTCTTACACCACAAATGAGTCCAACCTCGTGTCTTAGGCAATTAATTATACATAATTAATTTCCCCCAATATTTGAATTACTTTCCCTATTCAAATTACAAATCATTTCCATATTTATTTATGTATAAATATGCCACCTTAATTATGTCCACTATTTATGGTACATAAATTGTACCAATTTACATCTCAAATTAATTTCATGCGTTTTTAGGCATTTGTGCCAATTCTCAATATTTAATATCCCTATTCAAATTCAAATTAATCTATGTCCATAATTAAACTATGTCCATTACTACACATTAATTTTCCAATTAATGCCTTCATTAAATTTTTCGCCTTTTAAGGCAATTCACCTTAATTAATATCTCAAATTCATTATACGCTTCATTTACATGCCAATTCACATTTATTAACATAATTAATATTTTTCCCCATAACCCCCGCAGTGTCCATTCTCATAGAATATATGATAGACTAAGAAATAGTCTAACACATGGAAAAGGGAAAAACACCACATATTCACATAACATACAAAATAGGCCTAACTTGCATATGAGAATTTACCACATAACCTGCATAAAATCATCGATCTAAACATAGGCCTAAAAGTATGAACCTACATGTTATGAACAAGATTTTCATCACAAAACTTACATAGGCAATAACCAAAAACTTGCATAACATGATTCATATTCCAAACTCATATTTATATATAAACTTGCATATGTGATTTATGCAACATAACAATGGTGTAAATTTATCTCTAAATATACAAACTAGCATGTACATATTTGGCATTTAACTTATGCATATCTTAGCCTAACTTTTGATCTAAAATAGATGTCATAATATTTACTAACTTGCATGTGATTTATGTCTAAATCAACATCTAATCTTGCATACATATATATGATCTATCATATGAATCAACATAACCAAACTAGCATTTAAACAACATGATGATTTGATTACACGTAAGCCAATCGTAGAATTACAACATAGATCATAACTTTACAACATAGATGACAACATAAAATCATAGAATTTACAACATGTATGATAACATCACAATTTAACAACATAATCATATCATACGGTCAATAATTCACATCATATCCATATAATCCACAATTATATCTAATCTTACTTAATTTAATAATTATCTTGATTAGAGAAATCGAACTTGCCTTTCGTGGTTAAAGAATTATGAACAATTGATCAAACTTGATGCAGAATTGTTGTAGCGACGTTAGTTGATTCGTTGTTGAAGCTCTAAGCTTGAATTGATTAGCTATCTTCCTCTTTAGTTGGCGGCGGCTACACTGAGTTCCATGGTGACGGCATAACGGCTTTTGTTCCGATTTTAATTAGGTTTAGGGTTAGCATTAGGATATATTTATAGGTGTAGGAAGTTATTTAGGACATTAGATTAACCCTGAACCATGAGAACCAATCAAATGCAAAATCTGCATTTGAGCGAATCGGCCCACGGGTTGACAGCCAAACACCCTGGATTAACCCCTAGTCGACCCAGCATGGCTCGGTTCGACCTCAAAAATGGGCCGGTTCGGTTATTCCCCCTCCCAATTCGCTATTTTGAACTTTTTCGTATATTTATTTATTTAATTTTTAATTTATATATATATATATATATATATATCAATATATATATATTTCTCTGCGCAACCCATTTCACTTAATTCTTTTCTAAAAATTAAGTATACTTTAATTTGTGAATTTTAATGTTATAAAATTACGGGGTGTTACATCTACAGAGTAGGGAGCCGATCGATTATGATAGTGGTTAGGGTATACTTGGACGTATGACCTAAGCCTACCAGCTTATAGTGGAAGGGATCATTTCATTTCAGTTATACTAGTAATAGTGCAGAGTAGTCATTAGTGAAGCATGTATATACCTCACCTTATCTGCCTTGTCACACCTTTCATTTGTATAGTGATTTCTCTTATCCACTTTGTGCTTGTCATGTTCACCTTTATTTGCTTACTGGCTAAAAGTCACTAGACTCGCTAGACTTTATGTCTGACCCCTTGGTTCTCAGGGAGGAAACACCCAGGCTTAGCCAAGATTTGGATATCATCTTGCTAGGAGCTACTGTTGAAGTATGGCTCGAGTCTTTGTCTCTGCTATGGCTTACTCTTTTATTGGGGAATAATGTTTTCTTTTAATTCCTGTGTACTCTGATTATGCAAGACAGAAGTATTTTGTTGTAATTGTCTTATGAATTATGGTATTATAAACCACCGGATTATGATTTATGTCTGAAATAAAAAATTTAAAACATCCGCTGCTATCTTTATTTATATCTGTCTTGTAATTATTCTGTGTATGTTTACCTACAATGCTTCATAAAACTTAATGCATTCCCTTAGTGAGTGACATTAACGGACGTGGGGTGTTTTAGATTTCCGACCATGACAAGGTATGGAACCACCTTTCGATCAATGTACTCTAGAGCCAGCCACACATGGCTGACCACCCATTTAACTTGAGTGTATCGAGTATATTATCACCAACGGTTGTGATCAGCAACAATTACCGAAAGTGTACAGCGGTGTAATGACACGGATTTCGCTAGGTCCTAATCGATCGCTAAATCGACCAAAACCGTTTGAAACCCGCATACGCTAACTCTGGGCATATAACACATCAGAACAAATAACAGAAGACTTTAATAAACATCATAATAATGTTACATCAGAGTACAGAATATATCAGAGTATATCGAAATATAATACAGCGGAAGATTTATTTACAATAAATGTAATACAGTGCAGCGAAAATATAAAATAACACACCAGAAGACGATAAATGCACTGGATACATCTTAAAGTTTCAATCCAGAATCCTGCTTATATATCTGCAAAATAGACTACTCAACTGCCCATGTGGAAAATAGGGGCACCCGAGTTTGCAAGGGAAAAGCAAACTACAGGTCAGTCATGGGACTGGTGTGAGAAACTCTAAACAGTTATTATTAACTTATTTAATAATATGGCATATCACGGGACCACGCCGCTAACGCGGAACTGGTTTACCCCCATGAATGTCAGTGTATAAATTACAATCAATATAGATATATGGATCTACTATGCATCAATCAACATGCAATATCCCAATCTACCCATTTAGATTAATCACCACACTTAGATTTTCCAAATCCAATTCAATTTACAGAAATTATTCCTTTGGATTTTATTCCCGATTTCTTATTTCAAATCATTTGAAATACATATCTAACTTTCTATATCAAAGTAGATTTCACTTCGGGATCTCAAATCAAATCGTCTAGAAATATGAATTCCAAAACAAAACGATGCATACAAACTATGAATTCCAAAACATAACGATGCATACAAACAAGTATGCAACCAAATATCGTGCTCCCCATCGACAAGGCAAAGGGTACGCACCTCGCAACTCGATATATAAATGTGCACCTACCCCACATAGGAGAAGGCTACACCGACGATGCACCTACCCCACATAGGAGCAGACTACACCGCCCTCTCACCCATACTTTTAGTCTCAGGGTTACCCGACTCTTTAGCCACATACTAAATCATTTCATATCCCGAAGTAGGGAAAATCATTTGACAACATAATAATCACAAGTACTTTCAAAATATAGTACTTCACATCAGTAATTCACACATATGATCAGTCACTATTAATCACATAATCTTTGAGCTCGTACATCTCAAAGAAGGGTGTTAAGCAAGAGAATAAATTCTCCGCCACCAAACAGATACATCATCAATAGCAACTAATCGAATATGCGATGAACCACAATGTAACACATAATACATTTCTAAATCATTTTAGAAATCATCGGGTTTTGGGCCTCGAAATCCTTTCTGTTTTATAAAACATTTTTATAAAACATTTTTATAAAACATTCCCTGTCCAAAATTGGGAATACATTTCTTTTCACTTAAGAAAAAAATCATTTCACAATCATTCATTAAATTTGAAATGAACACAACATCGCTAAACACCTTATCGTCAAATCGTTAAGTGTTTCACAAGGTGTTAGCACACAGATATTTCTACCCAACCCAATGCTAAAGCATATTTTGCTCATAAATTGGTCGAGCACAATCCAATTTGACATTAAATATAAGGTTTTGGATAGAGATAGTATCGACTTATATTCAACATCAAATCCTGAAACCAACAGACATCATATCGGGAATAACGATATCGATATCTTCCAAATTCCCATCACAATATCTGTATAATCACGGAATCCAATATCGAAATATTCCGTAGATTATTTCCATTCCAGTTTATTTATTTATAAACATTGGATTATTTTTCTAGTTATAAACTAGTTCATTTCGATAAAAATATATTTTTATCTTTACGAACATGAAATTTTTCATCTCAACTCCTTCCAAATCATTTATTATGATTTTACACTAATTATTAATATTTTTAATAATTTTATCAAGGTCCGTACAGTCAATTTCCATAAACGGTCATCGAACTGCAGTTACCGCGACCTTTTCCAAATTTGATTTGGACATAATTCCAAATCCAATCGTTACATTTCAAATCTCTAATATTCGTTGGAAAGCACTTTTCGATACGAACCCAACGGTTCCAGTTTCAGGAGAATCCGACGGTCGAATCTCCCGTAACGTCAGTTCGAAGTCAATGGTCGAAGTTCGCGAACGGTCATTGCGCGGCGCGTTCTATTCAGGCCATTTAATATATATAATATATATAGTATATATGTTTCGTCGATTTCAATTCAAATCGTATTTATAAATCGTTTTAAATTCGTTTTAAACACGATTTCAACTTCGTTTTCAATTTTTAATAAAAATTGAATATTCCATATACATGATAATTTTATACAGTGTATATATATGTTAAAAATTATATTTTTAACAATTCAATATTTATTTCATTGCATGACCATTTTATATATCGTATATATAAGCGAAAAATAATATTTTTAGCGAACAAATATTTTTCACATCGCATATACATATTTTCACATCTCATATATATATAATTTTCATATCGCTATATATATAATTTTCACTTCTCTATATATATAATTTTCTCATCTCTATATATAAAATTTTCTTATCACTATATATATAATTTTCACTTCGTTATATATAAAATTTTCTCATCTCTATATATATAATTTTCACATCGCTATATATATAATTTTCATATCGCTATATATATAATTATTTCAACTCAGATATATATTTTATTTCAGCTCATATATATATTTTATTTCAACTCAAATATATATTTTATTTCAACTCATATATATATATATATTATTTCAACTTAGATATGTATTTTGTTTCAACTCATATATATATTTTATTTCAACTCAGATATATATTTTATTTCAACTCATATATATATTTTATTTCAACTCATATATATATTTTATTTCAACTCATATATATATTTTATTTCAACTCAGATATATATTTTGTTTCAACTCATATATATATTTTATTTCAACTTAGATATATATTTTATTTCAACTCATATATATATTTTATTTCAACTCATATATATATATTTTATTTCAACTCATATATATATTTTTCACTTTTCACATTTCGTATATATATACAATTCACAGTCACAACACAATCAAATAAATCGTCCATGGTCTGTGGACGTATGTGAGTAGTTCAGATATGCAGTTATAATATAAATAACTATACAAGAAAAATTATAGTGAGAGAATTCTCACTTTGGGATCCACTCCGTCGGTTTTAATCTGAATTTCTGAATTACTGTTCGAATTTGAATTTTCCAGAAATTCTGATCTGCTCGGTTTTGATTCCAGTTGGCTCCATGTTGAAGAGCTTTCTGTTACGAATCCAACTCAAGTGAAATCGCTGAAATCCGATCTCGTATGAGATAGTTACGGTGTTACAAACATTTGAAAATTTAAACGAGAATTAAATTAATTAATTAATTTTAAAATTCCTTAATTGACCTTGGCCCCATACGGACTCTAAAAATTCCAGAAAAATTATTTCTAGCTTCGTATTGACGATACGGTCCTAACAAAACTAATTTCGTCAGATTCTGAGACCGTTTGAAGAATGGTCATTTTCTGGTTGACCCAATTTGATTGAAACTGTCAAGACACGTTTAACTTCGCCACGCTCACATATTAACTTCAAAAATTCTGGAAAAATACACTTAGCAATAATTTAATGTTCCGGATCAAACAAAAGTGGTTTCGTCGAATTCCGAGGTCGTTTGCAAAATTTCCATTTTTAAGGGCCTTTATATATATATTAAAATATATATAAATTCCACAACGACTTTTCTGAATTTTAAACTGGACATATCTTTCAACTTCTAAAGTGAAATCCCAGTTTCTTACATCTGTTAGAAAGATATTATTAAACATATTCAAATATTTCTTGTTTCGTCCAAATCCGACTTAAAATGAATTCTGTATATTCATTTGAAATTCGAAATCGAATTTTCGAACTGCAGCGCCATTTCAGGTTCATTATATAATTAAAATAAAATTATTCATTTTAACTTCGTCAAAAATAAATTTTTCGTCGTTATTATTTAAAATAATTCATTTTAAAAAATCAAAATTCTTTAAATTAGCCAAAATAAAAATTTTAAATTGGCCCAGATTTTCCGGGTTGTTAGAAGCGGCGAATAGAATAAGAAGCAAATGGAATTTTTCTAGATCAGGTGATAATACCTCTAATGGGAATGACCCACTTGGCCATGCTGCCTGCCCGATTTCTATCATTTCCCGGTTGATGAGGCTTGAGGTCACGATTATCTTTCGGAACATCTTGTCCTTATTTACTTTGAATGTCACATCGCCAAACATTCGTCCATATACGTTTTCCTGGGACTGGATAAACTGAAGGCACTATTCCATCAATCAATCTTGGGCAATTTCTACCTAGGATTAACAGAACAACCCTTGCACTTTACTCCGTCTTCAATTATCTTCAACATAAGTTGATTCGTAATGCTTATGCCAATACGGAATGGTTTTCAGATATTAAATCTGATCCCGATCTCTCTGTATTGACAATGGAGGTATAAAATAAATCAAAACCTTGATAGTCGGTGATTTAACTATAAAAGAAACATCCATACAATCAACGCTCCTATTTACAATTGGAAATTCTACCGATCAAGCGTCAAACAACACTAGACCCTTTTTCAAATTAATTCCTTGTTATATTATCATTTCCAATTCCCATTTCTCATCTTTAGTATCCTTTCAAAGCTCTATTTTCTCTCTTGATTCTTGGAAAAACATTTCCAATATCCTAATTTCTTTCTTCGAGAAAATATCTCTTGTTCTTGTTAGAAAACATTTCAAAATATTCATGAATCCTTATTTTCTATATTCATAAAATATACCTAATTAATATCTGAAAATATTTCCATATTCCATATCTTAATTCCTCGTTGACCAATTCATTTCATTTTCTAAACGTAGAAAATATCTCTCATTTTATTTGGGGAAACATTTCAAAATCCTTTAAATTACCGCGATGTTATAAAACATCGTTATTATAACTCAAACCATTAATCATTTATTAACTAACCATATTGCTAACCAATCTTCATTATAGAACCTTAACCATTCCTCCATCAATCATGAAGTCAATCAAGTTGGGGTATAATTACCTCTGAGACCTTAATTGAACAACATTCTCAACTTTGAAATAGTCAAAGCTCACAATTTCAAACAAAACATCGCTTACGCGGATATCAGATTCAATCTAAGAATCCACTTCTTTTACGGAAAAACATTGGTTATAACGGTAGCTTTATAATCGTTGTTTCAGAATATTGGATTTATAAAACACTTATTTTAACGGTAGTGTTAAAATCGGTGTTTAGATTTACAAAACATTTATTATAATGACAGTGCTATAATCGCTGTTTAGATTTACAAAACATTTATTATAATGACTGCGCAATAATCGTTATTTCCAAATATAACTTGCACTTATTAATTTCAAGAAATAAATTAATAAGTAAATAATTAAATTTGATTCAAAATGGAAAGTAAAAATAATTACTTCCCTAAATTCGATATAATCGAATTTCAAATAAATAACTCTCTCTCGAATAATCTATATTCGATTATATTCCAAACTTCAGAATTTATCTACCATTTCGGGTTAAATCAAATTCAAAATTTACTCTTGAATTCCTCCTTTCCAAATCCTCACCAAATTCCTTTATAACTGTTCCAAACTACAATCCGTTATCACAATTTATTTCATATTCTGAATTTTGGAATAAAGCTCATCATTTTCTTTTGAAATGGTTACTCATTTCCTTTCCTTATTCAAATTCCAATTTGGATTCATATTTCAAATCTAAATTTCCTATGTAGATACTTCATTTACAAAATATTGGCTTTAAACCATTATTTCTTTAATCGTGAATATATTAATTTAATATAATCAATCCACATAGTTTCATATTTTTAAATAATATTTGAAAATCCTAATTCCCTTTATTAACTCCTATTGTATAATTGTTTAGATAAACTCTTGTTTCTATTCCATTTATTTATACTTTTGTTCAAAATTTTCCTTATAATTACTAAGTTCAAATCTCTTTCCAAATATTGGTTTCAAAACCAATTTCCACTTTTTCATATAAATCCAAATTTGAATTTATATTTCAATTTATCCGATGATAAATAATTCACTTAATGTATAAACTTGTTTAAAATCGACTTCTTATTTTAAGTAAACAAGTTTCTACTTTTTAACTCCATTCGAAATTACACTTCAACCTTTGGGAAAAGTATTTTTCCTTTTTGAATCTCAAATTTCATTTTTTATATTCAAAAATATTTTATGGTATTTAAATACCAATATTCTAAGGCCGGTGATATTTAAACACTACAAGATCAATCATAGTTAATGTATCACAGCATATGTCAAAATCAATGCAAACACAATAATATGAATGTTGTGGAATCCAGTTGGATCCCTCCAAACTGTTTTCCTGCATTCGCAGATGTTAATCAACATAATAACATCAATAATAGTAATTTCACATCAAAACTAAATATCATAGTGAGTAGAATTAATAATCGATCAACAATATAAATATATCAACTATTTCCACTAATTTTATCAACCATTCATCCAAACAACCATCACGTGGTATAAAATTACTATAAATAAATTTAAAACTCGTTTATATAAAATATAAACGAATCAGAGTTTGTGAGTTTACTCACCTTATTTTGCAGTTGATGCTTCTGCTTTTGTTTCTTTTAAAATCAAATAAACGTTTGATTTTATCACGAAATATTAGTACTCTGTTCGTAGCAAAATCTGTTAGACAATGAAGACCTCGTCTCTATGATTCCAATGTGCGTAATTTCGTTCGATTCTGTAATCGTATGAAGAATTTATAATAATATATATTTTTTATCAAGTTTTAACAACTAATATATGTCCTAACTATTATTAACTAATAAAATGTTTATCAATTTACCTTAACCAAAAAGGAACTACTAATCAGCAATTAGACCATGAATGCCCCCTTTTTCCTGTTAATTACATTGCCATGCGGTTAACCGCTGAATACGTCTCCCTCATTTTAAGTCTTCCTCGATTACTTCCCAAAACTCAAAATCACCAATTCCTTTTTCCTCGTTATCACAAAACTGAACCCGACCATTTGGACCGTCGCCGGTGACGTTGTCCATCACCGGAGGCCACCGCCAATGATCTACCTAGCTTCACTGACCAACTCAAACCACTCAGGTGCCTCCTCATCAACATAAACAGTATGAATTTTTCACTTGTACACGCACTCAAGCAACTTGAACCCATGTTTCAGCTTTACCAGAGACTACCTTCTCCTTGTTTAAATTACAAAACCTTAAACATCATCTTCCCGGATTGGAAACAACAGAAGCCACTTCGATAGCCTACAACAAAAACCGCAACCTGTGCATCCCTCATAGCCAACCATCTCCATGTTCGAGACTGCCAAACTCCTCTGTGACAAAAGCTTTACAACTCCAAGGCCATAAACTGGAAACCGATGCTCAGCCTCACCATGAACAGCAGCATGAAGCTGCGTTACTCTTTTTTTTACATATATAACAGTCGAACTTCGTTGACTTTGAACCACTACCGGCACCACCAACGACCACCTGACGGCCTCGCTTGACCACCCAACAACGCCCCTACCTTGATCTCCTCAACGTCGTCCCTATTGACCTTCCCCATGGACCAGAACAACGCCACGATCAGCCAAACCCGTAATCCTAAATCCCAAAAACGACACTGTGCTCCGCCTGGAGCCACCGCGTCACCGCCGGAAGCAACCCCACCATCGACCGACCCCACGCCTGCCCTAGCTTCAAATTCAAACCCTTCAGACTTCTTCGCAGGTCACCGTCGTTCGAACTGGTGCAAGTATATAGCGTTTGAACCATATTCGAAGATGACGACCATCGAATTTAAACCACCTGATAGCTTTAGTTGATTGTAGAATTTATTTTTGATTTTTGAACGAATTTAGAGGCTTGTGAGCTTTTGTAAAATGGAAAAAGACGACTTGAAAAGGGAAGGATTATATAATAAAAAGTCAGCTTCTATCAGAAGCTTTAGGTGGCTTCCAACTGAAGGAACCAGTTGTGTTGATGCACATGGAAATGAATTGTTTGGAGAGCACACTGTTTGAGGCTTACACGGGAAGATATATTTCCTTTTTTATTGTTCTATGTAGTTTGATTTTAACTAGACTGTGCGATATCCATATGGAATATAGGTTGTATAAAAACTTGGAAAATGCAGAAATATAAATATTGTGCAGGTATCATGTGCATCTACATTGCATAGCTTGCGTAGATCTTTATTTTTAAATGTATTTTTAAATGTATTTTTATGAATTATTTAGTATATAATTTAGGTTAGAGTGTCATATTGTTTGTTATTTAAATAAACCCAAGAACTGTTAAAAACAAGGTAAACATATGAACATATCATAACACAAATTATATTATAAATTACACATTCAAATTTTGTTTTTAATAAATAATTTCTAAAAAAATCATTTTATATTACCAATAAAACATTTAAAATTAATCTAAATGTTTTAAAATTAACAGCGAAAATTCCAGGTCGTTACACGCGCGATTTTGAGTTCGTGTTAAAAAGATATTAACGTACGAATTTTGAACAAATTAAAATAATAATTAAAAACCCTGATTAACCTCTAATTTCTTTCAATCGACATTCCTCCTCCATGGATGATCGTCGCCGCCGCTAGATGCCTCCTGGATGTCGGCCAACCACCCAGCCTTCTCTCCCTTACGTGGCGCGCCTACGCCTGAGGTGGTGCGGCCCAGTTCGTCGCCTGCGAGCAAAAATCAACCGGAGCCCCAAATTCATGTTGATTGAAATTTTGGCAGCCACAAGCGACGTCACGGTCGCGCACCGCCTCCGTTCGCCGCACCTTGCCACCGTCGACCGTCCGCCTTCGAACGCCATCGCTTGAAAACGCCTCTAGCGCCGCCACGAGGAAGAAATCCAATCGCTGCTCCACTTTGAACGTTAGCGACGTTCATCTCGATTTTCCCACTACCTCGTCCACTTTTAGGCCAAACCATCTGAAGCAAAGTTGTCAAGCATTCTCCCCCCAACAACTTTCCCTTTTGTGCCATCATCTATTTCTCCTTCATTTGATCAGAAAACCACCATAACGAAATCAATTTTCAACCTTTGATCTGAAATTCCGACGAATCCATACAATGATAGGCTATGATATTTTTGTGGTAGGTAGAGATCATCATATGCTACAAATTTTGTGTATTGAGCTTTGGCAAATTATTGAAGGATTGGAAGATATAAATTATTTCATGTATGGGGTCTTTTTTACAAAATATTTTTAGAAGAAGAGGGGGTGGCTGCAAATTTACAAAGAAGAGGAAGAATTGGGTTTATGGGAGTTGGAAAAGATCTTATACAGTGAGTTTATTATTGTTTATTATTTCATTAGTTAGCGCTGCCTCCAATCGACAGTTATCGATGCCCAGAGCACACACGAACTCCATTGGCGATGAAAATTAACACATTGCTATGTCTTGACGATACGGTCCTAATGAAATTGGTTTCAACGAATTCCGAGTTTTTTTTCTCAAAAAGCTCCGTTTTGGGCTTAAATAGCTGATCGATTCACAATTTATTGTGCATGGCCACATACTAGCTCCAAAAATTATGAAATTTGGAATCTAGCAATATTTAAATATTCTGGATCCAATAAAATTAATTTCATCGAAAACGGAGGTCGTTTGCAAAATGGCTATTTTTAAGGGCTATATATAATGTTAAAATATATAAATATTCCATAGCGACTATTTATGTAACGTCCCATATTTTTATGGTATAATAATTAATTTATTTAATTATTTAAATAATGGTTTAGAAAATTTAATGGTTGTTTAATTAAATAATATTTTATATTTAATTAATATAAATAATAGAAGAATATATTTATTTCCGAAATAGTGGAATTGACAATATTGTGTGAATTGGACAATTTAAAATATATAATTCAGTTTAGAGTTGAATTATATTAACGAATATATTATTTAAACGAAGTTTGAACGTATTAATTATATTATAATTATAATCGAGCCCGAAATGGCGTGGCATTTCGTAATTTGGCGATTCGATCCGGAATATTAAATTATTGTTATATTTCAAATTTCGTGATTTTTGGAGGTAGTATGTGGCCATACGGGATTTTAATGTGAAAAATAGTCAATAATTTGGCTTTAAAAATACGTTGTGTGAGCAAACGGATACGGAATTCGACGAAACCAGTTTCGTTGGGTCCGTAATGTCGAACTGTAGCTACATGTCCATTTTTACCGAATTTGGATATTGTATGTGATCATAGGAATTTTAAAGGACAAACAGAAACAACATTATATTAAATTTAAATAAAATAATCGAATATTAAAATAATATAAATCTACTATTAATACCCCTTACATCCCAAAACCTAAACCTAATTTTTCTCTGGTCAATTATCTCTCAGCCGCCAGCTGAAACCAAAAATATTTTCCATCGTGAGCTTTAGAAATTCCCAAAAATTGAAATAAAAATGTATAAACCCAAAATTATATATATATATATGAGATCCTGAAACGTTTCTCTCCACTCTGGCGTAAACTTTGAGGTCTTCGAGATTCTTTTTTCCGCAGCAGTGTATAGTTCCAGACCTAGGGTTTGGGTAATTGAGTTATGGAAGCTTCGATATGGGTTGTGAGTATGGTATTGGTGCTTAGGGTGGAAAATGTCTTGTGTGTGCCAAATATTGGGGTGTGCGGTGCAATTCCAGGTCGGGGTACCTATTGAAGATGCGGTCTCGGTCTAAAAACACAAGAAGGAGGGGGAATTCGAATCTAACAAGAAGGGTATGGTTGTAGAGAGATTGGAAAGAGGAGTTGAACGATATATTTCATTTGAAATTTCATTGAATGAAATGGCAGAACCGTGGAGAAGAAAGCACGGCTATGGCTGTGAACGTGAATTGTATTTTGGAGGAGAAGGCATCGAGATTTGTAATTTTGGTATGAGGTGATAGATCTTTCGATAAGCAAGCTAATGGAATTTGTTTGAATTTAAATCGTGGAGGAGTGGAGGTATTGGGAAGGAGTAAAGTCGCGTTAATGGAGCACGGTGGGATATCAGCGTTCGGGGAAGGAGGAGGGATGAGTGCAGGTTTGGGCTGAGGTAGAAAAAGGTGGACCTGCTTTAGATTTGGTGAAACCCTTTCCCTTTTAATCAAGTTAAATAGAAATTAATTCATGCCATAAGTTATAAATTGAATATCTCGAACATACTGTATCAAAATTTCGAAAGGTCAGATCCGTTGGGATCGTATGGATGGTGGCTACATAATGGAACCGACTGGGAGTGAATTGGAGCTCATTACAATTTATAGCGAAATAAATTGTCTGTCTGAATCAACCGACAATTATCGTTATTTAACGATGATAGTCCAATGTGAGTAAATCTCGCTAACTCTGTACAGTTTATATTTTTATAAATATAATCTTGTATTAATAAATGAGGATTGATTGCTGTGTGTTGATTGTTTGGTTGAATTGCTGATGTACTGGTTGAAATTATAGATAACGATATATATATATATATATATATATATCGTTAATCAAATATTGATTCTGCTTATCAGAATATTTCATTTTGAAATGAAATCGATGTTATTCATGTTGTTTAACATCTGTGATGCAGGGAAACAGGTTGGAGGGATCCAACTGGATTCCTTGGTATTTATAATACTGTTTGTTTCCATATATTATGGTATATGATGTGATATATAATCTGTGATTGATTATGATGACACTGGTTATGTTATTTGGTATTTTAAATACCATATGAATTGCTGGAATGTATAAAAGGAAATTTTCAAAGTGAATATTGAAAACGAAATATTTTTATAGAATAAATAGAGTTATATAAAAGGATTTATATAAAATAAATAAAATTATATAAAAGGGATTTATATAAAATAACTAGAATTATATAAAGGGAATTATAATTGAGATTTAAGTGTTAGAAATAAAAAGAAGATTTGTATAAATAATTCTATAATTAGAAGTACAAATAGAAATTGGAATTGGGATATTGTTTTAAATACGAAATCAAACTGTTTTGATTGCAAAGAAGAAATATTATTTACATTTAATGTGAATAAAGGATTTAAGTAAATATTTTGCAAATAAAATATTTATAAAGGAAATTGGGTTTGAAATAGGAATTAAAATGGAGTTATCGGAATAAGAAACTGACTGGAGATTAGTTAAATTGAACAACTGTCTGGGTATTGATCTGATGTTGGTTTCGGCCTTCGGGGTTTATACGTAGGGGGTTGTTCTCTTACTAGTTTACAGTTAGAGACTGATATATGTGAAAAGATAGTGATGCATGAATCAGAAATTGAAACGTTTTCCAAAGTTAATAACGTATATTTTCTAATTTTAGAAAATAAGGAATATATGAATATATGGAAACGATAAATAGGAAATTGGGAAATGAAATGATGATTGATCGGTAAGATTTCCATTTGGGAATACGACCGTTGTTTGTACACATGTTTTCCTTTGATAGTTAAATAACCGACTATCAAAGATCTTGACCATTTCTGTTGTCAATACGGAGAGATCGGGATCAGATATACTATCTAAAAACCACTTCGTATGGCGTTAGTGTTGCGATCAAATATGATGAAGATAATTGAAGACAGAGTTATGCAAGGGTTGTCCTGTTTACAGAATAGTGCCTTCAGTCTGTCCAGTCCCAAGATGACCTGTATGGAAGAATGTCTGACAGAGTATATTTAATATATCGCATAAGTTGATCTCTTCAAACGTACTTACATTTGGTGGCGGAGGAATTCGTTTCTCTTAGCTGTATACCCATTGTAATTTTTAGGAAATTAATTTGTGATTTGGCGGGTATGACGATGTGACATTCAAAGTAAATAAAGGTGTGATCTGTAAGTTTGGCCTCTAGCCTCACAACCAGGAAATGGTATAAAATCGGGTAGGTCGCATGGCCAAGTGGTTAGCTGCCAATTAGGGTGTATTGTCACCTGATCTAGAGTTTAATTTACCTCTATAATCTATTTCGATGTTGTCCCTTTCGGGGAACGGTTGCTGATCCCAACCGTTGGTAATAATACATTCGGTACACTCAAGCGAAATGAGTGACCGGTCATGTTTAGCTTGGGTTACAAGATGTTCTTGTTGAACCCGGTGTATTCCTCTCTAGAGAGACACTGTCGGAAGGTGGTCACATACCTTGCTAGTTGGAATTCATTAACCAATAAGCGCCGACGGTTTTTGATTATGTATTATGTATGTGGAACATGAGATGAAAGCGTTCTGCTAGATGATTATTATATTGTGATTGATAGAAACTATTATAATATCAAAAGTGTTTTGATATAAAGATTTCAGTTTCTTTCAAAAGGATTTTTGAATGTTGAATCAAGTGTTTTGGGTTCTCAGAAGGGAAAAACCCGTTCTGTGTTATACGGCGTGGTCTTATGAGATATCGTTTATTTTCTCAAACTATTTTAAATTGTTTACTCACACCAGTCCCATGACTGATCCGGAGTTTATTTTGTTTTGTTTTACCCTAAACTCTTGGGTGCCCAAATTTGTACGGGCAGTCAAGTAGTCGGGTTTTACAGATATACTTGGAGAGCTTGGAGCAGGAGGCTTCAGGATTTATAGCTATTGTTATTTTCCGTTGTGTTGTAAGTGTTGTACTCTAATAAATGTTATTGTATACATATACTGATTTTATTTCAAAGATATTTTCGTTTCGCTGTGAGATTCGTGTTACTCTGATGTTGTATGTTCTTCTTCTTCTATTCTAAGTTTCTATCTTATCTATTTTCACCCACTAATTTCTTTCATGGACTATCTGGTGTTTCCGATGCTTGGATAGTCGACATTGAGTTTATGTCGATTACTCAGGATCGTGAAAACCCGGGTCATTACAGTGGTATCAGAGCGAGGTTAAGTGATTACCTTGGCTCTGTGGCGTGACTTAGTAAAGATGGGGTTAGCAATACCCTAGATTGAGTTGAGTGTATATATATGAGCACATAATTATTATTTGATATAAAAATTGTTTTATATTGTGGAGATTCATTGGTTGAGTAGTTTATGAGTTCTGGTCGATCAGTTTGATCCACTGTATCGGTAGGAGTTTCTAAACACTTGAATACGATGAACCGACACAATATGTTTTGATAGAGGGTAAATGAAATAATTTTACCCAAAGTATATTTTGATATAAAGAAAATATATATTGGAATTATTATATTTGATGTGTTGGTTATTATTATAACCGAATAGGATTATAATTGAAATGATAATAAATAACCAATCAAATTTCGTATAAGTGTTATGAAATGAATTAAATCTGAAATTAAGATCAGAATTGGAATTAAAAGTTGGAGAAGTGTTTGTAAATGGAACTGAATCAAGTATATGAGAATTTTAAAATCCTGGGAGATTTTAAATTGTTTACAAGCATGGTGAATGATATTTTGAATTTGATTTCAAAAATGGAAATGTTTAAATATGGGTTTTGAAAGTGATATAGTATTGAACTCACTTTGATCGCTGGAAAATAAGTTCCGATGATGAAGTCGACCATCATCAGTGTTCATTTTCGAGTTGCTAAGTGATGAATTACTACCAAAGATTTTGTTTTTGAATTGTTTTGTGTAAAGCAAGTTGTTTTGTATCCTGAAAAGGGATATCTGGTTTTAAGAAAGCTAAACTATTTAAAATTCCCTGGGGAAGATTGTTTGAATTAAAAAAAATTAAATTAGAATTTGTAAAAGCAAACAGAAATTGAAATTGAATTGAGAACAATTAAGTGGAAAATGAATTAAGACAGAAAATATCTAATTAGATTGGATTGGAGGTAATCCGAAATGAAATTGGACTGGTAAGTTAAGAGTTGAAATTAAAAATGGAATCTGGAATTCGGCTTGGGTATAACCGAATGATCAGGATGACATTGGTATTGGTAACACATGGAAAGAATATATTGATATGCCGACAAAAAGGTACAAGCTTATATTTCATATTGGGTATGAGATTTTTATGAGCCGAATTGGCCAGCCACTTGGTTGTTTGATTTTCTTTTGGATTGGAGAAGGCCTAGAGAGGCGAGTTGGAGTTTGAACTATTGACCAGTACAAAGGAGGTGCTGGCGAAATTTTTCGAAAAGTTAAGGTGTTAGAAAATTTTCAGGATTTTGAAAATTTTCATTATTAGGGAGGAATAAATATTTAATTAAAATTAAATTGGTTCAGTTGAAACTGAAGTTAAGAAGTAAACAAATAATTTTCAACCAGTCAATAGAGATGTTTTTACCTTAGCAATTTCGAGGACGAAATTATTTTAAGGGGGGGAGAATGTAACGTCCTGTATTTTTACGGTATAATAATTAGTTTATTTAATTATTTAAACAATGGTTTGGAAATTTTAATGATTGTTTAATTAAATAATATTTAATATTTAATTAATATAAATAATAGAAGAATATATTTATTTCGGAAATAGTGGAATTGACAATATTGTGTGAATTGGACAATTTAAAATATATAATTCAGTTTAGAGTTGAAATATATTAACGAATATATTATTCAAACGAAGTTTGAACGTATTAATTATATTATAATGATAATCGAGCCCGAAATGGCGCGGCAGTTCGTAATTTGGCGATTCGAACTTTAAACGAATATACAGAATCCGTTTTAAGCCGGATTTCTATGAAATAAGAAACGTTCGGAGCTGGTGAAGTATATTTTTCTAATGGAAGAGAAAAATCGGGATTTCGTCGGGTAGATTTTTATTTATGTTCAAATCAAATTTTAGAAAAGTCGCTATGAAATTCCTTTATAATTTATATCGATTTATTTATATTATAAAAGGATTTTAGTATAAATTGAATATCGATATAATCTGGAATTTTGAAATATCGAGTTATAAATCCTGATATATTTATTTTGGGGTTATATGATATCGTATGTGAATATATATATGATAATATTTGTTTATTAATATTTAATTTAATTATTTTTAAATATATTTAAGTTGGTTTATTTAAAGCTTTAAAAATAACCAGTATTGCGAATGACCTCTGTTTCCGATGAAACCAATTTTATTGGATCTGGAATATTAAATTATAGTTATATTTCAATTTTCGTGATTTTTGGAGGCAGTGTGTGGCCGTACGGGATTTTAATGTGAAAAATAGTCGATAATTTGGCTTTAAAAATACGTTGTGTGAGCAAACGGATTAGGAATTCGATGAAACCAGTTTCATTGGGTCCGTAATGTCGAACTGTAGCTGCATGTCCATTTTTACCGAATTTGGATATTGTATGTGATCATAGGAATTTTAAAGGACAAATAGAAACAGCGTTGTAATAAATTTAAATAAAATAATCGAATATTAAAATAATATAAATCTACTATTAATACCCCTTACATCCCAAAACCTAAACCTAATTTTTCTCTGGTCAGTTATCTCTCAGCCGCTAGCTGAATCCAAAAATATTTTCCATCGTGAGCTTTAGAAATTCCCAAAAATTGAAATAAAAATGTATAAACCCAAAATTATATATATATATATATATATATATGAGATCCTGAAACGTTTCTCTCCATTCTAGCATATACTTTGAAGCCTTCGAGATTCTTTTTTCCGCGGCAGTGTATAGTTCGAGACCTAGGTTTGGGTAATTGAGTTATGGAAGCTTCGATATGGGTTGTGAGTATGGTATGGTGCTTAGGGTGGAAATTGGCTTATGTGTGCCAAATATTGGGGTGTGCGGTGCAATTCCAGGTCGCGGGTACCTGTTGAAGACGCGGTCTCGGTCTAAAAACGCAAGAACGAGGGGGAGTTCGAATCTAACAAGAAGGGTATGGTTGTAGAGAGATTGGAAAGAGGAGTTCAACGATATATTTTGTTTGAAATTTCATTGAATGAAATGGGAGAACCATGGGGAAGAAAGCATAGCTATGGCTGTGAATGTGTATTGTATTTCGGAGGAGAAGGCATCGAGATTTGTAATTTTGGTATGAGGTGATAGATCTTTCAATAAGAAAGCTAATGGAATTTGTTTGAATTTAAATCGTGGAGGAGTGGAGGTATTGGGAAGGAGTAAAGTCACGTTAATGGAGCATGGTGGGATATCAGAGTTCGGGGAAGAAGGAGGAGGGATGAGTGCGGGTTTGGGCTGAGGTAGAAAAAGGTGGGCCTGCTTTAGTTTTGGTGAAACCCATTTTCCATTTAATCAAGTTAAATAGAAATTAATTCATGTCATAAGTTATAAATTGAATATCTCGACCATACTGTATCAGAATTTTGAATGGTCAGATCCGTTGGGATCGTATGGACGGTGGATACACAATGGAACTGACTGGGAGTGAATTAGAGCTCGTTACAATTTATAGCGAAATAAATTGTCTGTCTGAATCAACCGAAAATTATCGTTAAATAATGATGATCGTCCAATATGAGTAAATCTCACTAACTCTGTACAGTTTATATTTTTATAAATATATTCTAGTATTGACAAAAGGTGATTGATTGTTGTGTGTTGATTGTTTGATTGAATTGCTGATGTATTGGTTGAAATTATAGATAACGATATATATATACATATATATATATATATATAAATCGTTAATCATATATTGATTCTGTTTATCAGAATATTTCATATTGAAATGAAATCGATGTTATTCATATTGTTTAACATCTGTGATGCAAGGAAATAGGTTGGAGGGATCTAACTGGATTCCTCGGTATTTATAATACTGTTTGTTTCCATATATTATGGTATATGATGTGATATATAATCTGTGATTGATTATGATGACACTGGTCATGTTATTTGGTATTTTAAATACCATATGAATTACTGGAATGTATAAAAGGAAATTTTCAAAGTGAATATTGAAAATGAAATATTTTTATATAGAATAAATAGAATTATATAAAAGGATCTATATAAAATAAATATAATTATATAAAAGGATTTATATAAAATAAATAGAATGATATAAAAGGGATTTATATAAAATAAATAGAATTATATAAAGGGAATTATAATTGAGAGTTACATGTTGGAAATAAAAAGAAGATTTGTATAAATAATTCTATAATTAAAAGTATAAATAGAAATTGGATTTGGGATATTGTTTTAAATACGAAATCAAACTGTTTTGATTGCAAAGAAGAAATATTATTTACATTTAATGTGAATAAATGATTTAAGTAAATATTTTGCAAATAAAATATTTATAAAGGAAATAGGGTTTGTAATAGGAATTAAAATGGAGTTAAAGGAATTAGAAACTAATTATAGATTAGTTAAATTGAACAGTTGTCTAGGTATTGATCTGATGTTGGTTTTGGCCTTCGAGTACGTATGGGGTTGTTCTCTTACTAGTTTACAGTTAGAGACTGATATATGTGAAAAGATAGTGATGTGTGAATCAGAAATGGAAACGTTTTCCAAAGTTAACAACGTATATTTTCTAATTTTAGAAAATAAGGAATTTATGAATATATGGAAACGATAAATGGGAAATTGGGAAATGAAATGATGATTGATCAGTAAGATTTCCATTTGGGAATACGACCGTTGTTTATACACATGTTTTCCTTTGATAGTTTAATCACTAACTATCAAAGATTTTGACCATTTCCGTTGTCAATACGGAGAGACCGGGATCAGATATATTATCTGAAAACCACTCCGTATGGCATTAGCGTTGCGATCAAATATGATGAAGATAATTGAAGACGGGGTTATGCAAGGGCTGTCCTGTTTACAGAATAGTGCCTTCGGTCTGTCCAGTCCCAGGACGACCTGTATGGAAGAATACCTGACAGAGTATATGTAATATATCGCGTAAGTTGATCTCTTCAAGCATACTTACGTTTGGTGGCGGAGGAATTCGTTTCTCTTAGCTGTATACCCGTTGTAGTTATAAGGAAATCAATTTGTGATTTGGAGGGTATGACGATGTGACATTCAAAGTAAATAAAGGTGTGATCTGTACATTTGGCCTCCAGCCTCACAACCAGGAAATGGTATAAAATCGGGTAGGTCGCATGGCTAAGTGGTTAGCTGCCAATTAGGGTGTATTGTCACCTGATCTAGAGTTTCGTTTACTTCTATAATCTAATTCGATGTTGTCCCTTTCGGGAAACGGCTGCCGATCCCAACCGTTGGTGATAATATATTCGGTACACTCAAGCGAAATGAGTGACCGGTCATGTTTAGCCTAGGTTACAAGATGTTCTCGTTGAACCCAGTGTATTTCTCTCTAGAGAGACACTGTCGGAAGGTGGTCCCATATCTTGCCAGTTGGTATTCAATAACCAATAAGCACCCACGGTTTTTGATTATATATTATGTATGTGGAACGTAAGATGAAAGTGTTCTACTAGATGATTATTATATTGTGAATAGATACAATTATAATATCAAAAGGGTTTTGATATAAAGATCTTCGTTTCTTTCAAAAGGATTTTTGAATGTAGAATCAAGTGTTTTGGATTCTCATAAGGGAAAAACCTGTTACGTGTTATACGGCGTGGTCTTATGAGATTTCTTTTATTTTCTCAAACTGTTTTAAATTATTTACTCACACCAGTCCCATGACTGACCCAGAGTTTATTTGTTTTATTATACCCTAAACTCTTGGGTTCCCAAATTTGTACGGGCAGTCAAGTAGTCAGGTTTTACAGATATACTTGGAGAGCTTGGAGCAGGAGGCTTCAGGATTTATAGCTATTGTTATTTTCCGCTGTGTTGTAAGTGTTGTACTCTGATAAATGTTATTGTATACATATACTGTTTTATTTCAAAGATATGTTATCTATTACATGTTGTTAGTTCCATTGTGAGATTCGTGTTACTCTGATGTTGTATAATCTTCTTTGTAACGACTCGAACTTCCCCAGTCTCCGAAGAGAAGAGAAGGAACGGATTGCTTTGAGGACAAGACAAATCATAACACAAACAGAAGAACATTTCATTGCTTATTACAACAATTTACATCAGAGTACAAGAATATATAGAGTATAAACAAATAATATACATTTGATACATATCAGAGATTTACAAATTACAATGCAGCGGAACATAATACAAAACACTACTGAAGGAGATATACGGATACAGAGCTTTCTGAATATCATTCCTGCTGTAAACCAGGATCCTGTGAATATAATATCTTCACAATCCAACTACTACCTGCCCGTGTGAATAAGGGCACCCAGAGTTTAGGTTAAAATAATAAACTCCAGGTCAGTCATGTGACTGGTGTGAGTACTAATTAATTTGATCCTTAAAGTTCGGTAAATCAAGGGACTACGCCGTATAACACAGAATGGATTTCCTCCAAGGATACCAGTGCATAAACTGTTAGAAACAGTGCAATGCTTTTTGAAAAAAATGAAGCTATTATAAGACCCGGGTCCCATCACACAATGCAACGCAAGCCAGAGGATAGGGTTTTACCTTATAATAGCCAAATAATGCTTGGTACGTTTAAAACAAATCATTTTGATACTATTATAGTGTAAAGTGTATTAAAACAACTTCAAATATAAATGTATCAATTATAGGCGGCATGGGTACCATCTATCATGTCGCCAATACTAGGCTCTACAATCAAAACCGAAATGTCACGTATTGGAAACTGGATTTCCGTCAGGAGTCGAGGCAAGGGATCATCCTCGTCGGCTTCGAGACACTCTAGCAAACGCCTCCGGGTTCGGACGTTGGCGAACCCTTGAATCTTCAGGGCCGGTCCACACATAGCGAAATGGTTATACCTAAACACACGTTTCCCAGTCCTAAAGGACCTATCCATCGACTCCGTACAGACCGATATATCTGAGGCGCCTCGCATTCCAACAACCACACAGGGAAAAATAATATAAATGTCAAGGCTTGTAAAACGCTAACACCACCCATAGCTAGAAAGAAACGTCGTACACTCCCTGCAGTCACGATCCCGTTTTTGACTCATACCGAGGTGTGAGGCTCGCAAATTAACGCTATACACAAAGCTATGCCACACAGGCCGTGCTTTGATCATCAACCACAAGACTCTGCTTTTCAACAGCAGCCTTAATCATTTGCATCTCAGCATGCCACACAGGCAATTCACGCCATGCGACTGATGTCTGTCGATATATAACCTCTGAGCTCATGCGTCTCAGAGAAGGGCGTTAAGCAAGAGAATAAATTCTCCGCCGCCAAACAGATATATATTTAATAGAGATCAATCAACATAGAATAAAATCCAATGTTAGACACACAGTCTATTTGCAAGTTCGTTTTGGGTCTGAACGAAACCGGAGGCACCTTATTCCTCATCCCATATGTCCAATACAGGAGAGAGGCCCTCGCATATCCGTCGATCTCCAGGTACGTCTGGACGATCACCACTTATTACCTTGTCTTGGGTGTACAGCCCAATCAAGACATCAGTAATCATCCAAACGATGTGAAGACCTCCGGTCTTCAACCACCGTCATCATCATCGGCTTATCGTCGAATCAGTTATTCAGAATGGGTATAAACCCGGCCTTTCCAAATACCTCGCGTATCTAATAAACAAGTTCTATAAAACACAACATACGCCTCATTCCAATTCTGAATATTCTTTTATTTAAATATTCACATCTTTAGGGATTTGTTCCCATTAATTTTATCAAAGATAAATTCTTTAAAATATGTTCTTTAATCTTCCTTTGGATATCAATTCATACCATATTAAGGTTTTCCAAACTAGTCGGGATTAACGCACCTTACCGAAGTAATCATTTGTTTAATTTCCCGATCCCAACCTATTCATCCCATGGGGCAAAACTGGTATTACCCCTTAATTAACACCGTGGTGTTATCGGTAAAATTAATTACCATTTCCCATTCAAATCTAATTAAATATTTAACTATCGCTAGGAGCAAAACTCGTGATACTCCACTCTCGATCATTTCCCAAATTTGATAATTTAAATTATCAATTCACATTTCAAAATAATTAAAGATTCATTAAAACTCCACTTAGTTTTAATCTTCCCAAAAATCAATATTGATGATTATTTAACCTTGGAAACACAAACATGTTGCATCGACAATCTACACCGTACTATTGATTTCTGCTTATATATAACCTCTGAGCTCGTACGTCTCAGAGAAGGGTGTTAAGCAAGAGAATAAATTCTCTGCCACCAAACAGATATATATTTAGCAGAGATCAACCATACAGTTCGAAACACAATGACAGACATGTAATCCTGCCCTTAACAGGGTTAAAGGACTAATGTCATTTAAAACACAGTTCACGATAAACCCAAATCACATTCCATTAATTATGGAATCTTCACGGAAAAACAAATTAATATATAATCGATATCAATTTCTGTATCCGACTAATAATATAAATGGAATAATGACAAAGCCTTTTAAATTCCATATGTATTAACAGTCTTCCTCCACAGAACTTTACTTCGATTATTATCAATAGAATTCCATTCAATTCCAATTTAATATATTAAATTGGAAAACTTTACTTTGGAAAATTCTCGTTAAATCTTAATGAAAAGATTTATAAATTCCAAATCACATTTCACTGTAGATCGGGTTAAAGAACGAATGTCATTAAAAACACAGTTCACAATAAACCCACTTCACATTCCATTTTCTATTCCAATTAATTGTTAATTAATTGGTAATTCTTCTTTAAATCTTAATTAAAAGATTTATTCTTTTCACACTGGGTTTAAGAAAAGAGTCATTTAAAACACAGTTCACGACAAACCCAAAATCCCATCAGTCTCTAACCGTAAATTAGTAAGAGAACAATTACCTAAGTATTAATCCCGAAGGCCGGAACCAACATCAGATCAATACCCAGGAAAGCATTCGACTTAGCTAATCTCCAGTCAGTTCCTAATTTTCTTAACTCTATTGGGTTTAAGAACAGTATTATTAAAGATATCATTCACGACAAACCCATAATCCAATTTGATACTAAATACAAGGCTCTGAATAGAAAATATATCACTCATATTCAATATCAAATTCTGAAACCAACAAATATCGTATTGGAATAACGATATATATCTTCCAAATTTCTCCACAATATCCGTATAATCACGGAATCCAATATCGACATATTCCAAAGATAATTTCGATTCAAATCCATTCCAATTCATATATTGGAAATCTCGGTTATTTTTAAAACCATTTCAAACCCAATTAATTTATTTAAAAATATTGGATTTTATAATTCTAGCCAATAACTAGTTCATTTCGATAAAAAAAATATTTTTATCTTTTCAAATAGGGAATTTTTCATCCCAATTCTTTCCAAATCATTTACTATGATTTTACACAAATTATTAATATTTTTAATAATTTTATCAAGGCCGGTACGGTCGATTTCCAATAACGGCCACCAAACTGCACTTACATCGACCTTTTCCAAATTTGATTTGGACATAATTCCAAATCCAACCGTTAGATTTCAAATCTCTTGTATTCGTTGGAAATCTCTTTTCGATACGAACCCAACGGTTCCGGTTTTAGGAGAATCCGACCGTCAGATCTCCCGTAATGTCCGTTCGAAGTTAATGGTTGAAATTCGCGAACTGCCGCGGTGCGGCGCATTCTGTTAAGGCCATTATATATATATATAATATAAATATATTATCTATATTTCGTCGATTTCCATTTAAAACGTATTTTATAAATTGTTTTAAATTTGTTTTCAAAACGATTTCAAATTCACATTCAATTTCAAATCAAAATTGAATATTCCATATCATTAATATATAAATGATAATATTTTCAAAACATTAGATTTTGAAATCACTTCCATTTCGATATTCATTATAAAAATGAATAAAATCGAAATAAAAATCGTTTACATCAAAATGGCGTTAATCTAATCAACACGCTTTTATTCAACACATGAATATATTTTATTCAACACATGACATATTTTATTCAACACATGAACATATTATTTTAAAATATTCTTTATTTATACTATTCAACACGTGAATATATTATTTTAAAATATTCTTTATTTATTCTATTCAACACATGAATATATTATTTTAAAATATTCTTTATTTATTCTATTCAACACATGAATATATTATTTTAAAATATTCTTTATTTTCCAAATTGGAATGAGACTCAATCAATTACCATATAACATTAATTATATGGATTCCATACAACACATGTATATAATAACAATGATAAATAATCAACCATCATCCAAAGTGCACTACACAACTGTGTACACATTAAATTTAAATAATGAATGCTTACAACATTCTGTCAACCCATCGATTGACATACAACTAAACAATTAGGATTAGAGTACGTCCATTATCATCCCAATACCCGTGTGGGGTTTCAATCAATAAACACATATTTTATTTGTGCAGTTGGGCGATGTGTAAAATTTATCGTTCCAATCAATATCGGTCAAATGTGTGTACATAAACAAATCATCCGATTTGTTTATGAATATTTATTTTATTCATATACACGTTAAAAATTATATTTTTAACTGTAAAATATTTTATTTAACACATGAATATTTTATACAGTCCATTTCACATCACAAACAATTTTCACAACATAATCAAACAAACAAACAAGTCGTGCATGGTCTGTGGATGACGGGTGTCGGATGCTGCCAAGCACCGTCTACATCCTAGTATATATTTTAACTAGAAAATAAAATTAAAGTGAGAAGTTCTCACCTTTGGGATCCACTCCGCCGTGCTTTGATTGTCGATCTATGTAGTATACCTACGTTAAAAATTATATTTTTAACCAATCAATGATTATTTCTTTGTATGATTATTTTATAAATAACATACATAGGCTAAAATTTATATTTTTATCTTCTAAAAATAATTTCATGTTTTTATAACAATGCTACATATATAAAAATCACATTTTTATACCACTACTATATAGATAAAAATCGAATCTTTCTATCGCTAATGAATATAAAAAAGTTCACATTTTTACATTGCCATTCAAACGATAAAAATCATATTTTTATCCGGCTATTATATATATAAAAATCAAATGTTTATATGGTATTCATATAAATAAAAATCACATTTTTAAATGATATACATATGAAAGTCATATTTTTAAATCGCTTTCTTCATGATAAAAATCCTATTTTTTAAAATTCAAATCTTTTTCCTTTTTTAAAAAAAAATCAAATCTTTTTATATTAAAAATATAAACTTTTATATGAATAAAAATCTACTTTTTACTTCGAAGAAAATAAATAAAATACTGAAAATAAAATAATTTAAATGTTGTTTACCTTTTTTATTTTAGGGAGGCCTCACAGACGGTGGACGGTCGGAGGGCGCGGAGGAGGGTGGTCGGAGGGCGCGTGGAGGTCGGCGCGGCTACTCAGGGTCATGGAGGGCTGAGGCACGGGGTTTCAGGGGGTTAGGGGATTTAGGGTTTCAATTTGGTGGCGGTGCGGGGCCTGCAAGTGGCGGTGCGGGGCCTGCAAGTGGCGGGGAGGTTGCGGGTTACGGCGGTGGTGGCTAGAGGCGGGCGGTGGGAGGCTTTGGCGGCAGTGACGGTGGTCCGTTGGGGGAGCGCGGTGACGATTTGAATGAACAGGGGTTTTTTTTACGATCTGAATTGAGAGGAGAGAGAGAGTAGAAAGAGGTATATGATTATTTATTTTAATTTAATTTAATTCTCCCAAAAAGTTGATTTTCCATTCGAACTCCAAACGGGACCCAACGATTGTCACCCTTAGATAATTACCCCCATTCCGAATGCAATGGGATATGTTTCGTAAGCCAATTCAGCTGTTTCGATCAGTTTCCATTAAAATTACAATATAAATTAATATTTCAGTTGATATTGAATTTAACGTACATTTTAATTTACTAGGGCCACATATGGACTCTAAAAATTCCAGAAAAATAAATTGGGCTATGTATTGACGATACGGTCTTAACAAAACTAATTTCATCAAATTTGGTGACCATTTGAAAAACGTTCATCTTCTGGTCGATCCAAATTGATTGAAACTGTCAAAACACGTTTTCTTTTGCCACGCTCACATATTGATCCCAAAAATTATGAATTTTGGAATTTATTAATAATTTGACATCCAGGATCCAACAAAAGTGGTTTCGTCGAAAACGGAGGTCGTTTGCAAAATGGCTATTTTTAAGGGCTATAATTCCATAGCGACTATTCTGAATTTTCAACCGGGCATAACTTTTTATTCCTGCTATGAAATTTCAATTTTTCGGATTCATTGGAAAGATATTTTCAAATAGATTCTAATATTTTTGGCTTCACTAAAATCCGATTTATTTTGAATCATGTACATTCATTTGAAATTTGAAATCAAATTTTCAAACTACTGCGCCATTTCCAATTCCTTTTATAATTAAAATAAGTATTTATATTCTAACGTCGATTCAAATAAATATATACGTTCTAATTCTATTCAAAATAAATTTCTAGTCGTTATTATTTAAAATAAATCATTTTCAATATTCAAAATTCATTAAAATTGCCAAAATAAAAATTTTAAATTGGTTCTGATTTTCAGGGTTGTTACAATCTCCCCCACGTAAAATCTTTTCGTCCTCGAAATGGAACAGAGCTGAAAGTTGTTTAACTAACCAACTCAACTTTCAGTTTGGATTTCATTCTTCAACTTTTTAGTTCCTATGAATTTTCTAATTCTTCACAAATTTGGCTAACACCCTAAATTTTCGAAAAATTTCGCCATAACCTCCTTTTTACAGGGAGCACCGGGAAAATCCCCAAACCGCCACACAGGCCCTCTCGTCTCAAAAAGAAAAAGAAAAAGCCAATCGGCTCATAAAATCATCCAAACCCAATAAATTAGTAAACATGTGCCTATTTGTCGGGCATACAATTTTATTCCTCTTCTCTAGCCTCCTTGCTATGACCTTTTCACACATATATATATGTACATGCATGCATTTCCAAATAATTTTCAATTCAACTCATTTTTTGATCAATTTGGCCAAATTTACCATACCTTTACATGTTGGTTCAAATGAATAGTCACACAACACAACCATCAATCAATTAGTGGATTAGGATTTCAAATGCATAACTTTAATATATATTCAAAAACCATATTTTTGATGCCAAGTCGCAAAAATTAAATCCTATCTAATTTTGGTTCTCACACCAGTTGATGGAAACATATAGATATCCCACAATCGAAACTCGAAAATAAATACTGGTGATGGTATACTTCATCATCAGGATCATGCCCGGGCGACTAGAGTGTGATTCTATATCAATCCAGTATATTAAAACTTCGAATACACGTTTTCAAGGCGTACATGCAAAATCTTTATATACTCGATTGTCCAAATTCAATACAATATAAATGTTCAAATACATATAAAATGGTTTAAATTTTCAAAACAAAATTCGTTTTCATTTTAAAAATATACTCCTCACACTCGTTCTAGGATACTACTGATCTCATCTCTAACGAGTCATTCCCATTAGATATTACTAATCCAATCTATGATGAATTCTTTCGTTCAGTTCTAATATGCCTTGTTCTCGAGCTCTGTAAACCAAAGCTCTGATACCACGTGTAACAACCCGAACTTCCCCGGTCTCCGAATAAAAGAGAAAGAACGGATTACTTTGAGGACAAGACAAATCAAAACACAAACAGAAGAACATTTCATTGCTTATTACAACAATTTACATCAGAGTACAAGAATATACATAGTATAAACAAATAATATACATTTGATACATATCAGAGATTTACAAATTACATTGCAGCGGAAAATAATACAAAACACAACTGAAGGAGATATACGGATACAGAGCTTTCCGAATATCATTCGAGCTGTAAACCAGGATCCTGTGAATATAATATCTTCACAACCCAACTACTAGCTTCCCTTGTGAAAATAAGGGCACCCAGAATTTAGGTTAAAACAATAAACTTCAGGTTAGTCATGTGACTAGCGTGAGAACTAAAACAGTTATTAATTTGATTCTTAAAGTTCGGTAAATCAAGGGACCACGCCATATAACACGGAACGTATTTCCTCCCAAGGATACCAGTGCATAAACTGTTATAAACAGTACAATGCTTTTTGAAAAAAAATGAAGCTATTATAAGACCCAGGTCCCATCACACAATGCAACGCAAGCCGGAGGATAGGGTTTTACCTTATAATAGCCAAATAATGCTAGGTATGTTTAAAACAAATCATTTTGATACTATTATATTGTAAAGTGTATTAAAACAACTTCAAATATAAATTTATCAATTGTAGGCGGCATGGGTACCGTCTATCATGTCGCCAATACTAGGCTCTACAATCAAAACCGAAATGTCACGTATTGGAAATTGGATTTCCGTCATGAGTCGAGGCAAGGGATTATCCTCGCCGGCTTCGAGACACTCTAGCAAATGCCTCAGGGTTCGGACGCTGGCGAACCCTTGGATCTTCAGGGTCGGTCCACACATAGCGGATTGGTTATACCTGAACACAAGTTTCCCGGTCCGATAGGACCTATCCATCGGCTTCGTAGAGACCGATATATCGGAGGCGCCTCGCATTCCAACAACCAAACAGGTAAAAATAATATAAATGTCAGGGCTTGTAAAACGCTGACACCACCCATAGCTAGAAAGAAACGTCGTGCACTCCCTGTAGTCACGATCCCATTTTTGACTCATACCGAGGTGTGAGGCTCGCGAATTAACGCTATACACAAGCTATGCCACATAGGCCGTGCTTTGATCATCAACTACAAGACTCTTCTTTTCAACAGAAGCCTTGATCATTTGCATCTCAGCATGCCACACATGCAATTCACGCCATGGGACTGATGTGTATCGATATATAACCTCTGAGCTCGTGCGTCTTAAAGAAGGGCGTTAAGCAAGAGAATAAATTCTCCGTCCCAAACAGATATATATTTAATAGAGATCAATCAACACAGAATAAAATCCAATGTCAGACACACAGTCCATTTACAATTTCGTTCTGGGTCTGAACGAAACCGGAGGCTCCTTATTCCTCGTCCCATATGTCCAATACAAGAGAGAGGCCCTCGCATATCTATCGATCTCCAAGTACATCTAAACGATCACCACTTATTACCTTGTCTTGGGTGTATAGCCCAATCAAGACATTAGTAATCATCAAAACAATGTGAAGACCTCCGGTAATTAACCACCATATTCATCGTCGACTTATCGTCTAATTAGTTATTCAGAATGGGTATAAACCCGGCCTTTCCAAATAACTCGTGTATCTAATAAACAAGTGCTATAAAACACAACATACGCCTCATTCCAATTCTGAATATTCTTTTATTTAAATATTCACATCTTTAGGGATTTGTTCCCATTAATTTTATCAAAGATAAATTCTTTAAATTTATTCTTTAATCTTCCTTTGGATATCAATTCATACCATATTAAGGTTTTCCAAACTAGTCGGGATTAACGCACCTTACCGAAGTAATCATTTGTTTAATTTCCCAAGCCTAACCTATACATCCCATGGGGAAAAATTGGTATTACCCCATAACTAACACCACGGTGTTATCGGTAAAATTAATTACCATTTCCCGTTCAAATATAATTAAAGATTTAACTATCGCTAGGAGCAAAACTGGCGATACTCCACTCTCGATCATTTCCCAAATTTGATAATTTAAATTATCAATTCATATTTCAATCTAATTAAAGATTCGTTAAAACTCCACTTAGTTTTAATCTTCCCAAAAATCAATATTAATGATTTTTTAACTTTGGAAACACAAACATGTTGCATCGACAATCTACACCGTACTATTGATTTCTGCCTATATATAACCTTTGAGCTTGTACGTCTTAGAGAAGGGTGTTAGGCAAGAGAATAAATTCTCTGCCACCAAACAGATATATATTTAGCAGAGATCAACCATACAATACGAAACACAATGACAGACATGTAATCCTGCCTTTAACTAGGTTAAAGAACTAATGTCATTTAAAACACAGTTCACGATAAACCCAAATCACATTCCACTAATTATGGAATCTTCACGAAAAAACAAATTAATATATAATCGATATCAATTTCCATATCTGACTAATAATATAAATGGAATAACAGCAAAGCCTTTTAAATTCCATATGTATTAACAGTCTTCCTCCACAGAAGTTCACTTCGATTATTATTAATCGAATTCCATTCAATTCCAATTTAATATATTAAATTGGAAAACTTTACTTTGGAAAATTCCCGTTAAATCTTAATGAAAAGATTTATAAATTACAAATCACATTTCACTGTAAATCGGGTTAAAGAACGAATGTTGTTAAAAACACAGTTCACAATAAACTCACTTCACATTCCATTTTCTGTTCCAATTAATTATTAATTATTTGGTAATTCTTCTTTAAATATTAATTAAAAGATTTATTCTTTTCACACTGGGTTTAAGAACAGTGTCATTTAAAACACAGTTCACGACAAACCCAAAATCCCATCAGTCTCTAACCATAAAATAGTAAGAGAACAATTCCCTAAGTATTAATCCCTAAGGCCAGAACCAACATCAGATCGATACCCAGGAAATTATTCGACTTACCTAATCTCCAGTCAGTTCCTAATTTTCTTAACTCCATTGGGTTAAAGAACAGTACTATTAAAGATATCATTCACGACAAACCCGAAATCCAATTTGATATTAAATAGAAGGCTCTGAATAGAAAATATATAGGCTTATATTCAATATCAAATTCTGAAACCAACAAATATCGTATTGGAATAATGATATATATATATATATATATATATCTTCCAAATTCCTCCACAATATCCGTATAATCACGGAATCCAATATCGAAATATTTCGAAGATAATTTTGATTCAAATACATTCCAATTCATATATTGAAAATCCCGGTTATTTTTAAAACCATTTCAAACCCAACTTATTTATTTAAAAATATTGGATTTTATAATTCTAATCAATAACTAGCTCATTTCGATAAAAATATAATTTTATCTTTTCAAATAGGGAATTTCATCCCAATTCTTTCCAAATCATTTATTATGATTTGATACAAATTATTAATATTTTTTATAATTTTATCAAGGCTCGTACAATCGATTTCCAATAATGGCCACCGAACTGCACTTACAGCGACCTTTTCCAAATTTGATTTGGACATAATTCCAAATCCAACCGTTAGATTTCAAATCTCTTGTTGAAACGACCCGAACTTCCCCGGTCTCCGAAGAGAAGAGAAAGAACGAATTGTTTTGAGAACAAGCCACAACAGAACGCAAACGGGAGAACATTTCATTGTATATTACAACAATGCATCAGATTACAAGAATATACATAGTATAAATCAATATTACACAGAAATATCAGAGATTTAAATTACATTTAAATACATCGCAGTGGAAAATAATACAATACACAACTAGAAGAGATATACGGATACAAAGCTTTCCGGATATCGTTCCAACTGTAAACCAGGATCCTGTGAATATAAATCTGCAAAACCAAAACTACTTGCTGTCCGTGTCAAAATAGGGGCACCCAGAGTTTAGGTTAAAACAATAAACTCCAGGTCAGTCATGGGACTGGTGTGGGAACTAAAACAGTTATTAATCTTTATTTTAAAGTTAGGTAAATCAAGGGACCACGCCTCTAACACGGAACGGGTTTCCTCCCAAGAATACCAGTGCATAAAACAAACAACGCAATGCTAAATAAAGAAAAATGAAGCTGTTATAAGACCCAGGTCCTATCACACAATGCAACGCAAGCCGGGGGATAGGGTTTTCCCTTATAACAGCCAAAGAATGCTTGATACGTTTAAAAACAGATTATCTGATACTACTATAAGTGCATAGTGTATAAAACAACTTCAAATCATAAGTATCAATCATAGGCGGCATGGGTACCATATATCATGTCGCCATACTAGTTCTACAATTAAAACCGCAAATGTCACGTAATTGGAAATTGGGTTTCCATCTATGAACCGAGGCAAAAGATAGTCCTCAACCGATTCGAGACGCTCTAGCCCGCCCCTCAGGCAAGTACTCAGTCAAGCCTTTGGATCGTCAGGGCCGGTCCACCGATGTGGATTAAAATGCCTGAACACTGCGTTTCCCCGCCCTTTGGGGCGTAAATGAGCCAACGAATGGCTCCATCGGACCCAGATCATCCGATCAAATCGAGGCGCCTCGCAACAGCAACAACCACACAGGTGAAAAGTATATAAATGTCAGGGCTGGTAGGTCACTGACACCACCCTAGCTAGAAAGAAACACATGCCCTCCCTGATGTCCTGTCCCGTTTCTGGTTCACAACCGGGGTGTGAGGCTCGCGAATTCACGTTACACAAAGCTATGCCACACAGGCGGTGCTTTGATCATCAACCACAAGACTTTGCTTTTCAACAGAAGCCTTGATCATTTGCCACTTAGGCATGCCACACAGGCAGTTCACTCTATGCGTTTGATATCCATCAGTATATAACCCCTGAGCTCGTACGTCTCAGAGAAGGGCGTTAAGCAAGAGAATAAATTCTCCGCCGCCAGACATATATATATTTAATAGAGGTCAATCACACAGACTAAAATCCAATGTCAGACACACAGTCCATTTACAAGTCCGTTCTGGGTCTGAACGAAACCGGAGGCACCTTGTACCCCGCATATCCATCGATCTCCAAGTATGTCTGGACGATCACCAACTGTTTCCATCTTCTTGGGTGTACACCCCAATCAAGATCATCAGTAATCACCCAAACGACGTGAAGACCTCCGATCTTCGACCATCGTCTTCATCTTCGACTTATCGTCGCATCGGTTATTCAGAATGGGATTAACCCGGTCTTTCCGAATAACTCGCGTATATTTTTAATAAGTGTTACACAAACACAACATATGCCTCATTCCAATTTATCAGTCACTAATTGTAAATTAACAAGTGAATAATTACCCAAACATTAACCCCGAAGGCCGAAACCAACATCAGATCAATATCCAGAAAACCATTCTGCTTAGCTAACCGAAAGTTAGTTTCTAAATTTCACATTCATGGGAAAGGTTCCCATTAATTTTATCAAAGATAAATCATTAAAATTTATTCTTTAATCTACTTTTGAATATCAATTCAAACTAGTCGGGATTAGCGAACCTTACCGAAGTAATCATTTGTTTTAATTTCCCAATCCCAACCTATTCATCCCATGAAGTAAAACGGGTCTTACTTCATATCCAACACCATGGTGTTATCGGTAAATTCGATTACCATTTCACGTTCAAGTCTAATTAAAGATTTAACTATCGCCTGGAGCAAAACTGGTGATACTCAATTTTCAATTATTTCAATCTAATTAAAGATTCATTAAAACTCCACTTAGTTTTAATCTGTAACTGGGTTAAAGAATCAGTGTCATTTAAAACACGGTTCACGATAAACCCAAAACCACATTCCATTAATTATCGGGTTAAAGAACGAGTGTTATTTAAAACACTGTCCATGATAAACCCAAAAATCAATATCAATTCAATTAAATATTATTTAATTGGTACACTTCATTAAATCAAAATAAAAAGATTTAATCTTTTCTCAACTGGGTTCAAGAACAGTGTTAGTCAAGACACCATTCACGACAAACCCAAATCACATTTGATATTAAATACAAGGCTCTGAATAGAAAATATATCGGCTTATATTCAATATCAAATTCTACGACCAACAGATATCGTATTGGAAATAACGATATATATATCTATATCTTTCAAATTTCCATAACAACATCTGTATAATCACAAAATCCCACATCGAAATATTCCGAAGACAATTTCGATTCAAATCCATTCCAATGCAATCATTGGAAATTCTGGTTATTTTCAAAACCATTTCAAATTCAATTTATTTATTTAAAAATAAATAGAATTATAATTCTAGTTCAAAACTAGTTCATTTCGATAAAAATCTATTTTTATCTTTTCAAATATGGAGTTTTTCATCCCAATTCTTCCCAAATCATTTCTTATGATTTTACACAAATTATTACTATTTTTAATAATTTTATCAAGGTCTGTACAGTCGATTTCCATCAACGGCCATCGAACTGCACTTACAGCGACCTTTTCCAATTTGATTTGGACATAATTCCAAATCCAACCGTTAGATTCCAAATTTCTAATATTCGTTAGAAAGCTCTTTTCGATACGAACCCAACGGTTCTGTTTTTAGGAGAATCCGACGATCGGATCTCCCGTAATGTCCGCTCAAAGTCAATGGTCGAAATTCACGAACTGCTGCGGCACGGCGCGTTCTATTCAGGCCATTATATATAAAAAATATATATATTATATATATTTCATCGATTTCCTTTTTAAAACGAATTTTATAAATCATTTCAAATTTGTTTCAAAAACAATTTCAACCTTTATTTCAAATTCAAATCAAAATTGAATTTTCCCTTATAAATTCTTTCTACATTCACTTCTATTTGATTTCAATTCAAATTGATTTCAATTCTATTTCAATTCGTTTTCAATTCAATTCAGATTTGTTTTCTATTCGATTCAATTCAAATTCGTTTTCTATTCAATTCGAATTCGTTTTCTATTCAATTCAATTCGAATTCGTTTTCTATTCAATTCAATTCGAATTCGTTTTCTATTCAATTCGAATTCGAATTCGTTTTCTATTCAATTCTAATTCAGTTTGAATTTCAATTCTTTTCAAAATATCAGATTATGAAATCACTTTCAATATTCATTATAAAATGAATAAAATCGATGTAAATATCGTTCACGTCAAAATGGCGTCAATCTAATCAACACGGCTTCATATATTTCTATTTTCAAATATTCTATTTCAAATATTTCTATTTCAAATATTTCTATTCAAATATTGGAATGAGGCCCAATCAATTACCATATAATGTTAATTATATGGATTTTCTACAACACATGTATACAATAACAACGATGAATAATCAACCATCATCCAAAGTGCATTCTACACTGTATAAGCATCAAATATAAATATTCAACGCTTATAACAGTCTGTCAATCAATCGATCGACATACAACTAAACAATCGGGATTAGTGTACGTCAAATATCATCCCAATACCCGTGTGGGGTTTCAAACAATCAAACACGGATTTTATTTGTGCAGTTGGGCGATGTGTAAAATTTATCGTCCCAATCAATATCAGTCAAATGTGTGTATATAAACAAATCGTCCGATTTTTTTATTTTTATTTCATTTCATATATACGTTAAAAATTCTATTTTTAACTATAAAATATTTTGTTTCATTTCACATCACATGACACAATCAACTACACATCAAAATTAAACAAACAAGCATACAAGCCGTCCATGGTCTGTGGACGACGGGTGTCGGGTGCTACTAAACACCGTCTGCATCCTAGTATATATTTATAACTAGAAAAATAAAATTAAAGGTGAGAAGTTCTCATAGAATTGCTAATCCAACGCCACGACTCTTCTTAGGTAGAAATCTTCGCCGTTCTCGCCTTTCTTCACTTTCGTTGCCCTTATTCACTACGTATATAAAAATCGAATTTTCACTTCGCTATTCAATATATAAAAATCGAATTTTTACTTCGCTATTCAATATATAAAAATCGAATTTTTACTTCGCTATTCAATATATAAAAATCGAATTTTTACTTCAACGCTAAATGGATAAAAATCGCATTCCTAATACGGTGTCTACATTTCAAAGATCCTATTTTTACCACACTTCATATATATATAAAAAAATCAAATATATTTATATAATTAAAAATCGAATTTTTTTTTCTATAATAAAAATCAAATCTTCCTTCGTATAAAAGCTAATCCTTTTATATTTTTAAAACAACATATATTTTTAAAACATATGCTATTTTTCTATACAAAAACAATGCTATTTTCCTATACAAAATCAATGTTATTTTTCTTTTTAAAAAACATCATGTTAGTTTTCCATTTTAAAACATCATGCTAAGGAAATCAGTTTTGTTAAGCTAAAGAAATCAGTTTTGTTATACTAAAAACGTAAACACTTACCGAGTTTCAAATCGGACGGATGGGAAAAGAGGTCGGAGGAAGGAGGGGGTACTGTTGCGAACAGTGGAGGAGGAGGAGGGCTCGGGGTTGTTGCAGAGGGGCTGTGCGTTTTCCTAAGCGGCGGTGGGTGAACGAGGAAGGTGCGGTGGACTTCGAGATGCTCTGCGCGATGGGGTTGACTGCGATTGAATGGAGAAGAGGGGGCGCCATAGTTGATGGGAGGGGCGGGTGTTGGCGATCAGCGCCGGAGGGAGGCGCGACAGACGCCTGGTGGTGCTCCTCCGATCTCGATTAGGGATCGCTTCTTCTTTTTTTTTTTACTTAGTTCGATCTGGAAAAATGAAAAGGAGGGGGGGCCTGAGGGTATAGAGCAAGAGGTTTTTTAATTTATTTATTTAATTTATTTATTTTCAAAAAGCAACTTTTATTTTCGAACACGAAATCGAACCCACCGCCTGTCGCCCACAGCTAATTACCCCCATTCTGAACACAATGGGATATGTACCATAAGCTGATTCGACCATTTCGATCAGTTTCCGTTAAAATCAACATATAACTCTATATATTGAATTTGAACGCGCATTTCAATTTACCGGGGTCACATACGAACCCGAAAAATTCCAGAAAAGTATTTTCTAGCTTCGTATTGACGATACGGTCCTAACAAAACTAGTTTCGTTGAATTCTGAGACCGTTGGAAAAATGGCCATTTTCTAGTCGATTAAAATCAACTAAAACTGGTCAAACGCGTTTTCCTCTGCCACGCTCACATATTGATTCGAAAAATTATGAAATTCGAAACCTAGCAATAATTCGACATCCCGGATCCAACAAAAGTGGTTTCGTCGAAATCCGAGGTCGTTTGCAAAATGTCTATTTTTAAGAGCCTGAATTCCATAGCGACTATTCAGAATTTTCAACTGGACATATCTTTTGATTCCAGCTATGAAATCTTGATTTTTCTGATTCGTTGGAAAGGTATTCTCAAATAGTTTCCATTATTTTTGGTTTCACTAAAATCCGGTTTATTTTGCACCCGGTACATTCATTTGAAGTTTGAAATCGAATTATCGAATTACCGCGCCATTTTCAATTCCTTTTATAAATATAAATAAATATTTATATTCTAACGACGAACCATATAAATATATACGTTCGAATTCGATTCAAAATAAATTTCTCATCGATATTATTTAAAATAATTCATTTTAAATAATCAAAATTCGCTAAAATTGCCAAAATAAAAATTTTAAACTGGCCCAGATTTTCGGTTTGTTACAATCTCCCCCACTTAAAACTTTTCATCCCCGAAAAGGAACAAAGTCGAAAGTGGTTTGATCAATCAACTCTACGTTCGATCTGGCTTCCATTCTCCAACTTTTCAGTTTCTGAGAATTTTCAAAAATTTCAAAAATTTGGCTAACACCCTAAATTTTCGAAAAATTTTGCCATAACCTCCCCTGCACCGGGAGCCACGGGAAAATCCCGAAATTGCCATATAGGCCTTCTGATCTCAAAAAGAAAAAGAAAAAGCCAAGCGGCTAGCCAACAGGCTCATAAAATCATCATCACCCAAACAAAACAGTAAATCATGATAAACATGTACCTATTTGTCGGGCAAACAATTTTATTCTTCTGCTCTAGCCTCTTTGCTATGACCTGTTCAATGTAAGTACATGTATATGCAAGCAAATGCGACTAATTTTCAATACAAGTCAATATTTGGTTCAATTTGGCTATATGGTACAAATTTATCAAACAAATAAACAAACAACACAAACATCAATCAATTAGTTGATTAGCTTTTCAAACGCATAACTTTGATGCATAGTCAAAAATCAGATTTTTGATGCCAAATCACAACAATAAGCCCTATCTAGTTTCGGTTCTCACACCGGTCAATTGGAAATATATAGAAATCTCACTTTCGGCGCTCGAAAATAAATACTAGCGATGGTGCCCCATCACCAGAATTATCCCCGGGCAACTAGAGTATGATTCTATAACTATCCAATACATTAAAACTTTGAATACACGTTTGCAAGACATATATGCAAAATCTTTATATATTGGGTTGTCCAAATCAATATAAATAAATAATCAAATACGAATAATTGATTTAAATTTCAAAACAAAATTTGTTTTTACTTTAAAAATATACTCTTCACACTCGTTCTAGGATACTACTAATCCTATCTCTAACGAGTCATTCTAATTGGATATTACTAATCCAATATCTGATGAATTCTTTCGTATGGTTCTAATGTGCCTTGTTCTCTAAGCTTTGTAAACCAAAGCTCTGATACCACGCTGAAACGACCCGAACTTCCCCGGTCTCCGAAGAGAAGAGAAAGAACGAATTGTTTTGAGAACAAGCCACAACAGAACGCAGACGGGAGAACATTTCATTGTATATTACAACAATGCATCAGATTACAAGAATATACAGAGTATAAATCAATATTACACAGAAATATCAGAGATTTAAATTACATTTAAATACATCGCAGCGGAAAATAATGCAATACACAACTAGAAGAGATATACGGATACAAAGCTTTCCGGATATCGTTCCAGCTGTAAACCAGGATCCTGTGAATATAAATCTGCAAAACCAAAACTACTAGCTGCCCGTGTCAAAATAGGGGCACCCAGAGTTTAGGTTAAAACAATAAACTCCAAGTCAGTCATGGGACTGGTGTGAGAACTAAAACAGTTATTAATCTTCATTTTAAAGTTATGTAAATCAAGGGACCACGCCGCTAACACGGAACGGGTTTCCTCCCAAGAATACCAGTGCATAAAACAAACAACGCAATGCTAAATAAAGAAAAATGAAGCTGTTATAAGACCCAGGTCCTATCACACAATGCAACGCAAGCCGGGGGATAGGGTTTTCCCTTATAACAGCCAAAGAATGCTTGATACGTTTAAAAACAGATTATTTGATACTACTATAAGTGCATAGTGTATAAAACAACTTCAAATCATAAGTATCAATCATAGGCGGCATGGGTACCATATATCATGTCGCCATACTAGTTCTACAATTAAAACCGCAAATGCCACGTATTTGGAAATTGGGTTTCCATCTATGAACCGAGGCAAAAGATAGTCCTCAACCGATTCGAGATGCTCTAGCCCGCCCCTCAGGCAAGTACTCAGTCAAGCCTTTGGATCGTCAGGGTCGGTCCACCGATGTGGATTAAAATGCCTGAACACTGCGTTTCCCCGCCCTTTGGGGCGTAAATGAGCCAACGAATGGCTCCATCGGACCCGGATCGTCCGATCAAATCGAGGTGCCTCGCAACAGCAACAACCACACAGGTGAAAAGTATATAAATGTCAGGGCTGGTAGGTCACTGACACCACCCAAGCTAGAAAGAAACGCATGCCCTCCCTGATGTCCTCTCCCGTTTCTGGCTCACAACCGTGGTGTGAGGCTCGCGAATTCACGTTACACAAAGCTATGCCACACAGGCGGTGCTTTGATCATCAACCACAAGACTTTGCTTTTCAACAGAAGCCTTGATCATTTGCCACTTAGGCATGCCACACAGGCAATTCACTCTATGCGTTTGATATCCGTCAGTATATAACCCCTGAGCTCGTACGTCTCAGAGAAGGGCGTTAAGCAAAAGAATAAATTCTCCGCCGCCAAACAGATATATATTTAATAGAGGTCAATCACACAGACTAAAATCCAATGTCAGACACACGGTCCATTTACAAGTCCGTTCTGGGTCTGAACGAAACCGGAGGCACCTAGTACCCCGCATATCCATCGATCTCCAAGTACGTCTGGACGATCACCAACTGTTTCCATCTTCTTGGGTGTACACCCCAATCAAGATCATCAGTAATCACCCAAACGACGTGAAGACCTCCGGTCTTCGACCATCGTCTTCATCTTCGACTTATCGTCGCATCGGTTATTCAGAATGGGATAAACCCTGTCTTTCCAAATAACTCGCGTATATTTTAAATAAGTGTTACACAAACACAACATACGCCTCATTCCAATTTATCAGTCACTAACCGTAAATTAACAAGTGAATAATTCCCCAAACATTAACCCCGAAGGCCGAAACCAACATCAGATCAATATCCAGAAAACCATTCTGCTTAGCTAACCGAAAGTTAGTTTCTAAATTTCACATTCATGGGAAAGGTTCCCATTAATTTTATCAAAGATAAATAATTAAAATTTATTCTTTAATCTACTTTTGAATATCAATTCAAACTAGTCGGGATTAGCGAACCTTACCGAAGTAATCATTTGTTTTAATTTCCCAATCCCAGCCTATTCATCCCATGAAGTAAAACGGGTCTTACTTCATATCTAACACCACGGTATTATCGGTAAATTCGATTACCATTTCACGTTCAAATCTAATTAAAGATTTAACTATCGCCTGGAGCAAAACTGGTGATACTCAATTTTCGATTATTTTAATCTAATTAAAGATTCATTAAAACTCCACTTAGTTTTAATCTGTAACTGGGTTAAAGAATCAGTGTCATTTAAAACACGGTTCACGATAAATCCAAAACCACATTCCATTAATTATCGGGTTAAAGAACGAGTGTTATTTAAAACACTGTCCACGATAAACCCAAAAATCAATATCAATTCAATTAAATATTATTTAATTGGTACACTTCATTAAATCTAAATAAAAAGATCTAATCTTTTCTCAACTGGGTTCAAGAACAGTGTTAGTCAAGACACCATTCACGACAAACCCAAATCACATTTGATATTAAATACAAGGCTCTGAATAGAAAATATATCGGCTTATATTCAATATCAAATTCTACGACCAACAGATATCATATTGGAAATAACGATATATATATCTATATCTTTCAAATTTCCATAACAACATCTATATAATCACAAAATCCCACATCGAAATATTCCGAAGACAATTTCTATTCAAATCCATTCCAATGCAATCATTGGAAATTCTGGTTATTTTCAAAACCATTTCAAATTCAATTTATTTATTTAAAAATAAATAGAATTATAATTCTAGTTCAAAACTAGTTCATTTCGATAAAAATCTATTTTTATCTTTTCAAATATGGAGTTTTTCATCCCAATTCTTCCCAAATCATTTCTTATGATTTTACACAAATTATTACTATTTTTAATAATTTTATCAAGGCCTGTACAGTCGATTTCCATCAACGGCCATCGAACTGCACTTACAGCGACCTTTTCCAAATTTGATTTGGACATAGTTCCAAATCCAACCGTTAGATTTCAAATTTCTAATATTCGTTAGAAAGATCTTTTCGATACGAACCCAACGGTTCCGATTTAGGAGAATCCGACGGTCGGATCTCCCGCAATGTCCTCTCGAAGGCAATGGTCGAAATTCACGAGCTGCCGCGGCGCGGCGCGTTCTATTCAGGCCATTATATATATATATTATATATATTTTTTCGATTTCCTTTTTAAAACGAATTTTATAAATCATTTCAAATTTGTTTCAAAAACAATTTCAACCTTTATTTCAAATTCAGATCAAAATTGAATTTTCCCTTATAAATTCTTTCTACATTCACTTCTATTTGATTTCAATTCAAATTGATTTCAATTCTATTTCAATTCATTTTCAATTCAATTCAGATTTGTTTTCTATTCGATTCAATTCAAATTCATTTTCAATTCTATTCGAATTTGTTTTCTATTCAATTCGAATTCGTTTTCTATTCAATTCAATTCGAATTCGTTTTCTATTCAGTTCAATTCGAATTCGTTTTCTATTCAATTCTAATTCAGTTTGAATTTCAATTCTTTTCAAAATATCAGATTTTGAAATCACTTTCGATATTCATTATAAAATGAATAAAATCGATGTAAATATCGTTCACGTCAAAATGGCGTCAATCTAATCAACACGGCTTCATATATTTCTATTTTCAAATATTCTATTTCAAATATTTCTATTTCAAATATTTCTATTCAAATATTGGAATGAGGCCCAATCAATTACCATATAATGTTAATTATATGGATTTTCTACAGCACATGTGTACAATAACAACGATGAATAATCAACCATCATCCAAAGTGCATTCTACACTGTATAAGCATCAAATATAAATATTCAACGCTTATAACAGTTTGTCAATCGATCGACATACAACTAAACAATCGGGATTAGTGTACGTCAAATATCATCCCAATACCCGTGTGGGGTTTCAAACAATCAAACACAGATTTTATTTGTGCAGTTGGGCGATGTGTAAAATTTATCGTCCCAATCAATATCAGTCAAATGTGTGTATATAAACAAATCGTCCGATTTGTTTATTTTTATTTCATTTCATATATACGTTAAAAATTCTATTTTTAACTATAAAATATTTTATTTCATTTCACATCACACAATCAACTACACATCAAAATTAAACAAACAAGCAAACAAGCCGTCCATGGTCTGTAGACGACGGGTGTCGGGTGCTACTAAACACCGTCTGCATCCTAGTATATATTTATAACTAGAAAAATAAAATTAAAGGTGAGAAGTTCTCACAGAATTGCTAATCCAACGCCACGACTCTTCTTAGGTAGAAATCTTCGTCGTTCTTGCCTTTCTTCACTTTCGTTGCCCTTATTCGCTACGTATATAAAAATCGAATTTTCACTTCGCTATTCAATATATAAAAATCGAATTTTTACTTCGCTATTCAATATATAAAAATCGAATTTTTACTTTGCTATTCAATATATAAAAATCGAGTTTTTACTTCAACGCTAAATGGATAAAAATCGCATTCCTAATACGGTGTTTACATTTCAAAGATCCTATTTTTACCACACTTCATATATATATAAAAAGAAAATCAAATATATTTATATAATTAAAAATCGAATTTTTTTCTGTAATAAAAATCAAATCTTCCTTCGTATAAAAGCTAATCCTTTTATATTTTTAAAACAACATATATTTTTAAAACATATGGTATTTTTCTATACAAAAACAATGCTATTTTCCTATACAAAATCAATGTTATTTTTCTTTTTAAAAAACATCATGTTAGTTTTCTATTTTAAAACATCATGCTAAGGAAATCAGTTTTGTTAAGCTAAAGAAATCAGTTTTGTTATACTAAAAACGTAAACATTTACCGAGTTTCAAATCGGACGGATGGGAAAAGAGGTCGGAGGAAGGAGGGGGGTACTGTTGCGAACAGTGGAGGAGGAGGAGGGCTCGGGGTTGCTGCAGAGGGGCTGTGCGTTTTCCTAAGAGGCGGTGGGTGAATGAGGAAGGTGCGGTGGACTTCGAGATGCTCTGCGCGATGGGGTTGACTGTGATTGAATGGAGAAGAGGGGGCGCCATAGTTGATCGGAGGGGTGGGTGTTGGCGATCAGCGCCGGAGGGAGGCGTGACAGACGCCTGGCGGCGCTCCTCCAATCTCGATTAGGGATCGCTTCTTTTTTTTTTTTTACTTAGTTCGATCTGGAAAAATGAAAAGGAGGGGGGGCCTGAGGGTATAGAGCAAGAGGTTTTTTTTATTTATTTATTTAATTTATTTATTTTCAAAAAGCAACTTTTATTTTCGAACACGAAATCGAACCCACCGCCTGTCGCCCATAGCTAATTACCCCCATTCCGAACACAATGGGATATGTACCATAAGCTGATTCGACCATTTCGATCAGTTTCCGTTAAAATCAACATATAACTCTATATATTGAATTTGAACGCGCATTTCAATTTACCGAGGACACATACGAACCCGAAAAATTCCAGAAAAATATTTTCTAGCTTCGTATTGACGATACGGTCCTAACGAAACTAGTTTCGTCGAATTCTGAGACCGTTGGAAAAATGGCCATTTTCCAGTCGATTAAAATCAACTGAAACTGATCTAACGCGTTTTCCTCTGCCACGCTCACATATTGATTCGAAAAATTATGAAATTTGAAACCTAGCAATAATTCGACATCCCGGATCCAACAAAAGTGGTTTCGTCGAAATCCGAGGTCGTTTGCAAAATGTCTATTTTTAAGGGCCTGAATTCCATAGCGACTATTCAGAATTTTCAACTGGACATATCTTTTGATTCCCGCTATGAAATCTGGATTTTTCTGATTCGTTGGAAAGATATTCTCAAATAGTTTCCATTATTTTTGGTTTCACTAAAATCCGGTTTATTTTGCACCCGGTACATTCATTTGAAGTTTGAAATCGAATTATCGAACTACCGCGCCATTTTCAATTCCTTTTATAAATATAAATAAATATTTATATTCTAACGAAGAACCATATAAATATATACATTCGAATTCGATTCAAAATAAATTTCTCGTCGATATTATTTAAAATAATTCACTTTAAATAATCAAAATTCGCTAAAATTGCCAAAATAAAAATTTTAAACTGGCTTAGATTTTCGGGTTGTTACACTTGTATTCGTTGGAAAGCTCTTTTCGATACGAACTAAACGGTTCTGGTTTTAGGAGAATCCGAAGGTCGGATCTCCCGTAATGTCCGTTCGAAGTCAATGGTCGAAATTCGCGAACTACCGCGATGTGGCGCGTTCTATTCAGGCCATTATATATATATATAATATATATATTACATATATTTCGTCGATTTCCATTTAAACGTATTTTATAAATCATTTTAAATTCGTTTTCAAAACGATTTCAAATTCATATTCAATTTCAAATCAAAGTTGAATATTCCATTTAACACATGAATATTTTATACAGTCCATTTCACATCACAAACAATTTTCACAACACAATCAAAAAAACAAACAAGTCGTCCATGGTCTATGGACGACGGGTGTCGGGTGCTGCTAAGCACCATCTACATCCTAGTATATATTTTAACTAGAAAATAAAATTAAAGTGAGAAGTTCTCACCTTTGGGATCCACTCCACCGTGCTTTGATTGCCGATCTATGTAGTATACCTACGTTAAAAATTATATTTTTAACCAATCAATAATTATTTCTTTGTATGATTATTTTATAAATAACATACATAGGCTAAAAATTATATTTTTATCTTTTTAAAAATAATTTCATATTTGTATAACAACGCTACATAGATAAAAATCACATTTTTATACCGCTGCTATATAGATAAAAATCGAATCTTTCTATCGCTAATGAATACATAAAAATCGAATCTTTTTATCGCTAACGAATATATAAAAAATCACATTTTTACATTGTCATTCAAGCGATAAAAATCATATTTTTATCCGGCTATTATATATATATATATATAAATCAAATTTTTATATGGTATTCATATAAATAAAAATCACATTTCAAATTGCTATACATATGAAAGTCATATTTTTAAATCACTCTCTTCATGATAAAAATCCTATCTTTTTAAAAATCAGATCTTTTTCCTTTTTTTAAAAAAAAATCAAATCTTTTCATATTAAAAATCTAGACTTTTATATGAATAAAAATCTACTTTTAACTTCGAAGAAAATAAATAAAATACTGAAAATAAAATAGTTTAAATGTTGTTTACCTTTTTTTATTTCAGGGAGGCCTCACAGATGGTGGACGGTCGGAGGGCGCGGAGGAGGGTGGTCGGAGGTCTGGTAGAGGAGGCGCGACTACTCAGGGTTATGGCGGGCTAAGGCGCGGGGTTTCAGGTGGTCAGGGGATTTAGGGTTTCAATTTGGTGGCGGTGCGGGGCCTGCAAGTGGCGGGGAGGTTGCGGGTTACGGCAGTGGTGGATAGAGGCAGGCGGTGGAAGGCAATGGCGGCGGCGACGGTGGTCCGTTGGGGTAGCGCGGTGAAGATTTGAATGAGTGAGGGGTTTTATTTTTTATTTTTCAACATCTGAAATGAGAGGAGAGATAGTAGAGAGAGGTATATGATTATGTATTTTAATTTAATTTAATTCTCCCAAAAAGTTAACTTTCCATTCGAACTCCTAACGGGACCCAACGTCTGTCGCCCCTTGCTTATTACCCCCATTCCAAACGCAATGGGATATGTTTCGTAAGCCAATTTGGTTTTTTTGATCGGTTTCCATTAAAATTACATTATAAATTAATATTTCAGTTGATATTGAATTTAACGTACATTTTAATTTACTAGGGCCACATACGAACTCTAAAAATTCTAGAAAAATAAATCTGGCTATGTATTGATGATACGGTCCTAACAAAACTAATTTCGTCAAATTTGGTGACCGTTTGACAAAATGGTCATTTTCTGGTCGATCCAAATTAATTGAAACTATCAAAACACGTTTTCTTTTGCCATGCTCACATATTGGTCCCAAAAAATTATGAATTTTGGAATCTAGCAATAATTTGACATCCTGGATCCAACAAAAGTGGTTTCATCGAAAACGGAGGTCGTTTGCAAAATGGCTATTTTTAAGGGCTATATTCCCATAGCGACTATTCTGAATTTTCAATTGGGCATAACTTTTTATTCCCGCTATGAAATTTCAATATTTCGGATTCGTTGGAAAGATATTTTCAAAATAGATTCTAATATTTTTGGTTTCACTAAAATCCGGTTTATTTTAAATCCTGTACATTCATTTGAAATTTGAAATCGAATTTTTAAACTACCGCGCCATTTCTAATTCCTTTTATAATTAAAATAAATATTTATATTCTAATATCTATTCAAATAAATATATATGTTCTAATTTGATTCAAAATAAATTTCTAGTCGTTGTTATTTAAAATAAATCATTTTAAATATTCAAAATTCATTAAAATTGCCAAAATAAAAATTTTAAATTGGTTCTGATTTTCCGGGTTGTTACATTCTTCTTCTTCTATTCTAGGTTTCTATCTTATCTATTCTCACCCTCTAATTTCTTTCATGGACTATCCAGGGTTTCCGATGCTTGGATAGTCGACATTGAGTTTATGTCGATTACTCAGGATCGCGAAAACTCGTGTCGTTACAATTTGAAATATTAATTTGGATATAACTTACAACTTATAAAGTGAAATCTCGATTTCTTACATTCATTAGAAAGATATAGTTAATACGATCTTAATGTTTCTTATTTCATCCAATTCTAACTTATAATGAATTTTGTACATTCATTTAAAGTTTAAAACCAAATTTTCAAACTACGGCGCCATTTCAAGCTCGTTTTATAATTAATATAAATATATATGCTCAAACTTCATTTTCAATAAATTTAAATTATTTATTGTAATTTTTTTATTAAAAGTATTTAATTTCCATGAAAATCAATTAAAAATAAATTTTAAATTGGTTCCAAAATTCCGGGTTTTTATAATCTCCCCCACTTAAAACTTTTTCGTCCTTGAAAAAGAACGGAGCTGAAAGTTGTTTAACTAACCAACTCAACTCTCATTCTGGCTCGAGTTCTTCAACTTTTCAGTTTCAAAGAACTTCTAAATTTCTCTAAAATTTGGCTAACACCTTAAATTTCTGAAAAATTTCGCCATAACCTCCTTTGTACGGGTTGATCTGAACAAATTTATTGGGCCATATTAGGCACCCAATAAATGTATATATCGCATACAAATCAAATGTGAGTTATCTATGCTCAAGGGAGATGTGAAAAAAAATCATTTCTTGATCCAGTGATGGGAATTAGTCATAATCCATCTAAAACAAGAGAGACGTGTACATTTTTGTCATCTCAAGACCTGTGTAGGGTTTGTTATTAAATCCTGCAATTTTCCGTTATAGGTTATTAAGTCCATAATCAGTCCTCAGTTCAACCTGTAATTCAGTCCTCGCCATACAAGCATCTTGCTCATATGGTACCTCAAACCTCGTCACATAAGCACCAAATGCTTATATGGAATATGATATGCTATGACAACTTCAATAGTATGTTATGCGTTGTAGTCCATAATTTATTTATTAATATTCTATGGTGTATGTTTAAATTTCACAAGAACAACCATCACAGCGCATCCAAATCATTCGCAGTAGTTATAATAAATAATAAAATTGCGCAACCAACTCATTAAGATGCACCTGTTTGTTGGGCACGAATTTATTTCTCTACTCAACTGTAAGTCCATAACCTGCTCAACATACAAATATATGCATATCTATCTATATTTATTAATCCAATTCGAACTAAATTTTCAATTCAGTCCTACATTATGTTTGATTTGGCTTAATTTATCATTCATTCTCTTATTGGTATTATTATTCAAATATTTTTATTATTCAACTAATAATCACAAAACACGACCAGTAATCAATTAGTTAATTATCATTTCAAACATATATCTTTTATATATACTTAAAATCATATTTTCAGCGCCACATCCCAAACAATAACTCTAACTAAGTTTTGGTTCTCACACCAGTCAATTGGAATCATATAGATATCCCACTTTCAAAACTCGAACATAAATACTGATGATGCGATCGCTATCATCAAAATCATCCTCGGGCGACTAGAGTGTGATTTTATATCGGCCTACTATATTTGAGACTACGAATACACCTTAATTACGCATATATTCAAAATCTTCCTATACTCGATAGCCCAAATTCGATATAAAAATAGTATAATAAGATATATTTTTCAACATTAAATTCGTTTTTTATAAATAACACTCTTCAAACTCATTCTAAGGTATTACTAACCCTACCTATAACGAGTTATTCTTATAGGATATTACTAATCCTATCTCTGATGAATTCTTTCGTTCGGTTCTAATGTGTCTTGTTCTTAAGCTTTGTGAACCAAAGCTCTGATACCAAGCTGACACGACCCAATTCATCATCCGACCTAGACCAAACGAGAATGCGGATTGCATGAGAATACGACGCATCAGAACACGGAACAACAGAACTTTTCATTGCTATTACAACAATATTACATCAGAGTGCAAGAATATCAAAGTATGAATAAATATTACACAGTGGAAAAATAATATTAGAGATTAAATTACATAGCAGCGGAAATTAAAATATATTAATACAATGCGTACCGAAAGTACATCAACTAACACAACTAAAAGAAATACACGGATACAAAGCTTTCCAAATATAGCTCCAATTGTAAATCAGGATCCTATTAGATAGAAATTTGCAAAACCAAAACTACTAGTTGCCCATGTAAAAAATATGGGAACCCAGAGTTTAGGTGAAAACGATAAACTCCGAGCTAGTCATGGGACTGGTGTGAGAACTTAAAATAGTTATTAAAATTTTACTTTAAATTAAGCTATTTCACAGGAACGCGCCGTATAACATGGAACGGGTTTACTCCCATGAATACTCTGAAATAAAACAGTTCATAAACAACGCAATGCTTTTCGGAAAAGAAGCTATTATAAGACTCAGGTCCCATCATACAATGCAATGCAAGTCCGAGGATAGAGTTTTACCTGAAAATAGCCAAACATGCTTGATATACTTTAAAACAAAATCATTTTAATATTATTATAAGGTGCATAGTGTATAAACAACTTCAAATATAAATGTATCAATCATAGACGGCATAGGTACCATATATTATGTCGCCATATAGGTTTACAGCTAAAACCTAAAAGTCGCGTATTGTAAATTGGATTCCATATATGAGTTGAGGCAAGGGATGTACTCCTTATCAATTTCGGGTCATCTCTAGCGGGATGCCCAGGATCAACACATGTGACCCTTGGATCCTGCAGGGTCGGTCCTCTCTTACTTTTGAGGATTAGTTATTCCTAGACAACATGTCTCCCGTTCCGATAGGACCTCCAAAAATGGCCATTGTCGACCAAACATGTCCAAGGCGCCTCGCTATCCATCATCCACATAAGTAAAAATTCCTGGGATCCATACCATGGCACTACCTCTAGCTAGAAGGAAACATATGCACTCCCTACGTCCTTTATCCCGTTTTAGACTCATACCGGGGTGTGAGGCTCACAAATTAACGCTACAACACAAAGCTATGCTATATTAAAGCCATGCTTTGATCATCAACCACAAGACCTTGCTTTTCATCAAAAGTCTTGATCATTGCATCTCAGCATGCCACATTGACAATCCGTACCATACCATTGATTTCCTCCAATATATAACCTCTAAGCTTGTACATCTCAGAGAAGGGTGTTAAGCAAGAGAATAAATTCACCAAAAATATATATATATATTAGCAGAGATCAATGAATACAATGTGAAGTACAATGTCAAACATACAAACCATTTACAAGTTCGTTCTGGATCTAAACGAAACCGGAGGCACCTTATTCCTCATCCCATATATCCAATACAGGAGAGGGGTCTTCGCATATCTGATCGAACTCCAAGTACGTCTGGATGATCACCACTTATTACCTCTACTTGGGTGCACTTTCCAAGTGAGACATGAACAATAGTCCAAACAATGTGAAGACCTAACCACCGTCTTCATTCCTTCGACTTTCAATCATCGTGTCAGTTATTCAGAATGGGTTAAACCCGGTCTTTTCGAATAACTCACTTATCTTATAATCAAGTGCTATAAAAACACATCACATGCCTCATTCCAATCCAGAATATTATTTTATTCAAATATTCTTATTATTGGGAATTATCCTCATAAATGTTTTCAAAAATTCAATTCATTTAAACCTCTTGCTTAAATCATTCTTTGAAAACCATGGCAAAAGATTTTGTATTATCTTTAAACAAACTTAAACAAAATAAAGGTTTATTAACTAGTCGGGATTATCGAGCCTTACCGAAGTAATCATTTATTTTATTATGGCAATCCCAACTTATTCATCCCATGGAGCAAATCTGGTGGTACTCCATTTTTAACACCCATAGTGTTATCGGTAAATTTAATTACCATTTAACTTTCAAATGTAATTAAAGATTTAACTATCGCAAGGAGGAAAACTGGTGGAACTCCATTTCAAACATTTCTTGAATTCGGTGAATTAAATTACCTCATTCACATTTAAATCTAATTAAAGATTCATTAAAATGCTAGTTTAGTTTTAATCTCAATAACCATTATTTTATGATTATTCAACCCTTGAAAATCAATCTTGTCATTATTTGGGTTAAAGAACAAATGTCATGTAAAAACACTGTTCACAATAAACCCAAAATCATCTTCCATTAAATATGGAATCTTCACGGAAATCTGAACAATTTATAATCTATATAAATTTCCGTATCCGACCAATACTATAAGTGGAATAATGGCAAGGCCTTTTAAATTCCATTAATAGTAAATTCCTTCCTTCACAGAAGTTCATCTCAATTATTATTAATCGAATTCTATCAACTCCAATTCAATTAAATAAACTGGAAAACTTTATTAAATCTTATATAAAAGATTTATTACTTTCACAAGTGGGTTCAAGAACAATATTAATAAAGATACCATTCACAATGAACCCAAAATCCAATTTGATATTAAATATAAGATCTTAAATGGAAATCATGTCGACTTACATTCAATACCAAATTATGAAACTAATTGACATCATTTTAGAATAATGATATCAATATCTTTCAAATTCCCACAACAATATCCGTATAATCATGGAATTCAATATCGAAATATCCAAAGATAATTTCCATTCAAATTCATTCCAATATATATACATATACATATATACATATATGTTGGAAAACTCTAGTTATATTAAAATTATTCTCAATCCAATTTGTTAATTTAAACTTATTGGATTATTGTTCTAGTTGTTAACTAGTTCATTCTGATAAAAACAATTTTTACCTTTTTAAATATGGAATATTTCATCTAAAATCTTTCCAAATCATTTATTATGATTTTACATAATTAATTCATATTTTATTAAGGCCCTTACAGTCGGCTTCCAATATCGGCCACAAAACTGCATCCATAGCGACCTTTGCCAAAACTGATTCGGACATATTTTAAAATCTAACCATTAGATTTCAAATATCTGATTATCATTCAAAATCTCTTTTCAATACGAACCCAACAGTTCCGGTTTTAGGAGAATTCGACGATCGAATCTCGCGTTACGTCCATTCAAAGTCAATGGTCGAAATTTGCGAATGGTCGCTGCAGGGAACGTTCTATCAGGCCATTTAAATATATATAATATATTTCGTCGATTTCTATTTAAAATGTATTTTATAAAACGTTCATAAATTCGTTTTAAAAACAATTCCAACTTCCATTTCAATTTTAAATCAAAATTGAATATTTCATATCATTATAATATTAAAATGGTAATATTTTCAAAAATATCAGATTTTGAAATCAAATCTTTTCTATATTCATTATAAAATGAATAAAATCGACAGAAAATTCCGTTCGAGTTAAAATGGCGTATATCTACTTAACTCGGCTTCATATTCATTTCAGTAATGAATATTTCAATATTTTCGTGTCCATTCAAAATCTGACATCAAAATCATATTTTGATTCTTCATTGAATATTATTTTAAAATATTCATTATATTCTGAATTGGAATCAGACTCGATCAATTACCATATAATTTTATTTATATGGATTCCATACATCGCATGTATTCAAAAATAGTGATAAACAACTATTAAACATTCAATTCACATCCAAAATGCAATTTACAACTGTATAAACATTAAATAATCAAATAACGGTTATAATAATCTGTCAATCAATTGGTTGACATACAATTAAATCCAAAGGAGATGTGAATTAATTATCATCCCCAGACCCGTGTGGGGTTTCAAACCATCAAACAAATATTATTATTTGTATACTTGGGCGATGTGTAAAATTATCGTCCCAATATCCGTGTGGGGTTTACATCATGATCCATGTGAACTTACCTAATATTTTCGCAGTTTAATATAAACATTTATTTTTTTTATAATGCGTATTTTTACAGTTTAATAATAATATTTATTATTTTTATTTTTGAAAGTTACACGTAATTTTATTAGTCTCCAATATATTTACAATACAAATTACAGCATATACAAGTATGCTATGACATGTAACCATCCCTCTCTATTACTCTCCTAATTCTCAAATACTCACTCACAAAAACTCAAGTGATTACTGAAGGGAGAATTCAACAAGACTAAAGTATAAACAGCTTCTTAAGTAACCAATTTTGCATACCAATAGCACTTGCATCTAACTCATCAGCCTTACCGCTATTCCAAAAAAAACAATACATTTCATTACCAACTTGCACACACTACATTCCATCTGATCTGACACAAGGACCAAAACATACTCAAGTGAAGAAAGGAACAAAAAAGGGGTCAGGATTGCGCCGAGTGTGTCTTTTCTGCGACTTCACATTGCTACCAGTAGGTAGTATGTCCTCAACTGTGAACTCGTGTCCCTTATCAAGATCATTGTCAGCCCAAAATTTACCTTTAAGTTTCTTCCCTTTGGATTTTGATGAGAGATAGGCACTCATTGATATGGCGGAGGATAACGAAAAAGAAACAATAGCTGGTGGAGGAAGAATTAGATGGTCAGGAGGCTTTAAATTTGCATATGGGGGAGCAGATTGCATGACACTAGAAGAAGTTGTGCCAGTAAAAGCAGAAGAAAAATTCAAACTAGTAGAAGCAGGAGAGCTTTGACTATATATTGATGAACATGACATAATACAGTAATAGTTGAACAAGAAGCGGCAAGAGAGGCACTAGTAGATAAACCAGAAAAGGGAAGAGCTAGTTCCCAAGCATGTGGAATTATCAAGACAAGAAGTAGTTTCATTACCTGTAACCTTGTTTGAAGTTTCTAAATGTTCTCTTGTATCATCAAACAGATTTCCAACCATGGCATCTATCTCATTGACTATTTTATTGGCCTGCTCCTCAGTATTAGCTGTAAGATCTGATTGAACATTGGTAACCACTTCATGATCAAGACCATCAACATCAGTTACATTCTGCTCTATGTCATCAGTAGCTAAGCTTGCAAATGAGTTAACATTTTCATTTCCAGCAACATCTGCTTTATTTGTACCCTTATTAGTATCAACCTCCTTTTTCTTCCAATACTTCTTTTTCTTGTTATAAACATTTGTCCATTTATCCTGACTCATGTATATTGATATGTGGCTTCTGTACTTGCACATTCTCATCTGCTCGATAATCCTTCATATTAGCATTGACCTAATTATGATTATCCTTGTTCTTATTAGCATGTAACTCACAGTGGATTGAATCATGGCCAAATACCTTACAGTTGACACAAATCATTGGTCTCTAGTCATAGCTAACCTTTACAATTGGACACGTATCCCCCAATCCATCTATCTCAATAACATTAGGTAACTCATATTCAGGTGAGACTTCGACCAATGCCTTTGCATATCTGAACCTATCTAACCTTTCAATACTAATATCATAACAGATAAGTCTTCTGACATGATTCACTAGCCAATTGATGCTTATTAGAGTCCATAAAACCATGGGTATTCTATATAATTGGATACAAACAGGGACTTTTCTAACTTGAGATTGGGCATAGCCTATAGTTGGATCCCAAACAAATATGATAAACATCCTACCACGTATGAAAATGGGAACAGATCTGAGAATTTTTTCCCTATCCAAGTCATTTGAGAATTTGAAGTAAAATTGAAACCCATCCGATTTAATATCAACCTCCCCAATTAGCTTCCAAGGCTTTCGCAAGTAATTAGTTACATCATGAAAAGATAATGTACCATCTAGGTAAAAACCAATCAGAAAATTATTCCAATAGTTAAGACCTTGTTTGACTAGATCTGGTGTCATATGCTTCTTTCCATCTCTCGGAATATCAAATGAAGTAGCTTATACGATCCTGCGTTTCTTGGAGTAGATCTAAAAAGAGAAGCATTTGATTTTACTGGAAAAGATGCTTGCGATAGATTTGCCCATTCTAGAGGAACATCTTTCGAAGAGGAGGGATTTCCAGAGGTAGGTGGTGGGTCAGGGGGTTTAGAGGGAGGAGGGCAAGATGGAAGAGGTGGAAAGGCATCGGAGGCGAAGAAGGAGGAGATAAGAGAAGAAGAATGAGATGTCACTGCCTCCATTTGCTAGGTCATTTGATAAAAGGACAAATTGATACCATTGATCACAAGCAATAAATATATACTCATCTATAAAAATAAATAACTGTACAAAATGGTTGAGTGAGAGAGTTCTCACTTTTGGTTTCCACTCCATCAGTCTTTAATTGACGATTTTCTTTTGAGTCAAATTAAACTTGGGTTTGATCCAAAAATGCATCTTGCTCCAAATTTGACCAAATTAGTTTTGTTGTGAAGCTCTTGACTCCATGATCGCAGCGGATCTAGTTTTGCACGATTCTGCATGCGTGGTAAAAAGATATTAATGTATGAATTTTAAACAAATTAAAATAATAATTAAAAACCTTAATTAACCTCTAATTTCTTTCAACTTTCATTCCCCCCTAGATAATCGTTGTTGCTGGTAGAGGCCTCCTGGACGTCGGCCAACCACCCCAGTCCCATCTCCATTACATAGCGCGCATGCGCCTGAGGTGGCGTGGCCTAGTTCGTCGCCGGCGATCCAAAATCAGCCGGAGCCCCAAATTCACGTGGTTCGAAATTCTGGCCATCGCAGGCGACGCCACGGTCACGCACCCCCACTGTTAACTGTGCCTTGCCACCGCCGATCATCCACTTTTGAATGCCATCACTTGAAAATGCCTCCAGCGTCGCCACGAGAAAGAAATCTGATCGCTGCTCCTCTTTGAACGTCATCGACGTTTAACTCGATTTTCCCACTGCTTCGTCCACTTTCAGGCCAAACCATTTGAAGCAAAGTTGTCAAGAATTCTCCCCTCTACAACTTTCCTGTTTGTGCCATCATCTATTTCTCCTTCGTTTCATCAGAAAACCACCATAACCGAAATCAGTTTTCAGCCTTTGATCTGAAATTCTAGCGAATCCGTACAACGATAGGCTATGATATTTTTGTGGTAAGTAGAGATCATCATATGCTGCAACTTTCGTGTATTGAGCTTTGGCTAATTATTTAAGATTGGAAGATATAAATTATTTCATGTAACGTGGTCTTTTTTGTAAAAATGTTTCTAGAAGAAGAGGAGATGGCTGCAAGTTTACAAATAAGAGGAAGAATTAGGTTTATGGAGGTGGAAAAGATCTTATATAGTGGGGTTTACTATTTTTTTATTATTTCTTTAGTTAGCGCTGCATCCAATCGACAGTTATCGATGCCCCGAGCACACACGAACTCCGTTGGCGATGAAAATTGACACACTGCTATGTCTTGACGTTGCGGTCCTAATGAAATTGGTTTCATCGAATTCCGAGTCCATTTGCTCAAAAAGCTTTGTTTCGGGCTTCAATGGTTGATCGATTCACAATTTATTGTGCACGGCCACATACTAGCTCCAAAAATTATGAAATTTGGAATCTAGCAATAATTAAATATTCCGGATCCAACAAAACTAATTTCATCGAAAACGGAGGTCGTCTGCAAAATGCTATTTTTAAGGGCTATATATAATATTAAAATATATATATATTCCATAGCGACTATTTGAAATTTTAATTTGGACATAATTTACAATTTATAAAGTGAAATCTCAATTTCTTACATTTGTTAGAAAGATATAGTTAATACGATCTTAATGTTTCTTATTTCATCCAGTTCTGACTTATAATGAATTATGTACATTTATTTAAAGCTTAAAACCAAATTTTCAAACTACCGCACCATTTCAAGCTCGTTTTATAATTAATATAAATATATACGCTCAAACTTTGTTTTAAATAAATTTAAATCATTTATTCTAAAAATATTTCATTAAAAATAATTAATTTCCATGAAAATCAATTAAAAATAAATTTTAAATTAGTTCCAAAATTCCGGGTTGTTACACCTAGCAGCAGCCTCTATTTCATTTTCTCAACCTTAATCCTGAAATTCAACTCTAACCTCTGTTTAATGACGATTATAGATCTGAAACAACGTCAAAAATTCAAATGTCTCAGACCCTATCGAATTATATATCGTTGGAAAGGCCTCGACGATACGAATCTGTGGGAAGCATCCGTTTTGCAAAACAGTGCTCGAATCGACTGGAAATCATGGTCAAAGGGGCAAAAATGTGGAAATAGGGTTCTTAATTAGGCATGTTGTAACACCCCACAACCATTAGTGTCACTCACAAAGGGAATGCACTAAGTTCTGTGGAGCATTTAGGGTAAAAGATGCAGATAAATTACAAGACAGACAGAAATTAAACAGCGGAAAATAAAACTTTGCTTTATTGATAAAATAATTTGTACAAAGATTTCTTTACAATATCAGAGTGTCATCTGTCTTACAAAATAAAGAAGCAACAAACAACATTTATATTTCCCCAAATTTTAGCAAGAGCCAGCCATAGCATCTGATAAGAGAATCCAAGCAAACTTCGACAAATCTTCAAGCTGGGAAAGAGTGACAGTCCAACTTGACCTGAGCTATACTACTCCGTCCTCTACTACCTGGGGGGGAATGGAAGAAAAGAAGACGAAAGAAAAACAGAGTCAGGCATAAAGCCTGAGTAAGTTCAGTAACTTCTAGCATGTGAACAAGGAAAACAAAACGACATGAATTAACTGAACACAAGATTACACCACGACGATAGGGTCAACAAGATTAGACAAGGCAGTCACAAGATATGCTAAGATAAACTGGATACGCTCTAATACTTTCGCCGCTTCACTATTTCCTTGTTATACTGGTTTCTATATCTCTGCACCGCCTATCTAGTGTCCCATCTAGTAACGATAACGTGATCCCAATTCCTGTATTTTCTATTGCCTTCCGGCATACATTCATTATTTATTACCTAGATCAAATCTAGGGTTTTCTATCAAGTGCTTTCTAGGTTTAACTAGAGTTTTGCGCTATCTGCTGAACGCTTCTCGAGTTCAGGGTTTATGCCACCTAGTCCAACTAGGGATTATGCTACCTGTTGAATGATGCCCCCAAGTCTAGGACACACCACCTAGAGTGGTGTATGTTCCTATACTTCCCCACGCATGTATCGCGAATCGTTATCGCTTGTCTAGATGCACATGTCCTGTAATGTGCGGTCTGAGTCCTGTGATAGGGCAAATCAAGGAATACAGAACTCGGTCGGGAGCTTTCAGATATTTGCCGATGCAGATGCTAAGGTCTGTTTTTATTCCAGTGGCTATGGTCCCACTTGACCCCTCTCTCAACTAATGAAAGGCACACCTTGTAAAATGAGAACTATACGGCGGCCCCCGGTGCCCCACTATCCTATGGCCATCCGCAACCATAACTAGATAGCAAGTATATGGTCTTTTGGAGTTCTCCGCCTTTCCGCTTCACGTATCTCGATTGACTCAAGATGGATGGTAGACAACGAGTTGCTATCACAGGGCTACCGTTTGCTCGCCGAATCATGCTGGTCCATCCTAGTCTTTAGGTTGACATGTATTGCAACCAAGGCATACCCCTGGTTCTTCTATGCAGACCTTAACCTCTGTGGGCCCAGGAGGATCATCTGCAGCCTCACAGAGGGATACCAAGAGTACCCTCACGTCCCCTCGAAGCCTCGGGCTTCATAACCCAATTCGTTGGAGCCTTCTCTCTATTCAGACGGGCATTCGCTCCTTCCCGTGTTATACTAAGAATTACTACTTAGTTCCCTTTCCCGTCAATTTGGATTGGTTAAGTGTCATTAGTCAATTCAAGCCAACTTAACCCTCTTCATTCATCCTGTTATACTAGTTAAGTGTTATCAGTAATTCATGTTGACTTAACCCACCACAAACCAAGTTATATTGGTCAATTGGTTAAGTATTTCTTATTACTTAACCTTACCCATTCACCCTGTATTGATTCAGTGTTCCTTTTTAACTTAACCTTGCCCATCTGTTTTAACTAACCTGTTATTAGCGGTTAAGTATTATCCCTTCATGTTTTAGACTTAACCATATTCCTTTATGAAAATCTGATGGTTAAGTGTTCAAGTTTACTTAACCCTACGGTCTAGCCCAGCTAACATATCAAATTGGCTAAGTGTATTAAATCTTACTTAACCCCAACCTCTAGTCCAGTTAACATGTTAATTTGGATAAGTGTATTAACTTTACTTAACCCCACCACCTAGTCTAGTTAACATGTTAATTTGGATAAGTGTTTTCTTAGTTACTTATCCCCTACAAATCTTGTCTTGTTACGATGTTAAGTTTGGTTAAGTGTCCCTATGGACTTAGCCCTCCCATTCTAGCTTAACTGTGTTAAGTTGGTTAAGTGTTCCTATGGACTTAACCCTCCCATTCTAGCTTAACTGTATGAACCTAACCCCACCTACCAGTCTTGTTATCATGTTTAGTTGGTTAAGTGTCTTAGTTAACTTAACCATAGCATTCTTGTCCTAGCTTTAACTAAATAAATTAAAGCCATGACCACTCACATTAGACAGATATTGTTGCGATTACTGGATGTGCCAGTTGGTTCCGGGCAGGTTTACATCGCAACTCAGTCTAACCTCGGGTTAGGCCTATTCGTGTTTTCTAGTTCAAAGGGTTTTGATTAATTTTCAAATCAGGTTTTGAAAGTAACCATCCCGTCCGTCGGATCAGTTAGGGATAGCCAGGGAGAGCAGGAAACTTGTATTTTCCAAACTCAAGCCTAGACACTATCCTCTCTGTCACCCTAGAACTTTCTAGTGTTTCATTAAAATAGATGTCGTTAATAAATCTTTAATTTGTCTAGATCAATATTTCCTCATTTAGGACAAATTCTATAAGTAAATTAATCCTAATTTACTTATTTCCCAATTTCTCTTTTAATGTAAATTGTCGACATTTATTCTTACGGCCCATTTTCCCCTCTATATCATGTTTATGCTTTTTGGTATGTAAACCATACCAAATGAAGTGTCACTAACCATGATTCTGCTAATCCTGACAATTACCCCCAATTATGGCCAATTTCAAGTTTATGCCAATATACTTATCGAGCCAAATTAGCTAATCCAATTCTGATTCACGTCAAACTAGACTTATTACTCTAGTTCACTATTCATGTAAATGTTACATTTACACGTCAATACAAGATTCAAATTACACATCTTATAATTCATGTCAAATTTATCCAATTTGCATTCCTATGAACATGCCATAATACATATTCCCAATTTATGCCAATTTCCAAGTTAAATTACGTTTTAGTAAATTTCATATTTTGCCCCAAATCGCATTCCCACCGTTCGTAAAATCGTGTTTCAATCTAGATTATAGATAAATCTAGATTCGTAACAAATAGGGAATGAACCAAAGATTGCTAGGAAAAGGATAGATATAACAACTGGCATAAAATGGTTTTGAACAATGGCGTAGGTTCAAGAACATGGGTAGACCTAACTTAATAGGTAAATTCCCAAGGTCTAAAACCAAGAATAGACAGAGTAGGTTCAAGAACATGGGTAGACCTAACTTAATAGGTAAATTCCCATAGTCTAAAACCAAAGAAAACCAAGGACAAGCAGAATAAATAATTGGGTTTAGCCCCAATCTCAAAATCACAGAACTTAAGCAACACTTTCCTAGTCATGAATCATGGAGGTTTAATCACAGATGTCCTTGTTATGTCATAGGCAATAGTTTATGTTAATCAAAGGCATAGGTTTTGTCAAGGAAGTAATCCTCATAGTCATAGTCACAATCATAGGTAATGTTCATAGTCATAGGCAATGTCCATAGTCATAGGCAAATGTTCATAGTCATAGGCATATGGTTTTTAGGTCCATAGTTTCATAGTCACGGTCTTATTTGTCTTTGAATCATGACAGTTCTTAATTAGGTCCAAAGAGATAAGCACAAATTCGAATAGAAAGAAAGAGAATTGGCATATTCTTTTATCCCTTTAATTTCATGTCATGAACAAAGAAAAACGTTCAAATCTAGAAATAACTGGCTTACAGAGATTTAGATTAGAAAAGAAAGATGGCGTTGCTATGATTCGTAGAAAATCATTCGTTGAAGTCGTTTGAACCTCCTTTTGAATCCTAGCTTGAATCTCTTCTTCTTGAAAGTCTTTTGAGCAGCATCTCCTTGTCTTGTTTTATTTTATATATATTATTTATTTATATATTTTAGAGGAGGAGAAGAAGCCATGTTCACTCAGAATCTTTGCAGCATAAGGGTAGAGAAGAATTGTGAATAGAGGAGGAGACAAGGGCTGTTTATATAGTTGCTCAAGACCTTATCGTACACGCAGCGCTGAGTCAGCATTGAACCTAGTTAAGAAAATAGTCTAGGTTCGCAGATGAATCTACCCAAATCTTATCGTACATGCAGCGCTAAGTCAGCATTGGGTCCCACAAGCTGTTTTGGCGCAGAAATTTGAATTTTGAATGTTTGAATTTCTGGAATTTATTTAACTGTTTTATTCACATGAAATATTCTTATATGTATACAATTCCTTTAACGACCATTTTACGCGTATATATATATATATATATATACGCACAACTTTCATTTTATTTTCAAAATTCAAACGATGTTGCACCATTATTTAATTCTTGCCATATTTCATTTACTATAGCCTTATCTTAAATTTTATCTTTCGTATACATATATTTCTGCATATATATATATATATATATATATATATATATATATTCTCATGTATATACATATATTTTCTTTATTTCCTTATATGTACGTTCTTATCCTTTCAAATTTTGAATTTGTATATGTACATATATTTGCATGTTCAGTTGGCCCTCTTTAAAACAGAGATAAAAATTATGCTGCCGCCGGGGTTTGAACCCCCGACCTCCATGTTACAAATCCAATGCCTTAACCAACTGATCTACAAAGTCTTTTGTTAATAAGTCTTAGAACAATGATAATTATTGTTCTTTCCTTACTTCTCTTTTTCATGTTAGTTACAATACTTAAATTAAACCAATGCATGAATCTTTTTCTTTTAATGTTAATGCATTATGTTTGCAAATCAGTGCATGCAACATATTTACATCGCATGCAACCAATCTTTTCTTTCTTTCATATCTTAATTAATTTTCATTATACATCACCATATTAATCTTATTTGTGGATATATATATACATTTTTAATTACATAGAAAATATGGGGTGTTACAGATGTTGATTTCGGGCATAAATCAAGGAAATGGTGACATGGGTTTGGTAGAGATCATCGAGTGGAGTCTGGATATGGTAGACACAACATTTGAAATTGCCTTGGCCGATGGGAATGGTCGAATTAGGGTTTCGAAACCCTAACTTTCTGGTGGCGGTGCGGGTCCCACAGTTGACCAGAGGCGACCAGATTTGGTGAAGAGGTGTGGCTTGGCGTAGGCTTCGATATGATGGTGGTCGGTGATTTTCTAGTGGCCGGAGCATGGAGATAGGGGTGGTCAAAGGTGGTGGCTGTTGGGTTCGTTCACTATAAGAAACATGTAGCAAGTAACATAAAAAAGGTGACGTGGCATGAATGTGCCATTTTTGTGGCCATTTTTATTTAATTAATAATTTAATTTTAAATTGCGTTAACGTAAATAACTTTTGCATACGAACTCAAATTGACGCACGGTTTGTTTCGTCTGGATCGTATCGAAATTCCGGACAACATAGAGCTGTCTTGGATTGATTCTGAGACTATAGATGTTTAGACCTACAATTGAATTTCAGACGTGCTTGAAATCAAAGGTGGGTGATTAAACCCACTCACACCTAACAAAAATATTCAATTGTTCGTTAAATTAAATTCATGCAATGATACGATGGTATTGATGTATGTTTGATAGTTTAAATTGCATGTTTATGTTAATTTGATTTGATGGTGTTAATTTAACTGTTAGTTAAATATAATGCTTAATTTCTAGTTAAACCGGACATATGATAACTAGTAAATTAATGTGATATTAAACTGCTTCTGCTTGATTGTATTGATTTGGATGGATGCATTTAATTGATATGTTAATATATTGATGTTGAATTGTTTGTTTGTGTTGATTAATCCCAACCACTTACCTAGATGTTACGGGAATCAAATAAACCCGGGATTAATCATTGAAATGAATTAAGAACATAGGTTAAAATGATAAATACCTATGCCCCTGATTTTAATTGAAATGATATATATCCTTTCCCAAAATACTAAAATTAAATTTTAAGTATCACTTGGCCATAGGATAGAAAATTATATATGGAAAACGGTTGGTTAAATGAATTTGTTGTAACTTTGAACTTTGAAATATGGTTTTAAAAGCAAAATGAGTGATACTTATAAAATTGATTTCTTTTAAATTTGGACTTTGAATTTAAAGTTATAGAAATTACGTAAATATTGTGAACTGAAGTTAAACTTGAATTTAATATAAATGGAATCTATTGAAAGTGAACCTATTAGAATTTTAATTTGTTTTAAGATGTAAACTACTAGCCATCATGGAAGTTACTTCAAATTATACTTAATTTAAAGTGACATTCAAATCGTGAACTCATGATTTTATCAATCTAAAATGATCCGAATGAGAGTTGAAAATGGAAACTTTGGATATCTAAATAAAATCGTTTAAATTGAATTTAACTTGAAAAGGAAGTTGAATCAAAATTGAAATACTGAAGTTGAATTGATTGATTTGAAATGGGAATATGAGTTTAGATTTAATCGAAATTTGGAAGAAATAATTCAAAATTCCGATTATACTATTTTAAACCATTATATAAACTATTTTTGTAAATAACCATTTCCTTATATATAATTCTATTTTTAATTTATATATTGTAACTATTTTAAACCACTTTAATGAATAACTAGCTTATTTTATCAATTATTTTATTTTCTTTTTAACATATATATATATATATATATATATATATTAATTTTTTTTGAATAAACTATTTATTCCATAATCTTCTTTAATATTTTTCTATGTATATTAACTAAATTTTTAATAAATCATATTTTTATATTCAAACTTTATATAAACTTTTATTATCTAACTATTCGTTTTCAAATTATTTAAAATATATATCTAAACTATCTAATACACCTTTCATCAATTTTTTTATATACAAATTATTTTAGAATTAGAATAGTTTCGAGATTCGGAGATGAAGAATACTCTATCGTGACTATTGAAAATATTTTTAAAGCAAAATCTGATATTTTTGATATGAAATATGAACGATTTTGAAATGTAAATACCAATCGATGTGAAAAATGTAAATGTTGGGTTGTTAAAGAGACCAAGATAGGATATCGTCATACTCTCTACCAATACTGAAAACCACTTTAACAACTGTGCATGTGATGGAGAATCCAAAATGAGGTAGGATGATTTGGAGGCGATTACTGGATTTGAAGAAAGGGAATAATGATGGATAGCCTTGACCTTCGAGTCATAATTGAAATGACTAAAACATGAGCCATACCCAGGCCAATGTGAGTTAGCTACTCTTAGCAAACACGCTTCTTCAATACCATATGTATTACTTCGAGATTGATTGGCACCTTTGAATTTGGGAGTGTTGTTTGCAGTAGGAGTCAGCTGGCGGCTATGCGTTACCATTGGCCTGGGTTCGCAATCCAGTAGAGTCACTACTGATGGGTATTTCCTTGATGCCTTGTTATATTTATCCTGATCGAGCCCCCTACGACTTTGATTTGTACCATACCTATGGAGTGCTCTCTAATAGACACTAATTTATGGTGGATTTTACGATATCTGTATAGACTATGGTATTATAAACAATGTAAGGGTAAAAATGTAATCCCACTTACGCTATTCTAATATTTTATATTTAATCATAGACATTATTATGTTAGTGTATTGTATTATATAGTATCTAGTTTGACGGATCCTTAGGAGATGGAAATTCCCGTAACGTCTCTTAAGTTATTGCACTCACGAACACATTGGATAGCAGATGTGAATTACTGTAAGCATCTCTGACACCGTGACACTCATATTATTAAATGATTTTGATTTTATTGATATGATAATATTTTAGTTCTGATCTGAGTATTTTTTGTCTTTTCATTTGTGCTCGGGTCAGCTTGAGTTTTCAATTATCGAAGAAACTGTTATGAAGATGAAGATGCAGCTCAACAGACGTATTTATTATTATTATTCTGCTACAGATATTGCAATGTTTTGTAATAGTTTACTCTAATAATTGTTTTGAAATATAATCAAATGTATGTTTTAACAACTTCATAAACAGTTATTTATTTATTATATTTTGTCCTTCCACTGTGAGATTATGTGATTGTTTACTTCTTTTCTTATATTAACCCCAATAACTATTTTTATTTTTATTTGTTTGAGCCGACATGTGTGAATCATTGTCGGCTTAAACGGTCAAAAATCCAGGTCGTTACATATCAGGTTATAAATTTTTTTATAAATTTCCTATAATATCATGTTAGTCCTAAAAACCCTTTCAATGCTTTAATAGTATTTGGCTGGGGCCATTGTATTATAGCTTTGATTTATCTTTATCAACTTAAATTCCTTGTTGTGATATTATGTGACCTAATTATTTAATATTGTCATAATTAATATTATTAGTAGAAAAAGAACACTTGGACAAATTGATTATCAGTTTATTGTCCTGAAGTGTAGTCAGGGTTATTTTTATATGATGCAAATGATCACTCCAATCAGCACTATATACTAATATATCATAAAAAAAAACCTAGGATGAACTGTCTTAAAAATATCTAAAATGCTATTCATCAAGATTGGAATGTGAATGAGGCATTACTGACAACACATTCATAGTGGTCATCATGGGATCTAAATGATGTCTTATGAATATCACGTTCATACATTCTGACTTGGTGATACCTTGATTTGATATCTAGTTTGCTAAAAAAATTGAACCATGAAGCTCAATAAGTAGACCATCAATTAAAGGAATAGGAAATTTATTCTTTACTGTTTGTTTATTCAAAGCCCTATAATCAACGCATAATCTCCAAATTCCATCTTTCTTTTTAACCATCACAATAGGCGCTGAAAATGAACTAGAACTTGGCTTTATGATACTAGATTTAAGCATATCAAATATTAGCGTATCTAGTACTTTTTTAATATATAATGAGAGTATATGTAGGGTTTTAGACAAATAGGTTTTGATCCCTCCAGCAGTGTTATTTTGCAATCACAAGCTCTTTGTTGTGGCAATGTATGTGTTGCTGCTGTTACCGAAGGAAACTGATCTAATATATTTTGAATATCTAGATGAACTGAAGTTGAATTTGTTAATGATGTATTTGCAGACAATAACATGAAATGTAGGTTACCGTAATTGAATTCTTTTGTTGACACGTGCCCTTCAACTATTTCTACATCATTTTGTAATAGCCCCCGCCACTTGTATTCTTTGCCTTATAATAAAATTTTACTTGCAATTTTTTGAAATTAAAGGAAATTTCATCTAAATCTTTCATCCATTGTTCCTGTAACACCCCACCTCCGTTAAGGTCACTCACAAAGGGAATGCCTTAACTTTGGTGGAGCATTTTAGTAAACAGAACAGAAACTTACAAGACAGATAAAACAGTACTTGAAAGATTTTAACTTTATTACAGCGGAAACAGAAATTAATATGGTTACATCCTTTCAATTTCAGAATTCAAGTACAAAATATCAGTCTTGTACAAAAGCCTTCAAAATGCATAGTTTAAAATCATAATCCCCATGGAACGGAAGCTATACCGAGCCAAGCCATACTTTAAGCACTTCAAGCAAAGAGAAATCCGGATCAAGCTAAAGTATTTCCCTCCTTGGATAACCTGGGGGGAAACGGAAGAAAGGAGGCGAAACAACAAGGGTCAGACAAAAAGTCTGGCAAGTCCAGTGACTTTCAGCATATGAACAGATAATAATAATATGATATGAACATAAAACTGGATGTGAGATAACTATAACAGGTGTAGCAGATACAACAGAAAAACAGAATGATATAAACTATTGTTTTACACTCCTCTGCACTAATACTAGTATAGCAGAATTAGGTGTCTCCCTAATGTCTAAATTGAAGCAGGAACGGGTACAGAATGCTTTAACAGAAACAGAATGCTAATAATGGGCCTTTACTACCCGATCAGAAACAGACAGAAGCAGGAACAGATTTATCTCTACGGAAACAGAATGCAGAATTAGGTGTACACTAGTAATGGGCCTTTACCACCCGAACAAACGGTACCACACAGAAACAGACAGGTGTTACCACCCAACAGAAACAGACGGTACCAACAGAAACAGACAGAACTAAGCGTACCCTAAAACCCTACCCCAAGCGATCGGCTCCCTAATACATAAATATCCTGTGTCGGCCCCACGGTAGGGTGTATCACTCCCTAAAGTGACAACCAATTGGCACAGACCTATTTACAGATGTCACGGCGTCTTACATCCTCAGAGGCAGACCGGGATCCATGCACGCACATGACCCGGTTGGAACGCACCATCAACACCCCTCGCCATTATCAGAATGAACCACTTATAATTAGTTCAGTAAGTGTGCCCGGACCCTACCTACTGTTGGGTCAAAGTTTTGATACCAGAAAGGGTTACTGACTAATATGGGTCCCAAACAACAGATGACACAAGTAATTCCCCTCCTAACCTTGTGTCCCCAGACTAACAGATTTCAGATTAACTTGTTTACAAGTTCAGACATACAGAATTCAGGTTTACTAATTCACAAATTAAGTTAACAAGTTTTCAGACTAACAGGTCAGATGTACAGATTTTTCAGATTTGTCTAACTTTGTATTGGGCCTACAGATTCATGGACGGGTTTTACTACATCTATTAATCCCTTTGGTTTAACCCTATTTTCCCCAATACGTTTTAGACGTCATTCTTATCTTAGATTTTGCATTAATTAATTATTAATGCACAGACCTCTCACATTAGGTCGGTAGCTTGTGGCCGCTGGATATGCCGGACGGTTCCGGGCAGACTTCTGCCACAAGCCAGACCTAACCTCGTGTCTTACGCATGTTATGACTAACTTCTCACATTAGAACCTATTGTTTGCGGCCAATGGATGTGTCGGGCGGTTCCGGGCAGATTTACGCCGCAAACTCATTCTAACCTCGAGTTAGCCATGTTTATCTTTGCGGCCAATTAATTAATAATTTACCGTTTATGCGCACGCCCAATATATATGCCAATTCAGATTATATCAATAACAGGATGATTATATCAACATAGCAGATAACAGATTTTATATGACTTAACGGATTTAACAGATTTAGCAACTTAGCAGATTTTGGCATATAACAGGTTAGGCATTTCAAATTTAACAGATTAGGCATTTCAATCTAATTAGCAGTCTAGGCAATATAACAAAACTAGTAGTTTAGGCAACTTGACAAATTAGCAGATTTAGCAAATTTAATATTTCTAAAAGTTCTGTTTACATGCCTTGCCCAATCATAAATTGGCCTAAATTCATATGCCTACATAATTGTCATGATTCACAACATATACTCCATGTTTGCATAAGCGCAGAATATGGACATAATTTGCCATATAACATATGTTCCAATTTTTGTTAAACTAGCATCTTACAGCAGATTCACATATAAATTATACCAAATATAATCATTAATTTCAATGCATGCCATATATCCAAAGATCCCTATTTAGGTGTAATCACAATAATAGATATCCTAATTAATGTAAATCTTTACACCTAAGTTTCCATATCTTCTTCTTTTTGAGTCATGAATCATTATGCAAACTATACCCAACAATATAAATCTTTAAATCATATCTTCTAAAAATCAGATCTTGACTTTTATATGCATTTTGTCCAAAGTCTCAAATCATATGTAATCTTACAATGGTTCCTCTTTTCTTCTATCATAGAATATGCATAGATCCAAATCTAGTTTATAACATATGCTCATTAATTACAGTTCTAAGTTACAACATAACTATGCATACAACATGCATAAATTATATGTTCATAGTCAAATTTATGCATATGTCCAATATATTTTATGCCTCAGACCTAAAGTCATACATTCAATTTAGTCTTGTCAAATTTCGCATCATTCATTATTTATCCCAAAATTTGCGTTCATACGTTCATCTCTTATGAGATTAGGCACAGGCTCGTGGTAGCCTGGCTATAAAAACAGAAAAGAAGAAAAGGGATACAGAACAGTCACAGAAAAACAAATCTGACAGAAGAGAATATATATACAATCTCAGATTCAGAATTAAAAACATATCAAAATTATAATTAACGTTTATAGCGGAAAATAACTGTACTTGCCTTGATTGGATTAAAGAAAGAACTTTAACTTGTTGTAGAATCTTTGCAGAAACTTTAATCTCTAGTTTGAATTGAGTTGCTTAGGCTGATGTTGATTATCTTCTAGTTTTAATTCCAGCAGAGCAGAGATGCCATTTTTATTTTTTTATTAGAAGAAGAGAGCAATGGAGGCTAGAGAATTGTGTAAGAAACCTAGGTAAAGTCTAGGGTCATTTTTATAGAGTTTATGAACTGATTAGGACCATCGATGTTGCTTGGATTGATCGTAGCCATTCATTCGAAAGAGAGACCAATTAGAGCCTGCCACCTAGCCCTAATGACAAAGCATGCTTCTGGAAATCGACCAATATAGACTAGGCCAGCCAGGGTGGACTGGGTTCGACCTGGGTCTGGACCAGGTCGACAGCCCTGTCGACAGCCCTGTCGACCAGGCTAGACCAGGTCGACAGCCCTGTCGACCTGGGTGTCTTAGGCGGGACTTTTCCCGCCCTGGCCAATTGGGCCCGATTTTTAATTTTAAACTTGATTCAGAAACTTCCGGAGGCTATATCTTCTTCATACGAACTCCGTTTTTCGAAAACTCGGACTCTATTTCGCGTATTTTTCCGAGACGAACGCAATGGCGTATTCCGTTTCCCTTAGTCCTTTGATTTCAAATTAATTATACTTTAATTTGTTAATTCCACAGTTATAGAATACACGGGGTGTTACATTCTCCCCCACTTAAAAGGATTTCGTCCCCGAAATCTTCAAGTTAAGAAGAGTGTGTCCTACCATCCAATCACCCATCTACTCAACCATCATCCACAAGCATCCATTGTCCTTAGAAAACTTCTAATGTTGTATGAACATATGCAAAAGTGTGTGTATATGTTCCTAATCTAATGCAAAGATCAGGTGGTCTACTGATTCAGTTGACCTCCTTAATGCGAATTATGTCAGTGCCATGAGTCCAACATGTATGCAATAGAATTCTGATGATATATATTATTTCTATATGAGTGCACAATCATTCACTCAAATGCAACATCCGTGTGCTGAATCAACCATTTTGCATCCACAAGAATTGAAAAATGCTCACCCATCCATATGCAGTATGAGAGTGTTTTCGAGCCGATCTAGTGCCTAGTGTGTGTATATGCATCCACGGGCAACCACTAGCAACCACTTGCATCCACTTGCAACCATCAAACATAACATGTCTCAAACACATGTTTACACCCATTAGTTTCTACCTAAAGTTCAAATATTCGATCGATAGGATACAGTCGAATGATGGAAGCGAGTACAGATAGAACGAAAATTTGGTTCCCATTAGACATGGGTCCTAAGTATCGGCCCCAAAGACCGAAACCAATATCAAATTGGCACCCTACGAAAACTCAGAATGTATGCGTCATACTTGACGCCTAACACAGATATCCCTCAAACCCCAGTCTCAAACAGATGATCCATAACCCCTATGGGTCTGAGTCTATAGCGGAATTCAGAAATAATACTAGCATTAAAGTGCAGAGTATTGATTACAAAATCAAAATACCAAAATCAGAAAAAGTCACAATCAGATAAAGAAATTAAACCTACTATAGAAATTTTCCTATTTCTATCCTAGCCACTAGCCTCAAGAGTGTTCGCCTGCCCTCCTTGTCCTCGTCTCTTCGGGCAGTCCCTAGTGAAGTGTCCCATCTCCCCACAGTTGAAGCAAGCGCCCTTCCTTTTTCTGCAATCCTTGTTCAGATGAGTTGAGCTCCCACAAGTAAAGCACTTTTTCCCCTTCTTATCTTCAGGCTTCTCATCCTTCTTTTGTGTTTCCTTTTTGGGCCCCGCTTTCTTATTCTGTGGTTCTTCCTTTGTCTCTTTCGGGCCCTTGTCTTCCTCGTGCAGTAGTGCCATATCCACCAATTTCTCGTAAGTTGCTCCCATGGGTACATGGGTCATGGCTAGGCTGTGCAGTGGCTCATTCAATCCTTTAACAAAGCGGAGAGCCTTTTTATGCTGAGTGTTGACTAAATCCAATCCGAATCTTGCTAGTTGGTTGAACTGGTTGACGTATTCCTTGACCGTCATACTTCCTTGCTTAAGAGACAAGAACTTTTCCAATTGTAAACTTCGTTCAGCTTGCGAGAGAAATTTTGTCTCAAACCTTGTTCTGAAATCCATCCATGTCTCAACCGGCCTCTCGGCGTTAGTGACTTCCCACCAGTAGGAAGCTTCGTCTTTGAGCAGCCATACTGCCAACTGTACCTTCTGCCTATCGTCCACCTCGAAGATAACGAATAGATCCTCAGTTTCTTTGAGCCAATTCCTTGCTTCTACGAATGATTCAGTTCCTTTGAAATCCTTCCCACCCATGGCCCTAAAATCTCTACAGATCTTTGAGAAAGCAATTGCACGAGGAGGGGGTGGAGGAGGGGGATCATTTGCTGGACCTGCAGCGGCGGTCCTAGCCTCAAGATATTGACGAAACCAACCGGGTACATGAACACCCTCTGGTATCTCAGATGCTTCAGACATGCTGGAACGAAAAAGGAAAGGTTCAATACAAAAAGGACAGAAAGAAAGATATATGGCTCTTGGGGATCATGTTTTCCAAAATAAGCTTTATTTTTTGAAAATACTTCCTTCCAAAACCTTTTTGAAAACAGTTTTCAAAAACTTTACCCAATCTGGTAACCTTCAGCTCTGATACCAAGTGTAACACCCCACCTCCGTTAAGGTCACTCACAAAGGGAATGCCTTAACTTTGGTGGAGCATTTTAGTAAACAGAACAGAAACTTACAAGACAGATAAAACAGTACTTGAAAGATTTTAACTTTATTACAGTGGAAACAGAAATTAATATGGTTACATCCTTTCAATTTCAGAATTCAAGTACAAAATATCAGTCTTGTACAAAAGCCTTCAAAATGCATAGTTTAAAATCATAATCCCCATGGAACGGAAGCTATACCGAGCCAAGCCATACTTTAAGCACTTCAAGCAAAGAGAAATCCGGATCAAGCTAAAGTATTTCCCTCCTTGGATAACCTGGGGGGAAACGGAAGAAAGGAGGCGAAACAACAAGTGTCAGACAAAAAGTCTGGCAAGTCCAGTGACTTTCAGCATATGAACAGATAATAATAATATGATATGAACATAAAACTGGATGTGAGATAACTATAACAGGTGTAGCAGATACAACAGAAAAACAGAATGATATAAACTATTGTTTTACACTCCTCTGCACTAATACTAGTATAGCAGAATTAGGTGTCTCCCTAATGTCTAAATTGAAGCAGGAACGGGTACAGAATGCTTTAACAGAAACAGAATGCTTTAACAGAAACAGAATGCTAATAATGGGCCTTTACTACCCGATCAGAAACAGACAGAAGCAAGAACAGATTTATCTCTACGGAAACAGAATGTAGAATTAGGTGTACACTAGTAATGGGCCTTTACCACCCGAACAAACGGTACCACACAGAAACAGACAGGTGTTACCACCCAACAGAAACAGACGGTACCAACAGAAACAGACAGAACTAAGCGTACCCTAAAACCCTACCCCAAGCGATCGGCTCCCTAATACATAAATATCCTGTGTCGGCCCCACAGTAGGGTGTATCACTCCCTAAAGTGACAACCAATTGGCACAGACCTATTTACAGATGTCACGGCGTCTTACATCCTCAGAGGCAGACCGGGATCCATGCACGCACATGACCCGGTTGGAACGCACCATCAACACCCCTCGCCATTATCAGAATGAACCATTTATAATTAGTTCAGTAAGCGTGCCCGGACCCTACCTACTGTTGGGTCAAAGTTTTGATACCAGAAAGGGTTACTGACTAATATGGGTCCCAAACAACAGATGACACAAGTAATTCCCCTCCTAACCTTGTGTCCCCAGACTAACAGATTTCAGATTAACTTGTTTACAAGTTCAGACATACAGAATTCAGGTTTACTAATTCACAAATTAAGTTAACAAGTTTTCAGACTAACAGGTCAGATGTACAGATTTTTCAGATTTGTCTAACTTTGTATTGGGCCTACAGATTCATGGACGGGTTTTACTACATCTATTAATCCCTTTGGTTTAACCCTATTTGCCCCAATACGTTTTAGACGTCATTCTTATCTTAGATTTTGCATTAATTAATTATTAATGCACAGACCTCTCACATTAGGTCGGTAGCTTGTGGCCGCTGGATATGCCGGACGGTTCCGGGCAGACTTCTGCCACAAGCCAGACCTAACCTCGTGTCTTACGCATGTTATGACTAACTTCTCACATTAGAACCTATTGTTTGCGGCCAATGGATGTGCCGGGCGGTTCCGGGCAGATTTACGCCGCAAACTCATTCTAACCTCGAGTTAGCCATGTTTATCTTTGCGGCCAATTAATTAATAATTTACCGTTTATGCGCACGCCCAATATATATGCCAATTCAGATTATATCAATAACAGGATGATTATATCAACATAGCAGATAACAGATTTTATATGACTTAACGGATTTAACAGATTTAGCAACTTAGCAGATTTTGGCATATAACAGGTTAGGCATTTCAAATTTAACAGATTAGGCATTTCAATCTAATTAGCAGTCTAGGCAATATAACAAAACTAGTAGTTTAGGCAACTTGACAAATTAGCAGATTTAGCAAATTTAATATTTCTAAAAGTTCTGTTTACATGCCTTTCCCAATCATAAATTGGCCTAAATTCATATGCCTACATAATTGTCATGATTCACAACATATACTCCATGTTTGCATAAGCGCAGAATATGGACATAATTTGCCATATAACATATGTTCCAATTTTTGTTAAACTAGCATCTTACAGCAGATTCACATATAAATTATACCAAATATAATCATTAATTTCAATGCATGCCATATATCCAAAGATCCCTATTTAGGTGTAATCACAATAATAGATATCCTAATTAATGTAAATCTTTACACCTAAGTTTCCATATCTTCTTCTTTTTGAGTCATGAATCATTATGCAAACTATACCCAACAATATAAATCTTTAAATCAGATCTTGACTTTTATATGCATTTTGTCCAAAGTCTCAAATCATATGTAATCTTACAATGGTTCCTCTTTTCTTCTATCATAGAATATGCATAGATCCAAATCTATTTTATAACATATGCTCATTAATTACAGTTCTAAGTTACAACATAACTATGCATACAACATGCATAAATTATATGTTCATAGTCAAATTTATGCATATGTCCAATATATTTTATGCCTCAGACCTAAAGTCATACATTCAATTTAGTCTTGTCAAATTTCGCATCATTCATTATTTATCCCAAAATTTGCGTTCATACGTTCATCTCTTATGAGATTAGGCACAGGCTCGTGGTAGCCTGGCTATAAAAACAGAAAAGAAGAAAAGGGATACAGAACAGTCACAGAAAAACAAATCTGACAGAAGAGAATATATATACAATCTCAGATTCAGAATTAAAAACATATCAAAATTATAATTAACGTTTATAGCGGAAAATAACTGTACTTGCCTTGATTGGATTAAAGAAAGAACTTTAACTTGTTGTAGAATCTTTGCAGAAACTTTAATCTCTAGTTTGAATTGAGTTGCTTAGGTTGATGTTGATTATCTTCTAGTTTTAATTCCAGCAGAGCAGAGACGCCATTTTTATTTTTTTATTAGAAGAAGAGAGCAATGGAGGCTAGAGAATTGTGTAAGAAACCTAGGTAGAGTCTAGGGTCATTTTTATAGAGTTTATGAACTGATTAGGACCATCGATGTTGCTTGGATTGATCGTAGCCATTCATTCGAAAGAGAGACCAATTAGAGCCTGCCACCTAGCCCTAATGACAAAGCATGCTTCTGGAAATCGACCAATATAGACTAGGCCAGCCAGGGTGGACTGGGTTCGACCTGGGTCTGGACCAGGTCGACAGCCCTGTCGACAGCCCTGTCGACCTGGCTAGACCAGGTCGACAGCCCAGTCGACCTGGGTGTCTTAGGCGGGACTTTTCCCGCCCTGGCCAATTGGGCCTGATTTTTAATTTTAAACTTGATTCAGAAACTTCCGGAGGCTATATCTTCTTCATACGGACTCCGTTTTTCGAAAACTCGGACTCTATTTCGCGTATTTTTCCGAGACGAACGCAATGGCGTATTCCGTTTCCCTTAGTCCTTTGATTTCAAATTAATTATACTTTAATTTGTTAATTCCACAGTTATAGAATACACGGGGTGTTACAGTTCCCCCAGCACAATTTGGCAAGAATCCATGGGTAACACTGATAGATCAAGTGTCCTTTTACATCCTTTACAATGTAATATAACATTTGCGTAAATTTCAGATCCTTCAAGTTTGTGCCCATTAGCAACTTGTGCTTCAAAGGCTTAGACTGTGATTTATTTAATTTTAACTTTTGTGCTAATACAACATCAATGAAACTATGAGTCAACCCTGAATATATTAAAATATTGTTTCCCTGTTGTTAATAATTCCTTTGATGCTAATAGTGTGTAATGTTGGTATTCCCAACAGTGTGTTAAGTGAAATGGCATGTAATGTGTTTTATGTATCATCACTACTGTCACCATTTTCTAACTGAGTATTATCATTAGAATGCACACTATTAGTGTTAGATATATCCCCAAGATTAATTACCCCTCCACGATAAATAATTGTTTTATTTTACATTTGTGACCTTGAAAATATTTTGTTAGATCACAGGTTTCTGATTCATGAAAAGGAAGAAGAGAAGATCAAAGGAAAAGTGATATAGGTTATGATTATCTATTTAATTGTGTCTTAGATGTGTTATATATTGTTAAAATCTATCCTCAAATATATAGCATACACAAATGCACTTACGAAAAGACACTTCACGAAAAGACACTTCGTGAAAAGACACTTCGCGAAAAGACACTTCGTGAAAAGACACTTCATGAAAAGACACTTCGTCACTTCGTGAAAAGACACTTCGCGAAAAGACACTTCGTGAAAAGACACTTCGCGAAAAGACACTTCGCGAAAAGACACTTCGTCACTTCGCGAAAAGAAACTTCAAAAAGACAGTTCGCGAAAAGACACTTCACGAAAAGACACTTCGCGAAAAGTCACTTCATATTTTACAACAGTCATATTTTACAACGGTCATATTTTCCAACGGTCATTTTCCAACGGTCATATTCCCAACGGTCATATTTTACAACAGTCGTATTTTCTAAAAGGCATCATCTTTCATGAAGAGATTTCTCTTCATTTATGAAAGGAAATGGGTGCGTCTCTTTGATAAAACTCATCATGGAAGTTGATAACTCTTCAATGATTATATATACATCACAAATATGTTTTCCAAATCACAAAATCTTCTTATATTTTTTAATCTTAAACTCTATACTCTCTTGCATTCTAAAAGCTCTCTCAAATATTCAAATTACTTATTGAATCTTTGAATTATTTCAAAACTCTTGATTCAATAAGTAATAAACTTCCTTCAATCTTCACATACACGTTATATACTTGAGGATAAGATTATGGGAAGGTTGCACCATAAGTGACAAAATTCGTGTTATCAAGAACACATATTGTCAACAACAATTGTATTCATCTTTATTAAAGTCCTCGGTGTTGTAAGAGGCAAGTGTTGAAGTCCTCGGTGTTGTAAGAGGCAAGTGCTGAAGTCCTCGGTGTTGTTAGAGGCATGAAATCCTGTTCGTCTGCTCGGGTGTTGTATACCTGTTCCTCCGGGTGAAGTGAGGTGATTGTTGGTGAAAATCCAGATAGAAGTTTGGGACTGGACGTAGGACGGTGTTCCGAACCAGTATAAAAATACCTGGTGTGATTTTTCTAATTTAATGCATCTACTATTTTATATATATATCTGTGATTAGCTATTATTTCATACTTGTGTGTTTTACACTATATTACACGATCCGTGTGTACTACACTAGCATGTACACGCATTTTTCAATTGGTATCAGAGCCTGGTGCTCTAGAGATCGTAACAACATCCTAGAACAAATGGCAATAAAGAAATCTAGTCAAGGAATTAGAAAGTGGAAGAGCAACAAAGCGGAATCAAGAGAGCAAGGAAGCAAATATCTTATGGCTAAAGTCAGATCACAATCGGTTTGTGTAGATTCATTATATAAAGATCTTTTGTTAGACCATGAAAAATTGTTAAGAGATTTTAAAAGTTTAGGTAAACTTAATGCAGTTATTTTGGCCAAGTTTAAAGATTGTGAGCAAGAAAATTCCAAACTAAAAGTTGAAAACAATTTTTTAGTTAAACAAGACAAATATTTTGAAAATTCCTTAGAAGAGCTTGTTTTTCAAAAAGATTTCCTTCAAAAAGAAAACGAGGGACTAGAAGATAAAAACAATGTTCTTTTAAAGGAAATCGATGGTTTACAAAATAAAAATAAATCATTAGAAGATTCTTTAAGTAATTCTTGTTCTTTAATTTCGTCTCTTGAAAAGAAGAATGGAGCTTTAATCGAAAAGAACCTAAAATTATCTAAAGAATGTGAGCTTTTAAAGGTGAATAGTAATATTTTGCAAAATGAAAATTCTGACTCAAAAGAAAGTTCTGAAAATTTACAATCTTCTCTAGATAATTCAGAATCTCAAATTTTTGATCTCAAGAATGAGAATGAAACCTTAAAAAGGGAGAATTCTGAATTCGATAAGGAAATTTATATCGTAAAACTAGCAAAAATTCTTTTGAAAATACCAATCGCGACTTTGGAATAAAATTTGAAAAATGTACAAATAAGTTCACGAAATTTAATAAAGGTCAAAATGATTTAAATATGATTTTATCTAGATCTCGACCTTTACATCATAAAAGTGGTTTAGGATATAATAAAACCAATCATAGAAATAGTACTAGATACTCTTTTATGTACAATAAAAATAGCACTGCTAGTACTAATACACATCCTAGATCCAATTATTATTCGAATACTTCTATGACATCTAGAAGTACGAAAATAAATATCAATAGAAATTGTTTAAGTATTTGGGTTCCTGTAAATTGGAAAAACAGAGAAAAATATATCGATGATTATTTTGATTCAGTTGTTAATAATGAAAATTTTATCATTAAAGGTTCCATTAAACCCTCATGGGTATGGTTACCTTTCATCTAACCCCTGGTCCCAAATGAAACAAGTGGGTACCAAAGTATATACGTCATATTTTTTGCAGGTACACCACAACAATGAGAAGGATATTTTGGTATCTCTATGGATGTATAATAAATAGTATTGTATGCTCTTTAAAAACTATCTATACTTGTTTTCTCCTATTTGTTCTCGGTTACTGCTTTATCATGTTACATATTCTTTTTAATCGATGACAAAGGGGGAGTAAAATTATGGAGTGTGTGTATATATATACAGTATACACTAATATTTTATTATAGGGTAACAAATGGTAAGTATTTTACGTATCCACTAACAAAATGTTGCAGAGAAGCTTTATATTCATGAATTGATAAATATATGCAAGCATACATTCAGGGGGAGAAAATAAATAACTCTACAAGATTTCAAGAGGTTGTCATCAATCAAAAAAGGGAGAGAATGTTAGATCACAGGTTTTTGATTCATGACAAGGAAGAAGAGAAGATCAAAGGAAAAGTGATATAGGTTATGATTATCTATTTAATTGTGTCTTAGATGTGTTATATATTGTTAAAATCTATCCTCAAATATATAGCATACACAAATGCACTTACGAAAAGACACTTCACGAAAAGACACTTCATGAAAAGACACTTCGCGAAACGACACTTCAAGAAAAGACACTTCATCACTTCGCAAAAAAATTCTTCGCGAAAAGACACTTCGCGAAAAGACACTTCGCGAAAAGACACTTCACGAAAAGACACTTCGTCACTTCACGAAAAGAAACTTCAAAATGACAATTCGCGAAAAGACACTTCACGAAAAGATACTTCGCGAAAAGTCACTTCATATTTTACAACGGTCATATTTTACAACGGTCATATTTTCCAATGGTCATAATCCCAACGGTCATATTTTACAACAGTCATATTTTCTAAAAGGCATCATCTTTCATGAAGAGATTTCTCTTTATTTCTAAAAGGAAATGGGTGCGTCTCTTTGATAAAACTCCTCATGGAAGTTGACAACTCTTCAATGATTATATATACATCACTAATATGTTTTCCAAATCACAAAATCTTCTTATGTTTTCTGATCTTAAACTCTATACTCTCTTGCATTCTAAAAGCTCTCTCAAATATTCAAATTACTTATTGAATCTTTGAATTTATTTCAAATCTCTTGATTCAATAAGTAATAAACTTCCTTCAATCTTCACATACACGATATATACTTGAGGATAAGATTATAGGAAGGTTGTACCAAAAGTGACAAAATTCGTGTTATCAACAACACATATTGTCAAAAACAATTGTATTCATCTTTGTTAAAGTCCTCGGCGTTGTAAGAGGCAAGTGTTGAAGTCCTCGGTGTTGTTAGAGGCGTGAAATCCCGTTCTTCTGCTCGGGTGTTGTATACCTGTTCCTCAGGGTGAAGTGAGGTGATTGTTAGTGAAAATCCAGATAGAAGTTTGGGACTGGATGTAGGACGGTGCTTCGAACCAGTATAAAAATCTCTGGTGTGATTTTTCTAATTTACTGCGTCTACTGTTTTATATATATCTGTGATTAGCTATTATTTCATACTTGTGTGTTTTACACCATATTACACGATCCGTGTGTACTACACTAGCATGTACACGCATTTTTCATATTTCTTATTACAACCAAAACATATATTATTCTTTTTATTTTCTAAGAATTCTTCTGGGGTGAGATTTTAAATTCAGAATTTTTGTCAATAGAACTTGGGTATGACTTTTGAGTGGATGCTGTTGAAGGAGTACTGATAATTTTCTTGGCTGAGAAAGATTATATTTTATTTTTTGAAAGCCATTTATTTTCAAATGTTTTTGCTAAGCTAACAGCATGGTCAAAGTCAGCTGGAGTGTTAGCTATGACATGATATTTTATTTCTTCTTTTGAACAACTAAAAACTTCTGCAACAAATGAACAAGAATTATGTGTTCAATCATGCCTTATAATCTCTCAAATTGGTTAACATATTGCATGACTATGTGTGTTTGCTTTAACGAAGAGAAAGTGTCATATAGTCTTTCAAGATCATTCGAACTAACATACCTGAATAGCTTTTATGAATGTTTCCCAATGTTCAAAGTTAGATGTGTTTCGAGAAGACTTCCAAAACCATTGAAGTGTCTCCTTCCTAAGGTTATATGAGCATAAGTGTACCCTATCACGTGGATCAGTGCTATTAAACTTAAAGAACTATTCAACTTGTCATAACCAATCAATTACGTTGTCTTCCCCAATTAAAGTAGGAAAAACTATTTTTAAATATATTTTTGATGAGTCTTTTGCTGTAGTTATTTGTATCAATATTTCTAGCATTATATTCAGCATTACTGTGATGAATATCTGGCATTCTTGAGGTTATTTCAGCATTTCTCACGACTGAATTGTCCAAAATCTGTTGATCAGGTTTAAGAAGTACTAGCGGAAGAGTATATAGTGAGGAATAATTGTTTATTGTTTGTTGATGGCTATTGCTTGATTGTATGTATATATCAGGTCGAGATCGATTTTCATGAAATCTTGAAATTCTACTTTCTTTTAATTCTAAAAAAAAAAATTACTAGGGATTCTTTAATACTCTGGTGAATGTTATCTACTTTTGTATTGATATCATTCACCTTTTGTCTAATATCTTAATTTTGCAGAGAGAGAGAGAGAGAGATCTTGGGTGTTATCCTCAAGATTTCTCAAACATGTTTCATTTCTATGGTTAGTAATACTTTGCATGTGCCATGTTTCTTGCTGGGATAACATATCTTGATTAGCTGTCAAGTGATGAGGCATCTCGGCTGGCTTCCATTATTGAAGGATCTTGAGAGTGAGGGTCAGTATTTAACTCACTCAAAGGCTCTGATACCCTTTTGTTAGCCTCATCATTTTTCTTCGATTGAATCTGGTCTCTAGCATGTCTACTAGAATGGAGAGTTGATAAAGTAAGAAATGATAGTGAGGAGATGAGTTCCAAAATTGAGAACAAAGTTGGCAGTGGAGAAAAAATGATTAATTCGTGTTGATCAAGAGGAAAAGAGAATAAGGATGGGTTTGAGGAGAAGAAAGACTGTGCAATAGGGCTGAGTGGGGAATGCAGAATTGGTTGATCACACGAGTGGATCACACCAAATCAGGTGATCGGTACGAGATGGGATGGTGATCAGAAAGGATGATAACACAACAGAAGCAAAGAAGAGAACACACAACAATAGGGTAAGTTTAGATTTATTTTATTTCTGAATTCTTCGCATAGCATTTACAAGCCTTAGGGTGGTATTTATAGATGTTTACATCATTACTTTTTTTGGAAGGCAAGCGGGGTTAAATGGCCTCTGCCATGTTTTTATTAAAAGCATAAAAACAATGTACAACCAAAATGTCAAAACATACAATACAAAAGTAATCATCTCATATTTCTAATGATAGAGACCACTATTGGCTGTTTAGAAGTATGAACACCTCTAAACACTCTAATGTTCCTCTCCATCCATAACATATATAAAATTTCTTAAGTAATTTCAATAGCATCTTCCCTTTATATTCTTCCATCTAGTAGCTTTAAATATAGTGAACCACTCAATCTACGAGTTACAAGATGGCCTATGCAAATTGAAGTGCATCAATACCTTTTCCAAACGAAATGTGAGAATTCACACTCAAAAAATAAATGTTCTATAGATTCATCTATCCTACCACATAAGTAGCAAATAGCATGATGCACTACATCAATTTTCTTCAGCCAGTTGAGAGTAAGTAATCCATTTCTTAATACCTTCCAGAGTAGGATATTTTCTTTTGGAGCAGCCCCATTATCCCAAGCCTCGGCATGCCATGGGAAATAAGCCATACTAACAATATTGGAATTATTCTCATAGATCACACTGATCTTGTGGGAAACATCATGCCAGGTAGCATGTAGAGACAAATCAGTGTACCTGTTATTTTGGATAGTATTCCATGCATTTTTAACAGTAACCGAACTACTGAATGGTAGGGTAATACTACCATCATTCCAAAATCTTGCAACAGTTGCACTATCATGTATGTCAGTCATCCTTATCTGATTGTAAGATATTATATCACTTAGTATGAGACCTTTAGACGCCCATGGATCATGCCAAAAAGCCACTTTATCCATGCATTTCATACCAGCCTACACCATGGGAAGAAACACTTCCCTATTCCTTAGTATATTTTTCCACGCCCAACTACAATCAGTATTAGGCAACATAGTCCAGAAATGAGAGTCTTTAATAAGGTTTATTCTGACCCATGTAGCCCAAAGATTATCGTCATGCCTCATTAGTTTTTCAGTTCTCGCAGTCGTAGATAAAGCAGTTTTTTCTCTATTTCCTTACATTCATAACTCTAAGCCCACCTTTCACCTTCGAACAACAAACATAGTTAAAGGCAATGGGAATCATTTTCTTAGAAAAAGGGTTTCCATGCCAAAGGAAGTGATTAAGGGTTGAATTGATCATGTGGATAAGTTTGGAAGGAAGTATGAAGATTCTGGCGTAATACATGCACATGGAAGTAGCTACAGATTTAATGATGATCAATCTACCTATCAACGAGAATTTAGATCTTGGCCAACTAGAAATTTTAGCAATAATCTTTTCATATGATTGTAAGCATTGAAATGTCTTGATATTAGAAGTATACATGAGAGCACCTGTTATTCAACAACAACAACAACAGACAACAGAAGCAACAGCCACACTTGTTACTACAAAATGCATAAACAGCAACACTGTTAAGTGTTAGAATCAAACGTTGAATACAAGATGATTCAACAGAATATAAACAACAGTTGGTTGCAATCAAGTACAATGTATACTGGCAACACAACAAGAGTGAAATTCGAGAAAAGCAAGAATAAGCAAATCGACTGAGGCTCGGCGTACCGATTTCCTTAAGACTTTATTCGGAGTCTCCCAGGATACAACAGACGTTAAAAACCGCTCGAGATTGTGATGATCACGTCAGTCTGCGTATAGAGATTTGGCAGCAATGGCGGTTTCTATTTTGACAGAGGAAGAGGAAGAAGATTAGAAAATCGGTGAAGAATGTGATCAGGATTCGCCACTTATTTATAATCTTCGAACCGTTATAATTCAAATAGTCGCGTCTGTTTGATGTTTGATTTTGAATTAAAACCGTCACATCTATTTAGAACAAGCCGCACCCGTTTCTCTTCGTATGTTTAATGGGCTGTAAACCCGTTTGATTTTTCGTTGGGCCGCGCCCATAGTCATTGCCGCATCCAAAAAGAAAAACCCGCAAAATTGGTTAACTTTTTCGTAGCAAAAATAAGATTTCGTTCTAGGCCCAAGCCCAAGCCCAAACCCGAACCCGAACCTGAACCCAACCCGACCCGGCTCGGTTCAGTTCGGTACGGGACGGGCGGGCGGCGCGCGCGCGCGTGTGTGTTTGGTTCATATGATATAATTCCTCCCCGTCGCACAAAATTACCTGACCCTAAGGGCCAATATAGGGAATGAGGAATTGATATATATACATAGATCTAATCTTCTTTTTGCCAATGTGGGACTAAAGTATATGTCATTCATCTTTTGAATTCTAACAATCCCCCACATGAATGATAATATACTTTTCCCCCACACAAAGTGTAATATCTCAGACTACGTATGGAATAATGCTTTATCGTGGATAAGTAGATATTTCACTTTGAACTTTCCCTAGTTAAAACTTATCGGATCTACTCGGCTAATCGGTGAATTATTTCATCTTGAACCATCAGCCTTTATTGTATATCCAAACAATAAGTTTTATGAAGCATTGATTCCCTTGTCATCCAATTTCTTGGTTGTGTTCATTTTGGTCCTGAACACTTTCTGGTTCTGCGAGTGTCATAGAGAATTCAAGCCTTTTAAAATTCTCATAGAGCCGACCCAGCTCACACTAACATAGGTGATCGCAACCATTAAGAGTATCCTACATGTACCCCACTTGTTATTTTCAAGATATGGTCATCATTAAAAAACATAGTTTTAACCTTGTAATTCTTCTGTAGGCATGAATTTTATATTGTGCACCATAGGAATGGAGTAGGACTATGTCCGAGCAAATGCATTACGTCTTGAGTTATTCAGAACTGGTTTGCCTATTGATCCTAGTCCGTGGGATCTCTAGTCGCTAGGATAGGTTTCTGTATAAGATAACTCTTGTTGGTTTAGGCTTTTAAACCCATTCCCCTTGATGCGCAGTCAATTTTCTCTCGTGATAACCCTTTTGTAAATGGATCTGCTAGGTTATCATTGGTTCTTACATAATCAATGGAGATAGTTCCATTTGAGACTAACTGCCTAAATGTGTTATGGCGTCGACGAATGTGTCGAGATTTTCCATTATATACAAAAAAATTCGCTCTTCTTCGCGCTGCTTGATTGTCGCAGTGAATACATATGGTCGTTACAGGTTTAGGCCAGAATGGGATATCTTCTAAAAAGTGACGAAGCCCTTCTGCTTCTTCTCCTGCTTTATCTAATGCGATGAACTCTGATTCCATAGTGGATCGAGCTATGCATGTCTGTTTAGAAGATTTCCATGACACTACTGCCCCTGCTAAGGTAAATACATAACCACTTGTGGATTTTGATTCCTCTGAATCGGCAATCCAGTTTGCATCACTATATCCTTCTAATACGGCTGGATATTTTCCATAATGCAAAGAGTAATTTGTGGTATTCTTTAAGTATCCAAGCACTCTCATTAGTGCTTTCCAGTGTTCTTTTCTTGGATTGCATGTATACCTGCTTAATCGACTTACTACATAAGCTATATCTGGTCTCGTGCAGTTCATAAGATACATTAGACATCCTATTACACGAGAGTATTCAAGTTGCATTATACTTCCATTAGTGTTTTTATGCAGTATTTCTGATGGATTGAAAGGTATTCTTACTCCTTTAATCCCAAGATTTTGAAATCTTTCAATCACTTTGTCTACGTAATGTGATTGAGATAATTCGATTCCATTAGGGGTTCTTATTATTTTGATTCCCAAAATAACGTCTGCAACTCCTAAATCTTTCATATCGAAATTGTTGACTAACATTTTCTTTATGATCTCTATTACTCGGGTATTAGGACCAAAGATTAGCATATCGTCTACATATAGACAAATCATCACATATGATTGCCCAATTTGTTTATAATAAACACACTTATCGCATTCATTTATACGAAAACCATTTTTCATCATGACACTGTCAAATTTTGCATGCCATTGTTTTGGAGCTTGTTTTAGTCCATATAATGATTTTACTAATCTACAGACTTTATTTTCATTTCCTTTTGAAATGAAACCTTCTGGTTTCTCCATGTAGATTTCCTCATCGAGATCGCCGTTTAAGAATGCTGTCTTTACATCCATTTGATGAATCTCTAAATTATAGATGGATGCAATTGTTATTAGCATTCTTATTGAGGTTATTCGAGTTACTGGTGAATACGTATCAAAAAAGTCCACACCTTCTTTTTGACGATATCCTTTGGCTACTAATCTGGCTTTATATTTATCGATAGAGCCATCTGCTTTCATCTTCTTATTGAAAATCCATTTGCAGCCAATTGGTTTTATTCCAGGTGGAATATCAACAATTTCCCAGGTTTTATTGCTCAGAATTGAATCAATCTCACTTTGGATTGCTTCTTTCCAACATGGAGATTCAGAAGATTACATTGCTTCCTTATACGTTTGAGGTTCGTGTTCCAACATATATGTTAAAAACTCCGGACCGAATGTCTTGGAATTTCTAGCCCTTACACTTCTTCTGGGTTCTATTTCCTCAATTTCATGATGATTTTCATCTTCATGTGAATTGATCAATTCTGCTCTTGTCCTTTTAGGGACATAAGCTCCTTCATTCCTTTTGTGTGGAAACACATCTTCAAAGAATGAGGCATCCCTTGATTCCATGATTGTATTTATTTGAATATCATCTATATCAGACTTGAATACCAAAAATCTGTAGATGCTACTATTTTGGGCGGGCCCTAAGTAGTAGCAGTCTATTGTTTTTGGTCCAAGTTTGACTCTCTTAGGAGGCGGAACTGAGACTTTTGCCAAACACCCCCATACTTTGAGGTATTTAAAGCTTGGTTTATGTCCTTTCCATAACTCATATGGAATCACTCATGTTTTATTGTGAGGAACCTTGTTTAAAATGTGGTTAGACATATTTAAGGCTTCCCCCCACAAGTTCGTTGGTAGACCTGATGTTATGAGCATCGCGTTAATCATGTCTTTTAACGTTCTGTTCTTTCTCTCAGCAATACCATTTTGTTATGGTGAATATGGAGCTGTTGTTTGATGAATTATACCATTTTCTAAATAGAATTGTTCGAATGGTGATTCATACTCTCTACCTCGATCAGATCTTAGTATCTTGATCTTTTTATTTAGCTAATTTTCTACTTCAGCCTTATATTTTATAAACGATGTTATTGCTCCATCTTTACTATTTAAAAGATATACATAGCAATATCGTGTATAATCATCAATAAACGTGATAAAATACTTTTTCCTACCTCTTGTAGGTAAGTTTTTGAAATCACATAAGTCAGTATGAATCATTTGTAATGTTTCAGTACTTCTTTCAATAGTATAAAATTGTTTCTTAACCATTTTTGCTTCTACACAAGTCTCACATTTATAATTTTTATTTACTTGAAATTTTGGAATTAAATCCAGATTTGCAAGTTTTTTCATTTTTCGAAAGTTTATATGTCCTAATCTTTCATGCCATAATAGAACATCATACTCGACAACATAAGAAACTTCATTTTTATTCATTTCTTAATTACAACATACATTATTATTGCCGATTACGGCTACATTAGCCTTAAATAGGCCATCACACAAGTATCCTCTCCCTATATAGGTCCAGAAATCAAGTTTTTCCGGATATCTGGAACATGAAGCACATCATTTAGTGTAACCGTTTTACCAGATGTGAATTTGAGAATTACCTTCCCATTACCCTCGATCATTGACATTGCCGAGTTACCCATGTATAATTTTTCTCCATGATCTAGTTTGTTGTATGCGTAGAACATGGACTTTTCAGAACACACATGTCGTGTAGCGCCTGTGTCAAACCACCATTAAGAAGGATTCTGGACTAGATTGCATTCTGACACAACTCCAGAAAAGTTAGGCCCATCAATGTCCATGTTCTCCACCACATTCACTTCTGAATTTTTCTGTTTCTTGTGTCTGCAATCTTTTGCCTGATGACCAGTTTTTCCACAAACCCAACATTCTCCATTGAATTTCTTGGACTTCTTCTGATCATGTTGCTTGTTTTCTGGCGCCTTCCTTTTCTTTTTATTTTTGTTAGGGTGCCCTTTTTTCTTTGACCCTTCTGCAACAAAAGCCTCTTCACTTTTTGGTTTAGTAACTCCGCGATTATCTGCCTCAATTTTCAATCTAACGATTAGATCTTGTAAGGATATCTCCTTCTTCTTGTGCTTTAAATGGTTGCGGTAGTCATTCCAAGATGGTGGCAACTTTTCAGTGATTTCCTCAACTAAAAAAGATTCTCCAACTTCGTGGCCTTCTGCTTCCATTTCATGGATGATGATTTGAAGTTCATGTAGTTGCGTAGGAACAGGTTTTGAATCTACCATTTTGTATTCCATGAACTTGTCAACTATAAACTTCTTCAGGCTCACGTTTTGTGTTTTGTACTTTTCAGTAACCGCATTCCAGAGGGCTTTTGCAGTCTTGATTGGCTGATATACTTTGTACAAAACTTTGTCTAAACAGTTCAAGATATAATTCCTGCACAAGAAGTCTGAGTGCCTCCATGCATCAATATTAGGAGTCTTATCTGACTCCTTGGTTTTGCCTGGCGTAGGCGGCACTGGTTCATCTTCCACAAGATACTTTTGCAGACCGAGAGTGGTGAGATAAAAAAGCATCTGACTTTACCATGTCAAAAAATCATCACCTTCTCCCTTAAACAGGTTTGGTTCGTTCAAGTTGGCTGTCTTTATCGATATTTGATCGGTTGCCATCTCTGTTTTCATGAAAACAGGATAAAGTCTTAAGATGTTATTCAACAACAACAGACAACAGAAGCAACAGCCACACTTGTTACTACAAAGTGCATAAACAGCAGCACTGTTAAGTGTTAGAATCAAACGTTGAATACAAGATGATTCAACAGAATATAAACAACAGTTGGTTGCAATCAAGTACAATGTATACTTGCAACACAACAAGAGTGAAATTCGAGAAAAGCAAGAATAAGCAAATCGACTGAGGCTCGGCGTACCGATTTCCTTAAGACTTTATTCGGAGTCTCCCAGGATACAACAGACGTTAAAAACCGCTCGAGATTGTGATGATCACGTCAGTCTGAGTATAGAGATTTGGCATCAATGGCGGTTTCTATTTTGACAGAGGAAGAGGAAGAAGATTAGAAAATCGGTGAAGAATGTGATCAGGATTCGCCACTTATTTATAATCTTCGAACCGTTATAATTCAAATAGTCGCGTCTGTTTGACGTTTGATTTTGAATTAAAACCGTCACATCTATTTAGAACAGGCCACACCCGTTTCTCTTCGTATGTTTAACGGGCTATAAACCCGTTTGATTTTTCGTTGGGCCGCGCCCATAGTCATTGCCTCATCCAAAAAGGAAAACCCGCAAAATTGGTTAACTTTTTCGTAGCAAAAATAAGATTTCGTTCTAGGCCCAAGCCCAAACCCGACCCGGTTCAGTTCGGTACGGGACGGGCGGGCGGCGCGCGCGTGTTTGTTTGGTTCATATGATATAAGTCCTCCCCCTCGCATAAAATTACCTGACCTTAAGGGCCAATATAGGGAATGAGGAATTGATATATATATACATAGATCTAATCTTCTTTTTTCCAATGTGGGACTAAAGTATATGTCATTCATCTTTTGAATTCTAACAGCACCAAGGTAAGACTCATAAAATGGAGATAGTCCAAAAATGGCATATAAGGAAGTTTTAACATACTAAGACACCCTAGCTATTCTGATCTTAGATTTGCTTATGTTAATAGATAAACCAGTCAAGGAATGGAGTTAAGATAAAATATGGAGAACACCATTAACAGATTTATGATTGTGTAACACCCCACTCCCGCTATGATCACTCACTAAGGGAATGCCATAGCATCGGTGGAGTATTTTAGTGAATATAGAACAGAAAAATTACAACAAGACAGATATAAATAGTACTTGAAATTTTAAAACATCATCTCATAACAGCGGAAGTAAAACATGTCTGGTTACATCATAAAACCACAATAAAGGTCAAGTACAATATCCATCAAAATAAAGAAGTACATAATCCCACTCTCATACAATAGCCAAACAAAAGAAAAGATAACTGGATAACTGGAGCTTTACATCTATCCAAGCTCCTAAAGACTGGAACAGCAATCCGATCAAGCTCCACTACTGCTAGGATCCACCGTAGGACCTGAGGGTTGGGAAAAAGATAAAAACAACAGGGTCAGACATAAGTCTGAGCGAGTCCTATAACTTTAACAATACAATCGTTAAAGTAACCAGAGAAGACATAAACTGATATACGGTAACATATAGGGATGAATGGCTACCCTAAGCAGTCAACTAAACGAAGATAAAGGATAAAGACACATCTACCCTCCCTAAGGTAAATTACTAAACTGCACCACACCAGTCGTTCCTAACTTAAAGGTTGATCCCACCCAAGGACTTATAAAATTTACTAATTAGTACCTGCGTACCCCTAGGTGACCAAGTAGGCGCCACGGGGCCCTACAATCCACTAGGTGTACACACTACTTCCCATTCGATCGGCTCCCTAACGTAGATACCCGTGCTGGCCCCACCGTGGGATGTATCATTCCCCAATGTGGCAACCTGATGAAACTAAAGGTGCACGGCTTATATCTACTCGATGCAACAACGGCTTACCTACCAGCCCGGGCCCACTCACGCATATGAAGCCCGTTGGACTTGCGTTGCCACCGCTAACCCGTTTGCCTCTTACAGTCAAGCCCAGTATGCGTGTCCCGTCCTCGACATGGGTCGAGCCCACAAAGATACGTATGGGTTACTGGTTGAAATGGGCCTCCACAAGCTACCCACCTAAGCTTGTCCCTTTTTCTAGTATATCCCACTTAACCCTTTAATCATGTTTTAATTACATGTTCTATTTTGGTTAAGTATTCTAATCGTATTTTCTATTGCCACCCAAGGCAACCACTAGATTTTCTCATGCCACCCGAGGCACCCACTTAACCCCTCATGTCCCTCTACATGCTAATGTGGTTAAGTGTTTCTTAATTAATTAATTAAGAACGTAACCTTTGTAAAGACCTCTCACATTAGACTGTCTTTTATGACCGCTGGTTAAGCCGGTTGGGTCCGGGCAGCCTTATGTCATAACAGAGTCTAACCTCGTGTCTTTACATTAATTACGTATTTAGTTTGTGCCTAAGACCTCTCACATTGGGCTAACATTTGTAGCAACTGGTTAAGCCGGTTGGGTCCGGGCAGTTTTACGCTACAACTGAGTCCAACCTCGTGTCTTAGTCAATTAATTACACCTAATTAATCACCCTCATAATTTTATATTAATTATCCCTAATTAATCAAGTTTTCTTAACATGGGTAGACCTAACTTAATAGGTAAATTCCCATGGGGTAGACCTAACTCAATAGGTAAATTCCCAACACATAGTATGGGTACACCTAACCAAATAGGCAAATTCCCATACTATGTTTATTTATTTTGTGTTATGCATAATTATATTAATTTCACACAATCTTATTAACTTATGCATTTAATTACCCCATCGTTCCCACGTAATTTCGTTCATGATATAACACATATAAAAGGTGTCAACTTGCATATGAATGAACATGTTTCAAAGGTGCCATCTTGCATATTAACAAACACATAACTTGCATATGAACTTGCATAACATGTCACATAACTTGCATATAATATGTCACATAACTTACATATTCATTTTGCATAACAAACTTGCATATTAGCTTATAGACTTGCATAATGTGTCATCATGAACTTGCATATTAATAAACATGTAACTTGCATATTTACATACATGTAACTCGCATATTAACAAACATGTAACTTGCATATAAAGAAACATGTAACTTGCATATTTACATACATGTAACTTGCATATTAACAAACATGTAACTTGCATATTAACAAACATGTAACTTGCATATTTACATACATGTAACTTGCATATTAACAAACATGTAACTTGCATATTAACAAACATGTAACTTGCATAGCATATTACCATGAACTTGCATAACATGCATATGATTACATAGCCCACAACTTGCATATTTAGCATCATGCAAACATAACATACATCATATTAAACTTGCATAAGCTTACATACTCAACATGCATAAACATAAGATTAATGCTAACATCATATCATATGATTCAAAGCTCATTAACCCACATACAAAACCATAAATCTCATCACATCTCATCTAATTAGTTTACCAAAAGATCATCAAAGTGATAGAAACTCACAACTAGCAACTTTGAACACCAAATGAAGAAGATTAAGATGCTAAGAAGGGATTAGAAGTTGATTAGAGAGTGATTAGTATGCAACCCTCTTCATAAAATTAGTGGAGGCCATGAGAGCTAGCATTTTGCCATAGTTTAGTCACTAGGTTTAATTATGAATGAATTAGGGTAGGTTAGGGTCTTATTTATAGATTAGGCAAGTGTTTTAGGCCATAGGATTAACCCTAGATTCAATCCAAGCCATCAAAGCATGTCTTGGGGAAGAAGTCAAGTGTAGGAACCATCTAGGGCCTTTAGATTAAAGATGGACCATGAGAACCATTCAAATGCAAAATCTGCACTTGAGCGAATCGGCCCACGGGTTGACAGCCAAACACCCTGGATTAACCCCTAGTCGACCCAGCGAGCTCGGGTCGACTTCAAAAATCGGCCGGTTCGGTTATTCCCCTCTCCCAATTCGCTGTTTTGAGCATTTTTGCATATTTATTTATTAAATTTTCAATTATATATATATATATATATATCAATATATATATATATATATATATCTACACAACCCATTTCACTTAATTAAGTATACTTTAATTTGGGAATTTTCGTGAAACTTCGCGAGGCCATATCTTGGTCATACGGACTCCGATTTTCGAAAACTCGGACTCTATTTCGCGTATTTTTCCAAGACGAACACAATGGCATAGCCCGTTTCCCTTGATTCCCATTTTAGAATTAAATTCTGCCTCGATTTATGTTATTACAGGTTATTGAAAATACGGGTTGTTACATTCTCCCCTCCTTAAAGGATTTCGTCCCCGAAATCTTCAAGTTAGGAAGAACGTATCCTACCATCCAATCATCCATCTACTCAAAGCATCATCCACGAGCAATCATTGTCCTTACAAGATTCTAAATGCTGGATGGATATATGCAAAAGTGTGTGTATATGTACTTACCTAATGCGAAAATCAGGCGGTTACTGATACAGTAAACCTCCTTAATGCAAACCATGATAGTGCCATGCATCCAATATGTATGCGAAACCCTATTGACACATACAAATTTCTACATGCGTGCACAACCATACACAAAAATGCATCATCCATATGATAACACAGCCATGATACATCCATCAATCTAACTACCACATCCATTTATGCAATATGCAACATGAAGTGACTGAGCCGATCTAGTGCCTAATGTGTGTGTATATGCATCCACGAGCAACCACTAGCAAACAATTGCATCCATATGCATCCATCAACCATAACATGTTTCAAACACATGTCTCAACCATAGGTTTTACCCTATCTAAAGGTCATAGGTATTAGCGAGAGGATATACTAAAGATAAGATAAGTACTAGACAAGCAATAAAGGAGAAGTTAAAAGACATACTCTCAAAAAGAAATGGATACAAAGAACGCATCTTTGCTTCCGTCTCCCAAGTAGCATTGCTTTCGTCATCTCCCCATTGCACTTTAACTAGCTGAACTTCTCTGTTCCTCAACTTCCTAGTTTCTGACCCAAGGATGCGAGTAGGAGCTCGTCGAATCGTCGCATCACGCTCTACCTCTACATCTCTAAGCAAGCTCGGCTCTACCACCTCCGCGGTCTCATGTAAGCACTTCCTCAAATGTGATACATGGAATACATCATGAACACCACTAAGTCTGTCGGGCAACTCCACCCTATATGCCATCCGTCCAATCCTTTCCTTAATAGGAAACGGCCCAACAAATCTCGGTGCTAACTTCCCTACGGACCCAAAGCGAACAACATTTCTCAATGGAGATACTTTGACAAAAACCATGTCCCCAACCTCAAACTCAAGATCCGTCCTTCTCCGATCCGCATAAGATTTCTGTCTATCTTGCGCTGCTTTCATCCTTTTTCGAATTAAATCAATCTTCTCTGAAGTCTCTCTAACCATATCCGGCCCAAGCAAGATCTTATCCGTAGATTCCCACCAACATGTAGGAGATCGACAAGGCCTTCCATAAAGAGCTTCGAAAGGAGCCATACCAATACTGGACTGAAAGCTGTTATTATATGCGAACTCCACCAAAGGAAGATGTTCTTCCCATGTACCTCCAAAATCCAAGATACAAAGCCTCAAAAGATCTTCTAAGATACGGTTCACCCTCTCGGTCTGACCGTCCGTCTGAGGATGATATGCGGTGCTCAAACACAACTGAGTCCCTACCGCCTCTTGCAAACTTCTCCAAAACTCACTAGTGAAAATAGGATCTCGATCACTCACAATGCTGGATGGTACGCCATGCAATCTAACAATCTCTCTAACATAGACTGAAGCAAGCCATGGAGCGGTCCTCTTACTCTTTACGGGTATAAAATGGGCACTCTTTGTAAGTCTGTCTACCACAACCCAAATTCCCGTATTGCCCTTCCTCGATCTCGGTAACCCGTCGATGAAATCCATCGAGACACTATCCCACTTCCACTGTGGAACTTCCAATGGGTGTAGCAACCCACCGGGTTTCCTTTGCTCCACTTTAACTTGTTGGCACACTAAGCATCTAGCCACATACTCGGCCACATCTTTCTTCATACCGGCCCAAAAGAAAACTCTCTTCATGTCTTGGTACATTTTGTCTCCACCGGGATGAATAGTCATTCTTGAACGATGTGCATCATCCAAAATAGCCTTCTTCAAACCCTCATCTTGCGGTACACAAAGTCTACCGTCTCTATGCAACCATCCCTTATCATCTATGGTGTATCTACCCAAATGGCTGGACGACTCCCCTCTTATAAGCTTCTCTACCAACACAACCAACTGTGGGTCGTCTCGCTGAGCCTCGCCAATCCGTCTCAAAAGAGTAGGTCTAACCTCCAAGGATGCCAACAAACCAGGTACAAAATCAACAGAAGGTCTGAAGTCAAACAAAGAAAGAAACTCCAAGCTTCGTCGTTCCACGAACAATGGACTCAAAGATAGCCTTTTTCTACTTAAGGCGTCTGCCACCACGTTACCCTTACCAGGGGTATACGCTATCTCGAAATCATAGGATGCTAAGAACTCCATCCACCTTTGTTGTCTTAAGTTTAAATCCTTCTGAGAGAATAAGTACTTCAATGATTTATGGTCGGTGAACAACTCGAATCTCTCACCAAGAAGATAATGGCGCCAAGACTTAAGTGCGAAAACAATCGCGGCCAACTCTAGATCATGGGTAGGGTAATTCTTCTCATGCACTCTCAATTGTCTCCCTCCATAGGCTATTACCCTTCCCTCCTGCATCAAGACTGCGCCTAATCCTGTTCCACAAGCATCGGTATAAACAACAAACGGCTTACTCCCATCTGGAAGCACTAAAACTGGAGCGGTGGTCAAAGCTCTCTTTAACCGTCGGAAAGCATCATCACAATCTACATCCCATGAGAAAACCAGATTCTTCTTCGTCAAGCGGGTTAATGGGGCTGATATCTTCGCGAAGTCTTTGATGAACTTCCTATAATATCCTGCCAACCCCAAGAAACTTCTTACCTCGGTAGCATTTCTAGGAACTTTCCAATCCTGGATAGATACTATCTTTGCGGGATCCACAGCTATCCCTTCCTTAGAGACCACATGCCCTAAGAATCGCACTTCTCTTCTCCAAAAATGGCATTTAGAGAATTTAGCTTTAAGACTATGCGCTCGAAGAGTCTCCAACACTTCCTTGAGATGTAAGGCATGCTCTTCTTCATTCTTGGAAAAGACCAAGATGTCATCCACAAAAACTACTACAAACTTATTCAGATACTCTCTGAACACTCTACTCATGAGATCAACAAAGTATGCGGGGGCGTTTGTCAACCCAAATGGCATCACTAGCCACTCATAAAAACCATCCGGAGTCCGGAAAGCAGTCTTCTCTATACTGTCCTCCGCCACTCTTAACTGATGAAACCCTGTAGCTAAGTCCATCTGCGAAAATACTGACGCGCCAACCAACTGATCAAAGAGATCATCTATCCTCGGTAATGGGTGTCTATTCTTCTTCGTGAGCTTATTAAGTTCCCTATAATCCACACAAAGTCTGAGGGACCCATCCGCCTTCGTGGCAAACACTACTGGAGCTCCCCACTCCGATATACTTCGCCTTATGAACCCCTTCTCAAGCAACTCCCCTACTTGCTTATGAAGTTCTCTTCTCTCACGAGGAGCCATGTGGCGTACTGGCAAAGACACTGGTTTGGCATTATCCACCAAATAAATTCGGAAATCTATCTCCCGCTTCGGAGGCAAACCCTTTACTTCTTCAAACACATCCGGATATTCCCGGACTACTCTGACAGAACACAAACTTTCGACCGAAGCATCGAGCGATTCAAGATAACTTAGCAAAACAGATTCCATGGGATTGCAAGAGATCTCGAGAGTGTTACCCAAGCGGGTCATGAGCCTGACAACTCTCCTTTCGCAATCAAGAACGGCACCATTACTGGATAACCAGTCCATGCCCAAGATCAACCCATAGCCCGTGAAGCCCAATACAAAAGCATCACATCTAAACTCAACGCTAAGTATAGAAATCTTCAAACCCAAACATATCATAGACAGATATATGGAGCCCCCAATTGGGTTTGAGACAACCAAGGGATCATCAACTAGACTGGTGTCTAAGTGCAGTGACTCAACTAACGATGATGAGATAAAAGAATGCGATGCGCCAGAGTCAAACAAAGTACGAACTGGATGATCAAACAGAAAAACCAGACTTTCAACGGAAATAGTTCTACCTCTCTGCTGAATCGGTGGAACTGAGAGAACCTGAACTTGCCCCCCTGACTGAGGTGGTGCTATAAGAGCTTGCACCTGGCCTCCTGAGGTAGACCCCGTCTTCTGCCCCTTCTTTGGGCAGTTTTTCACAAGATGCCCTGCTTCACCACAATGAAAGCAACCGGTCTTCTTCTTTTTGCGACAATCCTTACTGAGGTGTCCTGGTGTTCCACAATTGAAGCACTTCTTCTTCGTCTTCTTTTTGTCACCATTGCCTTTTCCGCCCTTGCCTTGTTGTTGCTGTTGCGGTTTCTTCTGATCCCCCTTTTTCTCTGGTGCCTTAGAATTCTTATCATCCTCATGCATAAGTGCCATGTAGACAAGCTTCTCAAAAGTGGCCCCCATAGGAATGTGAGTCATAGCTATTCCTTGCAATGGTTCGTTCAAGCCTCTAACGAACCTCAAAGCCTTCTTCTCCGGTGTATTCACCAACTCTATGCCAAACCTTGCTAATTGATTGAATTTGTTGACATATTCTTTCACCGTGAGATTCCCTTGCTTCAAATTCAAGAACTTCTCCATAAACAGATTCTCTTCCGCCCTTGAGAGAAACTTAGCCCCAAACCTTTGCTTAAAATCTGCCCAAGAGTCAACAGGGCGTTCTCCATTAGTGACCTCCCACCAGAATGAGGCCTCTCCCTTCATTAACCAAGCCGCCAACTTGACTTTCTTTCCCTCTTCCACTTCAAAGATATCTAGCAACTCTTCCACTTCCTTAAGCCAATCTCTAGCCTCTACGAAAGTCTCTGAACCAAGAAAAGGTTTTCCTCCTATAGCCTTGAACTCCTTGCAAACCTTAGCAAAATTATCCACTCTAGGCTGAGGAGGAGGAGCGGTTGTCTCTGGTGTAGTAGCATTGGCCGGACCCGCAGCCGCGGCCCTAGCCTCTTGCAACCTCCTATACCATAGTGGTATAACTAAACCCTCCGGGATGTTAAGATCTTCAGCCATGCTGAAACGAAAGAGGAAAGATTCAAAAAGGAGATTCCGAAAGATAAAGATATGGCTATTGGGGATTATGCTTTTCTTTTTCAAAAACTTTTTCTCTTAGAAGACATGCTTTTAAAAATACTTTCTTCGAAAATACTCTTAGAAAGTAGTTTTTCTCAAAAAATTTATCTGTTCTGGTAACCTTAAGCTCTGATACCACGTGTAACACCCCACTCCCGCTATGATCACTCACTAAGGGAATGCCATAGCATCGGTGGAGTATTTTAGTGAATATAGAACAGAAAAATTACAACAAGACAGATATAAATAGTACTTGAAATTTTAAAACATCATCTCATAACAGCGGAAGTAAAACATGTCTGGTTACATCATAAAACCACAATAAAGGTCAAGTACAATATCCATCAAAATAAAGAAGTACATAATCCCACTCTCATACAATAGCCAAACAAAAGAAAAGATAACTGGATAACTGGAGCTTTACATCTATCCAAGCTCCTAAAGACTGGAACAGCAATCCGATCAAGCTCCACTACTGCTAGGATCCACCGTAGGACCTGAGGGTTGGGAAAAAGATAAAAACAACAGGGTCAGACATAAGTCTGAGCGAGTCCTATAACTTTAACAATACAATCGTTAAAGTAACCAGAGAAGACATAAACTGATATACGGTAACATATAGGGATGAATGGCTACCCTAAGCAGTCAACTAAACGAAGATAAAGGATAAAGACGCATCTACCCTCCCTAAGGTAAATTACTAAACTGCACCACACCAGTCGTTCCTAACTTAAAGGTTGATCCCACCCAAGGACTTATAAAATTTACTAATTAGTACCTGCGTACCCCTAGGTGACCAAGTAGGCGCCACGGGGCCCTACAATCCACTAGGTGTACACACTACTTCCCATTCGATCGGCTCCCTAACGTAGATACCCGTGCTGGCCCCACCGTGGGATGTATCATTCCCCAATGTGGCAACCTGATGAAACTAAAGGTGCACGGCTTATATCTACTCGATGCAACAACGGCTTACCTACCAGCCCGGGCCCACTCACGCATATGAAGCCCGTTGGACTTGCGTTGCCACCGCTAACCCGTTTGCCTCTTACAGTCAAGCCCAGTATGCGTGTCCCGTCCTCGACATGGGTCGAGCCCACAAAGATACGTATGGGTTACTGGTTGAAATGGGCCTCCACAAGCTACCCACCTAAGCTTGTCCCTTTTTCTAGTATATCCCACTTAACCCTTTAATCATGTTTTAATTACATGTTCTATTTTGGTTAAGTATTCTAATCGTATTTTCTATTGCCACCCAAGGCAACCACTAGATTTTCTCATGCCACCCAAGGCACCCACTTAACCCCTCATGTCCCTCTACATGCTAATGTGGTTAAGTGTTTCTTAATTAATTAATTAAGAACGTAACCTTTGTAAAGACCTCTCACATTAGACTGTCTTTTATGACCGCTGGTTAAGCCGGTTGGGTCCGGGCAGCCTTATGTCATAACAGAGTCTAACCTCGTGTCTTTACATTAATTACGTATTTAGTTTGTGCCTAAGACCTCTCACATTGGGCTAACATTTGTAGCAACTGGTTAAGCCGGTTGGGTCCGGGCAGTTTTACGCTACAACTGAGTCCAACCTCGTGTCTTAGTCAATTAATTACACCTAATTAATCACCCTCATAATTTTATATTAATTATCCCTAATTAATCAAGTTTTCTTAACATGGGTAGACCTAACTTAATAGGTAAATTCCCATGGGGTAGACCTAACTCAATAGGTAAATTCCCAACACATAGTATGGGTACACCTAACCAAATAGGCAAATTCCCATACTATGTTTATTTATTTTGTGTTATGCATAATTATATTAATTTCACACAATCTTATTAACTTATGCATTTAATTACCCCATCGTTCCCACGTAATTTCGTTCATGATATAACACATATAAAAGGTGTCAACTTGCATATGAATGAACATGTTTCAAAGGTGCCATCTTGCATATTAACAAACACATAACTTGCATATGAACTTGCATAACATGTCACATAACTTGCATATAATATGTCACATAACTTACATATTCATTTTGCATAACAAACTTGCATATTAGCTTATAGACTTGCATAATGTGTCATCATGAACTTGCATATTAATAAACATGTAACTTGCATATTTACATACATGTAACTCGCATATTAACAAACATGTAACTTGCATATAAAGAAACATGTAACTTGCATATTTACATACATGTAACTTGCATATTAACAAACATGTAACTTGCATATTAACAAACATGTAACTTGCATATTTACATACATGTAACTTGCATATTAACAAACATGTAACTTGCATATTAACAAACATGTAACTTGCATAGCATATTACCATGAACTTGCATAACATGCATATGATTACATAGCCCACAACTTGCATATTTAGCATCATGCAAACATAACATACATCATATTAAACTTGCATAAGCTTACATACTCAACATGCATAAACATAAGATTAATGCTAACATCATATCATATGATTCAAAGCTCATTAACCCACATACAAAACCATAAATCTCATCACATCTCATCTAATTAGTTTACCAAAAGATCATCAAAGTGATAGAAACTCACAACTAGCAACTTTGAACACCAAATGAAGAAGATTAAGATGCTAAGAAGGGATTAGAAGTTGATTAGAGAGTGATTAGTATGCAACCCTCTTCATAAAATTAGTGGAGGCCATGAGAGCTAGCATTTTGCCATAGTTTAGTCACTAGGTTTAATTATGAATGAATTAGGGTAGGTTAGGGTCTTATTTATAGATTAGGCAAGTGTTTTAGGCCATAGGATTAACCCTAGATTCAATCCAAGCCATCAAAGCATGTCTTGGGGAAGAAGTCAAGTGTAGGAACCATCTAGGGCCTTTAGATTAAAGATGGACCATGAGAACCATTCAAATGCAAAATCTGCACTTGAGCGAATCGGCCCACGGGTTGACAGCCAAACACCCTGGATTAACCCCTAGTCGACCCAGCGGGCTCGGGTCGACTTCAAAAATCGGCCGGTTCGGTTATTCCCCTCTCCCAATTCGCTGTTTTGAGCATTTTTGCATATTTATTTATTAAATTTTCAATTATATATATATATATATCAATATATATATATATATATATATATCTACACAACCCATTTCACTTAATTAAGTATACTTTAATTTGGGAATTTTCGTGAAACTTCGCGAGGCCATATCTTGGTCAAACGGACTCCGATTTTCGAAAACTCGGACTCTATTTCGCGTATTTTTCCGAGACGAACACAATGGCATAGCCCGTTTCCCTTGATTCCCATTTTAGAATTAAATTCTGCCTCGATTTATGTTATTACAGGTTATTGAAAATACGGGTTGTTACAGATTGGGTCTTGTAAACGGCAGCAAGTCATCTGCAAAAAGCAAAGCAGACAGAGAGATTTTCTTGCACATAGGGTGATAGTCCAATTGCTTGTTAATATGAGCATGTTTAGAAATAGCAGTGAATAGCTCCTTGACATAAACAAAAAGATAGGGTGACATTGGATCTCCCTGTCTTATACCTTGAGTTGCTTTGAAATAACCAAAACTATATCCATTACAACTCAGTGAGTGTTCAACAACGGATATGCATGTATAGATCTAACACAGGAAGGGCATAGGGAACTTCATTTTGAAGAGGATATATATGATGGATTTCTAGTGCACCAGGTCATAAGACTTTTGTAGATCAAGTTTAAGAACACATCTGGGAGAAATGGATTTTCTATTGTAGCCCTACATCAATTCAGCAAAGAGCAGGTTGTTGTCAGCAATATCACGACCATGAATGAAAGCACTTTGGTTAGGGGAGATAAGATCAGATATCACACATTTCATTCTATCAGAGATGATCCTTGCACTACATTTATATACCACATTACAGCATGCAATGGTGTGAAATTGTGAAACATTAACAGGTTGTTGGATTTTTGGAATTAATGCCAATCTGGTTGTATTTATTCCACTGAGCATTCTATTGTGCCTGAAAAGGTTCTTTATGGCTTTAGTCACATCCCTACCAATAATACTCCAAGTAATTTTATAAAAATATGCTATAAAACCATCTGGACTAGGAGAGCTGGTTGCCTTCATTCCAAAAATAGCCTTTTCAATTTCCTCATTAGTTATTTCTTCAATAAACTTACTACTCATAACCATGGAAATGGATGGAAGGTCTATCATTGCAAATTGGTCAAGGGAAGTGGAGAAGGTGTGCATGGAGTCAAGAGATCTTTGAAAGTAATCAAGAAAAGCATTTTGGATCTTTAAAGTTTTATGAAAAGTGGAATAATTCCTATCTCCATTCAAATGCCAAATATGTTTTATATTCTGCTTAGCCATTTTGTTTTCTTCAATCAATGCTTTAGATAGCTATTTTGAAAGGCATATTTCTTCAATCAATGCTTTAGATAGTTGTTTACATCATTACTTAATTGTGCTATTTTATAGCTTTGCCATTAGAACATAGTTACATGTTATTAGCAGCTATGCACATGCACAAAGGAACACAATGATATAAACCTAATTCTATTGAAGATTTTTTGTTGTAACTACTTTTATATGATTATCAGGCTTCTTATGTGTTTCAGATTTGCTCTACTTCATCTTCCCGCTTTTGTTTTGAATATTATTCGAGATTTTGGGAAGTGTTTGTTGAAATTCTTAGTAGAGTTTTATGCCCATCATCTATTTGTTGATTTGCTGGACCGTGACATCGTAGTGTTAGTTTACGTATGCCGTACTTTTTTTGATTCCTACACCACAAGTTTTGAGCTTTATTTTTGAAAATGAATCAAGATTCAAGTCCATTAGTGGTTCTGAACTTAATGTCGTTATTTTTTAAGAAAAATAGACTTATAGATAGCTATCTATCTTAATGTCGTTATTTCCACTGCTTATTTATCTATCTCGAAGTAATATCATTGTTTGTCCATGAGCTCATTGTGTATAGTACTATATTTTAGAAAAATTAAAAGTTATCATAAGAGTGGTTATTTCAGGTGCGTTCTTAACGAACGTGAGCGTGGCATTTGAGTGTGTACTGTAGCGAAGGGGAAATGTGTTTTTAGCTACGAACGGGGTATTTGAGCGTGGTATTTTAATTGTTAATTTGTTTGTTTTGAGTTAATTAAATACTAATTTCGGTTGAACAAAATGACTACATTTCATTACACAAAAGAAAATACAAACATAAATACGACAGAAATACAATAACACGATGACATGAGCTTCCTACTTGTTGCTATTTATCAGATAAGTTTGGTATTCTTGGTCGTGGCGTTTGTCTGCAAGCCCTCTAATCAACCAGCTTTTCGCTATCTCATCCGGAAGAGAAGTGAACATATCATTTATTTTGGGATCCAACACAAATAATAGTGCGTCTGCAACATCAAACTCACCCGTTGCTCCAAGACGTTGCATACGAGCTACCGTATTTGCATAAGTTGTAGAACTTCCGTTGATTCCACGCTAGTACCTGTATTAGGACTACCAGAGTGCGTCCGAGATTTTTTCATCTGTCTCTCGTGCATTAGGTCAATGAGCATAGCCATCTTATCGTCACTTTCACCACGTTTTCTTCTTGAATTTTGACGTGCAGTTGGTTGAATGGGCGGATTCAGTGGAATTTGGGTTGACAGAGGGATTCTTGGAGCTTCACAATTTGGTGTATTCATTGAAGTTTGTTGCAGTGGATGATTTGATGGCGAATTCAGGTTTGGAATATGATTATTTTGCGTGTCTTCCAATGGTTCCAAAAACCCGTCGAAATTCCATGTCCTGTCAAACGTGCTTTGTGTTGATGGCGGCGTGCCAGTCTGCGACGGTTGTACACTAGCAGCAGGAGTGTACGACGATTGACCGGTTGCATTCGTCCCACGAAATAATTGATGCATCAGCTCTAAGTTTTCTATTGGTCGTTTCTTATATTTCAAGACACTCGTTCCAAATTCCTAAATGTAAGAAATAAATTGTAAGAAACTGTCTACAAAGGAATGGTAACAAAATAAATTTACAGACCTTAACACGATCTTCCCACCATTCATCGCTTCCAGAGACCGTTCCTTTGTATGCATCCCAACCCGCGCCAGTCTTGTTCATCAGTGCATCCCATTTCATCCAATCCCGTCGAAGACTGTCATATTTGTTTCGGATCTTGGTTTCGTCAATCGGTACGATGTCTGGAATGGTTTCTATTGCATCGTTGAACTTTTCTGCAATTGCTTTATGTACACCTTTTTTGTTGATGCCACAAGCACCATATGCATCAACCAAACATTGCAGCATAATCTGAGTTGCAGTAAACGACCAGTGATGTGCAACCTTTCGATTGGTCATACTAAAAAATGGAAAATTTAAAAATGTGGAAGAAAATTTTAGAAGAGGAATGGAGGAGCGTAGTGTGGATGAAGAGGAAGGTGTAGGTGAGAGGGTTTTATAGGTGTGTGGGAGGAACGTTGAAAATCAAGCCGTTGGCGTGCATCGGACGCCAACGACTTGATTTTCAACGTTCAGCAATCGTTTCATTTGAACGTGGAAAATGATATTCGCGTCCGACGCGTCGGACGCGAACAAAAACTCCAGCGTGCCATTTATTTGTTGCGAACGCACCCTTCCTCTTCAGATTTAAATGTAAGTTTTGATATTTGTTACTTAAATGGCTCAATTTTTGAGGTAGTCTACTAACCTTCAGATAAACTGATAATAGGTTAATTTAGGTGGTAACCACTAAGTTTGCTTCCAAATACGTTAAATTCCTTGAAGGAAAACTATATAGCGTATATGTACCAACATTTAATACTAGTTGTATTTTATTGACTAGAATATTTGAATAAACAAAAGTTCAACTTATTTGAATAAACAAAGGTTAAATGCTAAATATATTATTTTCACTATTTTTGAACATTCAAATTTTGTAAAAATGTAAGAATTATGATGTCTACTGACGAAAGGCCTTGGGTACAATATTCAGGGGATACACATGACCAAGTTTAGACAAAAAATGATGACTAGCTTGTATGTTTAATAAAATTGGACAAAAGTCAATTTTTTCTCCACTTCCTGGTTCTTCTTTCAACTCTGAACACAAAAAAAACAAATTTCAAAAAACAATCTTTTTTCCTGCTAAATTTAAATGTAGGAACTAGAGTATATATTCATGGTTGAAACGCAGAATACCACTTAAACTGGCATGTTTCCAAATTATACTTTCAACAAGTGCACATTGCAACTTAAAATTAATACGTGTGCGTCTTACCGTTTTATGAAGGATTTTTTTTTATTTCGGCCAGTTTTGAAAACTTATAACAGAAATAGGTCCGTTTCAAAACTAATTACAGAAATAGACAATTTTTTTTGAACTGGCGGCAACCGCCAGTTTGATTTTTTTTTTTTTTTACACTGGCGGCATCTGGGATACCACTAATATTGGTATAACATTGTCGTTATCCCAGATAACGCTAGGCATTATCTAGGATAACACCTAGAGACCTTCCTTTCATCCCCTTTCTTCCACTTCCCATTTCCTCCCTTCCTACCTCTTTCACAACTCCACTTCTTAATATAAACTTTTCTCCATTTTATAAAACTCATACTAAATTATAATCATCTTTTTTTTTACGATCTACTCATCAATCAACAAGCTATTGATCTCAAATTGTGTTCAAGGTATGGCTATTTACTTTATAATTTTATAATATATGATTTTAGGTTTGTTGTGAAGGTTGGTTCATTATAGATAGTGAAATTGTTTTTGTTTTGTATGTATAATGGCTCCTAATGTATTCTTACCATATGTTATTATGATGGTGAATTGGTGGTAGACGATGATAACCTTGGCAAATACGTTGGAGGGTCGTATAAACCGACAAAATTAGTTCGAGGATGTAACTTAGTTCAGTTGAAAGATTCAGTATATAAATCGAGAAAGTTTAAATCCGATGAATTTGACATTGATCTAATATGTAATTGGCCTACGGATTCTGTATTGAAAGCCATTAAAATAGCTGCTGATGATGATGTGGATAAAATGTTTTCAGCTGTAACAAAATCCATATAGCTTTTTGTTATAAAAAGCAAATTGGTTCAAGTACTAGAAGAGACAGCTCCAATAGTAGATGACCTTGAATGTCAAAATATTGTTGAAAGGTTTGTTCATCAAAATGTATTGTCGAGCTCTAATCCGTCGAGCTTTAATACTTCAACCTTTGTTTTTCCACTGTTACAAGTTATCAACATGATATTCAATACAATGACCCTAATTCTATTGAAGGAAGCTTCATACATATGATGTAAAGTTTGATTGCATTTTGGTTATTTGTTGGATGTATATGCATATGTCATTATTGTAGTTCTTAAGTACTTTGTTTTGTATCCAATTTTGTTACTCAGCAGTCGAATCCTTTTAGCTTTGCTGGACTGTCAAATTATTACATGTCCCATTTCATTCATCCTACACAATATTAGTTACAACATTTAACTCTGAGGTATGTGAAATATTTACAGTTAGCTCATTGGTTTTGTATGTGAAATATTAGATATGGCTGTTACATGTCACATTTTTTGAATTTTCAATGCTCAAATCCACGACATTGCTACACAATCAAATACCCAAGTAGTAAACGTGATTATTGTTGCGAATGAGGTAGAAGACAATATTGACAAGGACACGGTTGGAATAGATGAAGGAAAGTACGATGATCGCCCTATTAATAGTATGGATGTAGTGAGCGTACCAGAGAATGACGTTTCTTGGATAAATAACATGCAAGTAAACAATTAACAATTAAACTATAATTTTGCCGATTTGGAAGATAGATCTACTGAAGATAGTAATGAGAATGAAATGTAAGTACCCCTTGATGATGACTTATGTACGACCCAACTAATGGCAAAGTTAGTTGGTGCAAATATTCAATTCACAAATGAGATATTTTCAACATTAAGTGTCCAAAACGGTTTCAAACTCGGTATGATATTTGAAACGAAAGAAAAATTCAAATGACAATTAAGTGAATGGTCAATTCTTCACGTTGTTTCCTTTAAACCTATCAAGTCCAATAAAACTAAGTATACTGCTATCTGTAATGTCGATGTTAATTTTCCATGGAGAATTCATGCAATTGTGTCAAAAAATCCGAGAAAAATTGGTGGATTGTAAGAAAGTATCCAAGCAAACTCAAATGCATGACTCCAATGGTTAACTCAAATCACAAGCAGACAACGTCCTCATTTCTTGTTTTGAAGATCTTACCATTTGTAAAATCTGATTTGAATATAACCGCTGGTACTGTACATGTTTTAATGGAGGAACAATTGTTTGTTAAGATTAGTTATATGAAGGCATGGAGAGCATTGCATAAGACAGTCAAAAAATACATGGTGATTGGGCGGAATCATATAGCACCTTAAGGCAGTATTTCACATAAATTGAAAAAACAAATCTGAAAAGCATTGGACATGTTTTTACGGATGATGTTGGAGTGCTTGAACGTGCTTTTTAGGCATTTGGACCGTGTATTGAAGGATTTGCACATTGTCGTCCATTACTATGTATTGATGGTACACATTTATAAGGGAAATACAAAGGAATATTGCTAGTAGCTACTGCTGCAGACGCGGATGACGATTTATATCCATTGGCTTATGCGATTGTTGGGTCTGAATCTGTTGATAGTTGGGGTTGGTTTTTTGCTTGCATGCATCACTTTATTCATATCGTCAATGATTATCGAATTACTTTTATTTCTGACAGAATGAAGGGCATACCGAATGCTTTGGAACAAAGTGGCGTTTACCTCATAAGCATCATTTTTGTGCCAGACATCTCAAGGCTAACTTTCAAGCAGCTGGTTTTAAAGACAAATGACTGACCGGGCTATTTTATGCTGCAGCTTGTGCTTTAGAGGAAGTCAAATACCATAAAATTCGTGAAATAATAAAGAACATTAGCTAGAAGGCGCATAATTGGATTGAAAAAAGTTTACACGCGAAAGAGGAAAATTGGGCTTTTTGCAAAGATGATGGTGCTAGATTTCATTTAATGACCACAAATGCATCAGAAAGCTTTGTTGGTATATTGAAAAGGGCTCGATCATTACCTGTGAAAGCATTGGTTGCTCGTACTTTTTTCCGATATGTAGATATTTTTGTCAAACAAGAGAAACAACGCGAACTTTAAAACCAAACTTACACCTAAGTGGGAAACAAAGATTGCTAGACGAGCCGATGAAGCAAGACGCGCAAGAGTAGTTCAATTAACCCGGTAGAATGGTCTGTGGTGCATTATTTTGGGGATGAATTCAAAGTGCTAATCAATGATGATTCTTGCTTCTGTATGTGCAATATTCTTTGCTACAACATTTACCTTGTATGCATGTAATGAAGGCTTGTTCGTCAGTTTCAACGGGAGCTAATAGAGCTCATCACGATTTCGCTTCAACACATTGTACAGTCGCGAAATATCTAGCCGCGTACATGCCGGAATTTTACCCCGTTAATGATAAACGATATTGGACGTTAATGGCTAATCAGTTGGTATTGCTTCCTACAGTAAAAAGACCGCCAGGACATCCAAAGTCCACTAGATTCAAAAATACTATGAACGAAGGTCAAACATCAAAAGGAAACAGGTGCAGCAAATGCGGTATGGATCATAAGAAAAATCATTGTACTTCGGTTATATAAATTCATGTAACTGTATTATCTTTGTAGTTGTTGTAACTTTTTAATATAACATAAGTCATCCGAGTTTCATTCATAATTCACACGACATAATTGATTACATAACTCTTCAGCGTATTACATAAATTTCATAAGTAATAGAGTTACAACGCATTCATAATATAGTTACTTCCTATTACTTGGTCCAGCACCTGATCCACTATGAAGGTACTCTGTAAAGTTGTACCCTCGACTCATTAAAGCGTTCCGATACTCTAAATTTTGTTTCTGCAATCGTTTGTTCTCAGCTTGCATCTCCATTTCGTATTCAAACCCTCTAGGGCACATCTCAGGATCTAACAATTTAAAAGAATTGCAACATGCAATAGCTTTAGGCCGAATTTTATGACCCTCATAAGATTCACAGCTGTAGAAACGACGTCCTGCATTCTTGTCATTTCTGCAAACAACTATATCACATTTTGCACCACAATCACAATATACTTGAGGAGCTGGTACGCTATCAAGCGCATGTATGCTGCGATAGGACATTACATTCGTCACTCTAGCCGGTAACCACCGTCTTGGACGAACCTCAACCACTTCATCTTCTGAAATATGCATCTGCGGATACTGCTGTACAACTTCAAGTTGGGTCTTAGGAACAAAATCAATGTCGCGGGTTAAACAATCTTCTACCATCGCACCAATGTGATTTTTTCCAAATTCATCATATATTTTCATCATTGTCTCATCATCAATTTCCTAATTATCCGCTTTTCCCCTACAACAAAAGTAAAATAACTATATACTAGAAATATAGAGAATAGCAAGAGAAACGAAATCATTAACCTATTATAGAATTCGTATGTAAAATCTAACCTGATTTCCAGCTCAATCGCAAATACTAAGATACAAATTGGTAGTTTTTTGAATTAGAGAATAGTTAGAAAATTAGGTTGCCATTGGTGAAGTTTTGGGAAAGCATAAGAGACAAAGGAAATAAAGAAAGTAGGTGGAAAACTAAACCAATTCATGTTTTCTTTGTCTCCTTCGGAGGCAATGAGCATTTGATTCAGCGTTATCCCCGATATGCCTCATTGGCGTTATCTGAGATAATGCTCTGACGATTGCACACTGCCATCAAAAGCGTCAGTGAGCATTTGATTTAGCGGTATCTCAAATGCTTAAAAGCGTTATCCGAGATAACGCTCTGACGATTTCTCACTGCCTCCACAAGAGGCAGTGAGCATTTGATTTAGCGGTATCTTAGATGTCGCCTGTGTAAAAAAAATTAAAAAAATTGGTAGCATCTAGGATGCCTCCAGTTCAGAAAAAGCGGCCCAAATCAAAAAAGAAAAATTCTTTTAAGAATTTGTAGAAGTGTACGACGTGTAAACTGGATACTTCGAAATTCGAGTGGAGACAAGTTGTGGTATCAATTTTTAAGATAAGAGTGATGTTTCAATATGTTGTTTAGATAAGCATGGTTTTACATCTATGTGAAACATCGTATTTTTTGTTTTCCCATATTATTTTTTACTTTTAAGTTCTATATTACATTAAAAAGGTGAGATTTAGTTTGGATATCACAAGTCAAGACCAGATATAGCTGCTTACCAAAGCTGATATTATATAATTACAAATTGAAAGGACTATAAGCTGATTCTTTGTCTTTCTTGCAATTTAAAAAGCATCTTAGTATTATTATTTAATTGATAGGTGATTTAGCTGTTAATCGGGCGGACCGGACCGGACAGAGGGGTGTTCGTGTCTTGTCCTATAAGACTTTCGGGCGTACACGGACCGGACGTGGTGTTGATTCAGACATTGTTTGTACAAGCCGAACAACAAACGGACAAGGTTCAGACAAAAAACATCGAACATTTTCAGACAGACATATTTTTGTACACTTTTTCTTGTCCTAAATCATGTCCTAAATGATACACGGACCAGACACATTAGCCCTTCGGACCGAGTCGTACATCGGACTGTCATGTCCGTTTAACATCCCTAAATACAGCTCCAGCTTTAAACTGTTGTTAAACATGTAAATTGTTTAATTGACGGTATAGATTAAATATATATTTCTATTTTTATGTATGATATTTTAGTCAGGCTCTCAAACTTCAACCAAGTTATTGATTATATAGAGAGCCTCTTCAGAAGCTTCTTTCTAGTATGTCTCTATTAAAGCATGAATTTCCCTTAGATTAGCAAACTTATTATTTTCTTAAAACTCCTTTTCTAGTATTTTAATTAATTTATATTTTTATCACTTTTATGTATTATTTTTAATTGGATCTCCAATGATTCAAGAAAGTTATTGATTACAGATGGGTTGTATAATTAATTTAAAGTAGATTTAGTTTCTATGATGTGTATTGTGCCTGCCTTTTTTACAATAACTATATAATTTTGTAAGCTTACCTCCTACGATTGTCATTTATATTTTGTCCTTTGTATTTTCATTTTCTTTGGGCTTTTATACATAGATTAGCATTCATTTTAACAATTTCAAACGTATTAAGTTATGAACTTCTAAAATTTTGCTTGATTTTTTTGACACTTTTCAGAAAAGCAAGGGAGAAATTTTGTGGAACATGTATTTTAAGTATAATTCATTTTCTTAGTTGACTATTTTTTGGAATGTGCTTATAGTTATTCTTAATGCAGGAAAGAAGCCAATAACTTAATCGGTTATGAGAAGTTGGCCAATGCTACTTTAAACGAAAACATTGTTTCCAGATCCAAACAACAAGGTGTTGATCTACATCCAGTGTATGTTACAGACATATGTTGTAGTACACATGCCACTGAATTTGATATATGTTATCACAGTGAATACTGTGGGTTTCTTTATACTATGTACATATTTATCGCTATTAGATAACTGTGAGGATTGAGTTAACTCTAGACCATATGACGCTTCTGTAAGCAAGTCTACTATGTCATATGCATATACATATTTAGTTATGGAGCCCTTGTATCAAACTAAGATTCCTTTGATGAGGTACAATACATAAATGATGCAAACCTACTCTCATTCGCACTTCGTATCTTACATGGTCACTTTTTTGGCAGCCTATAATTCTTCATATTTGCATTCTTTTTCCATATATTGGGCTAGTTGCAGATGTGGTTAGAAAAGCTGCAGTAAGTTGAATCTTCGTTCTATGCAGTTATTTATAGTTAAAGTTGTAAAGTAATATCCTCTTAGAGCATCTCCAATAGAATTCAGCGTAAGAATATTACGCGCTGTAAGACTACGGGAAAGAAGATGAATGTTTCCCAACAGTTGGAAAAAATAATCCGTCACGAGCCCATTTTATCGGCTCGTGACGTTGCGAGCCTATTTTATCGGCTCGTGACGTCGCGAGCCCATTAAATCGGCTCGCGACAGAAGAAAATGCCAAAAAATTAATTTGGCATTTTCTGGTGTCACGAGCCAATATTATAGGCTTGCGAGGTTGTAAGCTGATAAAATAGGCTCGCAACGTCGCAAGCCGATAAAATCGGCTCATGGGGACAATTCCGCATTCAGAATTGGTTCCGCAATATCTTGCTGAATATTCAGCATTAGAACATTTGTTGGGTGCGATTTTTGATACAATTCAGCATTCAGAAGGTGAATTGCTTCACCGTTGGAAGTGCTCTTAAACCGTCTGTTTTCTATATACAATCATGACTTATCTACTTAGAAGGTTATTGAAAGATATATGTTAGTTACAGCTTATGCAGTACTTGGTATTTTAAATTTATTGATGTCTCAGACTATAACTGCCGAACTAGCTATGATTGGTCAAGGTGGAAAGGTAATATCTTCAGTTGATTTTTCTATTGACATTGTTTTTTTGCCGATCATTTACATATTATCTTGCTTTTCATTTATGTAGTTGAATATTTTTACGTATAGGGCTCTAGTTTGTAATCATACTCTATGGGACCTTCAAACATTTTTTTACTTTATATTATCCAATTCAGTTTTTGTTTATGTTGTTGTTTTTTATTATTGTATTGGTGATGTTTCTTGTTTAAAATAATTTTTTCTAATTTTAGTGCAGTTTTTGATAAATGGGTCGAATCGGGTCGAGTTGACCCTTTAACTAGTCGGATTGGGTTGGATCAACCCGTTTATTGAATAGGTTAAATGGGTCGGGTTTTTTTATGCTTTGAATGAGTCATGTCAAATTCTACTCGATCTGACCTATTTGAGGGGTCTAATTTTTTCTTATATATTTACTTTGCTATTCTACTAGGTAGAAATTTGATAAATATTAATGGTAAGATGTTTTTACTAAATGGATAAATTATGTGCAAATATTTATAGTTGAAAACTATCTAGAATCCACCGGAGGCAGTATTTGTGTATTTCATTCTATATTTGATAGACATGTTTTGTATAAAGATGCACTTAAACTTGATAAAGTTTTATTACATTTGCTACTAAAATTTTATTACATTAGCTACTACATTCATAGCTAGAGGTGAGCAAATGTTTGTTCGGTTTGAAACCGTTCAAAAATGTTAAAAGCAAAATAACCATTCACGAAACATAAACCGAACAACTAAACCAATATTTTTTGGAACCAAAACCAAGCGAACCGATAATATTTGGTTTGGTTTGGTTGGTTTATTTGGTTTGTCTTAGAATGAAATAATTCTTCTAGTTGTTGACATAACATAGGATTAAAACAAATAATTGAGTTCATAAGATGCAAATATTTGACAAAACAAACTTTTCTTCTGAAAACATTGATAAGAAACTAAAGAAAAATAACATTGTTACGAAAATATAATAAATAATAGCATTGTTGGAGGTAATTTTTCATCTTTAATGTAAGTAAATTTTTAAAATTTGGTTTAATTGGTTGGTTCAGTTTTCAAATATTAAAAACCAAACCCGACCAATAAGCTAAAGTAATATAAAAGTGAAAACCAACCAATTAACTTACGAAACAAATCCCAACCAATCGAACTCAATTGGTTTAAATGGTTTGACCAATAAATGCTCACCCTTATTCATTGTTACTGTCTATACATATTTCTTTAGAGAGCTGACTATACAAGGTTTTCTATTTACTCTGTGACTGGTTAAACTTCTATTTTATGAATTAATGAAAATGTGGTTAGTTATCAAAGAATTTTGTGCAAAGCTGCTAGAAAATCTGTGATTGTTCTATTACAATTGTATTTTTAATTAGTTTATCAATAATATTGCCTATAGATACACAATAAATTTGGAATTGTTTGTGGATGCTTTATATTTTTTTGGTCTAGCAATGAGTGAATCATGTAAGTTGTGAAGAACTTCAATATTTTATTCTTAGTATAATTTTGAAAACTGTAAATAATTTGTATTTTTCAAGTAAATAATTTGTGTTTCCCACTTAAAACATATAAGTTATTTTGTGATTTTCTGTTTTCAAAAAATAAAGGCTTGATATTACAATTTTTAGTAGTTAGAGTTTGAGTGCACCACTTTTAGATTATGGATGCGCGGATGGACTAAATAATTTTTTCATTAACTTTTTTTTCAGGTTTCTTTTTATACTAAAATATGCTTGTTAACTAGCTATATAACAGTTTGGCCTTACTCACATGGGACCAAGACTATAAATTTCAACAACTAGTTCAATGCTTTTTTGTTTATTTCTAAGAAGCAAAGCCTTGAGCTAAGTTCCTTAAAGTTTGTGAATGGAGCAGGGCCTTATTTTGGTTGCCCCCTTGTGCGTGATAGAATATTAATCATTGAAATTTTATTAGTTGGATGCATTTTGATATATTGATTTGTCATGATTTTAATTCTCTTAATGACTGTCTTTGCGTTCTCTCTGTAAAAGAAGAGTCAATTCTATGAGTTCTGGTGTCTACGGTTAAATTTAAAGTAAAGCCTATTTAATTATTCTAAGTGTTACATACAATTTTTGTAAGTTATCGATAAAAAATAGATGAATAAAAAAACAACACATTTCATGTTCTTCCATTTTTTTTGAAATGAAGAAATATATACATCAAAAGTGGAGAAAAAACGTCTTTTTTTATGATTTAAAAAACATCCAAAAGTGTTTAATAACACCCCACTGAATCAAAGCAAGCCACTATAGAAAATGAAAACAAAATCAACAAACTACAACGAGATATAATACCACAATATATGGAATAACCAATAAAATAAAACACTCTCTGCTTGATAGGAAGACCACTAGCAAGCCAGAGCCTACAGTGCACCAGACACTAGTTCCCAAGCCGAGAACCCACCACCAACCTCATTAACGACTAGAGAAACCGACTAATAAAGCAATCCAAATCTCCAGTCCGACACCGGCTTCCCTAGTATACATGCCTAAGTTACAACTTAAAATATAAATTGTATACCATGCCAAAAGGGGATGATGAATTGCAATTACCATCCACACAATCGCGATCTGCATCATAGAAACTGAAAATATAAATTTAGAATTCATAGACAGTTATAAAAACCAACCAACTTGGCAACTAAAACCAGTCTCCACTCAACCATCAAAAACTGCGGATTAAACAATCTTTTTCATGTCATTTACATTTGATTCTTTCGTTTCTATACTTCTTTTCAACTCCACCCTTACCATGTTAAAATATACAAAAAAAAAAATGTAAGTTAGTATCTATTGTGCATTAACTTGGTTATTCGCTCTGATCATCATCATGGCTAATCAACGTAGTATCTTTCAGCTGCTTCAGCATCTGATCATCTACGTCATTGCATTCATTGTCGTTTTTTTTGGGATTTCAGCAAGATTTGAGCCATAAGATTCCATCAATTCAATTTGTTTTCCTAACTAATTCTGATTCTCTAATTCTCCTGTTCAATAATGAATTGCATTTTTTGCAATACTTATACTCCGTTTATAGTAGATCAGATCTCCTTTTCGCCTTAAGAAGCCCTGTCTCTAATTTATTGATTTTCATTTTAAGGCTGATATTTTCCTTCCTAATTTTAGTGTTCTTCCTGAGAATGGGTGTGGAATAACCAAATTAACATGACTACAAGAGGATGTGTTTAAAAGAAACTTTATGAAATTAGAAGCAAACAAAATAAAATTCATCAGCAATTGATACATTGTATACCATGGCTTCTCTTTGTGTAATCCATGATATACTCTCCGCCATGATGGCTGTTTTGTTTTCCTATGTTCTTGATCTACTCCACCACCACCTTGAGGGATACACTCTTTTTTTTAAAAAAAAAAAAAAAAAAAGTGGTTAATGCATATCATCTTTTAACATTTTTTTTTACCAAATTAGATGTTCGAGAAAGAAAAAGAAAAAATGTTTAATGGAATATTACCTCTTTATTATCAAATCCGTTCTCCTTACAAAAATCACCTCGCCACTTTTTTGGTGGTATAAACTTAGTGCATTTTCATTATCTTGTATTCTTGGTATTATTGTTTTCATTTTCAATTATCTGTATTATGTCTGATTGTTTAACGATGTTTGGTTCTTCCTATTTATAAGTAATCGGGAATATTATAACAATATCTAAGCATGTTACATTGTACAATAATGGTTGCATATAGTCGCGAAGCCTGCCCAAGCGCTCGGCTAGTAAAAAGTACTGTAATGGTGAAGTCAGCATAGTCATCTGTTTGGTACAAAATATAAATCGAAACCAGCCCAAAATTTATATGTTGTACCAAAAAGATCACTATGTTGGCTTGTAACATCACGAGATTTTACGACAATTTAAAATATTTAATTTAATGTGTTTTGAATAAAAGTTTTTTTTAAATATTAAAATTTATTATTTATGTCTTATATTAATAAGGTAGGAATAAGATTTGACTTGTTGAACAAAAATATGCAATAGCTATATATGAGAAAGTTGGAGTTGATAATTTATTTATATAGAAATTTGATATTTATTTGAATTTCTATATTTTGATTTGATTAGAGATTATAACTGTTGAATTTAATTTTAGGTAGATAAGTGAAAACTAAATATTTTATTAATAAATATTGAAATTTGACATTTTTGTAAATAATATCAGAATTCGATGAAACTACTTTTATTTGATCCAGAATTGTAAATTATTGTAATTTCTAAAATTTCATAATCAACAGAATTATAGTTTGATCGTAAGAAATTAAAACGCATATAAATTTATATGTCCAATTTAATTATATAATCATGTTTTAAAATAAAACTGGTACAGACTTTGGAATTGGGCCTTGAAACCTATCTCATTGTGTTCAGAAGGCATCAAAACCTATTGTTAGACAGTAAGCGGGCCTGATTTGGACTTAGTCCGAAATTTTGCTTTGAAACACGCTAAGCAAGAATTATAATATTAAAATAATTTCTTAAACCCTAAATGTTTTCTATGGCCACCGCCTCATATTTTCTATGGCCAGAAATGTTCAGATTTCCTTCCTCTTTTTTTTCCAATCTGTTCAATGAAATCAAACACTTCCTGAATGAAAATGGTAGCTCTTCGAGAGATCTTCGATTCCATAAGGTTGGATCGAATTTTTATAATCTATATTCGCCAAAATTTTATGACAAAGGCGCACAGTTTGAAGGGGGTTTGGAGACTGACGGGGAGGCTAGGGGTGATCGGAATTGGGCTGCAGGCGGAGTCAACGACGGTGGTTTGGGTGACAGTGGCCGATCGCGGTCCGGCTACATGTAGGGTGTGTGTGGTTCGAAGATTAGAAGCGGATTTGGGTTCCTGAAAGAAAAACGCGAATACGAGAAGGAGGGCGGATCTTTTAGCGCTGACGTTGCAGTTGATGTATGGTGAGGGGTTTTATTTTATTTTATTATAAATTTGAAAATTCAAATGTTTAAACTCGTATAACTTTCTCATATGACCTCAAATCGACACGTGGTTTGTTGCGTTGGAATCGTATCGACGAGCTCTTCGCGATGGAGCTGATTTGGACAAATTCTGAGACTGTTGATTTTTGATCTAAAAATTTGGATTTGAATTCCGTTTGAAACCAAGGTGAGTGATTAAACCCACTCACATCTAGCTAAAATATTCTAATATTAGTTAAATTAATATCATGTCATGGTATGATTGTATTGTTTGCTGTTTGATAGTTATAATTGCATATTATGTTGATTGACACCGATAATTTAATTTAATTGGACTGTTAGAATGAAATTTTCAGTTAAGTTGAAATTCTATATAGTTGCTAGTTTTAAAAAATACACCCGACATCTGATTACTGGTAAAATTATGAATTGTTGGAATGTATTGACATGATATATGGATCAGTTATGATATATTTACATATTAATGTTTATTTATGTGAATTTACCTGTTATTCACCTTGATTTTATATAACAAGTGTTTGTATTGATTAATCCCAACCATTACCCTAGATGTTACGGGCATCAAATAAGCTAGGGATTAAAATCATTAAAATGAATTAAGAACGTAGGTTGAAATGATAAATACCTATGACCCTGATTTGGAAATGATATATATCCTTTTCCAAAATACTAAAATTAAAATTTTTAAGTATTACTTGGCCATATGACAGAAAATTATATACGGACACCGATTGGTTAAATAAAAACTGTTTTTTAACCCTTAATTTTGGAATATTGTTTTAAAGACAATAAATGATATTATTAATTGATTTTCTTTGAATTTGAACTTTAAGCTTTGAAATTTTAAATTTTAAATTTTAAGAAATTCGTAAATGTGAATAACTAAAGTTTGAATTGAATTATTAAATCGAATTTGAACTTTAAGCTTTGAAATTCTATTATTTGAATCGAATTATTAAAATTATTTGAAATCGAACTGTTGAATCGAATTGAAAGATAAATGGGAAGTCAAATCCTTTTAAATTAAGATATCGAAATTTAGTCGATTGATTTGAAACTGAAATATGATTTCCAGTTTGGTTAAATTTTGAAGAAACGATTCTAATTCCAACTATAGTATTTTAACCATTTTATAAACTATTTTATATTTTAACTATAGATTTTTCTAAATCTGAAAATTCTAATTTAAATACAAATTATTTATATTCAAACTATTTAAATTATATATCTAAACTACTTTTTTTTAACTATTTTAATATTCAATTTATTTTAAAGTTGGAATTATTTCAAGATTTTAAATTGGTTTGAATAGAGATTTTATTATGAATAATATTATGTCTTGAATATCGAAATGATTTTAAGAAAATCTAATATTTTGATATGAAGTACGAACCCTTTGAAATGTAATGGAACTGACCGATGTGAAAAATGTAAACGATTGGTTGTTAAAGAGACCGGGATCGGCTATTGTCATACTCTCTACCAATATCGAAAACCACTTTAACAACTGTGTATGCAGTGGAGTTCCAGAATGGAGGCGATTACCGGATTTGAAGAAAGAGAATGATAATGGATATCCTTGACCTTCGGATCATAATTAAAATGACTAAAACAGGGCTATACCGAGACCAAGTGGAGTTAGCTACCTCCATCGGCAACACTTCTTCCTTTATTACTATAGTCCCTCAGTTTGATTGATTTGATTTGATGCACATCCGTGATTTGGGAGTGTTGTTCGAGGTGGGCGGTAGTCGCGGCTATGCGTTACCACCAGTCTGGGCATGCAACTAGTATATTCATACTATGGGAAATCCTCGTGTGCCTTGTCATATTATCCTGATCGAGCCCCCTACGATTTTGATTTAACGTTGTCGTATCACGGCGCATCCCTATCCGCCGACGTACTGGTGTGTTATATGCAAACTGTACGGCAACGGTATAAATGGTGTAAGGGTAATAATGGTAATCCCGCTTACACTATTTCAATATATTATATTTAACCATAGACACTTATAATAGCATATTATATTACATAGTGTCTAGTTTAATGGATCCTTAGGAGATGGAAATTCCCGTAATATCCTTTAAGTTATTGCACTCATATTGTCGCATGAATCTGATTTAACTAATATGAGAATGTTTTAGTTCTGATTTGTCTTTTCTTTTATGCTCGGGTCAGCCTGAGTTTTCAGTTATTGAAGATACCATTTTGTAGATGAAGATGGATCTCAACAGACGTATTTATTACTATATATATCCGCTGCAAATATTGGTATGTTTATGACAGTTAACTCTGATAATCGTTATAAGTGTATAATCAAATGTATGTTTTAACAGCTTCATGAACTATCATTTAATTATTACATTTCGTCCTTCCACTGTGAGATTCTATGTTTGTTTTTTTCTTCTTCTCTTCTTTTTCTTATATAAATCCCAATAACTATCCGTATTTTTGATTTGTTTAAGTCGGCATTGAGGATCATTGTCGAGTTGAACGGTCAAAAATCTCGGATGTTACATTTGGTATTAGAGCTTTGGTTTAGCGAAAACCTTAGCTCTATTTGGGATTAACTCATTAGAGATAGGGTGGTAATACTCGAAAATGAGTTTGAGTGTATATGAGAGAGTGTACTTGTAATTTTGATATAAAATGATTTTGTATTGTGTTGATTTGTTGTGTTGAGTTTTTATGAATTCTGGTCGGTACTTGGGACGCCAAGGCATCGATAGGGATTTCTAAACACTCGAATAGGGTTTATTGACGTAATATTGTTTTGAATTATATTTATATATCTAATTATTTGAAAATTTATGAATTGTGATTTTTGTTGATGGTAATATTAGATTTTCATCTTTTATCATTCGATTGATCAATAATTTAGAACTATTGGTTATTGAATGATTTAAGAAAATTGAAATATTGAAAATTAATTCAGTAATGAAATAAGAAATTAAATATGAATTTGAGAATTTAATTTTCGGGTGGTTTTGTAATATTGATTTAAAAATGGTTTTGAAATAATATATTTATATTTTAAAAAGTTGTTTCATATAGAAATTGTTTTCAAATGAATTTTGAAAAAAAGTGTATATTTCCCCCTTTGCCTTTGGAAAATGATCTTGGTAATGAGTGCACAAATTATCGACGTTATTTTCAAGAGACTAAGTGGGGGAGACCACTTGGAATTTTTATACTTTGTTTGGAAATTTGGATTTCATTTAAATCCTTTAAATTATGGTTAGATATATTATTTTAAAGTTGATTTGGAAACGAACCCGAAGTTGAAATTTTAAGTTCTTGAATAGTTAATGAATTTCAAATTGTTGAAATAAACTAAAAATTGAAATTATAGAAATTTCTGAATATATAATAAGAAAATGAATCCAATAGAATTATAATTAAAATAAAACTCTTTGGAGGTTGAAACAATGAATTCAAAATAAATTGAAACTGTTGAACTTGTATGAAAATCGAACATTTCCATAGCATATATAACTTAACAATTAATCAAAAGGTAACATGTTATTGGAATAAAATTGGATAATATACAAGTACTGGTAAGGATAATGAATGTTGAAAAAAACTGACGGGAGATATATACGAATGAAAATTAAGTTATGAAATGAACGAGATATACTTGGTTATGCTTGAAATTGAATTTAACTAGGTAATGAAGATAAACCAAATCAATGAAATAAACTAGTAAAATCTTGTTTGGTAACAAATTGATTTGTTGGCTTTTAAAAATGAATAAACATAAATCACGACTATAAACGATGTATGCTTAGTTTGTTTTGGAATTGAATTCAACTAAGTGGGGCAAACAAACTAAATCAATGAAATAGGCTAATTTAGTGAATTATTCAGTTATGAATTAAATGTGTTGATATAGATGGTTGAATGTTTGACGATTTAAGATGGTCGATATTTTCAAGGTTGAATAAATGGTTAAGTAGTTTGTGAAAATACAAGTGAATTGGTTTATAATTTATAAATTTAACGATGGTTGAACGAATTAATTAAATTTAATTAAAACGAGCTCGTCGGGTAGCTGCAGTTCGTAATTTTCCGAATTGAAGTTTAAATGAATGTATAGGATCCAAAATAAATCGGAATTCTTTGAAACAAGAATCTTTTGGATCAATTGTAATATAATTTTCTAATGAAAGAGAAAATTTTAAATTCCGACTTGTAGATTTTAAGATATGTGTAATTCAAATTTTCAGAAAAATCGCGGTATGGCAATTCCTGATTTAAAACTAAAATATTAATAAAATCAAGTCGAATAAAAATTTATATGGCTAAATATATATAAATTGACAATTTCCTAATACGCCTTTTCGAGGATGAAAAGTTTTAAGTGGGGGAGAGTGTAACATCCCGATATTTTACGACAATTTAAAATATTTAATTTAATGTGTTTTGAATAAAAATTTCTTTTAAATATTAAAATTTATTATTTATATATTATATTGATAAGGTAGGAATAAGGTTTGACTTGTTGAACAAAAATATGCAATAGCTATATACGAGAAAGTTGGAGATGATAATTTATTTATATAGAAATTTGAAATTTATTTGAACTTCTATATTTTGATTTGATTAGAGATTATAACTGTTGAATTTAATTTTAGGTAAATAAGTGAAAACTGAATATTTTATTAATAAATATTGAAATTTGACATTTTTGTAAATAATAATAGAATTCAATGAAATTAATTTTATTTGATCCAGAATTGTAAATTATTGTAATTTCTAAAATTTCGTACTCACCGGAATTATAGTTTAATCATAAGAAATTAAAACGCGTACAAAGTTACATGTACAATTCAATTAAATAATCATGTTTTAAAAGAAAACAACTATAGACTTTGGAATTGTGCCTTAAAACCTATCCCATTGCGTTCAGAAGACGTCAAAACCTATTGTTAGACAGTAAGCGGGCCTGATTTGGACTCAGTCCGAAATTTTGCTTCAAAACACGCTAAATGAGAATTATAATATTAAAATAATTTCTTAAACCCTAAATGTTTTCTATGGCCGCTGCCTCATCTATTTTATATGGCCAGAAATGTTCAGATTTCCTTCCTCTTTTTCTTCCAATCTGTTCAATGAAATCAAACACTTTCTGAATGAAAATGGTAGCTCTTCGAGAGATCTTCGATTCCATAAGGTTGGATCGAATTTTTATAATCTATATTCATTAAAATTTGATAACAAAGGCGCACGGTTTAAAGGGGTTTTGGAGACTAACGTGGAGGCTAGGGTGATTGGAATTGGGCTGCAGGCGGAGTCGGCGACGTCAGTTTGGGTGACAGTGGTCGATCGAGGTCCGGCTACATGTAGGGTGTGCATGGTTCGAAGATTAGAATCGGATTAGGGTTCCTGAAAGAATAAAACGAATACGAGAAGAAGGAGGGCGGACCTTTTAGCGCTGACGTGGCAGTTGATGTATGGTGAGGGGTCTTATTTTATTTTATTATAAAATTGAAAATTCAAATGTTTAAACTCGTATAACTTTCTCATACGACCTCAGATCGACATGCGGTTTGTTGCGTTGGAATCATATCGATGAGCTCTTCGCGATGATGCTGATTTGGACAGATTTTGAGACTATTGATTTTTGGGCTAAAAATTTGGATTTGAATTTCGTTTGAAACCAAGGTAAGTGATTAAACCCACTCACATCTAACTAGAATATTCTAATATTAGTTAAATTAATATCATGTCATGATATGATTGTATTGTTTGTTGTTTAATAGTTATAATTGCATATTATGTTGATTGACACCGATAATTTAATTTAATTGGACTGTTAGTATGAAATTTTCGGTTAAGTTGAAATTCTATATAGTTGCTAGTTTAAAAAAACCACCTGACATCTGACAACTGGTAAAATTATGAACTGTTAGAATGTATTGACATGATATATGGATTGATTTTGATATATTTACATATTAATGTTTATTTATGTGAATTTACCTGTTATTCACCTTAATTTTATATAACTAGTGTTTGTATTGATTAATCCCAACCATTACCCTAGATGTTATGGGCATCAAATAAACCAGGGATTAATCATTAGAATGAATTAAGAACGTAGGTTGAAATGATAAATACCTATGACCCTGATTTGGATTGAAATGATATATATCCTTTCCAAATTACTAAAATTAAAATTTTTAAGTATTACTTGGCCATAAGATAGAAAATTATATACGGACACCGGTTGGTTAAATAAAAACTGTTTTTAACCTTGAATTTTGGAATATTGTTTTAAAGACAATAAATGATATTATTAATCGATTTTCTTTGAATTTGAACTTTGAAATTTTAAATTTTAAATTTTAAGAAATTCGTAAATGTGAATAACTAAAGTTGAAACTGAACTGAATATAAAATTTAAATTTACCGAAATTAAATCTTCGATATTTACTTTAAATTTACTTTATTTATAGTAATAATTGAATTGTGATCTTGAGATTTTAAAAATCGAATAATTCAAAATGAGAACTATAATTGAAATTTAGTTATTTGAATCAAATTATTTGAAATCGAACTGTTGAATCGAATTGAAAGATAAATGGGAAGTCAAATCCTTTTGAATTAAGATATCGAAATTTAGTCGATTGATTTGAAACTGAAATATGATTTCCAGTTTGGTTAAATTTTGAAGAAACGATTCTAATTCCAACTATAGTATTTTAAACCATTTTATAAACTATTTTAATAATAATTACTTTTCTTTGTAGACTATTTACCTTATAACTATTTTATATTATTTAATTATTTTAAATAAACCATTTTAATAATTAAATATTTATTTTATAAACTATTTTATATTTTGACTATAGATTTTTATAAATCAGAAAATTCTAATTTAAATACAAATTATTTATTTTCAAACTATTTAAATTATATATCTAAACTAATTTAAATATATTTTTAACTATTTTAATATTTAATTTATTTCAAAGTTGTAATTGTTTCAAGATTTTAAATTGGTTTAAATGGAGATTTTATTATGAATAATATTCTATCTTGAATATTGAAATGATTTTAAGAAAATATGATATTTTGATATGAAGTACGAACCCTTTGAAATGTAAAAGAACTGACCTGTATGAAAAATGTAAACGATTGGTTGTTAAAAAGACCGGGATCGCCTATTATCATACTCTCTGCCAATACCGAAAACCACTTTAACAACTGTGTACGTGGTGGAGTTCCAGAATGAAGTAGGTTGATTTGGTGGCGATTACTGGATTTGAAGAAAGAGAACGATAATTGATATCCTTGACCTTCGGGTCATAATTAAAACGACTAAAACAGGGCTATACCGTGACCAAGTGGGATTATCTACCTCCATCGGCAACACTTCTTCCTTTATTACTATAGTCCCTCGGTTTGATTGATTTGATTTGATGCGCATCCGTGATTTGGGAGCATTGTTCGAGGTGGGCGGTAGTCGCGGCTATGCATTACCACCAGTCCGGGCGTGCAACTAGTATATTCATACTCTGGGCATTCCTCGTGTGCCTTGTCATATTATCCTAATCGAGCCCCCTACGATTTTGATTTAACGTTGTCGTATCAAGGCGCATCCCTATCCGCCGACGTGCTGTTGTGTTATATGCAAACTGTACGACAACGTTATAAACGGTGTAAGGGTAATAATAGTAATCCCGCTTACACTATTTTAATATTTTATATTTAACCATAGACACTATTATTATAGCATATTATATTATATAGATCTAATTTAATGGATCCTTAGGAGATGGAAATTCCCGTAACATCGCTTAAGTTATTACACTCATATTATCGCATGAATTTGATTTAACTAATATGAGAATATTTCTGTTCTGATCCGAGTGTTTTTGTCTTTTCTTTTATGCTCGGGTCAGCCTGAGTTTTCAGTTATTGAAGATACCATTTTGGAGATGAAGATGGAGCTCAACAAACGTATTTATTACTATATATATCCGCTGCAAATATTGGTTTGTTTATGCCAGTTAACTCTGATAATCTTTGTAAGTGTATAATCAAATGTATGTTTTAACAGCTTCATGAACTATCATTTAATTATTATATTTTGTCCTTCCGCTGTGAGATTCTATGTTTGATTTTTTTCTTCTTCTCTTCTTTTTCTTATATAAATCCCAGTAACTATCCGTATTTTTGATTTGTCTAAGTCGACATTGAGGATCATTGTCGATTTGAACGGTCAAAAATCTCGGATGTTACAGGGCTTCGCCATTACAACACTTTTTACTAGCTGAACGCTTGGGCTACCTTCATCACTGTACGCAACCATTATTATACAACATAACATTTTTCTGAATTTGTTCATGAGGGAAACCGACCGGAGTCGTAAAACCCTCCCTAGTGCACCTAGCCCGGTCCGCGAGCACCACATAAGTGGCTGATCTTAGCGTATGCACCATTTTAAGTTTCGAACCCATGTCACTATTACCATGGCGCAAGGTCCTTAACCGCTGGGCTACCATTGCGGACTATTGTACAACATAACATGCTTATATATTATTCTAATATTCCCTATTACTTGTAAACAAGAAGAATCAAACATCGATTAACAGTCCGATATAGTACAAATAATTGAACATGAAAACAATAAGACCAAGATGACAAGATAAGGAAAACGTACTGAGCTTATATCACCAAGAGAGTGGCACAGTCATCTTTTTATAAATGACGAATCAAATGATGAGGAGGTTATACTCCATTAAACATTTTTTCCTTTTTCTTTGTCAAACATCTATGGTTAAAAATGCTAAAAAAATGATATGCATCAACTACTTTGTAAAAAAAGAAAGAGTGTAGGTCGAGGAGATTAAGAACATAGGAAAACAAAACAACCATCATGGTGGAGAGTGTACCATGGATTGCACAAAGAGATGGAATTGTATACAATGTATCAATTGCTAGTGAATTTTATTTTGTTTGGTTCTGATTTCATAATTTTTTTTTCTAAACGCATCCTCTTCTAGTCATGTTATTTGGTTATTCCACACCCGTTCTCAAGCAGAACACTGAAATTAGATGGGAAAATATTAGTTTTAAAATGAAAATCAACAAAGCAGAAATCAAGCTTCTTGAAACCAAAAGGAGATTTGATCTGCAACAAATGAAGTATAGTTATTGTGAAAAATCCAATTCATTACTGAATAGGGAACTTAAAATTATTTGAGAAAGAGATTTAGAGATTAAATTGAGTGATTCTTATAATGCAAATCTTGCTGAAATTCTAAATAAAATGACAACGACGTTGATGATCAAATGCTGAAGTAGTTGAAAGATATACGATGATAAGCCATAATGGTGATCAGAGCGAATAACCAAATTAATGCAAAATGGATATTTAATTTACGTATTTCTTTGTATATTTTGGCATGGTAAGGGTGGAGATGGAAAAAGAAGTATATGGATGAGAGAATCAGATGTAAATAATGTGAATTTTTTTTTAATTTAGTTTGCTTTTATTGTGGTTGAGCAGAAATTGGTTTTAGTTGCCAAGTTGATTATTACAATTCATCATCCACAGTACAAAATAAATAAATAAATAAATAAATAACTACATACTAGTTAAATTAAAACATTCTTTTTAAATGGTTAGCTTAGAGTTGTAAACGCATATCGTTTACTTTATAGCTATCTTTAAATATCTCGTTAGAATATTCAATTATTGTTATATGCAAATGTATTATATATTCCTTAAAGTTACAACTCGAGCCTTTGAATTTATGAATGAATCAAAGCCTTGTTCTAGGTATTATTTCCTTATGTTTGCGGTCTCTTAATAAAAACAGAGTTGTTCCTACAAATTCTAGTATCTAAAACTAAATTTAAAACTAGGCCTCTGCTCACACTCTAATGACTATAAAATACATTTTTTTCCCAAAAATTTGTATTAAATATTAATAATAAATATATTAATAAGGTGTTATGTTTCAGTTCTTTCGTTAAATTATAGTCATCAATGGTATTGTTTAGCATGGGAAACATTTACATTTCCACTACTAGTGTGCGAGTATTCTTAACTTCAGTATTGGTAATATTATCAATGTTGTTCATTTTTGCGGTATTACCTATATTAAAAAAAAATCTTATTTTTTGATTATTTTTAGTAAAAGATTGATTCTTTCTTTTAATAAATCTTTTGCTAGAAATAATTAAATATTAAGATTCTATTTAAGTGTAGATTATACTACTTGTTGATAAAAATGAATAAATCAAAGATAGTATATCAGCTTTGAAGTTGATCCTCACTTTAATAGTGAAGTGGTATATGTTGTTGGTGTTATAAAAAATATAATTGATTTGTATTTTATTAAACTGACATTGTTTTTTCATTCTTTTATTTATTATTGACAATCTAAATAAATTATTTATGGCGTTTTGTATTTGGACTTATTAGAACGTGTGCAAAGGTCTTGGTTTAAACTTGTCTTTAGGTACTAAAATTATTAGCATCGATCGTGCTTTCAAGCCAATCTCTCTTTTTCAAAATTTTGTTGAAACAATGCAAAAGTTCAAAGCTAAATTATTGTAGTCTTCCTTTTTTTCTGTTTCTTTTTCTTTTTTGGTTGCATCGTAAAAATAACAAAAATCTATTTATTTTGAAACTTGTGCACTGAACTTCTTAGTAAAATATTGGTTAACATTTTTCTTTGTATAATGATATCGATTTTGTTTAGTTGGTTTTGGTATGTGTAATTTAGTTATGGTTAAATGGACTTTTGTATAAGTTTATGGTTAAAATTTTATCATGTACATTTTGATAACAAAATAGTTATATGGTATCAGTTTATGTTTATTACTCCCAAATGATCATGAAGTGAATGAATCTATGTATAGTTTATCGGAAATCACCATGTTTGGCCAATAGTGCACATAAAAATCAAGATTATTTTAACTTAATAGTAATTTTTCAATAATGACCTTAATTTTTGAATAAAATGAAATTATATTTCCTAAGATATGTTTTATTTGATTGAATTTGCATAGTTAAAGAGAAAATTTATGGAAATAAAATTTGGTTTGTTAAATCTTTTTAATAATAAAGTTTGTATGTTCCCTTTTTGATTAGGATTATATGTGTAGATTTTGATTATGAACATGCGTATTGGTAGACAAAAAATTTCTGGTGTAGAATGTGTATATTTCCTTTTGGACTTTCTTTTTTGTATAAAAGCATGCTTATTAGTTAGATATTTACTAAAATTTATACAAGATATTGTGTCATTCTCCAATTTTTTTATTTTTTTTTGTCGAGATCAAAGCCTTGAGGTAAGTTCATTAAAGGCTATAAAGTTTAGTTGTAACTCAAGCCTTGGAGATTGTGAATCGAGCAAAGCTTTATTTTTTGTTGCTACCAAATTCAAATTGTTGATGTTTGATTAGTGGTTGCATTTGATGTATTGATTTGTAATTGCTACATTTTTCTTGAGAATTTGACTTAACATTTTCACTATAAAGTAATGGATTTTTCAAATATTCTTGCATGGTTATGTTTTCCCTATATACTAAAGAGAATACAATGGAGATTTTTATGTCAATTCAGCATTACCTACATTTAACCTTGTACAATTAATTGTAATTTCCTTTTAGGTTGAAACTTTTAACGGGGAAAAAGCAAATCAAATGAAATTTTGATTTTAAACTTGCAAGACACGCCCTTTAGGTATTTCAAGCTTTCGGTATGCTATTTGGATTCAAACGAGACTCGGACACACTTATGTGGATTCAAATGGGACACCAAGTACACTCATTTGAATTCAATCGGGTTACCAAACACACACCCACGTAAATTCAAACGGGATAATAAACAGTTAGCATAAAAGAGAAATCCTTTTAAGATTGTGGTGCGGGAGTTTTTCATACTTAACACCGAAGGATCTAACTCAGGAAATATCATGTATAAACATAAGAATTTTATGGCAGGTTACCATCAGAGATGCTATAATACACATATAAACTCGTGGCTTTCGCTTTTCTATGGCAAATGATAAGGAGATCTGTCCACTTAAATGATTAAAGGGTTATCTCCGCTCTTGTGTATTGTCTAGATATTTCCAACAGGACCAGAGTTTTGCTAACAAGAAAAACAATCATTTGTTTAGTGGAGCGCTAGGTAAACGTGGGAGTGTACTCATAAGGATGCGCCCTTGAACCAAAACCACTAGCAAGACTAGTTATGTTTTCACTATAATACCCTACTAGCTGCGTACAATGCTTCAAAAGGATAGCTCTGATCTTTGTGTAGGAGGATATTGCTCGACATATCGGGGGAACCTCCATGAAAACCGTATATATTTTGTGCATGCATCATGTCCGTTTTTGATTATATTCCTAGTATTGTTGTGATGTACACTAATTAACATCATGACTATATGTTTATTAGTACTTTCATCCTTTGACATAACTATGATATCACTATATTTTGATATGAAATGGTTTGCTGATCGTAAGGTAAAAACCTGCTTATGTGCAGCATGGCCTTACGATACGCCAATTTTGATAACGTAAAAAGCTCATTTATAAGTGTTTTCTCACGCTTGAATTAGATGATCCGCATGTTATTTCATTATAAAATTTGGGTTGGATCGAGCACATTGACATATTAAATTTGGAGCTTCTGTGATAAGCTGGATGCCAAGACGCACTCTTGTACTTATATTATTTAAAAATATCATTGTTGTTGTTATTTATCAATGTTTGTGAGAGCATATTATTATTAATGTCCATATTGATTTATAGTTTAATACTATGATGTATCTCTATTTTGTTGTACGTTTAAAATTCTTTCTATTAGTAAAGATTATTGTATATTTTAGATTATTTATTCCATCGTGAGATTTTGTTTTGTATCTTCTTCCTTTTCCCCCCAAACAATCCTTCTTTTCAGTGCTTGAATGTCTGGTATGTTAATACCGTGAATATATTAGTGTCGACTTTTAAAGGTGGAAAAAGTGGGTTGTTGCAACTAGAGTCAACGAAGGCTTTAGGGTCATGCATCATAAGGTCCGAAGCTCCATTGTGAAAAAGGTAAGAATTAGTACCAGTTGCTATATTTTGCACGATGTAGTTCGGACTTGATGAATCGTTCTGTGACTTAGCACAGATCTTGGACCTCGGACCTTGGTTTGCTCATTGTTTATTACATTGACTATATTAGGAGCTTTGACAAGCTTGTGGCTTCGTCTCTAGGTCTCATTGGATATTTGAGTTTGATAGTTCTAGCTCTGAAATCTTACTTGATTAATTTGATTTGTTTGAACGTGGCTAGGTCAAAAGACCGGATAACAAAAACTAAGGTGCTTTGCGAGAATAGATCTTGGGTTAGCTCGTGATAATCAACATGTGTTTAGATTTAGAATTTTTAGAATTTCTTTATAATTTTGATTTTAAGGAACTTATGTAGAGATTCAAAATACAAAATAATCCCCTCTCAGAAAAAGATTTAAAAAATACTATATGTTTTAGCTTAAAACAAAATGCAATAAATTGCACTTTCAAGAATTGCGGATGTTCGTTGTTTAAGCTGAAAATATTTGATAAATCTTGAATTGCATATATCAACAATCAAAAATGCGGACTTTCATACTAAAATGCAAAATAACTAAAATAAAAATTACAAATTTCTGCAGAAAAAGTGCATGGTATTGTAAAAAAAAAAAACTTGCAATTTTTCATAAAAAATTCAAAAGAGAACTTAGTTTTGATCATAAAATCTTGGAATTGAGTTCAAAATTTATTTCAAAAGAAAATTTGAAAATTAAACTAAGCGTATAATTTAGAACATGTTTCTGATGATTATTTCATATGTATCAAACTCGAAAATTGGATGCAAATCCTAGTTTTAGTATACATTTTTTTGGCCAGACCGACAGGTTTTTATAGCGACCATAAACACTTAATATTATAACAAACACTAATTACAAATATTATAGGAGTTTGGCAGATTACCAAGCTACATTTGGTTTTTAAGGTAAACCGTCCATCACATATACAGTTTTTAAAGTGATTCGTCCACTGCAACCAATCTAGATGACAGAACTGGAGTTAGACACTATTTCAAAACTACATAAAGGTTTCAAACTCCACGCAAGGAGTTAGTTACAGTTACTATCACAAGCATAGAATAACAATTAGTATTATATGGACAACAACACAAATAACACAAGATAGCTACAGCAATGCGGCTCCACTGCATCAAACTTTCATTAGTCAATATGACATGATATGTGAACTGCACATCCAACTCATCCAATAAGAGACTACATTTCACTATACTTGCTCAGGCAAGGACACCAAATCGAGCTATACAGACCTAAACCAAAAGCAATAACATGACTATCACAAAAACAGCTTGCAAAACAATCCACCACCAACTGCACCTAAAAAAAACATCCCCAAAGTGAAGCTTCACCATCAACGACCAGATAGATTAGTGTTCAGAACAACATCAATACTTGCAGAAGGAAACATGATTACATGAGACTTCGACATAGCATACAAAAGAATGTGACATGAACCGAAACTTTGACATAGCAAACAAAGCATCTGACATGATATAGTACCATACCTAAGGGCATTAATAAAAGTAGGAGATGGAACTAGAGAAAGGAAACAACACCAAACTATCAACAAGAACACATAACAAGCGCCAACACTGAACTCATGGCAAGAAGGTGCTGCATTAACAAAGAAGCATAACCATCACCCCAAGACAACACTACCTAAGAGGACTTCCATCAGTGCATAAGCTTCAAGCGAACCACCATCTGCTATAGGCGGCAGCTCAACTTGGAGTTCAACACATATCTCTAATCTCCCAACTCACACAACATAACTTCCTTCCACCCAAAACCAAACTACACAGCCATCAACTCGTGCACCTTTAAGACGACAACCAAAGAACATTGACTTACGAACTCCACAAATTGCACCAACACAGACCAACACAACAAATCCAAAGTGACCAAACAATCTATACAAACGTTCACTAAGCTAGGGATAAAGCACAACTACCCCGAAGCATACTTGATAAATAAAAGAAATCAGGTGCAAGCCATACCGAATATGGAGGAAGGTTTAGTCGCGAGGCAACTCAAAGAGCACGACCAGATGGTGCACCCAGGGAACTCTACGAAGGTGTCGAAACTTGCACAACCCAACAAGTCGAACCACAACCAGAAAATTGGCACAACCCTACGGTCGAAACCTACACAGGATAACACCAAAAAACACCGACCAATTCCACCTGACAAAAGCCAAACAACGCAGGACATAAATTTGTCGTGCAATGACCCACACTACACCATATATGCAAACTAGGCTGTGTTTTGGACCGTATAAATGTAATTAGGATATTTATAATTTAATTTCAACTACCACAATAATATTAACATTATTTTTAATATGTTACACATCACAATCACAATACACAAATCACCAAATCATCCATATAAATAAATACTCAACTACCCAATTTTATTTACAGCGCCACAAATGTCCATCTGCAGAGTATGAAAGCGAGTGTTGCTAATATCCATACATCGCTTCTATTTCAAATGATTTGTGTAGAGTTCTTGTGTGGAACCCTAAAAATAAATAACATAACAAAAATAATTTTAGTGAGAGAGTTCTCACATTAGGTTCCACTCCGCCATTCTTTATTGATGATTGTTTTTAATAAAATTAAACACGACGTTTAATTTTATTAGAAATTCCAACAACTCATGTTTCAGTCCAGGTTTGTTCCATGGCGTGATGTCCAACTCCGTGATTCCAACGCATGATGTTTCGATGAATTATGCTTCCATATGAATGATATATAATCATTTTAAGTTTACACATACATTTATTTGAATTAGTTACATCATTAATGGTTTAATTACCATCATTAGCACTTAAATCAGGTTATTAGAATTTTGTAAACCCTCGTTTATGTTTCCAGTAGAAGCTCCCTTTGCCTTTATCGCTGCCCCGACCACTAGGCTATGCCGAAACGTCGACCACACCCACCGCCTGTCCCCCGCTCTGTCATGAACCAGCGTCGACCAACCTTGCCACCTAAAAATCCTCTGTCATCATGAATGGATCAAACCCAAAATCCGACCCCCCCTCAGTTGACCGGAGGTCAACTCATCGCCACCGTGGGTAGCCCAGTCCCTTCTGCCCCCAACGCCACCAGTCTGGTGTCAGTAGCCACCACAATAACCCATAAACCGCATCTAATACATTGCAAAAATTTCGTTGCCTCTGTGCTTTGATGATCGAGCCATGACCACCGATGAGCTCCCCTCCCCGTGTCGATCATCTTTGTCGTTGAACTCCGAACCCAATAACGCCTGGATTGGCTGATTGATTCTTGGTCGTTCGTGATGGTTAGGGTAAATGGCGGCTCAGAGGGTTGGTTAGAAAAACATTTATATATATACATATATTTAGTATTATTTTAATTTTAATATTAGTGGTTTATTGCCCCAAACTCCAAATCAAACTCAAGAACTGTCGCCCCTAGCTAAATACCCCCATTACTGACACAATGGGATATGTTTCGTAAGCCAATTCGATTGTTTCGATCAATTTTCATCAAAATTAAAATATAAATCAATATATTGAATTTTAAAACGTACATTTTAATTTACCGAGGCCACATACTGACTCCTAAAATTACAGAAAAATTAAATCTAGCTATATTTTGACGATACGGTCCTAAAAAACTAGTTTCATCGAATATGGAGATCGTTTGAAAAATGGCATTTTTAACTAGTCAATTAAATTCAAACTGAAATTGACAACACGTTTGAATTTACCACGCCTACATATTAATTTCAAAAATTATGAAACTTGAAACCTAAAAATAATTTGGCATTCCGGATCCAACAAAAGTGGTTTCATCGAAAACGGAGGTCGTTTGCAAAATGGCTATTTTTAAGGGCTATATATTAATATATATATAAATTAAATAGGGACTATTTTAAATTTTAAACTGGACGTAACTTACAATTTATATTATGAAATCTGAATTTTTCACATTCATTAGAAAGATATAATTTAATAGATTCAAATGTTTTTTGTTTTACTGAAATTCGATTTATATTGAATTCTGTACATTCATTTGAAATTAAAAATCGGATTTTCAAACTATCGCGCCATTTCGAGTTCGTTTTATAAAAAATATAAATTTATACGTTCTAACTTTGATTTAAATAAATTTCAAATCGTTATTATTTAAAAGGAATCATTTTAAATATTCAAAATCCATTAAAATAGCAAAAATAAAATTTTTAAATTGGCTCTGAATATCTAGTTTGATACAACATGGCTCTAAGCCGTATTAAATAGTGGCGTGTTTAAATATTGGATACGACCTTAAGCCGTATCAAAATCAAAATTTGATACGACTCTAAGTCGTATCTAAGTACAAATAGATACGGCAATTAACCGTATCCCAATGCAAATAACATACGACTTTAAACTATATCTAAATTATTACCAGATACGAATATAAACCGTATCTAAATTATCTATAGATATGAATATATACAAAAGAAGTAAATATCATGCAAACTCTATTTGACAAATTGTAACAGTAAACGAAACAATTGTACGAAATATTTCATACCAATCCAACAACATATATATAATGATACATGTTGTTTCATTACATTACAATAAAGAAGGTACATGTTGTTTCATTACATTATAATAAAGAAGATGCATGTTGTTTCATTACATTACAATAAAGAAGATACATACCACTGTTTCGTATATAATGTTTCATAATTATAATAAAGAAGGTAAACTCGGTATTTTAGCAACTTCGGCGACCACTCTCCGCTTTTTAACTTCGGCGATCGACCAGTTTGATCCACAACTAATCCATTCACCAAGATAAAGGTTTTAACTTTCTAGTTAAGAATTTACTGCGTGATCAATCGGATGGATGCATTTTAGCTCATGCACCTGGGTCAGGTATTCATGCCAACTTATGCATTTAACTAAGCGCCAGGACTAGCAAAGAGGATAATATCAAGTGTCATATGCTGCTTCATTAAACCTTAGGAAAAAGCATTTGATACTTGATATTATCCCCTTTGCTAGTCCCGGCTCTTAGTTAAATGCATAAGTTAGGATAAAATATCTAACCCAGCGACATGAGCTAAAGTGCATCCACCTGGTGAATCACCAGTAATTCTTAACCAGAGAGTTAAAGCCTTCACTGGTGGGTCACCAGTACATTCTTAACTAGAATAGACATGCATCATTTTCGTCTACTACTTGCAACCTAATTTGCATTAGAACAATGAGTCAGAATATACATATACAACACACACACATACACTGCACACATGATTAAGGTATATAGTGCACATACACAACACACACATATACAACACACACACACACACACACACACACACACTTGTATATAGTGCAACATGTGTGATATGATCAACACATGATCAAGGTCAAGAGCACAAAGGCTAGTGAGAACATGCAACAACCCACTTAAAATTTCAAATGCAAGGCACCACACTCAAGTGATCAAGTCAAAGTCAGAGAGAACCAAAATAATATATGCAAGCTGCCACAAAATTGGCATAACAAGAGCAACATACAAATGGATCAGAGGTGCATCAAATTACATGCACAAAACAAGACATGGAATATCACAAATAACTCAAGTGCACATATACACAAAGCAAGCATGCATGAACACGACACAAGGCAGGCATGAGTTCACAACAACATATACACACTGGCTCAACCAACAACATGTGCAACATGCACAAGTGCGTGGACAAAGGAAGTTAAAGTTAAGATAACAACATGTGCAAATGTCAAGTGCACAACAACATATAATATAGAAACTAGAGATCACCAAAAAAATACATGCAAATCGAGTTGGTCAAAGGTACAAGACTGGGTGCATATGGCAAAGCATAGCCAGGTTAAAGCTCAAAGCAAAACTAGAAATGGCATGCATAACACAGTGGCATACATTGGAGATGTGTACACAAGTATGTACAAAATTGCATACCCAACAGCAAGCCTACCACAAGGTAGTTTTCAAGACCAAACAACATGCACAATTGTTAAGTGTAGCAATATAGTTCAGGAAAGTGGTAATTACACAAGAATGCCAAGTACAACACGAGTTTCGGGTTCGATCAACATGCACAAGTGTGAAAGAATGGAAACATCATGCAAGAAAAAGGGGAGATTTGTTTTTGAATTCGAGCAAGAATATATGAAACATTACAAAACTATGACAATACCCAATTCAAACCCAATAACACAATAGCAGTATGAATTCAAGGTAGACAAGCACATGCACATATCTATCATTTATATTTTTGAACCAAGGCAAGGAAATTCAAACTAAACTCAATTTAAACCCAATTCAAATTCAAATTAAACCATGAGCTAATACTCACCTTCAGTGGCGACGAGAAAGATGGACAGCGGTGGACTAAAAGTTCGTCGGTCAGCTGAAGGTAGCGCGAGCTAACGAGAAAGATGGACAGCGGTGGATTAGGGTTGTAAATTTTGTACGAACGTCCGACGGTCGTTTGTGTCCATGACCGAAATACGTTCGTCCGATTATCAATTAGGACACGAGTAAGGACACCAAAATTTGTACGAGAAACAATCATGTCCGGTCCGTGTTCGTTCGAATTCGTCTGAATTCCTTGTAATTCGGTATATAGTTGAGAGAAAATCTAATTAAATGTACAAAATGTAATAAAATAGCCATGTCCGACTGGGTCCGTTCGTGCTCGTGTCCGAAAAACATATGTCCGTGTCCGTGTCCGAAAAACATATGTCCGTGTCCGAAAAACATATGTCCGTGTCCGACCGATTTTACTTAGGACACGAATTAGGACAACAAAATTTGTCCGAGAAAAATTTCGTCCGGTCCATGTTCGGTCCGATTTTTTTTAGGATAGAAACTGAATACACCTCCGTCCGGTCCGACCGATTTACAACCCTAGGTGGATGGTTTATTGACAAAGCGGTGCGCCGAGTTCAAAAACCCTAATTTGGATTTTCGGTCACCATGCAAATTAAAAAGACGGAAGCTAGCCGAAAGTTTTGAAGTGTCAAAGCAAGATGGTGCCGAAAAAAAAATAACGGGAGGAAAAAATATGATATGGATTTCTTACGGCCCAAAGCCAATCAAATGAACTGATCCGGAGTTTTGTTGATGTACGGTTAGATCTTACGTGTTTGGGGAGGTGTGGATCACCAAGAGGAAAGTTGACACAGCTATGAGCAGTATCAAATTTGATAAGGCTAAAAGCATCATCAAATCTCTGCACCTCGTGTGTCAAATTTGCTGTTTTGGTGCAGTGTCAGGACAAAATCGCTTGGAAACCTTGCGTTGCAAATTATAAGAATATGGGCAGCATGGAAGTCGCGAAAACAGTACTGCGCAGGGTACGATTAGGAGTTAGTGATAGCCTGGGAGGGATACCATGCTACGACAAAGAAGGGATGCCTGGAGAAGGATCGAGTACAAGGAAGGTAGAAGGGGAGGTAAATCGATAAAGAAAAGGGAACTTGGAGAAAAGTGGCTTAGATTTGACTTGGACGAGATCTGAAAAATAAGGTTCGGTGGAGGCACCCACGCATGCGAAAACAAAACAGAGAGGGAAGAGGAGAAAAGAGTTGGTGGATCGATATGCAATAGAGAGAAAATGAAAGCGGAAAAGTAGGAGAATGTGAAGAAAAGGTAGAAAAAGGAATTCGCTTTGTCTACCTTAACGGGTGAAACACCGAATAGTTTCCACTGTGTATGTTTTGATTTTAGTTTAATTTACCACTATAAATGCATATACTTTTGTGCGTCCAATAAGTTATGATGTTTAGTTTCTGTATAAAAGATATATAATGTGGTAAAGTAATTTTATTACGATAATTTGTTTTTACTATGAACGATATAAGTGAAAAATCACTATTCGTCACAGATACTTTTATTTAAATCAGTCTTGTTGATGGAAAATGGTACAAATCGACAGTGAGATTCTGTTAATAGGTGGTCACAAAAATGATGATGGTGAATGTTACAAATTGCCAACGATATTTCATTGACAGGAAAATGATCACAAGGACAAAACTTAAGGCTTTTTTAACCATAAGGACAACACATTAAAATTTTAATCACAAGGACAATATACTAATTAATTTTTAAAAACATAATTTGTGCACACTGTTTCGTTTTACACCGTCAATTTTCTCCGACGAATATCTCGTTCACGAGATCGCACAAATCAATCAAATGCAAAATTGATCGCACAATTTTTAAAAACATAATTGATCGCATAAATCAGATCAAAAATTCGATCATGCGCATATTGTTTGGGAAATCGATTTCGAGATTAGGTTAAAATCTGATAGCATCGATTGAAATTTTTTTGGGGATTATTTTTTTAATTCAACATTAACTATTTCGAAATGGTTGATTTTGTTTCTATTCACGATTCATGGCTTCTAATGGTTCTTTAAGCTGGTATCGGTTTAAATTTTTCTTTTTTGAATAGCTGGGTATCGGTTTTATATTTTTTCAGGTATCAATTTTGTTTAATTAAATTGTTTTATATTCGTTTGTTGTGTTTTTGATGTTGTATTTATTTTTTAGTTGTATTGTTGCATTATCTTGGTATTAAAATCGAACTTGTTTATTCTTTAATCAATTATAATGTGATATAAATAGTTTTTGTGTTATTTAAAAAAAAACATTATAGCAGTTTTTAGGTATCAGTTTTGTATTTTTCTAGGTATCAGTTTTACTGTAATAACTGTTTTATGTTTATGTTCATTCTTATTTTAAAAAGTGTTATTGTATAGTTGTACTGTTGCATTACCTATGTATTCTTGTCGAAATATTATTGTTTTATTCAATCAAAATGTTAAAAGTAGCATCAGTTTTAATGTTGTACTATGTACTGTAGTTATCTTTTTTTTTTTTAAATGTAATCATTTGCTGATTGCATTTTATTTCTATTATGTCTTTTGCAGTGTTGATAGTAGTCTTCTTGTATTGTTTGAGTTCAATGATTTTACTATGAGTACTCGGTTGTATTTTGATTGTTCAGTGTATGAATTGAAGCATGAACTTTGTAGTTATTGGTCCCAATTAATTCCTCTATCAATTGAAATTAGTTATTTCCTTTAGAACAAAGTTTTTTCATTACAACGGCAAAGGTATCAATTTTGAACATCAATGGTATTAGTTTTCACTACAACAAAAAGCACTTTTCGCAACAGGCAAAATCTGTTGCAGTAGACCTATTGCAACAGGCAAGGGCCCGTCTGTATAGCCGAAGTTGCAATAGGTCGGTCCCTTTTTGCAACTGTTATTTCCTGTTGCGGTAGACTTTTTTGCAACAGGCTTTTGCTGTTGCAACAGACCATTTTGCAACAGTATATGCCCGTTGCAATAGATTCATAAATCTATAAATAAAATAAAATTACAGCTTATAGATATTACGTATTAAATGTATTTGTTTTAGTAATAGTGTATATCACAAAATGAAATAAACAAATAAAATTTTTATTTTAACAAAGTTTTAATAGTACAAACAATTACAATAGAAGTTTCTACAATTTTCATACACAATTCATATATAACAATTTCTTCTCTTACACAACACTTTTTTTCGAATAGAGTATTTTCTACTCATATTTCTACTCTATCATACACAATTTCTCTCACATCACAATTTTTTCAAATGCAATATTTTCTAGTACCAATTCTGCTCTCTCACACAACCTAGACAAAGCACTACAGCCACTTGAAATTCTGCTCTCTCACACAACCTAAACAAAGCACTACAACAAGAAAACTTCACAAACAAAAATAACACTAGTCATGCAGCATGTTGATTAAATGATTGCAATGATGTGTTCCTTCGGCGTTGAGTTCACCAATGCCATCTATATGTCAAACATGCTCAATGAAATAACAAATAAATTAAGGAACAAAGCAAAGGGAAGTTAAGGTTGAAGTTGTACACAAGGATCACTGACCTGATATGGAGCATCTGTAAGCATCCAATCCATAATCCTTCATTTAGATCACGTAAGCCTGTAAATTACACGAACTTAATTTTATTCAAGCAACTTAACAAAAAATATTGTAAGAAAAAAAAAAGATTCTGCTGTATGCTTGTCCATGTTTTGTCATCTCACTCTTCCTAATACTAGCATTGACTATGCAGTATGCATACCTTATACACAGTAACAAAACACACAATATTATTCAGAACCATATCTTGTACACATTATTACTGCATAAATCAAACCGAAATATCATTCACTGCAACAGGGATAGTATTTGCCTTAAGAATAGTGATTTTACCTTCTTGATGACTTGATATATGCACAGGTTGAAAAGAGCAGTTGCTGCATCTTTCTTCCCTCTTGGTTATTTTATTTCCATCAACAAGCGACAAACTGAAAATGGAAAAGTAAACATAGTACCAACATGAAAAATAAAATGCAAAAATAGTGGAAATAAAAAATAAATAAAAGAACCGAAAGAGTTTCAACAGAGAAGCACGCTTCTTTATGGACTGCTTAACCTTACAAAAAAATTCCAAATGAGGTGTACCCAGGTAAATGCGCCAACATATAAATAATTAATGAAAATTGATTGTGAAATAAATGATCAGCCTGAAACTTTACATAGTGCACATACAAATGCACGTACCTGCTGTTGTATACAACAATACACACTCAACACTTCCACTTATGCACAGGTACAAACACAAATCTCACTAACACACGCATGAAGATACATGCTACTCACTTGCACAGGCACGTAGTTGTTGTTGCATACAGTAATCGCGCTAGAAAAGTTTTAATTTATGAACAGCAAGGGAAAATGTGCTACAGAGTCTTCAAATTCATAAACAAACACATTAAGTAATATGTTTTAGGGTCCCCAGCATTCTAAAAAAAATAGCATGTGATATGTAGAGCCGGTCCTACGACTTTTAGTACCCAAAGTGAACATTGAAAACAAGGCCCTTCTTTTGAAGCTAAGATTTCTGAGAAGGATGTTATGCATGTGAGATAAATAAAAAACTTTGATCGAATTTTTTTCAAAAGTATTCTAACTAAACAATTAGGAGAATATATTTTTACAATATGAAGCCATATCAATCAGCACATGTCAAAGCATTGGAGTAGACTTAGTCTGGTAAGTGATATAGTTGGATCAATTTCTAATTCTACAACGAAAGCTGAAATGATTTACAACTCCAAAAATACATTAGGAGGCTGGTCACTCAAAGCTTAATTTTGGCTTTCCTAGCAGAATTATTCCTATAAATGAGCTAATTTGATAATACATTTTTCTAACAATACAGTAGCATAAGCTGTACCTATATGTATGTAAAATGATGCCACCAAGATCACTTAAAATGGATTGCTTATTAACAGCAAATATTAATGTATACAAATATATTAATCAACATAGATGTTGCTCTTCATAATTCATTAATTTGATTAATTTAGTTTTACATCTCAGCCTCAGCAATGTTACAGCGATGAGAACGATCAATAATAGTGAAAAGAAAATGCTTACTCCAGCTGAGGCTTTATGCAAATATTATCCATTTGAAGTTGTGTCTTATTTCCATTACTGCCAATCGTTGCGGTTTGAGGATAAGCTAGATTAGAGTTATTTGAAAGGCTTTTCCGTGACCCCTTCATCCAAGAAGATTATCTATTAGATTATGTGCTTGATTGGACAGTATTGAAGGATCATTGTAAAACGTATCATTTATCGGTATGCTATTAGAAAATAGAAGCATCTGAAATTCCAGATTGATTTTTTTTAATGGGATATCACACTAGCTGACCTTCATTTTGAAACATAACTCGGTTTAACATAACTTACTGCATCAGTTGTTTTTTTAACTAGGTGAGATGGGGCCAAATTTTGATCCTAAGATGAATGTGAAAAGTCTTACAACAAAGCAAATTATTAGAATTCATCAACTGTTTCGTCATGCTAAATTTGATGATCCAAGTGGAGATGTAAGTTTGGACACCTTTGCTAGAAGATTTGCCACTTCAAATAATTATGCCAAATTTACTTTCCTAATATTTTCATCCTGTAAACAATTATCCAAGAGATCATTGAAACGCTGAAATTGAAGTCGCTGAGTCTGGGAAAAAAAAGCAAAGGGGAAACTAATGTTTACTGAGTGCTAACCGCCAGTAATACAGATAATACATACAATTAACCTTAAAACATAAAATCCATTAATCCAATTATCCAAATTAGTGAATTACTAACCTATGAATAAGATCCTCGCAATTCCGCTTCCGCTTCAAATTCAGCAAAAACAACCATGCGTGCCTTTCAACCTATGCCCGGGCCCTGCTTGAAGAATCGCGTTTTGGATCGCCATCGATTGTGGATCATCGTCATGCGATTGGCGATGACCACAACGGCGTTGGCCCTTTATTGAATCCACTCAAAGGAAGTGCTGTGGGAAACTGATATTGAGGAGAAGGTCGCCGATGCGATACAGCTCGAGAAAGACATCTATGCGCCGCCATTGTTTTTTGTGAGGAGTTACTAGGTTTTGTGTGTCGCGACATTTGAGTTCCGATGTATTGTGTTCTGAGGGGTACGGGTCGGGTCTCCTTTTCCCTACCCATTTGTAGTCATGTGGCGTGATCTAATAATAAACAGGGAACAAATACAAACATTAATTGTTATTTATCTCAGATAATTATCAATTGTCACCTATTACTTACATTAATTATTGAATACTAATAATTATGTATACGTTTTCAATTGTTAATCATTGATCATTGATTAACAAAATTTAAATATATTATTGAATAGAAAAATAATTAATATTATTCTCAAAAGTTATTATTAACTGTAACAAATTTTTAAATATTAATTATTTATATATTAAGCTAATTAGGCACTTATTATTAAATTTTAATTATTAAAATTTGATTATTATTTATTAAGTATTCAATGTTAATTATTTGATAATAGATTATTAATTATATTTACTTTTTTACTATATGTAAATAAAATAAATATTAACAATAATTTACTAATTATTTAAATATAAAATATAATTATTACTTATAGATAATAATTAGTGATTATAAATTATCTACTAATAATCAATTGTTATTTATTACATTTTATTTATAATTAAATATTAAATATGTGCGCATATTATTAAATAATAAACAATAATGATTAATTATTATTATCAATTGCTAAATATATTATCAAATAGTAAATTAATTTTTATTGATTATTAAACTGTAATAAACTATTAAATATTAAATTAATTAAATATTAATTATTAAAAAATTGTATTGTCTTGTGTGTAATCCAAAGTTAATTGATTTCAATTAATTATTATTACTTAATACTTATCAAATTATAACTAAATATTACTTATTACTTCATATTTTTAATTATAATTAAATTATTATTAAAAAATTGTTTTTCGCAACTGGCTTTACCAGTTGTAAAAAATACAGTTATTGCAACTGGCGAAAATAGTTGCTAAAGATATCTATTCGCAACTGGCTTAGAAGTGCAGTTGCAAATAATATGTTTGTTGCAACTGTTATGAAAGCACAGTTGCTAAAAGTGTTTATTTGCAATAGGAAGAGGAGCGAAGTTGCTAAAAATATGTTTTTCGCAACAGAAAGAAAATGCATGTTGCTAAATATTATCTATTGCAACTGCTATAATAGGTCTGTTGCTAAACTTCATTTACTGCAACTGTCTTTTGGTGCCTGTTGCAAATAGGTAGTTGCAATAGGGCATTTTTCTTGTAGTGTTTGTCTCTGTTAATATTTTTTCAGTTCTGATACCCATTTAGCAAAGAAAACATAATAAAATTGATACCCATTTAACTCAGTTCCGATAACCACAGTAAAAAAACTGATACCTACATATATATAACTGATACTGATAAACTGCTATAAGGTTTTAAAGGAAAACTAATACAAAAAATGCTTACATCAGAGGTTGATTGATTAAAACAAAATAACTTCAACTGAGTTAGATAGTTAATGTAACAGTATAAATACAAAATTCATACAACACAAAAATTATAAGAACAAAAGCAAAACATAGTTAATATAGAAAAACTGATACCTATAAAAATAGTAAACTGATACCTACAAACTGTAGGAATCGAAAGAAAAAAATAAAACTGATACCACTTTTCATTCAAAACTGATACTGCATTTCTGTGAAGTTAGCAACAGAGAATAAACTGATAAAAATCATTCAACAAATTCATAATCCTTATTTCACATGTAAGTATCAATTTTCTAATCATGTAAGAATCATTTTTTAATGTCTACATTAACTTGGTATCAGTTTTATGTCAACTTAGGTATCAGTTTCTATTAATTTTAATGTGTACAGTTTTTTGGTATCAATTTTGTTTCTGTGTAGGTATCAATTTCTATTTTTTAATTTTTTCAGCAAAAGGGTACCATTTTTCTATGTTTGTATGTATCAGTTTCAATTTCGAATGATTTGTCTTCCATTAATTGATCTTCAGTTTGTTTTTCAGCGTCTATCTTTTTGCTGTACTTGAGGAACAAGTGTTTCGACAATCAATTGTTTACGTGAACCGATTTCCATTTTTAATTCTTCCGCGATTTTTGTTATACGAAATGAGAGGAAAGTGACGGAAATTTTTAGGTTTATGTTCTTTTGGATAAATTTTTAAGCACGTGTCCTTATAAATAAATTATTAAGGGTCATTGTCCTTCTGATTAAAATCCCCTTCCATTGACCGGTGATGAGAAAGAAATCCATTTGCGGCATTTTCGAAATTCCAAAAAGGCATCGGGAGATCATATTAGCAAAAGTGTTTAGGCTCGGAAACATAGCTCTAACGGGAATTTGGGCTGAAATTTTAACTAACGTACTCCGGTCCATTTACAATTAAAAGAATGATGTGCCGGTTCGCTCCAACATGATAAGGATCCTGAACCTCTTCGTTTTACCCAATGAGAAGACATCACGTTCAATCCAACGTGCCACATTGTTTAATATCATAGAATCCGGATTGATACCATATCCAACGGCCAAAGACTGTCCAAGGAAACACAGTAACGAGGAAAAGAACCGCGCTATACTCGTCAATTCATAATATCACCATCTGGTCCATCTCAGTCCCGTATTCTATAAAAACCCTAGATCCCCATTTGTTAAACCATCGCGACTCACCGATAATCTCGATTTTTGAACTCAACAATTCGTTTTGTTCAAAATTCAATCCGATCGACAATGTCAGGAAGAGGAAAAAGAGAATTAGCGGTTTGATCTATGAAGAAACGAGGGGCGTTTTGAAGATCTTCCTTGAGATTGTCATCCGGGATGCAGTCACTTACACGGAACATGCAAGGAGGAAGACCGTCACGGCCATGGATGTTGTTTACGCTCTTAAGAGGCAAGGAAGGACTCTTTATTGCTTCGGTGGTTAAAACTTGTTGCTGAGGAAGTATTTGCCATGTATTTATTTTGTATTTGAGCTTCATTATCGGAGTTAAAAAAGTCTCAATAAAAGATCGATGGTCTGAAGTTTCATATAAATGATGGTCTGAAGTTTCATATAACGATGTGGAAGTAAATGATGGTCTGAAGTTTCATATAAATCCACCCGTGAGGTTTCCTGGCGGCTTGAATAAAAGAACGATGGGAATTTCATGGTGGTTCACATCCGAGGTTTCCTTTCTCTTTGTATTGTCCTGGCATTTGTTTTCTTTTCTTCATCAAAAGAATTATCGGTACATGATTCATAAAAAACATGTATATTTTGTGTTAAAACTTACCATAATTAAAACTTACCATAATTCTTTTGATAACGATCCTGGCATTTGTTTTCTTTTCTTCATCAAAAGAATTATCGGTATCATGGGAATTACTGGTATCAAAAGAATTACCGGTATTGGTATCATGTTTTTGAGCAATGTGCATCTGAAATTAAAGATGATATGAATGAATTCCGAGCTCTAAATTTGTGTTTCATCGGTACATGATTGTAGTTAGATTATGAATAATTCGATTCCGGTGGAAGTGATAAATCGCTTTGTTCTCTATTCATCATTTGTTGCCCTTTAACGAGTATTTTACCTAGCATAAGTTTCAAACTGTTTGTAGCATATCTTAATTCAATCGTTTAACATTTTTACAAAGAAAAATAATTTTTAGTCGGACAGATCGGACATATCCTATTTACTTCCTTTTATTATATTTTTTGCTTAAAATAAAACGCATGTCAAATATTTTAAACAATGAGGAAATAGATTTGGCTTTTTACAATGTGCATCTGAATTATTTGGATGATACTATCTTGAGCTCAAAAACTATGATTTAATCAGTAAACTATCTTAGTTGAGTTTTATATTATTTCATTCCAAATGTGAATCATGAAACCATGTTAATGCAGGATTGTGTGTATCAGTATTTTGCTTTCTATGCAATATAAATTGAAAGAATCTCCTGCTAAAGTAAAATTGGGGAAAATGGGCAGTTGGTTACCTAAAGTGATAGACAATACCAACAATCATTTTCCTTATATTTTGTTGTCATTTTTCATTTTTTCCTCCTATATTTATTTTATTTGCTATTCTACTAGGTAGAATTTTACAGTCCGCAATGGTAAGATGTTTTTACTAAATGGATAGATTATGTGCAAATATTTCTAGTTGAAAACTATTTGGAAGCCATCGAAGACAGTATTTCTGTAATTTCATTCTTTATTTGATAGATATGTTTTGTATAAAGATGCACTTAAACTTAATACAGTTTTATTACATTTGCTACTAAAATTTTATTACATTTACACGGTTTTATATTTACTCTATGACTGGTTAAACTTCTATTTTATGAATTAATGAAAAAGTGATTAGTTATGAAAGAAGTTTGTGCAAAGCTGCTAGAAAATCTGTAATTGTTATTATTATTATGATTGTTCTGTTACAATTGTTTTTTTAAATTATTTTATCAATAATATTGCCCTTTAGATACACAATAAATTTGGAATTGTTCGTGGATGCTTTATACTTTTTCGTCTAGCTACGAGTGAAACATGTAAGTTGTGAAGAACTTTAGTATTTTATTCTTGGTACAATTATCAAAACCGTAAATGATTTGTGTATTCTTCTTAAAACGTATATGTTGTTTTGTGATTTTTTATTTTGAAAAAGTAAAGGCTTGATATTACAATTTTTTTTAGTAGTTAGAGTCTGTGTGCACCATTTTTAAATTATCGATGTGCAGACGGACTTAATAATTTTTTCATCAACTTTTTTTGAATTTCTTGTTATACTAAAATATGTTTGTTAACTAGTTCAAAGTTTTTTTTGTTTATTTCTAAGAAGCAAAGCCTTATGTCTTAAAGTTTGTGAATGGAGCAACGCTTTTTTTGGTTGCTTCCTCGTGCATGATAGAATAGTAATAGTTGAAAATCTTTTAGTTGGATTTATTTTGATATATTGATTTGTAGTGATTTTAGTTCTCTCATTGACTGTCTTTGCATCCTCTTTATAAAAGCGAGTTTTAATGTCTACAGTTAAATTCAAAGTAAGGTAAAATTTAATTAATCTAACTGTTGCAGACAGTATATTTGAATTTTCGATAATAAGTAGATAAATAAAAAAACAACACATTTCATGTTTTTTATTTTTCTTTAAAATAAAGAAATATATACATCAAAAGTAGAGAAAAACCTTTTTTTTTGTGTGTTTTAAAAAAACATCCAGCAGGGTTCAAAAACACCATATTGAATTAAAACAAACCACTATAGAAAATGAAAACAAACTGGCAAAACTACAATGAGATACAATAACACATTATATAGGATAGCCAAAAAAACAAAGCACCTTCTGCTTGTTACGAAGACCACTAGCTAGCCAGAGACTACGGTGCACCAGACACCAGTCCTTGAGCTGAGAACCTACTGTTAACCTCGTCAATGACCAGAGAAACCGAATAATAGTGCAATCCAAATCTTCAGTTCGGCACCAGCTTCCTTAGTGAACAAGACTAAGTCACAACTTAAAATATAAATTGTATACCATGGCAAAATGTGATGATGAATTGTAGTTACCGTCCACACAATTGCGATTTGCAACACAGAAACTGAAAATATAATTTACATTTTATAGCCAATTGTAAAAACCCACCAGTTTGGCAACTAAAACCAATCCTTGCTCAAGCATCAAAAAAGCGTAGACTAAATATTCTTTTTCACGTCATTTACATTTGATTCTCTCGTTTCTATACTTTTCACCTCCGCCTTTACCATGTTGAAATATACAAAGAAATAATAAGTTAAATATCTATTGTTCATTAATATGGTTATTCACTTTGTTCATTATCATGACCAATCAATGCAGTATATTTCAGTTGCTTCGGCATCTGATCATCTACGCCGTTGTCTTTTTTAGGATTTCTGCAGGATTTGCGCTAGAATATTCAATCAATTTAAATTGTTTCCTAACAAATTTTGATTCTCTAATTATCTTAATCCAATTATTTTAAGTTCCCTGTTCAGTAATGAATTAGATTTTTTGCAATACTTATATTTTGTTTGTAGCAGATTAGATCTTCTTTTCAATTCAAGAAACTCAATTTTTAATTTGTTGATTTTCATTTTAAGGTCGATATTTTCCTTTTTAATTTTAGTGTTTCGCCTGAGAATGAATACGGAGTAACCAAATTAACATGACTGCAAGATGATGCGTTTAAAAGAAACTTTATAAAATTAGAACTACACAAAATAAAATTTAGAAGCAATTGATATATTGTATACTATGCCTTCTATTTGCACTATCCATGGTACACTCTTTAGAATGATGATAATTTTGTTTTCCTATGTTCTTGTTCTCCTCCACTTCCACCCTTGAGGAGTACATTATCTTTTCTTACAAATAGCCGATGTTTATCATTTTTACCATTTTTTTTTACCAAATTAGATGTTCGAGAAAGAAAAAGAAAAAAATGTTTAATGAAATATTATCTTCTTTTCATCAGATTCGTCCTCCATACAGAAATGACTCACCACTCTTTTGGTGGTATAAACTCAGTGCATGTTCATATCTTGTCATTTTGGTATCATTGTTTTCATTTTCAATTATCTGTAGTATATCGTATTGCTTAACAATGATTGATTATTTCTGTTTATGAATAGTAGGGAATATTAGAACAATATAGCATGTTATGTTGTACAATAACGATTGGGTTCATATTTAAGCCAAACCAAGTATTTGACTAGTAAAATGTACTGTAATAGTGAAGTCAGCATGGTGATTTGTTTGGTACAAAATATAAATCGATGTCGAACCCATGATTTATATTTTGTACCAAACATATCACTACATTTGCCTCATCATTACAGTACTTTTTACTTGCAGCACGCTTGGACTTGATTCAATACTGTACGCAACCATTATTGTACAACATAACATGCTTAGATATTGTTTTAATATTACTTATTATTTGTAAACATGAAGAACCAAACATCGTTAAACAGCCCAATATAGTACATATAATTAAAAATGAAACAATAAGACTAAGATGACAAGATAAGGTAAACGCACTAAGCTTTACTATCAAAAGAATGGCGTAGTGATTTTTGTATGGAAGACGAATCTGATGATAAGAGGTTATATTCCATTAAACATTTTCTTTCTTTCTCAAACATAAAATTTGGTTAAAAATGCTAAAAAAAAATGATATGCATTAGCTATTTTGTAAAAAAAAAAAAAAAAAAAGAGTATCCCTCGAGGTGGAGGAGATTAGGAACATAGAAAAACAAAACAGCACCACGGTGGAGAGTGTATAATGGATTGAACAAAGAGAAGACATGATATATCAATCATTGGTGAATTTTATTTTGTTTGGTTTTACTTTTGTAAAGTTTTTTTTAAATGCATCCTCTTCTAGTCATGTTATTTGGTTATTCCACATCCATTCTCAGGCAGAATACTGAAGTTAGGGAGGAAAATATCAGTCTTAAAATGAAAATCAACAAACTAGAAAACGAGCTTCTTGAAACGAGAAAGAGATTTAATCTGCTACAAACGGAGTATAATTATTGTAAAAAATCCAATTCATTACAGGGAATTTTAAGTAATTCGGTAAAGAGAACCAGAATCTGTTAGAAAAACAATTTGAATAGCTGGATTCTAATGAAGCAAATCTTGCTAAAAAACTGGCAATAATGTAGTTGATTAGATGCCAAAGCAGTTGAAAGATAATACGTTGATAGGCAATGATGATGGTCAGAACGAATAGCCAAATTAATGCAAAATGGATATTTCTTTTTGTATTTTGGCATGGTAAGGGTGGAGATGGAAAAAGAAGTTTATGGATGCGAGAATCAGATTTAAATGATGTGAAAAAGATTATTTAGTTCGTACTTGTTTGATGGTTGAGCGGAAATTGGTTTTGTTGCCAAGTTGGTGATTACAATTCATCATTCACATTATAAAATAAATAAATAATTAACTATATACCAATTAAATTAAAATATTATGTTTTATTTGTTAGCTTGGAGTTGCAAACACATTTCGTTTACTTTTTAGCTATGTTTAAATACATCGTTAGAATATTCAGTTATTGTTATATGCAAATGTATTATATATTCCTTAAAGTTACAACTTGAGCTTTTGAATTTGTGAATGAATCAAAGCCTTGTTCTGAGTATTATTTCCTTGTGTGCCATAAATTTTAATTTTGAAAATCTCTTAGTTGGATGCATTTTGATTTGTAGTGATTTGATTTCTCTCGAAGATTGTGTTTGCGTTCTCTTAATAAAAACAAAACAGAATTGTTCCTACAAATTCTAGTATCTAAAACTAAATCTAAAACAAGGTCTATGCACACACTTTAATGATTCTAAAATACATTTCTTTTTGAAAAGTTGTATTAGATATCAATAATAAATATATTAATAAGGTGTTATGTTTCAGTTCTTTCATTAAATTATAGTCATCAATGGTATTGTTTAGCATGAGCAACATTTACATTTACACACTAGCGTGTGAGTATTCTTAACTTCAGCATAGGTAATATTATCAATGTTTCTCATTTATGCGGTATTACTTAAAAAGATTTATTCTTGCTTTTAATAAGTCTTTTGCTAGGAATACTTAAATATGAAGTTTTTGCTTAAGTGTATATTATACTACTTGTTGATAAAAATGAATAAATCAAAGATAATATTATCGGTTCTGAAGTCGATCCTCACTTCAATAGTGAAGTGGTATATACTGTTCATTTTACAAAAAAATATAATTGATTATTAACCAAGTGTTCAGACCTAAAACACTTAGGCTCCGTTTGTTTAAAAAATCGAAAGATGAAAGCTGAGCGCCGAATGCTGAGACCTGAATGTTGAACATTGAATGAAACATACAATGTTTGATTATGTGGTGAATAGAAAATATAATTATTAGTATAAATATTTATATGACAAAGTTACCTTTAAGTTGTGATAAAATGCCTCTATTCTCTGCGGTCATAGCTGGTTCATTGTTCAAGGTTTTCCTACTAAAGCTTCTACTTGATGTCATTCCTATCGATTAATGGACATTAGATTTGCGATAACATAATGGCTAAATGATACACCAATTGTGACAGGTTTCTTATACTATCTAACCGACAAAAAACATATAAACACCAACATTTGCCTGTCACGTATTATTTCTTAATTGATGTTACAGAGTAGATGAACTATGTTAATTTGGAGAAATACAGAATTTATCCAACACATGTATAACTATAACATAAAAAAAAAAAAAACCAGCTTACTACAAAGTACACTTTATATATTATTTGATTCACGTTGAAGGTGTAATTCTTAAAAATGAAGTCTTTTCTTTCGTTATATGCAAACAATGAAGGATTAAACATAGTTTCCTTTTACGTAAAATCTATTAACAAATACGCAGAGTTACCTTTTTACATATAACCTGCTATTATTCGCTGTCCAATTGCTAGACTATTAAAAAGAAAGGGACTATATAATATGCAAAACATGGAAGCAATGATTCAATGTAACAACAAGTTGTATGTACTGTGATGCTAAGTTTGTTAGATTTCATGATACAATATTTCAATTTGCAAAAGATTTGGAAGATATTACTGATTATGGTGATACAATATTTCCATTTAGAGAAAATTTGGAAACTATTGTTAATTTGAGTAATATAATATTTCTAATTGCAGAAGATTTGGAAGATATCAGAAAATTTATTGGCTCTTTTGTAAAATTAGATAGGGCAATAAGTTACCTAAGATTTATTGGCTCTTTTGTAAATATTGTTTTCGTAGTGCGTTTCGTCATCACTACAATTTATCTTAGAGTTGGTTTGTCTTAAGCAATTCAAACATTTCAGATACCATTCTAATTTGAGTAAACCTGAAAAATAATGGAAAACATTTATCGCAGTCGTTATCTGCATAGTTTTTTAGTTGATATAGACTACCTTTCTTGCAGTAGGCATATTAATCTTTCAATTTTACTATATTCATTTGATTTTCATTGGACACATTATGCGCCAATTGAATGCATGAGACTAACATATTTACTCCCTTGTGGTTCAGACCGCATAGCTTGAAGATTGGCATGAATTAGAACCATAACATTTTGTTTCTCTAGCATTGACTACAGAAGCTCCTTGAGCAAGTACGTCATGTTTACCAATAACACGAGGCGCAAGGGTATGCAACAATATAGCATTATCATGTTGAGAGAACAGAGATGAAAAGTAAACTTTATTATCTTCTCACTGCAATAAATTAGGGATTTTATAGCGTTCACTAATAGCGTTTCAACCTCTGATCCTATTGGATCCAAATAGACCAAAAAAAGCATAAATACCGAACGCTATGCGGATTAATATTAAAATTCGTATATACGCTATGCTCAGATAATACTGTCTTTTCGTTCCCTTTTTCGTTTAACTCCCAAAGCTTCATTTCCGACCCCCCTCTTCCTCTCCAGACTCACAAATTCCAAGCCCTAGGGTTAAATCATCACAACCCCATCTCGCTTTGGTTTAAGTCGTTGTAACGGTGAATTCACGCCCTCCCTTCCTCATCTTCGATCATTGATCCCTACTGTCCAGATCTAAATCAATCGCATCGCATTCGTCGTTGTCGCTTTCTTCCGTGACCAAACCGTAGTCGCGTTCTTCGCTATTTTAGGTATTTTTCTTGAACCTGTTGCTTTTTTTTGTCATTGCATTATAAATCAATTGCAATTGTCCATATCATATTGTGCCATTGCTTGTTAAAATGATTCAATTTTCGTTGATGATTGATTACGAGTTAAAAGTTTACAAAGTTTTATAGCTATCTATTTTGAGAAATAATCACTGATGTACAACAAAAGGCTAAAAAAAAAAAAAATCACTTTTTAGAAGGGACTGATTGTTTATTATTTTGCAATTAGAATTTGGATTAATATACTATAGTGATTTATGTTACAACTTTGTTTTCATTTTGCATTAGTTGCGAGGAATTAGTTTTTATCGAGTATACAATCAAAGTAAAGGTCAAATCTATAAGATTACAGCTTATTTTGTTGTTTTAAAACCAGGTTGGTATTTATCTATTTTTTGCTTCATGAAAGTCAAATCTAACATATTAAATCTGGCTAAAAATAATGATTTTAAAAAACATTCGGTTGCAAAATCTGGATACATTAGGAATGTTTGTAGTATTTTGTAAATAAAAGTCTTTAGTTCTTCAAAAACTAATAATCTGGCTGTCGAATTTGTGGTAAATAGAAGTCTTTAATGTTTGCAGTTCTAAGCTATAGTCTTGTACTGTTAAAATAAACATTTTCTTTTTAGATAGTTTTCTTTGGTTTAATCTGAGAAAGAAAGATTAACTGTATTTTGCTATAGAACTGGCACCAAATGTATCTGTAAACACGGCCCTATATATATATATATATATATATATATATATATATATATATATATATATATATATATATATATATATAAACTCTTTACTATTTGCAGTGCATAATTGAATTTTTAATTGTAATTTACATTAAACAAATTTTCGACAGTGTTTTTCCATATTGAATTCTCCCACTGATTGAACTCTAAATTGTAGTTTCAGGCTTGTCTTACATTCGTGATGAAACCATCAAATTTGTTTTAAAGGAACTTTCACTTCTTTCTGTAGGTCATGATTTTATGTTTTAACGATTTAGTAATGAAATTTTTCATAACCTGCAAATTTTGTAGTTATGTGCAGATAGTTTTGTACTAATTATGAACCTTTACTGCATGTTTGCTTATTCTATTTGATATCTTAAAATGTTTGCTATTTTTATTTTTGAATTGTAAAGAGTTAAAAAATAGAGTTTTGAGTGAGAATATTATTAAATAATTCTTTTTTGGGATATGTGAAGTTGGAAGATTGTTAATAGTTAAACTATATAATCTGAAAGAAGTTGTGCTAATCAGTTTATCAGTTTTTTTTAACTTAAAATCTTAGTGATTACCAAACTTTTCAATCTACAATCATAATCCGTAAGTGACTACCAAACACTAATATACTTTGAGCATTTCTAACTATGGGGTTGGATGACAAAACGTTAAATTCACAGCCATCATTCCTGTGTGTAGGGTTAGTAGTGAAATTGTTGTTTGTTTATCTGGCATTGTTACGAATATAAGTCAAATTAGTGCATAGTCTTTCTTTTCAGTCAAGCAATTGTTGGAATGCAAATCTGAATTTTAAAAAGAAGTATGAGAAAGAATAGCTGGTTGAAGAAGAAGACTGATTACTCTTATCTTTTTTTCTTCTTCCATATTTTCATTTAAAATTTTTTCAGACACATTTTCAAATTATTGTATACTATATTTTTCATGATATTTGTTCAAAATTGAGAAGAGTATTATGTGCTGGTCTTAATAATGGTATTTCAAAGTTAGTGTATGTGATTGTTTTCGAAAACTTAGAAATTGGAATGTGACAGATCAGTTTTTAGTTTTTTCTCAGACAGCAAGTACATTTTTTTAATCCAGATACAAGACAATGGTTAGATTTAATCATTATTAACTGTTTATGCAGTTAAAAATAATTGTATGATTTATATTTAGATCTGGTAAAATGTAATGGTTTGTAGCAAGATTAGTCCTTTGAATTTAGGTTATTTATTATAGTTTTCAAGGTCGTTTTCAGAGACCAGCTAGCAAAAATGTAACAGATAAATAATGAAATCTGCAATTTGAGCATGTTATAGCATGTTTTCATTTAATAACATATCCAGTTAAGCAACTACGCAAATAGTTTTATTTAACAGAGCTCTTTAATAGAAATCAAATATGGCACAAGCTAGCTATTATGATTTTGTTATCCAGGCTTAGATGGGAGCCGAACATGTTAATGATCTGAAAAATGATTTAAATTATCATGTACAAATTTAAAAGTGGTATTGGACCATGAAAATACAAATATAAACTTATTTGCACTAAATCATCACACCAAAACTTATGCTCCCAAAAATTAAAGGACTCGTTATTGCTCAAGCTTTGTTGGTAAACAAAAATTGAAAAGATAAATTGAATGCATAATTAATTTTGCAATCACCCAAGACATGTTTTCACTGAAGCATTGCATAAAATATAAACTTTGAGATATGCATAATTATCATATTTTATGCATAAAACATAAACTTTGAGATATGTTTCCACTTTTATTATCTTTTATGCATAATCATTGTCTGTCACTTTAAGGAATTGAAATATTATTATAAACTGGATTAGAGGATAAAATGGGATTAATGGGGATAACCGTGATATTTGAGATGAACTTCTTCTTTTCTTGGTTTGCAACAGAGGACTTGCTCACTTCAGGTTTAGATTTACTGCTGCTGCCTCCTTGCATACTTCTACTCAACAACTTGATTGTGTTTTGGCAACATGACCATTTCTTTATTATTTTGGTTCATGGCCTATTTACTATTTTTTCTAGCATCAACAATAGATTTACTCGCATCCAATTTTCCATTTTCTTTAGCATCAACAACTGTTTTACTACATGAACGTATATCATATTTAAATCACTTACATAATGTGCATATCAGCTGTCTCCAGGAGTACTCTAAGAACACATTTTGGCTTTTTTTTCTCATCGTACACATGTATAACTAATTAACTCATTCTCAGCACTTATCTTGATCAAACAGTTAACACAAATATTCCTGTTTCTTTTGTAAATTCATCAGAGCACACTGGTTTTTCCTATGATTTAGCTGATTTCCTAAGTTAGTAGGGGAATGTTGTATTTTAATTTGGGTTACCACTCCATTGAAGCTGTGGTTCCGTGTTGTTTTAATCACAATCTAACCTCGGATGAATATATCATTAGATGGAAGTATCTTGGTTTTATCATCTTCAATTTCAGATTTGAAAAAAATATTTATTTCCATTAGAAGTTAATTCATACGCTGCTTTCAATCTCCTGACTTTTGCGGATTGAGATTTAGCTTCCAAATAATTCATTGATACACCGATGAAAAAACCAACTAAAAATTTAGATGAAATTTGGATCCTTTCATCGAGAACTTCTCAAGGAGTTTGGGATCACCACTATAATCCAAACCAAAATTAATTCGACATATTCACCGGCATCCTTAGGTGAGTCTTTGGACATGCTAAACCAAAGAGGTTTAGGATGTGGGGCAAGAGAGATATGCAGGAGAGGACTAACGTGAGAAAAATTAGGAGATGGAGTATAGATAGATGATGGAATTGTGGATGGGGAAACAGAAAAGGAAGAAAGTATCGGGATAGGAGGCACATGAGGGGGAGGTTAGGGATGGAAATTAGGATAAGATAACAAAAGTGACAAAGATATGCATAAAACATAAACTCTGAAAATCTAATTTGTTTTCACCGAAGTAGTGTTTAGAATTTCGCAAGGTTCCAAGATATGTATGAAAGATGGTTTAATTTTAAGCTCAACATTTCGAAAGCTTTCATAGTAATTTCAGTTTTCTTTTTATATAGAAAGAATCCATAAACATTTTGAGACATTTCCGTGCATTACTCGTTTGGTTATTTTGTACAATTTAGTTTAGTTCGCTTTTGAGTTTCATCTTAACCAATAAAAAAAATCCCATTTCCTTCGCATTTTCATGATTTTTGTCACAGCTTAAGCAATTTAGTGTCCTTTTTGTTGTTAATCTTGTTTCATTTTGTTTTAGTTCTGCTTAGTTTTTTTGTTGCATTCTGTTTAACTTGTGCTGTGCATTTTAGATACAACTTGAATTTTCTGTTTCTATATTTACTGGATTCAAACTCTGCATTTCAATTTCAATTCTAACAGTTATTTTTCATTCCTGTATTCAGTTTCTATTACATTAATTTTTTCTCAAAGTCGTCATTGTAGTGCATTTCTGTGACTCAACATTCAATGTCTCCTTTGAAACCAAACAGTTTGGTTTTGGTTGTAGCTATCATATATCCTGTTGTTTTTATTATTTTGGATAAAGTGCATGTAATAACTTATATTCAATCCTTGCGTTTACTTCATTTACAATGCAAGCCACACATAATATATGTTACATTGTAGGACGACTTTAAATAAAACTTCTCTCAATGATAAGCCTCGCTTGAATTCTGATTACAAAACAAACCTGTTTTCCCCAGATCAGAAACATGTGCTTGCGCAAGCACAAAAGGTGATGATCTGGGGAAAAAGTTCCATTCTTTGTAGTAATGTTTTTTTTTTTTTTTTTTTTTTTGGTTTGTTATAGGTTTCAATCCAACTGGCTCATTGGAGGTTTCTAACGTTTGAATAATAAGTGGAGGCAAGGGTCTTGCAGCTAACTGTGGCGTTGCAGAATGTGTAGGGGTGGTGGAAGCCTGTATTGGATTAACACAAGGCTGCTGCATAAAATTGGGCTTTGTCATTGGTACGAAAGATCTGTTATTTGAGCTCGTAACTCCCATGCGTTGTGACTTGAATATTGAAAATCATCTAAAATATGTTGCCAAATCTTCTTGTATATTACAATAAGTTTTAGCAGTGTTATTGCTTAGATCATTATACTACCTAAATTCATGAGTCATGACTAGTCAATGTGTTATCGTTTTAAAAAAGATGGCTGCAAAACGTGTGAGTAAAGATATGGTGTCTGTTTTTGTTTTCCTCTCTTTTTTGGGTTGCAAAAAGTGTAGGCAACAATATGGAGTATTCCCTTTGGTAGCTTGGAATAGCAAGTGCCAATTTGAGTTCAAGTCAACTCTTTACATCTGAATATCCCATGATGTGTGAGAATATGGAGCCACATAGAATTGGCTATAGCACATAGAATTCATGATTTACACTAGAATTCCATACTTTCTTGACTGAAAAACGGGAAATTACATAGTTATGATCGTGACACTTTCACAAATACTACACAAGTTGTTCATAAGTCACATAGTATGCATAAAACATACCATTATTTATAAGAGATTTGATTATGCTGTTTACCAATGCCATGATATGATTTAGGATCAACGCAGGATAATGCATTTACAAATATTTGTCATATATCAAGAAGAATCATGTTAGGGATATGGAAGATTTCGATATATGACCATATGGCAGTAGCTACTGTTGGATTGGCACGATAATGCAACACGGAGCCAAGAAGCGAAGTAGGGGTGGCAATTAGACCCGACCCGATGGACCCAGACCCGACCCGGCGGGTCTCGGTTCTAGGCGGGTCGGGTTTTGTCGGGTCTAAACTATACATTTCAAAAATCTGGACCCGACCCGACCCGAGCTTCGGTTCGGGTCGGGTCGAGTTAAAGCTCGGGTCGGGTCGGTTCGGGTCCGATTGAATAATAACACTAAAAATACATATATTTCAGTGTTTTTAGGTCGGGTCTTTCGGGTTCGGGTCTATGCGGGTCGGGTTTGATCGGGTCTTGATGGTATTTTTCATCACCTAGACCCGACTCGAGACCCATCGGGTTCGATTCGGGTTCGGGTCTTTTCGGGTCGGTTCGGTTCGGGTTTTCGGTTCTAATTGCCAGCCCTAAAGCGAAGGTCTGTAAAAAAGCTGTTATGCAAAAGCTGCTCTGATACCAAATTGTTGTGCAAAAAAGGCTCAAATAGGCCTAACTAGAAGAGACTCCATTTGGGGATCGCTGGCTCCATGCCAGGATGAGTTTACATTGAAGTCTACCTCTTAGTATATAGCCAGTGTAAATCCATGTGAGTCATCAATTATATTACAAAGATATGGTAATAATATAATGTAGGAAAATTACCATAACAACAAATGTGCAAAGATAAAAAGTAAATCAATCCGTTTCTTTTGCATAGATGGAAGAAATTGATTCCTTCATTTATTTTTTTACCATCTCATCAAATGCAGTCAATGCATTTTCATTATAAAAATATTTTTTATTTTTTTGCAAATTTGTTCCAATCAATTTGTGATTTTGTATTATCAAATTAACACTCCACCTTAATGTAAAATCACATATCTGCAACACCCCATCTCGAATCAAATTGTCTTCACAATATAAAACTCTTCATTCCCATCACACCATGTTAACGAGTTTGCACTACGTCTTCGCTCGCTAACAAAATGTTGTAAATATCCAAAATAAAAAAAAGGCAAACACTAAAGTAATATCAACACCGTCAAGGCCAAAAATAATTCTCTTAATCATCATTTCAAATACAGCTAAAATCCAAATCTCTATACGTACAAAAAATCTCTCTCTTGCCACTTAGTTATTACAAATTTCACCCACCACCTTGCAAAAGATGCATCTACCACCATGAGTTGCACCGCGCATAAACCAACGGTCTAAAAATGCTTGCAATAACATCGACACCCGTCTAACACTGTGACAACAAGAAATTTCGCTCGATCCGAATCAATCGCTAAACCGACCCAGACCGTTCGAAACGCTTGATTGTTTTGAGAACACGACAAAATAGAACGCAGACGGAAGAACATTTCATTGTATATTACAACAATTCCATCAGAATACAAGAATATACAGAGTATAAATCAATATTACACATTTAACAAATATCAGAGATTACAATAAATTACATAGCAGCGGAAAAATATACAAAACACAACTGAAAGTGATACACGGATACAGAGCTTTCCGAGCATCGTTCCAGCTGTAAATTAGGACCTTGTGGATATAAATCTGCAAAACCAAAACTACTAGCTGCCCGTGTCGAAAATAAAGACACCCAGAGTTTTGGTTAAAACAATAAACTCCAGGTCAGTCATGAGACTGGTGTGAGAACTAAAACAGTTAATAATCTTTATTTTAAAGTTAGGTAAATCAAGGAACCACGCCGTATAACACGGAACTATATATTGAATTCGATTTTTATATATTGAATAGCGAAGTAAAAATTCGATTAAAAATTCGATTTTTATATATTGAATAGCGAAGTAAAAATTCGATTTTTATATATTGAATAGCGAAGTAAAAATTCGATTTTTATATATTGAATAGCGAAGTAAAAATGTGATTCTTTACATATGTAGAGAATATGGGCAAAGAAAGTGATGAAAGATGAAACGACGAAGATTTCTGCATAAGAAGAGTCGTGGCGTTGGATTAGCTATCTGTGAGAATTTCTCACTCTTTGATTTAATTTTCTAGTTATATATATATATACTAGGATGCAGACGGTGTTTAGTAGCACCCGACACCCGTCGTCCATAGACCATGGACGGCTTGTATGCTTGTTTGATTTTGCTGTGTAGTTGATTGTGTGATGTGATGTGAAATAAAATAAAATATTTATATAGTTGAAAATATTTTATAGTTAAAAATAGAATTTTTAACGTGTATATAAAATGAAATAAAAATAAACAAATCGGACGATTTGTTTATATACACACATTTGACTAATATTGATTGAGACGATAAATTTTACACATCGCCCAACTGCACAAATAAAATCTGTGTTTGATTGTTTGAAACCCCACACGGGTATCGGGATGATATTTGACGTACACTAATCCCGATTGTTTAGTTGTATGTCGATCGATTGATTGACAGACTGTTATAAGCGTTGAATATTTATATTTGATGCTTATACAGTGTAGAATGCACTTTGGATGATGGTTGATTATTCATCGTTGTTATTGTATGCATGTGTTGTAGAAAATCCATATAATTAACATTATATGGTAATTGATTGGACCTCGTTCCAGTTTTGAAAAAGAAATACTTGAAAAAGAAATATTAGAAAAAGAAATATTTGAATAGAAATATTTGAAAAAGAAATATTTGAATAGAAATATTTGAAATAGAAATATATGAAGCCGTGTTGATTAGATTGACGCCATTTTGACGTGAACGATATTGATATCGATTTTATTCATTTTATAATAAATATCGAAAGTGATTTCAAAATCTGATATTTTGAAAAGAATTGAAATTTGAATTAAATTGAATATAAATGAATTCAAATTAAATTGAATATAAATGAATTCGAATTAAATTGAATATAAATGAATTCGAATTGAATTTGAATATAAATGAATTCGAATTAAATTAAATATAAATGAATTCGAATTGAAATTGAATATAAATGAATTCGAATTGAAATTGAATATAAATGAATTCGAATTGAAATAGAATATAAATGAGTTCGAATTGAAAATTGAATTGAAAACGAACTGAAATTGAATTAGAAATCAATTTGAATTGTAATCGATTTGAAATGAATTTAAAACGAATTTATATTGGAATATTCAATTTTGATTTGAAATTGAACATGAAGTTGAAACTGTTTTGAAAACGAATTTAAAACGATTTATAAAGCACGTTTTGAATTGAAATCGACGAAGTATATATTATATATATAATATATATAATATAATGGCCTGAATAGAATGCGCTGCGCCGCGGCAGTTCGCGAATTTCGACCATTGACTTCGAACGGATATTGCGGGAGATCCGACCGTCGGATTCTCTTGAAACCGGAACCGTTGGGTTTGTATAAAAGCATGCTTATTAGTTAGATATTTACTAAAATTTATACAAGATATTGTGTCATTCTCCTTTTTTTTTTTTTTTTTTTTTTTTGTCGAGATCAAAGCCTTGAGGTAAGTTCATTAAAGGCTATAAAGTTTAGTTGTAACTCAAGCCTTGGAGATTGTGAATCGAGCAAAGCTTTATTTTTTGTTGCTACCAAATTCAAATTGTTGATGTTTGATTAGTGGTTGCATTTGATGTATTGATTTGTAATTGCTACATTTTTCTTGAGAATTTGACTTAACATTTTCACTATAAAGTAATGGATATTTCAAATATTCTTGCATGGTTATGTTTTCCCTATATACTAAAGAGAATACAATGGAGATTTTTATGTCAATTCAGCATTACCTACATTTAACCTTGTACAATTAATTGTAATTTCCTTTTAGGTTGAAACTTTTAACGGGGAAAAAGCAAATCAAATGAAATTTTGATTTTAAACTTGCAAGACACGCCCTTTAGGTATTTCAAGCTTTCGGTATGCTATTTGGATTCAAACGAGACTCGGACACACTTATGTGGATTCAAATGGGACACCAAGTACACTCATTTGAATTCAATCGGGTTACCAAACACACTCCCACGTAAATTCAAACGGGATAATAAACAGTTAGCATAAAAGAGAAATCCTTTTAAGATTGTGGTGCGGGAGTTTTTCATACTTAATACCGAAGGATCTAACTCAGGAAATATCATGTATAAACATAAGAATTTTATGGCAGGTTACCATCAGAGATGCTATAATACACATATAAACTCGTGGCTTTCGCTTTTCTATGGCAAATGATAAGGAGATCTGTCCACTTAAATGATTAAAGGGTTATCTCCGCTCTTGTGTATTGTCTAGATATTTCCAAAAGGACCAGAGTTTTGCTAACAAGAAAAACAATCATTTGTTTAGTGGAGCGCTAGGTAAATGTGGGAGTGTACTCATAAGGATGCGCCCTTGAACCAAAACCACTAGCAAGACTAGTTATGTTTTCACTATAATACCCTACTAGCTGCGTACAATGCTTCGAAAGGATAGCTCTGATCTTTGTGTAGGAGGATATTGCTCGACATATCGGGGGAACATCCATGAAAACCGTATATATTTTGTGCATGCATCATGTCCGTTTTTGATTATATTCCTAGTATTGTTGTGATGTACACTAATTAACATCATGACTATATGTTTATTAGTACTTTCATCCTTTGACATAACTATGATATCACTATATTTTGATATGAAATGGTTTGCTGATCGTAAGGTAAAAACCTGCTTATGTGCAGCATGGCCTTACGATACGCCAATTTTGATAACGTAAAAAGCTCATTTATAAGTGTTTTCTCACGCTTGAATTAGATGATCCGCATGTTATTTAATTATAAAATTTGGGTTGGATCGAGCACATTGACATATTAGATTTGGAGCTTCTGTGATAAGCTGGATGCCAAGACGCACTCTTGTACTTATATTATTTAAAAATATCATTGTTGTTGTTATTTATCAATGTTTGTGAGAGCATATTATTATTAATGTCCATATTGATTTATAGTTTAATACTATGATGTATCTCTATTTTGTTGTACGTTTAAAATTCTTTCTATTAGTAAAGATTATTGTATATTTTAGATTATTTATTCCATCGTGAGATTTTGTTTTGTATCTTCTTCCTTTTCCCCCCAAACAATCCTTCTTTTCAGTGCTTGAATGTCTGGTATGTTAATACCGTGAATATATTAGTGTCGACTTTTAAAGGTGGAAAAAGTGGGTTGTTGCAACTAGAGTCAACGAAGGCTTTAGGGTCATGCATCATAAGGTCCGAAGCTCCATTGTGAAAAAGGTAAGAATTAGTACCAGTTGCTATATTTTGCACGATGTAGTTCGGACTTGATGAATCGTTCTGTGACTTAGCACAGATCTTGGACCTCGGACCTTGGTTTGCTCATTGTTTATTACATTGACTATATTAGGAGCTTTGACAAGCTTGTGGCTTCGTCTCTAGGTCTCATTGGATATTTGAGTTTGATAGTTCTAGCTCTGAAATCTTACTTGATTAATTTGATTTGTTTGAACGTGGCTAGGTCAAAAGACCGGATAACAAAAACTAAGGTGCTTTGCGAGAATAGATCTTGGGTTAGCTCGTGATAATCAACATGTGTTTAGATTTAGAATTTTTAGAATTTCTTTATAATTTTGATTTTAAGGAACTTATGTAGAGATTCAAAATACAAAATAATCCCCTCTCAGAAAAAGATTTAAAAAATACTATATGTTTTAGCTTAAAACAAAATGCAATAAATTGCACTTTCAAGAATTGCGGATGTTCGTTGTTTAAGCTGAAAATATTTGATAAATCTTGAATTGCATATATCAACAATCAAAAATGCGGACTTTCATACTAAAATGCAAAATAACTAAAATAAAAATTACAAATTTCTGCAGAAAAAGTGCATGGTATTGTAAAAAATAAAAAATCTTGCAATTTTTCATAAAAAATTCAAAAGAGAACTTAGTTTTGATCATAAAATCTTGGAATTGAGTTCAAAATTTATTTCAAAAGAAAATTTGAAAATTAAACTAAGCGTATAATTTAGAACATGTTTCTGATGATTATTTCATATGTATCAAACTCGAAAATTGGATGCAAATCCTAGTTTTAGTATACATTTTTTTGGCCAGACCGACAGATTTTTATAGCGACCATAAACACTTAATATTATAACAAACACTAATTACAAATATTATAGGAGTTTGGCAGATTACCAAGCTACATTTGGTTTTTAAGGTAAACCGTCCATCACATATACAGTTTTTAAAGTGATTCGTCCACTGCAACCAATCTAGATGACAGAACTGGAGTTAGACACTATTTCAAAACTACATAAAGGTTTCAAACTCCACGCAAGGAGTTAGTTACAGTTACTATCACAAGCATAGAATAACAATTAGTATTATATGGACAACAACACAAATAACACAAGATAGCTACAGCAATGCGGCTCCACTGCATCAAACTTTCATTAGTCAATATGACATGATATGTGAACTGCACATCCAACTCATCCAATAAGAGACTACATTTCACTATACTTGCTCAGGCAAGGACACCAAATCGAGCTATACAGACCTAAACCAAAAGCAATAACATGACTATCACAAAAACAGCTTGCAAAACAATCCACCACCAACTGCACCTAAAAAAAACATCCCCAAAGTGAAGCTTCACCATCAACGACCAGATAGATTAGTGTTCAGAACAACATCAATACTTGCAGAAGGAAACATGATTACATGAGACTTCGACATAGCATACAAAAGAATGTGACATGAACCGAAACTTTGACATAGCAAACAAAGCATCTGACATGATATAGTACCATACCTAAGGGCATTAATAAAAGTAGGAGATGGAACTAGAGAAAGGAAACAACACCAAACTATCAACAAGAACACATAACAAGCGCCAACACTGAACTCATGGCTAGAAGGTGCTGCATTAACAAAGAAGCATAACCATCACCCCAAGACAACACTACCTAAGAGGACTTCCATCAGTGCATAAGCTTCAAGCGAACCACCATCTGCTATAGGCGGCAGCTCAACTTGGAGTTCAACACATATCTCTAATCTCCCAACTCACACAACATAACTTCCTTCCACCCAAAACCAAACTACACAGCCATCAACTCGTGCACCTTTAAGACGACAACCAAAGAACATTGACTTACGAACTCCACAAATTGCACCAACACAGACCAACACAACAAATCCAGAGTGACCAAACAATCTATACAAACGTTCACTAAGCTAGGGATAAAGCACAACTACCCCGAAGCATACTTGATAAATAAAAGAAATCAGGTGCAAGCCATACCGAATATGGAGGAAGGTTTAGTCGCGAGGCAACTCAAAGAGCACGACCAGATGGTGCACCCAGGGAACTCTACGAAGGTGTCGAAACTTGCACAACCCAACAAGTCGAACCACAACCAGAAAATTGGCACAACCCTACGGTCGAAACCTACACAGGATAACACCAAAAAACATCGACCAATTCCACCTGACAAAAGCCAAACAACGTAGGACATAAATTTGTCGTGCAATGACTCACACTACACCATATATGCAAATTAGGCTGTGTTTTGGACCGTATCAAATGTAATTAGGATATTTATAATTTAATTTCAACTACCACAATAATATTAACATTATTTTTAATATGTTACACATCACAATCACAATACACAAATCACCAAATCATCCATATAAATAAATACTCAACTACCCAATTTTATTTACAGCGCCACAAATGTCCATCTGCAGAGTATGAAAGCGAGTGTTGCTAATATCCATACATCGCTTCTATTTCAAATGATTTGTGTAGAGTTCTTGTGTGGAACCCTAACAATAAATAACATAACAAAAATAATTTTAGTGAGAGAGTTCTCACATTAGGTTCCACTCCGCCATTCTTTATTGATGATTGTTTTTAATAAAATTAAACACGACGTTTAATTTTATTAGAAATTCCAACAACTCATGTTTCAGTCCAGGTTTGTTCCATGGCGTGATGTCCAACTCCGTGATTCCAACGCATGATGTTTCGATGAATTATGCTTCCATATGAATGATATATAATCATTTTAAGTTTACACATACATTTATTTGAATTAGTTACATCATTAATGGTTTAATTACCATCATTAGCACTTAAATCAGGTTATTAGAATTTTGTAAACCCTCGTTTACGTTTCCAGTAGAAGCTCCCTTTGCCTTTATCGCTGCCCCGACCACTAGGCTATGCCGAAACGTCGACCACACCCACCGCCTGTCCCCCGCTCTATCATGAACCAGCGTCGACCAACCTTGCCACCTAAAAATCCTCTGTCATCATGAATGGATCAAACCCAAAATCCGACCCCCCCTCAGTTGACCGGAGGTCAACTCGTCGCCACCGTGGGTAGCCCAGTCCCTTCTGCCCCCAACGCCACCAGTCTGGTGTCAGTAGCCACCACAATAACCCATAAACCGCATCTAATACATTGCAAAAATTTCGTCGCCTCTGTGCTTTGATGATCGAGCCATGACCACCGATGAGCTCCCCTCCCCGTGTCGATCATCTTTGTCGTTGAACTCCGAACCCAATAACGCCTGGATTGGCTGATTGATTCTTGGTCGTTCGTAATGGTTAGGGTAAATGGCGGCTCAGAGGGTTGGTTAGAAAAACATTTATATATATACATATATTTAATATTATTTTAATTTTAATATTAGTGGTTTATTGCCCCAAACTCCAAATCAAACTCAAGAACTGTCGCCCCTAGCTAAATACCCCCATTACCGACACAATGGGATATGTTTCGTAAGCCAATTCGATTGTTTCGATCAATTTTCATCAAAATTAAAATATAAATCAATATATTGAATTTTAAACGTACATTTTAATTTACCGAGGCCACATACTGACTCCTAAAATTACATAAAAATTAAATCTAGCTATATTTTGACGATACGGTCCTAAAAAACTAGTTTCATCGAATATGGAGATCGTTTGTAAAATGGCATTTTTAACTAGTCAATTAAATTCAAACTGAAATTGACAACACGTTTGAATTTACCACACCTACATATTAATTTCAAAAATTATGAAACTTGAAACCTAAAAATAATTTGGCATTCCGGATCCAACAAAAGTGGTTTCATCGAAAACGGAGGTCGTTTGCAAAATGGCTATTTTTAAGGGCTATATATTAATATATATATAAATTAAATAGGGACTATTTTAAATTTTAAACTGGACGTAACTTACAATTTATATTATGAAATCTGAATTTTTCACATTCATTAGAAAGATATAATTTAACAGATTCAAATGTTTTTTGTTTTACTGAAATTCGATTTATATTGAATTATGTACATTCATTTGAAATTAAAAATCGGATTTTCAAACTATCGCGCCATTTCGAGTTCGTTTTATAAAAAATATAAATTTATACGTTCTAACTTTGATTTAAATAAATTTCAAATCGTTATTATTTAAAAGGAATCATTTTAAATATTCAAAATCCATTAAAATAGCAAAAATAAAAATTTTAAATTGGCTCTGAATATCTAGTTTGATACAGCATGGCTCTAAGCCGTATTAAATAGTGGCGTGTTTAAATATTGGATACGACCTTAAGCCGTATCAAAATCAAAATTTGATACGACTCTAAGTCGTATCTAAGTACAAATAGATACGGCAATTAACCGTATCTCAATGCAAATAACATACGACTTTAAACTATATCTAAATTATTTCCAGATACGAATATAAACCGTATCTAAATTATCTATAGATATGAATATATACAAAAGAAGTAAATATCATGCAAACTCTATTTGACAAATTATAACAGTAAACGAAACAATTGTACGAAATATTTCATACCAATCCAACAACATATATATAATGATACATGTTGTTTCATTACATTACAATAAAGAAGGTACATGTTGTTTCATTACATTATAATAAAGAAGATGCATGTTGTTTCATTACATTACAATAAAGAAGATACATACCACTGTTTCGTATATAATGTTTCATAATTATAATAAAGAAGGTAAACTCGGTATTTTAGCAACTTCGGCGACCACTCTCCGCTTTTTAACTTCGGCGATCGACCACTTTGATCCACAACTAATCCATTCACCAAGATAAAGGTTTTAACTTTCTAGTTAAGAATTTACTGGGTGATCAATCGGATGGATGCATTTTAGCTCATGCACCTGGGTCAGGTATTCATGCCAACTTATGCATTTAACTAAGCGCCAGGACTAGCAAAGAGGATAATATCAAGTGTCATATGCTGCTTCATTAAACCTTAGGAAAAAGCATTTGATACTTGATATTATCCCCTTTGCTAGTCCCGGCGCTTAGTTAAATGCATAAGTTAGGATAAAATATCTAACCCAGCGACATGAGCTAAAGTGCATCCACCTGGTGAATCACCAGTAATTCTTAACCAGAGAGTTAAAGCCTTCACTGGTGGGTCACCAGTACATTCTTAACCAGAATAGACATGCATCATTTTCGTCTACTACTTGCAACCTAATTTGCATTAGAACAATGAGTCAGAATATACATATACAACACACACACATACACTGCACACATGATTAAGGTATATAGTGCACATACACAACACACACATATACAACACACACACACACACACTTGTATATAGTGCAACATGTGTGATATGATCAACACATGATCAAGGTCAAGAGCTCAAACGCTAGTGAGAACATGCAACAACCCAGTTAAAATTTCAAATGCAAGGCACCACACTCAAGTGATCAAGTCAAAGTCAGAGAGAACCAAAATAATATATGCAAGCTGCCACAAAATTGGCATAACAAGAGCAACATACAAATGGATCAGAGGTGCATCAAATTACATGCACAAAACAAGACATGGAATATCACAAATAACTCAAGTGCACATATACACAAAGCAAGCATGCATGAACAAGACGCAAGGCAGGCATGAGTTCACAACAACATATACACACTGGCTCAACCAACAACATGTGCAACATGCACAAGTGCGTGGACAAAGGAAGTTAAAGTTAAGATAACAACATGTGCAAATGTCAAGTGCACAACAACATATAATATAGAAACTAGAAATCACCAAAAAAATACATGCAAATCGAGTTGGTCAAAGGTACAAGACTGGGTGCATATGGCAAAGCATAGCCAGGTTAAAGCTCAAAGCAAAACTAGAAATGGCATGCATAACACAGTGGCATACATTGGAGATGTGTACACAAGTATGTACAAAATTGCATACCCAACAGCAAGCCTACCACAAGGTAGTTTTCAAGACCAAACAACATGCACAATTGTTAAGTGTAGCAATATAGTTCAGGAAAGTGGTAATTACACAAGAATGCCAAGTACAACACGAGTTTCGGGTTCGATCAACATGCACAAGTGTGAAAGAATGGAAACATCATGCAAGAAAAAAGGGAGATTTGTTTTTGAATTCGAGCAAGAATATATGAAACATTACAAAACTATGACAATACCCAATTCAAACCCAATAACATAATAGCAGTATGAATTCAAGGTAGACAAGCACATGCACATATCTATCATTTATATTTTTGAACCAAGGCAAGGAAATTCAAACTAAACTCAATTTAAACCCAATTCAAATTCAAATTAAACCATGAGCTAATACTCACCTTCAGTGGCGACGAGAAAGATGGACAGCGGTGGACTAAAAGTTCGTCGGTCAGCTGAAGGTAGCGCGAGCTAACGAGAAAGATGGACAGCGGTGGATTAGGGTTGTAAATTTTGTACGAACGTCCGACGGTCGTTTGTGTCCATGACCGAAATACGTTCGTCCGATTATCAATTAGGACACGAGTAAGGACAACAAAATTTGTACGAGAAACAATCATGTCCGGTCCGTGTTCGTTCGAATTCGTCTGAATTCCTTGTAATTCGGTATATAGTTGAGAGAAAATCTAATTAAATGTACAAAATGTAATAAAATAGCCATGTCCGACTGGGTCCGTTCGTGCCCGTGTCCGAAAAACATATGTCCGTGTCCGACCGATTTTACTTAGGACACGAATTAGGACAACAAAATTTGTCCGAGAAAAATTTCGTCCGGTCCATGTTCGGTCCGATTTTTTTTAGGATAGAAACTGAATACACCTCCGTCCGGTCCGACCGATTTACACCCCTAGGTGGATGGTTTATTGACAAAGCGGTGCGCCGAGTTCAAATACCCTAATTTGGATTTTCGGTCACCATGCAAATTAAAAAGACGGAAGCTAGCCGAAAGTTTTGAAGTGTCAAAGCAAGATGGTGCCGGAAAAAAAATAACGGGAGGAAAAAATATGATACGGATTTCTTACGGCCCAAAGCCAATCAAATAAACTGATCCGGAGTTTTGTTGATGTACGGTTAGATCTTACGTGTTTGGGGAGGTGCGGATCACCAAGAGGAAAGTTGACACAGCTATGAGCAGTATCAAATTTGATAAGGCTAAAAGCATCATCAAATCTCTGCACCTCGTGTGTCAAATTTGCTGTTTTGGTGCAGTGTCAGGACAAAATCGCTTGGAAACCTTGCGTTGCAAATTATAAGAATATGGGCAGCATGGAAGTCGCGAAAACAGTACTGCGCAGGGTACGATTAGGAGTTAGTGATAGCCTGGGAGGGATACCATGCTACGACAAAGAAGGGATGCCTGGAGAAGGATCGAGTACAAGGAAGGTAGAAGGGGAGGTAAATCGATAAAGAAAAGGGAACTTGGAGAAAAGTGGCTTAGATTTGACTTGGACGAGATCTGAAAAATAAGGTTCGGTGGAGGCACCCACGCATGCGAAAACAAAACAGAGAGGGAAGAGGAGAAAAGAGTTGGTGGATCGATATGCAATAGAGAGAAAATGAAAGCGGAAAAGTAGGAGAATGTGAAGAAAAGGTAGAAAAAGGAATTCGCTTTGTCTACCTTAACGGGTGAAACACCGAATAGTTTCCACTGTGTATGTTTTGATTTTAGTTTAATTTACCACTATAAATGCATATACTTTTGTGCGTCCAATAAGTTATGATGTTTAGTTTCTGTATAAAAGATATATAATGTGGTAAAGTAATTTTATTACGATAATTTGTTTTTACTATGAACGATATAAGTGAAAAATCACTATTCGTCACAGATACTTTTATTTAAATCAGTCTTGTTGATGGAAAATGGTACAAATCGACAGTGAGATTCTGTTAATAGGTGGTCACAAAAATGATGATGGTGAATGTTACAAATTGCCAACGATATTTCATTGACAGGAAAATGATCACAAGGACAAAACTTAAGGCTTTTTTAACCATAAGGACAACACATTAAAATTTTAATCACAAGGACAATATACTAATTAATTTTTAAAAACATAATTTGTGCACACTGTTTCGTTTTACACCGTCAATTTTCTCCGACGAATATCTCGTTCACGAGATCGCACAAATCAATCAAATGCAAAATTGATCGCACAATTTTTAAAAACATAATTGATCGCATAAATCAGATCAAAAATTCGATCATGCGCATATTGTTTGGGAAATCGATTTCGAGATTAGGTTAAAATCTGATAGCATCGATTGAAATTTTTTTGGGGATTATTTTTTTAATTCAACATTAACTATTTCGAATTGGTTGATTTTGTTTCTATTCACGATTCATGGCTTCTAATGGTTCTTTAAGCTGGTATCGGTTTAAAATTTTCTTTTTTGAATAGCTGGGTATCGGTTTTATATTTTTTCAGGTATCAATTTTGTTTAATTAAATTGTTTTATATTCGTTTGTTGTGTTTTTGATGTTGTATTTATTTTTTAGTTGTATTGTTGCATTATCTTGGTATTAAAATCGAACTTGTTTATTCTTTAATCAATTAAAATGTGATATAAATAGTTTTTGTGTTATTTAAAAAAAAACATTATAGCAGTTTTTAGGTATCAGTTTTGTATTTTTCTAGGTATCAGTTTTACTGTAATAACTGTTTTATGTTTATGTTCATTCTTATTTTAAAAAGTGTTATTGTATAGTTGTACTGTTGCATTACCTATGTATTCTTGTCGAAATATTATTGTTTTATTCAATCAAAATGTTAAAAGTAGCATCAGTTTTAATGTTGTACTATGTACTGTAGTTATCTTTTTTTTTTAAATGTAATCATTTGCTGATTGCATTTTATTTCTATTATGTCTTTTGCAGTGTTGATAGTAGTCTTCTTGTATTGTTTGAGTTCAATGATTTTACTATGAGTACTCGGTTGTATTTTGATTGTTCAGTGTATGAATTGAAGCATGAACTTTGTAGTTATTGGTCCCAATTAATTCCTCTATCAATTGAAATTAGTTATTTCCTTTAGAACAAAGTTTTTTCATTACAACGGCAAAGGTATCAATTTTGAACATCAATGGTATTAGTTTTCACTACAACAAAAAGCACTTTTCGCAACAGGCAAAATCTGTTGCAGTAGACCTATTGCAACAGGCAAGGGCCCGTCTGTATAGCCGAAGTTGCAATAGGTCGGTCCTTTTTGCAACTGTTATTTCCTGTTGCGGTAGACTTTTTTGCAACAGACTTTTGCTGTTGCAACAGACCATTTTGCAACAGTATATGCCCGTTGCAATAGATCCATAAATCTATAAAAAAAATAAAATTACAGCTTATAGATATTACGTATTAAATGTATTTGTTTTAGTAATAGTGTATATCACAAAATGAAATAAACAAATAAAATTTTTATTTTAACAAAGTTTTAATAGTACAAACAATTACAATAGAAGTTTCTACAATTTTCATACACAATTCATATATAACAATTTCTTCTCTTACACAACACTTTTTTTCGAATAGAGTATTTTCTACTCATATTTCTACTCTATCATACACAATTTCTCTCACATAACAATTTTTTCAAATGCAATATTTTCTAGTACCAATTCTGCTCTCTCACACAACCTAGACAAAGCACTACAGCCACTTGAAATTCTGCTCTCTCACACAACCTAAACAAAGCACTACAACAAGAAAACTTCACAAACAAAAATAACACTAGTCATGCAGCATGTTGATTAAATGATTGCAATGATGTGTTCCTTCGGCGTTGAGTTCACCAATGCCATCTATATGTCAAACATGCTCAATGAAATAACAAATAAATTAAGGAACAAAGCAAAGGGAAGTTAAGGTTGAAGTTGTACACAAGGATCACTGACCTGATATGGAGCATCTGTAAGCATCCAATCCATAATCTTTCATTTAGATCACGTAAGCCTGTAAATTACACGAACTTAATTTTATTCAAGCAACTTAACAAAAAAATTGTAAGAAAAAAAAAGATTCTGCTGTATGCTTGTCCATGTTTTGTCATCTCACTCTTCCTAATACTAGCATTGACTATGCAGTATGCATACCTTATACACAGTAACAAAACACACAATATTATTCAGAACCATATCTTGTACACATTATTACTGCATAAATCAAACCGAAATATCATTCACTGCAACAGGGATAGTATTTGCCTTAAGAATAGTGATTCTACCTTCTTGATGACTTGATATATGCACAGGTTGAAAAGAGCAGTTGCTGCATCTTTCTTCCCTCTTGGTTATTTTATTTCCATCAACAAGCGACAAACTGAAAATGGAAAAGTAAACATAGTACCAACATGAAAAATAAAATGCAAAAATAGTGGAAATAAAAAATAAATAAAAGAACTGAAAGAGTTTCAACAGAGAAGCACGCTTCTTTATGGACTGCTTAACCTTACAAAAAAATTCCAAATGAGGTGTACCCAGGTAAATGCGCCAACATATAAATAATTAATGAAAATTGATTGTGAAATAAATGATCAGCCTGAAACTTTACATAGTGCACATACAAATGCACGTACCTGCTGTTGTATACAACAATACACACTCAACACTTCCACTTATGCACAGGTACAAACACAAATCTCACTAACACACGCATGAAGATACATGCTACTCACTTGCATAGGCACGTAGTTGTTGCTGCATACAGTAATCGCGCTAGAAAAGTTTTAATTTATGAACAGCAAGGGAAAATGTGCTACAGAGTCTTCAAATTCATAAACAAACACATTAAGTAATATGTTTTAGGGTCCCCAGCATTCTAAAAAAAATAGCATGTGATATGTAGAGCCGGTCCTACGACTTTTAGTACCCAAAGTGAACATTGAAAACAAGGCCCTTCTTTAGAAGCTAAGATTTCTGAGAAGGATGTTATGCATGTGAGATAAATAAAAAACTTTGATCGAATTTTTTTCAAAAGTATTCTAACTAAACAATTAGGAGAATATATTTTTACAATATGAAGCCATATCAATCAGCACATGTCAAAGCATTGGAGTAGACTTAGTCTGGTAAGTGATATAGTTGGATCAATTTCTAATTCTACAACGAAAGCTGAAATGATTTACAACTCCAAAAATACATTAGGAGGCTGGTCACTCAAAGCTTAATTTTGGCTTTCCTAGCAGAATTATTCCTATAAATGAGCTAATTTGATAATACATTTTTCTAACAATACAGTAGCATAAGCTGTACCTATATGTATGCAAAATGATGCCACCAAGATCACTTAAAATGGATTGCTTATTAACAGCAAATATTAATGTATACAAATATATTAATCAACATAGATGTTGCTCTTCATAATTCATTAATTTGATTAATTTAGTTTTACATCTCAGCCTCAGCAATGTTACAGCGATGAGAACGATCAATAATAGTGAAAAGAAAATGCTTACTCCAGCTGAGGCTTTATGCAAATATTATCCATCTGAAGTTGTGTCTTATTTCCATTACTGCCAATCGTTGCGGTTTGAGGATAAGCTAGATTAGAGTTATTTGAAAGGCTTTTCCGTGACCCCTTCATCCAAGAAGATTATCTGTTAGATTATGTGCTTGATTGGACAGTATTGAAGGATCATTGTAAAACGTATCATTTATCGGTCTGCTATTAGAAAATAGAAGCATCTGAAATTCCAGATTGATTTTTTTTAATGGGATATCACACTAGCTGACCTTCATTTTGAAACATAACTCGGTTTAACATAACTTACTGCATCAGTTGTTTTTTTAACTAGGTGAGATGGGGCCAAATTTTGATCCTAAGATGAATGTGAAAAGTCTTACAACAAAGCAAATTATTAGAATTCATCAACTGTTTCGTCATGCTAAATTTGATGATCCAAGTGGAGATGTAAGTTTGGACACCTTTGCTAGAAGATTTGCCACTTCAAATAATTATGCCAAATTTACTTTCCTAATATTTTCATCCTGTAAACAATTATCCAAGAGATCATTGAAACGCTGAAATTGAAGTCGCTGAGTCTGGGAAAAAAAAGCAAAGGGGAAACTAATGTTTGCTGAGTGCTAACCGCCAGTAATACAGATAATACATACAATTAACCTTAAAACATAAAATCCATTAATCCAATTATCCAAATTAGTGAATTACTAACCTATGAATAAGATCCTCGCAATTCCGCTTCCGCTTCAAATTCAGCAAAAACAACCATGCGTGCCTTTCAACCTATGCCCGGGCCCTGCTTGAAGAATCGCGTTTTGGATCGCCATCGATTGTGGATCATCGTCATGCGATTGGCGATGACCACAACGGCGTTGGCCCTTTATTGAATCCACTCAAAGGAAGTGCTGTGGGAAACTGATATTGAGAAGAAGGTCGCCGATGCGATACAGCTCGAGAAAGACATCTATGCGCCGCCATTGTTTTTTGTGAGGAGTTACTAGGTTTTGTGTGTCGCGACATTTGAGTTCCGATGTATTGTGTTCTGAGGGGTACGGGTCGGGTCTCCTTTTCCCTACCCATTTGTAGTCATGTGGCGTGATCTAATAATAAACAGGGAACAAATACAAACATTAATTGTTATTTATCTCAGATAATTATCAATTGTCACCTATTACTTACATTAATTATTGAATACTAATAATTATGTATACGTTTTCAATTGTTAATCATTGATCATTGATTAACAAAATTTAAATATATTATTGAATAGAAAAATAATTAATATTATTCTCAAAAGTTATTATTAACTGTAACAAATTTTTAAATATTAATTATTTATATATTAAGCTAATTAGGCACTTATTATTAAATTTTAATTATTAAAATTTGATTATTATTTATTAAGTATTCAATGTTAATTATTTGATAATAGATTATTAATTATATTTACTTTTTTACTATATGTAAATAAAATAAATATTAACAATAATTTACTAATTATTTAAATATAAAATATAATTATTACTTATAGATAATAATTAGTGATTATAAATTATCTACTAATAATCAATTGTTATTTATTACATTTTATTTATAATTAAATATTAAATATGTGCGCATATTATTAAATAATAAACAATAATGATTAATTATTATTATCAATTGCTAAATATATTATCAAATAGTAAATTAATTTTTATTGATTATTAAACTGTAATAAACTATTAAATATTAAATTAATTAAATGTTAATTATTAAAAAATTGTATTGTCTTGTGTGTAATCCAAAGTTAATTGATTTCAATTAATTATTATTACTTAATACTTATCAAATTATAACTAAATATTACTTATTACTTCATATTTTTAATTATAATTAAATTATTATTAAAAAATTATTTTTCGCAACTGGCTTTACCAGTTGTAAAAAATACAGTTATTGCAACTGGCGAAAATAGTTGCTAAAGATATCTATTCGCAACTGGCTTAGAAGTGCAGTTGCAAATAATATGTTTGTTGCAACTGTTATGAAAGCACAATTGCTAAAAGAGTTTATTTGCAACAGGAAGAGGAGCGAAGTTGCTAAAAATATGTTTTTCGCAACAGAAAGAAAATGCCTGTTGCTAAATATTATCTATTGCAACTGCTATAATAGGTCTGTTGCTAAACTTCATTTACTGCAACTGTCTTTTGGTGCCTGTTGCAAATAGGTAGTTGCAATAGGGCATTTTTCTTGTAGTGTTTGTCTCTGTTAATATTTTTTCAGTTCTGATACCCATTTAGCAAAGAAAACATAATAAAATTGATACCCATTTAACTCAGTTCCGATAACCACAGTAAAAAAACTGATACCTACATATATATAACTGATACTGATAAACTGCTATAAGGTTTTAAAGGAAAACTAATACAAAAAATGCTTACATCAGAGGTTGATTGATTAAAACAAAATAACTTCAACTGAGTTAGATAGTTAATGTAACAGTATAAATACAAAATTCATACAACACAAAAATTATAAGAACAAAAGCAAAACATAGTTAATATAGAAAAACTGATACCTATAAAAATAGTAAACTGATACCTACAAACTGTAGGAATTGAAAGAAAAAAATAAAACTGATACCACTTTTCATTCAAAACTGATACTGCATTTCTGTGAAGTTAGCAACAGAGAATAAACTGATAAAAATTATTCAACAAATTCATAATCCTTATTTCACATGTAAGTATCAATTTTCTAATCATGTAAGAATCATTTTTTAATGTCTACATTAACTTGGTATCAGTTTTATGTCAACTTAGGTATCAGTTTCTATTAATTTTAATGTGTACAGTTTTTTGGTATCAATTTTGTTTGTGTGTAGGTATCAATTTCTATTTTTTAATTTTTTCAGCAAAAGGGTACCATTTTTCTATGTTTGTATGTATCAGTTTCAATTTCTAATGATTTGTCTTCCATTAATTGATCTTCAGTTTGTTTTTCAACGTCTATCTTTTTGCTGTACTTGAGGAACAAGTGTTTCGACAATCAATTGTTTACGTGAACCGATTTCCATTTTTAATTCTTCCGCGATTTTTGTTATACGAAATGAGAGGAAAGTGAGGGAAATTTTTAGGTTTATGTCCTTTTGGATAAATTTTTAAGCGCGTGTCCTTATAAATAAATTATTAAAAGTCATTGTCCTTCTGATTAAAATCCCCTTCCATTGACTGGTGATGAGAAAGAAATCCATTTGCGGCATTTTCGAAATTCCAAAAAGGCATCGGCAGATCATATTAGCAAAAGTGTTTAGGCTCGGAAACATAGCTCTAATGGGAATTTGGGCTGAAATTTTAACTAACGTACTCCGGTCCATTTACAATTAAAAGAATGATGGGCCGGTTCGCTCCAACATGATAAGGATCCTGAACCTCTTCGTTTTACCCAATGAGAAGACATCACGTTCAATCCAACGTGCCACATTGTTTAATATCATAGAATCCGGATTCATACCATATCCAACGGCCAAAGACTGTCCAAGGAAACACAGTAACGAGGAAAAGAACCGCGCTATACTCGTCAATTCATGATATCACCATCTCAGTCCCGTATTCTATAAAAACCCTAGATCCCCATTTGTTAAACCATCGCGACTCACCGATAATCTCGATTTTTGAACTCAACAATTCGTTTTGTTCAAAATTCAATCCGATCGACAATGTCAGGAAGAGGAAAAAGAGAATTAGCGGTTTGATCTATGAAGAAACGAGGGGCGTTTTGAAGATCTTCCTTGAGATTGTCATCCGGGATGCAGTCACTTACACGGAACATGCAAGGAGGAAGACCGTCACGGCCATGTATGTTGTTTACGCTCTTAAGAGGCAAGGAAGGACTCTTTATTGCTTCGGTGGTTAAAACCCGTACTCTTGATCGTGATTACTTTTGGCAATTTTATGGTTTAGTTGTTGCTGAGGAAGTATTTGCCATGTATTTATTTTGTATTTGAGCTTCATTATCGTAGTTAAAAAGTCTCAATAAAAGATCGATGGTCTGAAGTTTCATATAAATGATGGTCTGAAGTTTCATATAAATCCACCCCTGAGGTTTCCTGGCGGCTTGAATAAAAGAACGATGGGAATTTCATGGTGGTTCACATCCGAGGTTTCCTTTCTCTTTGTATTGTCCTGGCATTTGTTTTCTTTTCTTCATCAAAAGAATTATCGGTACATGATTCATAAAAAACATGTATATTTTGTGTTAAAACTTACCATAATTAAAACTTACCATAATTCTTTTGATAACGATCCTGGCATTTGTTTTCTTTTCTTCATCAAAAGAATTATCGGTATCATGGGAATTATCGGTATCAAAAGAATTACCGGTATTGGTATCATGTTTTTGAGCAATGTGCATCTGAAATTAAAGATGATATGAATGAATTCCGAGCTCTAAATTTGTGTTTCATCGGTTCATGGTCGTAGTTAGATTATGAATAATTCGATTCCGGTGGAAGTGATAAATCGCTTTGTTCTCTATTCATCATTTGTTGCCCTTTAACGAGTATTTTACCTAGCATAAGTTTCAAACTGTTTGTAGCATATCTTAATTCAATCGTTTAACATTTTTACAAAGAAAAATAATTTTTAGTCAGACAGATCAGACATATCCTATTTTCTTCCTTTTATTATATTTTTTGCTTAAAATAAAACGCATGTCAAATATTTTAAACAATGAGGAAATAGATTTGGCTTTTTACCATGTGCATCTGAATTATTTGGATGATACTATCTTGAGCTCAAAAACTATGATTTAATCAGTAAACTATCTTAGTTGAGTTTTATATTATTTCATTCCAAATGTGAATCGTGAAACCGTGTTAATGCAGGATTGTGTGTATCAGTATTTTGCTTTCTATGCAATATAAATTGAAAGAATCTCCTACTAAAGTAAAATTGGGGAAAATGGGCAGTTGGTTACCTAAAGTGATAGACAATACCAACAATCATTTTCCTTATATTTTGTTGTCATTTTTCATTTTTTCCTCCTATATTTATTTTATTTGCTATTCTACTAGGTAGAATTTTATAGTCCGCAATGGTAAGATGTTTTTACTAAATGGATAGATTATGTGCAAATATTTCAAGTTGAAAACTATCTGGAAGCCATCGAAGACAGTATTTCTGTAATTTCATTCTTTATTTGATAGATATGTTTTGTATAAAGATGCACTTAAACTTAATACAGTTTTATTACATTTGCTACTAAAATTTTATTACATTTACACGGTTTTATATTTACTCTATGACTGGTTAAACTTCTATTTTATGAATTAATGAAAAAGTGATTAGTTATGAAAGAAGTTTGTGCAAAGCTGCTAGAAAATCTGTAATTGTTATTATTATTATGATTGTTCTGTTACAATTGTTTTTTTAAATTATTTTATCAATAATATTGCCCTTTAGATACACAATAAATTTGGAATTGTTCGTGGATGCTTTATACTTTTTCGTCTAGCTACGAGTGAAACATGTAAGTTGTGAAGAACTTTAGTATTTTATTCTTGGTACAATTATCAAAACCGTAAATGATTTGTGTATTCTTCTTAAAACGTATATGTTGTTTTGTGATTTTTTATTTTGAAAAAGTAAAGGCTTGATATTACAAATTTTTTTAGTAGTTAGAGTTTGAGTGCACCATTTTTAAATTATCGATGTGCAGACGGACTTAATAATTTTTTCATCAATTTTTTTTGAATTTCTTGTTATACTAAAATATGTTTGTTAACTAGTTCAAAGCTTTTTTGTTTATTTCTAAGAAGCAAAGCCTTATGTTCCTTAAAGTTTGTGAATGGAGCAACGCTTTTTTTGGTTGCTTCCTCGTGCATGATAGAATAGTAATAGTTGAAAATCTTTTAATTGGATATATTTTGATATATTGATTTGTAGTGATTTTATTTCTCTCATTGACTGTCTTTGCATCCTCTTTATAAAAGCGAGTTTTAATGTCTACAGTTAAATTCAAAGTAAGGTAAAATTTAATTAATCTAACTGTTGCAGATAGTATATTTGAATTTTCGATAATAAGTAGATAAATAAAAAAACAACACATTTCATGTTCTTTATTTTTCTTTAAAATAAAGAAATATATACATCAAAAGTAGAGAAAAACCTTTTTTTTTTGTGTGTGTTTTAAAAAAACATCCAGCATGGTTCAAAAACACCCTATTGAATTAAAACAAACCACTATAGAAAATGAAAACAAACTGGCAAAACTACAATGAGATACAATAACACATTATATAGGATAGTCAAAAAAACAAAGCACCTTCTGCATGTTACGAAGACCACTAGCTAGCCAGAGACTACGGTGCACCAGACACCAGTCCTTGAGCTGAGAACCTACTGTTAACCTCGTCAATGATCAGAGAAACCGAATAATAGTGCAATCCAAATCTTCAGTTCGGCACCAGCTTTCTTAGTGAACAAGACTAAGTCACAACTTAAAATATAAATTGTATACCATGGCAAAATGTGATGATGAATTGTAGTTACCGTCCACACAATTGCGATTTGCAACACAGAAACTGAAAATATAATTTACATTTTATAGCCAATTGTAAAAACCCACCAATTTGGCAACTAAAACCAATCCTTGCTCAAGCATCAAAAAAGCGTAGACTAAATATTCTTTTTCACGTCATTTACATTTGATTCTCTCATTTCTATACTTTTCACCTCCACCTTTACCATGTTGAAATATACAAAGAAATAATAAGTTAAATATCTATTGTTCATTAATATGGTTATTCACTTTGTTCATTATCATTACCAATCAATGCAGTATATTTCAGTTGCTTCGGGATCTGATCATCTACGCTGTTTTCTTTTTTAGGATTTCTACAGGATTTGCGCTTGAATATTCAATCAATTTAAATTGTTTCCTAACAAATTTTGATTCTCTAATTATCTTAATCCAATTATTTTAAGTTCCCTGTTCAGTAATGAATTAGATTTTTTTGCAATACTTATACTTTGTTTGTAGCAGATTAGATCTTCTTTTCAATTCAAGAAACTCAGTTTTTAATTTGTTGATTTTCATTTTAAGGTCGATATTTTCCTTTTTAATTTTAGTGTTTCGCCTGAGAATGAATACGGAGTAACCAAATTAACATGACTGCAAGATGATGCGTTTAAAAGAAACTTTATAAAATTAGAACTACACAAAATAAAATTTAGAAGCAATTGATATATTGTATACTATGCCTTCTATTTGCACTATCCATGGTACACTCTTTAAAATGATGATAATTTTGTTTTCCTATGTTCTTGTTTTCCTATGTTTTTGTTTTCCTACGTTGATAGGCAATGATGATGGTCAGAACGAATAGCCAAATTAATGCAAAATGGATATTTCTTTTTGTATTTTGGCATGGTAAGGGTGTAGATGGAAAAAGAAGTTTATGGATGCGAGAATCAGATTTAAATGATGTGAAAAAGATTATTTACTTCGTACTTTTTTGATGGTTGAGCGGAAATTGGTTTTGTTGCCAAGTTGGTGATTACAATTCATCATTCACATTATAAAATAAATAAATAATTAACTATATACCAATTAAATTAAAATATTATGTTTTATTTGTTAGCTTGGAGTTGCAAACACATTTCGTTTACTTTTTAGCTATGTTTAAATACATCGTTAGAATATTCAGTTATTGTTATATGCAAATGTATTATATATTCCGTAAAGTTACAACTTGAGCTTTTGAATTTGTGAATGAATCAAAGCCTTGTTCTGAGTATTATTTCCTTGTGTGCCATAAATTTTAATTTTGAAAATCTCTTAGTTGGATGCATTTTGATTTGTAGTGATTTGATTTCTCTCGAAGATTGTGTTTGCGTTCTCTTAATAAAAACAAAACAGAATTGTTCCTACAAATTCTAGTATCTAAAACTAAATCTAAAACAAGGTCTATGCACACACTTTAATGATTCTAAAATACATTTCTTTTTGAAAAGTTGTATTAGGTATCAATAATAAATATATTAATAAGGTGTTATGTTTCAGTTCTTTCATTAAATTATAGTCATCAATGGTATTGTTTAGCATGAGCAACATTTACATTTACACACTAGCGTGTGAGTATTCTTAACTTCAGCATAGGTAATATTATCAATGTTTCTCATTTATGCGGTATTGCTTAAAAAGATTTATTCTTGCTTTTAATAAGTCTTTTGCTAGGAATACTTAAATATGAAGTTTTTGCTTAAGTGTATATTATACTACTTGTTGATAAAAATGAATAAATCAAAGATAATATTATCGGTTCTGAAGTCGATCCTCACTTCAATATTGAAGTGGTATATACTGTTCATTTTACAAAAAAATATAATTGATTATTAACCAAGTGTTCAGACCTAAAACACTTAGGCTCCGTTTGTTTAAAAAATCGAAAGATGAAAGCTGAGCGCCGAATACTGAGACCTGAATGTTGAACATTGAATGAAACATACAATGTTTGATTATGTGGTGAATAGAAAATATAATTATTAGTATAAATATTTATATGACAAAGTTACCTTTAAGTTGTGACAAAATGCCTCTATTCTCTGCGGTCATAGCTGGTTCATTGTTCAAGGTTTTCCTACTAAAGCTTCTACTTGATGTCATTCCTATCGATTAATGGACATTAGATTTGCGATAACATAATGGCTAAATGATACACCAATTGTGACAGGTTTCTTATACTATCTAACCGACAAAAAACATATAAACACCAACATTTGCCTGTCACGTATTATTTCTTAATTGATGTTACAGAGTAGATGAACTATGTTAATTTGGAGAAATACAGAATTTATCCAACACATGTATAACTATAACATAAAAAAAAAACCAGCTTACTACAAAGTACACTTTATATATTATTTGATTCACGTTGAAGGTGTAATTCTTAAAAACGAAGTCTTTTCTTTCGTTATATGCAAACAATGAAGGATTAAACATAGTTTCCTTTTACGTAAAATCTATTAACAAATACGCAGAGTTACCTTTTTACATATAACCTGCTATTATTCGCTGTCCAATTGCTAGACTATTAAAAAGAAAGGGACTATATAATATGCAAAACATGGAAGCAATGATTCAATGTAACAACAAGTTGTATGTACTGTGATGCTAAGTTTGTTAGATTTCATGATACAATATTTCAATTTGCAAAAGATTTGGAAGATATTACTGATTATGGTGATACAATATTTCCATTTAGAGAAAATTTGGAAACTATTGTTAATTTGAGTAATATAATATTTCTAATTGCAGAAGATTTGGAAGATATCAGAAAATTTATTGGCTCTTTTGTAAAATTAGATAGGGCAATAAATTACCTAAGATTTATTGGCTCTTTTATAAATATTGTTTTCGTAGTGCGTTTCGTCATCACTACAATTTATCTTAGAGTTGGTTTGTCTTAAGCAATTCAAACATTTCAGATACCATTCTAATTTGAGTAAACCTAAAAAATAATGGAAAACATTTATCGCAGTCGTTATCTGCATAGTTTTTTAGTTGATATAGTCTACCTTTCTTGAAGTAGGCATATTAATCTTTCAATTTTACTATATTCATTTGATTTTCATTGGACACATTATGCGCCAATTGAATGCATGAGACTAACATATTTACTCCCTTGTGGTTCAGACCGCATAGCATGAAGATTGGCATGAATTAGAACCATAACATTTTGTTTCTCTAGCATTGACTACAGAAGCTCCTTGAGCAAGTACGTCATGTTTACCAATAACACGTGGCGCAAGGGTATGCAACAATATAGCATTATCATGTTGAGAGAACAGAGATGAAAAGTAAACTTTATTATCTTCTCACTGCAATAGATTAGGGATTTTATAGCATTCTCTAATAGCGTTTCAACCTCTGATCCTGTTGGATCCAAATAGACCAAAAAAAGCATAAATACCGAACGCTATGCGGATTAATATTAAAATTCGTATATACGCTATGCTCAGATAATACTGTCTTTTCGTTCCCTTTTTCGTTTAACTCCCAAAACTTCATTTCCGACCCCCCTCTTCCTCTCCAGACTCACAAATTCCAAGCCCTAGAGTTAAATCATCACAACCCCATCTCACTTCGGTTTAAGTCGTTGTAACGGTGAATTCACGCCCTCCCTTCCTCATCTTCGATCATTGATCCCTACTGTCCAGATCTAAATCAATCGCATCGCATTCGTCGTTGTCGCTTTCTTCCGTGACCAAACCGTAGTCACGTTCTTCGCTATTTTAGGTATTTTTCTTGAACCTGTTGCTTTTTTTTGTCATTGCATTATAAATCAATTGCAATTGTCCATATCATATTGTGCCATTGCTTGTTAAAATGATTCAATTTTCGTTGATGATTGATTACGAGTTAAAAGTTTACAAAGTTTTATAGCTATCTGTTTTGAGAAATAATCACTGATGTACAACAAAAGGCTAAAAAAAAAATCACTTTTTAGAAGGGACTGATTGTTTATTATTTTGCAATTAGAATTTGGATTAATATACTATAGTGATTTATGTTACAACTTTGTTTTCATTTTGCATTAGTTGCTAGGAATTAGTTTTTATCGAGTATACAATCAAAGTAAAGGTCAAATCTATAAGATTACAGCTTATTTTGTTGTTTTAAAACCAGGTTGGTATTTATCTATTTTTTGCTTCATGAAAGTCAAATCTAACATATTAAATCTGGCTAAAAATAATGATTTTAAAAAACATTCGGTTGCAAAATCTGGATACATTAGGAATGTTTGTAGTATTTTGTAAATAAAAGTCTTTAGTTCTTCAAAAACTAATAATCTGGCTGTCAAATTTGTTGTAAATAGAAGTCTTTAATGTTTGCAGTTCTAAGCTATAGTCTTGTACTGTTAAAATAAACATTTTCTTTTTAGATAGTTTTCTTTGGTTTAATCTGAGAAAGAAAGATTAACTGTATTTTGCTATAGAACTGGCACCAAATGTATCTGTAAACACGGCCCTATATATATATATATATATATATATAAACTCTTTACTATTTGCAGTGCATAATTGATTTTTTAATTGTAATTTACATTAAACAAATTTTCGAAAGTGTTTTTCCATATTGAATTCTCCCACTGATTGAACTCTAAAATGTAGTTTCAGGCTTGTCTTACATTCGTGATGAAACCATCAAATTTGTTTTAAAGGAACTTTCACTTCTTTCTGTAGGTCATGATTTTATGTTTTAACGATTTAGTAATGAAATTTTTCATAACCTGCAAATTTTGTAGTTATGCGCAGATAGTTTTGTACTAATTATGAACCTTTACTGCATGTTTGCTTATTCTATTTGATATCTTAAAATGTTTGCTCTTTTTATTTTTGAATTGTATAGAGTTAAAAAAAAAGAGTTTTGAGTGAGAATATTATTAAATAATTCTTTTTTGGGATATGTGAAGTTGGAAGATTGTTAATAGTTAAACTATATAATCTGAAAGAAGTTGTGCTAATCAGTTTATCAGTTTTTTTTTAACTTAAAATCTTAGTGATTACCAAACTTTTCAAAACAAACCCGTTTTCCCCAGATCAGAAACATGTGCTTGCGCAAGCACAAAAGGTGATGATCTGGGAAAAAAGTTCATTCGTTGTAGTTTTTTTTTTTTTTGTTTGTTATAGGTTTCAATCCAACTGGCTCATTGGAGGTTTCTAACGTTTGAATAATAGGTGGAGGCAAGGGTCTTGCAGCTAACTGTGGCGTTGCAGAATGTGTAGGGGTGGTGGAAGCCTGTATTGGATTAACACAAGGCTGCTGCATAAAACTGGGCTTTGTCATTGGTACGAAAGATCTGTTATTTGAGCTCATAACTCCCATGCGTTGTGACTTGAATATTGAAAATCATCTAAAATATGTCGCCAAATCTTCTTGTGTATTACAATAAGTTTTAGCAGTGTTATTGCTTAGATCATTATACTACCTAAATTCATGAGTCATGACTAGTCAATGTGTTATCGTTTTAAAAAAGATGGCTGCAAAACGTGTGAGTAAAGATATGGTGTCTGTTTTTGTTTTCCTCTCTTTTTTGGGTTGCAAAAAGTGTAGGCAACAATATGGAGTATTCCCTTTGGTAGCTTGGAATAGCAAGTGCCAATTTGAGTTCAAGTCAACTCTTTACATCTGAATATCCCATGATGTGTGAGAATATGGAGCCACATAGAATTGGCTATAGCACATAGAATTCATGATTTACACTAGAATTCCATACTTTCTTGACTGAAAAACGGGAAATTACATAGTTATGATCGTGACACTTTCACAAATACTTCACAAGTTGTTCATAAGTCACATAGTATGCATAAAACTTACCATTATTTATAAGAGATTGGATTATGCTGTTTACCAATGCCATGATATGATTAAGGATCAACGCAGGATAATGCATTTACAAATATTTGTCATATATCAAGAAGAATCATGTTAGGGATATGGAAGATTTCGATATATGACCATATGGCAGTAGCTACTGTTGGATTGGCACGGTAATGCAACACGGAGCCAAGAAGCGAAGGTCTGTAAAAAAGCTGTTATGCAAAAGCTGCTCTGATACCAAATTGTTGTGCAAAAAAGGCTCAAATAGGCCTAACTAGAAGAGACTCCATTTGGGGATCGCTGGCTCCATGTCAGGATGAGTTTACATTAAAGTCTACCTCTTAGTATATAGCCAGTGTAAATCCATGTGAGTCATCAATTATATTACCAAGATATGGTAATAATATAATGTAGGAAAATTACCGTAACAACAAATGTGCAAAGATAAAAAGTAAATCAATCCGTTTCTTTTGCATAGATGGAAGAAATTGATCCCTTCATTTATTTCTTTACCATCTCATCAAATGCAATCAATGCATTTTCATTATAAAAATATTTTTTATTTTTTTGCAAATTTGTTCCAATCAATTTGTGATTTTGTATCATCAAATTAACACTCCACGTTGATGCAAAATCACATATCTGCAACACCCCATCTCGAATCAAATTGTCTTCACAATATAACTCTTCAAAAAAAAAAAAAAAAAAAAAAAAAAAAACAGCTTCCATCCAAATTTCACAATGAGATAGAAACCAAAAATGAATATTTGTCTAATGGGTTTTAACAAAGCTACTTCCCATCACACCATGTTAACGAGTTTGCACTACGTCTTCGCTCGCTAACAAAATGTTGTAAATATCCAAAATAAAAAAAGGCAAACACCAAAGTAATCTCAACACCGTCAAGGCCAAAAATAATTCTCTCAATCACAATTTCAAATACAGAGCTAAAATCCAAATCCCTGTACGCACAAAAAATCTCTCTCTTGCCACTTAGTTATTACAAATTTCACCCACCACCTTGCAAAAGATGCATCTACCACCATGAGTTGCACCGCGCATAAACCAACGGTCTAAAAATGCTTGCAATAACATCGACACTCGTCTAACACTGTGACAACAAGAAATTTCGCTCGATCCGAATCAGTCGCTAAACCGATCCAGACCGTTCGAAACGCTTGATTGTTTTGAGAACACGACAAAATAGAACGTAGACGGAAGAACATTTCATTGTATATTACAACAATTCCATCAGAATACAAGAATATACAGAGTATAAATCAATATTACACATTTAACAAATATCAGATATTACAATAAATTACATAGCAGCGGAAAAATATACAAAACACATGGGGAAGGGAGATTATAGGGAACGAATGGGGAAGGGAGATTATGCGGGGGGGGGGGGGGGGGGGGTTTATAGGAAAGTATATATTATTTTATTTATTTAACTTAAAAAAAACAACTTTTTATTTCGACCTCGAAATCGAACCCACCGCCTGTCGTCCATAGCTAATTACCTCCATTCCGAACACAATGGGATATGTCACATAAGCTGATTCGACTGTTGCGATTAGTTTTCGTTAAAATCAAAATATAACTCTATATATTGAATTTGAACGTGCGTTTCCATTTACCAGGGCCACATACTAACTAGAAAAATTCCCGAAAAATATTTTCTAGCTTCGTATTAACGATACGGTCCTAACAAAACTAATTTCGCCCAATTCTGAGACCGTTTGAAAAATGGCCATTTTCCAGTCGATTAAAATCAACTGAAATTGGTCAAACGCGTTTTCCTTTGCACGCTCACATATTGATTCGAAAATTTATGAAATTTGAAACCTAGCAATAACTTGACATCACGGATCCAACAAAAGTGGTTTTGTCGAAATCCGAGGTCATTTGCAAAATTTTCATTTTTAAGGGCCTGAATTCCATAGCGACTATTCAGAATTTTCAACTGGACATATCTTTTGATCCCCGCTATGAAATTTCCAATTTTCGGATTCATTGGAAAGATATTATCAAATAGATTCTAATATTTTTGGTTTCACTAAAATCCGGTTTATTTTGAATCCTGTACACTCATTTGAACTTTGAAATCGAATTATCGAACTACCGCGCCATTTTCAATTCCTTTTATAATTATAAATAATTATATATATTCTAACGACGACGAATATAAATATATACGTTCGAATTCTATTCAAACTAAATTTTTCGTCGTTATTATTAAAAATAATTCATTTTAAATATTCAAAATTCATTAAATTCGCCAAAATAAATTTTTTAAATTGGCTCGGATTTCTGGGTTATTTCAATCTCCCCCACTTAAAACTTTTCGTCCCCGAAAAGGAACAAAGCCGAAAGTTGTATAACTAATCAACTCAACTTTCATTATTTTCACTACGGCTTAAGTTCTTCAACTTTTCAGTTTCTAAGAATTTTTCAAAATTTTCAAAAATTTGGCTCACCCTAAATTTTCGAAAAATTTCGCCATAACCTCCCCTGCACCAGAAGCACCGGGAAAATCCCGAAATTGCCATATAGGCCCTCTGATCTCAAAAAGATAAAGAAAAGGCCAATCGGCTCATAAAATCATCACCACCCAAACAAAACAGTAAATTATGGTAAACATGTACCTATTTGTCGGGCAAACAATTTTTTTCTTCTGCTCTAGCCTCTTTGCTATGACCTGTTCTATGTAAGTACATGTATGTGCAAGCAAATGCGACCAAATTTCAATAAAATTCACTTTTTGGTACAATTTGACTAAATGGTTCAACATTTTAATTAATCAAACTATAATCAAACAACACAACCATCAATCAATTAGTTGATTGGCTTTTCAAATTCATAACTTTGATATATAGTCAAAAATCAGATTTTTGATGCCAAATCACAACAATAGGCCCTATCTAATTTTGGTTCTCACACCAGTCAATAGGAAATATATAGAAAGTCCACTTTCGTCACTCGAACATAAATACTGATGATGTCATGACAATCATCAGTACCATCTCCGGGCGACTAGAGTGTAATTCTATATCTATCCAGTATATTAAAATTTCAAATACACGTGGATCAGACGTATACGCAAAATCTCTATATACTGGACTGTCCAAATCAATATAAATAAATAATCAAATACGAATAATTGATTTAAATTTCAAAACAAAATTTGTTTTCACTTTCAAAAATTTACTCTTCACACTCGTTCTAGGATACTACTGATCCCATCTCTAACGAGTCATTCCCATTGTATATTACTAATCCAATATCTGATGAATTCTTTCATATGGTTCTAATGTGCCTCATTCTCTGAGCTTTATAAACCAAAGCTCTGATACCACGATGAAACGACCCGAACTTCCCCGGTCTCTGAAGAGAAGAGAAAGAACGAATTGTATTGAGAACACGAAAAAATAGAATGCAGACGGAAGAACATTTCATTGTATATTACAATAATTCCATCAGAATACAAGAATATACAGAGTATAAATCAATATTACACATTTACCAAATATCAGAGATTACAATACATTGCATAGCAGCGGAAAATAATACAATACACAACTAGAAGAAGATATACGGATACAAAGCTTTCCGGATATCGTTCGAGCTGTAAACCAGGATCCTGTGAATATAAATCTGCAAAACCAAAACTACTAGCTGCCCGTGTCGAAAATAAGGGCACCCAGAGTTTAGGTTAAAACAATAAACTCCAGGTCAGTCATGGGACTGGTGTGAGAACTAAAACAGTTAATAATCTTTATTTTAAAGTTAGGTAAATCAAGGGATCACGCCGTATAACACGGAACGGGTTTCCTCCCAAGAACACCAGTGCATAAAACATCAGCGTAATGCTAAATAAAGAACAATGAAGCTATTATAAGACCCAGTTCCCATCACACAATGCAACGCAAGCCGGAGGATAGGGTTTTACCTTATAATAACCAAGAATGCTTGATACGTTTAAAACAAATCATTTGATACTATTATAAGTGCATAGTGTATAAAACAACTTCAAATCATAAGTATCAATCATAGACGGCATAAGCGCCCCATCCCACTATGTCGCCATACTAGGCTCTACAAATAAAACCGCAGAATCACCTATTTGGAAATTGGATTTCCATATATGAACCGAGGAAAAAGATAGTCCTCAACCGATTCGAGACTGTCTAGCCCGAACCTCAGGAACAGCCGCAACTGCCCCTTGGAGCGACAGGGCCGGTCCACCGATGTGGATTAAAATTCCTGAACACTGCGTTTTCCCGCCCTTTGGGGCGTAAGTGAGCCAACGAATGGCTCCATCAGACCCAGATCGTCCGATCAAACTGAGGCGCCTCGTAACACCAACAACCACATAAGTCAAACTCGTCAGGGCGTGTAAAACCACTGACGCCACTTCTAGCTAGAAAGAAACGCATGCCCTCCCTGAGGTCCTCTCCCGTTTTTGGTTCATACCGGATGTGAAACTCGCGAAGTAAACGTTACACAAAGCTACGCCACAAAGGCCGTGCTTCGATCATCAACCACATGACTTTGCTTTTCAACAGAAGCCTTGATCATTTGCCACTTAGGCATGCCACACAGGCAATTCACTCTATGCGTTTGATATCCATCAGTATATAACCCCTGAGCTCGTACGTCTCAGAGAAGGGCGTTAAGCAAAAGAATAAATTCTCCACCGCCAAACAGATATATGTTTAATAGAAATCAATCACACAGACTAAAATCCAATGTCAGACACACAATCCATTTACAAGTCCGTTCTGGGTCTGAACGAAACCAGAGGCACCTAGTACCCCGCATATCCATCGATCTCCAAATACGTCTGGACGATCACCAACTGTTTCCATCTTCTTGGGTGTACATCCCAATCAAGATCATCAGTAATCCCCCAAACGACGTGAAGACCTCCGGTCTTCGACCACCGTCTTCATCTTCGACTTATCGTCGTATCAGTTATTCAGAATGGGATAAACCCGGTCTTTCCGAATAACTCGCGTATATTTTAAATAAGTGTTACACAAACACAACATACGCCTCATTCCAATTCATCAGTCACTAACCGTAAATTAATCAAGAGAATAATTCCCCAAAGATTAACCCCGAAGGCCGAAACCAACATCAGATCAATATCCAGAAAACCTTTCTGCTTAGCTAACCGACAGTTAGTTTCTAAATTTCACATTCATAGGGAAATGTTCCCATTAATTTTATCAAAGATAAATCCTTTAGATTTATTCTTTAATCTACTTTTTAATATCAATTCAAACTAGTCGGGATTAGCGAACCTTACCGAAGTAATCATTGGTTTTAATTTCCCAATCCCCACCTATTTATCCTTTGAAGTAAAACTGTTAATACTTCATATCTAACACCTCGGTGTTATCGGTAAATTCAATTACCATTTCACGTTAAAATCTAATTAAAGATTTAACTATCGCCTGGATCAAAACTAGTGATACTCCATTCTCGATCTTTTCAATCTAATTAAAGATTTATTAAAACTCCACTTAGTTTTAATCTTTAACTGGGTTAAAGAATCCATGTCATTTAAAACACGGTTCACGATAAACCCAAAATCACATCACATTTCAATCAGTCCCCGACCGTAAATTAGCAAGTGAGCAATTCCCTAAGTATTAACCCCGAAGGCCGAAACCAACATCAGATCAATACCCAAGAAACCATTCAACTTAACTAATCTCAAGTTAGTTTCTGATTTTCTTAACTCCGCGGGTCTAAGAACAGTATTATTGAAGATACCGTTCACGACAACCCGAAATCGCTTTCCATTAATTATCGGGTTAAAGAACAAGTGTTATTTAAAACACTGTTCACGATAAACCCAAAAATCAATACCAATTCAATTCCAATTAAATATAATTTAATTGGTACACTTCATTAAATCTAAATAAAAAGATTTAATATTTTCTCAACTGGGCTTAAGAACAATGTTAATGAAGACACCATTCACGACAAACCCAAATCACATTTTATATTAAATACAAGGCTCTGAATAGAAAATATATCGGCTTATATTCAATATCAAATTCTACGACCAACAAATATCGTATTGGAAATAACGATAAAAATAAATCTTTCAAATTTTCATAACAATATCTGTGTAATCACGAAATCCAACATCGAAATAATCCAAAGACAATTTCGATTCAAATCCATTCCAATTCAATTATTGGAAATTCTGGTTACTTTTAAAACCCTTTTCAAATTCAATTTATTTATTTAAAAATAAATAGAATTTTAATTCTAGTTCAAAACTAGTTCATTTCGATAAAAATCTATTTTTATCTTTTCAAATATGGAGTTTTTCATCCCGATTTTTCCCAAATCATTTCTTATGATTTTACACAAATTATTACTATTTTTAATAATTTTATCAAGGCCTGCACAGTCGATTTCCATCAACGGCCATCGAACTGCACTTACAGCGACCTTTTCCAAATTTGATTTGGACATAATTCCAAATCCAGCCGATTTTAAATTTCTAATATTCGTTAGAAAGCTCTTTTCGATACGAACCCAACGGTTCCGGTTTCAGGAGAATCCGACGGTCGGATCTCCCGTAATATCTGTTCGAAGTCAATGGTTGAAATTCGGGAACTGCCGCGGCGCAGCGCGTTCTATTCAGGCCATTATATTATATATATATATATAATATATAATATATACTTCGTCGATTTCCTTTTAAAACGTGTTTTATTAATCGTTTTAAATTCGTTTTTAAAATGATTTCAAAATTGAATTTTCCAATATAGATTCGTCTTAAATTCATTTCAATTCTATTTCAATTCAAATCTTTTTCAATTCAAATCGGTTTCAGTTCAAATCAATTTCAGTTCAATTTCAATACGTTTTAAATTCAATTCAAAACAATTTCAATTCTATTTCAATCTCACTCGATTTTCAGTTCTATTCAGTTTAATTCGAATTTCATTTCAATTCAATTTAATTCGAATTTCAGTTCCTTTCAAAATATCAGATTTTGAAATCACTTTCGATATTCTTTGTAAAATGAATAAAATCGATATAAATATCGTTCACGTCAAAATGGCGTCAATCTAATCAACAGGCTTCATATATTTCTATTTCAAATATTTCTATTTCAAATATTTCGTTTCCAAATATTTCTATTCAAATGTTTCTATTTCCAATATTTCTATTTCAAATATTTCTATTCCAAATATTTCTTTTCCAAATATTTCTATTCAAATGTTTCTATTTCAAATATTTTTATTCAAATATTTTATTTCAAAACTGGAATGAGTCTCAACCAATTACCATATAATGTTAATTATATGGATTTTCTACCACACGTATATAACAGCAACGATAAATCATCAACCATCATCCAAAGTGTGTTCTACTCTGTATAAGCATCAAATATAAATATTTAATGCTTATAACAGTCTGTCAATCAATCGATCAACATACAACTAACTATTGGAATTAGTGTATGTCATATATCATCCCAATACCCGTGTGGGGTTTTCAAACAATCAAACACATATTTTATTTGTGCAGTTGGGCGATGTGTAAAATTTGTCGTCCCAATCAATATCAGTCAAATGTGTGTATATAAACAAATCGTCCGATTTGTTTATTTTTATTTTTATTTCATTTCATATACACGTTACAAATTCTATTTTTATCTATAAAATATTTTCAACTGTATAAATATTTTATTTCATTTCACATCACATCACAAAATCAACTACACATCAAAATCAAACAACCAAGCATACAAGCCATCCATGGTCTGTGGACGACGGGTGTCGGGTGCTACTAAACACCGTCTGCATCCTAGTATATATTTTTAACTAGAAATTTAAATTAAAAGTGAGAAATTCTCACCGAATAGCTAAACCAAACTCCACGACTCTTCATATGTAGGAAATCTTCATCGTGTTTGCTCTTCGTCACTTTCGTCGCCCGTATTCACTACATATATAAAAATCACATTTTTATATACCCTAGTGTATAAAAATCATATTTTTATACTTGCTATTATATAAAAATTATATTTTTATTCTTTTTATCATATAAAAATTATATTTTTATTCTTTTTTCTCTATAATATAAATATCATATTTTTATATTCATAAAAATCACGCCTTTATATTTTTAAAAATCTAATCCTTGTTAACAAATAAAAATTTAACCTTTGTTTAAAAATCACAGCTTTTCTTTTTTCAAAGATCAAATCTTTTCACTTATAAAAATTTAATCTTTTCTATTTCAAAGATCTCATCTTTTCTTCATTAAAAATCACGTCTTTACTTCATTAAAAATCTAAACTTTCTTCGTATAAAAATATATATTTTCTTCGTATAATAATCTATATTTTCTTCGTATAAAAATCATTACTTTATATGTTTTAAAAATCATATTTTTTATATATAAAAAGCAAATCTTTATAATATATATAAAAAAAATCTAAACACTAAAAAAAATTGAAACAAAATAGATAAATAAAAAAAGATAACAATACATATAAAAAAACTTACGGTTTGCATAAAAAGGGGGGGGGGGGGGGGAGAAAGCTGCTTGCCGACGCTGGGATTCCAACCTTCGGGGGAGGTGGCAAGGGCGGCTCGCTGCTTCGTCGGAGGGGGAGGGGTGTCGAGGGCATGGCGTTGCGTTGGCCGATGGTGGTGTTGCGTGGGCCATGGTTTGGGATGAGGGCGAGGTCGTGGAATAGCATCGGGGTGCGTACAGGTGGGGGGGGGGGGGAGGGGAGGCGAGCGGCGGTGATCAGGTAGAGGCGCGCGGTGGCGCAAGGAGGGGCCAGGCGCGAGGTCAACGCAGGGATTTGGGGATCGGGTTTAATTTCTATTTTTTTCTTTTGTTTTAAATTTGAACGAATGGGGAAGGGAGAATATGGGGGGGGGGGATTTATAGGAAAGTATATATTATTTATTTAACTTCAAAAAAAACAACTTTTTACTTCGACCTCGAAATCGAACCCACCGTCTGTCGTCCATAGCTAATTACCCCCATTCCGAACACAATGGGATATGTCACATAAGCTGATTCGACTGTTGCGATCAGTTTTTGTTAAAATCAACATATAACTCTATATATTGAATTTGAACGTGCATTTCAATTTACCAGGGCCACATACTAACTAGAAAAATTCCCGAAAAATATTTTCTAGCTTCGTATTAACGATACGGTCCTAACAAAACTAATTTCGCCCAATTCTGAGACCGTTTGAAAAATGACCATTTTCCAGTCGATTAAAATCAACTGAAATTGGTCAAACGCGTTTTCCTTTGCCACGCTCACATATTGATTCGAAAATTTATGAAATTTGAAACCTAGCAATAACTTGACATCATGGATCCAACAAAAGTGGTTTCGTCAAAATCCGAGGTCATTTGCAAAATTTCCATTTTTAAGGGCCTGTTTTCCATAGCGACTATTCAGAATTTTCAACTGGACATATCTTTTGACCCCCGCTATGAAATTTCCAATTTTCGGATTCATTGGAAAGATATTATCAAATAGATTCTAATATTTTTGGTTTCACTAAAATCCGGTATATTTTGAATCCTGTACACTCATTTGAACTTTGAAATCGAATTATCGAACTACCGCGCCATTTTCAATTCCTTTTATAATTATAAATAATTATATATATTCTAACGACGACGAATATAAATATATACGTTCGAATTCTATTCAAACTAATTTTTTCGTCGTTATTATTTAAAATAATTCATTTTAAATATTCAAAATTCATTAAATTCGCCAAAATAAAATTTTTAAATTGGCTCAGATTTCCGGGTTATTACAAACACTTGACCTGAGCTCCTTCCTCGATCACCCCGGATCCCTCAAGCATCATCAATGTGAAGACCCCTGTCAAAACCATAATGATCTCTGTCTCGACACCCGTCTATCACTTGCTCTGAGCTCCTTTCCTGATCATCTTGGATCCCTCGAGCATCATCAACATGGAGACCCCTGTCTAAAACATGATTAAAAGTTCCCAAATCCAATGGTCTCTTCAACGCATTAAACTACATATCACGTCAAAGTTCACAGATTGGAACGCTCTTCACTGTCAACATAATCTCTTCCACCAGAGTCTTTCGTTTCTCCAAAAAAGTAATAGCATAATTACCACTGAATCTACCAAGCTTTGTAGAAATAATTGATGCACAATTTAAAACAAATCGCCTTGCTTGGGTACCAATCTGTAATGCAAAAATTGCTCTGATACCAATTTGTTGTGCAAAAAAGGCTCAAACATGCTTAACTAGAAGAGACACTTCATTTGGGGATCGTTGGATCCATGCCAGGATGGGTTTACACTAAAGTCTACCTCTCAATACATAGCCAGTGCAAATTCATGTATGTCATCAATTACATTACCAACATATGGTAATAATGTAATGGAGGAAAATTACCATAGCAACAAATGTGCAAAGATAGTAAATCAATACGTTTCTTTTGCATAGATGGAAGAAATTAATCCCTTCATTTATTTCTCTACCATCTCATTAAATGCAATCAATGCATTCCCATTATAAAAATATTTACTTTCCATTCTTTGCAAATTTGTTCCAATCAGTTTGTGATTTTGTATCATCAAATTTGTAAATTCGTTGGTCAAGAATAACATATTAATGGGGACAAATTTGAAAAAATAAATAAGGGCATATGTGTATGATGAGCATATTATTAAAGCTACAGGGCAATCCACTGATATGCACATGTCATAGTCAAATGGCAAGCCAATAATAACCAGCAAACAGAAGCAAATTACAACATGCAATTGTTGGATCAGAAATCAAGTACCATGGTAGCTGTACAGAAATCAACATTCGCCAAACAGAGTGAACACTAACCACATAGCCTAACACGCATACACCAAAAACAAGTCAAGATACAATAAGTTATTTACATGATTCAATGAAAAGAAATTCTTGTAATATAAACCTTTTAAGACATAGAAAGTTAATAACTTGAAGGAAACCCTTGTAGACTTACTAATTTTGTTATGGTTAGTAGAACGAATCGCTTAGAACAAACTCTTTTCTTTCTTTTTTCATTCTAGTACATTGTAATAACCCGGAAAATTTGGGCCAGTTTAAAATTTTTATTTTGGCAAATTTTAACGAATTTTGAATATTTAAAATAGATTATTTTAAATAGTATCGACGAAAATTTATTTTGAATAGAATTATAACGTATATATTATATACGTCGTCGTTAGAATATAAATAATTATATATATAATTATAAATAGAATTGAAAATGGCGCGGTAGTTCGATAATTCGATTTCAAACTTCAATTGAATGTACCGGGTGCAAAACAATCCGGATTTTAGTGAAACTAAAAACATTAGGATCTATTTTAGAATATCTTTCCGCGAATCTGAAAAATCAAAATTTCATAGCGGGAATCAAAAGATATGTCCAGTTGAAAATTCTGAATAGTCGCTATGGAATTCAAGCCCTTAAAAATGGAAATTTTGCAAATGACCTCGGATTTCGACGAAACCACTTTTGTTGGATCCGCAGTGTCAAATTATTGCTAGATTCCAAATTTCATAATTTTTCGAATCAATATGTGAGCGTGGCAAAGGAAAACGCATTTGACCAGTTTCAGTTGATTTTAATCGACTGGAAAATGGCCATTTTTCAAACGGTCTCAGAATTCGACGAAACTAGTTTTGTTAGGACCGTATCGTCAATAGGTAGCTAGAAAATATTTTTTTGGAATTTTTCTAGTTAGTATGTGACCCAGTAAATTGAAATGCGCGTTCAAATTCAATATATAGAGTTATATGTTTATTTTAACGGAAACTGATCGAAACGATCGAATCAGCCTACGATACATATCCCATTGTGTTCGGAATGGGGGTAAAACGCCATGGACGACAGGCGGTGGGCCTCGTTTAGAGGTCGTATGTAAAAGTCAACTTTTTGAATTAAATAATTAAATAAAAAAATATCCTCCTCTCTCTTCCCTTCTATACTATCTGGCCCCCCCTTAACTTCCTCTTCCCCCGATGACAGATGAGAATCGAATTAAAAAAAAAACCCAATTCCGTCGTGCCCAAACCCCCCTCCACCCGCCCCCCCGTCGACGATTTGCCTCACGCCCCTCCCCTTGATGGCCACCGCGACCTTCGGCCTCCCATGGCGCCTCCGTCCATCTCCGCGAGCCCAAAAAAAACCCCATCGCCCCTTCATCGATTCGAATCCCCACCGGCCGGCGCCCTCCACCTCGAGCCCCCCTCATCCGCACCCTCCTTCGCCCCTTCTTCCCCCTCCGCCTCCCTTCTTCTCCTTCCGATCCTCTCCCCCTCCGACGAGCGCGCAACCGAACCCCCAGCAGCCCCCTTTCTCTGAAATTCAAAAGTAAGCCTTCTTTACTTATTTAATTTTATTTTTCAGCTTTATTTTATCTAAATTAGCATAGGTAAAAACTGATTTTATTATATAGAGATTTAGGATTTTAAAAAAAAAAACTGATTTAGTATGATTTTTAAAAACTGAAAATTACATGACTTTAAAACTGAAAATTATTTGATTTTTAGTGGATAAGGAAGCGATTTTTATTTATAATTATAGATAATAAAAATATAATTTTTACATAAGTAGGAAGATAAAAATATGATTTTTATATTTTTAAAGTATTAAAAATATGATTTTTATATTTTTAAAGTATTAAAAATATAATTTTTACTATATAGAAGATGTAAAAGTATGATTTTTGTTTATGTAGAGAATTAAAAATATAATTTTTACATGATAGGAATATTAGAAATATCATCTTTATATGTGTAGCAAGATAAAATGTGATTTTTATAATGATAAATTTGAAAAGGCGAAATCTTTATATATAATAGCGTTGTAAAAATGGGATTTTTATATATTGAATAGCGAAGTAAAAATTCGATTTTTATATATTGAATAGCGAAGTAAAAATTCGATTTTTATATATTGAATAGCGAAGTAAAAATTCGATTTTTATATATTGAATAGCGAAGTAAAAATTCGATTAAAAATTCGATTTTTATATATTGAATAGCGAAGTAAAAATTCGATTTTTATATATTGAATAGCGAAGTAAAAATTCGTTTTTTATATATTGAATAGCGAAGTAAAAATGTGATTCTTTACATATGTAGAGAATACGGGCAAAGAAAGTGATGAAAGATGAAACGACGAAGATTTCTGCATAAGAAGAGTCGTGGCGTTGGATTAGCTATCTGTGAGAATTTCTCACTCTTTGATTTAATTTTCTAGTTATATATATATATACTAGGATGCAGACGGTATTTAGTAGCACCCGACACCCGTCGTCCACAGACCATGAACGACTTGTATGCTTGTTTGATTTTGCTGTGTAGTTGATTGTGTGATGTGATGTGAAATGAAATAAAATATTTATATAGTTGAAAATATTTTATAGTTAAAAATAGAATTTTTAACGTGTATATAAAATGAAATAAAAATAAACAAATCGGACGATTTGTTTATATACACACATTTGACTGATATTGATTGGGACGATAAATTTTACACATCGCCCAACTGCACAAATAAAATCTGTGTTTGATTGTTTGAAACCCCACACGGGTATCGAGATGATATTTGACGTACACTAATCCCGATTGTTTAGTTGTATGTCGATTGATTGATTGACAGACTGTTATAAGCGTTGAATATTTATATTTGATGCTTATACAGTGTAGAATGCACTTTGGATGATGGTTGATTATTCATCGTTGTTATTGTATGCATGTGTTGTAGAAAATCCATATAATTAACATTATATGGTAATTGATTGGGCCTCGTTCCAGTTTTGAAAAAGAAATATTTGAAAAAGAAATATTAGAAAAAGAAATATTTGAATAGAAATATTTGAAAAAGAAATATTTGAATAGAAATATTTGAAATAGAAATATATGAAGCCGTGTTGATTAGATTGACTCCATTTTGACGTGAACGATATTAATATCGATTTTATTCATTTTATAATGAATATCGAAAGTGATTTCAAAATCTGATATTTTGAAAAGAATTGAAATTCGAATTAAATTGAATATAAATGAATTCGAATTAAATTGAATATAAATGAATTCGAATTGAAATTGAATATAAATGAATTCGAATTAAATTGAATATAAATGAATTCGAATTGAAATTGAATATAAATGAATTCAAATTGAATATAAATGAGTTCGAATTCAAATTGAATATAAATGAATTCGAATTGAAAATTGAATTGAAAACGAACTGAAATTGAATTAGAAATCAATTTGAATTGAAATGAATTTAAAACGAATTTAAAACGAATTTATATTGGAATATTCAATTTTGATTTGAAATTGAATATGAAGTTGAAACTGTTTTGAAAACGAATTTAAAACGATTTATAAAGCACGTTTTGAATTGGAATCGACGAAATATATATTATATATAAAATATAATTGCCTGAATAGAATGCGCCGCGTCGCGGCAGTTCGCGAATTTCGACCGTTGACTTCGAACGGATATTGCGGGAGATCCGACCGTCGGATTCTCCTGAAACCGGAACCGTTGGGTTCGTATCGAAAGAGATTTCTAACGAATATTAGAAATTAGAAATCTAACGGTTGGATTTGGAATTATGTCCAAATCAAATTTGAAAAAAGGTCGCTGTAAGTGCAGTTCGATGGACGTTGATGGAAATCGACTGTACGGGCCTTGATAAAATTGTTAAAAATAGTAATAATTTGTGTAAAATCATAAGAAATGATTTACAAAGATTTCGGATGAAAAAACTCCATATTTGAAAAGATAAAAATAGATTTTTATTGAAATGAACTAGTTTTGAACTAGAATTATAATTCTATTTATTTTTAAATAAATAAATTGACTTTGAAATGGTTTTTGAAAATAACCAGAATTTCCAATGATTGCATTGGAATGGATTTGAATCGAAATTGTCTTCGGAATATTTCGATGTTGGATTTCGTGATTATACAGATGTTGTTATGGAAATTTGAAAGGTATAGATATGTATATCGTTATTTCCAATACGATATCTGTTGGTCGTAGAATTTGACATTGAATATAAGCCGATATATTTTCTATTCAGAGCCTTGTATTTAATATCAAATGTGATTTGGGTTTGTCGTGAATGGTGTCTTGACTAACACTGTTCTTGAACCCAGTTGAGAAAAGATTAAATATTTTTATTTAGATTTAATGAAGTGTACCAACTAAATAATATTTAATTGAATTGATATTGATTTTTGGGTTTATCATGGACAGTGTTTTAGATAACACTCGTTCTTTAACCCGATAATTAATGGAATGTGGTTTTGGGTTTATCGTGAACCGTGTTTCAAAAGACACTGATTCTTTAACCCAGTTAACGATTAAAACTAAGTGGAGTTTTAATGAATCTTTAATTAGATTGAAAAGATCGAGAATGGAGTAGCACCAGTTTTACTCCAGGCGATAGTTAAATCTTTAATTAGATTTGAACGTGAAATGGTAATTGAATTTACCGATAACACCGTGGTGTTAGATATGAAGTATTACCAGTTTTACTTCATGGGATGAATAGGTTGGGATTGAGAAATTAAAATAAATGATTACTTCGGTAAGGTTCGTTAATCCCGACTAGTTGAATCGAAATTCAAAAGAAGATTAAAGAATAAATTCAGGGAATTTATCTTTGATAAAATTAATGAGAACCTTTCCCTATGAATGTGAAATTTAGAAACTAACTGTTGGTTAGCTAAGCAGAATAGTTTTCTGGATATTGATCTGAGGTTGGTTTCGGTCTTCGGGGTTAATATTTGGGAAATTATTCTCTTGATTAATTTACGGTTAGTGACTGATGAGTTGGAATGAGGCGTATGTTGTGTTTGTGTAACACTTATTTAAAATATACGCGAGTTATTCGGAAAGACCGGGTTTATCCCATATAACTGATACGACGATAAGTCGAAGATGAAGACGGTGGTTGAAGACCGGAAGTCTTCACATCGTTTGGGTGATCACTGATGATCTTGATTGGGCTGTACACCCAAGATGAGGGAATCAATTGGTGGTCGTCCATATGTGCTTGGAGATCGATGGATATGGGAGGAAAGTGCCTCCGGTGTCATTCGGACCCAGAACGGACTTGTAAATGGACTGTGTGCCTGACATTGGATTTCATTCTGTGTGACTGATATCGGTTGCATAGAGTGGTTTGCCTATGTGGCATGCCTAAGTGGCAATTGATCGAGGCTTCTGTTGAAAAGCAAAGTCTTGTGGTGATGATCAAAGCACAGCCTGTGTGGCACAGCTTTGTGTAACGTGAATTCGTGAGCCTCACACCCCGGTTGTGAACCAAAAACGGGAGACGGACCTCAGGGAGGGCATGCGTTTCTTTCTAGCTAGGGTGGTGTCAGTGACCTACTAGCCCTGACATTTATATACTTTTCACCTGTGTGGTTGTTGCTGTTGCGAGGCGCCTCGGTTTGATCGGACGATCCAGGTCCGATGGAGTCATTCGTTCGCTCATTTACGCCCCAAAGGGCGGGGAAACGCAGTGTTCAGGCATTTTAATCCACATCGGTGGACCGACCCTGTCGCTCCAAGGGCCCACCTGAGTCTGGGTCCTGAGGCTCGATCTAGAGAGTCTCGAATCGGTTGAGGACTATCTTTTGCCTCGGTTCATAGATGGAAACCCAATTTCCAAATACGTGACATTTGCGGTTTTAATTGTAGAACTAGTATGGCGACATGATATATGGTACCCATGCCGCCTATGATTGATACTTATGATTTGAAGTTGTTTTATACACTATACACTGATAATAGTATCAAATGATTTGTTTTAAACGTATCAAGCATTCTTTGGCTATTATAAGGGAAAACCCTATCCCCCGGCTTGCATTGCATTGTGTGATAGGACCTGGGTCTTATAACAGCTTCATTTTTCTTTATTTAGCATTGCGCTGTTTGTTTTATGCACTGGTATTCTTGGGGGGAAACCCGTCCGTGTTATACGGCGTGGTCCCTTGATTTACCTAACTTTAAAATAAAGATTAATAACTGTTTTAGTTCTCACAATAGTCCCATGACTGACCTGGAGTTTATTGTTTTAACCTAAACTCTAGGTGCCCTTATTTTGACACGGGAAGCTAGTAGTTTTGGTTTTGCAGATTTATATTCACAGGATCCTGGTTTACGGCTGGAACGATATCCGGAAAGCTTTGTATCCGTATATCTACTTCTAGTTGTGTATTGTATTATTTTCCGCTGCTATGTATTTAAATGTAATTTAAATCTCTGATATTTCTATGTAATATTCATTTATACTCTATATATTCTTGTAATCTGATGGAATTGTTGTAATATACAATGAAATGTTCTTCCGTCTGCGTTCTGTTGTGGCTTGTTCTCGAACTATCCGCTCTTTCCTCACCGGGGAAGTTGCGGATCTTTACATTTGGTATAAGAGCTTTGGTTTACAGAGCTCGAGAACAAGGCACATTAGAACCATACGAAAGAATTCAGCAGATATTGGATTAGTGATATCCAATTAGAATGACTCGTTAGAGATAGGATCAGTAGTATCCTAGAACGAGTGTGAAGAGTATATTTTTCAAATGAAAACAATTTTGTTTTGAAAATTTAAACCATTTTACACGTATTTGATTATTTATTTATATTGATATAGACAATCTAGTATATAAAGGTTTTGCATATACGTGTCATGAACGTATATTCGAAGTTTTAATATATTAGATAGATATAGAATCACATTCTAGTCGCCCGGACATGATTCTGATGATGGCGCGCCATCACCAGTATTTATTTTCGTGTTTCGAAGGTGTGATTTCTATATATTTCCATTAGACTGGTGTGAGAACCAAAACTTATATAGATAAATTTATTTGTTGTGATTTGGCATCAAAAACATGATTTTTTGTATATATATCAAAATTATGAATTTGAAACGTTAAATTCACTAATTGATTGATGTTTGTGTTGTTTGTTTGATAATTTTTGAACCATTATGCCTAATTGAACCGAATATTGAATTGTGTTGAAAATTAGACGCATTTGCTTGCATATACATATACTTACATTGAACAGGTCATAGCAAGGAGACTATAGCAGAGAATAAAATTTGTTTGCCCGACAAATAGGTACATGTTTACTACGTAATTTACTGTTTTGTTTGGGTGATGATGATTTTATGAGCCTATTGGCTAGCCGCTTGGCTTTTTCTTTTTCTTTTTGAGATCAGAAGGCCTTTATGGCAATTTTGGGATTTTCCTGTGGCTCCCGGTGCAGGGGAGGTTATGGCGAAATTTTTCGAAAATTTAGGGTGTTAGCCAAATTTTTGAAAATTTGAAAATTCTCAGAAACTGAAAAGTTGGAGAATGAAAGCCAGATCGAACGTAGAGTTGATTAATCAAACCACTTTCGACTTTGTTCCTTTTCGGAGACGAAAAGTTTTAAGTGGGGGAGATTGTAATAACCCGGAAAATCTGGGCCAGTTTAAAATTTTTATTTTGGCAAATTTTAGCGAATTTAGAATATTTGAAATAGATTATTTTAAATAGTATCGACGAAAATTTATTTTGAATAGAATTATAACATATATATTATATACGTCGTCATTAGAATATAAATAATTATATATGTACTTTTAAATAGAATTGAAAATGGCGCGGTAGTTCGATAATTCGATTTCAAACTTCAATTGAATGTACCGGGTGCAAAACAATCCGGATTTTAGTGAAACCAAAAACATTAGGATCTATTTTAGAATATCTTTCCAACGAATCTGAAAAATCAAAATTTCATGGCGGGAATCAAAAGATATGTCCAGTTGAAAATTCTGAATAGTCGCTATGGAATTCAGGCCCTTAAAAATGGAAATTTTGCAAACGACCTCGGATTTTGACGAAACCGCTTTTGTTGGATCCACAGTGTCAAATTATTGCTAGATTCCAAATTTCATAATTTTTCGACTCAATATGTGAGCGTGGCAAAGGAAAACGCGTTTGACTGGTTTTAGTTGATTTTAATCGACTGGAAAATGACCATTTTTCAAACGGTCTCAGAATTCGACGAAACTAGTTTTCTTAGGACCGTATCGTCAATAGGAAGCTAGAAAATATTTTTCTGGAAATTTTCTAGTTAGTAAGTGACCCCAGTAAATTGAAATGCGCATACAAATTCAATATATAGAGTTATATGTTGATTTTAACGGAAACTGATCGAAACGATCGAATCAGCCTACGATACATATCCCATTGTGTTCGGAATAGGGGTAAAACGCTATGGACGACAGGCGGTGCGCCTCATTTAGAGGTCGTATGTAAAAGTCAACTTTTTGAATTAAATAATTAAATAAAAAAAATATCCTCCTCTCTCTTCCCTTCTATACTATCTGGCCGCCCCTTAACTTCCTCTTCCCCCGATGACAGATGAGAATTGAATTAAAAAAAAAACCAATCCCATCATGCTCAACCCCCCCCCCCCGGTCGACGATTTGCCTCACGCCCCTCCCCCGATGGCCACCGCGACCTTCGGCCTCCCATGGCGCCTCCATCCATCTCCGCGAGCCCAAAAAAAACCCCATCGCCCCTTCATCGATTCGAATCCCCACCGGCCGGCGCCCTCCACCTCGAGCCCCCCTCATCCGCACCCTCCTCCGCCCCTTCTTCCCCCTCCGCCTCCCTTCTTCTCCTTCCGATCCTCTCCCCCTCCAACGAGCGCGCAACCGAATCCCCAGCAGCCCCCTTTCTCTGAAATTCAAAAGTAAGCCTTCTTTACTTATTTAATTTTATTTTTTAGTTTTCTTTTATTTAAATTAGCATAGGTAAAAACTGATTTTATTATATAGAGATTTAGGATTTTTTTAAAAAAAACTGATTTTGTATGATTTTTAAAAACTGAAAATTACATGACTTTAAAACTGAAAATTATTTGATTTTTAGTGGATAAGGAAGCGATTTTTATTTATAGTTATAGATAATAAAAATATAATTTTTACATAAGTAGGAAGATAAAAATATGATTTTTATATTTTTAAAATATTAAAAATATGATTTTTATATTTTTAAAGTATTAAAATATATAATCTTTACTATATAGAAGATCTAAAAATATGATTTTTGTTTATGTAGAGAATTAAAAATATAATTTTTACATGATAGGAATATTAGAAATATCATCTTTATATGTGTAGCAAGATAAAATGTGATTTTTATAATGATAAATTTGAAAAGGCGAAATCTTTATATATAATAGCGTTGTAAAAATGGGATTTTTATATATTGAATAGCGAAGTAAAAATTCAATTTTTATATATTGAATAGCGAAGTAAAAAATTCGATTTTTATATATTGAATAGCGAAGTAAAAATTCGATTTTTATATATTGAATAGCGAAGTAAAAATTCGATTTTTATATATTGAATAGCGAAGTAAAAATGTGATTCTTTACATATGTAGAGAATACGGGCAAAGAAAGTGATGAAAGATGAAACGACGAAGATTTCTGCATAAGAAGAGTCGTGGCGTTGGATTAGCTATCTGTGAAAATTTCTCACTCTTTGATTTAATTATCTAGTTATATATATATATATATATACTAGGATGCAGACGGTGTTTAGTAGCACCCGACACCCGTCGTCCACAGACCATGGACGGCTTGTATGCTTGTTTGATTTTGCTGTGTAGTTGATTGTGTGATGTGACATGAAATGAAATAAAATATTTATATAGTTTAAAATATTTTATAGTAAAAAATAGAATTTTTAACGTGTATGAGACGACCCAAAATCCCGTTCAGACGGAAACAGGGTTATCTTTGCAATATAACACAGAAACAGATAATAGCAGAACAAAATTAAATAAATACACCAGATAATGAACAATAGAATATACTGGATAAAAGTAATCATCAGAGTTACACAGTATACAGGATCTTACTTAGTACAAATACAGTTCAGCTATACATAAATGTCTACAGCGGAAATAAACAAAATATGTACAATAGGAGCTGAACAGCATAAAAGGAAATAAATGATAGAATCCATCTTCAGCTCCAGCTATCCAGAAAGAACCAGCTAAACCTGAATATAAGGCTGCCCGTGTAGAAAAAGGGGCACCCGAGTTTGGAAGTGAAACAAACTACTAGTCAGTCATGGGACTGGTATGAGAAATCCACTCAACACATATATAATTGGCTAATCACAGGACCACGCCACTTTCGTGGAACGGGTTTACTCCATTGGATTGCCAGTGCTTTAAAACTAATCTTTCTTTTAAACATCGCTATGCTTTTTATAAAAATGAAGCCATTATAAGACTCAGTTCCCATCACACAATGCAACACAAACCGGAGGATAGAGTTTTACCTTATAATGGCCAAAATATGATTGATACGAATAAAACAAAAGCATTTGGTATTATGACTAGTGTTTATATGTTTCAAAAACAATTTCAATCATAACTATCAATCATAGACGGCATGGGTACCATATATCATGTCGCCATATATATATACAATCAAAACCGCACGATGTCGTATTTGGAAATTGGATTTCCGTCATGAACCAAGGCAAAAGATAGTCCTTACCGAATTCGAGACGCTCTAGCCCGCCCCTCAGGCAAGTACTCTGTCAAGCCTTTAGATCGTCAGGGCCGGTCCACCGATGTGGATTAAAATTCCTGAACACTGCGTTTCCCCACCCTTTGGGGTGTAAATGAGCCAACGAATGACTCCATCGGACCCGAATTGCCCGATCAAACCGAGGCGCCTCGCAACAGCAACAACCACATAGGTGAAAAGTATATAAATGTCAGGGCTGGTAGGTCACTGACACCACCCTAGCTAGAAAGAAACGCATGCCCTCCCTGAGGTCCTTCTCCCGTTTTAGGTTCATACCGGGGTGTGAGGCTCGCGAATTCACGTTATACACAAAGCTACGCCACACAGGCGGTGCTTTGATCATCACCACAAGACTTTGCTTTTCAACAGGAGCCCTGATCACTGCATCTTAGCATGCCACACAGGAAATTCATGCCATGCGACTGATGTCCGTCGATATACAACCTCTGAGCTCGTGCGTCTCAGAGAAGGGCGTTAAGCAAAAGAATAAATTCTCCGCCGCCAAACAGATGTATATTTAACAGAAATCAATCAACACAGAATAAACTCCAATGTCAGACACAAAGTCCATTTACAAGTCCGTTCTGGGTCTGAACGAAACCGAAGGCACTAAATACCTCGCAAACCCTTCGATCACCACATACGTCTGGACGATCACCACTCATTATCCATATTTCGGGATGCCTCCCAATCAGGACCTCGGTTACCATCCAAACGAGGTGAAGATCTCCGGTCTTCGACCGTCGTCTTCATCTTCGAATTTCAATCGTCGGTCAATCATTTGAAATGAGAATTAACTCGGCCTTTTCAAATAATTCACGTATATTTAGAATTTCAATTCAATTTATTTCAATGGTTAAATTATTCGTCAACACCAATTTTGTTCTTTAATGTAATTTTCACACCAAACACATTCAACCATCAAATATCACATAAATCAAGCAAATTCAGTTTATTTCCATTCCATAACATTCCCAATATTTTATAACGATTTATCGCTATTTTTATTTATTTTAAAATAGCTAATTTATTCAAAACGACGCTTCGGGCCATAACGCGGCCGTGGCGCTGTTTTTCTTCGGATTTGATTTACACATATCTGAAAATCTAACCGTTGGATCTTCACAAAATTTACATCATTAGAAAGGTCTTTTCAAAACGAATCCAACGGTTCCAGTTTCGGGAAAATCCGATGATCGGATCTCCCGTTACAATCGTTTGAAATTTCGATTTCAAAATACGAACTGCAGCGTCGTTATTCGATTAAATATATAATTATATTTATATATATATAAATATAATCGCTTCTGGCGCTGTTTTTCTTCAGATTTGAATTAAACATTCCAGACAATCCAACCGTTGGATTTTTACAAGGTTGGTGCCGTTGGGAAGTTATTTCCAAGGCGAACCCGACGGTTGAGATTTCGGGAAAATCCAATGGTCGGATTCCCCGTACTAGTTGTTTGAAATCACGGTTTCAAAATACGAACTGCACAGCTTCGTTTCGTTTTAATTTTATTTATATTTATATAAATATAGTTCATTCAATGATTTCAATATCGTTTTCACTTCAAATTTTTTCTAACACCTTAAAATTTTGGAAAATTTCACCATAACCTCCCCTGCACCGGGAGCATCGGGAAATTGCAAATAGCTTTCCCGGTCCTTCTAATCTCAAAAAGAAAAAGAAAAAGCCAAGCGGCTAGCCAACAGGCTCATAAAATCATCACCCAAACAAAGCAGTAAATGTGTACCTATTTGTCGTGCACAAAATTTTATTCCTCTTCTCTAGCCCCTTTGCAATAACCTGTTCAATGAATATGCATGTACATATATATATATATATATATATATATATATACAGTTCTTATCATTTATCCTTTTCTATTCAACTTCATATTTGATTTCTATTTGGTTTAAAAACACCATTCATTCTATTGTTACATAAATAGGTGCAAATCATTTCATTAGCTAATTAATGAATATTTCAACTCATATATGTTTATTTTGAACAAGTGGCTATTTTTAACACTTCACATTTCAACGGTTTATGCGTACAATAAAAATGTGATTTTTATTGTAAAACAATTCATTTCAAAACACTATTTTTCTATATAGTTCATGTTGGTGATAAAAATGAGATCTTTATCATAAAACAATTTCTTTTAAAACGAGATTACTTTACACAGTTCATATAGTCGACAAAAGGTGATTTTTATTATCAACCGATTTATTTCAAAATAGGAATACCATTCAACACATGAATTTCTAATCGACGAATGAATATCAATTCAACACATGAATGTTTTCTATAGTTTTTATATATAGATAAAAATGTGATTTTTATTATCAAACAATTTATTTCAAAATATGAATACCATTCAACACATGAATTTCTAATCAAAGAATGAATATCAATTCAACACATGAATGTTTTCTATAGAAGGAATAAATATAGTTTAAGCAGATGAAAATAATTCAAACATACGAATATTATTCAAAATTTCGGCAGCATAACGGCAGGGTAGTTAAACCGGGACCGTCCCTAGTACGGCTCCTCGCTCTACCTTAAAACCTCGCGGTTTTTGACAATGGGGATCATGCATCTAGTTCGCACGCAGGCGGCATGTATATATTTATTTCATTTCCACAAACTAATCCTATGTGGTTTCAACCAAATATTTCTCAACCACAAATGGGTATTTTTCAACCACAATCAACCAATATCAATCACAAACAATCCCAAACAATCATTCGCTATCAATCAATTTCAACCAATAAATATCGTCCATGGTTTGTGGATGAGGGGCGTATATATATATATATATATATATATATATTTATATATAGCAATTCACTTTCATTTCACACACATATATATATTTTTAAATCAGAAATCTCACCAATAGCTATCCAACTGCACGACACTTCCTTGCATAAAATCTTCGCCAATCTCTCTTGCTTGTCGCTTTCGTTGCCCGTATTCTCTACATATGTAAAAATCAAATTTTTACTATGTTATTCAATATATAAAAATCGAATTTCAAAAATATAGATTCCGCCCTTTCAAAAATAAAGATTATATTTTTATTATTCCTATGGTGTAAAAATTATATTCTTATTACTTTAAAAATATAAAAAAAATCATATCTTGCTTCTTCTACTTAATAAAAATTCCGTCTTTTCTATTTTAAAAATATGACCTTTATTTTTGATTTTTTTTTCCAAGTTCAAATCCTTTCTATTTTAAAGCTCAAATCTTTTCTATTTTAAAGCTCAAATCTTTTTCTACTTAAAATTCAAATCTTATCTATTTTAAATCTTAAAATTAAAAATAAGTTTGTAAAACCTTTTCAAAATCAGTTTTTAAATGCTTTTTCAAAATCAGTTTTACATCTTTTCAAAAATCCGTTTGACAACATTTTAAAAATCAGTTTTAAATCATTTTAAAAAATCAGTTTTTCCTAATTAAAATCAGTTTTAATCCTTTATAAAAATTCAGTTTTAAACCTAATTAAAATTCAGTTTTTTCCTTTTTTAAGAAAATCGGTTTTAAATCATTTAAAATCAGTTTTTATAACTTTTTTTTAAAATCAGTTTTTAACAGAATAATAAATAAAAATAAAATAAAACAAAAACGACTTACATTGATCGACGAGGGGGGGGGGGGGGTTTCTGCGTCAGGTGGCGGTGGGTCTTCGGTGGTGGTTTGAATTCGAAGGAGGGGGGCTCGTCTTCGTCGCGCTCGTGCGGTCTGGGGGGGGGGGGGGCTTCGGGGTTGCGCCACTGGGAGGAGGGAAGCTGGACCGAGGGGGTGCGGCGATGTCTTCGTCTTCGTCGGAGCTCCAGTGGTGCGGCGATGCTTCAGGGGGCGTCGATCGATAGTTTTAGGGTTTTCCCCTTTTTTTTATTTTGAACGAGAATGAATGTGAGGAGAGAGAGAGAGAGAAAAGGAGTTTATATAAATATTTATTATTATTAAATTTCTATTTAAAAGTTGACTTTTTATTCGAAGTCGAAATGGGACCCACCGACTGTCGTGTATAGCGTATTACCCCCATTCCGAACACATGGGATATGTACCGCTAGCTGATTTGATCGTTAGAATCAGTTTCCGTTGAATTTACATTTAAATCATTATATTGAATTTTAAACGTACATTTCAAATTACCGGGGCCACATACTAACTAGAAAAATTCCCGAAAAATATTTTCTAGCTTCGTATTGACGATACGGTCCTAACAAAACTAGTTTCGTCGAATTCTGAGACCGTTTAAAAAATGTTCAATTTCCAGTCGATTAAAATCAACTAAAACTGGTCAAACGCGTTTTCCTTTGCCACGCTCACATATTGATTCGAAAAATTATGAAATTTGAAACCTAGCAATAACTTGACCCCACGAATCCAACAAAAGAGGTTTCGTCGAAATCCGAGGTCGTTTGCAAAATGTCCATTTTTAAGGGCCTGAATTCCATAGCGACTATTCAGAATTTTCAACTGGACATATCTTTTGATTCCCGCTATCAAATTTCGATTGGTCAGATTCGTTGTAAAGATATCATCAATTAGATCCTAATGTTTTTGGTTTCACTAGAATCCGGATTGTTTTGCACCCGGTATATTCAATTGAAGTTTGAAATCGAATTAACGAACTACCGCGCTATTTTCAATTCTATATATAATTATAATTAATTATATTCGTTTTCAAATGTCGATTCAAACTCAGTTTTCATCGCCATTATTTAAAATATTTATTTTAAATATTTAAAATCCATTATTTTAGCCAATTTAAAAATTTTAAATTGGTTCAGATTTTCTGGGTCGTTACATTGTATATAAAATGAAATAAAAATAAACAAATCGGACGATTTGTTTATATACACACATTTGACTGATATTGATTGGGACGATAAATTTTACACATCGCCCAACTGCACAAATAAAATCCTGTTTGATTGTTTGAAACCCCACACGAGTATCCGGATGATATTTGACGTACACTAATCCCGATTGTTCAGTTGTATGTCGATCGATTGATTGATAGACTGTTATAAGCGTTGAATATTTATATTTGATGCTTATACAGTGTAGAATGCACTTTGGATGATGGTTGATTATTCATCGTTGTTATTGTATGCATATGTTGTAGAAAATCCATATAATTAACATTATATGGTAATTGATTGGACCTCGTTCCAGTTTTGAAAAAGAAATTTTTGAAAAAGAAATTTTTGAAAAAGAAATATTAGAAAAAGAAATATTTGAATAGAAATATTTGAAAAAGAAATATTTGAATAGAAATATTTGAAATAGAAATATATGAAGCCGTGTTGATTAGATTGACACCATTTTGACGTGAACGATATTGATATCGATTTTATTCATTTTATAATAAATATCGAAAGTGATTTCAAAATCTGATATTTTGAAAAGAATTGAAATTTGAATTAAATTGAATATAAATGAATTCGAATTAAATTGAATATAAATGAATTCGAATTAAATTGAATATAAATGAATTCGAATTGAAATTGAATAATAATGAATTCGAATTAAATTGAATATAAATGAATTCGAATTGAAATTGAATATAAATGAATTCGAATTGAAATTGAATATAAATGAATTCGAATTGAAATTGAATATAAATGAGTTCGAATTCAAATTGAATATAAATGAATTTGAATTGAAAATTGAATTGAAAACGGACTGAAATCGAATTAGAAATCAATTTGAATTGAAATGAATTTAAAACGAATTTATATTGGAATATTCAATTTTGATTTGAAATTGAATATGAAGTTGAAACTGTTTTGAAAACGAATTTAAAACGATTTATAAAGCACGTTTTGAATTGGAATCGACGAAATATATATTATATATATATAATATAATGGCCCGAATAGAATGCGCCGCGTCGCGGCAGTTCGCGAATTTCGACCGTTGACTTCGAACGGATATTGCGGGAGATCCGACCGTCGGATTCTCCTGAAACCGGAACCGTTGGGTTCGTATCGAAAGAGATTTCTAACGAATATTTGAAATTAGAAATCTAACGGTTGGATTTGGAATTATGTCCAAATCAAATTTGAAAAAAGGTCGCTGTAAGTGCAGTTCGATGGACGTTGATGGAAATCGACTGTACGGGCCTTGATAAAATTATTAAAAATAGTAATAATTTGTGTAAAATTATAAGAAATGATTTACAAAGATTTGGGATGAAAAAACTCCATATTTGAAAAGATAAAAATAGATTTTTATTGAAATGAACTAGTTTTGAACTAGAATTATAATTCTATTTATTTTTAAATAAATAAATTGACTTTGAAATGGTTTTTGAAAATAACCAGAATTTCCAATGATTGCATTGGAATGGATTTGAATCGAAATTGTCTTCGGAATATTTCGATGTTGGATTTCGTGATTATACAGATGTTGTTATGGAAATTTGAAAGATATAGATATGTATATCGTTATTTCCAATACGATATCTGTTGGTCGTAGAATTTGACATTGAATATAAGCCGATATATTTTCTATTCAGAGCCTTGTATTTAATATCAAATGTGATTTGGGTTTGTCGTGAATGGTGTCTTGACTAACACTGTTCTTGAACCCAGTTGAGAAAAGATTAAATATTTTTATTTAGATTTAATGAAGTGTACCAACTAAATAATATTTAATTGAATTGATATTGATTTTTGGGTTTATCATGGACAGTGTTTTAGATAACACTCGTTCTTTAACCCGATAATTAATGGAATGTGGTTTTGGGTTTATCGTGAACCGTGTTTTAAAAGACACTGATTCTTTAACCCAGTTAACGATTAAAACTAAGTGGAGTTTTAATGAATCTTTAATTAGATTGAAAAGATCGAGAATGGAGTAGCACCAGTTTTACTCCAGGAGATAGTTAAATCTTTAATTAGATTTGAACGTGAAATGGTAATTGAATTTACCGATAACACCGTGGTGTTAGATATGAAGTATTACCAGTTTTACTTCATGGGATGAATAGGTTGGGATTGGGAAATTAAAACAAATGATTACTTCGGTAAGGTTCGTTAATCCCGACTAGTTGAATCGAAATTCAAAAGAAGATTAAAGAATAAATTCAAGGAATTTATCTTTGATAAAATTAATGGGAACCTTTCCCTATGAATGTGAAATTTAGAAACTAACTGTCGGTTAGCTAAGCAGAATGGTTTTCTGGATATTGATCTGAGGTTGGTTTCGGCCTTCGGGGTTAATATTTAGGAAATTATCCTCTTGATTAATTTACGGTTAGTGACTGATGAATTGGAATGAGGCGTATGTTGTGTTTGTGTAACACTTATTTAAAATATACGCGAGTTATTTGGAAAGACCGGGTTTATCCCATTCTGAATAACTGATACGACGATAAGTCGAAGATGAAGACGGTGGTTGAAGACCGGAAGTCTTCACATCGTTTGGGTGATCACTGATGATCTTGATTGGGCTGTACACCCAAGATGAGGGAATCAATCGGTGGTCGTCCAGATGTGCTTGGAGATCGATGGATATGCGAGGAAAGTGCCTCTGGTTTCGTTCAGACCCAGAACGGACTTGTAAATGGACTGTGTGTCTGACATTGGATTTCATTCTGTGTGACTGATATCGGTTGCATAGAGTGGTTTGCCTGTGTGGCATGCCTAAATGGCAATTGATCAAGGCTTCTGTTGAAAAGCAAAGTCTTGTGGTGATGATCAAAGCACAACCTGTGTGGTACAGCTTTGTGTAACGTGAATTCGCGAGCCTCACACCCCGGTTGTGAACCAAAAACGGGAGACGGACCTCAGGGAGGGCATGCGTTTCTTTCTAGCTAGGGTGGTGTCAGTGACCTACCAGCCCTGACATTTATATACTTTTCACCTGTGTGGTTGTTGCTGTTGCTAGGCGCTTCGGTTTGATCGGACGATCCGGGTCCGATGGAGTCATTCGTTGGCTCATTTACGCCCCAAAGGGCGGGGAAACGCAGTGTTTAGGCATTTTAATCCACATCGGTGGACCGACCCTGTCGCTCCAAGGGCCCACCTGAGTCTGGGTCCTGAGGCTCGGGCTTGAGAGTCTCGAATCGGTTGAGGACTATCTTTTGCCTCGGTTCATAGGTGGAAACCCAATTTCCAAATACGTGACAATTGCGGTTTTAATTGTAGAACTGGTATGGCGACATGATATATGGTACCCATGCCGCCTATGATTGATACTTATGATTTGAAGTTGTTTTATACACTATACAATGATAATAGTATCAAATGATTTGTTTTAAACATATCAAGCATTCTTTGGCTGTTATAAGGGAAAACCCTATCCCCCGGCTTGCGTTGCATTATGTGATAGGACCTGGTTCTTATAACAGCTTCATTTTTCTTTATTTAGCATTGCGCTGTTTGTTTTATGCACTGGTATTCTTGGGAGGAAACCCGTTCCGTGTTATACGGCGTGGTCCCTTGATTTACCTAACTTTAAAATAAAGATTAATAACTGTTTTAGTTCTCACACCAGTCCCATGACTGACCTGGAGTTTATTGTTTTAACCTAAACTCTGGGTGCCCTTATTTTGACACGGGCAGCTAGTAGTTTTGGTTTTGCAGATTTATATTCACAGGATCCTGGTTTACAGCTGGAACGATATCCGGAAAGCTTTGTATCCATATACCTACTTCTAGTTATGTATTGTAATATTTTCCACTGCTATGTATTTAAATATAATTTAAATCTCTGATATTTCTGTGTAATATTCATTTATACTCTGTATATTCTTGTAATCTGATGGAATTGTTGTAATATACAATGAAATGTTCTTCCGTCTGCGTTCTGTTGTGGCTTGTTCTCGAACTATCCGCTCTTTCCTCACCGGGGAAGTTGCGGGTCTTTACATACATCATACATTTTGAAACTTAATAAATGTATGTCCTTCAAATTGGACATCTTATGCATAATGTGATTGCAGTTAAAACAATAACCAAATATAATAATATCTACAGTAATGTAGAATTATGGGTGGGTGGTATATTTATTAGAGATTGATTTTAAAGTATTTAATTTCAAGGAACATATGTGACGAAAACATTTGACAAAATAGCTATCATCATATACAGATCCACCTGGCGCAAGTGCTGTCAAGTCTTCAAGTAAGAGCAGTCCAAGCTTTCCAGCTCCACTAAGACTTTAAGACTTTCCCGTAAAACTGATTCTTTACTGATAATATCATCATGGCATGACCTATCAAATCCTTGCAATTTTCAACTAGGAATATAAGAAAAAACACTCTATATATGCTAATTGCAATACATTAAAAGAAATTTGCATACGCTGAGTGATTTATACTGCGACTAACATCACCAGTTACAGAGCTAATTCATGAATTAAAACTTCCAAAAACAGCTTTGTCCAAAGGAAGTGACTCCACATGAACAAACATCTACTTTCTCTGTCTTCCCCCTCCCCCTTTTTTCATTGTTCATGGTTCCTACCATATAAACACCCTACTCCTATTTACTTCGATTAATCATTTTATCCACTTTCTCTTATGTTTCCCATGTTTTCTTAATGGTGATGACTGGTTGGGCAAGTGCTTCTTCCTATCTTGTAGAACTGAGTATCATTGTGCTTTCATTTATGTCCAGTAATGTCCCTCTTTGATTGTTATTATATTTTTGTTTTTCTATTTTTTGTGTGTTTTCTATCTAGTTATATCTAACAGGCAGGTAGTATTTTAGCAAGTAGATAAACGTTGTTTATAGTTGATTTGTTTTGGTGGCGGTAACTTTTGACTATCCCATGCAATAATAATTGTAAATGTTAACATTTTCTTTTTTAAATTGGGTACTACCAAATCAAACCCATGACCTTTTGCATTCTAATCCAACCTCTAAATCAATCAAGATGAGAATGTTTATCAATAAACGTTGGCATTCATGTCTGTTAAAACGTAAAACTTATATACATCCAATATAATAATAATTGTAGATGTTAGCATCTATTTCTATTAAAATGTAAAAATTATATAGATCCTGTGCAATAATAACTATAAGTGTTAGCATTTATTATATATAATCACAAGACTCGCCTTGTAATCGCAGCTATAATGCTAGAATAAATGAACCATGTAAAAGGTACATATTAATTGATACGAAGGCTAATATTAACATTAATTAATATGTAAAATTTATATAATACAATATAATACCATAACAGTTGTTGAATCAATTCAAACAGCTTGCCAAACATGACAACATGACTGATGACATTACTTCCATTATCACAGAGATAAGTATTATGCAGTAAATTTCTGTTAATATACAGTTAGTTTATTTCTGTTAATATACAGTTAGTTTATTTTGTAGTAAATTTCCATATACTCATATCATCCTATTTATTTCACATACACCATAAGCTTAGCTGATAATAAGTCATGGATTATATGCTATTCAAGTTTATCGGTACTTACGATATTCAAGTTGTTGGGATACCGAAGGTGCTGTTTTTGGTGGCTTAGTCGAGGCACCACTTCAACCATCAACTGGTAAAAAGTATCAGGTGGACATGACTTATTTCTTACATTTCCTATATAACTGACTACATGCATATTTTTGTTTACTGCTACCGATTCAGCATTTTAATTTCTCATATTTTTATTTTATAGGGTACAAATAGCTGCTTTGTTTTTACAAACCAGCCTAGTCATCCTATCATATTTCATCGAATATGTACCTTTACAAATTACATACATGTTGGCCCATAAATCAGTTTGCTTATATATCTGCCCTTTTCGCAGTAACCAAGTGTAACAGAGCAACTAGTTAATTGTTGATAGTTAAACCATTTCATAGGTTAGTCCCTACAGGAAGGAATTACCCAAAAAAATATTGTCGTATCATGGGAAAATAGGTAAATTGTTGACACGGGTTTTTAATGTAAATAGGTTTATGTTCTTGCTTAGGTATGGATTCGAGTTAGGAATGGTGGTACAACTTGCTCTTTTATATTTTATTTTCTTCATCAGAAACACAAATCCAATTTTCACCTTTTTTTATTTTGCACTGAATGCTTGTCCAGCTTGTTCTATCATCTTGAAAAATCAGAACGAGAGATAAAGAGAGAAGAAAGTGGATAAGAATGTATATTTAGTATTTAGTTCATATTTTGATGATAGTATGCTGACCATTTGGTCCATGTGTTTACTTTGTATAATTAGAATTTGAAGGTAAGTAACTAGTTAGTTTCCCGAGTTAACTTTATATATAACTGAAATTTAAAAGTAGTTATTTATTTCTCATCGAATCTTAATCATAATTCCTAATGGAATTTTAGGTGTCAATCATTGTTACACTCACTGCTTACCTGATTTCTTGGCATAAGGCGGTGGTGGTCATTTTCCTCTTTTACTTAAACAACGACTTGTAAGATTATTTATTTATTTATTTAATTTTAACCCATGCTACCAAAGATTCATAAATTCAGTTGTTTTTAACTAAAACATTGCTTGATATTAGGTTGAATGGTTCATCTTCAGAAGCCTTTGGTAATTCGTGCTTGGAGCATTCCGAAGAATTTCAAGTAAAGGAAGTTAAGGTAATACACATATATTATATAAATGCACATGAAACTAGAAGCTGTAGCCGTGTCACTTTTTGAATCTGGGTTAAGTATGAATCAACTTTATACTAATGCTGAATAGTTTTAAATTAACATGCAGTTATGGGGACTTGTTTACGCATCTCAATTTGAAGACATGATAAATATATGTCGAACAGAGAAGCCAAAAATATGCATACTTCTGCTATTGCACCACTGGCAATAGGGTTGAATCCATAGTTATTTATGGACGTGGTTTCCAGTTGATGTACAAAAATTCCATAAGTAGGTTATGGAAAGCTTGTCTGCTGTTGCATGTAACTATGGTTTTGGATAGCCATATAACCACCATAATATGGAGCAACAGTGCGAGCAGATTCAGGTGGTGTAACACCCCATAATTCTATGACATTAAGATTCTCAAATTAAAGTATAATTAATTTTTAAAAGAAAAATTAAAAGAAAAAGATCCATGCAGTTGTTTAATTTAAGTATTGTAACTAACATGAAAAAAAAAGGTAAGGAGAGAACAATAATTATTATTGTTCTAAGACTTATTAACAAAAGCCTCTGTAGCTCAGTTGGTTAAGGCATTGGATTGGTACAATGGAGGTCGGGGGTTCGAACCCCGGCGGCGGCATAATTTTTTATCATTGTTTTAGAGAGGGCCAACTAAACATGCAAATATATGTACGTATAAAAATTCAAAATTTGAAAGGATAAGAACGTACGTATAAGGAAATAAAGAAAATATATATATATATATATATATACATATGAGAAATATAAATATATATATATATATACAAAAATATATGTATACGAAAGATAAAATTCAAGATAAGGCTACAGTCAATGAAATATGGCAACATCATTTGAATTTTGAAAATAAAATGAAAGTTGTGCGTATATATATATATACGCGTAAAATGGTCGTTAGAGGAATTGTATACATATAAGAATATTTCATGTGAATAAAACTGTTAAATAAATTCCAGAAATTCAAAAGTTTGAAAATCAAACTTTTACGCCAAAATAGCTTGTGGGACCCAATGCTGACTCAGCACTGCGTGTATGATAAGGTTTGGCTAGATTCATCTACGTACCTGGACTATTTTCTTAACTAGGTTCAATGCTGACTCAGCGCTGCGTGTACGATAAGGTCTTGAGCAGCTATATAAACAGCCCTAGTCTTCATTCTCTTTGCACCAATCCTTATGCTGCTAAGATTCATGGCTTCTTCCCCTCCTCTAAATTTTCTTAAATAAATAAAATAAAATATGATTCAAGACGAGGAGATGCTGCTAAAAGACTTTTAAGGAGGGATTCAAATCAAAGTTTCAAGTAAAGAATTCAAAGGCTAGCTCAAACAAGTTTCAAGCAACGACGCACGAATCATAGCCATGCTTTCCTTCTTTTCTAGATCTATTTTCTGTAAGTTGGTTATTTCTAGATCTGAATATTTAGTTTTATTTGTGACATGAAATTAAAGGAATAAAGGAATATGCCAAATCTCTCTCTCTCTCTCTCTCTCTCTTTGAATCTGTGTTTATACTCTTGGACTGAATTAAGAACTATTATGATTCAAGGACAAATAAGACTGTAACCGTGACTATGACTATAGAACTGTGGCCTTTGAAAGCATATGCCTTTGGACTATGACATAAGCCTTTGATTTTGGGACATATAAACATTGCCTATGACAATGACTTATGACTATGGGAATTATTTTCCCTTTTGGACTATGAACATCGCATATGACTATGGACATTTCCTATGACTGTGACTGTGACTACAAGGATTATTTCCTTGACTAGGCCTATACCTTTGATTTGGACATAAATTATTACTTATGACATAATGAGGATAACTGTGATTTTGACACCCATGATTTATGATTAGGAAAATATTGCTTTAGTTTTGTGATTGAGAAGTTGGGTCTAAACCCAATTTTTTTATTCTACCTATTCCTTGGTTTTTCTTTGGTTTTAAGACAGTGGGAATTTACCTATTAAGTTAGGTCTACCCACGTTCTTGAACCTATTTTGCCCATTCTTTGGTTTTAAGACAGTGGGAATTTACCTATTTAGTTAGGTCTACCCATCTTCTTGAACCTGCATTGTTATCCAAACCTTTTTATGCCAATTATTCCTTCTTGTCATTTTGATTCATTCCCTTTTTATCTACGAATCTAGATTTATTTATAATCTAGGTTGAATCACGATTATTCGAATGGTGGGAATGCGATTTGGGGAAAAACATGGAAATGAATATGAACGTAATTGTAAACTTGGAAATTGGCATAATTTGGAATATGTATTATGACATGCATATTAAAATGAAAACGTGGAAATTTGACATGGATTAGGGAATATGTGATTTTGACATATTAAATTTAGCGTTAGTAAGTAAGCTAAATTTTAGGCATAAAATGTAAACTAGAAAAATAATTCTAGTTTTGCCATAAATTGTGAATTAGGATGTTAAACCAAGATTGGGTTAATTAAGGTTGATTTGAATATAAGTATACTAATAGGCTTGACAAATAAATATAGGCCAAATTTGTCTAAAAAGGGGAAATGGGCTTTTGGAATAAATTGTTAACAATTTATAAACAAAAGAAAAGTATTTTGATAACATCCCTTTTTATAACACATAGACCAGAAGGTTCTAGGGTGACAGAGAGGATAGTGTCTAGGCTTGGGTTTGGAAAATACAAGTTTCCTGCCCTCCCTGGCTATCCCTAACTGATCCGAAGGACGGGATGGTTGTTTTCAAAACCGGATTTGGAAATTAATCAAAAACCCTTTTGAACTTAGAAAACATGAATATGCCTAACCCGAGGTTAGACTGAGTTGCGGTGTAAACCTGCCCGGAACCGACCGGCACATCCAGTAACCGCAGCAATAACTGTCTAATGTGAGAGGTTGCGGCTTTAATTTATTAATTAAAGCTAGAACAAGAATGGGAGAGTTAAGTCCATAGAAACACATAACCAATTTAACACAGTTAAGCAAGAATGGGTGGGTTAAGTCCATAGGAACACTTAACCGACTTAACAAAGTTAAGCTAGAATGGGAAGGTTAAGTCCATAGGAACACTTAACCAACCTAACACGGTTAAGCTGGAATGGGAAGGTTAAAAACACTTAACCTACTTAGCACAGTTAAAGCTAGAATGGGAGGGTTAAGTCCATGGGAATACTTAGCCAAATTAACATGTTGACTAGACTAGAAGGTGGGGTTAAGTAAAGTTAATACACTTAGCCAATTTAACATGTTAATTAGACTAGAGGTTGGGGTTAAGTAATACACTTAGCCAAATTAATATGTCAACTAGACTAGACCATAGGGTTAAGTAAACTTGAACGCTTAACCATTAGAATATGATAAATGAATAGGGTTAAGTAAAAAGCATGAAGGGATAACACTTAACCAGTGTAATAGGAAAAGGGAAGAGGGTTAAGATAGCTTGAATCGACTAAAGACACTTAACCAACCCAACCTGGCGAGAAAGAAAACTAAGTAGTAGACCTCAGTTGAAAAAGGGACTAAGTAGTAAAACTTAGTTAAGAAAACAAGGAATTTGGAAACTAAGTGGTAAACCTTAGTTAGTAGAACTAAGTAGTAATTCTTAGTATAACACGAAGGAGCAGACATCCATCTGGTTTTAAGAAGGCTCCAACGAATTGGGTTACGAAGCCCGAGGCTTCGAGGGGACGTGAGGGTACTCTTGGTATCCCTCTGTGAGGCTGCAGATGATCATCCTGGGCTCACAGAGGTTAAGGTCTGCGTTAGAAGAACCGAGGGTATGCCTTGGTTACAATATATATATGGCAACCTAAAGACTAGGATGGACCGGCGTGATTCGGCGAGAAAACGGTAGCCCTGTGATAGCAACTCGTCGTCTACCATCCATCTTGAGTCAGTCGAGATACGTGAAGCGGAAAGGCGGAGAACTCCAAAAGACCATAATTGCTATCTAGTTATGGGTGAGGATGGCCATAGGATAGTGGGGCACCGGGGGTCGGCGTATAGTTCTCATTTTACAAAGGGTGCCTTTAATTAGTTGAGGGAGGGGTCAAGTGGGACCATAGCCACTGGAATAAAAACAGACCTTAGCATCTGCATCGGCAGATATCTGAAATCTCCCGACCGAGTTCTTTATTCCTTGATTTGCCCTGTCACAGGACTCGGACCGCACATTACAGGACATGTGCATCTAGACAAGCGATAACGATTCGCGATACATGCGTGGGGAAGTATAGGAACATATACCGCTCTAGGTAGTGTGTCTTAGACTTGGGGCATCGTTCGACAGGTAGCGTAATCCCTAGTTGGACTAGGTGGCATAAATCCGAGAAGCGTTCAGCAGATAGCGTAAACTCTAGTTAAATCTAGAAAGCACCTGATAGAAAACCCTAGATTTGATCTAGGTAATAAATAATGAATGTATGCCGGAAGGCAATGGAAAATACAGGGATTGGGATCACGTTATCGTTACTAGTTGGGACACTAGGTAGGTGGTGCAGAGATATAGAAATAAGTATAACAAGGAAATAGCGAAGCGGCGAAGTATTAGAGCGAAGCGGCGAAAGTATTAGAGCGTATCCAGTTTATCTTATCTTAGCATATCTTGTGATTACCTTGTCCAATCTTGTTGACCCTATCGTCATGGTGTAATCTTGTATTCAGTTAATTCATGTCGTTTTGTTTTCCATGTTCACATGCTAGAAGTTACTGAACTTACTCAGGCTTTATGTCTGACTCTGTTTTTCTTTCGTCTTCTTTTCTTCCGTTCCCCCCCAGGTAGTAGAGGAGGGAGTAGTATAGCTCAGGTTAAGTTGGACTGTCACTCTTTCCCAGCTTGAAGATTTATCGAAGTCTACTTGGATTCTCTTATCAGATGCTATGGCTGGCTCATGCAAAAATTGGGGAATATAAATGTTGTTTTATGCTTCTTTATTTTGTAAGACAGATGATACTCTGATATATTAAAGAAATCATTGTACAAATTATTTTATCAATAAAGCAAAGTTTTATCCTCCGCTATTTAATTTCTGTCTGTCTTGTAATTTATCTGCATCTTTTACCCTAAATGCTCCACAGAACTTAGTGCATTCCCTTTGTGAGTGACACTAACAGATGTGGGGTGTTACACGTGGTATCAGAGCTGAAGGTTACCGGATCAGATAAACGATTTGAAAAATTATTTTCAAAAGGTTTTTAAAGAAGCATTTTTAAAAGAAAGGATTTGTTTTAAAGGCATATTCCCCAAAGCCATACGCCTTGTCTCCTCTTCCTCTATTTGAATTCTTGTCTCCTTCTTTCTTGAGTCTCTGGGGCTCCTGGCTTTCTGGGAGGTAACCTCATCGAAGGGCAAAGTAGTGCCCGACTTCCATCTATAGCCGTAGTTGTTTCACTTACGACCAGTCTTCTTTCAAGTTTATAGGGTTTTTCCGTGCGATAGATGCAACTTTCGAGAGATTTGCCCACATGGTTACACGCGGAAGTTTGGCAAAGGAGCACGACCCAAGGATGAGGAAATTATGGATGTAGACTTGGCTCATGAAGGAGGAAGGGATTATAAAACCTAAGACAAGAGCAAGTATCTTTACTATGGTATGATAGGACATATACTTAAGGACAAGGGCAAGAACGAGGACGAGATTTTCAGAAGGACAAGTACATGCTTTCGCCACCAAGCGCACCTAGGAGAAAGGTGGTCCGGTTGGAAGAGTCTAGTTTTCTGTTCGTACTATTTCCTTAGGTTCCAGCGCTTCTTAATTGTTCATACCCACTTCCATAGTTGAGTCTCTGCACCATAGTACGTGTATAGTAGAAAGATCCCACTAGAGTCTCAAATCCAATTGGTGGTCCGACCAGTTTTTGGTTAGTAGGGATTTGAGGATAACTATCGAGTTTGCTTATATCATCTCACGTAGATCGTCTAAATTCGGAGAAGATATTCCTTGGATGCTTGTCTGATATTGGTTTAGGCCTTTGGGGCTTATACTTGAGGAATGTCGAGTTCGGTTTGGATGGTTTGCGTGAAAGATGAATAGTTGTGGTAGGTACTCTAAAAAGTACGGAGTGATCTTTTGACTCTCATAGTTATGGCGTGATGGATAAGCCAAGAGGGAGGCCTCTAATCATCTTAGTACATATATTTGGCGCCGTGATTGACATTTGTTTATTTTGGAAATGGAGATTAGGAACTTCACAATCGTGAAGATAAATTGGTTAAGATACAGTGGAGTAAAGCTCAAGAAGACTAGATACTAGCAACATGCCCTTTTTCCTTAAGGGTGCATCCTTGATTTCTCTGTTTAGGAGCTTTACGCGTAGTTGTTTCTCTCTTTCCAAAGTATATCCTCTAGGTCGTATCTGCGATCCTTAGGTAGAAGCCAATGGATGTAAACATGTATTTGAAACATGTTATGGTTGAATGGTTGCAAGTGGTTGCAAATGGTTGCTCGTGGATGCATATGCATACGTATTAGGCACTAGATCAAGTTCGGACGCTCTCATATTGCATTTACATATATGCATTTGTTTATAAGTTGAACTTGATATGATATCATATGGACGTTGCATATGGATGAATGGCTGTGCACGCATGTAGTATTTACATGACTAGGGATGTTTGCATGCATGATTGGACGCATGACACTAACATGATTTGCATTAAGGGGGTCAACTGAATCAGTAGACCGCCTGATTTTGCATTAGATAGAGACATATACACACACTATGCATATGAACATGAAAGCATTAGAAATCTTTTAAGGACAATGAATGCCTGTGATTGAATGGTTGAGTAGATGGGTGATTGGATGGTAGGACACATTCTTCCTAACTTGAAGATTTCGAGGACGAAATCCTTTTAAGTAGGGGAGAATGTAACACCCCGTAATTCTGTGACATTAAGATTCTCAAATTAAAGTATAATTAATTTTTAAAAGAAAAATTAAAAGAAAAAGATCCATGCAGTTGTTTAATTTAAGTATTGTAACTAACATGAAAAAAAAGGTAAGGAGAGAACAATAATTATTATTGTTCTAAGACTTATTAACAAAAGCCTCTGTAGCTCAGTTGGTTAAGGCATTGGATTGGTAGCATGGAGGTCAGGGGTTCGAATATATACGAAAGATAAAATTCAAGATAAGGCTACAGTCAATGAAATATGGCAACATCATTTGAATTTTAAAAATAAAATGAAAGTTGTGCGTATATATATACGCGTAAAATGGTCGTTAGAGGAATTGTATACATATAAGAATATTTCATGTGAATAAAACAGTTAAATAAATTCCAGAAATTCAAAAGTTTGAAAATCAAACTTTTACGCCAAAATAGCTTGTGGGACCCAATGCTGACTCAGCACTGTGTGTATGATAAGGTTTGGCTAGATTCATCTACGTACCTGGACTATTTTCTTAACTAGGTTCAATGCTGACTCAGCGCTGCGTGTACGATAAGGTCTTGAGCAGCTATATAAACAGCCCTAGTCTTCATTCTCTTTGCACCAATCCTTATGCTGCTAAGATTCACGGCTTCTTCCCCTCCTCTAAATTTTCTTAAATAAATAAAATAAAATATGATTCAAGACGAGGAGATGCTGCTAAAAGACTTTTAAGGAGGGATTCAAATCAAAGTTTCAAGTGAAGAATTCAAAGGCTAGCTCAAACAAGTTTCAAGCAACGACGCACGAATCATAGCCATGCTTTCCTTCTTTTCTAGATCTATTTTCTGTAAGTTGGTTATTTCTAGATCTGAATATTTAGTTTTATTTGTGACATGAAATTAAAGGAATAAAGGAATAAAGGAATATGCCAAATCTCTCTCTCTCTCTCTCTCTCTCTCTCTCTTCGAATCTGTGTTTATACTCTTGGACTGAATTAAGAACTATTATGATTCGAGGACAAATAAGACTGTAACCATGACTATGACTATAGAACTGTGGCCTTTGAAAGCATATGCCTTTGGACTATGACATAAGCCTTTGATTTTGGGACATATAAACATTGCCTATGACAATGACTTATGACTATGGGAATTATTTTCCCTTTTGGACTATGAACATCGCATATGACTATGGACATTTCCTATGACTGTGACTGTGACTACAAGGATTATTTCCTTGACTAGGCCTATACCTTTCATTTGGACATAAATTATTACTTATGACATAATGAGGATAACTGTGATTTTGACACCCATGATTTATGATTAGGAAAATATTGCTTTAGTTTTGTGATTGAGAAGTTGGGTCTAAACCCAATTTTTTTATTCTACCTGTTCCTTGGTTTTTCTATGGTTTTAAGACAGTGGGAATTTACCTATTAAGTTAGGTCTACCCACGTTCTTGACCTATTTTGCCCATTCTTTGGTTTTAAGACAGTGGGAATTTACCTATTTAGTTAGGTCTACCCATCTTCTTGAACCTGCATTGTTTTCCAAACCTTTTTATGCCAATTATTCCTTCTTTTCATTTTGATTCATTCCCTTTTTATCTACGAATCTAGATTTATTTATAATCTAGGTTGAATCACGATTATTCGAACGGTGGGAATGCGATTTGGGGAAAAACATGGAAATGAATATGAACGTAATTGTAAACTTGGAAATTGGCATAATTTGGAATATGTATTATGACATGCATATTAAAATGAAAACGGGGAAATTTGACATGGATTAGGGAATATGTGATTTTGACATATTAAATTTAGCGTTAGTAAGTAAGCTAAATTTTAGGCATAAAATGTAAACTAGAAAAATAATTCTAGTTTTGCCATAAATTGTGAATTAGAATGTTAAACCAAGATTGGGTTAATTAAGGTTGATTTGAATATAAGTATACTAGTAGGCTTGACAAATAAATATAGGCCAAATTTGTCTAAAAAGGGGAAATGGGCTTTTGGAATAAATTGTTAACAATTTATAAACAAAAGAAAAGTATTTTGATAACATCCCTTTTTATAACACATAGACCAGAAGGTTCTAGGGTGACAGAGAGGATAGTGTCTAGGCTTGGGTTTGGAAAATACAAGTTTCCTGCCCTCCCTGGCTATCCCTAACTGATCCGAAGGACGGGATGGTTGTTTTCAAAACCGGATTTGGAAATTAATCAAAAACCCTTTTGAACTTAGAAAACATGAATATGCCTAACCCGAGGTTAGACTGAGTTGCGGTGTAAACCTGCCCGGAACCGACCGGCACATCCAGTAACCGCAGCAATATCTGTCTAATGTGAGAGGTTGCGGCTTTAATTTATTAATTAAAGCTAGAACAAGAATGGGAGAGTTAAGTCCATAGAAACACTTAACCAATTTAACACAGTTAAGCAAGAATGGGTGGGTTAAGTCCATAGGAACACTTAACCGACTTAACAAAGTTAAGCTAGAATGGGAAGGTTAAGTCCATAGGAACACTTAACCAACCTAACACGGTTAAGCTAGAATGGGAAGGTTAACGAACACTTAACCAACTTAGCACAGTTAAAGCTAGAATGGGAGGGTTAAGTCCATGGGAATACTTAGCCAAATTAACATGTTGACTAGACTAGAAGGTGGGGTTAAGTAAAGTTAATACACTTAGCCAATTTAACATGTTAATTAGACTAGAGGTTGGGGTTAAGTAATACACTTAGCCAAATTAATATGTTAACTGGACTAGACCATAGGATTAAGTAAACTTGAACGCTTAACCATCAGAATATGATAAATGAATAGGGTTAAGTAAAAAGCATGAAGGGATAACACTTAACCAGTGTAATAGGAAAAGGGAAGAGGGTTAAGATAGCTTGAATCGACTAAAGACACTTAACCAACCCAACCTGGCGAGAAAGAAAACTAAGTAGTAGACCTCAGTTGAAAAAGGGACTAAGTAGTAAAACTTAGTTAAGAAAACAAGGAATTTGGAAACTAAGTGGTAAACCTTAGTTAGTAGAACTAAGTAGTAATTCTTAGTATAACACGAAGGAGCAGACATCCATCTGGTTTTAAGAAGGCTCCAACGAATTGGGTTACGAAGCCCGAGGCTTCGAGGGGACGTGAGGGTACTCTTGGTATCCCTCTGTGAGGCTGCAGATGATCATCCTGGGCTCACAGAGGTTAAGGTCTGCGTTAGAAGAACCGAGGGTATGCCTTGGTTGCAATATATATATGGCAACCTAAAGACTAGGATGGACCGGCGTGATTCGGCGAGAAAACGGTAGCCCTGTGATAGCAACTCGTCGTCTACCATCCATCTTGAGTCAGTCGAGATACGTGAAGCGGAAAGGCGGAGAACTCCAAAAGACCATAATTGCTATCTAGTTATGGGTGAGGATGGCCATAGGATAGTGGGGCACCGGGGGTCGGCGTATAGTTCTCATTTTACAAAGGGTGCCTTTCATTAGTTGAGGGAGGGGTCAAGTGGGACCATAGCCACTGGAATAAAAACAGACCTTAGCATCTGCATCGGCAGATATCTGAAAGCTCCCGACCGAGTTCTTTATTCCTTGATTTGCCCTGTCACAGGACTCGGACCGCACATTACAGGACATGTGCATCTAGACAAGCGATAACGATTCGCGATACATGCGTGGGGAAGTATAGGAACATATACCGCTCTAGGTAGTGTGTCTTAGACTTGGGGGCATCGTTCGACAGGTAGCGTAATCCCTAGTTGGACTAGGTGGCATAAATCCGAGAAGCGTTCAGCAGATAGCGTAAACTCTAGTTAAATCTAGAAAGCACTTGATAGAAAACCCTAGATTTGATCTAGGTAATAAATAATGAATGTATGCCGGAAGACAATGGAAAATACAGGGATTGGGATCACGTTATCGTTACTAGTTGGGACACTAGGTAGGTGGTGCAGAGATATAGAAATAAGTATAACAAGGAAATAGCGAAGCGGCGAAGTATTAGAGCGAAGCGGCGAAAGTATTAGAGCGTATCCAGTTTATCTTATCTTAGCATATCTTGTGATTACCTTGTCCAATCTTGTTGACCCTATCGTCATGGTGTAATCTTGTATTCAGTTAATTCATGTCGTTTTGTTTTCCATGTTCACATGCTAGAAGTTACTGAACTTACTCAGGCTTTATGTATGACTCTGTTTTTCTTTCGTCTTCTTTTCTTCCGTTTCCCCCCAGGTAGTAGAGGAGGGAGTAGTATAGCTCAGGTTAAGTTGGACTGTCACTCTTTCCCAGCTTGAAGATTTATCGAAGTCTGCTTGGATTCTCTTATCAGATGCTATGGCTGGCTCATGCAAAAATTGGGGAATATAAATGTTGTTTTATGCTTCTTTATTTTGTAAGACAGATGATACTCTGATATTGTAAAGAAATCATTGTACAAATTATTTTATCAATAAAGCAAAGTTTTATCTTCCGCTATTTAATTTCTGTCTTTCTTGTAATTTATCTGCATCTTTTACCCTAAATGCTCCACAGAACTTAGTGCATTCCCTTTGTGAGTGACACTAACGGATGTGGGGTGTTACAGGTGGTTCCTTAATGTTTGTTTTCATGTATGGCTGAGACTCTGGGTTAGGCTGTAGGAAGTTCTACAAAATTTTATCAATACGTGTAATTGCAGGAATGAAAGGCTTGATTGTGGGTGGTGCTTGAACTGAAGCAACATTAGAAGATGCCTGAAGAAGATGAGGTTGGGGTATAACAAATTAGACTTTGTAAGTAAATTGTTAACTAAGTATATATGACATATTATGAAAATGGAAGAGTTGATCAAACAATATGTATGAATTGTTAATTTTGAATATGTGAAAAATAGTATGAATTATATGTATGAAATATTAAGTTTGGATATATGAAGGATATTTGAATGATATGTATGGAATATTATGTTGTAGTTTACATGTTTGTTGTTTGTGAAATTATGATATGTTTGTATACATTTAAGTAGATAATGATTTATATGACCCTAGTTTGAGCGGTATGTATGTATATGAAAGTAGGTATGTATGAATATGAAAGTAACGGAAGAGCTGGAATGGTGGTATGCAAATGGTAAATGCTAAAAATTATATATGGGATAATAGCGTTTTAAAAACGCTATCAAATTATACGAACAAGCGCTTTAAAAACAGATAATAAATGCTATAGAAATAACAAGAATCCTTATAATAGAATTTGGTTAAATGCTATATAAATAAGCAAAAAAACGGTACAATAAGTAGCAGTTGGCTAAGATTTCATATAGTGTTTCTATTTAATAGCAAAGATAAAATGCTATAATATTTCAATTTTTCATAGCGTTTATATATCTGCTATTTAAAGTTGAAGGTCTAACATAACATGTAGTTACACGGCGCTTTCTAAAACGCTATGGTTGAATAAAATAGCGTTTTTGAAATGCTATGAAATTCCATTTTGTTGTAGCACTAGATCTGTTTTTCTATGTTTTACGCAATATCTCGAAGTTATTATATACAATTACAAGGCGGTATATAATGTCACAACGCACAACCAACACACAATAGAAATAACATGTATAAAACATACAACAACAATTCATTAAACACAACGTACAACACTTTACATCCCCCCTCAAGCTAGACTTGGTGGTTTAGATATAAGTCCAAGCTTGGCTAGAGAGAAAAACATGCTAATTAGATCCCTATGGTTTAGTAAGCAAATCTGCAAGCTAAAGGGAAGATTTTACATGAAGGATTTTGATAAACTTTGCTTCCACATAATCACTCACAAAATGACAGTCAACTTTTTAATGCTTAGTTCTTCCTTGAAAGACCTTGTTTTCTGCGATATTTTTTGCTACAATGTTGTCATAAAATAATTTGATAGGAAAAGACACTTTCACCTGTAAATCAACAAGTAAAGCTTCCAGCCATATTAACTCACCTGTGGTATAGTTCATATTTTTATACTCTGCTTCGTAAGGGCTCTTAGATGCGGTTTTTTGTTTCTTTGGTTTCCAAGATATCAACGAATCACCTAGGAAAACTGTGTAACCAAAAAGAGACTTTGCAGAAAACGGATAACTTCCCCAGTCAATATCACAATCTGCCGTAAGATTAAAATCAGGCTGAGCAGAATAGAGTAGACCAACATCTATAGTACCCTTGAGATATTTACGAACATGTAGTGCATCATCAAAATGTGTTTTTCCAGGAGAACTCAAAAATTGACTATGCTATTGGAGTACATATGAAATATCAGGTCAAGTCATGATAAGGTATAATAATTTACCAATGAGTCTTCTGTATATCTCAAGGTCCATAAGCAAAGGGGCATCTACTGTGTTGAGTTTCAAATTTTTGGGTAAAGGAAAAGACACAGGTTGTGTCCTTTAAAAGATCCAAATTATATTCTCTTTGATTCAACAAAACGCCTTCTTTGGTCTAAACACCTCTATGCCTAAGAAATACTTCAGTTGGCCTAAACCTTTAATTCTAAAAGAAAATTAAAGAGAATTTTTCATAGCTTGAATTTCAATTGAAGAACTTCCAGTAATTAGCAAATCATAACATAAGCAATAACAACAGTAAATGAACCATTACCAGATTTAATGAAGAGAGAGTAATCTTGTTTTGATTACTTATAACATGAAATAATCAGATGCCTGCTAAATTCCACATTCCATTGTCTTGCAGCTTATCTTAACCGATATAAGGATTTCTTTAGTTTACATACTTCCTCGGGTTTACCTTTCGAATAACCAGTTGGAGGTTGCATATATAATTCTTTGTCAGCATAACCATGCAAAAAAACATTGTTTATATCAAGTTAATGAAGATCCCAATTTTTTGCAGCAGCTAAAGCAATAATCACTCTAACAGTGATAGACTTTGCAACATGGCTAAAAGTATATTTAAAATCTTTACCTTTAATTTGTTTATCTCCTCTTGCCGCCACCCTTGCCTATTCAGACTTCCATCTAGATGAAACTTTGCTTTATAGACCCATTTACTTCCAATGGCGGTCTTATTAGGAGGTAAGCTAGTCATTATTATTTTCAAGAGACTGCAGTTATTTTTCCATGGCTTCAATCCAATTAAGATCATCCTTAACTTGAGCATAAGAACTTGGTTCATGAATGGATAAAGCATTTGCTAGGCTAATAATATATTTTAAATTTAAATGATTCAGTTCAGAATTAGAAAGAAGTTGCTAAACAAAAGAATATGTAGTAGGAGATTTGTGGTGCTTATCTAGAACAAATTGTTCAATTTTTTAGGTATTTAAGTAATTCGAGTTGACTTTCTAATTGGTAGATAAGTGTCTGTAGGAGAGGACTGATGTGGGATAGAGGAAGATAAATGTTGTGTTTGAAGACCTGATGTTGAGGAATGCAAAATACGGTAAGGAGGAAATGTTTCAGGGAAAGAAGGGATATTTTGAATAGTATTTTGTGGTGATTGAACAATGTTTTCAATTGGAGGTGTGTGAGTAGAATCTAGACATATTGTTGGGTTAACAAGAAGAGGTGGTGTGTGTGTGTGAGTAGAATCAGGATGTATAGCTGGGTTAACAAGAGAAGTGAATGAAAAGGAAAATATCTTCCTTGAAGATGACATCTTTGCTCAATAACACTTTATGATTTTCTAATTCATAAAGTTTATACCCTTTTCGAGCATAAGAATATCCTAGCAAAATACATTTCTTTGTTTTAGAGGCCATTTAATCTTGAGATTTAATAGCAGGATACGATAAACATCCTATAACCCTTAAGTGAGAATAATCTGGAAGTTTGTTCATAAAAACTTCAGTGGGTGTTTTCCAAGCAAGAGCAGAACTAGGCATATGATTTATTAAGTTGTTGTAAGAAAACAATCACCCAACAACTGTTAGGTAAGTTGGCATGTAGCTTAAGAGCTATAGCAGTCTCAGCTAAGTATTCGTGTTTACGTTCTACTCTTCCATTTTGTTGTGGCACTCCAACAATACTCTTTTGATATGGAAATGCATAAATTATTGATTGTATTTACATGAAATGAAAAAGAAATAAATGCATGATTTTTTTTAATCTCTGCAAATGAAAAGAATGATTGGTTTACTTGCTATGTTTGCGTTATTTGTTTCCTCTGCAATTTGCCTCCATTATTTATTACCATATCTTGGTAATTTGATTGATGACTCACATATATTTCACTGGATATATATTGAGGATAGACTTCATTGTAAACCCATCCTGGCATGGAGCCAGTGATCCCTAAATGGAGTGTCTTTTCTTGTTAAGCCTAATTTGAGGTTTTGGTTATATAAACTCTTATCTTGTATTCTCTTGTATCTCTCTCTCTTATGTGCAATAAAATCTTTCTCCTTTGGACTGGACGTACACTATCTTGTTGATGATAGTGAAACCAATACAAATATTCTATGTCTTTATTTTTTTCTTTATAGTTATTGTCTGGAGTACTGAAATAATTATTGTTAGATTCATTGATGTTCAATTGACAAATCTAGATACTATTTATTGTGCTTCCGCATATGTGCAACCTTTTCGCACAACAGATTGGTATCAAAGCAATTTGTGCAATCTATTTACATAACATGTTGGCATCAAAGCAAGGCGATTTGTTTAGATTGCGCATCAATGGTTTTAAGAAAGAGAGGCAAAATTTTTGATAATTATTCTACTACTATTTCGAGGGGCAAAGGACGACTTTGGTGGAGGAGATTATGTTGAGAAAGAAGAACGTTCCAGTTTTAGGAACTTTGACATGATAAGAAGTTTAGTGTGTTGAAGGGACCTTTGGATTTGGGAACTTTTGATTATGTTTCAGACATGGGTCTTTATGTTGATGATGCTCAAGGGATCCAAGATGATCGGGGAAGGAGCTCAGATCGAGTGGTAGACGGATGACGAGACAGAGATCTTTGTGGTATTGCAAATTTTTTTTAGACCGTTGATTTTAAGTTACATCTTTTGCAGACGGTGGGTGAAGTTGTAATGTTTTTGATTGAGTTAAGTGGCAGGAGAGAGATTTGTTGTACATACAGAGATTTGGATTAGCCATTTTTTATTGTTAATTGGTTTTTGTTTCTGGCTCTGTATTTGAATTGGTAATTGAGAGGATTTTTGGCCCTGGTGGCACTGATATTACTTCGGAATCTACCTTATTTGGATTTTGGATATTTGCAACATTTGTTGGCGGGCAGGGACGCAGTCTGAGCTCGTTAACAAGGTGTGATGGTGGGTAGCTTTGATGGAACCCATAAGGTAAATATTCATTTTGTCTCACTATGACATTTTGGATTAAGGTGATTTTTTTTTCTTTGAAGAGTTTTATGTTGTGAAGAGAATTTGACTCAATATGGGGTGTTGGAGATATGTGATTTTGCATTAAGGCGGAGTGTTAAATTTGGAGATACAAAATTACAAATTGGTAGAAACTAATATGCATTCGATATGGTCTGCACAAATCAATGTGAATTAATTCAAAACATGCATTTGCAATGGAATTTGATACCGGAAAAAGTAATCTATGATGTTTTGTAGAATACATATTTCACAATGAAAATTACTATTATTACTAAATGATGTAAAAAAATAAAGATACATGTTTCAGTTTGCCAAAAGAGGCATGTCCAGATCTTGCGTGGAAAAGATCGATGGATTTTTTTTTATATTAGAAGTAAGAACAAGAACATACTAATCAGAAACAACATTATTTGTAGAAATAGAATTATTTGGAAACTCTTTAAGAAATCTATACAAACCTCCTTGTCTCAAACCAACAACCTTAACTTGATCAGTTGTAAGGTCCTGGAAAGAGCAAGAGTTATGTAAAATTTAGCAATAAGATTATTTTGATCCAATAATCTCCCAACATATAAGAGGTTATGTTTAATTAAATTCTGGTACATGTAAAATATTTTTGAGAGTAATATGTGGATTGACATGATAATGCCAATGATAATGAAAGTTTTGTAGGTACCATCTAGGAGAATAACTTTTATAGGATGTTTTAGAATATTTTTTTGTCAAACATGTTTAAATCAAACGCCATATGATCACTAGCTCCTATATCAATTGTCCATGTATGAATATTTGCATGCTGAATTGAAGAAGTCACATTAAATGCCGAAACAATACCTGCAAAGTTCACATCAACATTATAAGCATCAGAAGAGGAGGATCCTTGGTTGGTTTGCAGCTCTTCACAATTTCCTTATAGAAATCAAAAAACATTTTAGGGTCGACAACAGTTGATGAAGTAGAAGAGTTAGTTGCCTCAAGATCAAATTCCAAAGGAAAAGCAGCAGGAACAGATCCAATAACTTCATTGCCAATAGAACTTTCTTGAACATATTCTGAAATCTTTGAGATATTTGATTAATGTTTTCCTTCCACCAATCTGGAAATCCAACAATCTTTTTTTTTTATAAAAAATATGTGATCCTCTGAAAAGAAGAGATAACACACACACACACATATCCAACATGCCTGGCAGGTAACCAATACAACCAACACAGTCACTGACCAAAAATATAGAAGATAGATGGATGAGCTCCGGTAAAACCATCGCCCATCATACTTCAAAATCGAGTTCCGGCAAGGCCATCACCCGATTATGAAGTACATCAACTCCTATATAATACAATAGTCACTCCATGAAATACAAAAGAAGAGTACAACATAAAAAGAAAAAGAAAAATGCCCTCGAAAACTGATCTCCTAAAAATTAACAAACTGCATGAACAATTCCTCCACAAGTACAATCAAAGAAAACAGCTCTATAATTTGCAATTGATCCCAAATTTGTTTCAGATTAGCATAACATGTAGCTATGTTTTCATCATTTTGTTAAAGTTATCATATTCTTGTGAGTTTCATAAATCTGAGGAGCATTTGAATGACCATGCCTTTCTTGAATCTCGATCCAAAGATGTCTTGTAGAATAATTGAAAATGAAACTCTTGGAAATCTTTTTCTTCACTAAGTAAAGAATCCAATTGGTAACCATGTAGTCATTGCAAATCCATTTATGAAAATCTAGAGATTCATCAGATGGTCGAAGAAGAGGACCATCGATGAAACCGATTTTGTTCATCACTCCAAGTGCCAAACGAATGTTGCGGCTCCATTTGATGTAGTTACCACAATTGAAGATGTTTTGACCTAATTGAGAATTGGGATTATCACCATGAGAGAGAAAATACAGATCATTGTAATTAATTGCAGAATTTAAATTTTTTTCTGGATCAATACTTGAAATATGACTCGAATTTGGCATATTGAATTAGGGTTTAAGTATTTGAGATATCGCCCTGCTCTGTTACCATGAGAGAACAGAGGCGAAAAGTAAACTTCATTATCTTCTATTTTTCTATGTTTTACACAGTACCCTAAAGTTATTATACACAATTACAAAGCGGTATATAATGTCGCAACATACAACGGAAATAACACATAAAAAAACATACAATGACAATCCATGTGAACACAACATACAATACTCTACACATGTAAAATTGTCAAATAATATAGTTTTCATCTTTTGAAAATAAAACTCATGAGCTAAAGAGATTCTAATGAATGTATTACTACCGCCTTGTTTTCTTGCTTGTGTAAGTGTGAGTGAGTATTCCATTCTATGCTCTATTTATTGATTGTTATGTGTATTGAGTACCATGTTAATATATTGCTTTACTTTGCCTTCTGTTCAAGTACAAGTACATATATTTCTCATTATCTAAATTTGCATGAATATATATCATATGTATATGATTTGTTCATATAGCTACTTGGATATGTTAACGGGTTGATTATATCAGTATCATTCCATGTTTACAGGCCAAGTGATCCGCATTTTTACATATTTTATTTAGGTATCTAATATGTATATTAATTACTAACTTATATAAATAGTATGTGCTTGGTGTTGTGTGCACAAACATATACGGAGCATTAGCGTTTATTGCTGCTGCTGTTTCTGAGAGCATGCCTCTGCATACGTATGTTAATTTTAATATTAGTTTGTGTAATTGAAAGTTTGCATGTATGTGTTCATGTTTATATTTGTAGTAGTAGATAGAGGATTGCATGGTCTTTATATTCTTACCATATATAGTTGTTTTCTTTTAGTGTATCATGTTTAATATATTGAGTTATTGGATATTGTTGCCTGCTTGCACGTGTATGTGTGATGGATGCTTCGACATGGTGTGTGTTTGAGTATGTCTTTTCCTATACGAGTGCATACATGTGATAATATCTAGGTGTTTTCAGCGTGCGTATGTCAGTATTCTGGATGCATTGCCCTATGGTTTGTGTACACATGTTTACAAGTGTTGTGTCTATATCCAAATCTATTTCAACACATGTATATAAGTAATGTTATTTTGAAAATAATATAAAATTGCTTCTTAGGCCACATCCTTAGCACAAAGAAGCAAGCAAAAGTTGCTTTATTTAACCTGAAATTTGATATTTTGTTGGGAAACCGATGAAGTTTAAATTTGATTTGCTTTTTTTCTTTTAAATTTCCATGCGATTTAATCATGGAAATCTCCAAATACAGCTTCCCATGCACTTCCAATTCACGGACTTTAGAAGAACCATAGATAGTACCAATTAGTTTCATTGGTATCAGCTTTGTATAAAAATCAGTTTATTATTCTATTTTTCATACTTGTTTCAATTACTGGAAGTTCTGGATCTTGAAACAATTGAATACAAAATCATAAAGAAGACAGATGAATCTGAAATCAGGCAAGTGGAGGTAATATTATTGCCTTGAGATTCATAACTGATACAAGTTTAGCAAACATCAATTTTTTTGAATAGGCTTTCTTGCAAATTATTGTAATTCCTAATGCTAGCGACAACACCATTTCCTTCTTCAATTGTTCCCATAGAAAACGAGCTTCACTTGCATATAATAGACTATAGTCTTAAGCTATAGTTTGGGTGCCATTCCTATTTTAGAAGTACTAAATCATATGCAATGTAATTGCAACGATTTATCACCAGTTGTGAAAAGTTGTGGATACTGTTAACTTTTCCTATAACAAAGTCAAATGTAGTAATTACAGATTATGTGCAAAAGTATTATATTACTTGTATATAGTTATTTTGAATAATATGTGGAAATAATAGGTGTAATATTTTCTTTATATAAGTGGGCATTAACTTTAATTGAATATTTTGACATCTTACTTAAAATCAAGGTTTTATGATATCTTTGTGAATTATTAAAAATAACGGATAAGGTATTGCATGGTAATGGCGTGGGTTAATCGTTAACTTTCCATGATGAATGACATACATGACCTAATATTTCAGTATTAAAGGCAAAATTATAATAGGTAAAATTTTACCCGTTTTTATATGATATATAATTATACATCCAAATTCAGAATTTTTCCTGATAATGACTACCTACAGAATCAACCATACATGCCATGTGTAATTGGGTAGCACCTTAGAACATTCCATGCCTTATTTATTTTCTCTGTTTTATGTTGCTAGAAAATTTTCCAATATATGCTACTTTCCATCAAACATTGTGGCATTTCATATTTAAGCTTTTAATGATGACTATGACTCGTCTTACAAATGAAACTAAAGTCCAATTAATTATGTCTAGGATAAATGATATATAATGGGTACATCAAGCCTTAGAAAATTTCAGCTAAGCATTATGAGTAGCATTCTCATTTAAGCACTATAAACTTTATTAGTAAGTACCTCATAGTTGAATCTTGGCGAAACTCAAAATGTTGAGAATGAAAAGGGAAAATGTAACGAAGCATTTCTAAAAGTAAGGCATGTGTGCATAAACTAAGTTCCAATTTTTTTAATAAAAATAGAAAATTGATCATACATTTACTTGCTATTTAATAAGCACATGTTCCCACCTTTAGAAAGTTGCTTGAAATGAGAAAAATCATAACTATGAAATAAAGACTGGCTGTTTGGTTGAGTACTTTTTTGAATGGAGACCAATTAGGTGTCAATTTATTCACGTTATTGACTATGTGGTCTATCTTAATTGAAAATTTATCATAACTTGCACGTTTTAGGTACAAATATACATCAGCACACGACAACAAAAACCATAAACATATTCTTTTACATTGTGTTGACATTGTACATGAATCGATGTAATAGTCTGATATGAAAGAATTGTGTTTGTGTGATATTATTTCACCCACAAATCTGCATATGAGTGCAGGCAGGATTGTGTGATCTGTTATGAAAAAAATTGTGGTGCTACCTGCGTGTGTGACTAACATATCATGTTGATTGTCCGATCATCACTTGTAGTCAACATACGTTGCTATACTAAAACGCACATAATTCTAGTTAAACTAATACAATTTTCGTGCATAATATTGCATTAAAGTTGGATGAACCTTGTTTATACAAAGTGCATACTAAATTGCACAAATGTTTGTTGAGCCATAACCTGGCTGTTATAAGCAAGGAAATCCCAATTTATATATTTGAAAAAAAAAATCACGGTAGTATTAGTCCATAAATGTTGCAGGATTTATAAGCATAGAAAATTACACAAAATCACAAGGGAAACTTCATCTTGTGATGATTATCATATACCAGTGGTGTTCTTATAACCCAATAGCCCATTGTATAGGAAGATGCCAAGTAAAGAGATGAAATCCAAGCTAGTCGCCAAGTCCATTCTCCATCTGCAAATCCGTCGCCCTATGCAATGTTGCTACATCTTTGGATTAGTTACTACGCTTCACTACTCCTTTGTGAATTCATCTCACCTTATTGATGTCTAATCTGTGTGCTCAATCAGTGTGCACTAAGCTTTGTCACATCCTTAGAGTTATCATCTTGTATGTTTGATCTATAAGCACTAGCAACTTTACCAAATGAGATTTTTCCTAATAATAAGTTGTCTTTGAACGTCGTTTTAACAAACTTAACCAACAATCATTCATGTAGCCAATAATAATATAGTTATTTAGATAATAGAACAAACATTCATAATACTATCCATAAAATAGATAAAACATATCTAAAATGATTGTTATCGATTTAGTGTCAAATTAGTTTAATTTTAGCAATAATTTCCAAAAGGGGCGCAATAATGTGCAAATGGGTAAAACCGTAAAATTTAGATTCAAAATGTAAAACTAACAAACACGATTTTAATGGAAGAAACAACGTCCAAATCTGACCTTGTACACAAAAGATATCACAAGCAAAATTTTCAAGATTTATAGGCAATTAACTAACTTAATTACTATCACCAATTAATAATTATGCCTTAATCCTCCATATAATCTTTCTTGCCCTTTCTCATCTCCAGGCCGCTCATGAATATCCAAACACATTGTTTCACTATCCTGTCCTCCTTTCTCTTTCATCTCTTAAGGAAAATCGAAACCAACGAAACCATCACTCTCCTCTATGCGAACTCATCCTCAACGCCAAGCCTCATCAAACCCGACTCCTTCATGAAAAATGCGCTTATGCCCCGATCCTAGAACACATGCCTAATGCAATTCACTTGAGCATTCTGGACGCTGCCTCATTGATCAGTCATTGCTCTAAATTCATTTCTCTACGTGTTGTTGATCTTCATTCCTCCTGTTGTCATCCAAATCGATCTAGTTTGATGCCCATTGATGGTCATTCCCCAAACTTTTATCAAGTGCTACATAACTAGTATGAGGTTGAAGAGAAAATCTATACAAATTCAAAAAATCTAGATTTGTATGTTTATGACGAGTATATTGATCGATATGAATTTTTGAATAACAAAAAGTGGCGGCCATGATTTTTGATGAGGAAAATTGTTACAATAAGCGACCAATAAGATTAAAGGTTAGTGGATAACGAGGGGGTATTTATAGTGTTATTATATTGAATTGTTTTGAATTCTCTATTTAAAAATTACACTCGTTTTAATTTCTCATGAACAAATAGTACATCTAATTGATACAGAATTGCTAAAATTATCATATAATTTCCCTTCATCATCATCTTCTTTATATAGATGTTTGCTTGCGTTTATTTTAACATTAAGTTGAAATCTATACTAAATGAAATGGCCATTTGTAATATAGGTAATTGTTAACCCATCTTTTCATAAGATTGTCAAGCCAAGGATTTCTGGTTATTGGAGTTCTCAAGACTGGATTACGGAGTTGGGAAAACCCAGAAAGACTCACATAAAGCTGCAGAGATCATGAAAAGTATGTGGTGATCATTATTATTCCTTAGGTTCTCCAAGGTTCAATATTTAGGGATCGATATTTATGAATTGGTGTAATCCCCTAAGTCTACAGGGATCAGTGTCCAGGAATAGGTATTAGGAGATCAGTATTCAAGGATTGCAATAAATCCTCTAAGTATTCGAGGATCAGTGTTTAAGGACTGATGTAAATCCCCTATGTCTTTGCGGATTGGTATTTAAGAATTAGTGTAAATTCCTTAAGTCCTTAGGGATCGATATTTAGGGATCGGTATTTGGAGATCAGTATTTAAGGATTGGTGTAAATCCTCTAAGTCTTCGAGGATCAGTACTCCGGGATTGATATTTAAGGGTTGGTGTAAATTTCCTTATTCTTCAGGGATCAGTATTCGAGGATCAGTATTAAAGAGTTGGTGTAAATCCACTATCTTACCGGATCAATATTTAGGCATTAAAATTCAGGGATCAGTATATTTTGACTTAGGCTTTTGGACCCCTTGGACCGCATTTACCGCACACCAGTTGCCTTTCCCTCCAATTCTCACATATAAATACCCTTTTAGGATACGAGAAATGGATCTTTTTTTGGCTTGGGATTCTTGTGGGTTGGAGAAACTCCTAGATATCTTCTTGGCTTATGATCTTTTTACGCTCTAGAATTTTCCTCTTGGCTCCCCTAAGAAAGGATTGTTGCCATGGATAGCACCTAACTTCTTTTCTCTTCATTTATGTAAACCAAAATGATTGTACTTGTAATCATACAGTATAAAAAATAAAGATTACCTCAAAATGGACGTAGGTATGACATGCTAAACCACTATACATTCTTGGTGTTCTATACTTTTTTAGTATTATGTGTCAGGATTAGCTGCTTTATTCTTTGTTTTCTTTCTAGATTTGAGTGTTGCGTTTGATTGACTAAAATAACCATTAACGTTTTGGCATGTCAGGAAGGGACGAATATCTTTGGACTTGGATTGCATAAGGAGCCAGATTTGTCTCAGATTCAATCATGGTAAAAAGGAAGATGTCTGACACTACAACTCATGCGTATGGAGCAGGATTGGAAGGAAGCTAGTAGGTTTCCTCCACTGGGAACCCCTCTATCTATCTAACCCAGGAAGATATGGATGGAGTGGTGAAGGGTTTGTAAACAAGCATGGGACGAAAAGAGGAACTCTTAGAAATCAAGAGGTGGCAATGAATGCATTTTTTTCTCGGATGGAAGGATTTGATTGACTGTCAAGTAAGGGAATTATTTTTGGAACAGGTGCAAGTGGCACCCTAGGGTCGCATCGGGACTCGTGGGCAATTCTTCTAAATTAGCCCCGGATCAGGTCAATCCCTTAATTGGTGTCGATCTCAAGATCGGTGTCAATTCCTGGATTGGTACCGATTTAGCTCAACTAGAGGGTAACTCCCCCAATCCTGATGGAAGACGGGCTCATGATGTTCTGGTTGGTCATACTTTGAATTTTGGAGTTAGAAATGCGGCTCAAGCGCAAAAGGGCAAGGGGTTGGATGCCGAAAGAGCTCCTACAGTTTTAGAAGTTAGGTTTGTGCCCATGACAGCTCATTTGGTCAGAGTCAAACCAGATTTTCACAATGGGAAGCAACAAATAGCTCAGACTGGATTAGAGACCGGGGGTGCCGGTGCAGGCTTGGAAGATTGGAGGTAGTTGCTGGGAAGTTGAAATCGAATCGTGGATGTGATTCGATGATTTACACATTTTGGGGCATCCTACTTAGACCTTTACTATGTGAATCACAACCATTCACTCAAGATATCAGGAATTCTCAGAACCCACCAGATATCAAGTTGCCGATACTGGATGCTTATGATGGTAGGAAGGATCCCGCCGCCCATTTGATGTGCTATATGCGCCATATGGAAGTGCTAGTGGTGTCATACAACATCATGGCAAAGTGCTTTCAACTTTATATCGTTGCCAAGAGATTCAGGCATTTGGAATAAAAAACATTGGAAGCTGGAATATTCTGATTTAAAAGTTCATTGTATAGTTCAAGGCCCATATTTATCGACCAAAAATGTTATGACTCTCGCAACGATCAAACAAAGGTCTGGAGAAACTTTGTGAAAGTTTTCGGAAAATTTTAATGCAATGATGGCATCAGTAGAGTGACTAGAACCGTCTATGGTATTAACGGTTGCTGTTTGTAGAATTCTGGACAAGTTTTCAAAGTTTTGTTTTAGTGGTATCTACCAAGGTACCTTGGCGAATTTTATTTTAAGATAGACAAATTTCTCCAGGAAGAGGATGCAAGAACTAATAAAGAAGTTCATGGGGTTAACATCGGTAAGGGCGTAGAATCATCAGAATCTAGAAAAGTGAAGGATAAAGGTAAGGGATTAGTTTCATTTAGGAATGATTGATATGTGCAGCAACGGGGGAACCAAAATTCCCTTTGTACACAGAACTCACTTCTTCTTTAGAAGAGATTTATTAGGTGCTCATAGGACAGCTCCATTCAGAAAGCCTCCCAAGAGGGAGCCAACTAAAAGGGAAAGGGGATGTCAGTAAACACTGTTTATTTCTTGAGCTAGATGGCAATAATACAAGTGAGTGTAAACATCATCAGGATATGATTAAGGAGTATGTAAGATGTGAAGAGCTGGAACAGTATGTCAAGAATTGAACCATAGTACTGAAACAAGCACAACCAACCACTATAACTCGGAATAGGAGAGATCTAGGAATTGGGTCACAAGGAATCAACATCAATTAATTTGGATCTTTTTGGACTCTTTGGATTCTTGTCTTTTGGATTTGGGTACTTGGACTTTTGCATTTTGGATTTTGACAGTTCAGTTTTCTAGTTTTTTGGATTCTGGCTCTTTGGTTTTCTAGTTTTTGGTTTTAAATGGTTACATCGGCCTAACTTTGTATGGGATTAGAATTTAATCCTTAGGCATGCACTGTACCCATGTAACACCCCGCATTTTTGTAACAATTAAATAATTAAATAATGCATATAAGAAAAAGAAAATTTTGAAGAGCTTCCATAATCTGGCCACTGGAGTAGCGTCATTACGTTCGTGGCGATGTTCTGGTCAATTTAGACCTATGGATTGCAGTAAATCAATTTAAGATGAAAGAGATACCTTCAAATGAAGCATTATATTGTAGTAAAACATGAAATTATGGTAAAAGAAGGAGAACAATGACTACCATTGTATCTAAACCTATTAACAAAAGACGTCATAACTCAGTTGGTTAAGGCATTGGATATGTAACATAGAGGTCAGGGGTTTGAACCCCGACAACGACAAATTTTTTTAATCTTTATTTTAGAGAGGGCCAACTGAAAATACAAATATATGTACGCATACAAATTCAAAATTCAAAAGGATAGGAATGTACATATAAGAAAATATAGAAATTATATATATATATATATATATATATATATATATATATATAAGAGAACATATATATATGCATGAACATGAATAAAGGAAAAATAATGGTAATGTATAATCTAAATAAATTCATACATTGAAAAGGAGGGAAATTAGTACAATTTTTACTGCATTATGAAAGGTAAGAAATAAATGCAGTGCAATAAGTATATGCATTGAAAAAAAAATGAATTAATAAATTTAATTGCATGGAAACAATGAAAATGAGAAAAGATGTATATACATGACAATTAAGAGTTTTAATGCATTCAAAATAAATGGAAAAGTTAAACAATGAAAGTTGCAACAATAAATGAATGCATTAAGAGGCAAATTGGTCATATACGAAAATAAAGGCGTGCAATTAGAATAGAAATAAAGCAATTAATTAATGCATATTTGAAAAGTAAGGAATAATGGAACATGAATATTAATAAAGTTGCATGCAATATTTAAAAGAATAATGAATGCGATGCAATGGAAATTGCATGACAACATTAAAGAGAAAAAGAGGAAAGTATTGAATAAAAGATAAGAACACATATATGCAAATAAGAAGGCACATACAGTTAAATAAAAAGGAGCAAGGAAAGCAATGTATGTGCAAGTGAATACAATACATGAATTGAGAAATTAAAGCAAAAAAGGGGAATGCTATAAAAATGTTCTTAATATAAAGAAAGAGATAGCAATGCAAAGCAATCAATAAAGAAATGTCATAAGAATTAAATGTATAAAGAAGGGAAGTTAGTGTGAATAACACACAATGAAATTTAAGAAGAAATGCGCTGTAAATGGTAGATAAATGCATTAATTAGAAAGAAAGTAGTTTAATAAGAAATAGGTTTAATAAGAAAGCGGTTTAATAAGAAAAAGGTTTAATAGGAAAGAAATTTTAAAAGAGAGAAGTTAGGAATTAATTGAACCAAAAAAGGTAAATTAGGAACAAAATAAAAAGTTGTTCGCATTTAGAAGCTTTGTATACACATACGGATTGCTTATGAATAATTATAATTTAAATAGAAGATAGTGCGCAATATACAACGCACCTGAACTGTTTTTGAACGTTTAGTGACGTGGTCGGTTCTGATGGATTGTGATTCAGATATAAAGGACCAGGTTTCTCCGATACACTTATAAATAAGTCTGTCGAGCTAATCCTAAACCTCATATTTCCGAGGCTACACTGAAGCTCTGTCATTCCTCTTCCTTAAGATCTGTTCAGAAATTTAGATTATTATTAGTTAGAAGATTTTAAATCAAGATCCGAAGGAAAGGAATTGACGCCAATAAAAGGTTGTTCAGAATCATGAAAAGTAAGGTGATTTTCTAGATCCAATCTATTCAAGTTTCTTCCTCTTTCCTTCCTTTCTCTTTTAGTAAAACAATCAATCCATGATTATTAGGTTTTGGATCCAATTAAGGGAAAAACCATGGATACTAAAACTGGATCAGATCCAGAATTGGGAAAGCATATAAGGTGAGTGGGTTTAAGCTATAACATTTTAGATAATAATATAATATCCTTTAGCATTCCCCACTATGTATAATTGAAACATGATATGTTGAGATGTTAAACAAATGATGATAATGACTAAAGTGACAAGTATGATATGTGAGAATAATTAATATGCTAAGATATTAATTTGTTATGTTGGAATATAAGCTTGTCAAATCTTACATAGCAATTACTATTGTTTCAATTCCACGTTAATATGTGACAATTGTATACCCGAGCCATTAACGGTAGAAATTGAGTACAATACATGTTAGTTTACGTGATTTGGGAAACTGCATGATTAAATGATTACGGGTTAGAATTAAATACATGAATATGGATTTGGGCATAAATCAAATTATGGATAAAGACCTTAATTTGGGCATATGGTACATAATGAATATGACTTGGTAAAGGGGCATGAAAAACCTATAATGAAATAGGAATAATGGTTAAAGAACGAACATGCCTAGATTCACAGTAATTTGACACTGTAACGCTCTTAGACATGAGGTTAGATTGCACTTGTGATAAAAGTCTTACCGGAGTAGCCCGACATATCCAACATTCACAAGTGGTAAATCTAATGTGAGGGGTCTAAGTTCATAACTAAAACATGTAATGGTGCTAAGACTCGAGGTTAAGTCGACTTGTGGTAGAAATCTGCCCAGAACCGCCCGGCAAATCCAGCATCCACAAGCGTAGGCTTAATGGGAGGTCTAGTGCATAAATGAATACATATATAAATATATGTAAATAGAAGGAATGATAAACAACATTAATTGTAATTAATGGGAATAAATGGAATTGAAAGAAAGACACAACGGTAAAGAAAAATAAAAAGATTAGAATGGATGGGGAATGATAATGACCCACTGTAAATAATTTAAGTAGGCTTGTCCTAGGGACAAGTGGAAAATATAACTTATGTTATAATAAGTGATAAAAAGGGAATGGAATAACTTATGTAAGAAGATAAGTTATACTCAATTAAAAATTGAGTAAATTAGGAGAACAAGAATCTGAAATCTATGGATAAGGACAACATAAGTCATGTCTATAGAAAGAAACTTATTAATGGACCTTGGTTGAGAACTAAATTAATAAGTAAGCAACGTTAAGTTGTAAAGACATCATAAGAGAGAATTATGATTAAATAAGAAAGAATGAGGTAACTCAGGAAATGAGGTAAGTTATATTTAATCATAAATGTTAAGGGACATGTTAAATAAAAAACATGTGAATTAAGATACACTTAATTACATATTAAGTAGAACATGTTATTGTAACCTTGAATCGAACAAGAATATAAAAGGATTGTGGATTACAGACCTTGGACCACAATCTAGAGAATAACATGTTGTGGGATTATTAATAAACTTAAATGGGTTAAGTTATATAACTGAAATTAATAAGCAAGAGGAACTTGGTAACTTGATTAAGAATTCAATATGAATGGGAATAACCAGGTTAAATGGAAACCTGATAAGGTAAAGCAAGCGCGTAAAAGAATGTTTAGACATAGGGTCTAATAACATATTAAAGTAAGGCGCTTGGACCAGTCCATACGGTTGGGGGCGAATAACCCAACGGGGTAGATCATCGTAGTGTTATAAGACACGAAGGGAGCACACGCTAATCTGATTTTTCTGTCGGCTCCAAAGGATTGGAAGGGGAAGCACGTGGCTTCCTGAGATTCGTAAGGTGCTCTTGGTAGTCCTCTGTGAGGTGGCATATGTTTAGGCTGTGCTCGCAGAGGTTGGGTTTGCGCCTTGACTGCAAAAGTAGCTTTGCAGTCAGAATGCTGTGACGCGGTGACACCAGGGTGATTCGGCGGTTTCCTCAATGGAGACGCGAAGGTTCACGACCAACAAGGATAGTAGATCGTCGGGTACCCGTCATCGGCAGCCAGTGGGATGCGAAACGTTTGAGAAGATTGATAAGTATCAGAGCCGAAGGTTACCAGATTAGATAAAAGTTTCTGAAAATTATTTTCAAAAAGGTTTTAAAAGAAAGATTTTTTTCAAAAAGAAAAGCCTGTTTTGAAAAACATATTCCCCAAAGCCATATGTAATATCCTTCGATCCTTTGTCTAAATCTCTTTCCTTTTCGTTTCAGCATGTCTAGGGAACCTAACATTCCAGAGGGTGTTACGATACCTGGCTGGTTCCGTAGTTATCTAGAGGCTATGGCGCTTGCTGAAGGCCAAGGAAACATTCCTCCCCTGGTTGCACCCATCGTTCCTCCTCCTCCTCCTCCTCCAAGAGCAGATAATTTCGCTAAAATCTGCAAAGATTTTTATGCCATGGGAGGGAAGCCATTCGGTGGAACCGAAACATTCGTAGAGGCAAGGAATTGGCTCAAGGAGACCGAGGACTTGTTTGTAATATTTGAATCAGAAGATCGAAGGAAGATTCAGTTAGCTGCCTGGCTACTGAAAGACGAAGCCTCGTTCTGTTGGAAAGTAACCCAAGCTGGACGTCCGGTGGAGAGATGGGATGATTTTAGGATGAGGTTTGAAATGAAGTTTCTTTCCCAAGCTGAGAAAAGCATGAAAATGGAGAGGTTGTTGGCGCTCAAACAAGGAAACATGACTGTTAAAGAATATATGAACAAATTTAACCGGCTAGAAAGATTTGGATTGGAATTGGTAGATACTCCGCATAAGAAAGCTTTGCGGTTTGCTAAAGGGCTGAATGAACCCTTCATGGGTTAGCTATGTCCCATATTCCAATGGGAGCTACTTTTGAAAGGCTTGTTGATATGGCCATGATGCATGAGGAAGACAAGAAAGAAAAAAAGGAAGTAAATGCTTAGGAAACAATGCAAAACAAGAAGGTATGGCCCAAGAAAGGGCAGCATCCACAACAGCAACAAAAGAAAGGAGGAAAGAGTGAGAAGGCTAAGGATAAGAGGAAGTGTCACAGTTGTGGACGAGAGGGTTACTTGGTCAAGGACTGCAAAAGATGGATGAATACTTGCTACAATTGTGGAGAGGTTGGACACTTTGCTAGGGGATGCCCGAAGAAACAGGGACCACAGGGACAAGGTCAAAGGGAAGGAGCTTCTGGGGGGCAGGTGCATGCTCTCGCGATCAGTGCTCCAGATAGAGGTAGGAAAATTTCCGTGGAAGGTTTGATTTCTCTTTCTAATCATCCTATTAGAACTCTTTTTGATTATGGCGCTTCCCATTCATTTATATCTAGTCCTGTGGTTGAATCTCTGCACTTAATACTAGTATGGTAGTGGATCCCGTAGTTGTCTCAAACCTCAGTGGTGGTTCGGCTCATTTATCTATGATTTGTTGGGGTTCGAGAATATCTGTGTTAGGCGTCGAATTTGAATGCGATGCATATGTGCTCGGGTTTATGGGCTATGGGTTGATCCTAGGAATGGATCGGCTAACCATGTATAATGCCATTCTAGATTGCGAGAGGAGGGTCGTTAGGCTTCTGACCTGTCATAGGAGGACCCTCTAGCTTTGTTGTGACCCGCAAGGATCAGTTATGCTTAGTTTCTTAGAGTCTCTTGATGCATCTATCGATGATCTGCAATCTGTTCTAGTAGTCCAGGATTACCCTGATGTTTTTGATGAGGTACGGGGCTTACCCCCGAGGCGCGAAATCGATTTTCGCATATATTTGGTGGACAATGCCAAGCCAGTTGCATTACTAGTGCGCCATATGGCTTCAAGCGAAAGGAGGGAGCTTAGCAAGCAAGTAGGGGAGCTACTTGAGAAATGGTTTATCAGGCGAAGTATATCTGATTGGGGTGCTCCAGTAGTATTCATGACTAAGGAGGATGGTTCTCTTCATTTGTGTGTGGACTATAGAGAGTTGAACAAACTCACAAAGAAGAATAGGCACCCACTTCCGAGGATATATGACTTGTTTGACCAACTTGTTGGTGCCTTGGTATTTTCTCAGTTAGACTTGGCCATGGGGTTTCATCAGTTAAGGGTGGCTGAGGACAGTATAGATAAGACCGCTTTTAGGAATCTAGATAGTTTCCTTGAATGGCTCGTAATGCCTTTTGGGTTGACGAATGCACCCGCCTATTTTGTTGATCTGATGAGTAGGGTGTTTCGGGAGTTCCTAAACAAGTTCGTCGTAGTCTTTGTCGATGATATCTTGATATTCTCAAAGAGTGAGGAAGAACATGCCTTGCATATAAGGGAGGTTTTGAAAACTTTGTGCACGCATCAGCTTAAGGCAAAGTTCTCCAAATGCCATGTTTGGAGAAAAGAGGTAATATTCCTAGGGCATGTGGTTTCTAAAGAAGGAATAGTATTAGATCTCGCAAAGGTGGCTATAGTTTAGGAATGGCAGATTCCAAAGAATGCAGCAGAGGTGAGAAGCTTTCTGGGGTTAGCAGGCTATTATAGGAAGTTCATTAAGGACTTCGCAAAGATATCAGCTCACTCACAAGGCTGACGAAGAAGAACTTAGCGTTTTCGTGGGATATAGATTGTGATGTTGCTTTCCAACGATTGAAGAGGGCTCTGACAACAACCCCGATCTTGACCTTGCCCGATGGAAACAAAGTGTTTACAATATACACTGATGCATGTTGTACAGTGCTTGGTACGGTTCTGATGCAAGAGGGAAGGGTAGTATGTTATGGAGGGAGACGGCTAAGGGTTCATGAGAAGAACTACCCTACCCATGATTTAGAGCAAGCTGCCAAAGTATTTGCGCTTAAGATGTGGCGCCATTATTTGCTTGGAGAGAAGTTCGAGTTGTATACTGATCATAAATCTCTCAAGTACTTGTTTTCGCAACAAGTTCTTAATCTGAGGCAGCAAAGGTAGATGGAGTTGTTAGCATCCTATTACTTCGATATTTCTTATACTCCTGGCAAGGGTAACGTAGTGGCAAACGCACTGAGTAGACATAGGATGACTTTAAGTCCTCTATTTGTGGAAAGGAAAAGCTTGGAGTTCATATCAAATTTTGACTTTAGACCCTCCACCGAGCTTTTGCCTAGTTCATTTGCATCGCTAGAGATATGACCTACTCTTATGGATCAGATAGGAGCTTCGTAGCGAAATGATCCATATATTTCAGACATCTTGGATAGGCTCAGTAAAAGGGGGACTTTTAGTCACCTCAATGATATTCCATAGATGATAAAGGGTGGTTGCGACGAGATGGAAGGCTTTGTGTTCCTCAAACTGGGAGTTTGCTAATGACAGTCCTAGAAGATGCCCATTATTCTAAGATTACTATTCATCTAGGCGGTGATAAGATGTATAAGGATATGAAGAGGGTTTTCTTTTGGGTTGGGATGAAGAAAGATGTGGCATAGTTTGTTTCTCAATGTTTAGTTTGTCATCAAGTCAAAGCTGAGCAAAAGAAGCCCGGTGGTTTACTTCATCCTTTGGAGGTTCCACATTGGAAGTGGGAGAGCATCTCTTTGGATTTCATAGATGGTTTGCCTAGACCAAAGAAAGGCAACACCAGTATTTGGGTGGTAGTAGATTGACTTACTAAGAGCGCCCATTTCATTCCAGTTAAGAGTAAGAGGACGGCAGCATGGTTGGCAACAATATATGTTCGAGAGATAGTCCATCTTCATGGAGTACCTTCCAGCATCGTAAGCGATCGTGACCCCATCTTCACTAGTGAGTTTTGTAGGAGTTTGCAAGAAGCATTAGGTACACAGTTACGTTTGAGCACCGATTATCATCCTCAGACCGATGGGCAAACGGAGAGGGTGAACAGAGTGCTAGAAGATCTTTTGAGGCTGTGTATCCTAGACTTCAGAGGGACTTGGGAAGAGCATCTTCCTTTAGTAGAGTTTGCCTATAACAACAATTATCAAGCTAGTATTGGCATGGCACCCTTCAAATCATTGTACGAATGACCCTATAGATCATCAACTTGTTGGTGGGAATCTACAAAAAGGCTATTGCTTGGACCAGATATGGTTAGAGAAATGTCTGAGAAGACTGATCTTATTAGACGACGAATGAAGACCGCTCAAGATAGGCAGAAATCCTGCACAGACAAGAGAATGACTGACATTGAATTTAAAGTAGGAGACATGGTTTTCATTAAAGTGTCACCCTTGAGGAATGTGGTTCGCTTCGGATCCGTACGGAAGTTGGCACCAAGATTCATAGGGCCATTTCCCATAACAGAAAGGATTGGCCAAATGGTCTATAGAGTAAAGCTGCCAGAAAGACTATCCGGCGTTCATGATGTTTTCCACGTTTCTCATTTGCGGAAGTGCTTGCATGATACAACAGAAGTAGTTGAGCCAAGTATATTGGAAGAAGTAGAGGTAGAACGGGAGGCGGCAGTCAGACGAGCTTCTTCCCTTATTCTTGGATCAGAAGTTAAGAAGCTACGCAATAAAGGAATCAAGTTGGTGAAGGTTCAGTGGGGAGATAACCCATAGGATGCAACTTGGGAGGCCGAAGAGAAGATTCATGCTTCATATCATTTTCTTTTCGAGGGTATGTTCTGAACTCCTTTCCCAAAGCCTTTATTTATGCTTGTTTCTATCATTTAAGTATGTCCTATCGATAGAATCTTCGACCTTAGGTAGGAATCCTATGGATGTAAACATGTGTTTGAGACATGTTATGTTTGGTGGATGCAAATGGATGCAAGTGTTTGCTAGCGGTTGCTCGTGGATGCGTATACACACACATTAGGCACTAGATCGACTCAATCACTCTCATATTGCATATGGATGTGTTTGCATTTTCTTTTCTTTTAATGGATGAAATATGATGTATCATCATATGGATGTTGCATTTGGACGGATATTTGGGCACCCATGTAGAACTTACATGTTATAATAGAATTACTGCATACATGTTGGATTCATGACACTAACATACATTGCATTAAGGAGGTCGACTGAATCAGTAGACCGCCCGATCTTCGCATTAGTATTGGAACATATACACACACCTTTGCATAAGTTCATATAAGCATTAGAGGCCTTTAAGGACAATGGATGTCTGTGATCGGTGGATGAGCTGATGGGTGATGGATGGTAGGATATACATTCTTCTTAACTTGGAGATTTCGGGGACGAAATCCTTTGAGTAGGAGAGAATGTAACACCCCGTAATTTTAACAACATTAAAGAGGATAAATTTAATAATAATTAATTTAGAATTAAGCAAAACAGACTGCGCCATTGCGTCCATCTCGAAATTCTGGTCAAGATAGACATTTGGCTTGCGTAAAACGGACATCGTATGAAGAAGTTATGAGGGTTTGAAGTTTGTATACGTGCAAGAAAATTATATATATAATTAAATTTAGAAAATAAAAAATCATTCAAAAGTCAAAATTCCGAAGGCGGCAAATTTCCCTCCCCAGGGGAGTCGACCCCATAGAGGGGGTGTCGACCCCATAGAGGGGGTGTCGACCCCATAGAGTGGACCCCTCAAGGGGGTGTCGACCCGTGGGTCGACCCCCTAAGGGGTAGGTCACCCCCTAGGGCTGAGGTGGCAGGTCGAATTCTGGGGGCTGGCAGCTATAAATACAGGCTCGTTTCTCTTGTTTTCTTCACTAAAAATCAATGGAGGCCTAAATGCTGCCGGTGCCTGGACTGAATCAAAACTCTTTCTTCTTCTGCAATCAAGGTTTAGAGATTCAAGTGTATATATGAGATTCAACCTTCGCTTTTCTCATTCTATTGTTCTAGATCTGAACACTGTGAGTTTTAAGTTGCTTTTAGATTTAAATAAATAAAAAGTACACATGATAGGACAGTAATTTGGATCTATCCCTGTGACCGAATCGCATCAGATCTGTTGTAATTTGTGAACCCATGATACTCTGAATTATCTATGACTTGGATCTCAACCTTTATCATGTTAGATCTACTTTTGATTATGGATCTAATTTATTATTTAGATCATCTTGTACCTATCATGTTGTGGTTAATTTGGATCTGCCATTAGTTGGACATCTGAATCCATATTTAGATCTAATCATGCCTATTATGACATCCCTTCTATGTTGGAACCCATTTATTATCACAAGTTCACCGATCTGTTCGTCTTAACATTATGCTGTGAAAAGTTTATGCCAATTCTGTTAGAATAATCATTTCTGTCATCTTCCCTTTACGCTTCCCCTTTTAATTCATATAGCCAGGCTATTTTCGAGCCTAGGCATGCCGCTAAATTATGTGAATGCGTTAGTTAGGAAAGAGGGGAAAACATTGAAATTGGGCATATCTTGTGAACAGGGAATTTAGGCATAATTGGTAAAAAGGTGAAAATTGGCATAATTTAGAAAATGTATATGTATATGAATTTGGACATATAATTCATTACGAACGTATTTGATAAAAAGGGGCATGAAACCTGTAACCTATAACAACATAGGTAAAATTGGCTAATAATGGAATGCCTAGGATTACAGTAATTAGAAACTATAACTGCGCCTAGACACGAGGTTAGATTATACTTGTGGTGGAAGTCTGCCCGGAACCGCCCGACATATCTAGCGACCACAAGTGGTGAATCTAACGTGAGAGTCTAGGTGCACAAATACGAGACGTGCTAAGACACGAGGTTAAGCCCGATTTGTGGAATAAGTCTACCTGGACCTGCCCGGCATGTCCAGCATCCACAAATGGTAAGCTTAATGTGGGAAGTCTAGCATACTATGACTATAAATACAAATATTGTAATAAACCTTGAATGCTTAACCTAGTTTATTCCATAGGGATTGTATGGACATGAACTTGAATAGGGGTTAAGTAAATATGTTTGAACAGGGGGTGGGTTAAGTAAATCTGAGGGGGTGGGTAATATGTATATATAGGCCCACAAACTTAACCTGATAGGGTTATATAATTAATGACACCTAATGGTAAGTATAACCTGTGGAAATGTTGTAGTTATGTAATTAAAGACACCTTAGGGTAAGCATAACTTATGGAAATGATAAGGTTATGTAATTAAAGATACGTCGTTAGGTAAGCATAACCGGTAGAAATCCTAGAGGGGATACAAGACAAAGGGGAGGACTTGTGTCGTATTGTGTGGAACCCATTTCAGTCAGTAACACTTAATAAGTACTGCGAACTAGGTCGGAGTTGGGGCACACTTATTAGGCTGAATGTAAGAGATCCAAACGAGGAGGACGGTGTGGGCGGCGCAAACCGACCAGGGACATGTGCGTGCATGGGCCGGATAGAGGGGGATAAGACGACCGTGACACCAGTAGATATGGTTGTGCACATCAACGAAGGGTTTTCACTTTAGGAAAGTGATACCTCCTACTGCGGGGTCAGCACATGGTATCTACGTAGTAGGGAGCCGATCGATTAGGATAGTGATTAGGATACACCCGGACGTATGCCTAAGTCTGCCACCTTATAGTTATTGGGATCATCTCATTCTGTTGATACTAGTATCAGTGCAGAGAATACGAGTAATCATTAGAGAAGCGTATACACTCTATCATATTTACCTTGTCTTACCTACCTTTTATAGTGTTATCTTTCTTATCCACTTTATATGCCTGTCATGCTCCTTTTACTTGTTTACTTGCTAAAAGTAACTGGAATCGCCAGACTTTATGTTTGATCCTTTTTATTTTCTCATCTTTCTTCCGTTCCCTCACAGGTTCTCAGGGTGGGAATACTCAGGCTTGATCGTGATTCTGCTTTCATTTTGCTGGAGCTGCTTAGATGTATGGCTCAAGCTCCTATCCTTGCTACTATGGATATATTTTATTTGGGGAATTTTGCTTCTTTTATGTACTCTTATGTTTTAAAGTACAAGGCAGTAGTTTTTATGATGTAATGGTTTTTATGTATTTCAGAGATGTGATATTTTTGAACCACGATGCTTTATGATTAATGAAGTTTTTAATTCCGCTGTCATTTTATATCTGTCGGAATTCGGGTTGTTACTTCTGGTATCAGAGCTTAGGTTTAGGATTCTTATATAGATAGTGAGTGAACGTATTTGTATTTTAAAAATAATAATTAAGTATAATATATATACCTAGATCCAAAGAGGAATCCACTAAATAGAAAGAGTATAATATGGTAAGAAATGAGATATTTGTTTTGTACACTAAAGGAATGAATATGGAAATTTGAGACCCTTAGGAAATTTAGGTGGGAAGCGTACAATATATATTTTGTATGGAAGGAAGGTGAATCCCATATGATGAGTATTTTAAGTTAGTGGGTTTGGTAGTAAAACCTTATAAATTGGAAAAGGTTAGAAAGAAAAAAAAAATGGATCAGGAATATATATAGTTGAGAGAATTGACCTTGTGGAAGTGACTAAGAAAGCTTGAAAATTTGGAAACCCGCTTTGAGTCTAACCCCATTATTAACTTTTAAGAACTTGAATTTTTATATGTTTTGGGAAAATGGTTTATGGTGTTTATAAGTTTAATCTTAAAAGTTGTAGTTTTAAATATGTAAAGTACATATAGAGTTTTAAAGTAAAATGGGGTATATTTTGGAAAACAATGATTTATCGTGAAGATTTTGTCTTAAATCTCAGTAAAAAGGTGCATACAATAGAGTGTGCATAGCTTGCTAGTTTTTTTATATATTATATGAAAGGGTTAAAAGTAAAAAACGGAAAATGTTGCATTTTGATTTTAGTAAAGAATGTTTTGAAATCTCTATTCTTTTAACAATAAACTGTTTGATCTTTTCTTTGTCAGTGGTGGCATAGTCCTAAAATACTTGGCCCTTAATTGTATTTGTGTAAAGCATTTGTTTCCTGTTTTAGTTAGAAGGCTTATTTGAAAACTAAACTTAGGTCATTGGATTAAATTAAATAAGCTAAGAGAGGAAGATGTCATAACTAAAATGGAATCAATAAATTCAATGAAGCAACAAATATGATGGTTAAGTAAAATAAAATTTTTAAGAAAAGATGAATAAGAATGAAAATTTTCCAAGATAAGTTGAAAAAGCTTTCTTATGTGGGTTGTGCTTGGATAGGAAAATATGGAATTTTTGTATAGTAGTTACATAAAATCCAATTACAAATAGAAAAGGTACATAAAAAGAAAAACGGAAGATGTAAATTTTTTCCGCTTTATACCTTTTTGTAACATAAGAAGTCGAATTTAGAAAATTAGATTTTTCTGAAATTTGAGAAATAAAGTTGGTTGGTAGGATTTTGGATGCAATAATTGGATGAACTACGCTCTTACTCAGTGAGAATGTGAGAAAAATTGGATGAAAAAACATTTTGATTTTCAAAATATTGCATTCATATAGAACTTCCAGTATATTTAGAATGTGAGCATCATATTTTAAAAGGATTTTTGAAAAATTTGCATACACATAGGAGGTAGTGCTTAGGATTACATGCATTATTATGTTGTATTTCACTTTGCACAAGTGAACAATGTTTGCAAAAATTGGATGCACACATGATGGATGTATATTATGTGAGGGGTTAATTGATTTTTACCCTTATCAAATTTCGAGGACGAAATTTCCTAAGGGTGGGAGAATGCAACACCCCACATTTTTGTAACAATAAAATAATACATATAAGAAAAAGAAAAAATTGAAGAGCTTCCAGAATTTGACCACGGGTGTAGCGTCATTACGTTCGTGCGATTTTCTGGTCAATTTAGACCTATGGATTCCAGAAAACCGATTTAAGATGAAAGAGATACCTTTAAATGAAGCATTGCAGCCAAACATGAAAATAAGATAAAAGAAGGAGAACAATGACTATCATTGTTTCTAAACTTATTAACAAAAGACTTTATTGCTTAGTTGGTTAAGGCAATGGATATGTAACATAGAGGTCCGGGGTTCGAACCCCGGTAGCAACATAAATTTTTTTATCTTTGTTTTAGAGAGGGCCAACTGAACATACAAATATATGTATGCATACAAATTTAAAATATGAAAGGATAGGAATGTACATATAAGGATATATATATATATATATATATATAAGAGAACATATATGTATGTGCATGAATAAAGGAAAAATAATGGTAATGTGTAATCTAAATAAATTCATACATTTAAGAGGAGGAAAATTAGTACAATTTTTAATGCATTAAGAAAGGTAAGAAATAAATGCAATGCAATAAGTATATGCATTGAAAACAATGAATTAATAAATTTAATTGCATGCAAACAATGAAAATGAGAAAAGATGTATATACATGACAATTAAGAGTTTTAATGCATGCAAGATAAATGGAAAAGTTAAACAACGAAAGATGCAATAATAAATGAATGCATTAAGAGGCAAATTGGTCATATATGAAAATGAAGGCATGCAATTAGAATATAAATAAAGTAATTAATTAATGCATATTTGAAAAGTAAGGAATAATGGCATATGGATAATAATAAAGTTATATGCAATATTTAAAAAAATAGTGAATGCGATGCAATGGAAATTGCATGACAACATTAAAGAGAAAAAGAGGAAAGTATTGAATAAAAGATAAGAATGCATTAATGCAAATAAGAAGGCACATACAGTTAAATAAAAAGGAGCAAGGAAAGCAATGTATGTGCAAGTGAATACAATACATGAATTGAGAATTAATGCAAAAATGGGGAACACTACAAAAATGTTCTTAATATAAAGAAAGAGCTATCAACGCAAAGCAATCAATAAAGAAATGTCATAAGAATTAAATGTATAAAGAAGGGAAGTTAGTGTGAATAACACACAATGAAATTTAAGAAGAAATGCGCTATAAATGGTAGATAAATGCATTAATTAGAAAGAAAGCAGTTTAATAAGAAAGAGGTTTAATAAGAAAGCAGTTTAATAAGAAAGAGGTTTAATAGGAAAGAAGTTTTAAAAGAGAGAAGTTAGGAATTAATTGATCCAAGAAAGGTAAATTAGGAATAAAATAAAAAGTTGTTCACATTGAGAAACTTTGTTTATGCATAAGGATTGCTTATGAATAAAAAGCGGTTGCCTCAATGGTGAAGCGAAGGGTCACGACCAATAAGGATAGTAGATTGTTGGGTACCCGTCATCGACAGCCAGTGGGATGCGAAAAGAATAGAGCTAAAACCAATAAACCATACGCCTTTCACTATCAAGGTACGGTGGTTGAGGGAAGATGCCAACTGGATGTTTAGATTGTTTGTTAGGGGCTAGTCGTTTAGCTCTTGTAGTCTTTACTAGTTGAGGGAGGGGCCAAGGTGGGGCCATAGCCACTATGAAAACAAACCCTAGGAATATCTGTATATAAAGGCTCTTAAAGTTGGTCCTGTACAGATATGGAAAAACTCCCGACCAAGTTACGTGTTTCTTGTATAGCCCTGTCATGAAACTCGGTGCACATTAGAGGACGTGCGGTTAGCTATAATTGACGATATGTATGTGGGACAGTCTAGATACATGCATATCATCTCTGGGTGGTGTATCATATACTTGAGGTCATTACTCCGGTATGAAATATGATTCGATAGACGGTGGTAGTCCGTACGCTTACACAGCGAAGTAATGAGCGATATATGTGGAACGTTACATTGATATGTAGAGATACATACGTCACCCCGGCATAGGATGAGGGACTGCGGTCATTTCTGTGGTATTACGGTAGAGACCGTGCGAGTAGGGTACCATGGGGTGTCCTTAATTTTGGGGTAGCTACATATATATTATATTAGGTTAATCCACTGGGGAGTAAATGGGTACGACGTGTGTGTAAGCCTTGAGTGCTGTTAACCCAAGTAACCTAATAAATAAGAAAAATATGATTGAACGGTATATGTAAGATTATCCAAAGTGTATAATTTAAATCAAGTCACCAGAACTTGTGTTCTGAACCCCTCCTCATAACATACTCGCAGGTTAGATTTGTTGCAGAGACATGATAGCTTTGGATATTGGTTAAGCAGTATTATTAATACGGTAAGGCAACACTTTGACTATATTATATTTTATCCTTTCCGTTGTGAGATATTTTCTGAGCTTTGACATATTTTATGTCTCTGTCTTTTCTGCAGGATAGCAGAGCAAACCAATCCGAGTTTCGATAGATTGGAATTTTGAAAAAAAATCGGTCTGTCGGAATTCGGGTTGTTACAACCCGTCAATAAACCATCCACGTCTTAGTTAATAAATTTATAATCAGAAACTGCTATGTCGGCTCACTCATATTCTTAATTAGGATGTAATCTCCAAACCTTCTCTGTACCCGATTATAAACTGTTAGCTTTCGTTTGGACTTGTAATTAATTAGAAATTTTGAACTTTAATGAGATTACTTTACTTGTATGGATTATACTCGTAATGTATGGAATCAGAAATTGGAATTTCAAACATTAATAAACTGGTCCCCAAATACAGATTATGCTTGGGAAGAGCTGGAACTATACTCGATTGGATATGGACGTTTTGTCATAATTTGGAAAAACGATTCACCTCGTTTTTTATGGGTATGGATTATACTCACTTTGGTAAGATACAATGAGGCCATGGATTTTGGATTGGATTTACCTAGTTTCCTAGACATTCAAATCTGGATTTTGGATAACCTAGATTTGGTTTTCTCTTATAATACAATATGGAGTGATCATGGGATTCTACTTGGACTTCTCTGGGATTGCGTCTTTTGGATTCATGGATTTTTGGACTATACAAAGCACATCTTCAACAGAAAGACAAGTTTTAGGGAACTAGCCTTGATTCTCCTTTTTACAAGGTCGTCACGCTTTGGATTTCCAGTTATCAAAATGCACAGAACTTGAGTACAAACTTGGGAAAATTTGGAAAGAATCGCATGAAGTCCCATATTTCTCAAAAACTTGGATTTTAGGTGAAATATGTGGGGATCGATATTACTCCATATGTCTACGGGGATCGATACTCAGGGATCGGTATTTAAAAATTGGTGTAAATCCCCTATGCCTTCGAGGATCGGTATTTAGGTATCAGTATTTAAGGATTGATGTAAATACCCTAAGTCTTTTGAGATGTATATTCAGGGATTAGTATTTGGGGATCAAGTATTGGTGTAAATCCCCTTAGTATTCAGGGATCGGTATTTAAGGATAAGTGAAAATCCTATATGTCTTAGTGGATTTGTATTCAAGGATTGGTATTCGAGGATCGATATTTCAGGATTGGTGTAGATCTCCTAAGTCTTCGAGGATCAATATTCAGGGATCAGTATTCTGGGATCAGTATAAGGATTGGTGTAAATCCACTGTCTTCAGGAATAGGTATTCAGGGATCGGCATATTTTTCTTGGGCTTCGGTTCCTTTTGGGCAGCATTTCCCATGCACCTGTTGCCTTTTCCTCTAATTATCAATTATAAATACCCCTTTGAGATACGAGAAATGGAACTTTTTTAACTTGGCTTGGGATTCTTTTGGTTTGGAAACATTCCTAGAGATCTTTTTGGCTTGGGATCGTTTTAGACTTTAGCATTTTCCTCTTGGCTCTCATAAGCATGGATTTTTTCATGGTTAACACCTTACTTTTTTATCTTCAGTTATGCAAAACCAAAAGGATAGTACTTGTAATCATACAATATAAACAATAGAGATTACCTTTTAATGGACGTAAGCATGACTTGTCGAACGAGTATAAATTCTTGGTGTTCTTTATTTTTTCGAAATTCTTTGTCTAAATTTACTGCTTTATTGTATGATTGCTTTCTGGATTAGGGTATTATGTTTGATTAACCAAAACCAATGTCAACAGTAATTATACATAATCTAATGAAAAAAACACTATATAAACAGGAAATTTCATAAAACAAATTTATAAGTCGAATGTATCCAAATTACAATTGAAAAATAGCAATTACATGTAGCAGTCAAAAAATTGAAATCGCAATACTACAACTTTAGAACGGTAGGTTTGCAATTGTTAATGTAGACTACAGTTAAAAAATAAACCTGCAATTTACAAACTGACAATGTGGAATTGCAATTGTGATAAAATGCAAGTGATAATTTAAAGTCACTGGCTCGCTATATGTACAATGAAAAATTAAAATCCAGTGGGTTTAGTCAAAATGATTATTATTCCTCTACAATTTATTTGTGGATATCAAGATGTCCACTTAATGCAATTTTAACACTAATGCAGCAAAATTGTATCCAAAATTATTTTGTGGTTTTTCGTCGAAGTAGTAACCTACAATGCACTGACCTATATTAAATGCCTAAATGAAATCAATGGAAGTCTTGAACATAGATTTCATTTCTTTGCTACATGAAACATTTACATCCATCAACAAATTAATCGTTAATAGTATGATTGATAAAAAGACATCCATGCCAAATTTTCAATCCCTAACTCACTATAAACTTACTAGATATAAGGGATACATATGATTGAAATGAGAATTTGTCGTTTATGTTTGTGAGGCATATAACTGCCTCACTATAACATACATTCAAGGAAATAGCAAGACATTAATAAACACTATGATATGTTCCAAACTCATGTGTCTTAAGCGTACATAATATCTCTACATGAATAAGGATCAATTTAGGTTAAATTGAAAAAAATAGAAGGATAAACAATGTTGGCTTTATAGCTTATCTGTTTATGGAAGCAAGTAGATGACTTTGTATTCAGTTTATAAATGTTAGGTTCAATTATAGGCTAAATTTGTCTTTTCTTGGTCTTAAATTCTTCTTTATATTTTCAACATCAATTTTAGCAAAAGAAATCCTGTTATCAAATTATATGCTTTAATCATAACTATGTAACCGCAACTGTAAGATACAACAAAAACGATTTCAAAGGCTAAGCAAAACTTACACAAGAAAATTTGTTTGGAAGAAAGCAACTTATGCATAAGAATTCACAACAAATTCAATATATAACAATATGGATGTTTATTATCTTTAAAATCATATCCAGGTATGATGGCTATAATTTGTACGTTATTTAAATATTATTAGTTGCATGTTCTTATGAATTTTAATTCACAAACTAAACCAATTTTAATGTTTAACATAAAACCTATTCCAAGTAAAAATACTATAATAGAATTCGTAGTCGATTCAAGTATAATCCGCTTGAAGTTAGCGATCAAACAAAGAAAAATAATTTGTCAATTTAAAGGTCTAATCACAAATTTTTATTAGACTATATTTCCAAAATAGTTAATAAGCTAGGATTAATATCTGTATTAGTTGCATGTTTTCTATGGCATTGAACTATAATGTATGCCTGTATAATTAAGGTATGTAGAAGCACTGGTAGAACCATATTCATGTTACTGTAAGTTTGCATGTAAATCAATATTCGTATAAATTATATCTTTTCTTAATTATATTACTTAAAAATAATCCTAAATAAACATTAAAATACTCTTATTTCTTCAAATTTATTAACCTGACTTAAATTTTTGGATAAGGTAATGTTTCTCTATACCTTTATCTCCATTGTAGCCTAGGATAGCTCCCAATTTCTACCTGTGTAAATGAACTTTAGAGATGAGGTAATAAGATTTTAGGATGGAATTTTGCAAAGGGAGGAAAGAGGAATTTTGGCTATCATTTTTGTTTTTCTTTGACGAGTAAACATGAAACACACATAAAATTGATCAATTAGCTTAAATATGGTTATATATTTCCTTTATAGGGAAAATTTGATGAATTATTACTATTTTTTGTGCACTATATCTTCTGACTTTACAAAAAAAAAAAAAACCAAAACTCTGTTTTGGTTAAAGAAAATGTATCAAATTGCCAATAATTCATTTTGGATGAGGCTAATAACCTAATCAAAGAAAACTCAGGCTTTTTGCATAGATAACAGGTTGTAGCTGAACATTAAAGGTTTAAAAGCATGGAAAATTTACCAAGTTAAATTATTACAAATATGCATATGTAAATAAATCTCTTTCACCATGCTAACGTGCATGGCACTACCTGTACCTTGCATCAATAGTTCTTTTTTAACACCAATTCTATTCTTTCTTTTTTTGGTGAAACAACAATAAGCGAATATGGTAACAACTGAATAGTTGTGTAAAAAAAGTAATATTGTTAACTAGCTTCTTGACCTGTTTCCCAAAAGTACACAAGGCATGCTCGACTCAACACATCGCGTGACGTTAAAATCCGAAGTGTCGCAAAAATAGCCAAGGGTACAAGCATAGATGAATGAAGTCACATAAGTAAAGGCCTCACAACTCCTTAAAGTCGTGCTCAAACCACATCCTTATACCCTTCTGTTTCGAACCCCTAAGGTTCGAACGCCTTGTATATACAAAACCTCGGATCCCCTCAGCTCGTGTCCCTCGGGGCCCTATATTTCGTATGCAACCATTCGAGCCTCTTCAGCTCGTACCCCTTCCTCCAGAAACTTGCTTAGAATCCTTCGAAGCATGTACCTCGAACCCCTCGATACGAGTACGTTTCGTATCCCTTAGCCTCGACTCACTCTCCCTCAATTGCTTCGAACCACCCGCCTTCGTACCCAAGCCACTTCGACTCGTACCTCTCACCATCAAATCCCTCACACGCACTGAGTCTTGGGTCCCTCGAGTCGTACCATGATTTTGGCTCGCCCCTAATTACACTCAGCGATTCTCGTATCCTACGGGATATGAATCAGGTATCCATGGGATATGAAATTCGTATCCTACCAATGGGATACGAGTTTTAGTCACATGGAGCCGAGATTCGAGTCGTGCGCTTCCAGGGGTACGAGATTTTGTGTCGTGGTCCCCGATTCCCACATACTCCCACCTAACCACTCCACTATAGATACCCCCAACTCCATACTTCAAAAGGGTTGGGATTTAGTTGATTTGACACTCCTAGAGAGCTCCAAGTGACCTCTTCAATGGCATCCTTTCTTTGAGGAAGAAGAATGACAAAAGTGACTTTTTCCAATATTCATATAAGATGACTATGACTCCAAATCACATGGAAATGTTTGTAATTAAATGCCTAAAAGAGAATTTTAGCTTGTAACTCATTGTTGTGAATAAAATCCAAGCAACTATTCCAAAGTGGATGTAGTCCCCTCACGGGACCGAACCACTATAAATCTCTTGTGTCAATTACTGCTTTTCTGCACTTATTTTCCGTACGCGAAACTGCATTTCTAAAGTAAATAAGAAACTTGGATGTTGTCGCCAGATTTTAGCGTCAACATTCTAGTGCTTTCACTGAGAAAAATCTAAGAATTACTCTTCCATCACACATTTCCATCTCGACTCTGACGCGCTTTAGGTTCCCCTCTAACCTGCCACCCAGTCAGTTTACGATGGCTAAGTGACCAAAGAGTACAATGATAGGCTCCGCTACTGCAGCCGGAGCTGGAACATCCCAGCAACCTTAACCAGCGGATACCCCAGCCGAATTGGACATCCATCCTTCGATGGACCCCGAGCCCCGAAAACTCAACCGCAAATTTACGCACTGAATAAAAAAATATGAAAATACGGCTCTCGAACTCAACTAGCCAATGAAAAACAACATCGACCTTATACATCAGCTCCAGGAGAGTCAATGAGTGCTCGCCCAACTCCACCTAGCTCAGAACAATCCCCGAGTGAGGCGTACTGTCTCTGAAACTTCTTTGTAATAACCAGAAAAGCGGAACAATTTTTTTTTATTTTGGCAATTTTAATGAATTTTGAATATTTAAAATGATTTATTTTAAATAATAACGACTAGAAATTTATTTTGAATAGAATTAGAACGTATAAATTTATTTAAATCAAAGTTAAAACGAATAATTTTGTTTTAATTATATAAAGAGCCTGAATTGGCACGGTTGTTTGAAAATTCGATTTAAAATTTCAAATGAATGTACAGGATTCAAAATAAACCGGATTTTGGTAAAATCAAAAATATTGGAATCTATTTGAAAATATCTCCAAGGAATGTGAAAAATCCAGATATTCATAACGGGACTAAAAAGTTATGTCCAGTTGAAAATTCAGAAAAGTCGCTATGGAATTTATATAATATATAGCCCTTAAAAATAGCCATTTTGCAAACGACCTCCGTTTTCGATGAAACCACTTTTGTTGGATCCAGAATGTCAAATATTGCTGTATTCCAATATTCATAATTTTTGGAATTAATGTATGAGCATGGTGGATTTAAACGTGTTTGGTCAATTCAGTTTGAATTTAATCGACTGGAAAATGATCATTTTTCAAACGGTCTTCAAATTTGAAGAAATCAGTTTTGTTAGGACCGTATCGTTAAAACATAGCTAGGTTTATTTTTCAGGGATTTATGGAGCCAGTATGTTCCCCGGTAAATTAAAATGTGCATTTGAATTGAAAATATATTGATTTATATTTTAAATTTAAAGAAAAACTAGTCGAAACAGTCGAATTGGCTTATAAAACATATCCCATTGTGTCCGGAATAGGGGTATTTGGCTAGGGGCGACATTCTTGGGTTTGATTTGGAGTTCAGATTGATAAACAAGAATTTTCGGAATTAAAATAACAAATTATTATATATATATATATATATATAGATATAGATATAAATATATAAGGCTATCATAAAACCTTAGTTCACGATCTCTTGGATGCCGCCGTCTTCAACATCTTGACGTCTGGGAGCTCCAAAAAAAATTCACCCCTTTTTCTCCTTATCCAGCAATCGATCCACATTCATTTCAAAGGCTAAATTAATGTGCACTCTAAGATCTCCACAATGATTAGATATGATCGATTATCATTGTAAGAATCATTCAAAATAGAGGCTCCATGCCCCGACAGTCACACGCAATTCCAGGAGCGTGGGAGGCATCGATCGCCATGCCAATGGGTGACACAAGAAGGTGGCGCTCTGGCATAGCAGGCGGTGGTTACCGATTAGTCTCCGGCGTCCTCAATCGTCGTGCGCAGGGAAACCTTAGGAAGCAGCGAGGTTCGATCTTTAACAGCCTGGAAGAAGAAGATGATGGCCTAGTTCCCCTAATTAAGGTTAATTACAACCTTAATTAAATTAGTTCAATATTGTTATAAAAATCTAAAATTTATATTTATGTTATTGTTGTAAAAATATATATTTTTATATATAACATTGAAATATAAATCTAATTTTTATATATAACATTGAAATAAAAATCTAATTTTTGTATATAGCATTGAAATAAAAATATGGTTTTTAAAAATAAAATTAGCATTACTTTTAAAAATATAAATAGCAAATGTTTTAAAAATATAAATAGCAAATGTTTTAAAAATATAAATAGCAAATGTTTCAAAAATAAAATTAGCATTACTTTTAAAAATAAAATTAGCATTACTTTTAAAAATATGTATAGCATGTTTTTAAAAATAAAATAGCATGGTTTTAAAATGAAATGACATTGTTTTAAACATAAATAGCATGAAATAAAAATGTGAACTTTTATATATATGTAGCGATATAAAAATATGATTTTTATAATGTAAACATTGATATAAAAATATGATCTTTCTAATATATGATGCGTTATTAAAAATGGGATTTTTATCTATAAAGCGTGGTCATAAAAATGAGATTTTTATATAAACAGCATCATAATAAAAATGTGATTTTTATTTATAAATATATATAGCGTTGTTAAAAATAAGGTTTTTAATATAGAAATCGTGTGAGACAGATTGTGATGGAACTGACGGGAAGCTGAACGGAATCCAAATTGTCCAATAAAGACAGATGGAGTGGACCCCAAAAGGTGAGAGCTTCTCACTCTAATTTATTTTCTAGTTAAATATATATATATATATATATATATATATTAGGATGCAGACGGTGCTTAGTAGCATCCGACACCTTTGTATGAAACCATGTTTGTTTGGTTGCCTGGTTGATTGGTTTATTTGTTTGAATTTGGTTTGGGAAATGAATTGAACTGAATAGAATTGGTATGCATATGGCGCGAGCCATTAGTAGGCGAGGGATAAGGCTAGACCTTATTCCGGTTCTAGTATCGCGCCGTTACGCTGCCGAAATTTACTAAAAAAGTTTGAACAATAAAAATATCATTTTTATTGTATAAATGAACTGTATAAAATATTCATGAGTTGAAATAAATATTTTATAGTTAAAAATATAATTTTTAGCGTGTATATGAATAAAATAAATATTCATTTACAAATCGGACGATTTATTTATGTACACATATTTAACTGATATTGATTGGGATGATATATTTTACACATCGCCCAACTGCACAAATAAGAATCAGTGTTTATTGTTTAAAAACCCCACACGGGTATTGGGATGATATTGGACATACACTAATCCCAATATTTAGTTTTATGTCAATCAATGATTGACAGACTGTTGTAAGCGTTAATTATTCATATTTAACGCTTATGCAGTTGTGTAATGCACTCTGGATGATGGTTGGCTGTGTTTGATTATTGTTGTGTACATGTGTATATGAAATCTATATAAATAAAATTATATGGTAATTGACTGTATCTGATTCCAATTCGGAAAGAACGAATATATTAAATTAAAGAATATTTTAAAATGACGAGTAGTGAATATTTTAAAATAACTAATATTTTAAAATAATATTCAGTAATGGATCAAAATATGATTTTGATGTCCGATTTGGGATGAGCACGAAAGTATTTAAATATATAAAGCCGTGTTGATTAAAGTAACGCCATTTGGATGTGAACGATATTTATATCGATTTTATTCATTTTTATAATGAATATAAAAAAGGAAGTAATTTCAAAATCTAATGTTTTGAAAATATTATCATTTATATATTAATGATACGGAATATTCAATTTTTATTTAAAATTGAATATGAAGTTGAAAACGTTTTAAAATGATTTATTAAATACGTTTTAAATGGAAATCGATGAAATATATATAATATATATATATATATATTATATATAAAATGGCCTGTATAGAACGCATCGCGCTGCGACTGTTCACGAATTTCGACCATTGACTTCGCATGGAAATTACGGGATATCCGGCCGTCGGATTCTTCTAAAACCAGAACCGTTGGGTTCGTATCAAAAAGAGATTTCCAATGAATATAAGAGATTTCAAATCTAATGGTTGGATTTGGAATTATGTCCAAATCAAATTTAGAAAAGGTCGCTGTAAGTGTAGTTCGATGACCGTTTATGGAAATCGACTGAACGGACCTTGATAAAATTATTAAAAATATCAATAATTTGTGTAAAATCATAATAAATGATTTGGAAAGAATTGGGGTGAAAAATTCAACATTTGTAAAGACAAAAATATATTTTTATCAAAATGAACTAGTTATGAACTAGAATTATAATCCAATTATTTTTAAATAAATTAACTGGACTGAGAATGGATTTTAATATAACCAGAATTTCCAATATATGAATTGGAATGAATTTAAATTGAAATTATCTTCGGAATATTTCGATATTGGATTCCGTAATTATACGGATATTGTGGAGGAATTTGGAAGACAGTTATATCGTTATTCCAAATACGATATTTGCTGATTTCAGAATTTGATATTGAAAATAAGCTGATATATTTTCTATTCAGAGCCTAGTATTTAATATCAAATGGGATTTTTTGGGTTTGTCATGAATGTTGTCTTCATTAACACTATTCTTAAACCCAGTTGTGAAAAGAATAAATCTTTTAATTAAGGCTATTACAATTTCCAGTTAATTAACATTTAATTGGAATAAAATGGAATGTGAATTGGATTTATTGTGAACTATGTTTTTAATGCCATTCATTCTTTAACCTGATTTACAGTGAAATGTGATTTGGAATGTATAAATCTTTTATTAAGATTTAAAGGAAAATTCCCAAAGTAAAGTTTTCCAATTTAATACAATAAATTGGAATGGAATTCGATTGGATAATAATCGAAGTAAGCTTCTGTGGAGGAAGACTGTTAATATATATGGAATTTAAAAGGCTTTGCCGTTATTTCATTTATATTATTGGGTGCATGGAAGTTTATATCGACTGTATATATTGATCTATTTTCCGTGATGATTCCATAATTAATGGAATGGGATTTTGGGTTTACCGTGAACTGTGTTTTAACTGACATTAGTTTTTTAACCCAGTTAAAGATAAGATTAATTTATTAACTTTGAATAATCATTAAGTAATGATTTTTGAGATTAAAACCGAATTAGAGTTTTAATGAATCTTTAATTAGATTGGAATGTGAATGAGATAATTAAATTTATCGAATTCGTGAAATGATCGAGAATGGAGTATCACCAGTTTTGCTCCAAGCGATTGTTAAATCTTTAATTAGATCTGAACGTGAAATGGTAATTAATTTTGCCTATAACATCGTGGTGTTAGATATGAATTATTACTAGTTTTACTTCATGGGATGAATAGGTTGGGATTGAGAAATAAAATAAATGATTACTTCGGCAAGGATCGCTAATCCCGACTAGTTTGGATAAACCTTAATTTGGTCTGAATTGATATCCAAAGGAAGATTAAAGAATAAATTTAAAAGAATTTATCTTTGATAAAATTAATGGGAACCTTTCCCTAAAGATACGAATATTTGAATAAAGGAATATTCTGGATTGGAATGAGGCGTATGTTGTGTTTTAAAGCACTTATTTATATGTACGCGAGTTATTCAGAAGGACCAGGTTTATCCCATTCTGAATAACTGATTCGACGATATGTCGACAAGGATGACGGTGGTTGAAGACCGGAGGTCTTCACATCATTTGGATGATTATTGATGTCTTGATTGGGCTGTACACCCAAGACGAGGTAATAAGTGGTGATCGTCCAGACGTACTTGGAGATCGACCGGATATGCGAGGACCTCTCTCCTGTATTGGACATATAGGACGAGGAATAAGGTGCCTCCGGTTTCGTTCAGACCCAAAACGAACTTGTAAATGGGTGTGTATCTGACATTGGATTTTATTCTATGTTGATTGATCTCTATTAAATATATATCTGTTTGGCGGCGGAGAATTTATTCTCTTGCTTAACGCCCTTCTCTGAGACGTACGAGCTCGGAGGTTATATACCGATAGACATCAGTCACATGGCGTGAATTTCCTGTATGGAATGCTGAGATGCAAATGATTAAGGCTTCTGTTGAAAAGCAGAGTCTTGTGGTTGATGATCAAAGCACGGCTTTAATATAACATAGCTTTGTGTATAGCGTTAATTCGTGAGCCTCACACCCCAGTGTGAACAAGAAATGGGAGGGACTTCAGGGAGGGCATGCGTTCCCTTCTAGCTAGGAGTGGTGTCATGGTATGGAGCCCAAACATTTTACTCATTTGTATGTTGCATATTATTTGATGGATAGCAAGGCACCTCGGATATATTGGTTACTACGGAGCCGATGGATATTGAGTCATCTGGCTCATTTATGCCCCATAGGGCGGGAAGACACATGTTCAGGGATTTTAATCAACTTAAAATGTGGACCGACCTTGACGATCTAGGTGCAGTTGCGGCTGTTCCTGAGACATGGGCTAGATTGTCTCGAATTAGTAAAGGATGATCCATTTGCCTTGGTTCACAAATGGAATCCAACTTCCAATACGACATTTCGATTTTAATTGTAGAGCCTAGTATGGCGACATGATAGATGGTACCGATGCCGCCTATGATTGATACATTTATATTTGAAGTTGTTATTAACACTATGCACTTATAATAGTATCAAATGATTTTTTTTTTAAACGTACCAAGCATGTTTGGCTATTACAAGGGATATGGCTATTATAAGGGAAAATCCTATCCTTTGGCTTGTGTTGCATTGTGTGATGGGACCTGAGTCTTATAATAGCTTCATTTTTCCAAAAAGCATTGCGCTGTTTTGTTATATGCATTAGTATTCATGGGAGGAAACCCGTTCCGTGTTATACGGCGTGGTCCTTTGATATATCTGATTTTAAAGTAATGTTTTAAATAACTGTTTTAGTTCTCACACCAGTCACATGAATGACCTGGAGTTTATTGTTTTAACCTAAACTATAGGTGCCCCTATTTTCCATACGGGCAGCTAGTAGTTTTGGGTTTTGCAGATATTATATTCAGAGGATCCTGGGTTTACAGCTGGAGCTATATTCGAAACGCTCTGTATCCGTTTATCTCTTTCAGTTGTGTTATGTATTATTTTCCGCTGCTATGTAATGTATTTTAATCTATGATATTTTACAATGTGTAATATTTATTTATACTCTGTTATATTCTTGTACTCTGATGTAAATTGTTGTAATAACAATGAAATGTTCTTCTGTTTGTGTTCTGATTTGTCGTGTTCTCAACTCAATCCGGGCTTTCCTTTACGGGGAAGTTTGGGTCGTTACACGTGGTATTAGAGCTTTGGTTTACAGAGTTCGAGAACAAGACTATTAGAACCGAATGAAAGAATTCATCATAGATTGGTTTAGTAATATCCAATAAGAATGACTCGTTAGTGATGGGATCAATAGTATCCCAGAATGAGTTGGAAGAGTACTATTTATTAAAAATAAAAATGAAAACAAATTTAGTTTCAAATTTTAAACCATATTATATGTATTTGAATATTTATTTTATATTGAATTTGGACAATCAAGTGTATAAAGATTTTAATATACGTCCGATCCACGTGTATATGAAGTCTCAAATATACTGGATGGATATAGAATCACACTCTAGTCGCCCGGAGATGATATTGATGATTACTAGTATCATCATTGTTTATGTTCGAGTTTCGAAAGTGGGATATCTATATATTTCCAATTGACCGGTGTAAGAACCAAAATATAGATAGAATATATTGTTGTGATTTGGCATCAAAAATATGATTTTTGACTATATATATTAAAAATATATGTTTGAAAATTTAATTAACCAATTGTTTGCTGGTTGTGTTGTTTGATTATTAGTGTAACTAATAAAAATATTGAAATGATAATTAATCAAACCAATATGAAAAAAGGTAAATGTAGTCAATTTTGAACTGAGTTGCAAATTGTTTGGAAAAATTGCATGCATGTACATATATATATGTGTGAACAGGTCATAGCATGGAAGCTAAGCAGAGGAATAAAATTGTATGCCCGACAAATAGGTATATGTTTACTAATTTATTGGGTTTGGATGATTTTATGAGCCGATTGGCTTTTTATTTTTATTTTTGGATGATGAGGGCCCTACATGGCTAGTTGTGGTTTTAAATGTCTCCCCGTACAAAGGAGGTTATGGTGGGTGTTAGCCAAATTTTTGAGAAATTAGAAATTCTTAGAAACTAAAAAGTTGAAGAATGAAAGCTAAACTGAAAGTTGAGCTGATTGGTTAAACAACTTTTAGCTCCGTTCCTTTTCTAGGATGAAAAGATTTTAAGTGGGGGAGATTGTAACAACCCAGAAAATCGTAACCAATTTAAACTTTTTATTTTGGCAATTTTAAGGAATTTTGAATATTTAAAATGATTTATTATAAATAATAACAACTAGAAATTTATTTTGAATAGAACTAGAATGTATAAATTTATTTAAATCAAAGTTAAAACGAATAATTTTATTTTAATTATATAACGAGCCTGAAATGGCGCGGTAGTTTGAAAATTCAATTTCAAATTTCAAATGAATGTACAGGATTCAAAATAAACCGAATTTTGGTAAAACCAAAAATATTGGAATCTGTTTGAAAATATCTTTCCAACGAATGTGAAAAATCTAGATTTCATAATGGCAATAAAAAGTTATGTCCAGTTGAAAATTCAGAAAAGTCGCTATGGAATTATATAATATATAACCCTTTAAAATAGCCATTTTGCAAACGATCCGTTTTCGACGAAACCACTTTTGTTGGATCCGAAATGTCAAATTATTGCTATATTCCAATTTTCATAATTTTTGGAATTAATATGTGAGCGTAGTGAATCTAAACATGTTTGGTCAATTCACTTTGAATTTTAATCGACTGGAAAATGACCATTTTTCAAATGGTCTCTAAATTTGATGAAATTAGTTTTGTTAAGACCGTATCGTCAAAACATAGCTAAATTTATTTTTCAGGAATTTTTGGAGTCAGTATGTGGCCCTGGTAAATTAAAACGTGCGTTTGAATTTAAAATATATTGATTTATATTTTAAATTTAAAGAAAAACTGGTCAAAACAGTCAAATCGGCTTACGAAGCATATCCGATTGTGTTCGGAATGGGGGTATTTGGCTAGGGGCGACTTTCGTTGGGTTTGATTTGGAGTTCAGATTGATAAACAGAATTTTCCGAATTAAAATAATAAAATATTATATATAAGGCTAAAATAAAACCCTAGTTCATGATCTCTTGGAAGCCGCCGTCTTCAACATCTCGACGGCTGGGAGCTCCAAAAAAATTCTCTCCTTTTTCTCCTTATCCAGCAATCAATCCACATTGATTTCAAAGGAAAAATTAAAGTGCACTCTGAGATCTCCACAATGATTGGATACGATCGATTTTCATTGCAGGAATCATTCAAAATCGAGGCTCCAAGCCCCGACAGTCACACACAATTCCAGGATCGTGGGGGGCATCGATCTTCGTGCCAATGAGGGGCGCGAGGAGGTGGCGCTTCGGTGCAGCAGGCGATGGTTGCTGATCAGTCTCCGGCGTCCTCAATTGTCGTGCGCAGGGAAACCCTAGGAAGTAGCGAGGTTCGATTTTTAGCAACCTGGAAGAAGAAGATGATGGCATAATTCCCCTAATTAAGGTTAATTACAACCTTAATTAAATTAGTTCAATATTGTTATAAAAATATGAAATTTATATTTATGTTATTGTTGTAAAAATCTTTTTTTTTATATATAACATTGAAATAAAAATTTAATTTTTATATATAACATTGAAATAAAAATCTAATTTTTGTATATGGCACTGAAATAAAAATTTGGTTTTTAAAAATAAAATTAGCATTACTTTTAAAAATATAAATAGAAAATGTTTTAAAAGTAAAATTAGCATTACTTTTAAAAATAAAATTAGCATTACTTTTAAAAATATATATAGCATGATTTTTAAAAATAAAATAGCATCGTTTTAAAACGAAATGACATTGTTTTAAATATAAATAACACGAAATAAAATTGTGATCTTATATATATATATATATGTAGCGATATAAAAATATGATTTTTATAATGTAAACATTGATATAAAAATATGATCTTTCTAATATATGATGCGTTATTAAAAATGTGATTTTTATCTACATAGCGTGGTCATAAAAATGAGATTTTTATATAAACAACATCATAATAAAAATGTGATTTTTATTTATAGATATATATAGCGTTGTTAAAACTATGATTTTTAATATAAAAATCATGTGAGACAGATTGCGATGGAATTGACGGGAAGTTGAACGGAATCCAAACTATCCAATAAAGACTAATGGAGTGGATCCCAAAGGTGAGAACTTCTCAGTCTAATTTATTTTCTAGTCAAATATATATTCTAGGATGTAGACGGTGCTTAGTAGCAGCCGACAACTTTGTATGAAACCATGTTTGGTTGGTTGATTGGTTTATTTGTTTGAATCTGGTTTGGGAAATGAATTGAATTGAATAGAATTGGTATGTATATGGCACGAGCCATTAGTAGGCGAGGGATAAGGCTAGACCTTATTCCGGTTCTAGTATCGCGCAGTTATGCTGCCGAAATTTTCTGTGATAACCCGGAAAATTCCCACCCTTTGAATCGACCATAAGCCACACAGGTCTGACCCAAAGAATGGAAATCTGCGGATACATCAACTTTGGGTATACAACACATTAAAACAAATAACAGAAGACTTTTATAGCACCATAATAAATATTACATCAGAGCACAGAATATATATCAGAATACATTGGTAATAAATACAGCGGAAGAATAAATTACAATAAATTTTATACATTGCAGCGGAACTAATCTCAGTGGAAGGCTATCACATTTTGGCCACAGCTTCAGTCTTCAAACCAGGATCTTTCTTAATATATCTGCCAAATAAGCTACTCGACTGCCCGTGTGGAAAGAGGGCACCCGAGTTTGCAAAGTGAAACAAACTACAGGTCAGTCATGGGACTGGTGTGAGAATTCTTTACTTAACTTATCTAATAAGAAGGCTAATCACAGGTCCACGCCGCTAACGCGGAACGGGTTTACTCCATTGGATTGCCAGTGCATAACTAAAATAAATCGTCAAATAACGCAATGCTTTTTAGAAAAATGAAACCATTATAAGACCCAAATCCCATCACACAATGCAACGCAAACCGGAGGATAGGGTTTTACCTTATAATGATCAAAAGATGCTTGATACGTAAAAACGGTATTGGTGTGTATATATATTTATAAAAACATTTCAGAGTAAATGTATCAATCCTAGACAGCATAGTACCCCATCCTACTATGTCGCCATACTAGTTATACAGTCAAAACCGCAAGGGGCGTATTGGAAATTGGGTTTCCATCAGGAGTCAAGGCTAGGGAGGAGATCCTTACCGATTCGAGACATTCTAGCAATGCCCCAGGATTGGTACTCTGTCCAACCCTTGGATCCTGCAGGGCCGGTCCACACTTACTTTTGTGGATTAGAAATGCCTGAACACACGTTCCCCGGTTCTAGTGAACCTACAATACGGCCGAGGGCGACCGCATAAATCCGAGGCCTCGCAAAAAAAATCCAACAACCACATAAGTAAATGTCTGGGCTCCATACCATGACACCACTTCTAGCTAGAAAAAAACGTGTGCACTCCCTGCGTTCTCTTCTCCCGTTTTAGACTCCACCGGGCTGTGAGGCTCGCGAAGTCACGATATACACAAAGCTATGCCTAAATAGGTTGTGCTTTGATCATCAACCACAAGGCCTGCTTTTCAACAAAGCCTTGATCATTTGCATCTTAGCATGCCACATTGTCAGACCCTACCATATTATTGATCATCTACCAATATATATATAACCTCTAAGCTCATACGTCTTAGAGAAGGGTGTTAAGTGGAGGATAAATTCTCTACCACCAAACAGAAATATATAATCAGTAGCGTTCAACAGTAGAAATGAATACAATGTCAGACACACAATCCACTTACAAGTCCGTTCTGGGTCCGAACGAAACCGGAGAAACCTGGGTGGTTCTCGTATATCCGGACAATCAACACATACGTCCGGACGACTACCACAGAAATCCCTTTAGGGCAGCTACTCCTATCAGAGACCTCAGTAGCAACACATCCATCCGATGTGAAAACCGTCGGTCTTCAACATCGTCTTCATCTTCGACTCTTCTTCGTCGTAATAAATATTCGGAATGTGTAAAACCCGGTCTTTCCGAATAATCAGCGTATTTTATAATTAAAAATCAAGTGCTAAAAGAACACATCCAACGCTCATTCCAATTCAGAATATTCTTTTAAATGGCATATTATTAGGGAAAGGTTGAGACGACCCGATATCCCGTTCAGACGGAAACAAGGGTTATCTTTGGAATATAACACATAAACAGATAATAGCAGAACAGAATTAAATAAATACACCAGATAATGAACAACAGAATATACTGGATAAAAGTAATCATCAGAGTTACACAGTATACAGGATCTTACTTAGTACAAATACAGTTCAGCTATACATAAATGTCTACAGCGGAAATAAACAAAATATGTACAATAGGAGCTGAACAACATAAAAAGAGATAAATGATAGAATCCATCTTCAGCTCCAGCTATCCAGAAAGAACCAGCTAAACCTGAATACAAGGCTGCCCGTGTAGAAAAAGGGGCACCCGAGTTCGAAAGTGAAACAAACTACGAGTCAGTCATGGGACTGGTATGAGAAATCCATTCAACACATATATAGTTTGGCTAATCACAGGACCACGCCACTTTCGTGGAACGGGTTTACTCCATTGGATTGCCAGTGCTTTAAAACAAATCTTTCTTTTAAACATCGCTATGCTTTTTATAAAAATGAAGCCGTTATAAGACTCAGTTCCCATCACACAATGCAACACAAACCGGAGGATAGAGTTTTACCTTATAATGGCCAAAATATGATTGATACGAATAAAACAAAAGCATTTGGTATTATGACTAGTGTTTATATGTTTCAAAAACAATTTCAATCATAACTATCAATCATAGACGGCATGGGTACCATATATCATGTCGCCATATATATATACAATCAAAACCGCACGATGTCGTATTTGGAAATTGGATTTCCGTCATGAACCAAGGCAAAAGATAGTCCTTACCGAATTCGAGACGCTCTAGCCCGCCCCTCAGGCAAGTACTCTGTCAAGCCTTTGGATCGTCAGGGCCGGTCCACCGATGTGGATTAAAATTCCTGAACACTGCGTTTCCCCACCCTTTGGGGTGTAAATGAGCCAACGAATGACTCCATCGGACCCGAATTGCCCGATCAAACCGAGGCGCCTCACAACAGCAACAACCACATAGGTGAAAAGTATATAAATGTCAGGGCTGGTAGGTCACTGACACCACCCTAGCTAGAAAGAAACGCATGCCCTCCCTGAGGTCCTTCTCCCGTTTTAGGTTCATACCGGGGTGTGAGGCTCGCGAATTCACGTTATACACAAAGCTACGCCACACAGGCGGTGCTTTGATCATCACCACAAGACTTTGCTTTTCAACAGGAGCCCTGATCACTGCATCTTAGCATGCCACACAGGCAATTCATGCCATGCGACTGATGTCCGTCGATATACAACCTCTGAGCTCGTGCGTCTCAGAGAAGGGCGTTAAGCAAAAGAATAAATTCTCCGCCGCCAAACAGATGTATATTTAACAGAAATCAATCAACACAGAATAAACTCCAATGTCAGACACACAGTCCATTTACAAGTCCGTTCTGGGTCTGAACGAAACCGGAGGCACTAAATACCTCACAAACCCTTCGATCACCACGTACGTCTGGACGATCACCACTCATTATCCATATTTCGGGATGCCTCCCAATCAGGACCTCGGTTACCATCCAAACGAGGTGAAGATCTCCGGTCTTCGACCATCGTCTTCATCTTCGAATTTCAATCGTCGGTCAATTATTCGAAATGAGAATTAACTCGGCCTTTTCAAATAATTCACGTATATTTAGAATTTCAAATCGATTTATTTCAATGGTTAAATTATTCGACAACACCAATATTGTTCTTTAATGTAATTTTCACCCCAAACACATTCAACCATCAAATACAACATAAATCGAGCAAATTCAGTTTATTTCCACTCCATATTGTTTATGGTATTTTATAACTATTTATCGCTATTTTTATTTATTTTAAAATAGCTAATTTATTCAAAACGACGCTTCGGGCCATAAAGCGGCCGTGGCGCTGTTTTTCTTCAGATTTGATTTACACATATCTGAAAATCTAACCGTTGGATCTTTACAAAATTTACATCATTAGAAAGGTCTTTTCAAAACGAATCCAACGGTTCCAGTTTCGGGAAAATCCGACGGTCGGATCTCCCGGTACAATCGTTTGAAGTTTCGATTTCAAAATACGAACTGCAGCGTCGTTATTCGATTAAATATAATTATATTTATATATATAAATAAATATAATCGTTTCTGGCGTTGTTTTTCTTCAGATTTGAATTAAACATTCCAGACAATCCAACCGTTGGATTTCTACAAAGTTGGTGCCGTTGGGAAGATTATTCCAAGGCGAACCCAACGGTTGAGATTTCGGGAAAATCCGACGGTCGGATTTCCCGTACTAGTTGTTTGAAATCATGGTTTCAAAATACGAACTGCACGGCTTCGTTTCGTTTTAATTTTATTTATATTTATATAAATATAGTTCATTCAATGATTTCCATATCGTTTTCACTTCAAATATTTTTCTAACACCTTAAAATTTTGGAAAATTTCGCCATAACCTCCCCTGCACCGGGAGCATCGGGAAATCGCAAATAGCTTTCCCGGTCCTTCTAATCTCAAAAAGAAAAAGAAAAAGCCAAGCGGCTAGCCAACAGGCTCATAAAATCATCACCCGAACAAAACAGTAAATGTGTACCTATTTGTCGGGCACAAAATTTTATTCCTCTTCTCTAGCCCCTTTGCTGTAACCTGTTCAATAAATATGTATGTACATATATACACAGTTCTTATCATTTATCATTTTCTATTCAACTTCATATTTGATTTCTGTTTGGTTTAAAGACACCATTTATTCTAATGTTACATACATAGGTGCAAATCATTTCATTAGCTAATTAATGAATATTTCATCTCATATATGTTTATTTTGAACAAGTGGCTATTTTTAACACTTCACATTTCAACGATTTATGCATACAATAAAAATGTGATTTTTATTGTAAAACAATTCATTTCAAAACACTATTTTTCTATATAGTGCTTATAGGTGATAAAAATAGGATTTTTATTATAAAACAATTTCTTTTAAAACGAGATTATTTTACACAGTTCATATAGTCGATAAAAGGTGATTTTTATTATCAAACAATTTATTTCAAAATATGAATACCATTCAACACATGAATTTCTAATCAACGAATGAATATCAATTCAACACATGAATGTTTTCTATAGTTTTTATATATAGATAAAAGGTGATTTTTATTATCAAACAATTTATTTCAAAATATGAATACCATTCAACACATGAATTTCTAATCAACGAATGAATATCAATTCAACACATGAATGTTTTCTATAGTTTCTATATATAGATAAAAATGTGATTTTTATATTTAAAACGTGAATACTATTCAACACATGAATTTCTAATCAACGAATGAATATCAATTCAACACATGAAGGTTTTCTATTCAATGAATAAATATAGTTTAAGCATATGAAAATAATTCAAACACACGAATATTATTCAAAATTTCGGCAGCATAACGGCAGGGTAGTTAAAACCGGGACCGTCCCTAGTACGGCTCCTCGCTCTACCTTAAAACCTCGCGGTTTTTGACAAGGGGGATCATGCATCTAGTTCGCACGCAGGCGGCATGTATTTATTTATTTCATTTCCACAAACTAATCCTATGTGGTTTCAACCAAATATTTCACAACCACAAATGGGTATTTTTCAACCACAATCAACCAATATCAATCACAAACAATCCCAAACAACCATTCGCTATCAATCAATTTTCACAACAATTTCAATCAATAAATATCGTCCATGGTTTGTGGACGAGGGGCGTATATATATATATATATATTTATATATAGCAATTCACTTTTATTTCAACACATATATATATAGCTAGAAAAAGAAATTGAAGAGTGAGAAATTCTCACCAATAGCTATCCAATACCACGACTCTTCCTTTATAGAAATCTTCGCCAATCTCGCCTTTTGTCGCTTCGTTGCCCGTATTCTCTACATATGTAAAAATCGAATTTTTACTATGTTATTCAATATATAAAAATCGAATTTTGACTTCGCTATTCAATATATAAAGATTATATTTTTAATATTTCTATGATGTAAAAAATTATATTTTTATTCCTTTAAAAATATAAAAATCATAACTTACTTCTTCTACTTAATAAAATTCCGTCTTTTCTATTTTAAAGATCAAATCTTTTCCTATTTAAAGTTTAAATCTTTTCCTATTTAAAGTTTAAATCTTTTCCTTTTTAAAATTCAAATCTTTTTCTTTTTCAAAATTCTAACCTTTTTCTTTCTATATCTTTTTCTTTTTATATCTTTAAAAAAAAATCAGTATTAAATTCTTTTAAAAAAAGTCAGTTTAAAATGCTTTTAAAAATCAGTATTAAATTCTCTTTTTAAAAAAATCGGTTTTAAATCTCTTTTTTTTTTTAAAAAACAGTTTTAAACCCTAAAATCGAAATTAGTTTTAAACTCTAAAATAAAAATAAAATAAAATACTTACTGTTTCCTGCGAAGAAGGGGGGGGGGGGGGTTGACAGCCAAGCTCGGCGGTCTTCGGTGGTGGCGTCTCGAACGGGGCTCGCGGATTTAGGGTGTCGCGATGGCTTCGGGGGGGTCGGATTGAAGGAGGAGGAGGGATGTAACAACCCGAAAATCTGGGCCAGTTTAAAATTTTTATTTTGGCAATTTTAGCGAATTTTGATTATTTAAAATGAATTATTTTAAATAATATCGACGTGAAATTTATTTTGAATATATTTAGAACGTATATTTTATACGCCGTCGTTAGAATATAAATATTTATATATAATTATAAATAGAATTGAAAATGGCGCGGTAGTTCGATAATTCGATTTCAAACTTCAATTGAATGTACCGGGTGCAAAACAATCCGGATTTTAGTGAAACCAAAAATAATGGAATCTAATAGTGAATATCTTTCCAACGAATCCGAAAAATCAAAAGTTCGTAGCGGGAATCAAAAGATATGTCCAGTTGAAAATTCTGAATAGTCGCTATGGAATTTATATATATTTTATATAATATATAGCCCTTAAAAATAGCCGTTTTGCAAACGACCTCGGATTTCGACGAAACCAGTTTTGTTGGGTCCGTGATGTTAAGTTATTGCTAGATTTCAAATTTCATAATTTTTCGAATCAATATGTGAGCGTGGCAAAGGAAAACGTGTTTTGACCATTTCAGTTGATTTTAATCGACTGGAAATTGGCCATTTTTCCAACGGTCTCAGAATTCGACGAAACTAGTTTTGTTAGGACCGTATCGTCAATACGAAGCTAGAAAATATTTTTCGAGAATTTTTAGAGTTCGTATGCGACCCCGGTAATTTGAAATGTACGTTTAAAATTCAATATAGTGATTTAAATGAAAATTCAAAAGGAAACTGATTCAAACTATCAATTCAGCTTGCGGTACCTATTCCATTGTGTCCGGGATGGGGGTGGTTAGCTAGGGGCGACACTGGTTCGGTTTGATTTGGAGTTTAAATGAAAATTCTCTTTTTAAAAGAAAAATAAAATTAAATAGTTAAAAATATATATACCCTCTCTCTTCTAAACCTAATTCCCTCCCTCATAAAGTCAACCCCTCCAAATCAGAAAAAAACCCGCCTCCTTTTCCATCAACGCCGTCGCCCTCCTCCACGCTGCCACCCATCGAGACCCTCCGGTCCTCCACCCTCGCTTCTCTCACCGCATCTCCTCCTCCTCCACCTCTCTGTCCCTCTCCCCTTCGTTAAGCCGCAGTCCAAGAACCCGTCGCCCTCCAACTAACCCCGCCACCATCGAGCGCCACCTCACCAAGACCGCCCCTCCGACCTGCAAACTCCGACGAAGCCGACGCCCCCCCCCTCTTCGCATTCAGTAAGTTTTTTTTTATTTATTATTTTTATTTTACTTTTATTTTTATTTTAAAGTATAATACTGATTTCGTTTTTTTTAAAGTATAATACTGATTTCGTTTTTTTTAAAGTATAAAAACTGATTTCGATTTTTAAAGTAAAAACTGGTTTCGTTTTTTTAAAATAAAAACTGAATTGTTTTTTTTAAGGTATAAAACAGATTTGATTTTTTTTAATAAGATAAAAAAACTGTTTTTAGAAAAAGATTAAAAAAAACTGTTTTTAGAAAAAGATTAAAAACTGAATTTTTTTTAAAGAATAAAAACAGTTGGTTTTTAAAAAGGTTAAAACTGATTTTAATTTTAAGTTTAAGCAAAAGGTTTAAACTTTAAAAAGATCGGATTTGAAGTCGAGATAAAAATCATATTTTTATATATTGAAAGTCGAGATAAAAATCATATTTTTATATATTGAAAGTCGAGATAAAAATCATATTTTTATATATTGAAAGTCGAGATAAAAATCATATTTTTATATATTGAAAGTCGAGATAAAAATTCGATTTTTATATATTGAACTTTGAACTAAAAATTCGATTTTTATATATTGAACTTTGAACTAAAAATTCGATTTTTATATATTGAACTTTGAACTAAAAATTCGATTTTTATATATTGAACTTTGAACTAAAAATTCGATTTTTATATATTGAACTTTGAACAAAAAAATGTGATTTTTTATATACAGTGTATGCGGACAACGAAGGTGACAAAAAGGCGAAACGACGAAGACTTCTGCAAAGGAAGAGCCGTGGAGCTAGGATAGCTATATGTGAGAATTTCTCACCTTTCAATTTATTTTTCTAGTTATATATATACTAGGATGCAGACGGTGCTTAGTAGCACCCGACACAATCGTCCACAGACCATGGACTTGTTTGTTTGGCTGTTTGGTGATTGATTGCGATATTGGTTTGAATGTGGTTTGTGGTGTGAAAAATCGAATCGATAAATTGGTTAGGATTAGACGTGCGCCGTTATAAGGCGAAGGAGTAAGGCTAGGTTAGACTCTTACTCCAAATTTTGTGGTTTACATAACGAATTGATTTGATTGATGTGTGAATGGCGTGGGCCTTCACTAGACCGGGGATAAGGCTAGGCCTCGTCCCGTTTCTAGTATCGTGCCGTTATGCCGCCGAAATTTTCTAAAATATGTTAGAAAAATAAAAATATCATTTTTATTGAATAAATGAACTTAATAGAAATTCATATGTTGGAATAAAATGTTTTATCGTTAAAAATATAATTTTTTAACGTGAAGTGAATAAAATAGAATATTCATTTACAAACCAGACGGTTTGTTTATGTACACCTATTTGAATGACATTGATTGGGGCGATAAATTTTACACATCGCCCAACAGCACAAATAAAATATGTGTTTGATTGTTTGAAACCCCACACGGGTGTTGGGATGAAATTTGAAGTTCACTCATCCTGATTGATTAAATATGTCGATCGATTGATTGACAGGCTGTTATAAGCGTTAGATATCTATATTTGATGCTTATACAGTGTAGTGCACTTTGGTTGATGGTTGATTATTTTTCAATGCTATTATACATGTGTTGTATGAAAATCCATATAATTAACTTTATATGGTAATTGTTTGGGCCTCATTCCAGTTTTAAAATAGAAATATTCGAAATGGAATATTTGAAAATATCAATATATGAAGCCATGTTGATTAGATTGACGCCATTTTGACGTGAACGATATTTATATCGATTTTAAACGATTTCGAAATGAATTGAATTGAAAACGATTTCGAAATGAATTGAATTGAAAACGATTTCGAAATGAAATGGATTGAAAACGATTTCGAAATGAATTGAATTGAAAACGATTTCGAAATGAAATGAATTGAAAACGAATTCAAACTGAGTTGAAAACGAATTGAAATGAATTCAAATTGAATTGAAATTTGAATTGAATAGAAATGAATTTTAAAACGAATTTATAAAGAAGAATTCAATTTTGATTTGAATTGAAAAGAAAGTTGAAATAGCTTTTGAAACGATTTTAAAACTATTTATATAATTCGTTTTAAATAGAAATCGACGAAATATATATTATATATATTATATATAATATAATGGCCTGAATAGAACGCGCCGCGCCGCGGCAGTTCGCGAATTTCGACCATTTATTTCAAACGGACATTACGGGAGATCCGACCGTCGGATTCTCCTAAAACCGGAACCGTTGGGTTCGTATCGAAAAGAGCTTTCTAACGAATATTAGAAATTTGAAATCTAACGGTTGGATTTGGAATTATGTCCAAATCAAATTCGAAAAAGGTCGCTGTAAGTGCAGTTCGATGGCCGTTGATGGAAATCGACTGTACGGGCCTTGATAAAATTATTAAAAATAGCAATAATTTGTGTAAAATCATAAGAAATGATTTAGAAAGAATTGGGATGAAAAACTCCGTATTTGAAAAGATAAAAATGGATTTTTATCGAAATGAACTAGTTTTGAACTAGAAATATAATTCTATTTATTTTTAAATAAATAAATTGAATTTAAAAAGGGTTTTAAAAATAACCAAAATTTCCAATGATTGCATTGGAGTGGATTTGAATCGAAATTGTCTTCGGAATATTTCGATGTTGGAATTCGTGATTATACAGGTGTTGTTATGGAAATTTGAAAGATATATATATTTATATCGTTATTTCCAATACGACATTTGTTAGTCGTAGAATTTGATATTGAATATAAGCCGATATATTTTCTATTCAGAGCCTTGTATTGAATATCGAATGTGATTTGGGTTTGTCGTGAATGGTGTCTTCACTAACACTGTTCTTGAACCCAGTTGAGAAATGATTAAATCTTTTTATTTAGATTTAATGAAGTGTACCAATTAAATAATATTTAATTGGAATTGAATTGATATTGATTTTTGGGTTTATCGTGAACAGTGTTTTAAATAACACTTGTTCTTTAACCCGATAATTAATGAATGTGATTTGGGTTTGTCGTGAATGGTGTCTTCACTAACACTGTTCTTGAACCCAGCTGAGAAAAGATTAAATCTTTTTATTTAGATTTAATGAAGTGTACCAATTAAATAATATTTAATTGGAATTGAATTGATATTGATTTTTGGGTTTATCGTGAACAGTGTTTTAAATAACACTTGTTCTTTAACCCGATAATTAATGAATGTGATTTGGGTTTGTCGTGAATGGTGTCTTCACTAACACTGTTCTTGAACCCAGTTGAGAAAAGATTAAATCTTTTTATTTAGATTTAATGAAGTGTACCAATTAAATAATATTTAATTGGAATTGAATGGATATTGATTTTTGGGTTTATCGTGAACAGTGTTTTAAATAACACTTGTTCTTTAACCCGATAATTAATGGGATGTGACTTTGGGTTTATCGTGAACAGTGTTTTAAATGACACTGATTCTTTAACCCAGTCACAGATTAAAACTAAGTGGAGTTTTAATGAATCTTTAATTAGATTGAAAAGATCGAGAATGGAGTATCACCAGTTTTGCTCCAGGCGATAGTTAAATCTTTAATTAGATTTGAACGTGAAATTTAGAAACTAACTGTCGGTTAGCTAAGTAGAATGGTTTTCTGGATATTGATCTGATGTTGGTTTCGGCCTTCGGGGTTAATATTTGGGGAATTATTCTCTTGATTAATTTACGGTTAATGACTAATGAGTTGGAATGAGGCGTATGTTGTGTTTGTGTAACACTTTTATAATATATACGCGAGTTATTCGGAAAGACCGGGTTTATCCCATTCTGAATAACTGATACGACGATAAGTCGAAGATGAAGACGATGGTCGAAGACCGGAGGTCTTCACATCGTTTGGGTGATAACTGATGATCTTGATTGGGCTGTACACCCAAGAAGATGGAAACAGTTAGTGATCGTCCAGACGTGCTTGGAGATCGATGGATATGCGGGGTACTAGGTGCCTCCGATTTCGTTCAGACCCAGAACGGACTTGTAAATGGACTGTGTGTCTGACATCGGATTTCATTCTGTGTGACTGATATCGGTTGCATTGGATGGTTTGCCTGTGTGGCATGCTAAGATGCAAATGATCAAGGCTTCTGTTGAAAAGCAAAGTCTTGTGGTGATGATCAAAGCACGGCCTTTGTGGCGTAGCTTTGTGTAACGTTTACCTCGCGTGTTTCACACCCGGTATGAACCAAAAACGGGAGACGGACCTCAGGGAGGACTTGCGTTTCTTTCTAGCTAGAAGTGGCGTCAGTGGTTTTACACGCCCTGACGAGTTTGACTTATGTGGTTGTTGCGGTTGCGAGGCGCCTCGGTTATATCGGTTTCGGCCGAATGCATTCTGGTCGGCTGACGGACCAGACTTACACCCCATAGGGTGGGGAGACGTATTGTTCAGGCATAATAATCCACTCCGTGTGGACCGGCCCTGTCGCTCCAAGGGGCAGTTGCGGCTGTTCCTGAGGCTCGGGCTAGACAGTCTCGAATCGGTTGAGGACTATCTTTTGCCTCGGTTCATAGATGGAAATCCAATTTCCAAATACGTGACATTTGCGGTTTTAATTGTAATCCTATTTATGGCGACATAGTGGGATGGGGCGCTTATGCCGCCTATGATTGATACTTATGATTTGAAGTTGTTTTATGCACTATGCACTTATAATAGTATCAAATGATTTGGTTTTAAACGTATCAAGCATTCTTTGGCTGTTATAAGGGAAAACCCTATCCCCCGGCTTGCGTTGCATTGTGTGATAGGACCTGGGTCTTATAACAGCTTCATTTTTCTTTATTTAGCATTGCGCTGTTTGTTTTATGCACTGGTATTCTTGGGAGGAAACCCGTTCCGTGTTATACGGCGTGGTCCCTTGATTTACCTAACTTTTAGAATAAAGAATAATAACTGTTTTAGTTCTCACACCAGTCCCATGACTGACCTGGAGTTTATTGTTTTAACCTAAACTCTGGGTGCCCCTATTTTGACACGGGCAGCTAGTAGTTTTGGTTTTGCAGATTTATATTCACAGGATCCTGGTTTACAGCTGGAACGATATCCGGAAAGCTTTGTATCCGTATATCTCTTCTAGTTGTGTATTGTATTATTTTCCGCTGCTATGTATTTAAATGTAATTTAAATCTCTGATATTTCTGTGTAATATTCATTTTTACTCTGTATATTCTTGTAATCTGATGCATTGTTGTAATATACAATGAAACGTTCTTCTGTATGCGTTCTGCTGTGGTTTGTTCTCGAACTATCCGACGCTTTCCTTTACGGGGAAGTTGCGGGTCTTTACACGTGGTATCAGAGCTTTGGTTTACAAAGCTAGAGAACAAGACACATTAGAAACATACGAAAGAATTCATCAGATATTGGGTTAGTAATATCCAATTAGAATGACTCGTTAGAGATAGGATCAGTAGTATCCTAGAACGAGTTTGAAGAGTAAATTTTTAAAATAAAAACAAACTTTTGTTTTGAAAATTTAAATCAATTATTCGTATTTGATTATTTATTTATATTGATTAGGACAATCCGATATATAAAGATTCTGCATATATGTCTTGCAAACGTGTATTCGAAGTTTTAATATATTGGGTAGATATAGAATCCCTCTAGTGCCCGGAAGTAATTCTGGTGATGGGGCACTGTCGCCAGTATTTATTTTCGAGCGACGAAAGTGAGATTTCTATATATTTCCTATTGACTGGTGTGAGAACCAAAATTAGATAGGGCCTATTGTTGTGATTTGGCATCAAAAATCTGATTTTTGACTATATATCAAAGTTATGAATTTGAAACTCTAATTCACTAATTGATTGATGTTTGTGTTGTTTGTTTAGTTGTTTGCTAATTTTTAACCATTTTGCCTAATTTGATCAAATATTGAATTGTATTGAAAATTGGTCGCATTTGTTTGCATATACATATATATCATTGAACAGGTCATAGCAAGGAGGCTAGAGAAGAGAATAAAATTTGTTTGCCCGACAAATAGGTACATGTTTAATACATAATTTCCTGAATTGTTTGGGTGATGATGATTTTGTGAGCCTATTGGCTAGCCGCTTGGCTTTTTCTTTTTCTTTTTGAGATCTGAAGGACCGGGGAAGCTATTTGAAATTCCCCGATGCTCCCGGTGCAGGGGAGGTTATGGCGAAATTTTTCAAAAATTTCGGGTGTTAGCCAAATTTTTGAAATTTTAGAAAATTCTCAGAAACTGAAAGGTTAGAGAATGGAAGCCTGATCGAGCGTAGAGTTGATTAATCAAACCACTTTCGACTTTGTTCCTTTTCGGGGACGAAAAGTTTTAAGTGGGGGAGATTGTAACAACCCGAAAATCTGGGCCAGTTTAAAATTTTTTTTTGGCAATTTTAGCGAATTTTGATTATTTAAAATGAATTATTTTAAATAATATCGACGTGAAATTTATTTTGAATATATTTAGAACGTATATTTTATACGCCGTCGTTAGAATATAAATATTTATATATAATTATAAATAGAATTGAAAATGGCGCGGTAGTTCGATAATTCGATTTCAAACTTCAATTGAATGTACCGGGTGCAAAACAATCCGGATTTTAGTGAAACCAAAAATAATGGAATCTAATAGTGAATATCTTTCCAACGAATCCGAAAAATCAAAAGTTCGTAGCGGGAATCAAAAGATATGTCCAGTTGAAAATTCTGAATAGTCGCTATGGAATTTATATATATTTTATATAATATATAGCCCTTAAAAATAGCCGTTTTGCAAACGACCTCGGATTTCGACGAAACCAGTTTTGTTGGGTCCGTGATGTTAAGTTATTGCTAGATTTCAAATTTCATAATTTTTCGAATCAATATGTGAGCGTGGCAAAGGAAAACGTGTTTTGACCATTTCAGTTGATTTTAATCGACTGGAAATTGGCCATTTTTCCAACGGTCTCAGAATTCGACGAAACTAGTTTTGTTAGGACCGTATCGTCAATACGAAGCTAGAAAATATTTTTCGAGAATTTTTAGAGTTCGTATGCGACCCCGGTAATTTGAAATGTACGTTTAAAATTCAATATAGTGATTTAAATGAAAATTCAAAAGGAAACTGATTCAAACTATCAATTCAGCTTGCGGTACCTATTCCATTGTGTCCGGGATGGGGGTGGTTAGCTAGGGGCGACACTGGTTCGGTTTGATTTGGAGTTTAAATGAAAATTCTCTTTTTAAAAGAAAAATAAAATTAAATAATTAAAAATATATATACCCTCTCTCTTCCAAACCTAACTCCCTCCCTCATAAAGTCAACCCCTCCAAATCAGAAAAAAACCCGCCTCCTTTTCCATCAACGCCATCGCCCTCCTCCACGCTGCCACCCATCGAGACCCTCCGGTCCTCCACCCTCGCTTCTCTCACCGCATCTCCTCCTCCTCCACCTCTCTGTCCCTCTCCCCTTCGTTAAGCCGCAGTCCAAGAACCCGTCGCCCTCCAACTAACCCCGCCACCATCGAGCGCCACCTCACCAAGACCGCCCCTCCGACCTGCAAACTCCGACGAAGCCGACGCCCCCCCCTCTTCGCATTCAGTAAGTTTTTTTTTATTTATTATTTTTATTTTACTTTTATTTTTATTTTAAAGTATAATAATGATTTCGTTTTTTTTAAAGTATAATACTGATTTCGTTTTTTTTAAAGTATAAAAACTGATTTCGATTTTTAAAGTAAAAACTGGTTTCGTTTTTTTAAAATAAAAACTGAATTGTTTTTTTTAAGGTATAAAACAGATTTGATTTTTTTTAATAAGATAAAAAAAACTGTTTTTAGAAAAAGTTTAAAAAAAACTGTTTTTAGAAAAAGATTAAAAACTGAATTTTTTTAAAAGAATAAAAACAGTTGATTTTTAAAAAAGGTTAAAACTGATTTTAATTTTAAGTTTAAGCAAAAGGTTTAAACTTTAAAAAGATCGGATTTGAAGTCGAGATAAAAATCATATTTTTATATATTGAAAGTCGAGATAAAAATCATATTTTTATATATTGAAAGTCGAGATAAAAATCATATTTTTATATATTGAAAGTCGAGATAAAAATTCGATTTTTATATATTGAACTTTGAACTAAAAATTCGATTTTTATATATTGAACTTTGAACTAAAAATTCGATTTTTATATATTGAACTTTGAACTAAAAATTCGATTTTTATATATTGAACTTTGAACTAAAAATTCGATTTTTATATATTGAACTTTGAACAAAAAAATGTGATTTTTTATATACAGTGTATGCGGACAACGAAGGTGACAAAAAGGCGAAACGACGAAGACTTCTGCAAAGGAAGAGCCGTGGAGCTAGGATAGCTATATGTGAGAATTTCTCACCTTTCAATTTATTTTTCTAGTTATATATATACTAGGATGCAGACGGTGCTTAGTAGCACCCGACACAATCGTCCACAGACCATGGACTTGTTTGTTTGGCTGTTTGGTGATTGATTGCGATATTGGTTTGAATGTGGTTTGTGGTGTGAAAAATCGAATCGATAAATTGGTTAGGATTAGACGTGCGCCGTTATAAGGCGAAGGAGTAAGGCTAGGTTAGACTCTTACTCCAAATTTTGTGGTTTACATAACGAATTGATTTGATTGATGTGTGAATGGCGTGGGCCTTCACTAGACCGGGGATAAGGCTAGGCCTCGTCCCGTTTCTAGTATCGTGCCGTTATGCCGCCGAAATTTTCTAAAATATGTTAGAAAAATAAAAATATCATTTTTATTGAATAAATGAACTTAATAGAAATTCATATGTTGGAATAAAATGTTTTATCGTTAAAAATATAATTTTTTAACGTGAAGTGAATAAAATAGAATATTCATTTACAAACCAGACGGTTTGTTTATGTACACCTATTTGAATGACATTGATTGGGGCGATAAATTTTACACATCGCCCAACAGCACAAATAAAATATGTGTTTGATTGTTTGAAACCCCACACGGGTGTTGGGATGAAATTTGAAGTTCACTCATCCTGATTGATTAAATATGTCGATCGATTGATTGACAGGCTGTTATAAGCGTTAGATATCTATATTTGATGCTTATACAGTGTAGTGCACTTTGGTTGATGGTTGATTATTTTTCAATGCTATTATACATGTGTTGTATGAAAATCCATATAATTAACTTTATATGGTAATTGTTTGGGCCTCATTCCAGTTTTAAAATAGAAATATTTGAAATAGAAATATTCGAAATGGAATATTTGAAAATATCAATATATGAAGCCGTGTTGATTAGATTGACGCCATTTTGACGTGAACGATATTTATATCGATTTTAAACGATTTCGAAATGAATTGAATTGAAAACGATTTCGAAATGAATTGAATTGAAAACGATTTCGAAATGAAATGGATTGAAAACGATTTCGAAATGAATTGAATTGAAAACGATTTCGAAATGAAATGAATTGAAAACGAATTCAAACTGAGTTGAAAACGAATTGAAATGAATTCAAATTGAATTGAAATTTGAATTGAATAGAAATGAATTTTAAAACGAATTTATAAAGAAGAATTCAATTTTGATTTGAATTGAAAAGAAAGTTGAAATAGCTTTTGAAACGATTTTAAAACTATTTATATAATTCGTTTTAAATAGAAATCGACGAAATATATATTATATATATTATATATAATATAATGGCCTGAATAGAACGCGCCGCGCCGCGGCAGTTCGCGAATTTCGACCATTTATTTCAAACGGACATTACGGGAGATCCGACCGTCGGATTCTCCTAAAACCGGAACCGTTGGGTTCGTATCGAAAAGAGCTTTCTAACGAATATTAGAAATTTGAAATCTAACGGTTGGATTTGGAATTATGTCCAAATCAAATTCGAAAAAGGTCGCTGTAAGTGCAGTTCGATGGCCGTTGATGGAAATCGACTGTACGGGCCTTGATAAAATTATTAAAAATAGCAATAATTTGTGTAAAATCATAAGAAATGATTTAGAAAGAATTGGGATGAAAAACTCCGTATTTGAAAAGATAAAAATGGATTTTTATCGAAATGAACTAGTTTTGAACTAGAAATATAATTCTATTTATTTTTAAATAAATAAATTGAATTTAAAAAGGGTTTTAAAAATAACCAAAATTTCCAATGATTGCATTGGAGTGGATTTGAATCGAAATTGTCTTCGGAATATTTCGATGTTGGAATTCGTGATTATACAGGTGTTGTTATGGAAATTTGAAAGATATATATATTTATATCGTTATTTCCAATACGACATTTGTTAGTCGTAGAATTTGATATTGAATATAAGCCGATATATTTTCTATTCAGAGCCTTGTATTGAATATCGAATGTGATTTGGGTTTGTCGTGAATGGTGTCTTCACTAACACTGTTCTTGAACCCAGTTGAGAAATGATTAAATCTTTTTATTTAGATTTAATGAAGTGTACCAATTAAATAATATTTAATTGGAATTGAATTGATATTGATTTTTGGGTTTATCGTGAACAGTGTTTTAAATAACACTTGTTCTTTAACCCGATAATTAATGAATGTGATTTGGGTTTGTCGTGAATGGTGTCTTCACTAACACTGTTCTTGAACCCAGCTGAGAAAAGATTAAATCTTTTTATTTAGATTTAATGAAGTGTACCAATTAAATAATATTTAATTGGAATTGAATTGATATTGATTTTTGGGTTTATCGTGAACAGTGTTTTAAATAACACTTGTTCTTTAACCCGATAATTAATGAATGTGATTTAGGTTTGTCGTGAATGGTGTCTTCACTAACACTATTCTTGAACCCAGTTGAGAAAAGATTAAATCTTTTTATTTAGATTTAATGAAGTGTACCAATTAAATAATATTTAATTGGAATTGAATGGATATTGATTTTTGGGTTTATCGTGAACAGTGTTTTAAATAACACTTGTTCTTTAACCCGATAATTAATGGGATGTGACTTTGGGTTTATCGTGAACCGTGTTTTAAATGACACTGATTCTTTAACCCAGTCACAGATTAAAACTAAGTGGAGTTTTAATGAATCTTTAATTAGATTGAAAAGATCGAGAATGGAGTATCACCAGTTTTGCTCCAGGCGATAGTTAAATCTTTAATTAGATTTGAACGTGAAATTTAGAAACTAACTGTCGGTTAGCTAAGTAGAATGGTTTTCTGGATATTGATCTGATGTTGGTTTCGGCCTTCGGGGTTAATATTTGGGGAATTATTCTCTTGATTAATTTACGGTTAATGACTAATGAGTTGGAATGAGGCGTACGTTGTGTTTGTGTAACACTTTTATAATATATACGCGAGTTATTCGGAAAGACCGGGTTTATCCCATTCTGAATAACTGATACGACGATAAGTCGAAGATGAAGACGATGGTCGAAGACCGGAGGTCTTCACGTCGTTTGGGTGATAACTGATGATCTTGATTGGGCTGTACACCCAAGAAGATGGAAACAGTTAGTGATCGTCCAGACGTACTTGGAGATCGATGGATATGCGGGGTACTAGGTGCCTCCGGTTTCGTTCAGACCCAGAACGGACTTGTAAATGGACTGTGTGTCTGACATCGGATTTCATTCTGTGTGACTGATATCGGTTGCATAGGATGGTTTGCCTGTGTGGCATGCTAAGATGCAAATGATCAAGGCTTCTGTTGAAAAGCAAAGTCTTGTGGTGATGATCAAAGCACGGCCTTTGTGGCGTAGCTTTGTGTAACGTTTACCTCGCGTGTTTCACACCCGGTATGAACCAAAAACGGGAGACGGACCTCAGGGAGGACTTGCGTTTCTTTCTAGCTAGAAGTGGCGTCAGTGGTTTTACACGCCCTGACGAGTTTGACTTATGTGGTTGTTGCGGTTGCGAGGCGCCTCGGTTATATCGGTTTCGGCCGAATGCATTCTGGTCGGCTGACGGACCAGACTTACACCCCATAGGGTGGGGAGACGTATTGTTCAGGCATAATAATCCACTCCGTGTGGACCGGCCCTGTCGCTCCAAGGGGCAGTTGCGGCTGTTCCTGAGGCTCGGGCTAGACAGTCTCGAATCGGTTGAGGACTATCTTTTGCCTCGGTTCATAGATGGAAATCCAATTTCCAAATACGTGACATTTGCGGTTTTAATTGTAATCCTATTTATGGCGACATAGTGGGATGGGGCGCTTATGCCGCCTATGATTGATACTTATGATTTGAAGTTGTTTTATGCACTATGCACTTATAATAGTATCAAATGATTTGGTTTTAAACGTATCAAGCATTCTTTGGCTGTTATAAGGGAAAACCCTATCCCCCGGCTTGCGTTGCATTGTGTGATAGGACCTGGGTCTTATAACAGCTTCATTTTTCTTTATTTAGCATTGCGCTGTTTGTTTTATGCACTGGTATTCTTGGGAGGAAACCCTTTCCGTGTTATACGGCGTGGTCCCTTGATTTACCTAACTTTTAGAATAAAGAATAATAACTGTTTTAGTTCTCACACCAGTCCCATGACTGACCTGGAGTTTATTGTTTTAACCTAAACTCTGGGTGCCCCTATTTTGACACGGGCAGCTAGTAGTTTTGGTTTTGCAGATTTATATTCACAAGATCCTGGTTTACAGCTGGAACGATATCCGGAAAGCTTTGTATCCGTATATCTCTTCTAGTTGTGTATTGTATTATTTTCCGCTGCTATGTATTTAAATGTAATTTAAATCTCTGATATTTCTGTGTAATATTCATTTTTACTCTGTATATTCTTGTAATCTGATGCATTGTTGTAATATACAATGAAACGTTCTTCTGTATGCTTTCTGCTGTGGTTTTTCTCGAACTATCCGACGCTTTCCTTTACGGGGAAGTTGCGGGTCTTTACAAGGGAGCGAGAGCAAGGAAGAGGGGGGAGAAGATCGGAGGGCGCGGTGGAGGTCTGGTCGACGGTGAAGGCGGGTGGCTGCTGCTGTTGCTTTCTTTTTTTTTTTTTCGAACGAGAATGAATGTGAGGAGAGAGAGAGAAAAAGGGTTTATATAAATATTTATTATTATTAAATTTCTATTTAAAAGTTGTCTTTTTATTCGAAGTCGAAATGGGACCCACCGACTGTCGTCCCTAGCGTTCTACCCCCATTTCGAACACAATGGGATATGTATCGTAAGCTGATTCGATTGTTTCGAATAGTTTCCGTTGAATTTACATTTAAATCCTTATGTTGAATTTTAAACGTACATTTCAAATTACCGGGGTCACATACTAACTAGAAAAATTCCAGAAAAATATTTTCTAGCTTCGTATTGACGATACGGTCCTAACAAAACTAGTTTCGTCGAGAAAAATATCTTTTTCATTTCCATGTAGTCCAATAAAAATGAAATATTTATTTAGTTCAACGATTGTGCACAAAATTCATGTTTTCATGTAAAACATGAAAAAACGAGATTTTGGTGCAAAATCTCCAAACCAAATAAAATTCACTTTCATGAACAACAATACAAATTATAATTTTTTTTGAAATATAAGTTTTCATGAAATTTAATAAGTAAAGAATGAATCTTAAATTTGCGCATAAACATCAATCTCCGTTGATTAAGCCAAATCACATCAACAACGTATGCAACAACAATTTGACAATAATAACCCAAACAACAATCACCAATTTCAATCATACATCGCCAATTCATTTTTGTGTACATACAAACATCAATAACACAAGGCAAGAAATAATTAAATTAAAAGATTATAAAAAAAATAATATAATCTCACCGTTTCATCTCTGGTCTATTTCATTGTATAGATCCGGTCGAAGCGAATCCAATGCATCTAAAATCATCTGATTTCGTTTTTTGTTTAATCTTAACCCAAAATTTAGGCCATCTTCTTCTTCGTTCTGATTTCCAGGAAGACACGCACAAAAATTCCACCAATCTTCATCATTGCTGCAACAAAAGCCGTTCCCCTGAGACCCATCCGCTGTCATGACGACGAAGCCCATACACTAACCACCACCGCCGATTTGCCTCTGACTTCAGCGCCTTAGGGCGCGAGATCCTCTCAATCCGCTCATCATAATTCAATCATGACCGTTGATGTTGGAGGTCATGTCATGCTCTTCGATTTTCCATTTATTTATTTATTTTTGAGTTGATGAATTCTTTGAGTAGATTAGGAGAGAAAGAAAGAAAAAAGGAGAAAGGGAGAGTGTAGCCATAGATTTTAGAAACGGTGGCTGCTTTATTTATGAAATTAGGGTTAAGGAAGTGAAAGGATATTATATAGTGGAGGAAATTATTATTTTTATTCCTTTTAATTAATATTTTTATTTATTTATTTATTTATGATGTCTGCAAATTGTAAATATAAAGAGAATAGAGAATAAAAACAAAAAAGGGGGGGTGGAATAAAGGGAATAGTTTTATATCTAAAAATGAATTTGATTGATCATTAGAAGAGGAGAGAGAGTAGAGAATAAATGTGCCAGTTATTTCCCCCAAATGCCTCTTTGTATTTATAAACAAATTAAATGCTTGCCCTTTTTTTTCTAATTGTTTAAGTTAAGCAACTTTTTAAATTTCAAAACATGCAATAATAAATATCATAATTTAAGGAACCTATTTAGTTGCAAGAAAGAATAAGAGAAAGAGAAATAGATATATACATATAGTTGATTTAAAGGAAAGAAAAAGAAAAAAACAAAATATTGGAAAACTGAACAGAAAAAAAAAAGAGAAAGAGAAAATAAGAATGTAATTAATGCACAGTTTATTGTCTCCAAAAGTTATTGAATGGGAAACGTTACTTTATAATAAAGAAGAAGCTGCATGAGATAGAAATGGAAAAGAAAAGGAGAAGAAGGAAATATGGTAAATATACAGGAAGGGACAAACAAAATGAATGCATCATTTATTGTTTAATGACGACTATAAGAAAGTTATGTGATTTTTTTTTTTTACACATATGTATATATTTTGATCATCCACAAAACTGCATTAGTTAAGAAACACACATTTAAATGCACCATACATATACATGTAGAATGTAATTAATTTTTATTTATATATTTAATGTATTAAACGAAAGCCTTTCGCTTCCTTTTTTATTAAATGCACACATGGATATATTATACAAAATAATTTTCATTTAAAACGGATGCATATGAAAGGAAGACAGATATCAAAGAAATAAAAAAGAAAAGATATGTAAACATGCAGATGCATGAATGTAGAAATAAAAGAGAAAAGAAATTTAAACATGCTGATGCATGAATGTAGAAATAAAAAGAGAAAAGAAATTCAAAATATGCAGATGCATGAATGTAGGAATAAAAGGAAAAAGAAGTGTAGACATGCAGATGCATCAATGTAGAAATAAAAGAGAGAGGAAATGTAAACATGCTGATGCATGAATGTAGGAATAAAAGGAAAAGAAATGTAAATAAAATGAGGTGCATGTAAATGTTAATATTAACCATTTCCTATTGTAATTTTTTTTCATCATTATTATTATTTATTAAATATTTTAATTTAATAACAGATTTTTTTTTTCTTTTCATTCATTCATACGTCGCAGCGTCGACGAAACTAAATATTTCGCCGTTACTATTTAAAATAAACTATTTTAAATATTAAAAACCCACTAAAATAATTGAAATACAAATTTTAAATTCGGCCCAAAATTCCGGGTTGTTACATTTCCTAAAAATGTTAGAACAATTTTTATTGTATAAATGAACTGTATAAAATATTCATTAGTTGAAATAAATATTTTATAATTAAAAATATAATTTTTAACGTGTATATAAATAAAACAAATATTTATTTACAAATCAGACGATTTGTTTATGTACACACATTTAACTGATATTGATTGGGATGATATATTTTACACATTGCCCAACTACACAAATATAAATCAGTGTTTGTTATTTGAAAACCCCGCATGGGTATTGGGATGATATTGGACATACACTGATCCCAATATTTAGTTGTATGTCAATCGATGGGTTGACAGACTGTTGTAAGCGTTAATTATTCATATTTAACGCTTATGCAGTTGAGTAATGCACTCTGGATGATGGTTGACTGTGTTTGATTATTGTTGTGTACATGTGTGTATAAAATCCATATAAAAAAATTATATGGTAATTGACTGTGTCTGATTCCAATTCGGAAAGAACAAGTATTTTAAATCAAAGAATATTTTAAAATGATGAGTAATGAATAATTTAAATTAACTAATATTTTAAAATAATATTCAGTAATGGATCAAAATATGGTTGTGATGTCCGATTTGGGATGGACACGAAAACATTTAAATATATAAAACTGTGTTGATTAAATTAACGCCATTTGGACGTGAACGATATTTATATCGATTTTATTCATTTTTATAATGGATATCAAAAAGGAAGTGATTTCACAATCTAATGTTTTGAAAGTATTATCATTTGTATATTAATGATAAGGAATATTCAATTTTGATTTAAAATTGAATATGAAGTTGAAATATTTTTTAAAACGAATATAAAATGATTTATAAAATACGTTTTAAATGGAAATCGATGAAATATATATATATAGTATATATATATTATATATTATATGGCCTGAACAGAACGCGCCGCGCCGCAACCGTTCGCGAATTTCGACCATTGACTTCGCATGGACATTACGGGGGATTCGGCCGTCGAATTTTCCTAAAATCATAACCGTTGGGTTCGTATTGAAAAGAGCTTTCCAACGAATATAAGAGATTTGAAATCTAATGGTTGGATTTGGAATTATGCCCAAATCAAATTTGGAAAAGGTCGCTGTAAGTGCAGTTCGATGACCGTTTATGGAAATCGACCAAACGGGCCTTGATAAAATTATTAAAAATATCAATAATTTATGTAAAATCAGAATAAATGATTTGGAAAGAATTGGGGTGAAAAATTCCACATTTGTAAAGATAAAAAATATATTTTTAACAAAATGATCTAGTTATGAACTAGAATTAAAATCCTATTATTTTTAACAAATTGATTGGACTGAGAATGGATTTTAATATGACCAGAATTTCCAATATATGAATTGGAATGAATTTAAATCTAAATTATCTTCGAAATATTTCGATATTGGATTCCGTAGTTATACAGATATTGTGGAGGAATTTGGAAGATATATATATCGTTATTCCTAATACGATATTTGTTGATTTCAGAATTTGATATTGAATATAAGCCGATATATTTTCTATTCAGAGCCTAGTATTTAATATCAAATGGGATTTTGGGTTTGTCGTGAATGGTGTCTTCATTAACACTGTTCTTAAACCTAGTTGTGAAAAGAATATATTTTCTAATTAAGATTATTAGAATTTCCAGTTAATTAACATTTAATTGGAATAAAATGGAATGTGAATTGGGTTTATTGTGAATTGTGTTTTTAACGACATTCGTTCTTTAACCCGATTTATAGTGAAATGTGATTTGGAATTTATAAATCTTTTATTAAGATTTAAAGGAAATTTTATAAAGTAAAGTTTTCCAATTTAATACAATAAACTGGAATGGAATGGAATTCAATTGGATAATAATCGAATTGAGCTTCTGTCGAGGAAGACGATTAATATATATGGAGTTTAAAAGGCTTTGTCGTTATACCATTTATATTATTGGTTGGACATAGAAGTTTATATCGATTGTATATATTGATCTATTTTTCGTGAAGATTCCATATTTAATTGAATGGGATTTTGGGTTTACCGTGAACTGTGTTTTAAATGACATTAGTTCTTTAACCCAGTTAAAGATAAGATTAATTTCTTAACTTTGAATAATCATTAAGTAATGATTTTTGAGATTAAAACTGAAATAGAGTTTTAGTGAATCTTTAATTAGATTGGAATGTGAATGAAATAATTAAATTTATTGAATTCGTGAAATGATCGAGAATGGAGTATCACCAGTTTTGCTCCAAGCGATAGTTAAATCTTTAATTAGATTTGAACGTGAAATGGTAATTAATTTTACCGATAACACCGTGGTGTTAGATATGAAGTACTACCAATTTTAATTCATCGGATGAATAGGTTGGGATTAGGAAATAAAATAAGTGATTACTTTGGTAAGGATTGCTAATCCCGACTAGTTTGGATAAACCTTAATTTGGTTTGAATTGATATCCAAAGGAAGATTAAAGAATAAATTTAAAAGAATTTATCTTTGATAAAATTAATGGGAACCTTTCCCTAAAGATACGAATATTTGAATAAAGGAATATTCTGGATTGGAATGAGGCGTATGTTGTGTTTTAAAGCACTTGTTTATACTTGTTTATATGATACGCGAGTTATTCAGAAAGACTGATTCGACGATATGTCAATAAGGAAGACGGTGGTTGAAGATCGAAGATCTTCACGTCGTTTGGATGATTACTGATGTCTTAATTGGACTGTACCCCCAAGACGAGGTAATAAGTGGTGATCGTGCAGATGTACTTGGAGATCGACCGGATATGCGAGGACCTCTCTCCTTTGTTGGACATATGGGACGAGGAATAAGGTGCCTCCGGTTTCCTTCAGACCCAGAACAAACTTGTAAATGGATGTGTGTCTGACATTGGATTTTATTCTGTGTTGATTGATCTCTATTAAATATATATCTATTTGGCCGCGGAAAATTTATTCTCTTGCTTAACACCCTTCTCTGAGACATACGAGCTCAGAGGTTATATACCGATAGACATCAGTCGCATGGCGTGAATTGCCTGTGTGGCATGCTGAGATGCAAATGATCAAGGCTTCTGTTGAAAAGAAGATTCTTGTGGTTGATGATCAAAGAATGATTTTAATATAACATAGCTTTGTGTATAGCGTTAATTCGCGAGCCTCACTCCCCGATGTGAACCAGAAACGGAAGGGACTTCAGGGAGGGCATGCGTTTCCTTCTAGCTAGGAGTGGTGTCATGGTATGGAGCCCAGACATTTTACTCATGTGGATGTTGCATATTATTTGATCGATAGCAAGGAGCCTCGGATATATCGGTTATTACGAAGCCGATGGATATTGAGTCATCTGGCTCATTTACGCCCCATGGGGCGGGGAGACGATGTGCAGGGATTTTAATTCACTTAAAATGTGGACCGGCCCTGATGATCTAGGTGCAATTGCGGCTGTTCCTAAGACATGGGCTAGATTGTCTCGAATTAGCATAGGATGATCCCTTTGCCTTGGTTCACAGATGGAATCCAACTTCCAATACAACATTTCGGTATTAATTGTAGAGCCTAGTATGGCGATATGATAGATGGTACCCATGCCGCCTATGATTGATACATTTATATTTAAAGTTGTTTTTAACACTACGCACTTATAATAGTATCAAATGAATTTTGTTTTAAACGTACCAAGCATGTTTGGCTATTATAAGGGAAAACCCTATCCTCCGGCTTGCGTTGCATTGTGCGATGGGAGCTGGGTCTTATAATAGCTTCATTTTTCCAAAAAGCATTGCGTTGTTTTGTTATATGCACTGGTATTCTTAGGAGGAAACCCGTTCCGTGTTATACGACGTGGTCCTTTGATATATTTGATTTTAAAGTAAAGTTTTAAATAACTGTTTTAGTTCTCACACAAGTCACATGACTATCCTGAAATTTATTGTTTTAACCTAAACTCTGGGTGCCCTTATTTTCCACACGGGCAACTAGTAGTTTTGGGTTTTGCAGATATTATATTCACAGGATCCTGGGTTTACAGCTGGTGCTTTATTCGGAACGCTCTGTATCCGTTTATCTCTTTCATTTATGTTATGTATTATTTTCCGCTGCTATGTAATGTATTTTAATCTCTGATATTTTACAATGTGTAACATTTATTCATACTCTGTTATATTCTTGTACTCTGATGTAAATTGTTGTAAAAGCAATGAAATGTTCTTTTGTTTGTATTTTGATTTGTCGTGTTCTCAACTCAATCCGGGTTTTCCTTTACGGGGAAGTTTGGGTCGTTACATTCTTCCTCCGAGTCTCGGTTCCCGCATCAACGAATGAAATTCAGTCTTAACAACAATGCCGATGTCCGCTCTAATGCTGACACTAATGGTCACAACTACGAAATTGACAATGGAAATGGGAATGGTGATAGAACCATCGTCACCTATAGCGGGGGCATACATCACCATGATCGATCCCGGTTGTTCATCAACGATGAACCGTGACCGATTAACTAACCCCCTCCTCGATAGAACCCAACTATTGTTGTTCAGAACTTGGATTCCGCAATCCCGGCACATCAGCAGTCCCAAACCACTCAAGATCAGGATGAATGTCAGCTCGCTCACGCTCACCAACCACGCCGAAATCAGGCAATCGATGTCGATGATATGGAAGAGGATGATCCCGACGTTCATCATAGAAGGCGTCCACGGAATAGAACTTTCGAAGTTTGCCGAAACTGGATTCCACCGGAAGACGTCCATCCTGTATATCTCCCCGACATGGTCCGGAGGATCGTGAGAGATATGCGGGGAAACGCCAACAACTCGTAGGATAACCACCTGAGGCGTAACCCCTTTACCAGAGCCGTCCACGAAGCCGAGTGGTCCCGACATTTTAACATGCCACAAATGACACTATATGACGACATGACTGATCCCTGCGCTTTCCTGAACCGATATGAATGGCAGATGGACTCCAACTGAGCCACCGATGTCGTGAGGTGAAAATGCTTCCCATTTGCCTTGGCAAGCACGAATTTGCTTTGGTTCTCTCGCTTTCTGCTCTATTCTGTCAACACCTTTGGCCAACTGGCCATGAAATTGGTAAAACAGTTCAGAATGCACGTTCTAACTCCGAAGAACGCTCTTACCATTTCCAACCTATATTACGGTCCCATAGAGTCTCTCAAAATCTATCTCGAGCGATTCAATACTGCCCTCGCCGAGATCCATGATCCTGAACCCCATACCATGCTTTTTCAGCTAGCCAAGGGTGTCTTCCCTACCTCCAAATTCAAAGCCTGGATAAATAGAAAACAACCCAAGAATTTGTAGTTTTTTTACGAAAAGGCGGTGCAGTTTTTGTGCTAAGAAGAAGCAAGGTGTAGCAGAGCTTCGAGAGCCAACCACTCCAACAACCCACAAGCTAGCATTGTCGATGACAACATCAAAGGAAAATAGGTCAGAGAGTCCTCCGACAAGGGGAAGGGAGCAATTCCCTAGAAGCCGAAGTCGAATCCTAGGTGGTTGCAACAACAATCAGACTCCACCAGACACCAAGAAGCATGACCGCTATCAAAATTATAGGAACTACACTCCGTTGAATTGTGACATGGAGACCATATACCTAGAAACATGTAATACGCTCCAGTACAAAAAGCCTCACCCAAGGGAAACCACCGACCGTGAGAAAAACTCCACCAAATAATGTTGGTTTCATGACATGCATGGGCACAACATGAATGAATGCTGCCACCTCAAGGATTCCATTGAGAAGCTCATCTGCGAGAAACTCGTGGAACAATACGTACAAGATCTTGTTAATCTTGAAGCAACTACAGGTCCATCAATGCCCGGTCCCCCAGCTCCTACCAATGCGGCCCCAGAGCCATCCAATCAAAGGTCACATGACATCGTGATCAAAAATATTTGTGGTGGGCCTCACTCCTCGCATGATAGCTTCCGCCAGATGGAGGAGTATGCCAACTCTATCAAGCTTGCCACATGCAAAGCCTGATCAACCCTGGATGAGTCAGTTACCGCGAAAGTTCAGAAGACAATGCGGGATGATATAGCATTCCGCGAGAGGGAATCTATGGGAATTGAGATCCCAACTATAGACCCTCTTGTCATCTCCGCTCAGATTGGCCTAGCTTTTGTCCGAAGGATTCTCATCTATTCAGGAGTTCAATCAATATCATCTTCAAAGCGACCCACGATCAGATGAAACTAGAGGCTAAAGACTTAAAGCCCTGCCATGCCATGATCCACGACTTCAATGGATCCTCCAATCACCTTGTCGGTATGGTAGACCTCCCCATGGAACTCTAAGAAGGGGATCGAAGCCGGGTCCTAATCCTCACCTTTGTGGTCATTGATGTCATATCCTCGTATAATGTTTTCTTTGGGCGACCTTTTCTCGTAGAAGTCCGAGTCTGCATGTCACCATGGTCTCAAATGATGAAGTTTCAAATAGAGAATGGAATCACCACTAGGGATTGCTACCTCATAGAATGGAAAAATGCGCAAAACAAGGACAAAGGAAAGATGATGTCTCCACCTTCTTGCGCCAAGACCATCCCCGCATAGCAATCAAAGGCATCTGAGTCCTGGATTAGGCGCCACTCCGACGATCTCGATCCAAGGGAGGACGAAGAGCCCAATCTCCAAAGGGATACCCCAGTAGAACTAACAGTGGATGTTCCGATCAGCCCCGACGACCCGACAAAGGTCTTGAAAGTTGGATCGCATCTCCACCCACAATAAAGGAGGATCTCATGGAATTCTTAAGGGCTAACCTCGATGTGTTCGCTTGGACACACTCTGATATATGTGGCATCGATCCAGGAGTCGCTTTCCACAGGCTCTTCATCAACCCCTGCAGCTTCCAATCAAACTGAAACATCGATTCTTAGGGACCGAAAGATCAACCTTGCTTAAAGAAGAGGTGTATAGGTTACTCAACAACGGCTTTATCAGAAAAGCCTTCTGCCCCGAATAGGTTTCCAACCCCGTCCTGGTCAAAAAAGCAAACGGCAAGTGGCGAACGTGTGTCGATTTCTCCGATTTAAACAACACATGTCCAAAGGACAATTTCCACTTCCAAAGATCGACAGCTCATTGATTCAACCGCCGGATACCTGCCCTTGTCTTTCATGGATGCCTACTCAGGCTACAATCAGATCGTGATGTATATCCTGGGCCAAGACCACACCTCCTTTATAACCAACCACGGAATCTACTGCTATCTCGTCATGCCCTTTGGTCTTAAGAACATAAGAGCCACCTATCAACAACTGATCAACTTCCTTTTCAAGGACCAGAGTGGGAAATACATGGAGGTATGCGTGGACAATATGCTCGTAAAATCGAGAATATTGAATGACCACGTCCAGGACCTCGCCGAAATGTTCGACGTCCTTCGTAGATATAACATGAAACTCGATCCCTTGAAATGCTCGTTCGACGTTGCATTGGGAAAATTCTTAGGTTTCATCGTCAATTCGTTGGGCATCAAAGCCAATCCTGATAAGATCAAAGCTATCCAGGACATCCAAACTCCCGGGAGCATCAAAGATGTTCAAAGTTTAAACAGGAAGGTCGCTGCTCTAAGTTGGTTCATCTTAAAGGCCACCGACAAATGCACTCCCTTTTTCGACCTGCTCTGGAAAGGGAAGTGCAACTTCTCATGGACACCGGAATGTGTTACCGCATTCCAGGACATCCTGAATCACTTAGAGCGACTACCTATCCTTTCCAAACCCCTGGATCATAAAGACTTATATGTTTATTTGGATGTTTCTTCGCAGGCAATCAGCTCAGTGCTCGTATGCATAGAAGACCATGTCCAATGACCTGTTTACTACATCAGCAAGAGGCTATCAGGGGTAGAGAAGAACTATCTTAAGCTCGAAAAGCTGGCCTACTATTTGGTAATCTCTTCCCAGAAGCTACGACCTTCCTTTCAATCTCATCCCATCAAGGTTTACACGGACTATTCCCTCCGATAGGTCCTTTAAAGGCCCGAGGCATCTGGATGGCTCCTTAAGTGGAACATAGAGCTGAGCCAATTCGAGATCACTTACATTCCTCGATGAGCCATCCTCGGACAATCCCTTGTAGACATTATAGTAGAGTTCACCGCCCCGAAAGAGCTTCCTCCCGAGGATACCGAAATTCTTGAGATGCAATGGAAACTTTTTGTAGATGTATCCTCTAATTATTGAGGTTTTGGCGTCGGAATTGTGCTTATAACTCCTGAAGAACAGCCAATATGCTACGCTCTAAAGCTTGACTACTCGGCTACCAACAATGATGCGGAATATGAAGGTTTGATTGCCTGACTCACTATTGCAATCAAACTTAACATCAAAGCGGTCCTGATCTACTTTGACTCGTAGCTTATCATTCGCCAGGTATAGGGCGTACTTCAAGCCAAAGGGATACGACTCGCTATGTACCTCTCCCGGATCCAAGAACTCCTTACTAGCTTTGACCACTACACCATCGCGCTCGTTCCTTGAGAACAAAACAAGAAAGCTGATTCACTGGCTAAGCTGGCAAGATCCGGGGATGCACAACCTATGGGACTTGCCCCCTTCGAAGTGCTCTACTCTCCAAGCATCGACCAACTACATACTGGTTCGGTAGCAACGGCGAAGACGGACCCGAGCCTGAATTGTGGATTACGCCAATCAAAAATTACCTGCAGTATGGAATCCTCCCTGATCGCTATAGCGATAGACGAGCACTCACCCGCAAGTCATCTCGCTACATCATACTAGTTGGGGTGCTCTACCTAAGAGGATTGTCCATTCCGTTACTCCAATGTGTAGTCCATGGCGACGCCGACCGTGTGTTGACAGATATACACGAAGGCGAGTGTGGTAACCACACCGAGGGCCAAATTTGGCCAATAAAGTTATCAGATATGGATATTTTTCACCAACTCTCGACCGGGATGCCGCAGATTATGCCCGCAAGTGCGAAAATGCCAAAGATTCTCAAAAATTCCAAGAGCCCCGCCTGCCGAGCTGACGCAAATGGTCAGCCCTTGTCTATTCGCCATGTGGGTAATAGACATCATCAGGACCTTCCCGATGGCAAGAGGGGGGAATGCTATGCTATCGTCACAGTCGATTATTTTACCAAATGGGCAGAGGCCGAAGCCCTCGCCACAATCGCTACCAAGAAGGTAATCAACTTCATCATCTGCAATATTATCACTCAATATGTAGTCTCCCAAGCCATCGTCTGTGATAACGGGACCCAGTTCGAGAGCGCCAAGTACAAAACTTTATGCCGACTACACAACATCGAGAAGAGATTTTCAACAATGGCCCATCCTCAGGCCAATGGGCAAGTCGAGCTGTCAACAAAGTAATCAAATCCATCATCAAGAAGCTTTTGGAAAAGGCAGGAGGTTTGTAGGCTGAAGAACTCCCTCTAGCCCTATGGGCCTACTAGACCACCAACAAGTCATTGATTGGCCACACCCCTTTCGCTCTTGCCTATGGATCCAAAGTTGTCATCCCCATTGAGCTAAAACTTCAATCCCACCGAGTTAACTATTATGATCCAAAGACGAACCAGGACCTACTCATGGAATCACTTGACTTACTCAATGAGAAAAGAAACGAAGCTGAACTCATAGCTGTCGCTCAGCACCAATGAGTTGCCCGATACTTCAACTCTAGAGTCCATCCCAAGGACCTCAACATCGGCGGCCTCATCCTGAAATGGATCTTTCCCACACTGATTGGCTTCAGTCCTCGATGGGAAGGTCCGTACGTCATACAACGGAGGCTTCGAGATGGGACCTTCAAGCTAGCAATTGTCGATGGTGCTGAACTCCCTAGGGCATGGAACAGTGAACATATCCGCCGCTACTTTACACAACTTAGTGTATAGATTTTCCGCTTTCCAACAATGTTTTGTTTTCTTTAACAATTCAAGGCATTGTAAAAGCTGTTACTGGCAAAGTTAGTAGTAAAGATATTGTTCAGTTCTCTGTGCTCTTGATGTGTTTACTTCTTACGTAGTATGTTTGGTTGACAATCATAACTAGCTTGCACGCACGAACACACTATCTCGGGCCGACACCCCGAGCGCGGGAGCGGGTGCTGCCACTTGGGTCTCGAACAAAAGACAAGGTCGGGTACAAACTACTCTGGATCGTCATCTCGAGCACGGTAGATGGTACCTCCACTCAAGCCTCGAATAAACAACGAGACTGAGTATAAATAACACCATTGGGTCCAGAACCAATGATGAGACCGAGTATATAATCGTTCCGCCACCCTGTCTCTGGACTTGGGTGTAGCCCATCGGCCCAGTTAGTGTGAAACCGACCATTCCCGCAGCTCCAGCCGACCCATCGGGAATGAATCTGGGAACCACTCGAACCTCAAATTAACGACGAGGTTGAGTATAAATCGTTTCTCCACTTAGTCTCCGGACTTGAGGGAAGCCCATCGGCCAAGCTAGTGTGAAACCAACCACTCCCGCACCTACATCCGACCTTCCGAGTCTGGATTCGGGTACCATTCGACGAATTAATGACGCTCCCGAGCTCTAAATCTGAACGGACGACGGGAGAGCCAGAAAGGATGACACCACAACGTCCACACCTTCTCACTACTTAGGACCAACAACCTCCGGGAGGTCCAAGAGGGAAGACACTTAGCCCAGATTCCGCATGACTCGGGAACCCTAAACAAAGGAAAACCCGAGAGCACCTAACAATACATAACCCTCTAGTCAAATTTGTTTAAGTGTAACAATAAGTGCACTTGTGCAAGTACAGGACGCTGAAAAGCATAAGATGAACATTTGAACACTTAACATAAATGCGACATAATAAGGGGTAACTAGTGTTTTCATTCACACACAAAAAGCGAACTACATACTTCTAAATATACTTTCATTCTAATGACGTGGCATATATGAAAACCACACTACTCTCTAAAACACCAAAAGCGAGGGCTGTACTTGCGTACACTGTCAGCCTACATAACCAAAATACCCATAGCATCTATGACAACCATTAAGACTAATCATCTTTCTTCTTAATTTTCCCTTTCTTAACATATTCGACGCTAGGCGGGTCACTGCCATCGGTTATGGACCTCTTCCTTCCCAAGCTACCCCGCCTTTTCCTCCTTTGCTCTTCACCGGAGTGACAGACTCGTGTGATACCAATGTACGCTTCCTGACATCATCTTCACCACTAGCTATCTTTGTAATCTCCATGGGAGGAACGATCTGCAGTGGTTTGGGAGCGGTATCCAAAGCAAGAGCCACCACAGCCTCGTTTCCACCTCGGGATTTCTTGGTCTCAAGTAATGCCTTCTTCTTAGCCTCTTCGGCAGCCTTCCCATCGATTATCTTCTTGGCTTTGAGCTTAACGGCGTCATCTTCCTTAAGCTTCTCATAGGTCTTTGCGACCCTTAGCTTAATGTTATTTGCAATCCTCTTCTTTGCCAACTCATCGGCGACCTTCTACACTGGAACCGTGCTCTCAGCTTTCTCTTCAGCCTTCTTCCTGGCCTTCTCCTATGCCTCATGAAGAGCGATCTCATCCTGCTTCCTCTTCTCTTCTACCTCCTCGGACTTGGCTATCATTTGGGTTTGTTGAGTCCGTACCAATTCATGCATCGTCTGCATATTGGCCTCTACCGCACCCGTGAACTGAACACTCTGGCCATCCAACACCTCTCCTTCCTCTAAAACATCCTTGTAAATACCGGAGGCCAAATCCACGTCCGAGAACGTATCCATGTGGCCGGTTTCCTCTCTAAAGTGAATTCTCTGTAGTCCTAGCCCAGATTCAGACGGTTGAGGAATCGCGGAGGCAGAGCCTGCTGCTGCTTCAATTCCAAGGGGGGCTGCACAACAAAACTGAAACTATTTAGTTTTTGAGAACTTAGCACTCTCATCCCTTTCAGGTATCTATGGAAATGAAAGTTTACCTCCGATAGCATGCGACGCAAGTATGATAGGAAGAGTGCTCTCTGTCGTAACAGAAGTCGATCCCACTGGCCCATAGCCAGGATGCTCAGGATGATACTCAATCGAAACATGAAATGGGACCGTAGGACCACTTGTTGTAGTAGACACCAGGGATCGCAGGTGGCAAGTAATTCCTTCTACGAACTCTTGAGCAACTATCACGCTCTTTGTCGCTAAAGACTTCCCCATCTCAGCAGCATGCTTCGCCAGTCTTTCCTTCTCAACATCTTCCTCTAGTAATCTCCTCCCATCCTCTAGGTTTTTACACTCATCGTTAGTCAAGAGGTCTTCCATGAGTTTTCCCTCATCTAGTGACTCCACTCTTACTTGTTGTAACTGAGCCTCATATGGTACAAGCTTCTCCCGTGTCTTAGCCAGCTCCCATGAGTAATCATCAAGCCATGAGATCCCAGGAACTTCAATGTCTTGACAAGCATACCTCAAATGGGTTCCTCCAGCGATTCTTCTACCCTGGCCTCAGTTTCTGCAATCTCCTGTTTTAGTTCCTCCACCTACTTTGGTGCTCAGCTTTCATCCCATCGACCGAGCCCAACACTTCCCTATTGGAGGCCTCGACATTCTCTTTTCCATCCTTGTCACCTCCAGCTGTCTCCTCATCTCCTCATTCTCTTTCTGTAGCCTCTGGACCCCCTTATTTTCATTCTTTAACCTCTCATTTCCAAAATCAAGTTTTTATTGTCCTTCTCAAGCTGGAACACTTTCTCATTCTCCGTCATCAAATGAGCATTCTCCATAGCCAGCTTCTCATAATCCTTTTTAAGCTTAGCATTCTCAGTCGACACCGAGACTACCGTGTCTTTATATGTTGAAGCAGTGTGCTCTGCATCCTTCTTCATCTTCTCATACTCCCTCTTTAGCTTGCCTATTACAAAAACAAATGGACATCGCATAAATGTGTTGCTCGGACACATAGATAACGATGCTCCAGAGACAAAAACGTGTATATATAGCTTACTCAAGGACTCCTCCGCGTTTCGAATGACTAACTGTTCATCCTTCACCTTCTACCTCAAGTTGGCAGTCTCCACATTCTTATTCCTAATGAGATCCGAGAGATGCCCCGAGTAATTATAGTACTCATTGCATTGGTAACAAGTGCAGTAAACCTGTTGCCATACCATTTCTTTGTCCTCCTGAGGGATCGGGATGAGGTACGGAAGCCACATAAGTTCGTCAAAGTGGTGTCTCGGCATTTTCTCTTTCAGCAGGGCTTTCCTCTCGCCTATGCTTAGTTCTAGAGCTTAGGGTGGCACGACATTAGTCCTTTCTGCTTTGAGTCCATCTTCTTCTTCTTGCTAGTATGAACTAACTCATTCTCCATGGATGAAGCGACAAGCAGAGAAGGCAGAATATATTGGGCAATCGTTGAAGAAGGACGCCCAACACCAGTAGAAATTTTCCCTATGCCCGTGCCCGATGCCCGGTTAAGCGAAAGGGGGAGATTCAGAATGCCGAGGTCACACCCTACGACGGTGCTCACTGCTGCGATCGCGAGAAGGAGGATCAGGAACCAAACTAGAGCTTCTCCTAAAATTCGACATAAAGTCACCTTTGGGTAGTCGGCGACTGCCATGACCATAACTGCAACCTTCTCTCCCACGAGTCATGTCACCTGAAAGAGAAACAGATTCAAGATTAGACTCGAAAGCCTAACGCACACAATCAAATGCTATGTAATATAGTGCTTATGAATGTGTATGTCCTAACTGTTCTCTCAACAGACCAGACAACGGCCCGCTCGAAGGAACGACTTCCCCCATAGCCAAAGCTAACTCCACCATACATGTGACACTGGGCAAGAGAAACGTAACATGCAGGAGTTTGTTTAAGTCATCAAATTGACCCTCTCTCTCAAGTGAGACGGCAGTTTTAGAGGGATCTATTGGAGACTGTGGCCTGAACCTCTTCTCCGGCAGCTGCCTCCTTACCCCCGGTCTCGCCCCCACCAATTTCCTCTTGAATCCTTACAGCCTTGCTCGGGTTGGACCCGATAGGAGATACTTTCCTCTTTTGACTCGGGGACCCCTTCTCTTCCCCTGTGCATGTTTTCCTTCCACCTCCGGCGATAGCCGGTCTGAGTATCGATCGATTGCCAAGGAGCATTCCTACGCCACGAAGCCTGTCTTGATTGAGGATGTTATCAATGGAGTGATCCTCGACCGGAATGGCCAGCAAAGACTCAAGTCATTATTGATACACGATATCTGTAAGCGCCGTAGGATTTCCTAACATACACAAATGAATTTGGAATTTTGCTACCAAACCAACAAGTGTCAGCTTGAAAGTGAAGGGAAACACTCACTTCCTTCCAACCATCTCCTCGCAAATTTAGGAGGGCAATGCACGAAGAACCAATCATCCTTGTACACCGTCAGTTTAGGCCATTTCCTAACGAAGAACTTGGTCTTGGGTGACGCTTCCAAGAAGTATTGAGACGACGAAGCAGTGGCTCTCCTCTTTAGTTGGAACGGATATCAGATATCCTCCCCAGTAGGCTCCAAGTGCAGGTACTCCTTATAGAGAACGCAGGTACCCAAGAGGGAAGTGTATGCATTCGGATGGAGCTGCGATGACGCAATGTTGAAATAGTTCAGTATATCCCAGATAAAGTTGCTGCCCGGGGGCACACACCCTATAGTGCACACCTGCCTATTCCAAGCAGTGTACCATTCCGGTGGTGCATGAGCTCTATCTCCCCTCCCGGGAGCGCGAACATCTTTCTAGGGAATACTAGACCTAATCGCCACGTGCCTCACCGACATATCATCCATATGTGAGGGCACAGAATCAGGTGGGTTCTTGAGAATAACCGCACCCGCCGCCATGTCCGGTGCATCCAACGTGCTTCCCTCAATGATATCCACATGCTCTAGGTCCTATGTTCGACCAATAGGTTGCGTCCTACGATCAGACGCTTCCGGCGAACCTATCACCTAAGAGGGTGTGGATTCCCCGGAAGTCTCAAGCTCGCTGCCCTTCGAGCTAGCATCGCAAGTTGAGTCGGATGTGGACGATGAATGTTGCGAAGCGGCAACTTACGAGATTTTTGCCTTAGATCTTGTATCCATTTGCTAACTAGATTGTCAAGGTACTGGCTTTAGACATCGTATTGCACAAACTGAACCGTCGTACTAGTGTGAACTAATATGTATGTGCGGTGTTGTGCAATGACATGCTAATACTATTATAGCCTAAAAAGTCGGGAAAATACGACAATCACATGTCCTTTGAATCGTAACCATCATCGCTGTCAACCGATGCTACCAGATTTGCGTCGTTCCGTAACCACGTTACAACTAGGGCCGAGGAAATATGTCCGACAGTTCAACAGTTCAGTCACAGTCCAAATATATGTTCTAATCCTGTGCGCAAGGCTGAATTGTCAACTGCGTCACAACTAACACAAACCCCGGTTCAATTGCACAAAGCTGTGCGAGCAACACGAACCCCGGAGAAGAGAGCCGAACCCTCGGATGAGAAGAACAACGCTTCATAAAGGTAGGACACATAAAACTCGGACAAAACAATGAAACTCGTATTCCCTTCTCGGATAGGAAATCTCATACCCCGTTAGGGTTTCGAAATTAACGGGGTACGAAATTTCGTAACATTGAATACAAAATATCGTATCCCTTTCGGGGTTCGAGGATTTCGTATCCAGAGAAATGGAATGCGATTACCATTGTCACGAGTCTCAATACTTCACCTCCATTGCCATGGCGCCATCCTTTACCATCCATCACTTAGACCAATACTTCGACTCCCCCTCCATTCTTCTCCAAAATCCTCCTCCATGAAACTCCATCTCCCTCGCGTTTTTCTTCTTTACCAACCACAAAGCTCGGCGCAAGTGTTTGGCCCCTCCTCAAGGTTCGATCTCATTTCGATTCCAAAATCTATCCACAATCCTCTCAAACTCCAATCTCAAGTTCAAGAACATGAATGATTTCAAATCGTGTCAGGGTCCATCTCGAGACCAATCCCATGGCCAACACCGAGCTTGAGTTAAGGTATGGCTACCAAAGTTCAGATCTGAACCCACCTTTGTTTTATTTTCTCTCAGGTCCAAGAGTTCGGTTTTGGGTTGTAGGAAAGAAGAAAGTGATGGTGGGGGGCTCAAATTTATAGATGATGGGGGAAATTGGGCTTTATCCCAATAGACGTATCGCATCCCACATAGGATACGAGTTTTCATATCATAGAGGGATATGAAAATTTTGTATCCCATCTTGGACACGAAATTTCATATCCCCAAGGGGAATACGAGGATTTCACGCCCCTATGGGGTGCGAGTCCTTAAATATATATATATATATATATGTGTGTGTGTGTGTGTGTGTGTGTATACATACATATGTGCACATCGCAATATAGCGTCGTGAATGTGTATGTTTGCGTGAAAATGTGTGCATACGTTCACAATGCCTGCCAAACCCTGAGCAATGTATGCGCAAAACACACGTCCATGCGTATTCTCATTCATCCCCGCTTTTGTTACCTTTTATTTCTTATATTTTTAATTTTTTACTTCTCGTGGCATCGCGCAATGTCACACAGAAATAGTGTAAGCACATTCGCGGCGTCACACCGACAATAACTCATTTGTTTTGTGACGTAAACGAGCGTCGACAACTAACATTTACACTCGCGAGTTAACAAGACTTCGACGAATCAACAAAATTTTTCACTAACTTAAAGCACATCATGCCCATACAATACATATTTGGGGTGGGGGGGGGGGAGGGGAATGTTAACCAACTTTTTGACCCGGTTCCCAAAAGTACACAAGGCACGCTCGATTCAACACATCACATGACATTAAAATCCAAAGTGTCGCCAAATAGCTAAGGGTACAAGCATATATGAAGTCACATAAGCAAAAGCCTCACAACTCCTCAAACCGTACTCAAATCACACCCTCGTACCCCTCTGTTTCTAACCCCTCATATGCACAAAACCTTGGATCCACTCAGCTTGTGTCCCTCGAGTCGCTATATTTCGTATCCCTCGCCGTGCAACCATTCGAGCCTCTTCAGCTCGTACCCCTTCCTCCAGGAACACGTTTCAAATCCTTCGAAGCACGTACCTCAAAGCCCTCGATATGAGTACATTTCGTATCCCTTACCCTCGACCCTCTCTCCCTCAATTGCTTCGAACTACCCGCCTTCGTACCCAAGCCACTTCGGCTCATACCTCTCACCAAAGAACCCCTCACACACATCGGGTTTCAAGTCCCTCAAGTCGTACTATGATTTCGGCTCGCCCCCAATTACACCCAACAATCGTCGTATCCTACGGGATACGAATCTCATATACATGGGATACAAAATTCGTATCCCACCAATGGGGTACGAGTTTTATTCACAGGGAGTCGAGAATCGAGGCATACGCTTCCAAGGGTATGAGATTTTGTATAGTGGTCCCCATATCTTACCTACTCCCACCTAACCACTTCACTATAAATACTCCTGAGTCCATACTTCAAAAGGGTTGGAATTTGGTTGATTTAACACTCCTAGAGAGCTCCAAGTAACCTCTTCAACGGGATCCTTTCTTTGAGGAAGAAGAAGTACAAAGGTGACTTTTTCCAACAATCATATAAGATGATTATGACTCCAAATCACATGGAAATGTTTGTAATTAAATGCCTAGAAGAGAATCATAGCTTGCAACTCATTGTTGTGAATAAAATCCAAGCACCTATCCCAAAGTGGACGTAGGCCCCTCACGGGACCGGACCCCTATAAATCTCCTGTGTCAATTACTACTTTTCTGCACTTATTTTTGGTACGCGAAACAACAATTCTTAAGTAACTAAGAAACTTGGGTTTTGTCGCCAAATTTTAGCATCTACAAATACACATGCATTGATTCGACATCATAATTTAAATGAAAGTACATGTTTTCAAGTTTATAACCAAATATGTAAACAAACCACCTATGAAAGCCAAAATAAGTGGGCATATGAACCATACACAATAACTTAACATGAAACTATATAGCTAGCTTACACTCTATATCCAAGAAGAATTGGAATTGAATTTAACCATGTTTTCTCCTTCAAATAATGTTAGATGAGTGATTACTAGTAATCAAGAAGAAAAGTTCTGTTAACACCGTTGTGAAAACATGGTTCAAAATTATAAAGTATGAACGAATGTTAGCACGCGGCTACACTTAGCTCATCCCTATTTGGACCATTGAGCATCTTTGGGTTGTGTACTTTCTTTAGGTCTTGGGGCAAGTGGTGGGTCATCCCCAGCTGTGTAAACATTATAACATGAAACAGAGTGCATCATATTAACCAGGTTGTGCAAAGTATAAATACAAGGACACGTGGGGCACAAAAGACAAAGCAATGACATTGTTTTAAATGCATAGACCACTAGATCACTGGAATTCACACTTGGCAAGACAAATAGTGCGCATGGAAATGCAAGAATATAAACAAGCACGGACTGTGTCCACTTATACACAGCTTTTAACTACGGTAGGTATTTAGCCCGTTGGCCATCAACATGAAGTTAAAATTATGAGCTAAATTGCATGCCATGCCAACTACCTAAAAGTAGTACGTTCAGACCATAACAAGTCGTTGTGCCACGTCAGCCCAACTTTGGATCGTTTATCATTTTCCGTTGTTGAGACCTAGCAAGCCGTAGATTATTCTCGATGTTTAGACCGCAACACATATATAAAAGTGTGAAACATAGATTGCACGTTCAACTCAAAGAGGGACACCCATCACTTCTTTTAGATCGCCAGCAGCTTCTAAGCCGTTGCCAGCTCAGCTCGCTTTTGGGTCGTTGGAGTGATCCGGTCCGCTCATCAGCTTTTAGCCATTTCTTAGGCCGCTGGTGCTTTTAGGTCGTCCACGCGAGTATAAAGAACAGGTTCTCATGGCCCAGTTGAGTCACAAATACCAGTTAGATTGTTAGTTTCGAAGACCATCGTTGGGTCGTTCAACTACCTCAAGTCTTCGGTTCGCTGGCACTTTAAGCTTGCTGAAAGCTTTAGGTCGCTACTTCTATTTTAAGTCGCGTATCACAGTTAAGCTGCTTATTGAAGACCGACTGGATACAGCTGGCACAGGGGATCACGTAAGCTAATTTGCCAGCTGTAAAGTAAACTCATTATCACATAAAGGAAGAGCATGCAATAGGTCGTAGTATTATAAAATTAGCCTGCAAACCTTGTTAAGGACATGAGACATCATGAAGGCATGGTCGGTCCATAAAGGTAAAATTGCACCAATGTTTTGGTCGCTACATGATCTCATGTCATCCGCCTTTTAAGTCGTTGGTTTCTCCTACGGTCGTTGCTATCCTATTTGCTATCTTATCACACCATATATTTACAGCCGTGCCACTCCATCTAAAAACCACTATAAATACCCCTCATAATTCACATTGAAGGAGGACCGAATTTCATTCCTACAAGGAGGTGCCACCAAATTCAAAGCTTGTCTACAACTTCACTAATGGCATCTATGGATCTAACAACTCATCTCAAACTTCATAAGGATCAAATCCATTTCAATGATTATTAGAGCTCACTCCAATTGAATCAAAGCTCCTTGGATCTCATTAACGCTACATGATAAATATCTCCTATACAATTCAAACGATCTCTAATTCTCTCCAATCTTCTCCGAAGTCTAGATTGAATGCTAGTTCACTATGAAGTCTATGAAGATCATTCAAAGTCTAAGTGATCAAGAATTGATACATCCATTATCACAAAGCCAAAAATCTCTTCATTTTCTTCGCCAAATTCAAGTGAAATTATATCATAAAGAGAGTAAAAAGAGAGAAATAAATGTATGAATAATTTTATGAATGTTGTTAGCCCGAATATCATAATGAGAATTGATTAGAAAGTGGATGTAGATTCATTGTGAATCGAACCACTATAAAAATTCCTTTATCTTTCTTTTATGCTTTTTATTTTGTAATAGCGCGCTTCCACGTTTTAATCTTACCGAATCGGTGAAGTGCATCGTTTGTACCTTTGGTGTTGATTCCAAATTTAGAGTAAACATTTGGCGCCCACCATGGGGCCGCGTGCGCATTTCTCTTGATCCTAAGAGCCTACTTCTACCATAGATTCCGCAAATCTAAGATCTAGGCCAGTCGACGAACTATCTTCCAAATTCAAGGCCTTATCCGATATAATGGCCAAATCTAAGAAGACTAATACCAATGCCATTGAAGAAAATAACAATGTTATCAAGAACGAAACTACTTCACTCACTAACCATTTCAAAGTTGGAGAAAATTCGATGTCCGGTGCTGGAGTAACTACAGCAGAATTAGATGCCGTTGTCGCTAACTTGAGCCAACGAATGGAAATTTCCAATAGAGCCTTAATCGATGCTAATAAAACTCTCGTGGATGCTAATCAAGCTTTGATGGATAAAGTGAGCGCTCTCCTATACGCTCAATCATATCCCGCTTCTCCTCCGGAAATCCATGTCAATCTTGAAGAGAATGCAAATTCATCATCCTCCGATCCTCATAATAATAAATTAGAAAGATTTGTTGGCAACGTCGAAGACTCAAAGTTGAATGTTATAAACCGCTCTGATCGAAATAACCGACGAGTTGCAAGACCTGTCAAGGTGGCACCTTCCCATAGCGGAAGTAAAAGACCTAGATCCTCTAAACGTGATCGCTCGCCACGACGAATATCCGGAAAAGAGATTGAGGTCCCCTCCCCGGAACGACACAACTCGAAGGAATATATCACGGATGTAGTAATGCAAATCATGAAAGATAACTTGCCTTGCAAGGATAGTGAAAGGGAATGGGACTTCTCCATCGGCAAAAATCCATTCATAAAAAGGATCCGCAAAGCTGAATTCCCCAAAAAGTTCACTCATCCTACTTTGCCTCCGTATAATAGGACTTCTGATCCAAATCACTTCTTATACAAATATGAGTGGCACATGAATGCAGCCATGGCAACGGATGAGATTAAATGCTTGTGCTTCCCCCTCTATCTAGAAAGTGTCGCATCGTTATGGTTTACGAGGCTGCTGCCCAAATCCGTCGACCGATTTGATGATTTGACTCTGAAATTCGAAGAGCAGTTCAGGTTGCAAACTACAAAAGCTAAGGAAGTTATCTCTCTTACATCCATGAAGGAAAATCCAGAAGAATCCATCAAAGATTTCTTTAAAAGGTTTAATGATGCTGTATCTGAAGTAGGGAACCCCAAACCTTGCATGACCTTAATGTCTCTAATCGGCGCTATAGACAAGAAGAGCAAATTTGGCAAATGGATTAAAATGAAAGAGTCAAGCACACTTGAGAAATTCTATAAAAAAGACGAGGAGTACATGAGAGTTGAAACTGGTCCAGTACCTCTTCAGTTCTAACCCGCTTCTCGAAGCACCCAAAAATACTGCTACTTAGTACAATCAGAAAATTACCGGAGGTCAGAAAAGAGGAGGCGACGGAAAAGAAAATCGAGACGGAAAGAAGCCACGCTTTTCCAATCCATCAGAGCTAACACCTTTAAATGACACTCCAGAAAACATCTTTGCTACAACCAAAGACACCGAAGATTATCCAATACCTAAGCCTCAGAAAATCAATGACCATCAAGCAAACTCTGGAAAGTTCTGCTGATTCCATAATCAGCCAGGCCACGACACCAATGGGTGTAGGCATATGAAATCACTGATCGAAGAGCTGATTAGGAAGAATCGTCTGCAACAATATGTGAAAAATCCACAATCCTCAAACACAGTTTCGAATCCCCAGGGCCAGGGGGCAACAAACAACGAAGCTTTTGTTCAGACCATGCCAAGGCTGATCGTTAACTGATTACTGCTGATTGTGCTTCAATTCCAATGGCCCAGAATAAGCGATCAACATCGTCACTACTTTACTTCATGCTCTGTTTCCTGCTTTAGTTCATGCTTTATTTCATGTTCTACTTTCTGTTATATTCAAAACCTCTTGTAAACAGTCTATAATAACCTGCAAGTGATGTACTGAACTTCAACTCTACGATTAAGAGCATATCTGTCTGAATTAATTTCTAGCTTGCAAATCTCATGTTAAATCAAAACTTGATTAAAAATGATTCCATGTTGCAGGCTGTCCGTCGAGCGCTTGTTCCTTCAGAATAAGACAAAGCAAAGCGACCCCAACAACACTAACTCAAGTACCAAATGCTGTAAATATCAGCATGCACAAATGCAAGAATAGAAAAGCACCGCCTTGAGAAGTGAATGGGAAAAGTCGCAAAGATTCAAACAATGAACAAGCGCCACGACAATCAAATGAGAATATTGTAGCTTTTATCGAAGGGGCATTCCTCTAAGTGAAAGTTTCAAAGGTTCGATCCCCAATCCAAGATAGCCCTCCAAGTCAAGCGGCCAACAAGAGAATCGGAGCCAACCCAAAGCTGGAATAGCCAGCACCAAGTTTGAAGGATCAACAAACCTGATGTTGGAAGTACCAACATCAGGCCAGAAGGACCAGCAAACATGTTAGAAGGACCAGCACCAAGTCAGAAGGACCGACAAACATGATGTTGGAAGTACCAACATCAGGCCGGAAGGACCGGCAAACACACTGGAAGGACCAACACCAAGTCGGAAGGACTGACAAACCTGATGTTGGAAGTACCAACATCAGGCCAAAAGGACCGACAAACACGTTGGAAGGACCAGCACCAAGTCGGAAGGACGGACAAACCTAATGTTGAAAGTACCAACATCAGGCCGGAAGGACCGACAAACACGTAGGAAGGACCGTGCCAAGTCAGAAGGACCGACAAACTTGATGTTGGAAGTACCAACATCAGGCCAGAAGGACTGGCAAACACGCTGGAAGGACCAGTAAAAATTAAAGACCTCTACCGGGGTACCCAATTGATCGTCAAAACTAGGAAGTACCTGATGCGATAACGACGAACATTGGGGTTTAAACCAAAGACCTCTCCGGGGGCGCCCAATTGGTCGTCAGAATCAGGAAGTCCCTGATGCGATAACAACAAACATTGGGGTTTAAACCAAAGACCTCTCCGGGGGCACCCAATTGATCGTCAGAATCAGGAAGTACCTGATGCGTTAACAACAAACATTGGGCTTTGTCATCAAAGTCCTTTCCCGGGGCATTCCTTCTAAAATCACGGACGCTTGGATTAATCAGTATAATTGAGTAGCAAAAGTCTCCAATGACTGAATTAACCAAGCCAGGTTGCAAACAGAGTTTGTACATTAACCTTTTAACTTGTGTAGTATTTAAAAACCTCAAACATGTCAGGTTCTAAATTTTAACCCGAAACGGGGGCATGATGAGACGACCCCAAACCCCGTAATGACGGTGGCAAGGGTAATCCTTGGAATATAACACATAAACAGATAATAGCAGAACAGAATAAAATAAATACACCAGATAATGCACAATAGAATATATTGGATAAGAGTAATCATCATAGTTACACAGCATACAGGATCATACTTAGTACAAATACAGTTCAGCTATACATAAATGTCTACAGCGGAAAACAAACATAATGTACAATAGGAGCTGAACAGCATATAAAGAGATAAATAATAGAATCCATCTTCAGCTCCAGCTATCCAGAAAAAGCCAGCTAAAACCTGAATACAAGGCTGCCTGTGTAGAAAAAGGGGCACCTGAGTTTGAAAGTGAAACAAACTACGAGTCAGTCGTGGGACTGGTATGAGAAATCTACTCAACACATTTGAAATAAGGCTAATCACAGGACCACGCCACTTTCGTGGAATGGGTTTACTCCATTGGATTGCCAGTGCTTTAAAACAAATCATTCTTTTAAACATCGTAATGCTTTTTATAAAAATGAAGCCATTATAAGACTCAGTTCCCATCACACAATGCAACGCAAACCGGAGGATAGAGTTTTTACCTTATAATGGCCAAGATATGCTTGATACAAATAAAACAAAAGCATTTGATATTATTACTAGTGTTTAGATGTTTCAAAAACAATTTCAAATCAAAGTATCAATCATAGACGGCATTAATGCCCCATACCACTATGTCGCCATATATAGGTATACAATCAAAACCGCACAGTCACGTATTTGGAAATTGGATTTCAGTCATGAACCAAGGCAAAAGATAGTCCTTAACGACTTCAAGACGTTCTAGCCCACCCCTCAGGATCAGCGCTCGAGAGACCCTTGGATCGTCTGGGCCGGTCCGTCGATGTGGATTAAAATGCCTGAACAATGCGTTTCCCCGCCCTTTGGGGCGTAAATGAGCCAACGAATGACTCCATCGGACCCGGATCGTCCGACCAAACTGAGGCGCCTCGCAACAGCAACAACCACATAAGTCAAACTCGTCAGGGCGTGTAAAACCATTGACGCCACTTCTAACTAGAAGTATACACATGCCCTCCCTGATGTCCTCTCCCGTTTCTGGTTCATACCGGGGTGTGAGGTTCGCGAATTCACGTTATACACAAAGCTACGCCACACAGGCGGGGGATTTGATTATCACAACAAGACTTTTCTTTTCAACAGAAGCCCTAATCACTGCATCTTAGCATGCCACACAAGCAATTCACACTGTGCAACTGATAGCTATCAATCACACAGAATAAATTCCAATGTCAGACACACTGTCCATTTGCAAGTCCGTTCTGGGTCTGAATGAAACCGGAGGCACTATATGCCTCGCAAACCCATCGATCACCACGTACGTCTGGACAATCACCACTCATTATCCATATTTCGGGATGCCTCCCAATCAGGACCTCGGTTACCATCCAAACGAGGTGAAGATCTCCGGTCTTCGACCACCGTCTTCATCTTAGATTCCTTATCGTCGATTCAGTTATTCAGAATGGGATAAACCCGGTCTTTCTGAGCAACTTGCGTATATAATAAATAAATGCAACACTAACATACACACGCATCATTTCAATTCATTAGTCACTAACCGTCAATCAGTAAGAGAACGATTTCCCAAATATTAACCCCGAAGGCCGAAACCAACATCAGATCAACACCCAGGAAACCATTCGACTTGGCCAACCTTCAGTAAGTTTCTAAATTTCACATCCATATCGTTTATAATATTTTATAACGATTTATTGCAATTTTTATTTATTTTAAAATAGCCAATTTATTCAAAACGACGCTTCGGGCCATAACGCGGCCGTGGCGCTGTTTTTCTTCAGATTTGATTTACACATATCTGAAAAACTAACCGTTGGATCTTCACAAAATTTACATCACTTTTCAAAACAAATCCAACGGTTCCAGTTTTGGGAAAATCCGACGATCGGATCTCCCGGTATAATCGTTTGAAGTTTCGATTTCAAACACTACAAGAAAACATGATATACATAGCATTCAGTCATGACATTATATTAAACTGCTATAATAAAATAATTAAATAAAAGAAAATAACACACAAATTGTGCTATTTATACAAAGTAATGAAAATGGCAGCTATATATAATTGTTTTCCGCTATGTCAGTGTTTCCCATTGAGAATGCGGAAGCAAAAGCACCAAAAGTTAAAAGAAGCGCGGGACAAAATTTCGTAACGCCGCGAAAATAAAATTTCCTCCCATCACTATCCCCTAGACCTGACTTTTACCTAAATCCCTAAATTTTCGATTTTCTCACTCCAGGAACTCTAGGAAGTTTACCATCTCCGATTCAATCAAGCATCCCATGAATCGACCACCTCTTATTCTAACAGCTATAAATCTAAGCCATCTCTCCGATTCACTCAGCCTCGGCCAAATAGACAGTGGAGCGGTTTGAAGTCGATAATATTTTTATTACTTTCTTCCGCTCATAAATTGGCTTCACTTGCTATTCTCCTATTTCAATAGGGTCACCAATGATCGACCCATGACAATGGCAGGTATATTAATTTCTGCTCAATGATGTCATTTTCAGATTTGTACGAAATTTTGAAATTCTTCGTTTTTACTTTAAATGTCACTTTTTTTAATTTGCATTTTTTATGCTCACAAATTTCTTTTGAGCATATTACCAAAATCTTCTTAGATGTACTGAAGTAATTGTTCTTTTGAGGATGTTAGTATATCTATTATTTGAGGCCTCACAATTTTAAACATAGTGAGACTTAGGATGTTAGTACCTTGAATGAAGTAATAGTTCATATCCCTTAACTAATGTGTGTAATTATATACAAAATTCAGTACAGTGGTTTGTTATTACTATCAGATTAGAGTGCGCATGCTTAAAAGAACTTGCTTTTAGATAATACATAAAAAGAGGCATGCATATATTGTTTCTGTGTCAAGGACCATTGGTGCATGGTCCTCTATGCTGCACAAACACAAATGGATACTGTTCTAGAACAAACTCACATAAATATAATATTATGTGTAAATTGTCAAAATTTATGTTGTTTTCAATTTTAAGATCATAAATTTAAATGTGGCGTACTTTGCTTGCTGTATTTCAGCGGAGATAATAATATACTAAATGTTTCTGATGTTCATTTATTGTTTTTCCCTTTTCACCCTTATCACATGCAATAGTATATATTAATTTTCTGTATGTTTCTTACAGGGTTTGCTAGGACGTACCTCCCTGTCTTGGTAATGATAAGCATGCTTGCCTATTTTTGCAGCTTAGAGCAACTATTGATTAGTCTCAGCTTAAATTAATTGTTCGTTTTATATTAATTGATTGTAAGTGCAAATTGACTCATCATTTCAATAATACAGGTCAATAACTTAGAAACACAGCTCTTGCAATGTCGTTACCTTTCTCTTGTGTTTTAGGTCTTATTTCCTCTATGATAGCTTCAACAATGGGTACTTATCACTTCTTGACTTAGTACTATTTGTTTCTGCTTTAGCGGGTTCATTCAACACTAATTGTACACTTCTGGAGACAATATTCAAGGGCTTGCTTGGAATCAGCATGAAAATGCTACAAAATGAGTTTTTGAAATGTTTGGTATGTTTGGGCTTATGCTTCTTTCCAATTTGCTGCAGTAATCCTTTTTGCACATGTAGTAATCCTTTTTGCACATATTTTCTATAACTTGGTAAGATACATCTTTGTCTGAAATGCTATTCATTCTTGAATTTTATTCTTAACTTCCACATGTTTTCAGCTCAACGTGGCTGCCGCTCTTTCTATAATACTTTCATCATTTACTGGGTTGGGATTGCAATAAGCACAAGTTCACTCCTTGCAGAATATTTAAGATGGAGGATGAGGTGAAATATGCTCTTATCTCCACAAAACAATGGTGAAGAGCAACAAGTGCTTAGGATGAATCTTGAAACCGAAAATGGTGACATCGGTACCTTTCAACATGGGACAGCTCGAGCTCAAACTGCGAATATTATAACTTCATGAAA